>JAJKLG010000001.1:1388718-2777437 GCA_022539325.1 Xylariaceae sp. FL0804
GTCCCAGTTAAACGCCAAACAGTCATAGTTCGTCGTGTCACTTACCCGACAAACGGGTCCTCCAAGATAGAGAAGAGGAGCACACGCAAAGACGGAAGAGCACAGAACGGCGAAGAGTGGAAAAAAGTATATACGATGATACTAACAAACACAGCAAGCCCTCCCTCCGGTTTCCTTCCTATTACCAGTCCCAGCCGTGGTAGCCGTGCGTCCGGACCCGGTCCCGCCGCCGCAGCATCTCCAGGTTGCTGGAGACGCCCGGCTTGCACTTGGTGCCGGCCGCCATCTGCTCGACGGCGCTCCACTGCCCGCTGGCGCACCGCTGGAAGCTGGTCGAGTCGATGCAGTTCCAGTCTCCCGTCTGCGTGCACGCCCCCGTCTTCTTGCCCGCGGATCCCGAGCTCGAGTTCGAGCCCGAGCTTGAGCCCGAGCTTGAGCCTGAGCCAGTCGGCTGCGGCGAGGCGGCCTCAGAAGAAGAAGAAGCAGCCTGGGAGGCGGGCGAAGAGGCGGCGGGCGACGAGGCGGCCGCCGAACTCGCAGAAGTGACGAAGGTGGACGAGGCGGCGGCGGAAGAAGGAGACCCGGACCCGGGCACGGTGCCGGTGAAGAAGACGCCGCCGCCGGTGGGGGTGCTGGAAGACGACGAGCTGGTCAGCGCGGGGGAGGGGGACACGGGGATGACGGAGAGGCCGTAGGAGGTCGTCATCGTGGTCGCCGACGACGACGATGACGACGACGACGACGACGTGCCAGCCGAGGCCGAGGCCGTCGGAGAAGAGGAGGAGCCCGCCACCACCGCCGACGAGCTCGCGGGGTAGTGAGAAGAAACGTACATTGCAGAGGTCGTCGAATCGGCGGCCGCCGCCGTCGACGTGGAACCTGCCGCAGTGGTGGTGGCGCTGGACGATGATGAGCTGGACGACGAGGCCGACGAGGAGCCGCCGGACGAGCCGCCAGACGAGCCGGACGAGTCCGCGCTCGCGCCCGTGGGGGCCGGCCCGCCGCCCTTGCAGTACACGGCCGGGCCCGGGTCGGTGGCCTTGTTCTCGACGTCCGGGCCGGGCTCGGGGTAGACGGTGTCGACGCCCTCCTTGGTGCAGTACTGACCGCCGAGGTTGGCCTGGAAGACCTGCGGGCGGTCCTTGAAGGCGACAGTCGCGGCACGCTTCTCGCTCGCCGGCAGCCGCTGCCAGCGCTTAGTGGACCCGCCGCCGCTCTTGATGGTGACGACGGCGCACGACATGTAGAACTCGCGGTTGCCGGTCTTGTTGACCCAGGTCCAGGCGAAGACGACGTCGTCGCCCTCGGGGGCGTCCTGGGGCACGGTGAAGGCGAAGGTGCCGCCGCTGGCGGTCGGGCAGCCGCCGATGAAGGACTTGATGACGGTGAAGGTCTTGCCCTTGTCGTACGAGAGCGAGAGCTGGCACGAGCCGCCGTTGTGGTAGGCGCCGCCCGAGATCGTCATGGTGGCCTGCTGCCCGGGGGCGTACGTCGCCACTGACGCGCCCTCGGGCGTGCCCAGCAGCTTGAGGTAGTTCTTGCAGGGAAATTGCGCGCCGCTGATGGGCGACGTGATCGAGTAGTCGATGTCGGGCTCCTTGGCGTGCGGGTTGCCCTTGTACTCGAGCGGCGGCGGCGTCGCCATGTTCATGTGCGCGGTAGCTGTGCCAGCAGCTACCACCATGGCCGCTAATAACGAAGTGAAATGCATCTTGTCGAGCCGGCTCTTGTGGCTCAGGGGTGTGGTGCGGTAGTGTGCGCGGGTGCGGTGTTAGGGCTGAGTAGCAGCAGTGGCAGTAAGTGTGTGGATATCTCGGCCACAACAACAATGAATGGACTGCTCAGCAAGTTGAGAGGGCGGAGAAAGAGAGGATGCCGTCGGCCCTTATACTCGAGGCGGAAAAATGGAAGGCGGTTGTAGTTCGACTTGCCGCCGCAGACGCTTTGTGCCTCGAGGAGGCGTGCTGAGCGGGATCAAAGACAATGTGCGAATAATAGGTGGTCGAAAGAAAGGCTGGCAGATTCCACAAAGGGGCACAAGGCAGTAATGGCACCAGTGCGCAAAGGACAAGATGGAGCGGGATACCACCAGGGAATTCCGGGGAGAGGAGAGAAGCGAAGGAAAACGGGGCTCCAGTGAAATCAAGAAGGCTCAGTCTGCTACCGGTGCCTGAAGCTCTTATACTACGTGTGTCGAGGAGCCCGGTAGAGTGCAAACCACCATCACTTACTCTATGTGGTCACGCTGTCTGAGTCAAATAGACCCCTACCTAAGGTACCTTACCTTGGAGCCCGACCAGGACAGACGAGACCTGAGCACAGTCGACGTGCCCCATCCGGGGCGATTCATACCAGAGCAGCTCTGGCAAACGACTCGCGGAGAGTCGCCGGCCACCATTGTGCATCGGAGCTTGGATCGGTGATATAGTCGTCCCATACGGAGACCGCTGGCGTGGGTAAGGAAGCTACCGGTAATGGCAGAAGACGACCACGGACGTTGCATGCCAGTCCCCAGGTGCGGCGGCAGGCGGAGCGCTGGGAGCCAATCACAGTGGCCCCGTACCTGCGCTGGTAAAACACGGCGAGCCAGGGAGGCTATTGGCTGCGTCAGGCCACCGTGCCTGCCTCCCTTGCCGAGTGTTGCCAGCCAGTTGTTTCAAGTGACTTGGTCACGAGTTACTGTTCTTTAGTAGCCTCTCGTGTCTCTCCAAGCCTTGAGTTAACAACCTCTCCATGAGCACTCGCGTCAACAGCGACGACTCTCCATCCAAGTCCGCAATTTTGAAAAGGGAACAGGGCATCAGTGCACTGAATGCCCAAGCTTAGTATGCATGCATAAACGCTCTCTTCGCCCATTATTGCCAGCTTATCCTAAGCACCTTTTGCCCGCGCCGCGCCGAGCCCACGGGATTCCAGACAAGCCCCTCTCCGCTCGAGACCCACCCCCGACCGCCCCCGTGGGGCGGGCCCGGCTGACCGGGCTAGCCGGGACCCCGCGGCATCATTCTCTTCGACGACCAGTGATGCCGCCGGTTAACCGCCTTTTCCTTACTATAGAGGCCGCTCCTCGATGCCAAAAGTGAACATTGGGGTCCGCCAGCATGGAATAATCTGGGTGTGAGAGCATCGGGGGACAGACCAGCGAGTGCAGGTGTACCGTACCAACCTTGCCCTTCGGCTTCACGGCTGAACCACATACCTAGGAGGTCTGCAGGAGCATCAGACCAGCCCAGTCAAAAAGCTACATAATTAAAGAAAACCCAACTGCTATAAAGAGAAGGGGGTACCTGGATGTGGTTTAAACTACCTGCCGGTATGGTAGCTCCCACTCGCTCGACTCTCAAGGATTCTTGAAGCATCCCCCCTAAAAAACCTGATCTCTTCGCAATATACAGCGAAGAGGCCTCACAATCCCGCATACAGCTGCCAAGTCTGTGCCAGTGTTGCCGCCGCCAGCTCGCTGAGCAAGCTTCTTTCCCCTCCTCTTCCTCCTTCTCAATCTCATCTGTTTCTGAGTCTTCTTCCTCAGGACTGGGGTTTTCTCACGTCGTCCATCGGGGCAGCAAGAGCAAAACAAGCATGAAAAGAAGAAAAGGGAGTGACATTAAGAAAAGAGTAGGTAGATAATGTCATTCAGTTGAAAAAAGGAAAAACTCAATAAGCCTGCTCGAGCGATAGGTGCAGCGCCAACCCGGGGCTGGGACTATATATCTCAGATGCATTCTCCCTACAGTGCTGCCGCGGCTTTCCTGGTGCTGATGTGCAAGATGCCCGTCGGCCCAAGTCCAATCACCCTGCAGCATTTCAGACAGAGGAAACCCTCCGTTTTGCTCCTCGAATCCGAACACATCCACGGGTCTGGCGTATATGCGATACACGGCCGGGAAATGTAGTAAGTGACGTCTAACATTTTCGCCAATAGACCAAGACCGCTGTCAGCGCGGTAATTTCCATCGTCGTTACCCCCAGGAGAAGTTCTTCCTTTTCGAAATGTAGTCATATCACTAAGTCAAAGACATAGGGTATCGCTAGCGAAGTGGAAGACATCAGGGTTTAATTGTATTTACGCTCTCTTCGCTGAGATCCTATCGTCGAGAACGACCCCGAGCACCCAAATTCATATTTCCGCCGCTTGAGCCACCGTAAAACCGAGCCAGCTTCATACTTGGTTAGTGTTGGAGGCCAGACGGTCGCCTTGCATGTCCACACGGAAGCATATCAGATCACTGGAAACTTGAACTTGGTTACCAAGCTCAAGCTTTGGCTCCTTCCGCCTCGGTCCACTCGGTCCACCGTGAAGTCGCCCGAGAGTCCCTTTCGGACCCTCACCGTCTCTCCGCCTCCCCAAACATGCACCAACAACTGCAGGTCCCTTCCTGGCAAGTGGTTTCAGTTGTACCTCAGGAAAGGCGGCGATTCACATATCCTACGAAGCCAATGGTGGTGGGGGCCACATGAAGATCTGTCGCCGGCAGATTGGATCGAGCCTCAGAAGGTAGGCGGTCGCAGACACGCGAGTCGATGGGCCATCGCCACACAAGTGCCTCCTTAGTCGATATGCATTTAGACTGAGAGCCGGGAGACGGCCGCGTAGCAGAAGCTCAGGTCGGTGCTCTCGTCTCCATGACAGGACGACGTGACGGCCGGCGGATAGTACGCTGCTACTACCAATGCTGGGTTAAGTGATACATCGATATCTGCAGCGACGCGTACGCGGCAAGATGATTGACAGATAACATGTTGACACTGTCACTTGGCTTCGTCAGGGCCGTCTGAGCTACGACCCTGCGGTCCTGTAGGAGCCGTATGGCCGCCCTGGGGACCGTGGTGCTGGTTGTGGCCTTGGTAGTTCTTATTGTAGTTGTTACCGCCGTTTCGGTGGGGAGGCCCTGCGAATTGATGCATCTGTTGAGGACTGCCACCGAACTGCTGCGGGCCACCATTGTAAGGCCGCATGTTGCCCACTGGTTCCGTTGTCAGTATTAGACGATCTTCTTATCGAAATTGCATTCAGACTTACTTTGGCCCTGCTGAGGCACGTATGGCTGCTGGTATTGCATGCTAGGGCTCTGCGCGTACATTGGCTGGCCCTGTTGGGAGCCCTGAGGGGCCATCATCGGCGCTGATGGGCGGCCAGGGCTGGGGTATCCGTTGGCAGCAGGCATCGACTGAGGTCCTACGCCGGGGGGCATAAATGGTTGCCCACCAGGATACATGTGCATTTGTGGGGGAACCATGCCGGGTGCCATGAAGGGAGGCTGCATCATCACCGGACCTCCCATAACTCCTGGCTGTTGCGGCATGTACTGTGCATTACCGGAAAGACTGCGGTTATTGAAGTTGTTCATCTGCGGGTTGCCAGGTCCCATGAACGAAGGCATCCCGGGTTGGTTGTAAGGCATCTGTGGCGTGGGGTGCATCCCGGCCGGGTAGGCCATCGGAATCCTCGGTGAGGTAAACGACTGGGATGAGTTGGAATGCATCATTCTGTGATCGTCCGGGCCATTGAAAGGAGCATGCGGAACTGGGCCATGCTGTCCCGTATGCATCGGGATCGGGGGTGCGTGCGGTGAATGCCGTGCGCCATGTGCGCCAGGCTGCATGTGCAAGGGCAGTTGGTGGTGGTGAGGCATGGGCTGGGGGACGAGATGAGGTGGATTCGGAGTAGGCTGGGGGATGAACGGCTGCCGATCGAAGTACTGGTTGAACGTCAGAAGCATTGTAGAGTCGGCTTTTTCGTCATCCCTCGCTGAGCGCCAAGTGGGAGGAGTGTCGTAGGATGGCCGTAGACCATCGTTGTCGCTCCAATCCTTGTTCTCCGGAGCCTGTATCGTCACGGCGAATTTCATAACGTCGCACTTCCCGGCGTCGATCGCTGCCTTCTTCTTCTTTGCAATCATGACGGGTGCCGCGTTGGCTTGAGCCGCATGATGTCCCTCGTTGGCGTGATTGATAGCCGAACGAGGGCTGGAACTGGTACTAGGGTGGCCATTCGGGCTGAAGGCAGGCGCGAACGCGCTGGGACGGAACTCGTGGCTGTTCGGGTTCAGCTTGGCCCCCATGTGGTTCGGTAATACCATCCGGCGGAATGGAGGCTCGGCAGCATTGGCCGGTCCCGTCGGAGGAAGTCGCATCTCATGGGCTTGCGCCTTCTGCGATTCCAGAGCTCGAATTCTGCTCGTCAAACCACCCCTGCCTTGTTGACCCATGTGCGAAGGACCACCGCGGTTGTTTGCGTACTGAGGATAGGTGGGAGGCATACGACCTCCTTGGTGACGGTTGGAAGCACCAGCGGCAGCGGGGCCAGTGGCAGGTACGTTAGCAGTCGCCCGTGGTGCTCTGTTCTCAGATGTATGAGGAGCGACAGTTGCTTGGGCGTCCTTTGCTGCAGGCGCCTTCTTGTCTTTCGCCACCGTCTCGACGGCCTTGCGCTTCGCAACTTCGTCGGCATCTCGCTGAGCCTTCGCCTGTATCTCGCGTTGTTTTTCCGGATCTTTGGCAATAATGGAGATCAGATCGACAGGAACAGGTGTGGGGAGCTTGAAGCTGTCCGCAAACTTCTTCAACTCGATCAGCTTGACCTTCTTATCGGCCTGGGCTTTATGCGAACGAAGCTTATCCGCATTGATGCGTTGCTGATTGGCAAATGTCTTAAATTCCTTGAGCACATCGCGCTCGACCGTGGAAGTGGCACTGGGTGCGGCGGCACCTGGGGTGGCACCTGTCGCAGCACTCTGGCCATCCTTCGCTTGAGGTGACATGGTCCGACTAGTGGCCGACGGTGGCCTCGTTGCCGTAGTGTTCTGATTTGCCGGCTTGGCCTCCGATGGCTTCGGGTTCGGGTTGACCTTGACTTCAGACGTCGGCTCGGTAGCGCCTGTACTGGGGGGCGCAGGGGATGCGCCATTCTTCGCTGTCGTTCGGGGTTTTCCATCGTCCGCCTTGGCGGCAGTCTGGTTCTTCTGGGTCTTCAGTTGCGACGAAATGATAGCGGGGTCAACAGGAACACCTTTGGTCGTCGAAGATCCAGTCGGAGCTCGTCTCGCAGGGGGCGTATATTTGTTCTCTCGGTTGCCGGAAGGAGGAAACTCCCGCTTCACACCGCTGTACCTGTGACATAATTAGCCTGCCTGCATCTGGCAGTCACATGGTTAGACAGGTGATATGGAACTCACTTGTCCTCTTCGTCTACACCTTTGTCGTCACCCCCAACATAGTCCATCTTCCGCTCTTCAGCTACATGAGATGTGGCTGCAGTGCTCCGCTCGATCTCTCGAGCTTTCTTGTCTGCAGCAGCTACCCTTTCGTGGTATTGAGGGTGGTTTCGGTCGATGGCGGTGGTGTAGATGTTCTCATCGTACGTCGATTCGATACCAAACAGCTGGCGGTTCGCATCGAACTGATCCCAGTGGGCACCGCCAGTCGAGGACTCGAGGCTCAAATCGGCGCCTTCAGAGCCAGTGGGTGCGACCCATCGCTGCAAAGGCCGCTCGCGACCGGAACGAGCCGACGAGATCGCACTGTCGGTGCGGAAACCAGCAGAGGCGCCTATGTCATGTTAGCCAGTATGGCGGATGATGAAGTAAAGCGATCTTACCATTAGATTTGGCGTCTCCCTTTGCGGCATTGCTTCCCAAGCCTCTAGGGCCTGCAGTCTCGCTCTTCTGCATGCTGACCGAGTCCTTGTTCCCGTTCGGAGTGTTCGAATTTCTCTTCTGCGATACCATTCTCAGGTGAAACTCGGCCGACGAGGGAGGGAGGAGACCTCCGATTGTAAAACCGTCCTGGTGGGTGGCTCGGACCCTCGCACCCTGTGGAAATACAAGTGTGAGCTCAGGCGGGCATCGGAGACACGTGCCGTCACTGGCAGAATGCAGGGGCTACCATTGAGGTTTGGGGAGGCAATGAAGTGAGGAGATGCTCGATGAAGGAGATGGAGAAAAGTTGCGCAGCGCCAAGGTTCGGGATTAGGCGACGCGAAGGTGATGGGTGAGGGCGATAGAGAGCTCCAGGTCTAAAAGGATCGACTTACTTCGCGGACAGAATCAACCAACGCTAGCTTGTCATGCGAGGACAAGCTGTGGAGGGAGGGATTAGCCTTTATCGATGATGTGTCGACGATGTCCTCGATCGGACTCGAAGCCTTCTGCGTCTTCTTCTTCTTCTTCGTCTTCTTCTCTTGCTTCTGCCTTGTCTCCTCGTGCCGCTGCTGCTGCTGCTGCTGCTGCTGCTGCCGCCGCCGCCACCGCTGAGGAGCAGTTTCTCTGGATCAAAGGCCGGCTGTCAGTGCATGGGAAATGAGGCGCAAACCCGAAAGACAAGGCCGCAAGGGAGCGATTGAATGCAAGAGAAAGTGCAGCGGGCTGCCACGAGGGAACGGGAGTCGAGGGGGGAGAACAAAGAGTGGAATACGAGAGTTGCTTTGTTGTGGTGTTGACCAGGCCAACTGCGAGAGACAGCAGCAGCGGACTGGCAGAGGGCAGACAGGAAGTTGCCAGAAAAAAAAGTGGCCAAGTGCCTCGACGGTCTCCAGCGCTCGCACTTTCGAGGAAGAGAGCAGGGCGGTGCGGGCCAGCAGTTGGCCATGGACACCCATGCTACCTAAAACACAGGGCACATAATTGGGGGGAGGGGGGAGGGTGGAGGGTGCTGCGAAAAGAAAGGGCCCGTGTGTCTCACCTCGGAAGTCTGGCTGTGCTGGCTCCTGGATGATCGAGTCCCAGCGTGTTGGTGAGAGGATGAGAAGACCACGAGGACGAGGAAGCGATGTCCGTGACAGGAATTGGAAGCTTCCGCGAGCCGTCTGGGAGGAGGGCTCGGAGGGATGAAGAAGGAGCTTCCAGTGGTGAGGATGTGGAGTGTGTGGTTCTGGCAGAGGCCAAGATAATGTTAAGGTCTTGGCCGGCCATAAGTGGCTGTATGCCGCCCTAGCGGAATAATGGGCCTGGTGTCTTGTTTTGGTCAGGCAGGATGGGTGTGTGTGAGTGCGACCTGCGTGGTGTCTGATTTTAAGTTTTGAGCATCAATGAGGTGCAAGATACATTGCCCTGACAGGATTTGTAGGCGGCGATATGCTCTCATTGGCCTGGAGACCGGAAGATAGAGAGGTACAGACTTTGTAGCAACGGGCCAACCGTAATTCATACGTCGCACTGTGTTTTTTCTGCAGCCCCATGAGCCCTCGGTTGGCGCAGTGGCTTGCGAGTGCCGCCAACCGCGGGGTAACCCAGGTACCTCACCACTGTAGTCTGTACCTGACTTATAGCAGGTAACTCAGTCCTTAAATCCTCATGATCGGCATCACGAATCTGTATACTAGGTATTTGTAGTAGTAGGTACGGAACGTGTCAGTGATATACGTCTTTGATACTGAGATGTTTTTATATATGCATGTTGTTTTTCTTGTTTTCTTTTCAGTTCTGGCTATAGCAGCCAGGCAGGCTTTGCGTGGCTGGGATATGGCGAAGACCTACCGTACGGATCACGTCCAGACCAGTATACTCCGTATCGTACATGGAGATGCTTTGAGCAATTTTGGCATACCTAGTTACAGCATTTCCGTCGAGGCAAAGGCGTCAAGTTGAGCAACATACTGAAGTAGGCAGATGCGCTGCCTAGGACTTCCAGCTTTTGGCCTTCCCGAGCAGCAAGCCTCCTGTTTCTGTGATCGCCAGTATTACCGTAGGCAGGGCTGCCATGGACGTGGCAGGGCTGATTATTATAAGGTGGGCAGACGAGGGTCTTGCCTAGTAAACCTACCCTTTAACGCACCTCGGAGTTGAAGCTTGCCGTGACACCCTGCCGAGCAGCCAGGTAAGTACTTGCCTAAGTACATAGCCGGTAGGGCCCGAGAAGAGGTAGCACTTAGCAGCTTAACGCAGCTTGCTCGATCGCTTCGTAGCTGTAAATGCTATGCCTGGACTGAGTGGTCGACACGAAACCACACTTGCCAATCCTAAGCTTGGTGACGCACCTGGGCGAAAGAAAGCTGGCTCGCAGGTTGGATAAGAGGTCCTGCTTGCGATACGATACTGAAGCTACACCTACTGTATGGTTATACATGTGTATACTAGTATTTACTGTAGTAGTTGTTGCTCACCGCTGAGGAGGACACTGTGGAAGAAACAATTGATAATTACAAGTGATTACCAGGTCATACGCCGTATGTCAGCGGGAATTTTTTTCTCGACTTACTGTACCCATGTCACGATACTTGTAAGTCGGGTTGCTTGCTTACCTCCTACCTACGGGGTAACATGAGTAAGTGCCCGGCCCGCCTATCTAATACCTCTACCTACCTACTTTCATGATTCTATCAGATACTAGGTAGTATCAATGCCAACCTCCAGCATCCTGTCAGGCCTGACTGTGGAGTACATTGTAGGTTTCCACTTGCGAGTATGCACATCATGGCTTTCCTACCCCAACGTAGGATGAGCTGGCAAGACTGCCCCCAAGTCCCAAACTCGTCTTCGCCCGACTTGTGTTCACCATTCCTGGCGAGACAACGATATCACACACAGCGGGTTTTTATCTGTCGTACCCTCCACAGCACAACTCATGCAACACCTTCCCCTTCCCCATCCCCCTCGGACCGAAGAGTGGCCGCGCGCTCTGGGCAAAGCAAGAAGATGAAGTCCTCTACACTCGCAGGCGGCATCGCGACAGATGTTCGTTCAGCCTAGAGGCTGTCTCTCCAGGCGCAGCCTTGCCCGCTAAGCCAGATTGCCAGGAGGCGGCCACGTCTGCTGCAGAAGAAGTAGCCCCGTCCCTCTCTGGGCGCCGTCCGCGGCATGGTAGCCGCCTTCTGCTTACTCACTTACTCACTCACAGCGACCGCATGCTGCGCGCCCCCAGACGGTGGAAGAGTGAGTGGGAAGCGCAGGCACCAGGGGCGCGGGAGACACAGGGCTACGCCCGACAGAGCACGTCGTACAAAAGGGGGCGAATCTGCCTTGCCTGCCTGCCTGCCTGCCAGCGTGGTGCTGGCTACCGGTACGGTAGTAGCTTGGCGCGGCCGGCTCGCTGTTCGTCGACGAGGACGAGGATGACGACTGAACTGACTCACAGGGTAGCGGTCTCTCATCAGGTACCGTATGATTACGAGGTGAAGACAAGACGATGTGAACACAATCGCTGAGCCGACCTCGCTGGCGGCAGATGGATGGGCAGGCAGTACGGCCGTTACTGCAATGGTACCGTAGCTTGCTTGCATGACGAACGCGACCCTTGCCCACTAACTCATCCCATAGGGCCATATTCTCCATAAGGCCATACCCAACCTGTCATCAGCCCCTGCCCTGGCTCCCTGGAATTCCCGGGACGCGGACGGCAGATCCGCGTTTGTTCGCGTGAAACGGAGAGACAAGCATCAGGGCAGTGTCTCGGGGCAGTGGGACATGGAAGCAACTGGCAGTCTTCCACGTTGTTTCACGGCCTGGACGGCCTGGATGGGGATGACGCAGCACCACGGAGAAGAGGTACAAAGTCAGCGACACCTGAAGCATGTAGTTGGTCGTCTGTCTGTAGGTGAGAAGATACGGAGTACCGTACGAGGAATTGCTCGACAAACACAACGCTGAAGCTCCCATGCCGGACAGTACATGGTAGCGCGCTCGCACTTGTCGCAGTGGATCGTCAGCTCGCGGCGCATTATTAGCTCGCGGGAAAACTCCGTAGACAGAAGCGTTCATTCGGCCGCGGGGTGTCGTGTGCTCGCCCATTGGTCAGAGGGCCACTAGTTCACTGTGTACCCGGCACTCGAAAAGCGACGGTCTTAAAAGGGGATGGGAAAAGGGGGCGGACACCAGCGAGAGAGAGAGAGAGAACGTGTGAGGTGTGTTTAAACTCTAGGAGGAAGTAAAAGCTGCGCCCCACGAGAATGAAACGGACAAGAGGCCCCCGACCACGCAATCAAAACAGACCATAAACCAGAGTCCCTATAATAATAATGAGAAGCACTATTCGCGCAGTGCCAACCAACTATCGGCGCAGTGCCCCCATTTTTTTTAGAACCAGTCAGAGGGCCAGAAAACAGCAGTACAAGCTCGCGCACCAAATTTTGTATGACAACTCTGGTATCTTTGTTCTCCCAGCCTCATCTTCGTTCAGTCTATCTGCAGACCTAGCCACCCCGCGCCGCCAAGAGCCCTGCAAAGCCTCATACAACAACGACGTCGACAACAATAATATACGGTACACAGGGCACGCGGCCATGGCTAAGGGCCAGGGGAGCGTTTTCTTCACTGCCAGGCTCTAAATCATTCGAATCTGCAATAGAAACCGAACGCGTGCCATTAACTGCGTGCGTATGTGAAGAAGAGTCAGAATAGGAGGTAGGGAGAAGAGAGATACAAGAGAGGTTATCATACAAAGTTTAGTGCGCGGGCTTGTATTATCATTTTCTAGCCCTCTGACTGGTTCTAAAAAGTGGCTACACTGCGGGGATAGTTGGTTGGCACTGCGCGAATAGTGCTTCTCATAATAATAGTATGCGAAGCCCTGTACGAATTATCGCGCATTGGGGAAGACAAAAAATTCCCGGAGAAACAGGTACAGTACGGATAGAGTGAGGCTCATGGCGCGATCAGCTCCAGGGGGAAGACGGGAGCACCACTTCCACTGCTACGCTGTAGCCCTCTGTCGGCGCTGCAGGTGATGCCATTGCCTCGCAGCCTCTTTCCAGTGCCTGCCTGTCAGTGCCTCCCAACCATCTCGTGCCAGGGCTGCACAGGTGACAGCAGCACTGATCTGCGCTGTCCGGCAGACCTGTGGGCTCTCTGCCGGGAGCCAAGGCTGGGCTGCAGCAAGCCCCAAAGGCCAGACTCCAGAGCTCTCCCCCCTCCTCCCCTTTCCCTTTTCCCCTTTCCCGGCTCCGGTCCGGGAGGAGTTCGCTGCGCCGCGCGCGTGCTTAGTAGGTGACAGCAGGTCGGTGCTGCTTCTGCTGCTATTCTTGAAAAAGAAAACTTATTCTTACGCGACCAATGGGCAGTCGTGCCGAGTGCAGATGGGCAATCCCAAGCGAACCAACGAACCAGCGACCGAGCGAGCGAACGTGGGCGCTGAATAAGAGGTAAGCAAGTACTAGCTTCTGGGAAAGGAACGTCGGGGAGACGAGAACCCAGAGTCTGAGAACCCCAGCCTCGCTTGCCGTCTGTTCTATGCAGTACCTGGACCGAGAAAAGTGCCTGCAGCTGCCCTGACAGCGAGCGCGTCTTGCCAACCCTTGTGCATTCATTCTTGGGAAATCCATGTTGGCTCGCTCCCGTCCCGTCCTATCCCATCCCATCCGGTCGGAGCGTGCCACGGGACCGTGTCTCGGGGCCGCCGTGAGCGAAGCTTGAGACAAGGCCGCTTTTTCGATTTCTCTCCGGCACAAGCCTATTGTTTTTGCCCGCCGCTCGCGTGATTTGCCCAAGGCAAGACGGAGTAAACTAGGACTGACTAAACAACAATACCCTCGTCTCAGGTGCAATTGTGCTCTCGATGTGTGTGACAAATATGATCAATCCGATTCCCGCTGGCTACCTCAATGACCTATACACAATGCCTGGCTAATATGACACAACCAAAAAACCTCCGCTCCCTAGACAACATACATACAGTCGGCCCCATCAGCCGCCCCGTCTTCCGACTACCTCCGGTAGGTACCGGTCCCTACCGCCCGGTCCCTCCCTGCCTATGACGCCTGTTGACCGACGCCGCCGCCGCCGCCGACGCCGTCGGACCCGGACCGCGATTTCTGCTGCTGCCACCACCAGTACAGGCGCGCGGACGCGGCGACCGTCGGGCGCAGCACGGGCGCGAGCGCGCGCGGCAGGCTGGTGTCCATGTGCGCGGCCATGACGGCCGGCACGACGCGCGCCAGGTCGCCCGGCGTGCGCAGCCACAGGCGCGACACCTCGGCCGTCTGGCGCTGGAAGGTCTCCATGCGCGGGAACATGTCCCTCTGCTCGAAGGCGGCGACGCGGCGGTCGAGCTCGTCGCGCCACCGCCGCGACCGGTCATCTCCATCTGCTGCTACTACTCCTGCCCCTGCCCCTCCTGCCGAAGAAGAAGAAGTTGAGGAGGAGGAGGTGGCCCCGGCGGCAGCGGCGGCGGAAATGATGGCGGCCGCCAGCCTGCGCGCGTCGTCGAGCGCCACGTTGACGCCCTCGCCCGCGAACGGCATCATCAGGTGCGCCGCGTCGCCGATGACGGTCGCGCCCCGCCGGTGCGCCCACCGCCCGCCCACCGGCAGCTCGTACAGGTTGCGCGGCTCGCAGAAGTCGCCGTGCGCCTTCTCGATCACCTCGCGCAGCTGGGGGCAATAGTCGTGCATCTGTGTCGGCGGACGTCAGCAGACAAACAACGCCTCATGTTGCTTCAGGGCTCGTGGAAAGGGGTTGGGGGGTTGTGAGGGGGTTGGGGGGGGTTGGGGGTTGGGTGGGCGTAATATCTTTTTTTGACAAACTCACCTCCTCGAGCCAGGCCCTCTTGGTCTGCTCCACGTCGCGCGGGTCGTAGCCGCACGTGTCCATCCAGTCCTCCTCGGGCACGACGGCGGCGTTGCCGACGCGGATGGCGCCGCTGCCCTGGTACTGGACGCTGAGCTGGCGGCCCGTCGAGTGGGCGAAGACGCTGCCGCGCCCCACCAGCCGGTACACCGCCGGCGCCGTGCGCGCCGCGTCGGGGATCTCCATCGTGTGGTAGGCCACGCCGGCGTAGCGGGGGCGCAGCGCCGGGTTCAGCCAGGCCCGCACCTTGGACCACGCGCCCTCGCAGCCGACCACCAGGTCGAAGCCGCCGACCGATGCCGAGCCGTCCTTGAACACCAGCCGCAGCCGGCCGTCGCCGTCGTCACCGTCCTCCTCCTCCTCGACGGATGCCAGCCGGCGGCCCCACTGCACCGTGCCGGCCGGCAGGGCGTCGACGAGCAGGCGGCGCAGCGACGCTCGGTCGATCTCGGGCCGCTGGCCCGTCAGGCCGCTGCCGCCGGCGCCGATCTCGATGTAGGGCCGCAGGTTGCGGTCGCACACGAGCAGGCGCTGGCCGTCGTAGCGCGCCGCCCCCTTGAATTCGTCCAGCAGGCGCGCGTCCCGGAGCGCCGCGAGGCCCGTCGCCGCGTGCAGGTCCAGCGAGCCGCCCTGCTGCTGCCGGGAGTCCGGGCCCGCGTCGCTCTCGTACACCGTCGCGCGGATGTTGGACAGCGACAGGATGCGGGCGAGCGCTGGAGTAAGGTAGGTAGAGCGCAAAGGAGGAGGAGTCAGTCAGTCAGTCATTGCCCACCACACAAGTTAGGTACCTCTCAGTCGGGGGAAAGTGATCTTGCGCTCTTGATAAGAGAATCGGGAGCATGTCTCGGGAGCAGCCATGTTTTCCAAAGGGGGGAAGAAGATGGAGGATCCGGGATAAGCTTACTGCATCCCGCCGGCCCGGCGCCGATGATGGCGATCTTCGGGCCCGTCATTGTTTCGATAGGCTGCCGAGGGTTACTGGTCGTGGATGAATACAGACGAGATCGATAAGACTCAAGGGGTATCTCAGAGTTGCGATGATATTGAAGAATGATGTGATGATGAATTGATGTTGTTTTCGACGCGGGAATTCCATCTCAAATATATCTCTTCTTTTCTCGGGGCCGCGCTACCTGGCAGCTCGGCCCACGAAACACGGCTTCTCACATAATTAACACCGCTCTTGCTGTGACACATCGCACTCGCACCTAGAGAGGCACGGTAGACAGCGACCTCGTTCTCGCTCCCGACCATGAGTTGGGGGCGGACCCGAGGGAGCAATCTCGTTCTCGCTCCCATTACCCTTTCTGAAGGGCTAGGGCCGGCCCGGGGTTTAAAAACCAACGAGGACCCTCATGGGATGAATCCAATCACTTCGCTGTGCCGTGCACATGTGTAATAAGCCATCCGACGTTCCAACCTGCATGGCCGCACTTGCTTATTGCCCGGAGGCACGAAGTCGGGTTAAAGTTCAGGCCGAGAATTGGAATTCCCATCGCCGGCCTTCTGCTGTGCCTCCGATGCACTACTATGTACCGGTGGATGTTGTCTTGATTCTTCGGACTCTGTGCCAACAACAACTCGGACTCGGGAACCCTTGATCGACGGTAAGGCTGATCTCGGTTGGACAAAGTTCCATGACAAGTGGGGGTGCGTTAGGAAGATAGAGCTATGCTCGTTTCGCAATTGTCATGGGTATACTCTGCACTCCGTACACTACAATCGACTCTGCTCAGCACTTCTTCTGCCACCTTCTCGTCTTCAGACGTTGAACCGAACCCTTCGTCGTTCTGCCAGATACTAACTAACAAGTTGAGTTGAACAACGGCAGTATTTCTCAGTCTAATTTAGTTGCGCCAAACGCGGTTGAGAACTTGAAGACTGTCAGTCGAGAGGTCCTGTAACTGTAAATATCGACCTACTTTGGCCGTTCGGGTCATGAATCCCTATTGAGATCCCCAAACTCTCCTGTCATAGGAAATGCCAAGTCGAGTTGACAACTGAGCCCTTAGCCGCCTCTGAGATTCGAGAGAACATACAGCCTAGGTCAGGCGCCGTAGTATCGCAGTTCAATTGGGGTACCTGTCAATGCTGGAGCCCGCACGATTTCTGGACTTCATGCCGTGCCGTGAAACCATCTTCTTGAGCTTTTTTTCTACCACTCACTACCAATCTGGTCTAGTAAATTTTGGCGAGCTCCATCCATCCATCCATCCATCCGTCGCCTCCTCGCTCTCTCGAACCGTTCTGTGGTCCATCCCCTTCGTCCATTGCTCTCAAATCTCCAAACAGGCAGGCTTCTTCTCCCTCGGCTCGGCACAAGGGCCCTCTCCATCCTTCTTCTGCTTTAGACAGTTCCACACACACACACACACACACACACACACACACATATATATATTTGACGGCGCTCTCCTGGTCTGTCTGCGACACAGTCGGTTCTTATCGACAGGATTCCTGTACTGCGACGACGACGGCTGCTGCCCTCCCAGAGATAGCCTCCAGATTCTACTCCACCTCCCCTCCCTCCAGAAAGATAATCACACGCGCGGGCGGGCATTGTATTATTCTTCTACTTCAGCGTGACGAGCTCCTCGGCGCTGGTGGGGTGGATGGCGACGCAGGAATCAAAGTCTTTCTTGGTGGCGCCCATCTTGACGGCGACGCCGAAGCCCTGGAGCATCTCGCCCGAGCCCTGGCCCATGATGTGCAGGCCGACGACCTTCTCCTCCGGGCCCGCGCACACCACCTTGTACTTGGTCGGCCCCTTGTCCTCGGGCTCCATCATGGCGTAGTACATGGCCGGGAAGCTGGTGGTGTAGACCTTGATCTTGTCGTCGCCGTGCTGCTCGCGCGCCTGCGGCTCCGTGAGCCCGATCGAGCCCACCTCCGGGTGCGCGAAGACGACCGAGGGCACGTTGCCGTAGTCGAGGTGCGCATTGGCGAACACCTCGGGCGGGCCGAAGAGCCGCTCGGCGAGCCGACGGCCCGCGGCGATGGCGACGGGCGTCAGCTCCGCCTTGCCGCACACGTCGCCGAGCGCGTAGATGTTGTCCACGTTGGTGTTCTGGTAGTCGTCGACGGGGATGTGGCCGGACTCGGTCGTCTTGACGCCGGCCCGGTCGAGGCCGAGGTCCTTGGTCATGGGCGTGCGGCCGATGGCCCAGATCAGGTGGTCGATGCCCTCGAGCTTGCCCTCGCCGGCGCTGTCCTTGTAGTGGACGGTCAGCTTGCCGGTGGCGGGGTCCTTGTCGACCCGGGTCTGGGTCGACTTCTTGTGCAGGTGCACGCCGAGCCGCTCGTACTCGGCCGTGACGCCGTCCTGGATCATGGGGTCGAAGTTGCGCAGGAAGGTGTTGTGGCGGATGAAGAGGTGCGTCTCGCTGCCGAGCGCGTTGAACATGCCGGCGAACTCGACGGCGATGTAGCCCGCGCCCACGAGGGCCACCTTCTTGGGCGTCTCCTCGATGTCGAAGAAGCCGTCGCTGTTGATGCCGTGCTCGGCGCCGGGGATGGACGGCGGCGGCGTGGGCTCGCCGCCGACGGCGACGAGGATCTTGTTAGCGCGCACCGTCGCCTTGGAGCCGTCGTCCAGCGCGATCTCGACCTCGTGCTTGCTCCGCAGCTTGGCCCAGCCGTGCACGTACTCGACCCCGTCGTTGCCCAGGTTGCGCTCGTAGATGCCGTTCAGGCGCTTGATGTAGGCGTCCCGCTTGTGCTTGAAGGTCTTGAAGTCGAAGGGCGCCTCCTCCTTCAGCTTGAAGCCGTAGGCCTTGGCGTCGTGGATGGTCTCGGCGATGGCGGCCGCGTTGAAGGTGATCTTCTTGGGCACGCAGCTGTTTCGCAGGAGGAGGCGGTCAGACCAGCGATCTCACGCCGTGTACATAGGGCAAAGGGGGGAGGAGGGGGTAGGGGCGGGAGAAGGAAAACGAGTGAGAAGAGCTTACCCAACGTTCACGCAAGTGCCTCCAAGACGGCTCCCTTCGACGATCATGGCCTTGGCGCCGAACTTGCCGGCGGCCATGCGGGCGGAGGCGAGGCCGCCGCTGCCGCCGCCGATGACGAGGTAGTCGGTCTCCTTAGAGATGGGGGCCATGATGGGCACGGTGGAGGAGAAGTGGCGGGTGTACGAAGCTATTCGCGAGGCGGCCGTTCTGGAGGGGGCAACGGATATTCTTCCCAGCAATGCGAGCGGTGGCATGCCCCCCTCACTATAGGATTGGACAAAGAGAGAGACAAGAGGAAACAGAGCAGAGGGGCGGGCGGGAGGAGCGAGATATGGGGCGGCGCAATGACGTCTTCTTATAGCTAGCACAGGATGGCGGGATCACGGCAGCAATTTGATCAGACTCAAACAGAGCAGAGCCAATACCAATGCACGTTGGGCGGTCAGTGAGACCGAGTCGCCGCCAAGGGTATCGGGATCTACTCGCGTGTTCGCTTTTAACTCGCGCCCTGCCACTGACGATGCCTCCTCAACGATAGGTTGGATATACCGTGGTAGATGTTTGAAGTCAAGCACAAGCGCAGTGGGCCGTTAAGTAGCGTGTATGTCTCTGGAGGTCTGGAGCGTCTAGGCGCGCCCTTTACACATGCGCTCGATGCGGCAAGATGGTGACTGAGGGGTGAGCCCGTGGCAGAGGTGAATAATCAACAAGATGTAGACGGAAGTTTCTGAGCGATATGTAAGCAGCCACTTCGCGCAAAAGCAGAGCAGTCATGAAAAATAAGCCGTATCGGACGTCAGAAGTCTAAACCCCGCCGCGAGCTAGCACGTCAGACAGGGATATCATTCCAAATACAGTAAGGCAATACTTGGTAGGTACCGCCGCTTGTGAGGTCGTCGTGATTCCAGATGGCATCTGCCCCTCTGAGAGCTTATGAATAAGTGAATAGAAAATTCCACATCTGTGGCTCGGGTACCTAAATCCAACTCAGTCGTCGAGTCTAACACCGGGTCTCTCTCTCGCCTTATATACTGGTACGGTGTGCAGATCAGATCTCGAGGGGACGTTCATACAAAGTACCACTTACATAGTCCATGGACTATCTGGACTACCCACCACTCGCAGCTGTGGGACTGGCACATGATTCCAGGGGTAAGTCTCAACTCCCGCAGGGATCTAGACTCCGAGCTGTCCGATCGTCAGAAGACTCCAAAACATTGCAACACTTTGGATCACCGAGCATCAGCCCTACAGGTCCTGCCTTTCTATTGGCTGCCCATTCTCTACTGCAACCTCGCCGAGGGAAGACCATGAGGACGGCCGAAGAGCTACCGGTACCGGCATACTCCCGTCATGAGCACCCGCGTGCCCCCTAGCACCGCGGCCCTGCTGCCCACCCTGCGCGCCCAGGAGCTCAAGCGGCTGGCCTTCCTCTGCGGCATCCCGGCCACCGCGTCCACCAAGCCCGTCCTGGTCGAGCGCCTCCTGCACGCCGCCATCCGGGGCAGCAGTAGCAGCAGCAGCAGCGGGAAGAGCCGGGGGACGCCGCCGCCCGCGGCCTCCGGTCCCTGCATTCTGAGCATAGACCTCGGCATCCGGAACCTGGCGTACAGCCTCGTGACGCCCGCCCCCACTGCCGGATCCGGGACGCCCGGCGCGAAGGCGACCAGGACAAGGAAGTCGGCGAAGAGCAGCGAGACGGGAACCGTCGTCGACGACGACGCCACCCGCCCGCCCAATGTGCGTGTGCACCTGTGGCGGCGCCAGGACCTGACGCTGTCCGAGGCGAAGTCGCCGCTTCTTCTTCTTCCCCGCGCCTCTCCCGCGCCGGATGCCGATGCCGATGCCGATGCCGATGCCGAGGCCGAGGCTGGGATCGAAGACGACAACGACGAGCCCGCGGGCGGTGGCGGCGGCGGCGACGACGGCCTGGTAGCAGCCGATCGCTTCAGCCCGGCGCGGCTGGCCGTCACGGCCAGCGACTTCGTGCTGGGCACCGTGCTGCGGCTCGACCCGCCGCCGACGCACGTCCTGCTCGAGCGGCAGCGCTTCCGCTCGCGGGGCGCCGCCGCCGTGCAGGAGTGGACGCTGCGCGTCAACACGCTCGAGGCCATGCTGCACGCGGCGCTGCGCGTGCTGCGGGCGCTGGGCCGCTGGCGGGGGGAGGTCGAGTCCGGTACGTTTTCACTGAAGCTTTCTGGAAACGGCCCTCTCCTTGTCCCAGAGGAGACAGAAAGAAAGAGGAAAACCCTGTCGCGCTGTCTAGCCTGTGTTGTCTACCCCCTAAGTTCGAACTTGCCGTCTTGAGCGTGGAAGAGAGTCCTTGGGCTTGCGTGAAATTTCTTCCCGATTGAATGTTTACTGACTTTACGTGATGCAGTCTCCCCGGCTGGCGTTGCAGCCTTCTGGCTGGAGGCCGACAAGTACGCAGTCTCCGGGGATGGCGAGGGACGGGCTCGGTCCGGCAAGATGGACAACAAGATGAAGAAGAAGCTCAAGATTGACGTCTTGCGCGGCTGGCTGGACCAACCGGCTGATGATGGCCCCATCGTGTCTGCGGGTGATCATGTCGATGGCATGATCGACAGCTTCCAGGCGGGTCGGGAGAAAAAGGCGGACGATCTGGCCGACAGCCTCCTCCAGGGCATGGCTTGGATTCGGTATGTCGATCCCGGAAGCTTCACCCTTCACCAGTTGCTGCTTAGGACCATTAACCAAGCCCTGTATGGAAAATACCCGGATTGTGACATTTGTCGCCTGGCACCAGATTAGAAAAACACCGCTAATTCTTAGTCATTTAGATGGGAGGAGAACAAGGCAATGCTAGCCCAGGAGGGAGGAGTCGAGAAACTCCTAAATCTGCAGGGGGCTTCAGGCTTGACTAATAAACGGCGTGGTGGCAAGGCGGGTGCACCGTGACGGTATCCTCAAGGCTTTGCATGCCAGAGAGTAACGGTGATACTAATGGGCATCTCAACATGGCATCGATGAAGAGCCCTTACTTCCGGGGAAATCTATCTTCTGCGAACAGGCCACCACAATCGTCGCACCTACAACTCGAAGGCTTTCAAACTATTAAAGCGAATAACAAGGTGCTCCTCGATGAGAGCACGCACATTGCCTCTCTCCAGCTAAGACCCTCGTCCTATACACTTGTGGTGGTTTCCATCTATTTATCAGCAGAGATGCCAGCCCACTGCTCACATTATAGCAATAGAGCCTCAATACCACGCAGCAGCCACGGGGCCCCTTACAGCCGGGTTCAATCCGTTCGTCGTATTTCGTTATGGTATACATACATTATAATTTGACAATCCACATTATCGGACCGTGCCGTGCCATACATTACGGCACCGTCACGGATGCTTTAGGTAGCGGCTTGAGCCGCCAAACAGATATTGCTCCGCCAGCCCCCCGTCCTGCGCCCCAAGTCCCAATCTCGGGACCAAACGCCTTTCCCTGACCCGATGATGCCGACCATCTTCGCCTGCTTCCGGCAAGGTGCGGGAGACTCGCGACGTGTATACAAGTGCGCTAGGCAAGAAACGAGGACGCCGACGCCCTACGAGGCGCGATCCAATATCACCCCCATCGCGCACCGTGTTGGCGCCGTTCCTTTTCGTCGGTCAGGGTAACAAAACAGTGGTGTAAAGACACCAGTGATCGGGTCCAAGATGCTCGCGATGAGCATGGGTGGCGACCGAGGCTCACCTGCCACACGGTGAGCCTGTAAAGGCTGTATAGCCGACCTCGGTGAGAGACGGCTTATTGGTGTAGAAAGTGTACGCGTTGTCGGAGGGACAAGGCAACACTTCCCTAGAATGCGGGCTTGTTTCCACCATTCAACCTGTAAGGCGGTCCAGCATTGCCATTCGGGCTGAAGATGGGCACGAATTGCCGGTCATCGCCGAATGATGTATTCGTGGAGATGGAATTCAAGGACACGGTAGAGGTGCTGTTCATCGTATTCGTGCGAGACATGGAAAGGCCACCCAGCGAGATCAGAGCATCGGCGCGCTGGAAAACGTCACCGGAGAAGGCGTTGGCGAATGACGCACTCTGTGGTGTCGACGGAACCGTTGCTTGGACAGCGGGACCAAGGGCGGCGCTTTGAGGCGTCATCGGTAACTGCATCTGCGTCACGGTCGAGTTCGACGAATAATGACTAGAGTATGGGCTGGAGGACTCGGAGATGTGCCCGGCCTGTCTGAGCAGAAACGCCCACGGAGATGACATGATAAGCTGGCTGGTCTCCTTGATACTGATTTGGATTGGCCGAAGTCGGGTTCGAATGTCCATCGGAAGCTGCACCTGGTCCATGGAGACCTTCAATCGGTTGCCATACTCGGCCCAAGAATCGATGAAGCTCTTGCAGAGACTCCAGAAAAAGGGGTCCGTCCTGATTCCAGGTTCCTTAAGCTTGATAAGGGAGAGCCGATTCTTCAGAATCTCTGTCTCCCTGATGGCGATGGAGCATTTGGCTATCAGCCCTTTCCAACAATGCAAGATATGATCCGGGGCTCTTTGGCTTTCGGCCTGCCGTTTGCCATTGTTGGCCTGCATGTTGAAGCCTGGAAGCGTACGCATAACCAGGTCTGTCGACTTCTGCAGAGACAGGAAGATCTTCTCAAATAGCCGCTCTTCTGCCGTATAGTCATTCGCATATTTGCCGTCCGTGCTGGTAGAAGCGAACGACTCCCCCGATCGGGGAGTGGCCGACGTCAACTGAGCTGTGCGCCCAAGTCCATTCATGTAGGGGACTGCGGCATCTGTCGTCACGCGGAGATTGCTCAAGTTGTGAACGTAAGGGCCAGGCCGCGGCCTGACGCTCAAGCCTAGTCGGCCAGCAGTAGGGGTCACCGAGCTTTCTCGCGAATGGGGCTTGATCGTGTCGAATGGCCCATTTCGGCGGGATCCGTAGCTGGGCACATACCCAGAGACGCCCGAAGAAGCCTCGTAAGCGGTGACGCGAAGCTCCATAATGCTATTATAGAGCAGCATCATCATCGTGCGGACGTAGCGCGGATCGCCGTTGTCCACGATTGTGTCCATGTTGACCACCAAGAGGGAACATATGTGGCTGTATGCGTTAATCAGCGTTAAGACGGCTCTCTGCACATTCTCATTCTCCCGTGGCGCACCGCTCTCCGCGGCTACCTCGTGTCTCTGTATTTCCTGCTCCAATTGTTCCACATGAACATTCGTATTATAGAAGACGATCTCGAGGCTAGAGCGCTTAGCCGTGCCGTCGCTGGTCAGTCTGGTAAAGAGCTGTATCATGGGGTGGATCTGGAAGATGGCGTAGAGAATGCCTTTGGCGGATTCAATAATGGGGTCGAAAACTTTCGACTCCCGTCGCTGCTCGGGGAGGACGGAAAGGCGTCGCACGTAATTGGGCCGTTGGAGCAACGGCTCAGCCAGATTATTCGGGCTCGGCGCTGACGTGGGTGGGTTGAGGCTGCCGGTCATCGAGGAGCCGTGGCTCAAACCTCGATAGTGGCTGAATCGATTGTTGGCCTGCGTCTCATCCAGCGTACCTAGCTCGCTGGGCTTCCTAGAGACGATGCCCATACGTCGGTTGCGGTCGGTCGGTCGGTCTGCTCTCGACGCCTGCAACAAGGTTTCGCTATTAGATCGCAGCCGCTCGTTGGGGTTTCCAATGGTTAACGGCATGACGCTGGGCCTGCGGATGGCTCCGGTCTGTTGTGAGAGGCCTCGGGCGTGGGATCTCGAGGGTATCGGGGGAGGTCGCGGTACGGCGGGCGATCGAGGATCTAAAACATCGTTCCCATTCACCCGGATAGGAAAGCGCCCACTGACTACCCTTCGGATGGGCATTCGCGGCGTTTCTGTGCCTTCGCTGGATTCGTCCCCAGCCTGCTCGGCGTCTCTTTCCCTCCCATTCATGTTTTGCGCGTGTTGCCGTAAAAATCTTTTGATGTGTGTAGTGACGGTCACCTCAGTCACCTCGTTCTCCTTCAGGAAGCCTTCGTTTGGAGGACTGCTAGCCTGTACTTGAAGTACTTCTTTCGGCGGGAAGGTGATGTTGTTGCCATCAAGCTTCAGGACTTGCAATGATCCCATGTCAGCCAAGCATAGAGGAAGCTCCTCAATGCGATTCTTCTGCACGGCAAGCACCTTAAGCGAGGCCAGTTTTGCGATCTCGGGAGGAAGAACTCGTATCTTGTTCCTACCAAGATCGAGAATTTCCAACGATCTGAGATCACAAAGCTAGAGTTCAAGTCAGTCAACCCATATGCCCTTCCTTCTTCTGCTAGCCTCAACAGGCCCTGGGGTACGACAAGCACTTACCGCCAAGGGGAACTCTTTGATATAGTTGTTCCTCACGTTCAGATATCGCAAAGACACGCACTCGGAAAACCTGGCCGGGAAAGAGGATATCTTGTTGTGGGAGAGGGCCAACCTGGGGAATAAGGCGAATTGTCAGCAGCAGGCCATTGGCAGACAATGGGAAGACGCCACTAACCGCTCAAGCTGGTCCTTGATGATATCTACCACCTCCTCTGGCAATGTATGGATGTTCATTCGGCTGAGGTCAATGGTGACGCCAGGCTTGAGGTCGTTGCTGACACCACTTGTCTCCGCCGCCTGGTTCTCATTGTCCTGCAGTGCATCCCGCATCTTCTCCCTGGCACGGGCAATAACTTGAATCGATGACATCTGTGGCGCGGCGGCAGTTAGGGTGTTGGGTGGAGGGTTGAATTGGTCTGGTATCGGCGGGGGCGGCGGCGCGCGCGAAACGACGAAATGGGGATTGGGAGGCATTCTGGACCTTCCCTGGGCAGGATTTGTCGGCAGGCCTCTTGAAGAGGAGGATTGAGGTGGCATGACTGCAGTACTTATGCCTCCCGAGACGATATTCATGGTCAGATTAGCGAGGTCTCCTCTGACGATAATGATGGGGATTGAGACAGCGAATCAGTCAAATCCAGGTCGGCAGTTTCAGGTCCCGATGTCACGGCGTCCGAGGCCGACAGGTTTCTGGCAGCTGTGACAAGAGTATTCAGGCCAATTGCAAGCAGGAAGTCAGTGTCGTGAGCATGACAGTCGAGTTCATTATGGCGTGGCGTGCATCAAGATAGACCACAGAGATTTCAGCTTCAGCGGCGCAGTTGAAGGACGAGGGCGATGAGGCAAACAAAGCCCCGTTCCGTGGGGCTCCGGAGCTCGGGGGCTCGGGATCCAATGCTGCGTTCGACGATGGAGGAGGACAGTGGGTGGGCGTTTCAACAACGGTTCTGGGCGTTGAGGAGTGAAAAGCTGACTGCTGAGGATGGAAACACAAACAGTCGAAGACAGAGGTCGCCAAGACAGAGGTCGCCGGCTGAAGATGGGCCCTGTGCGGCGGGAACACACAGACAGAAGCTGACAGAACGAGAAGGCTTCTGCGATGGCAGGGTATGCAGAGTAGGCGATATGTGCGAGGCGCAAGTCACACACAAAGACCAAAGACGGGCGTCTTCTTTGTTGCAGCGGGCAGGAGGACCATGGCAGGAGAGTCAGGTACTGAGAGTCAGGTACCTGACGCTGTCCTCCCGCCTCTGTCGGACTTTGACGTGACTTGCAGCAGTAGCCTGCAGAAAAGGGGATAGCGGGTGTTGGCCAATCAAGCACCAGTGGGGCCCCAGCGGGTTGGGCAGCCACTGGGCGTCCTCGGTACGTTGCGTCTCGCATGTGGGGTCAGGGAGAGACCTGGGGGACACTTCTTGGCGCGTATCGCCCTTTTCCCACCGCCATTGGACCGTACTTTTGCCCAATCACGACTTATTTGCATGTCCATTTAACCCAGAGACTGCATACCTCTGAGTAACTTTTTTTTCTGCTGAAGTACGAGTTACATCATCATGCTGCAAGCTGTACTTGTACCTGAGCAATGATAGGGCACCGGCCATGCTCTGCTCAGACCAGCTCTAGCAATGCAACCAGACCAAGCTCGGCAAGGCAACAAACACTCTTTCCATGCTGCAAGCTCCCACCAAAATGCAATAACACGGGGAATCCCGTGAATGAGAGTCGTGATATCATTGTTTGAGGAAGGGATGCACCTACAGTCTCAACTGTTCCCCAACTTTGTTGTAGGAAAGACCAGCTGCAACACTGGTCCAGTGTAGTCATGATAGCTAAGGCATGTGGACATACCATACAGACTAAATGCACGGAATCAACACATCCTATTGGTTCCGGCGGAAGGACCCTTTTCATTAAGCCAAACGGCGCTTGAAGCTATGCTTGTAAACTCAATTCCGCCGCAGCCTGCCATCCGAAAATGCCATGGCCAAGTCTAACTTTAAAGCTTTGATTGACTTCACTTCCTCTATGCCAGGTACCAATCTACAAATACCGTGTAGCAATTCCTTGACCGGGTCGCTGTGGCCAAGGCTGGGGGGGTATTGAGACCCTCGAGGGTAGTCAAGATGCCCGGCTTGGTCAGATCTGACTCATTCATTCTACCAGATCTCGACTTCACCCTCCGGCGCCAGTTCAACAAGCCCGGCTTTCGCCCCTTCCAGCGCGAGATCATCCAGGCTGCCCTGGACGGCAAGGATGTCTTCGTGCAAGCCGCAACCTCGTTTGGGAAGAGCCTGTGCTTCCAACTTCCCGCTGTAGTTGACCGCGGCAGTACGTGTGGCCGTGTACCCCTCCGCCAGGACGCTGCCACCTCTGACTGACCGGCCCTGCAGTCACCATCGTTGTTTCTCCCTTGCTGAGTCTCATGATGAACCAGGTGGAAGCTTTGCGGGCTGCCGGTATCGACGCCAGCTCCGTCAACAGCAACACGCCCAACACCGAGCGGGACCGCATCATGAATGACCTCAAGACCGGCCACCCCCGGACCCGTCTGCTCTACGTAACTCCGGAGTTGTGTGCTACCGACCGCTTCCGGGAGAGGTTAAAGGTCGTGTACGAACAGCGAGAGCTGGCGCGTGTGGCCATCGACGAGGCCCATTGCATCTCGGAATGGGGCCACGACTTCCGCAAAGATTTTAAGCGGCTATCCTGGTTCCGCGAGTCGTTCCCCGAGGTGCCTATCATGTGTTTGACCGCCAGCGCCAACAGCCAAGTGCGCAGGGACATCCTCCACATACTTGGACTTGACGCCCATCCGGACCGTCTGAGGTCCTTCACCATGACGGCATACCGCCCGAACCTTCACCTCGAGATACGCTTCACGAGCGATGAGGATGACCAGCGACTGGGAAATTTTGTGAAATGGATTAAAAGTGTCTACCAACGCCGAGCTCAGGACCCCCGCCGGGATGAGCTTGCTGCCCTGGGCGAGCGCCACGACAATGTCTCTGGTATCATATACACCATCTCCCGAGACGAGTGCGAGAGCCTGGCCGCCCAGCTCCGCCAGGAGGGCATCGGTGCTCAGCCTTTCCACGCGAAGCTGACCAAGGACGCGAAGGAGCAGACGCTGGCGAGATGGGTATCAAACACGCCCGGCTACGACATCATCGTGGCCACCACCGCCTTCGGCATGGGCATCGACAAGAACGACGTCCGCTTCGTCGTGCACTGGCGGCTCCCCAAGTCGTTCGAGGGGTACTACCAAGAAGCCGGGCGGGCGGGGCGCGACGGCAACGCGGCGTACTGCTTCCTCTACTACAGCCGCGAGGACCGGGACCGCGTCTGCAACCTCGTGATGCGCGACCGCGACCAGGGGTCGAGGTCGAGCTCCAACTGGGGTGCGCGCGCCGCGAGCCTGCGCGCCCTGGCCGAGTACTGCGAGAACACGAGCGCCTGCCGCCACAAGCTCATTTGCCGGTATTTTGGCGAGAGCGACACCCCGGCGTGCGACTACGCCTGCGACTGGCACAAGGACAGTGCGGACCTCCAACGGCGGTTCCTGCGCGGCCTGGCGAGCGAGGAGTGGGTCAGTACGCAACGAGAGGAAGGGCTGTTGGAAGTAGATTGGGATGAATGATACCCTGTTTCGAGCTCCCGGCCTGAGAATAAGGCCGATCGATCTGCAAGTACTGGCTTGTACTACACGGAGAGAAGCTGTCGAGCTTATAAGTTGCGAAGCTGGACTTTTCCCAGCCCGCCGTGCATCTGTAAGTCAGCTGACAGCCTACCGCCCCAACATCAAAGTCGGTTTTGAACGCAGTGCGGTGAGCTGGCCGTTTGAACGTCCATGATGCTATTTTTATGCGTACGACTGACCACTCTCAGCCCCCCCTTATGACGCTACCTCCCCTGGTCACCGCTGTGGGATATTGGACTGAATTGATGTGATATATTCAACGCACCGTCGTCAGGGTCGAATCAAGAATGCACTGTACGTATTACGTGCAGTAATCGCTCTCGGAGGGCCTTTTCGTCCGACACAAGTTCAAGCCCATGAACCTCAGTACTTCCCAGCGAGGTCATCGCTGTAGCATTGCCCGTCCGTACATGTTCGATATGGGGTGCTTACTTTGATTGCAGGCTGGTTTGATCTGCCGCTTATCGAATCTTATTAGATGAACCATGACAAAGCGAGGTAAACATTCTAAGTCGCCCACATGCTGATGGTGCGTTGTACGTCCGGACCCTGTAGGTGATCTTAGCAACGAAAGTCTTGACTCTAGGTATCCTTTACGAGGAGCCGACGATTTGACGTTATTGGGGGCATATGGGTCATTGCTCCCGGCAGCGCGACAGTGACAGCCCCCATATTACAGTCCTCCTCCTACTGGGGCGCTGTGTCTGAGGCCCAACACACCCATTCGTCAATATTGACTGGCTGTGATGGAGTGGCGCTGAAGATGTTGGCTTGGGTGTGAGTTTTAGACCGCATGGGAGGTCTCCAGATGGGCCAACTGCCACTTCAGCCGTGACTACACGGGGTCTTAATAAAGAGCACCGTGGTGCATTCTCATCGAGAACGAAGGCGTATAGCGCGGCCAGAATCAATCGTCTTCATTGGCGCCGTTTCTATGAGTGTCATCAAGCTCATTTGACGGCAAGACCGGTCATCATCCCTAATTCCAAAGCGAGTATATCTCAAGGCCCCGTGAGGTGCAAGGGAATTTATAAGGCAACGTGCATGACGGAACGAGCCGAAGAGTGAACTGACCCCGCATATGCAAGCCTCTTGCCAATCTTCTGCTCGGAAACCAACGACAGCTTCAAGAATCCTTCAACCTCGGCCAGCGGCAACTCATATTGAGGTCGTCCAGGAAGAGTGGGACGCCTTTGTAGGTACTGTTGGATACCTTTTCTTCCTACCGAGCCATTCGTCGGGCCGGGCACTACGGCGATGATGTCTGCGCCGGTGCCCTCCTCCTCCACCTCGGCCCCGCTTCCGGCGCCCGCGCCAGGCTCTAGCCCCCCCGCCGCCGGCGCCGACGACACGAGCAGCGCCGCGGCGTCGCCATCGGCATCGGCATCGGCATCGACATCGGCACCAGTACCGAGTCGCCACCGCCAAGACCACGGCGACAGCAGCAGCAGCACGGCCGGGCCCTCCTCCTCCTCCGTCTTCTCCACCTCCAGCAGCCCGCCCGTCGTCTCGTCGCCGCCGCCGCCGTCGTCGGGCTGGCGCCAGTGGCAGGCCTGGTCCGCGGCCCGGCCGCAGCAGCCGGCGCCGTCCCTCTCCCGCTCCGTCTCCATCACGGCCACGGCCTCGACGATCTCGGCGTCGACGTCCACCTCGCCGCCGACGATGATAACCATGCCAGGCGGCGGCGGCGGCGGCAGCAGCAGCACCACAGCCACGACGGCCCCGATAGCGGTAGCTCCCGGTCCCCCGCCCCATCACCATCCGCACATCCTGCCCCCAGCGCCGCAAACCCGCCCCGGCAGCACTACCGGGCCGCCGCCGCCGCCGCCGCCGGCGGCGCCAAGCACCACCACCAACAACAACACCCACGCAGCCACCACCACGACGACAACGACGACGACGACCACGAACGCGAACCTCAGCGCCTCGCTCCCCTCATCAGCGGCGGCCGCGGCGCCTCACGTGGCGGAGGCCCGCGCTGCGCTGGTGGCGAGCATGTCGAACCTGCTGGACTCGCGGCTCTCGCCGCGGGCGCGGCAGCTGCACGGCAACGCGGCGGCGCTGGCGCGGCAGGAGCGCGACGTGGAGCGCGCCACGGCGGCGCTGCGCCGCGACGCCAACGACCGCCTCGCGCGCAACGCCCGCGAGGCCGCGTCCGCGGTCAAGGAGCTCGGCAACGTCCAGAACTGGGCCGAGGTCCTCGAGCGCGACTTTCTCGTCCTCGAGGATACCGTGCGCAGGGTCAGGAGGCGGGGGAATAGGAGGGGGGGGGGAAGTAGGAGGAGGCGTCGCGGGGGGACGAGAGGGATGGGGGGGAGTGGTGGTGGTGATATTGAGGAGGAGGGAGGGAGTAGTGACTCGGGGGGGGACGGGAGCGAGGCGGGGAGTTTCAGCAGTAGCAGTAGCTGCAGCGATAGCCAGTGCAGCGGGTGTCGCGGCGGCAGCGCGAGCCGGAGCGGCAGCGAGGGCGGCGGGAGCAGCAGGCGAGGCAGTAGCATGGACGCCGATGCCGATGCTGCTGGAGGCGGTGGGGCGGTCGCCGCGGACGCCGCCGCGTTGGGCCCGGGCCCAGACCGGCCCGGCGTCAAGGTCCTGCTCGACGACGCCGTGCTCGAGAGCCTCGGCGAGGCCATGGCCACGGAGATGCGGCTCGGGTCGACGGCAGAGCGTGCCAAGGGGTCCGGGTCTGCGGCGGAGGAGCAGGAGGCGGAACAGGAGGAGGATAGTGGCGCGGTGCCCATCGTCGTCGGTGCCGGAGCCGCTTCTTCGAGAGAGCCGTCGTCGCAGACCGTCGTCCCGTCGAGCTCCTCGGCCGAGACGTCCGAGACCTTGGCTGCGGACTGGCGGCAAGAAGCAACGGTGCACGCGGGCTGAGAAACGGTTGCCTGAGGTTGCGGCGAAGGGCCCCGTGATGAGAAATGAGCATACGACGTGACGAAGCTTAGTGGCCGGACTCTCTCCAGGATATCAGGAGTGGTAGGTAAAGGAGTCAATGTGTGCGTCTGTCCTCTCTCGAGGTCAGGAATAGTATCTTTTGATCTATGCTCTAAGGTCTAGGGTGCTATAATATGGGAAAACCACACAGCCCCTATTCTGCCTCTATTCTATCGATCTTGGTATCAGTTGTGCCGCCCGCACCTTCGATGCCTGCTTAACCATTCACTTCTCATAGCCACTCAGAGTAAAGCTTAGAGAAGACCAGGCAGCATGACGTATCGCTTCTTCTTGTACTTGTCGCCAAATTGCTTGCGGTAGGCCTTCTCCTTGCCCCAGCCCCAGGTCCACATGTAGTACGAGCCAATGCTGATGAACAGCGCAAGAGTCGGGCTGCGCGTCACGAGGATGATGCCGATCCAGGCAACGATCTCGAACATGTAGTTGGGGCAGGTGACCAGGCCGAAGCCCAGGCCGTTGGGGATCTTGCGGGCCGTCTCGCCGGGCTTGCGCAGGCCCGACAGGTACCAGTGGACGTTGGCGTTGCAGGCCTGGCCGAAGAAGTAGAGGGCGATGCCGAGGTAGTTGAGGGCCATGTTGTCGGCCTTGGCGGCGGGCGAGAAGGGCGCGTAGATCTCGAGGGCGCCGAGCAGGCCGGCGAAGACCCAGTAGAAGAAGGAGTTGCGGACGATGTAGGGCGCCGGCATGGTGTTGGCGCTGAACTTGTGCACGAAGAGCACCTCGAGCTCGCGCTTGACGAAGTGCGCCATGATCAGGGCGAAGGCCGTCTTCTGCGTCGTCGAGAGCGCGCCGCCGGGGTTCGGGGGCGGCACGAGGCCCTTCAGGTACGGGTACACGGCCGGGTAGAGGTGGTTGCGCAGGCCGAGGAACAGCGGGTGGAAGACCAGGGGCCCCAAGTACTCGGCGAGGTAGACGGTCCGCCACGAGATCTGGGCGCCTGTGGTCTGTGAGTCAGCCGCCCGGGAACGCCACGCTCCGTTCTTGGGTCGGGTTGCTTACCGAGGTCCTTCACCAGGATCTCCCCGTGCTTCATGACGGGCTCCTGCTCGCGGAGCAGGGCATTCTTGTCCTTGAGGGTCTTCTTGGAGACGGGGTCGAAGATGCCAATACGGTTGAAGTCGGACGTCCCGGTGGCCTTGGCGATCACCTTCTTCGCGTACTCGACCGTGGCATCGTCCGGGAGCTCAATTGTGGGCGGGAGATTCCTGAGGCCCTTGCGGGACCTGCTGGTCACCTTGAGGGTGAGTCCGGCCATGGCTGCTGCTGTTGTGCCTGAGGAGCTGCCGACCCAGAGCTGGGACTCCAATTGCTAAGCAGCAGAGCAGTCGTAGAAGCGTCTGAGGAGGGCAGATCAAGCCTAGGGCAAGCAGAGGCAAAGTCTGCTCAACTAGAGCCTGTGAGATGCGAACTGCCTGGGCTGATAATAAATAAAGGGAGTCCGAACTGTAAGCGGAGTGGGAATTTTGTTGAGCAATGAAGCTCCCCCGCCGCCAATGCAAGTCCTTCCATGTGACGAATCAGCACCCGACTTATCCCGGCCATATCGGGGTTGTATTTTTAAAGGGTCTTGAGTGGGTGTGCCCAATGGCTTACTATCTGAGCTGCTCAGGCTATCCCAAAACCGCATGTGGTCAACAAAAGCACCTCCGGCAGGCAGATTTGCAGCATCACATTGCACAGGCTCGACAGGCCAATCGTCGTGGTCACTGATTACAGCACTTGAAATGGTTCCATTGCGTTGGGAGATGGGGTGTGTTACACTACATCCCGGTCAAAACCCCGAATAGCCGGAAAGAGAGCATATGCCTACCTAGAGTAATGCAACTACAAGCAATACCCAGCAATCGGAAAAGACCCTGCCGATTTCCATCTGACTTCCATCCCACTTCCATCCATGTGCACTCCACTCCTTCCGGCCATCCATCACCGCAACCCGCAACCCCACGAATTACTTCGACATCAGGCGCAGACTCGAAGCCACGGAACCATATCTGAATAGTCGCTGGCTCCAAATGGCTGTATGACCGCTGTCTCGGTAGCACCCATGTCCAACATCGCAGCATTGCACTATGCCTCCCCCTAACACGCCGGAGGAGGGACTGGTGCCAACCACCACCACCCTGGCCCTTCGACCCTTCATCCGAGGCGAGGCGTCGCAGTCCGCCGTCGACCTTCGCGCGCTCGAATACGATGCTTCCATAGACGAGAACCTCATCTGCCCGATATGCCGCGTTCCGTTTGTGTCTCCGGTCATCACCGCCTGTGATCATGTCTTCTGCCAAAAGTGTATCGTCCAGGCGCATGCTCTGAACCCCGTCTGCCCCGTCGATCGGCTCCCGCTGAAGCTCGCCGCCGAGATCCGATCCGCCCCCAAGATCATCCACAACCAGCTGGACAATCTGATGGTCCGCTGCCCCAACAAGCCTCGGGGATGTAGTCTGGCAGTCGCCCGGTCCCTCGTCGAGAACCATGTCAGTCGGTATTGCGACAAGACCCTGGTTCCCTGCCCACATCCCTCGTGCGACAAGACCATACCTCGCAAGGAATCCGGGAAGGGTTGCCTGCACTACCGCGTCGACTGTGAATACTGCGACCTGGTGCTAGAAAAGGCCGACCTGGAAGAACACCAAGATAGTCAATGTCCGAACAGGAAGAAGCAATGCGAGCTTTGCGATGTGGAGTTCATCCGCCACAAGCAGGACGAACACTTGAAAGAGTGCCCTGAAGCCGAGACAAGTTGCAAGTTTGCGCCGTTCGGCTGCGCAAGCCAGCTGCGGCGCAAGAACGTAGAAGCACACGCGCAAACCTGCGACTACAGAGTTGTAGGGCCCGTAGGAGAGCAGCTAGCAGTGCTTCGTGCCGAGCTATCCACCCTCCAGGAGAAGGACCGCCTGAAGGACCGCCGTATCAAATTCCTCGAGAACAAGGGGTTTTCACTGCCTGCGCCAAGCTCGTCCGAGACTGTAACCGATCTTAGCCTGCCCGAGACTGCCGCGGCCACGGACGCGGCGCCGTACGAGTCTCGAGATCAGTACTTCCTGTCCCTGTTTGAAACCATGGAGTCCAAGGTTGAACGGCTGTCTTCGGCCCTCAGCGAGGTCGAAGGTCGCCATTCGATGATGCTTTTCAACGAGACCCTCCCGATCAAGGATCAACTGACGGAGATCCGCAGCACGCTGGGGGTACTAGGCATGCATGTGCGGTGGTTGATGAACTTTCGACTTCAAGAGCGTGGCAGGGTGCTTGCCACTCCCAACCTGCCCGGATCCTTAGCAGGCACACAAGATGGACCCGGCAACCCCGATCTACCACGTCGTCTAAGCGACACATTGCGAGAAAACCCACCTCGCTTATAAACAATGGTTACTATTCGATACATGGGAGCACCAACTTGACTCGGTAGCTTGGAACGGGGGTGGTCATAAACAGCCATATTGTCTGGCATCACGACGTCCATCAACCCCCGGGATCTACGGTCACGCGTGGCATGTACAATCATTCGGCAAGCGCTCTCGAGGTCATATTCTCCTCGAGCTATGGTCTTTTGGCTGTATGAAAAGCACTGCATGCGAACCGATGGATGCTACCTAAGCTGTTTTTGGGAGATACCCCTACTGCCCTGGTCGGCGTCGCCGTCAGATCCGTTCCCCGATACTCTAATGTCGATACGAGAACACGTTGACAGGTCGGGTGAGTTGAAATAGTCCTTCATAAGTCGGCATACCACAGCAGTCTGGACCTGTTGCGTCCACCAGTGTGAGCTCTTTCGCGCTGTCCGCGATCCCGGTGCTCGAAATAGTGATTCGCGACAACTGCCCCTAAGGCCAGCACTGTTGTGCAAGCCAATATCCAGGGTCTGAAGCGAACATCTGGGGTGCTCTCCATCGATATCCCCACGACTTGTTGGTATTGCGAAACCCATGCCGGACCGAAAAGGCGCTAGGTCATCTCGGTGTTGTACTGCATAAGCCTGACGACCCAGTCAGATTGCAGGCCTGAGAACATCGAACGTGGTCAGGTCGAGAGCGATTTGCAGAATCGAACATACCAAGTGTCTGTGATCGCCTGACTGGTCTCTGCAACGAGGTCGGGGAGGAAGATCATGGCGCAGATCAGCGTGACCGGCCACGGGTACCTCTTGAAGACGTATAGGAAGATTTCACAAGGGACGACAACTCCCACGAGGAACCACCAGCAGAAGCCGACCACTATGACGAGCCATTCGATGCACACGGCGACGGATGCGGCCCAGTGGTGGAAGACGTAGCCGCCGGCCTCCAGGAGGGCCAGGCACAGGGTGCTCAGTGGACGCAAAATGATGGCGAGGACCTCAAAGGGGAAGCTGAGGAGCATCTCGCCGAAGGGGAACATGTTTCTTGAGGATATATCTGATGCTTGCCGGCTTTGGTATCTATATCAAGCTGACCTGCCCCTTTGTCAGTGCTATTGGGCGCATGTTGGTGTTTCTAGGGACTTGCCGCGAGAGTAGAATGCTGGCGGAAGAAAGTCAATATCAATCGAAAAATGCCGCGAAGTGAGTTTGTATTGTGAACAGGCGATTCGGCATTCTCGACACTTACTGATGACACGGGATTTCGGCCTTGGCAGGTGAGTCAGGAGGCACTTCGTCCCTAGGTACCTACTCGCTCAGGGGAAAGAAGGTACAATGGCTCTGTGAGTCGTTACTGCCCTAAATTGGTCATTCAGTCAGACCGCGACTTCTTCTGGTATCGACTCGACTACCGTCGACAAATGTGCCGCCTGAACTCCTGAACAACGCGATCACCGCGGCTTTCCATGCACCTCTCACCGACGCCCCTGCAAAAGCTACTCAGGTGTGCAACTTCCCTCGTTCATCTCTTCTTCTCCCGTGAGACTCGGGTCTCTGTTTTCCTCTTCTTTTCCTCATCTCAACTATACTCGGCCCCGAGGGCCATGCCAAGACGGCCTTGAGGTCTCGGATACCACAGAAGCTGGGACCTGACCAAGTACCTGGTCTCCTCTGGTGAGCTGGCCGCTGCAGAAACCTCTCATCGTGATGTGAAGTCTTCATCGCCGGTACGGCCATCAAGGATGACATTCATCAGTACGCAACGCTCTTGGGCCAGGTCAACTTCGCCGCTTGCGCGACACGACCCGACGTGAGCCACGCAGTTGGTACATGGGCCGGATTCAGGGCGAGCCCATCACTAGGACGGAATGATCACGCAAAACGCATGGTACGGTACCGGCAGTTACCTGAAGATCTTCCGCACCGCGAATATAATAGATTGGTACTCTTCGGCGCAGCCGACTCCTCCTTTGAAACATGCCCTCGGACTGCAAGAATTTACCGGAGGGTACTGCTTCTTCATGGCCAGCGCGCCGATTATCTGGCAGTCAAAACTCCAACAACGGTGTCGCGAGGTGCCACTGAAGCAGAACACAAGGCCTTAAGCCAATCCGTCGCGGAAGCGGCTTGGATAGGCAATTATTGTAAACTGGTAGACTTTTGCGTCGTTGGCAATTGCTGTCTTTCACTGCCTGCCGGTGATGGGTTCAGCTCCCTCAGGGACGGAAGGGGTTTACGCGCGGCGGCTTGAGTTGAACCGAGGGTCCCAAAATTGGTTGATTTAGGTAGATGACGGAGACGCAGGCTCGGCGGCCGAAGGAGACGCACGCAGGCTCAACCGCCGCAGGCGGGATGTCTTCGATTCAATTCCCTTTTCCCCGTGGCCACCAATCTTGTAGGACCTCGTCTTGCACGAGGTCAGCTCGTCGAGTCGGAGCGTTCGACGACATGGTTGCGGTTGAGAGTGGTGTGGTGGGGTTTACGCGCGGGCGGTTGGAGTAGGACTGAGGGTCCCAAAAGGTTTTCACAGCATGGCCGCCTACCTTATGACGCTGGAGCCGGAGATGAAGCACCAGTTTGAGGATTTTTTCAACAGGAAACTCGACGGTGTGGTGCAGGACCACACGAAGACCAAGGAGCGCGTCCGGAGAGTGAGGCACCAGTCTGAGGACCTCAACGAGAAGGTCGAGGGTAAGGGTACAGCTGGACATCCAGGCACCCAGTGTCTGCTTCGACGAACACAACGACTTTCAATGCAGCCAAACTTATCTTTTTCGTCTGAGATTCCGTTGCGCTTCACCGCTTCCCATCACTAACATGACGGTTTGACACTCCCGCACCACAGTATCTCAGTGCACTATAGATGGAGGGAGAGATGAAGCACGAGCTCAAGGGTGTTAACGAGCAACTCGACGATGTGCACGGGTAGTACACAAGGCAAAGCTTAAGGAGCGCACAAAGCTTATGGAGCGCCATCCTGTACTACTGGCACGAGGAGCCCTTCAACACCAAACCACGGAAGCGGTTGATCCCTTTCAACAAAAGCCTTCCCTGCGACGGCCGACGCTGTTATTGATGAGGACCGCTATGCGGTTCTCGTCGTGGCGCAAGTCATCGTACTTGGCATCCAAGTTGCGGACGCGATCAGTGAGGGTCTCAACCGCGGAGGCTGCGTCCTTCAGGCCCTGCCTCAGCTCTTCACCATCCTCTGGCTGAGAGGACATCTGAGTCGCCTAGTGGCGCAAAAGGTCGGACATGGTTGAGGTGTGTGGTGGGATCAGAAGAGTGGTGTTGGGGGATGGGGAGAGCGGTGCCGAGGACGTGAAAACCCTCAAACACCCACCAACCTCATCTGGAGCTGAACCGAGGGTCGTTCTCACGTCCTCGGCACCGCTCTCCCCATCCTCCAACACCACTCTGACGATCCCACCACACACCTTAACCATGTCCGACCTCTTGTGCCACATATGCTCTTATTTTGATATATGTACCTGACGTTGTACACCCGGACTTTACCCGCCCTATTGGATCGTACTGTTCGCGCTAAGGACCGAGGACCAAGGACTGAGGACTGAGGACTGGCAGCACGCTGGACAGCAGAGCTACGTGCTGGCGTCGCCTGGCTTGAGTCCCTAGACCTGGCGCACGGTGACTTGCAGCAGCCGGTCAACATCGCCATTGACGCCAACGAGCACTTCAAGCTGACGGACTTCTCACTTCACCGATCCCACGGGAAGGCCGTGTCGGGGCTCTCATCCCTGGGCGCGCCTACGACCCGAAGACGGCGGCCGCGGCTTTGAGAGCTACGGGCCACAGACAGAGCAGTGGGCGCCATCGCGTCGATCGTGTACTACACCACACGATGCCACGAGCCATACCAAGGCCCCGACCAAGAGTTTGACGGCGACGCTACGGATCTACTGAAGCAGAAGATCCTCCCGGTCCTGGCAAAGGATGACGTGCTTGACCAACTGATCGCGTGTGCTATATTTACTGTGGTAATGGCCGTGTTCATCCACGAGTGTATACTTTCGAGACCTGTTTCGAATTTCCAGATATGTTCTCGGGAAGCAGCCGCATACTGACGCCTGGTTTTCGCAAGGCGAGCTTGTTTGCAAGCGGTTTTCCGACGCCCTGGCTGTAGCCAATGTCACCGAAAGCTTGCTGGAGCATCCGCCAGGACATGGGTACTCGGATGGGTATAGATACTCCAACACGTATTTCCATGTCTACTACGCACATGCCGGGATGAAAGGGCTCGGTTTCTTGGTATCTCTATGATCAACACCACCAACTGCCGCATCCGCCAAGGGGGAAAGGGGGTACGCTGACCTGCCATGGCGCGACCGCATATGAATGATCAAAACGACTGGCTAAGGTCTACCGTGCTGTTGTGTAACCGCCGTCGGCCGCAAAAAATACGACCTGCGGCCTGCCGAAGGGGCCACGTCGCCTCCCCCTCCCGCCTTCCCTCCCCTCTCCTCGCCCCCTTTTCTCCCCCTCTCCCGTAACCCATCATTTCCTACCTTCTAGTCCTTCCAGGAGTGGCCGTTATGGCCTATCTGGTCGCGATTTATCGTGAGCCGTCGATGAGGCGTGGCAGCATGACCCAAGACATAGCAAACAACGCCAGAGATTCTCATTCTCATCGTCCAGAGCCTGCTTGAACCTCTTCTCCTTGTCGTTCCGTGGGCACCTGAGTCTCTCTAGTTTCTCTTCTTATCATTATCCCGAACCTACCTGATGTTCTGGCGATCGGCTTGTCCGCCTGGTTGAGACGTTTCTTATTATCATTTCATGTGAGCATGAGAACATCAGGCAGGTTCGGGATGATACTATGAAGAACTTGGAGACCGTGTTACCATGGCTGTTGTGATACAGTGTTTTCTCATCAGCCTCATCGGCGGCTCGCGGGGAGTTGGCCTGTACCCCTGGCTGAGGGATGCCCGTCACGACGGCCACTACCAGCTCGGTGTACGGTCCCATGGATCCGTTCGATGATAAGGCTACTTGCAATGCGTTCTGGTGAGTGGACGTCTGAATTCAGACGAGGAGACCGCGGAGGGAAAGAAGATGAGAGACTCAAGACTGCCTCCACGCTTTGGGAGCGTCTTCCCCCACGGCCTCTGCCCGCACCAGGAACAAGGCGTCACATTGGAGTTTCTTTTTTGACCTTTCAGAGGTTTAGGGAGTTCGAATAGGATCTAACGTCAATCCTGGTCGGAATCCTCCCCTCCTTCACAGCTCGAAAGCCCATCGCGGCTCGAACCAAAGTTGCCACGGCGTTCGAAGCGTATTACAACACAGGCGGCGTACAGAAAGCATCGGCTCTCGCGCAGAAGCGGTACCAAGTCGAGATGGACCACAACGTCCCGCCGGAGGACATCGCGCGCTACGAGGTCGGCGGCTCCATAGCGGTTCTGGTGAGCACGGCCCCCCGGCCGCGTTCGGGACCGTCCTTTCTCCTCCATCCACTCCCATCCAGGCCTCCTCGAAGATATCTGCAGGGAGATCGACGCCTGCACCGAGGCCGCCGTGAACGAGAATGGCATCACGGTCATCGGAACGCTCGATATCATGACCCTCAGAGAGCGCTGCGCCCTGCTTCTACCCCCCTATCAGGAAGTCCTCCGCCGCCGTTCGCTCCATGGCCACGATCGTCCGCGAGGTCATGGAAGACATGTACCTACTACTGGATCACCACCACCAGCAGCAGCAGCAGCAGCGGCTCCTCAAGAAGGGCGCCATACTGCAGATGCCGAGCCGCGTCGTCCACCAGGACACGCGGCTCTGGGGCGCCGCCGACGCGGCCGCCTTCCGTCCGCCCGCGCCGCTTCTTACCTGAGGAGAGACGGCACCGCCCCGTCCCGGATATGTCTTGCTTCCGCGCCTTCGGCGGCGCCGGCGGCGGCAGGACGCTCTGACCCGGCTACTGCCACTTCACTTCGCTACCAATGAGATCCTGGCCCGTCGTGGCCATACATACCTACTCGTCGCGCGCCTAAGACGTCGAGCCGGCAAGCGACGGCGCTGGTGGTGGTGGCGAATGGATGCTACGGGTAACCGACCATGGCGAATACGAACGTCGCTGCCCATCGTCATGGGAGCCCGATAACGACGTCGAGGTCGAGTTTGAGGTCGGGGTGCGGAAGGGACTTGAGGGAGGGCGTCGAGTGGGATGTCAGGTTGCATGGGTCGGGGAAGGTGTTCGCTTTGGTTGCGGAAGATAATGATGGGCCGGGATAGTTCAGCTGGCAACTGTGCTTACCTACCTAGGTGTTCAACAACGGCGCTTAAACAACAACGGTACACTCACTTACCAAAAGTCTCCGTTAGGAGTCCCAACGATTACTCGGATGGGGCCTACCGGAGACTTTTGGTAAGTAGGTAAGTATACATGATACTTCTACACCGTGTCAGCAAGCCGGGTTTGCTTAAAGTGTAACCATCCAGAGGCCTTGAACTAGGCCCCTCTTTTACTTGCCAGAAGTTCCACAACTTAAGCAACAGCCCTGGGAGACTTCAACCCAATAACTTTGAATTCGGAGAATAATATTAGTTGGTATAAGTTTCATGAACTGAGGCTCGACTTTGGTTGGTTGATAAGCATAGGTAACTAAGGTTACTAGAGATACTTACGTAGTACCTGCCCGCGGTTTCACTGCTGTCGCACTTTCACTCCGTAGTAACCCATAGATGATTCCGACATACACATCATGATATGGCACAGGCCTGGGGTGGTGGTTGAGGACGCTGGCGCTCATTAGTAGGTAGCTCTCCCAAGTTTCCAATTATCTATCCGCTAGTGTGACACCTCTTGTTGATGACATAGTTACTACACTTAGTTCTACAACAAAAGGGGGGCTGACACGACTCTATTGACAGTAACGACTGGCTCTAGCAAGTCCCGGAGTACTATAGTAGTACCCTGAGACTGTTATAAACCTGACTAGAGGCGCTTTCTTAATCGCAAACAAAAAAGTCCCCCTCTCACATCCCGTCCCGTATCCTAGAGAGGAGTCCCGGCACGAGAATTGCTCAACGGGGATCTAATCTGGGTCACGGGGCCAAGCATTTCTTTTGGACCCTTAGACGACGCGGGACGGGGGCGGGCGGCCGCCGCCGAAGCCGCCACCGCCACCGCCCTGGTTACCCGTGGCGACGCCGCCGCCGGCGTAGTAGTGGGCGGCGGCCTGGGCGGAGCTGGTGTAGTCGGCGGTGCTGTTGACGAAGACGGTCATGTAGCCGAGCAGGCCGTCGGTGCTCAAGTCGGCGCCGAGGGCGACGTAGGCCAGGAAGGGGTCGTAGTCGGCCGTGGCCTGCTGGGCGTCGATGCCGTCGTCCTCGTTGACCGTCAGCTTCTGCGTGTTGTCCGTGTAGGGGCTCGTGGCCTCGACGGCCGAGATGAGGTCCTGGTCGAAGAAGATCTGGCCGATGTGCGTGGCCACGCCGTCGGCCACGTACGTGCCGTTGTCGAGGATCGTCGCGCCCAGCGTCGAGAGCAGGTGGATGTGGTTCGCGCGGCCGGTGTAGTGGCCCGGGAAGACGGTGTCGAACTGCACGACGCCGTCGGCGTCGGTCGACTGCACGCCGCGCAGGTACGTCGAGTCGAGCCCGCCCTGGCCCGTGGCCGCGACGCCCGAGTACACGCCCGTCGAGTTGCAGGCCCAGATGTCGATCAGCATATCCGTGATGGGCTCGCACGTGGCGAGGTCGACGAACTGCATGTCCAGGTGCAGCGGGACGCCGGGCTCGTCGTCGGTGACGTCGGACTGTTGGTTTGGGTTTTGCACGTCAGTCCATGGGTTTCTGATGTTTTGCCCAAGTCTAGAAGAGGAGACATGGCTTCTATGCTCGCCCCTTGAATTGCAGGTTGGACCTGGAGATCTCCTGCTCTTGGAAACTAAGAATCACTTACCCGGATCAGCTCGCCCTCAACCCAGTAAGGTCCGATGGTGACCTCAGGGACCAGGGTGCAGGTAGAGTTGGAGTCGAAGATGGTCTCCGGCGAGGTGGACAGGTCGAATCCCGAGGTGGTGTCGTTGTGGCTGATGGTCATCCACGCCTCCAGGTCGTCCTGGTCACGCTTGGTCACCATGGGCTCTGTTTATTTTTTTTCCTCTGGTCAGCTTTCCACACTCGAGCCGCGGCCACTGCCGAACAACTAGGTAAGTATCCAGGCATCGTGACTCACTGCCGGTGGCGCCGCGCTTCGCACGGAGCGTCTCGGCGGTGGCGGCGCGACGCTCGACCGAGCGGGCCTTCAGGGCCTGCATGGTGGGGTTGCCGGCGCAGGCGTTGTTGGCACGGCGGGCGATGGGCCGGGCGGCGGCGTGGGCGGCGAGCTCGCGTCGGACCTCGTCGATGGGCTCGCCGGGGTGGGCGGCGACGGCCCCGAGGAACGCCAGCGAGGCGGCGAGCTTGTGGATGACGACCATCTTGATTTACTGGAGGACGAGCCTGACTTCGAGAGGAGAGAAGGCTTCGGTGAGGATGGTTGAGAGAGAGAGCTTCGAAAGAAACGGCGAAGTCAAGACACAACTCGAGCCTTATATATTGGATTGCATCCTCGAGGTCTCTTCAGGCTTTCGCCTAAGCCAACCAACCAAGTGCGGTCATCACCCTACCCTCTCTCTGCTGTTTAGATGACGGACAGTCCGACGGCGCTTGTGCTACAGGGTCCAGAGCTCGCAAACGCCGTCGCAGATCGCGTAACCACAGAGTAGCTGCCGCCTGGGAGTTTGCACCCTCCTATTCTGGATTCCGGAGCCGGCACTCCCGCCGGCCGCCGAGCTCGACGTTGAATTCGGAATGGGCCCGCCAAGAGTCAAGACCGGCCGGGACCCCACATCCGGGAGCATGCGGCCAGGGGGGGGGATGTGATGGGTCGATGCGGGTCGATCAGATCCTCAGGGGCCCAGCCAGGGGGAAGATCTGTACGGTCGTCGGTAGTTAACCGCCACGGCACATAACTCTCCATCCAATGGTACTGGTGGACAGCGGCAGAACCCGTCTACGCGAGCAATCTACCCGAGGAAGATGATGCGTCTGTCAGGTTGCGAGTATGCGCAAGTCTGCACTGCTACCGTGGTTCTCGAGAAGACACTTACGCGGCCTCCCTCCCGGGACGAGACTCGGTTCGCCAAGACGGTCGCTTGCTCGGTGAGGAAATGCTCCTTAGTAAGGCGGTTGTCTGATATACTTAGGGTTAGTCCGACCTATACTGCAGTAGTCCACGATATAGCTGCCCGGACTAGAAGTTGCTCAGGGTCGCCCCACTTGGACTTCCAAGTTCTAACTTACTTGCCTAGTCCGGGCGGCTGTACCCCGGACGAGTGCCAGATAAAGCAGTATAACAGCGAGGATATCTTCTAACAGCGTTACCCAGACATGCTGCCGAGTGTCACAGTCGCATCCTTGGCAGCGTGTTCGAAGACGCTTGGAGGAGAATCCTACACGCGGGGAGCTAGGTAATGTGCCTAACCAGCGGCCCCGGAGCCGGTGTGCGATAAGTTGCTGTAGGCGAGCCCCATGCCCGCCAAGCGCTCACCAAGAGGTACTCCGTACCATTCACCGGCTTGGGTTTCCTCGCCACCATGGCATCACATCATGAGTCGGCCGATATGGCAAGAAGCATCTCCAAAAGCCATGAGTGAACTGAACTGCCTCCCGGCCAAGGTCTCGAGCAGGTGACTTGGCCGACGCATTGCATCTTAGGCATGTTCTCGCACCGCGCCCAGACTCGGTCTAGTCAGGGCCACCAACAACTTGGTTTGTAGAAAGCCGAATGCAGGAAAATGATCGACCTCAACAAAAGGCCCTGAATTTCCTGGCAATCTGCAGGAGAGCGGGTTATCCAGCTTGATGCTCTACACGGCCGTCTGAAGGGATGCGTGCCGTACTCTCCTAGACGGCGAGAGGATTTGCGACACCTTCGTTCTGCGACTTCTTGACACTGAGGCGTAAATAAGCATATTCATCTGAACATGGGTAGCCTCAGCCAGCCCGCCTCTCCGCTGATATCGGATATCCGGCCTTGAGCCATATAGCCCCGCCGTTCAGGTCCAGCCCTACACATGGCAGACGTCTTGGCGTTTCCACTCTACTATTCTGTTGAGCGCTGGCAAGGACAAGGAGTTCCAGACTCATTGCCCAGAGTCGTTCGAGCTGGAGAGGTCCATAATAAGCATCCATCCTGGAAGAAACGGCACATTGTCGAAAGCATAGACATAATGATGTCCGCCACGCAATGTGAGTGTAGCTGAAAACGCAATCTTCACAATTCCCTTCCATACTAGCTAGCAACGAGCTTTTCACGACTCCTATGTTCGGGTGTACCCGTGTCCGGGGTGCTTTTCGTTATCTGGGCTGATAGGAGACCACGCGTGATCCTGCTCCACGGGGCTTTGTGTCGATCGGTCTTCTACGTCGTAGAAAAGCCCAAGGTCCTGGGAGCTTCCTGCATCCAAGCGAAATTCTGCATCCTGCACCTCGCCCGCCTAAGATCGCGGGAAGGGCATGACTCGTATGCAGTAGGTATATAGGCTTCCATTGGATATCGGCGAGACCTCCTGGGCCGGCAGTGAGTCGGTCGCGAGGGTTACATCCAGAGTCTCGAGACTGTCGACGCTTGGTGTCTCCGAGCCCCTCGGGTGGTCAACGTCGATCAGAAGATCGTCGTATCCCGCGGCACTGTTCATAGATTGGCCATAGATTGTCCGGCGCCACGCAGTGGTCGCCCCCCCTGGCCAGGCCCAGATGGGCGTTTCCAAGGTACTCCGGCAGCGGGTCCGCCCCGTCGGCATCCTCCGGCCGCATCGGGACGCCGAGCGCCGCGCCGCGCCCGACGCGGTATATGCTGGAGCACTCGCTGCCCTAGGTACCCGGCTCCATTGGACCACATAGGAAAGACGCCAACCAGGGCGGCGGCAATGGTGGCCAGCATGGCTAACCCGTACGCGAGCCACAGCTGGCCGGCGGAGTAGCTGTAGACCGGTCCAAATGTCGTCGTGCTCACGTTGGTCTTTGATGGGGCAAACTCGGACGACGTGTTCGGCCTTGGCGGCGCGGCATTCTTCATGCATATACGTTGCAAAAGATGTCAGGGAGTACACTGGGAAGCTCACTGGAGGGCGTGAGAACTTGGCAAACTGATGGTGATGTTTCGAAACATTTCTTCCATAGCATCCACGAGTGTTTGCTTAGCGACGGGAGTCCCGGAGCCTAACAGGGCTTCGCTTCTCATCATGTTGAGCGACTGGATAGCAGCCTGTAGAGGTAAATCGTCTGATGGGCTCATGGTGAGGAACTCGAGCTCCGGTGTATCCAGAAGGACAGTAGGCAAGGTGTCTGGCGGCGTGCCCGGCGGACACCGCCAAAGCTATCTCCAGGAGTACTTCCCACGAGCAGACCGCGAAAGGCGTCGGATATGGCAATGTACTGGCGGAGTTGGGCCTCTTATGAGTCGAGTTTCCCGACCCCTCGAGAATGATCCTGAACCCGGATCATTGCCCTAGCGTCTGTTATTCTTCGCTCAAGTGGCTGGAAATATCCGTCATGCAGCTGAAGGACGGAATAAGGGAGTCCAGTACGAGTAGTGCCCGAGGCCATTGGAACTCAGTGGTATCGACTGTATTGCTTATTATTGCATCTGGTCTCTGTCTACCTCACTTCCGGATCGATTTCAGTAAAGGGGCAATGCGAGAGCGCTTGCTGAGGCCCACTCGGTAAGGCGTCCGCGACTGGACAGCCGCCGATTTGGCAGCAGCTTCGCTCTCCAGCGACTTGGACGACGTCTTCTTCTTATCCCTAGACTCTGGAGCGGGAGTCGCATTCTCCATGTCGCTTGCACGTGACACGGTAGGACTCCTCGTGTTCGCATCGACTTCCTCCAGAGCGAGCGCCTTTCTCTGGGGGTTTGGGGTGTCTGACTGTGGGCCGACTTCCTCGGCCTGCGCTTCAGACTTCTTCTGCTTCTTCTTCGTCGGCTGGGTCTCATCCATGTCCTGCTCCGCAAGTTCGTCATCCGTCTCGCGGGTTTCGACCACCTCTGCTGCACGTGGAGGTTGCACTGTAGCTTCTTCGGCAAGTCTGGTCATCTCCGACTTTCGCGGTCGGCCCCTCTTCTTTTTTGGCTTCTCTGCAGGGATAGTGTGTTCGACGGCTTCTACATCATTGGGAAGCGCCTGGTCGACCTCTTGGATATCGCTCACGTTGATCTCCTTGGGGTTCCTATCCGTGGTCGTCTGTTTCTTCTTGCGCCCACGCTTCTTCGGCATGTTCGTCGACTGAACTTCACCGCCGTGGGGGTCCTGCGTAGGTTCCTGAGTTGCCTCCGATGTTGGTTCAACGGTGTCATCCCTTATGTCCTCGATTGCTTGCCCATCTGCCTGTGCATCACCTTCCGGTTCGCCGTCCTCATCACCAGGGACCGCAGGCCGGAGTCTTCGCTTAGTGGGCCGGGGCTTGTAAGATTCTCGATGAGATTTGATCTCGTCAGAGTCCCATGCGTCATCTTGGCCTATCAGTGGCTCCTCTGACACGACTGTGCTCCTCTGTACCTTTTTCCTCTTCTTCTTGGTCGACTGGGTCTGGCTGGGAAGCTTTGCTGGAGATTCAGTGTGACCATCGTCCAACGGACCGTTTCCAGCCTCTATAACTGATTTTTGCCGCCTAGATTGCATATGGTCTGCACTTATAACGTCGGGTGATGACTGGACCTAAAAACAATGACATCAGTACTACGAGCCTGTTTTCGCCTTGGCCTATTTTCGCCTTGGGGCGAATTGAAACACTCACAGAGGTTATATCAATTGGCTGCGGCGTGTCAGGCTGCTCGACAGGATCGGAAGGCCTCTCCCATGGCGGGGGTAGGCCCGGAGACGCGTATATGCTGGGCGTCGGGTATGCGATGGTCGTGGCACCACTAGACTTTTGGTTGATTGACCCTTGCGGTCCCGCAGAAGGGTTCGACGAGACATTGACTCTTTGATACTCCAGCTTCTGCATCGTCGTCAGGCTGCTCTGGGCTACATAGAAGTTCCTATTTTCCGGTATCGCGGAATCATGCAGCGACACCCTCCGCTTCTTCTCCGCAGGAAAAGATGGCAGATCGGCTCGGCTATCCCCGGCGTGGTGTTCCTGCAGGGCTCGCCCTTCGACTGCTGGAATAGGGGCAGCATTGTCGGCAGCGAGCAGATCAGCTGCAGCTGGGCTCGTTACCAAGCTTAGTTGGTTCCTTTTTCGTTTGTTGTCAGTCCTCTCCCTGTTGCTCCGCGAGCTCCTGGTACCGCTGGACACAGGAGCGCCCTCGGCGCTGCTGGGCACGTCCCACTCGTCTCGCGCGCTCTTCTTGGGCGTCGTGAATTCGGAATCGTCGTCGCCAAAGGGAGCCTGCCGGTTTCCCTGTCTGATCAAAACGATTGGCGAAGTGAGGTCCGTCGCAGAAGACGAATTCGTCTTTCTCCCCCCGCCCTTGGCGGGCAGAGAGACGTCGCCGCTACTCGTGCTGGCTCTCTGGCTTTGCCGAACGATGTTCTCAATCAGACGCGACTGCTGCAGGGCGCTCTGCTGGCGCGCGTCGTAGACCCTGGCGAAGAAGGACTGGTCTGTGTGATCGGACGGGTCACTCGTCTTCGTAGAGCTTGACGGCTGATGATGCGGACTGAGCGCCTCTGGCTCCGGTGCGGCCACCTCATGGCCATGGGGGCTCGGAGGCTCATCATGGGGCCCGTCTTCATCATCAGAGTCGGCAATCTCAATATGTGGAGGCATGATGGGAGCTGGCGTAGCTGTCGCTCCGAGTGGTGAATGGGAGACGCGTCCAAGACGCGACCCGACTAGTGCCCGTCTCAAGCTGGCGATAGGAGTAAGACAGATAGCGTCGCCTGCAGTGCAGAGTCGGCCAAATTTCGACACAAGAACAGGCCCAGATACAGTAGCTTCAGTCCTAGCAAGCTCGAGTCACTGGTAATGGTTCATTTTCCTGCTCACACCTCGCAAAGTAATAGATAGCATGCGGCAATGATGGTGTTGACGGGCGTGCCGGTTGCACTCGATTTCCACCCGAAGCACCAAAACAATAAGTGGGGTGTGACCTGCCAGCCAATGGGGCCTGATTGGTTCAATGTTTCACGGCTCGTACTTAGGTAATCTCATACTACCATCTCCCCCTTACCTGACAATGATATTCAGTACCCATACCGGTAGTCCACGATCAACATTGGCTTCGGTGAGATCAATACAGGCGGAAGGACTCATACAACTCTTCGGCGCGTTGAGTCATTAGATGAATTTCGAGGCAGGTAGATTGGAAGTCTGTTGTATTTACAAGGGTGAAGGGGCATCATGGCGATCAAGTGTGTCGCATCATGCCAATTATTAGGTAGCTATAGTGTGACCCGAATGATGCTACATTGAGGCATTCGCGCCGTCACTGCGATTCGGCTTGCGTCTGTTTGCCAGCCGGCCGAGGTTTCCTCGGAGTCCGAGGAAACTAGCCTCTGACCCTGCGCCTCTTAGCCTCGCCGGCTTTCTCGTCGCCGCCGTCATCCTCGGCCGTGCTGGCCTCGGCTCCGACCGCCGCGCTCACGGATCTGCTGCCGCCCCCGCCGCCGCTGCCCGCTGCCGCGTGAGCTCGGGGCACCACCTCGTTCCGGAGGTCTCCCAGCAGCTTCTCCACCTCGGCGAACATGTTGCGCGTCTCTCGGACCACGCTGTTCTCGTCGAACTGGTAGAATTGCGAGTTGTCTTCGCCGTCTACTTCCAAGCTGCCCCCGTGGCTTTGGAGGAACGAGTGGCTGAGGCCGCGCTGCGGATCATGGTTGTACATGATCGCGTTCGCAAACATGTGGATCAGCTCCCGTTCCAGTTGCGCGATGTTGATGATGCCCCGCGGAGGCACCAGATCCACCGAGATGGGGAGCCAGACTGCCGGTGCGTTGGCATCAACCTCGGGCATTCTCGCAACGGCCGCCGATGCCGCCTTGGACCCTGCCGTGATAGCCTTCTGAATGCCTTTGAGATGCTGTGGTCTGAGAACGATATCGTTATACTGAGGAGCATCCCGAAGTTTGATAGGGTTTGCAAACATATTGGCATAGCGGTGACCAATGATCTGGTCAAGCGCTGCCATGCTGATCTTGTTGAACGCACGAGTCCACAGAACGTGCGTGGCCGGCGAGGGTGCTTCTCTGTCCAAGGGAGCTTCTCTGTCCAAGGGACTGTCCTGGCGCTTGCGTTTCTGTGGCAGACTGCTCGTTTCCTCTGACTGCATTGGGCCCTCTACGCTCTCATCTGCAACCGTGTGACCCGGCTCTTCAAATGCCTTCGGTGTGGCCTCTTCATTCTTAATGGGACGCGGCAAATCCGATGTGGCTGTCGCTTCCTCTGACCGTGGTGCAGACGCCGACTTCTGTGCGCTGCGAGGCGTCCGGCCCTTTGGTCTTGTCGACTCCTCCTTCCGCATCTCCTGGCTTTCACTCTGGACAGGAACAGACTTTGGTAACTGAGCCTTGCGGACGGGCGGACTGATTGGTTCGAAGGCGGGACTCTGCGTGTCGAAGTACTCGCTCATATTCTCCATCCGAGGTGTTGCCGGCGTTGGGGTGGTTGTCCATTTAGTGCCGTGACCTCTTATTACGTGAGGAGAGATACCGACGACCATAGGAGTCGATGCTTGGGACAATGATGACGGACGTGGGGATGGGGAAGGCGCAATGGGTGTCTGCAAAGGTGGTAGTTGCGGGCGTTGCCCTGAAGTTGGGCCCAGTGCGCCAACTCCTGGACCTTGATGGTGGTACCCAGCGCTGACGGGCTTTGGGACACTCCGAGGCTGTTGATGTTGAGGTGGCAATGGGGTGGTAGGAATCGACGCAGGTTGTCGCGGAGGTGGCCGGACAGGAGTGGAAGCTTGAAGTCTTTGTGCTGCAGCTGGCTGAGGCTTTGCAACACCGCCAGGAGGATGCGCCGTAGACAATCCAGAGGACGGGCGGATAGGCTTCTGTATTGCCAGGGGCGCCGGACCAGGTGATTGTGAATAGTTCGCAGGTGGAACCGGGGGGCCTGGAGAACGAGCTGCTGCCACAGATGACGGCCTTCGAGGCTGGACGGGCTGCCCTATCCCGTCAGGGGTTGCATTCACAGGTAATGACTGGAGCGACGGCGGTATCGGGCCGGCATTCTGGGGTGGTAGCAAGACCGCAGGCGAAGGGGGACCGCCCACGTGCGCAGGAGGCCGAGGCTGTTGAGTCAGATGTCCTGGAGTAGGCCTGCCAGCTCCGTAGTTCTGTGGAAATTGGGGGTGGATGGGCGAAGGGCCAGTTGGAGGACCGGGCGAGACTTGAGGAGCTCCAGAGACTGGCGGAGGATAGGTGGGCGTCCTGATGTTTCCGGCGCCGTATGGAGGGCGTGGGGAAGGCACCGGCGTCTGATGAGGTGAGTGAGGAGGTGGATGAGGCTGATAAGGAGGCTCCCACTTGAGCGCGGGAGTCGGCGTTTGGCTATGGTATCCCTGTTGCGGCGGTACTGGACTCCTGGCTTTTGGAAAGCTGTCTGGTCTCTGCAGGCCGTCTACGCTGGGCGGTTGCGGCGTGGTAGAAGAAGGGCGTGAGCCGTACCCTTGTGTGACCTGCGGGTGCTGCAGAACTGGTGTTGCGCCATTGAGAGGCCGACCTGACTCCTGGGGTCTGATGTCGGGCGTTGGTTGTCGCATCGCGCTCGGGGGCCGAGGAGTTGGGGTAGAGGTGACGGAAGAAGGGCTCGGCTGCGTTGTTCTCCTCTCGAGAGGCGGTTGAGTAGCGGGAATGAGGACTGGTTCGGCTCTTCTGGCAGCTTCCGGGGCCACATGACGGACAGGCTGTGCGAGAGCTGGGGCTGGTGTCGAAACCGGGGCCGGGGTCGGGGCCGGGGCTGGGGCTGGGGCTGTGGATGGAGTCGGAGCTGGAGCTAAAGCTGGAGCTGGAGCTGGAGCTGGGACTGGACCTGGAGTTGGAGCTGGAGCTGGAGCTGGAGTTGGAGCTGGCGCCGGAGCCGAGACCGGAACCGGGACATGTACCGGAGTGGGCGGCGCAATCTGGCCATTAGGCCGCACAGCTCGGGGTTGACTGCCGGGAAGTGCGCCATTCTCGACGGATTCTGGGCGTGCATTTTGCGCAATCCTGCCATCCCATTCGCCTCGCTCGATTTCACTGATATCGCGCTGAAGGGTTTCGATACGCTGCTCATCTTGTTTGATTTCCCGGACGATGTTCTCCCTAAACCGCGCATAGAGCCTGTCGACTAATACTGGCAGCCTATCGGGTTGCTCGTGGGCTTCCTTCAGTGAGGGCAGTGGCAGATTGGGGAGCTTGCGCTTCTTCGAATTCGGCGACAGGCCATTCCCGTTAGTCTCCGCTGCCGCCTCGGCGTCTCGTCTCTGTTCCTCAGCTAGGAGCCGCAAGGCGAGCTCCTGGAGCGCGCCCGGGCTCAATCGACTGGGGTCATAGTTCTCCTGCTCGCGAAGCAGAGGGAGGCTCTTGAGTTCTTCAGAAATGCGATCGAAGCTGTTGATGAAGCCGTATTTATTTAATGACTGGAATAGGAATAGCGATTCGAGAGTCGTATAGGTTGTCGGTGTATTATTCATGCCCCAGTATCCACCTCGGCCGTGGTCGAGGGGACTGTCGCGTCGCTGCAAATGAATCGGCGCCAGGATCTGTTGTGTTGTTACCTCATGGTCAGCATTGGAAAGAAGCAGACGCGACCGCGACCGCGGCCGCCACAGTTGCTGGCCAATTGCGCAGCGGCGGCGGATGGGGGAATGACGCGTACTGGGGACCTTTCTCAAGGTCGCAAAGTCCCATCAAGTCGGTTCCGACCGGCTTTTATGATGGCGTCGGCCTCTTCCTGATGAGGGTATTCGTGGTTGAAATTTTCTTCGGTCGGCAGTCGTCTGTCAATAAGTCACGTGATCCTAAAGTGGTGTTTGCCTGTGTGTGATCATGTTTGCTTGGTTTGCTGCACTCGAGAGTTGGGGAAATGGACCCGTAATTGCTCAGGCTGGGGTTCGCCTGCCAGAGCTGTCCGCGCTGATAAGATATGGAAACGTGGCCAGTGCACGCTTATCGGCATCTTACTCTATTACCTTATCTTATCCTGCTGTCTATATTACACTGTAGAGACCTCCTATTTTGTAGTCGAGCCTCGCCGGCTCCTGAAGTAAAGTATTCTTTTATTTTTAAAGTCCCATGCACCAGCTACTAAGCAAGTAACACATCTCCATCGTCGGTCTGAAGTCTTCTTCAGAGGCAATCTCTGTTCACTTGGATAGGTGCTAGTTCTCGGTTTACGGAGCATTGAGTCAACCATGCGAGGACAGCCTTACAGCAGGTGTCAGGTGGTATCCGGCACATGAATACAACTCAGCATGTAATGATCGTCCCAATCTTTAAGACAACACGCGGCACGCGCAGAGCCGCAAAGCACCTGCAAATATTGACCAGGTAGGAGACGGCCAGTTGACATGGGTTTTGCGAATTGTGATAGTTGATGTCATAAGGGTCGAGTCAGTCCCGATACCTTCTAGACATGGACAGGTCAGGGGCCAGAGGATCATTCATTACATGATGCACTTAACCGCCCCCTTAGCAGACACCGTCCATGCAGCTTCAAGCGATGACATGTACTTAGGCCCCCCAATAGACGCGTGCTGTGCGTGTCATGTTGGCCAGTGAGCGCGGTCAGAAAGTTTGTCCCGCGGGAAATTGTTTGCTTTCTGTCAATAGACGTGGAGTTCGACTTCTTAGGTTATTTGCTCCACGTACTTAAGGTAACCATTTACACGTACCGTGGCTCTGGTACCTCTCGCGGGTGGCGCTCGAGCCGACGGCTGATATTGGAATGGGACGATTCACGAACTGCCCCAGACTGATCTTCAAGGGTCCCGACCAGCTCGACTACTACCGGCCAATTAATCGTTTCCTTAAATTAGACGCAGCCGCCCAAGCCTATGTGTGGGTGAGAATGTAGAGTCTTAGACCCTCAAACGTGCCGAAAGCAAGTGTCTTATAACAGATAAGGCAGTGTGTTGTTGAGTTGCTGCGGACTGCGGATTGCCCCTTTTTACGGCTGGTCAAGCTGCGCTTTAACTTGCAACAAACATCATTCCATGCGCGTGTAGTCTTATCATGCAGGTCAATGGGTAAAAGAGGTTGCCAGCCGCTTGCCGCCCTACCCGCTTCCATTTACCCCTGGCGCGTCCTGAGCTCTCGGCGCGGCGCGGTTGGCGGAGATAAAGTTGGGTACGTCTGATGGTTTTATTACGCTGCAATGCTGCCCCCGGAGTCTAAGTTTTGATATGGATCATCATCTACTGCGGATTGACGACGTTGCAAACCGTATTCGACTGCTCTCTGCACCAGGGGCAGGCATGGATTGGATGGCTTCGGATTGCTGCCGAGTCAGCTCATACGAGTTAGCAACACCAGTGGCCTGCCAGTGTCTGCTGCTCAGCCTGCTCAGCTGCGCTCTTGTGCAGGCTCGCAGGCTGGCCAGCATCATCATGCACTAGAGCTACTTCTTACTTACTCGGCGAGGCAAGACATCGGGGCCAGCTGCCACTATTGGCACCTAAGCCACGGCATGCTCAAGGGCCTTGTTAGTATTCCCTCGTCTGATTAAGTCTCACGGGACCTGGCCCCAATTCCGTTCCTCCTCCCCTCTTGGCCCCCTGATGCGTGCACAGCTTTATTATTATGCCCAATAAAGTACGTACTTGGGTACCTTATGAAGAGATAGAGTGGTTTCAGACGGCTCTGCCTGAAATTACATGCGCCGACCTCTTCCAAGACAGCAAGCGCTCAGCTGCCCGCTGGCACTGTCAGCTAATAAGGGGCTCACGTTCCACCTCTTCAACTGCCTGACCCCCCTTTTTCCTCCCTCCCCTTCCCGTGCCGGCCAGGCTGGGATTAATAGGTGCCCGGAAAAAGCTGCAACCACGTTCATCCTTTCAGAGCTTCCCCACCGCCTGAACTCCATAACTACCTCCCTACTGCCTGCCTCCTACAGCCCGCAGTGCCTCGCGTCCAACCTCTTCCAGCTTTCAAACTACCACCACCACGGTCCACCACTCTCACCATCACCACCACCACTACTACCACCACCCAACTACTAGTACCGTAACGGCCCGCATCCCATTCGGTTCGGAATAGCATCTTTCTACACAGTATACTGCCGTCGGGAACATGTCGAGCAACACGCACCCCACCGACGCCGAGCTGGAGCGTGACTGGAAGCCCAATGGCCGCCGCCCGCAATCGTAGGTCGCCAGACAGCTCGGACGATAACCATTAGATTTGACCGCTGACAAGTGCGCCCGTACAGCACCATTGCCCGCTCCTTCAGCCAGGAGCTGATGGACATCTTCCGCATCGAGAATAGCGTCGCCGACCTAGACGAGAAGATAGACAAGCGGTAAGCCGGGCCCCCCCTCCCCGCCACCTCGAGCCGCATCCTCCATCCGTGGCCACCACGGCTAACCTAGGGTCCTTCCGCGCGAGCAGGAAACAGAACGTGACGAACGGGCAGACGGAACTGGAGGCCCTCGAGGCCCGCATCAAGGAGATGGAGGCGCGGTTAAAGACACAGCCCGGTGGGAGCGGCCCGTCGTCGGGCGGCAGCCCGCGTGCCCAGCGGTCGGCCCTGGGCAACGACACCTTCGGCGGCCAGCCGGCCCAGCAGCAGCAGCAGCGACCGCTGCAGGCCTCCCGGCCCGGAACCGCAAAGCAGGCCCAACACGCCCCGCTACACGGAGGTGCGATGCCGCCCACCCCAACAGCCAGCGAAGGTGAATCCGACCTCGTCATCAATACATCCACATCTTCCTCCTCGCCGTCGATCCACAGTGGCGCCGATTCCCGAAGTTTTACTGACTATGTTATCGTTTCTAAAGATGGTGACCGTGACATCTAAGCTCGACCCAACTCGGGACGGGACCGCGCCTGGACCGGCTTCGATACTTGGACGGACTCCCCTGTGATCCTGGCCTTCAGTCCGATCTCTGAAAACGGGTCTCCATGGACACGGCACCGAGCATCGCGCGACAGTCTGGACAGGCCGGTCAGGCTGCGCCACTGGTCTCTTCAGCCCGGCTCGCACTGCGAAAACCGGACTAGCAGTCTAGCAGGCGACAGAGGTTGCCCGCCTATCCGACTGCAGACTATGAATCACACGAACATTTGGATACTGTGGCAGAGCGCACAGGCAGACCATTTGGCGGGGTCAATTGACACCTAAGGGTCTGAATTGGGGTCGCCTCCAGGGAATTCTTGCTCACCAGACACGATATCACCATTGCACCTTTTTCTGGCATACCATCACACCCTATGCTCCATAAAGATATCCTCTCATTTGATAGACTCGACGGCTCCGTTTCTTCGGCGTCTTCCCGGCGTTGGCGGCGTGCGCATCTTCCATTCCTTGTCCATTCATTCACCATACGACATTTTAGTGGTCTGGCTAGGGCTGAGGGGCTACAGTACCCAATGAGCAGACATTTGGAATATGTCGTACCACAGCATCATGAGCAGAAGCAGCAACAGCAGCAGCAGCATGGCATAGCAGGCAGTTATAGCGGGGGATGGCATCATGGATGGCTGACGGGCATCGACGAGAGAGCTCGGATATATGGCATGCGCGTGTCGGCCTGCTCTTCAGACTCGCTGTACATTACCATGGAGGAGTATGCTAATGCATTTTGGATACCAATATCTAGTCGAAACCGGCGTACGCCGGGTTTCGAGAACACCCTGAGAAGTCAATGAGGTGACAGACAGCAAGTGAATTCGTACCTCTTTACACGTCACGATCGGGTAGCTGTCGTCCAAAGTTTGCCTTTAGTTACCGACTGGCCTGCAAGAATCACAAACATGTGTCACCCTGATTTCGGTTCAACGCGGCTCTCAAGCCGTATATCACTCTGCCCAACGGCTCCACTGAGAAGTGCAACTCCCGGCCTTTTGTGTGCCTGGCTAAGTCATTTCTAGCCGTCAGCAATCTGCCCCTATATCCGCCCGATAGTTCTCCGCACCGATGAGCAGCAGCGTTGGGACCCGACTCCTACTACGCTGTTCCACGAACGAGAACATCCCCCAGAGAAGATGCCTTCCGAGGGGATGTTGTGCTGTGTACACCTGTGCATCTGCGCCGCCCTGGCATTCTACGCACAATACATGTGTGTACTGCCGGAGTATCACCAGCACAAGTACGGCCGCGCTGTCTGATGTAGGAGGTTTTGCACGACGAGGGTTACCTCACAAGGTTAGACACGGACGGAAAGTAAACATCATGTCTCCGGGACTTTTTACCCCTATGGAAGCAAATTGAGATGATTGGAGTCAAGTACGTTAAACTTGCCGTATTGGACTAGACTCTCGATCCGTGTGGTTATGAGGGGACATATCCCGTCTCCTGTACTCCGTACACCGCATGTCACTATACCGGGTTCTCGGATATGGATGACATGACCAAGTATAACTCATGTCGCAATGAGCTGTTCTTTAAAGAGGCCACAGTACAAATGTGGCATTACCAGTGGGCACAAGCACACTGTTACCCATGTCTAGGAATGAACATATTAGGATTTCCTGCGCTGTGCCCTCACTCGCCGATCAACTTGCTATTCTCCAACAATACACCAGTCTCGACTTTATCCTCCATCTTGCCAGGTCTCTGCCCACCTCATAATCCCAAATACCTTCCAGAGAGCAACTTGATCATTAATACAGTAGCCTCTAGCCAAAGTAAATGTTTTCACCAAAGGAATACTAAGTACAATGTGATATGTAACACGCAAAAAACCTACCTACAGACATAAGATGCCCTACCCAAAGGGTGGCCTTCCTTGTGTGTCGTGAATAAGTTGTCAGAGAAGGTAGCAGCAACGCTCCACCCACAATCATATGAGCACCCATGGTTTGGCAATCAGTGAATATGCAAGATAATCGCACAGGAGTTCAGAAGCAGCACTGTTGTTGTTAGATGTGTACAGTGACTCGAGTGATGGAGCTGAGGAGCTATCAATAGGGTGTCACATGGTAAAGAATAGAGTGCAAGGGGCTGACAGCCAGCTGACGGCTGGCGTCGATTGGCGGCACTTGATTCCGAGCCCTAGTGCACTGGCCACCAGTGGCGCGCCGACTTGGTTCGCTTGCGCACTGAATTGACCTCTCCCCACCAACCCACGAATTTTTGATTCCGAAGAGTAGCCGGTCCAAATTTCTGTCTTGCACTTCCATCAGTTGCAGTCCGCCGCGAGCCTCCCCACCACCAACCAACATCCTCTCACAGAGCATTCGCCCAAGATGTCTGACAACGGTGAGATCGAGGTTGAGTCCAACACCTACCAGGTTCTGCCCAAGGACGTCCAGTCCGAGATTGGCACCGTCAAGCTCTTCAACCGATGTACGTCCCGCAATTCCGACGCCCATGCGCGAGCTGGCCGCGCTGCTGCCGAGAGGATCGCGACTGACCAGACTTCCCAGGGAGCTACGAGGACGTTGAGATCCGTGATATCTCCCTGACGTAAGTCGATACCACCGTCAACCCGCGCTTTGCAGATTCCGAATATTTTCACGATCGGCCGAGCTACCGAAGACTTCGAGATGGATGAGGGAACTGAGGGTTCGCGTTGCGAAAGGAAAATCGTAAGCTAACCGCAGAAATCGTGCAGCGACTACATCCAGATCCGCTCTCCCGTCTACGTCCCTCACTCCGCTGGCCGATATGCCGTCAAGCGATTCCGCAAGGCCAACTGCCCGATCATCGAGCGTCTCACCAACTCGCTCATGATGCACGGCCGCAACAACGGCAAGAAGCTGATGGCCGTCCGCATCGTTGCCCACGCCTTCGAGATCGTAAGCGCCTCCTCGCAGCCTCGCAGAATTCAAGGCGAAAAAGGAAAGAGAAAAAACTTCCGAGCATGGTCCTAACAGATAGAGCAGATCCACCTCATGACCGACCAGAACCCCATCCAGATCGCCGTCGACGCCGTCGTCAACTGCGGTCCCCGAGAAGACAGCACCCGTATCGGTTCGGCTGGTACGGTCAGACGGCAAGCCGTCGATGTCTCGCCCCTCCGCAGAGTCAACCAGGCTATTGCCCTGCTCACCACCGGTGCCCGCGAGGCCTCCTTCCGCAACGTCAAGTCGATCGCCGAGTGCCTGGCCGAGGAGCTGATCAACGCCGCCAAGGGCAGCAGCAACTCGTACGCCATCAAGAAGAAGGACGAGCTGGAGCGTGTCGCCAAGAGCAACCGATAAACGGTCCGTCTCTTTCTGGGTTTTCTTCGGCGTGGATGATCTGGGCATTTTACACTCTGCATTTGTGCGTTCGGGCTCAGGCGGGATGTGGTACCATGGCATTCTAAGTCATCTAGGGCTCTAGATAGTGTCCTGCTCGAGGGGGCAAAAGTGAACTGAACCAGGGATACCAAAAACAAACCATTCTTGCAATTGCTGCGGGCTTGTGAAATCTACGTGGCATGGTCGTGCTGATATACCTCTGCTCCCTATCCTGCGATTCCGCGAAGACCTCTAAGTCTTTGAAACAGGTGACTATTGATGGCCATTTGTGATGACACGGCTGGGCGTGAGATGGACCGACATGCCTCTCCGCTCGCCCGCGCTCCGGACATCATACTACTAACGGGGTCGTCTCCTCGACCTGTAGCCGCTGGAACATGCCCACGTGCGGGATGCCCTCCTCGGTCCAGCGACCCATGCCCTCGTCGACCCGGAACCCCCAGCGCTCGTAGACGGCCACGACGGCCTCCTGGGCGTGCGTGCAGACCAGCCCACCCCAGCGGGGAATAACCTCAGCGGCCCCCGGCCCCACGGTCGTCCCCGCGGTCGTCCCCCTTACTCCCCTCCTCTCGGCCCCGGTGGTCCCAGCCCCGGCCCCGGCCCCGGCGCGCATGAGCAGGTCCATGCTCAGCTCGGCGACGCTGGGGTCGAAGTGGGCCGGGTTCTGGCGGAGCCAGTCGGCGGCGGCGCGCCAGAGCTGGGCGGCGACGCCGCGGCCGCGGAAGTCGCGCAGCACCGCCACCCGGCCCAGCTTGACGTAGGCCTCGCGGCCGTCGTGCAGCGTGGTCGCGCGGTCCTGCCCGAAGGGGAGGCCGGCGCTCTGCCGCTGCTCGTTGGCGGCGGCGGAGGAGGAGGAGGAGGCAGTGGTGGTAGTGGTGGTGGTGTTGGTGGTGGTTGAGGCGCCGGGGCGTTGTTGATCCGCTGCTGCTGGTGCTGATGCTGCTACTGGTGCTGCTACTGGTGCTGCTGCTGCTGTAGGGTGTGGTGGTGATGAGGAAGATGAGCCGCCGCCGCCGCCGCCGGTGCTGCTGGCTAGCAGCGGCGGCTCAGGCTTAGATTTGGACTCAGACTCACGCTGCGGCTGTTGCGGCTGCTGCAGCACGTTGTCGACATATACGCTGCCGTCTTCGGGGTGGGGCGGGTGCGGGAACGGCACGACTTGGGGAGGTGGGAGGGGATGTTAGCTGGAGTCAGTGGTTGCTCGGTAAGTGGGTGATAGAGGATGGTTGTGAGTTGGGTTTTTTTCCCATCGCGTCTTGGGAGGCACAAGGATCCCCTGGGTATAAGGAGAATACAGGACAGAAAGGAGGAAAAGGGGAGAGAAGGGAATTTCAGAAGCTTGCATACTGCGTAGCGTGCCCACAGGCACAGAGCTTGTTTCCGAGCGGCGAGGGCGTACGACGTTGCCGCTCTCGTCGAGCTGTTCGGGCTCAACCTGCGTGGCGTGAATCAGGGGTCAGTAATTCGTGGGTGATTCTTCTTTTCTCCTTTGGTTGGGGGGATGCTCCAGAGCACCATGTCTTCAATAGGGGACAATTGCCGAAGTTGAAATCTCAGGGGTAGAAACTCCGGACAAGAAGCCTTGGACCAAGCTGAAGGATGGGGAGGTGATAATTCCGGAAGTCTTGACGTACCACGCGGTTCACGCTCGCATAGAGCACCCAGTGACACGACCGCGCGTCATCGGCATCGTGCTCGTACTCCAGCGGCTGTTTTCAGAGGGTAGCAAAGTCAGTATCGAGTCTGTCTTGCTTCCTTTGTATTTGTCTTCCGTTTTATCCCCGGGAGTAAGTAAGGTGATACGACGGGCAGGTTTCAGTGAACAATGCCGGTGCTCTATGCTCTTCCCCGGTGGAAGGGGAGAAATCAAGCAAGACGAGCCGGCTATAGTAGTTTCGGGGAACAACACACTGACCACGCCCTGCTCGCCGACAAACACGGCCTCGCGCACCGCCATGGCGTCCGTGAAGGTCGGCGGGATATGTGCCGGCTGCTGGTCGTGCGGGAGCGCCTTGTCGTAGCCGTCCAGCCGCGCCAGCGCGGGCTCGAGGAGCTTGATGAAAGGGGTGCCCATGGCTGCTGGATACCGGTACGGTGCGTTGGGTCACACTTGGAGGTTTGCTCTGGCGTGACTGCGGCGTAGGAAACTTAGCAGTATGGAGGGTTCTTCTTCTCTGCAACACACCACAGCTTAGGTAGATGCCAGGAGAATTCGTGACGGGACCAGATGATCCTTTCTCCAAACCGCTGGTCGGGTACGTAAGTACCTAGGTCTGAGTTGGATGAGCAGGCTTGGTCGTTAGGAACTCTGTCAGGGGTACCGCTACCTACGCCAGGTAGATCTTGGCTGAGTTGGCTGGGAAAGTCCGAGGCCGGCGATGATCCGTGACTAAGATCACGGGAGCGTAGGGCATCCAAGAGGCAATGATCAACAGAGTTGTGGTTTGACGAAAGGCGAGCGCCACGAACTGAGCATGAGTGAGCTGTGAGGCTGCTGCGCTGCTGTCTGTGATGTATCGCGCCGGTCTGTGCTAGTCACACCGGACTAGCTTCAAAGACGGGGCCGAGATGCCGGTACGTATCCTCCTCCCACCTCCGACCTCCGAGTGGGATGCCAAGAATCCGGAGCGGACACCGTCTTGTACCTCACCAAATGCATCTTGACACTGAAAATTGGATTGTGAACTTGAGGAGGACCACTCAGTGTGAACACAACTATATTTGCTACCGAAGTCGATTGCGTACTCGACATCTGGTAGACGTGACTCCAGTAAAACAGTGATTTGTCCAGTCCAAGGATACACACCTCCTCAGATCTGTTCTTCAAGAGCCCGTCCGCCTGCCTGGATAGCCAGACTTGTTGATCTATTTCTATATATGCAGTCTTGTTATCCAACGATGTTGCTGTCGCTAGCGGTGCTGACCTTGCTGCCCCTGTTATCATAGTTGCTGTTGCGGATGCTGTTGTTTTGTTGCCGGAGGGCAAGGAAAAACGATGGCGACGCCCCAGAGGCTGTGCTCTTATTTCAGACCGCCGCTCAGCAGGATACTTTGGCCTGTCAAGTAGCCCGTCTTGCACATCATGGTCACAACGTTGGCGCATTCCTGTGGTGTGCCCAGCCTTCCGACCGGAATATTCTTGACGTCGCCTGGGGTACCCTGGACGAACTTCTCGTCCGGAATCACTTCAACCTCTCGAGTCAGTACTTGCCTGAAAGGGGGCTCTACTCTTTCTTGGGACTTTGGATTACGGTCTCGGTAGAGACAATGCTTGTCCACAGATTTTTCAGCGCACATGGGACAGAAGAAAAGCAATCTTAACATACTCCCCGTCTCTCCTATCATAGCCGGCGCAATATCGTTGACGGTGACGCCTGACTTTGCGTGCTTCATGGCTAAATTTCTCATCATGCCCGACAGGCCAGCCTTGGAGGCGGCGTAGTGACAGGCATTTATGCCTCCGCCCAGCGCGGCGATGGAGGAGACGAAGACGATGCGTCCCCAGCCCTGGGCCTCCATGTGCGGGAGGGCGAGCTTGGCCAGGATGAAGGAGGCCTTCAGGTTGACGGTGATGGTCTTGTCGAACTCGTCGACGCTCACGGCGGCGATGTCCGGGAAGCGCTGGCCGTGCCCCGCGTTGGAGACGAGTATGTCCGGCCCCGCCTGGGCGTGCTGAGCGCGGATGTCGGCGAACAGCTGCTCGAGGGCCTCCTGCGAGGCCGTGTCGACGCGGTAGGCCGAGATGCTCTGGCCCTTGTGACTGCGGCGCGAGAGCTCCACGGCCAGCGCCTCCACGGCCTGCGGGTTGGTGAAGCTCGTCAGCGCCAGCGAGCAGCCCTGCGCCCACAGGTCCCGCGCAACGGCCGCGCCGATTCTGGCAAAACAATGCGTCAACCCTGGGGATGGCAGCCCACCAGACTGAAGGGCTTGCGAGTCTCGGAGCAAACAAGAACACACGGGCAACGCCTACCCTCCAGAAGCACCGGTGATGAGCGCCAGGCGGCCTGCGATCTCATTGTCTACCTTCGGCATGATGGAGGACCAGGAGAGTTTTGGGGGAAAGGAGGAAAGATATCACCCGCGGTAGACTCCGCGATATCCCCGCGCCTTCAAGGTGATTTATTGCATTGCCCCTCGGTATGCTCGTACCTTTGTACCTTTTAATCGGGTCATCAGCTATGGTGGGTCTTGGCAGCTTATCAGACCAGTCAGGTCACTATCTGTGTCCTTATCATCAGGTAATCTGGTAGTCCGGCTGTGTGGGTTCAGCCACAGCAGGGATCATTACTACAAGCTGTCCTTTCAATGCTTTCATGGTGGGACGTTTTTGACGTTGGATGGACCCCTTATTACTGTGTTATGAGAGAGTCCCGGCATGATGCTGCCTTGAGCTTCTGCCTGTAGTTGAGGCCAGATTCTATTTACACTTATACGGAGAGTTGCCATAAAGCCTCCACCCGCGCTGCCCTGCTTACGCTCCCAAACACGTTCTTTTGGATGCTTCCGCCCACCAGAAACAGCTGATATAGATCTCTTTGCGCAGGCGAGCTCCTCGCCCAGGCCCAACCTGCCCACCATGGCCTTCACATTCTCCCCTAGATCCATACTATTTTGCATACTATGCCTCTTCTCGACAAACGTGCTCGCCATTTCCGCAGTCCTAGGTGTCGACCTGGGGACTGAGTACATCAAGGCCGCCCTCGTCAAGCCGGGCATTCCCCTCGAGATCGTCCTGACGAAAGATTCGCGAAGGAAAGAGGCTTCTGCCGTCGCCTTCAAGCCTTCACAAAATGCACCGGCGAGCGGCGCATATCCCGAGAGAGCCTACGGCTCAGACGCTATGGCTCTCGCCGCTCGATTCCCCGGCGACGTATACCCGAACCTCAAGACGCTGCTCGGACTCTCCGTTAGCGACCCGATAGTGGAGGAGTTCGCCGAAAGGCATCCAGGCCTCAAAATTGAAGAACACAAGACCCGTGGTACCGCTGCGTTCAAGAGCGCCGCCACGGCGGAAGAGGAAGCGTGGATGGTGGAAGAGCTGTTAGCGATGGAGCTCCAGAGCATACAGCGCAACGCCGAAGCTCTAGCCGGCTCTGACACTACCGTGCGATCTGTCGTCGTCACCGTACCTCCATTCTACACCATTGAGGAGCGGCGGGCTGTAGAGCTAGCATGTGAGCTGGTCGGGCTGAAGGTGCTCTCCCTGATCAGTGACGGCCTTGCCGTTGGACTGAACTACGCCACCAGCCGATCGTTCCCAAACATCAATGATGGCGAAACTCCCGAGTATCATATGGTGTTCGATATGGGTGCTGGCTCCACGAAGGCGACTGTCATGAAATTTCAAGGTCGAACGGTCAAAGGTGCCAGCAAGCCGGTACAAGAAGTCCAGGTCCTGGGAAGCGGTTGGGATCGGACCCTGGGCGGCGACGCATTCAACTACCTCATTGTGGATGACATGGTATCCAAGTTCGTGGACAGCTCCGCGGCTAAGAAGGCATCGGTCACGGCGGAGAGCGTGAAGGGACACGGACGGACCATGGCAAAGCTTATGAAGGAGGCTGCGCGGTTGCGCCATGTTCTGAGTGCCAACGTCGATACATCAGCCAGCTTTGAAGGCTTGTACGACGATATTGATTTCCGCTATAAGATTAATCGGGGAGACTTCGAGAAGATGGCCGAGGCGCACGCCGGGAGAGTCGACGCCGCGGTGAAGAAAGCTCTCGACACGGCCGAGCTGGACATCAAGCAGATTGACTCCATCATCCTCCACGGTGGCGCATCTCGCACGCCGTTTGTTCAAAAGCTGCTTGAAAAGGTCGCGGGCAGTGATAAACTCCGCAGCAACGTCAATTCGGATGAGGCGGCGGTATTTGGTGCCGGCTTCCGAGCTGCGGAGCTCAGTCCCAGCTTTAGGGTCAGAGAAATCAGGATATCCGACGGCGCCGCATACGCGGCAGGAATGAAGTATACAACCCCCCAGGGCAAGCCCCAGACACAGAGGCTCTGGACAGAGAAGTCTGTTCTCAACGCGGCTCCAAAGGAGGTTACCTTTCCCAACCACGAAGACTTCTCCATCGAGTTCTTCCAAACAGTACCCACCTTACAGCCCCAAGATGTACCGACGAAGATCATGGCGACGAAGAACTTAACATCGTCCATTGCATCGCTTGTGGAAAAGAACGGCTGTTTGGAGTCTGACATTCAGTTCAAAGTCAGGTTGGGTCTAAGCACTGTTGATGGGGAGGTTGAGGTCGTCAGTGCCTCAGTCGAGTGCGAAGGTGATGCGCCGGAGAAGGAGGGTCTGATGGACGGCGTCAAGAATTTGTTTGGCTTTGGAAAGAACAAGGATCAAAAGCCACTTCAAGAGGGTGAAGACAGCACCGAGACCGCTGACGGCAAGACTTCATCGACTACGGAATTCACGGACACGGCTGTAACCTCATCAACGGAGACGACGTCTACAACCGCAACATCTGCGTCTACCGAGTCGGCAGAGAGCAGCCCTGTTCCCAAGAAAAAGCAGCTAGTCGTTATTCCAGTTGGCTACCAAGTAGAGAAAGTGGGCATGCCTGGACTGACCAAGTCTGAGCTTTCCAAAGCCAAGGACCGTATCAAGGCTTTCGAGACGTCCGACAACGCCCGCCGGCTGAGAGAAGAGGCCCTGAATCAACTTGAGGCCTTCACCTACCGGGTCCGGGACAAGCTGGAGTCTGACTCGTTCCTGTCTGCATCGACCCCAGAGGAGCGTCAGAAACTGGAGGAAAAGGCAAGCGATGCTAGCGCATGGCTCTACGATGACGGAGCAGATGCTTCCCGCGAGGAGTTGAAGTCGCGTCTCAAGGCGCTCAGGGACCTCGTCTCACCAGTGGAGAACAGGATCGAAGAAGCATCAAAGAGGCCGGAATTGGTCAAGGGCCTCAGGGAGGTGATTGGCCAGACTGGCTCGTTTATAGAAATGGTCAAGGGGAAGATTGCTGAATTCGAAGCATTCCAGTCATCGGCGAGTGCTGGCAGCAGTACAACAAGCGAGGCCAGCTCGACCGTGACGGCGGCTCCAAGGCAGGGCGAGTTCGAGGGTCTAGAAGATGACGAGACTACTACTACGACAGAATCTTCGGCAGGACTAGAGGACCGTGGACCGGTTCCGCCCCTCTACACACTAGAGGACCTTAAAGAGGTAACGGATCTCTCAGCATCAACGATCGCGTGGCTCGAGGCAAAGCTGGAGGAACAAGAGAAGCTTCCCGAAACGGCCGACCCGGTTCTCCTGGCCAAGGATATCGTGGAGAAGACGAAGAAACTTGAAAAGGTGGGCGTGGATCTCGCCATGAAGAGTGTCAAGAATTTTGAGAACAAGCAGAAGAAGAAGAAGAGCAGCAGCAGCAGCAGCTCGAAGAAGTCAAGCAAGACGAAAGGCAAGAGCACGACCACGTCTACCACAGACACGGACAGCTCGATGCCGACAATAGATCTGGACCTCGGCAAGGACGACAGGGTCCTGTCGGCGGAGGAGATCGAGGAGCTGATCCAGAAGATAGCCAAGGAGAAGGGGGACAAAGGGGCGAAGCACGACGAACTGTAAGACTTATAGATACTTCATGTATGGATGATGTAGTAAAGACGACGCGATTAGACCTTCTACGATACAGACACGTCTGAGTAGAAAAATATGAAGCTCACGAGACGACGGCCCTGGCCTGGGACTGGCCGCAGGCAGCAGCCCGTCAAGATACACGATGCGGAGACACCGCATGTGTACGACAGCAGGTCATTCTTTCACCAGCCAGACGAAAGCGTTTGCTCTCGGCTAATAACAGGATTTCCCGGTTAAGTGATTAAGGGATGAAGGACCCAGGCAATGGAGCTGGCACGGGCACAACGCAGAGCAAGGTCAAGCATGTGGCTACAGAGTGGGCGCTGCAGCTGGCCGGCTGCCGGGTCGCACACAATCCTCTCGAGTGCAGCTGTCTGAAGCATGACGAGTAACACAAGGTCTAGTACGCATGCATGCGTAATTACGCGCGGTAGGGACAAACAAGGTATAAATGGGAACTACCAGGTAGAGAGGAATCTCGAGGTATCGACTCTGTAGGTACTTAGGTAGTCAAGTTGGATACTCCTTTTCTCATGGGTGGGAATTTCGATATGGTTGAGGCTCCATGAGCACGGAGCCACCATGAAGCTTCTTCGGGGGTATCTACCTGAGTGTTTACTTACTTGCCTACCTACCTAAGTACCTAACCTACCTGATACATCTTGAATAGTAGATAAGTCCCCAGGTACAAGGTACTAGCTACGAAAAATACTAATGACGAGACTACACGAAAAGGCTGTAAGTCGTACGAGGAGTGTATAGGTAGGTAATCCACGGGAAGAGGAGGGGGGGCCAATTACAGTAACTGAAGGTACCTGAGATGGCACGCACCTAACGGTACCTGCTTCGTTTGCCCGTATTTGGGACGAGGTCGCCTTTCCTTGCTCCTTCCGGATCACTCGTACCCGACCCTGAAGGAAGCCGGCACTTGATGTACACGGTGTGATTCACTGTTACTACTACTACTACCCACCAAACACATTTGTCTTCTCAGACAGATACCTTAAATATCTGCCTCTCTGTCGTCTCCATCCTGTTCCACCTCGAATCCTCGATATAAGGCACGCTCGTTTGCACCAGTCACTTCGGTTTCCTACACCTTCCTCCACTGTCTGAGACTGCTAGGTTACAGACAAATACCCTCGTTGACTCTTGAAGCCACGCGCCGTGGACAGAACACAGGTTTGCATCAACAAGCGGCACACGTTTCCAGATAACTACTACCACCTGACCCGTGGAAGCTTTCCACTCCCCAAGTCCCGCCCACCTCACCTTTCAAGCCGTCTGCCGGCTTTTCCTGTGTCTGACCTTTCCATCCTACCGTGTCGCCCTTGAACTATCTTCTGGTCGTCCAAGGCACTACTTTCGGTATGGCGTCTCTCACCAACCTCCTCACTCTGTTGGCCCTGGCCTTCTCCCTCCTCGTTACTGCAGCCCCGACCGCTGTCAACGACAAGTCCACCGGTACCTTCTCCGTGCCCATTGTGCACAACATCGACGTCCGCCGCCATGGTCCTTCCGAGCACCTTCGCGTCCTCAAGAAGTACGGCCTCACTATTCCGGAGAAGCTGCAGCAGGTTGTCAACACCCACAACGCCAAGAAAGCTGTCGATGCTGTTTCTTCTGGTAAGAGGGAGAGAGTGTTTATCATAGGCCAAGGAAATGTTCTGACATACGCACAGGTAATGCTTCTGTTCTCGCGACTGCGGACGATGGCGACCTCATGTGGACTGCCCCCGTCGGCATCGGCTCGCCGCCCCAACTGATGATTGTGGACTTTGATACCGGCTCGAGCGACACGTAAGAAGCCCCTTCTCCCTCGTAGCTAGCAGGTACGCGAGACTGACACATCATAGTTGGGTTTTCTCGACAGACACAGACAAGAGCGAAGTAGCCGGGCAGACCCTCTACAACCCAGCCAAGTCATCGACTGCTTCTGTCATCCCGAACTGCACTTGGTCCATCATGTATGGCGACTTTTCCGACTCCTCGGGCATCTGCTACAAGGACTCTTTTGCACTCGGAGGCCTCTCCATTCCCAACATGACGATCGAGTCGGCGCAGACCGTCTCGGAACAATTCTCGGCGAGCAACCAGAGCTCGGGTCTCGTTGGTCTTGGCTGGCCGGCCATCACGCAGACGAGTCCTCCACAGAAGTGCCTGATCCAATTTTTGCCGGACGTTCTCAGCCAGCCCATCTTCACTGTCGACTTCCGCCACAACAGCACGGGGAGCATGAACTTCGGATACATCGACAAGAGCCTATACCAGGGAAACGTCTCGTACGTGGCGGTTGACAACAGCGAGGGTTTCTGGACCGTCCAGAACTCAGGCTTCGGCATAGGCGGTCAGGACCTGGCGTACAGCTATGACACGCCCGCGAGCGTCTACGTAGACACGGGCTCGACGCTGCTATTCGCGCCCGAATCCGCCGTCGACACGTATTTCGACTCGGTCCCCTCGGCCAGCTTCGACGAGGACCAGCAAGGCTACGTCGTGTCATGCGACGCAGATCTTCCCGACTTCCTGTGGGTGCTCAACGACAACGACGGGGGCGAGATCCAAGGCTCGGTGCCGGGCCCGTACTTGATCTACGCGCACGTCAATGACACCAGCTGCTACGCCGGCCTGCAGTCACTCGACGACATTGAAGGCCCGGACGGCATCTTTGGGGACATGTTCCTCAAGAGTGGTTTTGCCGTGTTTGACATCGATGGCCAGAGGTTCGGCATGGCATCCAAGGTGCTGAACACCAGCAACAGCAAGCGCGCCGTGGACTACCCCGAGGCGAAGGTCAAGCTGTATTAGGCCCAGCACACTTACTGACTTGGTTCTCATGACGTTCCTGGTCTGCACACGACGGCGATGTTGTATTACTCAGCATAGAACACTCGGGTGGCGTTCAATGGTCTAATGTAGGAGAGGAACTGAGTGTATCATCTTTGCTCGCCGCGTATGTGTTCGTTGAGTTGACGGACCAAGATAGACCAATACTGGTAGATTAGGAGGGCATTTGTGCCGCTAATAACTCCAAAGTCCGGTATTTTGATCTGTCCCATGATTACCTACCTATAGAGTCTAGTCCCGGTCTATTGTATGTCGTCGTTTCCTGCTGGCCGACGTTAGGTAAAAGGGACGTTAAGTAAAAGGAGCGTTCTGGAATGAGGCCACGCTATTCGAATTAGCTGTGCAAACCCCTTTCTTTTCACATCCCTCAGGCGCCCCTGAGTCATGTCGCCAGCTGGCTGCAATTGGCCAAAGCTTGCAAGCTAGGGACCTAGTTAGGTAAAGATGTCGGAGGTTGGAGACTCCGTCCGGCGGAGGACAGCTCGCGCGTACGGATACGGGGGTACAAGATTACACGACTCCAAGCTGAGGCATGCCAGATGTCCTCCCTTTGTCGCCAGCTCTCTCGTGCGTTCTGTTCTGGTCCTTTCCTATAAGTGCCTCAGCTGCCGTGTGGTGAGAGGCGTTTCCGTCACTCGCGCGCTCGTCCCGTCCGCATAGTAGCTAGCACTCGCTCACTCACTACCTTACCTACTTACCTTACTGTATACCTCAAGCCCCTTTCCTGAGAAGAAACACACAGGCAGACGAGTCATAGCTATTTGCCAGCAAGTTGGCAAGAATTTCCCACCAGCAGCCAGCCATGGCTGAGAACGGCGGCGGGGGCGTGCGGCAACGCCGCGGCGGCACAGAAGCAGCAGCAGCATCAGCAGCCGCGAACGGACAGCAGCAGCAGCAGCAAGAGAGAGTCGAGGAAGTAGATTCAGACGAGGCGGAGGAGATCGAGCGCAAGCGGCAGGAGAAGAAGCCGACGGCGCGGCAGCGCGTGGCGGCGGAGGACGGCGAGGACGAGGACGCGTACAGCCCGTGGCTGGACGTGGTGCGCGTGCTGTCGTTCCTGGCGCTGGCGAGCTGCGCGCTCAGCTACCTCGTGTCGGGCGGCGAGTCGCTCGTGTGGAGCGTGCGGCAGTGGCCGCCGTACATGCAGGTCGAGTGGTGGAAGACGCAGCTGGTGAGTGGGCGACGCGGGAGGTCTTTTTTCTTTTTTCTTTTTTCGCTCTTCTGGTTTTGGGAGGGTATTCGTTTCTCTGTTGTCTGGCCTTTTGGGTTGGGCTGCCTGTCTTGCTTGCTTGCTCATAGCTAGCGACCCCCTTTCCCACAACCCCAACCCCCCCCTCTTGGCTCTCTGACCCAGTCTGCTCTTGTATCTTCTCACTTTCTCTTGCTCGCTATGTTTTCCCTAGAGAGGGGATATAAAACCCCGGTACCCTTCTCTCACTACCTACTTTACCTACTGACACTTTCCCCCCCACAGCGCGGGCCCATCTACCTCACGCCCGAGGAGCTGGCGCGGTACGACGGCAGCGACGCGGCGCTGCCCATCTACCTGGCCATCAACGGGACGGTGTACGACGTGTCGGCCAACGCGCGCACGTACGGCCCGGGCGGGTCGTACCGCTTCTTCGCGGGCGCCGACGCGTCGCGCGGCTTCGTCACCGGCTGCTTCGCCGAGGACCGCACGCCGGACATGCGCGGCGTCGAGCGCATGTACCTGCCGCTCGAGCCCGAGGACGACGAGGCGGCCCGAGAGGCGAACGCGCACTGGTCCGCCGCCGAGCTCGACGCCCTGCGCGCCGAGGAAGCGGCCGCGGCAACGCAGCGCGTCCACGACGCCCTGGCCCACTGGGTCCGCTTCTTCGCCAACAACCCAAAGTACCCGCTCGTGGGCTACGTGCGCCGCGACCCGGGCTGGCTCGACGGCGCGCCCGTGCGCGAGCTGTGCAAGAGCGCCGCCAAGGGCAGGAGGCCGCGCAAGGTGCCCGAGGAGAGGAAGGAGAGGAAGAAGGTGGAGGAGGCGAAGGAGGAGGCGGAGGAGGGGGGCGAGAGGGAGGGCAAGGACTGAGGGGAGAAGGGAATAAGAAAGAAAAAGAAAGAGAGGGCGGGCGATTGGGGTGGGATGCTAAGCTCGGGTATTGTGTCCGTAGACATCAGGTGTTATCCCGGGTATGGTCATCGATTTGAGGTCACGGCGATCCATGTACTTGACGCGTGGCGCACGAGCAGACGCCGGAGACGTGCGACAATGAGAAATACATCGCTTGTGGAGCCATTGTATGTCTGTCTGTCTGCTTGTACTCCGTAGGTGCCGGCGCTTCAGACCCGTGGTGACCACTCGGATCAGGGATACTGCATGGGCAAGTCAGAAAAGAGCTTACACCTACTGTACTAAACTAGTTCACCACCAGACGCCAAACGGTTCACTACTAAGCAGCAACAGTCCCCCGGGGGCCAATGAGGAAAGTGAAGTTATGTCCGTCTGATTGATGGGTATATTATATCAAGAAGCCAGGGGAGCATCTCCTTTTTCCGTCTCTATGTCTGACCGTGCACGAGACTCGCATGCACAAGTTCTCTCTCTCCTCTCCCCCAACCAACCATCCATCCACCTGACCCCCGACGAAAAAAGGATAATTCCACAGAAGAAGTAGTAATAGTAATAAGACATTCCGACCCCGAGATTGGTTTTTTCGGGAACCCGCACGGCGAGCTGATCTGATCCTTCCCCACATGCTGCTGCTGCTGCTTCGGCTGTCGTGGCCGCTGGCCGATGCCAGTCCATGCCGAGCGGGGAGACGAAGAACGTCCCCATCTCTCGAGACAGATTGGCGGCGCGGCTCTTCTTGTCTTTTCTCCTTATCGGCCAGGGTATAATTAGACCGCAGTCCTCCGAATAATAGCGAGGGCTCTGATGAGAGGAGAAGACAGCAGCAAGCAAGCAAGCCAAGTCCTCCGACCGACCATCTGTGCATCTCATATCTCCCAAGATGCCCTAGGTCCACGATCCCCACCCCACTCTCATAGCAGCAGGAAGGCGCAGGCGACGGACAGCAGGCCGACGGCGCTCGAGGCGAGCAGCGCCGAGGGGGCGGCGCCCGCGGTGACGACGGTGCCCGAGCCGGAGCTCGAGGTGCCGCTGGTGCTGCCGCTGCTGCTGCTGCTGGTGCCGGCGGTGGAGCTGGTGCTGGCGAGGCCGTCGACGGTGCCGTCGGGGCCGATGTTGTCCGTCACCTGGGCCGCCAGCGTCCGGTAGTTGGCCAGCGAGCGCGTGGCATTGGAGGCGGTGCTATTGTTTATTTTCGTCAGCCGGAAATGTTCCATGAATGGAGGCGGTTAAAGAAGAAAAAGAAAGAAAACAACTCACTCCTCGTTGATGACCATGCTCATGCCGGCCTGGCAGTGCGTGCTCTGGGAGCAGTAGATCCACATGGGCAGGGTGCTGTTGATGACCATGGACCAGACGGGCACCATGCCCGTGGCGGCGCCCGCGGCCACGTCCTGGTAGCCCGAGAAGATGCCCGCCGCGCTGGCGTTGTGCAGGTTCACCGGCGCGCAGGGCGCGTCGAAGCTCGACTGCGCCACGCTGTGGTTGCCGCCGCGGAACTGGAACTGCACCACGTCGCCCGCGTTGGCCTGGAGGTTGTCCGGGCTGAAGATCTTGGACCCGTTGGACGAGCTGACCGAGACCACGTGCACGTTCTGCGCCGACGCCAGACCCCCCAGGAGCGAGGCCGCGGCCAGAGAGAGCGTTGCTGTTGTGAAGTGCATCTTGGCGAGTGTGTGTGTGTGTGTCTGTGGACGTGGAAGAAAGAAGAGAGAAACGAGCGTCCCTGACCTCGTGGTGGAGTGAAAGTCTTTTTTGTTTTGTCCGCGTGAAAAAGAGACCGTGGTTGAATACGAAGTATAACAGCGACTGGCGCTTGAAGCAGGACTAGCCTTACGGAATGAGAAGATTAAACTATGAGATGGAGAGCCAAGAGAAAGAGAGAGGTGAAAGAGGAAGAAGAAGAAGCGAAGAGAGATCCCCGAGACGACTTTTGGATCAACAAGACGGAAACTGGAGAACAGAAAAGTAGAAACAGTCCCCAGCATACAGGCTGGGGGCGGCAATTGGTTTTAAGAGAGGCCGGAAGGCCAGACGGCCAAGGTCGGATCGCCATCTGGTGAACCAGGCCCCGGTCACCACGTCTGAAGTCTTGTCTGGGGCGTAGAACCCAGGTCGAGAGAGAGGGTCGATGGCCGGGGGGAGGAGATCTGGGTGTGAAACGCGTTTTGACCATCACCACACGCGACCAGGGCCTTGCGGCTCAGGCCACACGCCTAATGCAGGACACGCTTGTTCGACGGAGCTGCTATGAGCACATCTACGCCGTCACGGCATCTTTCAAGAGTCGAAGGGGAACTCGACTCTGCTCATGGCATCAACGTTGTATATCTTCCATTAACGGTAATGCGTCCAAGGTTAGGAGCAGCAGCTTCTCAGAGGGATTGGGTCGTGACCAGCAGTCTAGGCTGCCTCTCGGATCAGTCACCAGAGACACCCCCAGGAGGCGCCCACGTTCCCCCATGGCAGGCCCCAGGGCGCGAGAGCCGGAGACGATGGAAGCCGAAATAAGGTTAAAAGTCGCAAAGCGCCGACGATGATGATAACGGGGGGACTGTCTGTGGTGGACGGCGGGCTAGACGGGCGGACACGGACAGGGGTCGGGGGGGGACCCATGTCGTTCCGGTTGCCGGGAGTGCCTCAAGACAGCCTCCATGCGACGCCTGCAAAACTCGGCCGGTTTCACACCCGTCGCCGCCAAAACCGACCCCTGGTCGCAGCACGCCGCATAGAGCCTGAGGTGCTTCTAAGCGACGAGCCTCGAATGCCGCGAATGCCTCGATTAGCTCCCTGTTGAGAGGCGAGTGTGACGCTGTCGCCAGCTGATAATGACATGTTGCAGGGACACCTCTGCCTCGGACGTCTATCTGGTCAAATTCATTACCCAGCATCGCAGGCCATCGTCACACCCCGTGGCAGAGGAGTTGTTCGTTTCATGAGAAAGGACAGAACATCTTGACTTTCATCACCCGTCCAGCCCTGCCCTGTTGCTTAGCTCTTGTTAGGTATTACGATATTACACCGGAAGCACAATTGTGTGTGATTGGTTTGGCGCCGACAGCTCGACTTTCGTGTCCCACACGCCGCCTCGCTGCCGCAGCCGTCTAGCGACGCCCTGGCCTCCTTTCGACGCGGTCGAGACTTGGTTTCTTCGTCCTGTCGAGGATATCTGACACACGAGACAGAATGCAGCCGTCTCTGTCCAGGTGACGGACATGAAAGGACCAATGAGCAGCATACACGGGGCGATCATGGTAGACTTGGCATCTGATGTATTCTGGAAGGGCGCTTCCGTGCCATGCTCTCATAGAGCTTTAGTAGCGATCTCGTAGTACCAATGAACAGCTGCTGCTTGTATGGTCTTGATGCTCCTCCTGCCTGCACCCGCAAAATAGGCGATTGCAAGATACCATCAGGAGGAAACGAAGCTATTAGCTGCTATATCCCGATCTCAAGGCGGCGATTCCTCTCGAGGATTCGAATCATGTCTTGTAGATCGACGGGCCGTGAAAGCTTGTTCTGAGCAGTCGAGACTCGGGCGGCCGTGATGCTACATGCACGGTCGATCCGCGGCGGATAAACATGCTCATGCCACGGCGGCCCTGAATCTCGGGCCTGAGGAGCAGCCGGTATGAGGATCAGGATGATAAAGGGTTGAGAGTCCTCGCGTGCTGTCCAAGCTAGTCGATGGCATTTCGAGCAATGGACGACGTTGGCCGGAAACTAGCCCGCCCGATTGTTCTGCCTATCTCTGAAGAAGGGCTGCCGAATGCGCGAGCAGTAACTACTACTGATGCCGGGGCATCCTTCCAATTCACCCTCGAGAGCCGCATGGCAAAGATCCGTATCCGCGAGGAAGAGTCGGGCAGTAGGCAGCCGGACAGCAAACACAGCCCGCGAAGCTCTGCGTCGGCTCTTCCCCGAGCCGGGAAATCCAGGGAACGTCGTTGTCGGGCTGTTCCAGCAGACTGGACTGGACTGGACTGCGCCACTTTCACAAGTCGAGCAGGAGCTGGGGCGCGACCTTCTCGAGGTCTTCGACCTGTTCATCGCACGCACACACACAGAGACAGATCAGCACTCGGCCCTTCAGTGCCTGCCCCGTCAAGTATCCCACGTTGAATCCCCCTCCCGTAGCGAGGACGCGATGGCAAAAACACCACCCATGGGTAAGATAGGCAGGTAGGCAGTAGGTAGGCAGCCCCAACCAAACTCACCTCCAAGAACCCGCTCTCCTTCTCGACCGCCGCGCGCGCGATCGCCTCCCGCACGAACACGTCCATGTACTTGGCGACGGCCTTGTTCGCGTCGCGCGACACGCGCGTGCCCTCCCTCTCGAAGAACTCGTGCAGCAGCCGCGTCAGCAGCTCCGGCGGGATCGTCTTGGCCGCTTCCTCCTCCTCCTCCTCCTCTTCGTCCTCGTCCTCGTTCTCGTTATCATCCCGGTCCACGTCCATGCGCTGCTGCTGAAGACGCTCGTCGTCGTCGTCGTTGTCATCCGCGAAGGGATCGTCCGTCGTCGCCGCGGAGGTCCGATTCGCGGCGCGCGCCCGCTTCGCCGATGCAGAAGCAGAAGCAGAAGAGGAGGCGGCTGCCGTGGTCTTCGCCGCCTTCAAACCAGTCGCGCTGGGCCTGGATTTCGGAGGCCGTCCCCGGGGGGCGCCCGTCGGTTGTTTCGGGGGCATAGCGAACGAGTATGATGCTACTAGACCGATTGTCCAGGATTTGCTTACTTAGGTTAGGTACCTAAAGCAAGTGTGTGTGCCTCAACATCCAAGATGATGTTCTGGAAGACTGCTCCAACGCGTCTCCACGCGTGCGGAACTTACACGGTAATTTATGGCCGCAGCTGCCCGCAGCTGCCACTGGCCATCACATGCTAAGCTCACTTGGGCGAATTTGCAACCATCACTCAAAGATACGCTCGTGACTATAGTCATCATTTGGCCAATCGCAAAGATTTCGGAGCAAGCGTAGGAAATCAACTGCATTGCAAATCTATGACTCGTATGCAACCTGTAAGGACCAGGCAAACGTCGGATCTAGCGGAGATGAGGGATGCAAGGAGGAAGAATACAGTCAACTAGGATCTAAAGTACAGCGGCGGTCGGTCTGAGACGAGTCTATCTCTGCCACCGACCTTGCACCGCGCAAATCAAAGCTGTTCCAGAACGCCACAACGATGTGATGTCGATCTGTAACAACCCTCCGCCAGTCTCCATATCGCCAACCATTCATCAGCTGCTGCTCGCTTCAGCTAGACCACCGACCACAGCATTACGCCACCACGTCCCCGTGTCTTTTAATGGGCGAGATGCTTAAGAGCCACCCTTGAAGGCCTTGCCGAAGAGCAGGACCTGGAGCTGGTCGTAGATCGACAGCACACCAGCACCGGCGACACCACGGAGAATGTTGGCACCAGCACCCTTGAACAGGGACTTGACACCCTCCTTGGCGACGATCTGGCGGGCAGCATCCATGGTACCGTTGTACTTGACGGCCTCGCCAGAAGTCATCATCATACGACGGCGGATGGTGTCCAGAGGGTAAGAGGCGATACCGGCACCAGTGGTGACGCACCAACCGAGAGCGAAAGAGGCCAGGAAGTTGTTCGCGAGAGGGCCGACCAGGACGACGGGCTTGAACGAGTCGTACATACCGAAGTACAGACCACGGTAGACGACAATTCCGAGGACAGAGGGAGCGAAACCACGGTACAGACCGGCAACACCGTCAGAAGCCAGGGTCTTGCGGTAGACATCGACGAGACCGTTGAACTGACGGTCGCCGCCCTTCTTGGCGTTCTTGGCGTCGTTCGCCAGACGGGTACGGGCGTAGTCGAGGGAGTAGACGAACAGCAGCGAAGTGGCACCGGCAGCCTGCGCATCGGGAGATCAGCATCACGGATCAGATGAGGAGGACCTGGGAACTCTTACACCACCGGAAGCCAGGTTACCAGCCATCCACTTCATGTATCCGTCCTTGTCCTTCTTGTAGCCGAACATCTTCTTGAACTTGTCGCGGAAAGCGAAGTTCAGGGCCTGGGTAGGGAAGTAACGGATGACGTTGGCAGTGTTGCCACGCCACAGCGACATGACACCCTCATCGGCCGTCGTACGCTTGAAGCAGTCGCCAATGCCGGCGTACTTGCGGTCGAGACGACCGGACTTAAGCATCTCATCCTGTTGCAGATATTAGTAGGGTGTAACAGCCGACATCAATATCGGATATTTGGTGCAGGTTGTTGACGGTCGCTCTAGCAAGTAGCCAGGGTGGTTGGGACAATTATGCAACCTGAAGGATATGAGGGTGTTTAGTGGCGTATCTACATACCTGGTTCTGGATCAGAAGCTTGACACGCTCGATGGGAGCAGCGGCAGTCTTCGAGACGGCGGCGGAGACACCACCCACTGAAGTAGAGCTATGTCAGTGACTGACGGGACAGTGTAGACGAAATCGGCAAGCTGCATCCAATTTTGACAAGATCGGGACTCGTCGATTTCGGACAGCGATGCGATAGTATATACATACTCAGGAAGTCCGCCATGAAAGGCTGTACACCATATCGTTAGCCAAGTTCAGCTTCATCCATCTTGATGAGGGAAATTTTTTCGCAGCTATCGGCACGGCAGCCAGCTCCCGATATGGGCAGTACATGTTCGCATTGACCTTGACACAGGATTGGTACTTCGTTCAGATCCAATTGATGCTTCACAGGTGTGCGACAAGTTGCCTGAGGACAGGTGGCTGACTACTCCGGGCCTAAAGCTCGCGAGGGATTTGGAGGGTGCGGATTGATGGGCCATCGACTTACCGGCATGCCCAGAACCTTCTGCTGCTCGGGAGGAGACATCTTCGCGACTTGAGCCGAAGACAAGGTGACGTGTGAAGAGAAAGGGATGAGTGGAGATGGGGGAGGTGAGAAAGACGGAAGAGATGGAGGTGAAGATGAATGGAGGATGGATGTTTCTACTGCGACCAGGTCTGCAGAAAAGGTTTGGGGGAGAGGGAAAAAATATTACTGCGGGTACCAGCAACAACAGCTTTTTCTAGCGACTCTTCCCGGGACCGCCGCTAAAAACAGGGCCCTGGCCAGCCTAGCGCGGTTGCCCCGAGGATCAGTCGTAAATCTGTCACGTGCTCTGTGGAGATTTCCCAATCTCTGTCATGTCATTGGTCAAGCTGGCGCGAGCCACTGAGTGCGGGAGGCCCAAGCTCTGCTGGTGCTCCAGGCTGGACTCAGATAAGGTGCGTGCCACGCATGTACAGGTACTTAGCCCATCCTCCTTCTGCTATAGTTCTGTGCAGCTTGCTCCTGTTTGACGCCGGATAATGTCGGGACACGAAGTGTGGGGGCCCAGCAAAAAGGAGGCCCCTTCAGGAGCCCCTTCAACAAGGCAAGCCACTCGTTCCGACCACCAGACTCGCGCTCCAAAGGCACCAGGTACTACTATTCTATCCCGCGGATAATTCTATCTGGGCTCAACATGCCTCAGTACTACTAGTGCCGCGCATTATAGAGTTTCGCAAGGTGTAGTACTGAACTTCGTAAATTGCAATAGGCTCTGCCAGAGTTCATTGATACGAACATGCCTCTGGGTGTCGATGGTTCTGAAGAAACCGCAGTGTCGGACCAGAGTCGGGCTTGTCAGGACAAGCGGGCGAGCCCCAGGAAACATCCACACTTGTCTCCAGACCTCGGCCCCCTATTTGCCTATCCTGAGTCAAGTTCTAGGGGATCACCTCAACCAGTGGGTCTTTTCGCCTCCAGGTGTCCTTACCTTTACAGCACTTGTACCAGTACTTAGGCTGGTCTGTGCTACCTCTCCGGCGCCTGCAAATGCGCAGAGGCCTACGAACAGTATGCCTTCCCTACAGTAACGAGGCAGTTTGGTTTATGTTGGTTATCAATTTGGTACCTATAGTGGTCAACAATAACTCTAGAACTGACAAGCAACTATGCTCCAGAACTATTCGTCTGAAGTGGCCTCTGTAAAACTTAAGCGGCTGTCATGCACCCCTTACAGGAATCGCAACCTTAAGATCTGTCCCATGCATCAGTTGCCCTCGTCCGCAATCTAGTCCATAGCCGACTTCAGCCTGGATACGGACTACAATGAATCGGTCTGAAGAGACCACTGATATTTGGCATATACGTCGCTTCTTTAGAACGAATGTACTGTATCTAAAATACCACCGTGATCCAGTCATCATGGAAAAGTGGATGTACTGAGTAAGAATTAACCTGCGAGGCTCAAGGTGATTGGGTCTGTCAAGTCGAATAGATCGAGGGCAAAGGGTGTTCGCGCATTCCATAAGGCAGGCTCTTGTACACTTGCTTAGGTAGTCAACTATTAGAAATAGTGATCCTGCCATCCGGGACTGAGTATTTCTCGTCCGAAAAGATCATTAAGAGCTGGCACGCAACACGAATTCACTGCAGGAAATGGTGTACGTGAACGATGATTCGCAGAGTGATCAGGGTATATTTTTGAACCCCTATCTGAGAATGGAAGCCGTGAATCTCCTGACCGGAACCGTCCCAATGCTACGCCGAGGATCTGATGTCCTGATCCATCAAGTTCACCGTCCGCGACCGTTTTCGTCCGCCGCGGTCCTTGTCGCCAGACGTCGTCTGTGTCGTGGTATCGTGAGGATGATGGAATTACTCCGAAGCACCAACGGCGCGGGCTGTAGAGGGTCAGTCATGTACAACAAGAGTTTCCCTCTCCTCACGTACTGTAGATCTTCATCTTGCTGTGGGTGACAACCGGCTTGATCTGGCCCTTCTCCTCGAGGTCCTTCAAGCACTTGCGTGCTAGCGAACCGTTGATCTTTAGTCTGTCGACGAGAGTAGAGATGGTGACGAGGCGGTAAGACTGGACGTCCTTGTAGAGCTTCTCAGAGGTGGACTTGTCGAGCATGACAGCATGCTGGGCCTTGTCCTTGACTGAGAACGGCGCATGAGTGTTAGTAACATTTCGAAGGATTTTCGTCCCCGTGGACCTTCGCGGCTGGCGGTGCGTCTCGTTGGCGGTGGAATTGCGGTTGGTACTTGCCTTTGCCCCTAGAGATTGCAGGTCAGCCAAATGCGCTTAGAAACACGCGAGGAAATGCAAACACATACTTGGACCACTTCTTCTTCTGCTTCTTCGCACCAGTCGAGGCGGGAGCCATTTTGTCGATGTTCTGCTGTGGACGTCGGCAAAAGGTGGTGGTTGTGTGCAGAACTGGCTTCAAGAGGGGCCGAAGAGGAATTTTAGAAATGTTCGCTTTGGTGGGTTACTCTTAGATGCACGTGATGTGATCCGCTCTTACCTCACAGGTAGATTTCAGCACCGCCACAGAAAGCCACAGGAGTCGCTCTTCGCTCTCACGGGAGCCACGCTCGGCTCCACCGCGGAGCATGCCACGCCCGGGGTACGGGGCCCGTCGCAATTGGAACTTCCTGTCTCCTGAAGATGCGCGCTCTGGACTCCTCCAGCCTGCCTCCAGCCTACGTTGACTTTTCTGCTCTATCGTAGCAACCTCTTCATCAGCATCAGGGGATTGCTTGGGCTATGACCAGCACAGCGGCCTTATATCGTGCTGGCCTCTGGTTTTAAAACAATATGCCCTAAGAGTGCCCTACCTTTGGCTGTCTCATTGCTGCCTCCTACGTACCTTCGTTCACTCTCCTCTGTCTTTGCTCCCTTTGCCAAGACAGGTCGTCCTACGGAGTACAGATTTGGTCAACCAACTGCGTGATCTGCATATTACAACGTTCCTTCAACTCCGATCTCCTTTTCTGCGTCGAAGCAAAAATCAAATTTCCAGTATCACAATGCCCAGTCATAACACGGTCTTGGGGCTCAGGCTCAGCCCCCGGCGGATATCGTGCCTACTGGTTGGCCTCGGCCTGTTTGCCTTGTTCACTCTGCTCTTCACAGTGCCCAGCGCGATCCCAACCGGCCCAAGTCTCTCGAAGTCGATTGCCGACCACAAGCTCTCCATACCGAAATACAAAGACAAACTGTCCTCGAGCATATTGAACCCCTTCAGGCCCGCTGCGCATAAACCGGCCGAGCAGAAGAACTCGACGTACGGCGAAAGCTCGTGGTATTCCAATTGGAACTGGAGGAGTCCCTTTTCTTCTTCCGTCACTCTAGATGAGAACCGCTCCCTCCTTCCCTCACTGAAAGAGAGACCACCGATCTATTGTTACTACGACACGACGGTCCAGCGGGATGGCCCTACCAAAGAGGCGGAGAGCGCACTGCTCCTTTCTTGGCGACGCGCTTGGTGGGCACAGGGATTCAAGCCCATCATCTTGAGCGCCGCTGAAGCGATGAACAACCCTGTATATGCCGAACTGCAGAGATTAGAGCTCGAGCCGGGTCTGAAAAAGGACCTGATGAGTTGGGTCGCCTGGGAAAATATGGGAGGTGGCCTGTTAGCGCACCGCATGTTGTTTCCCATGGGCTCTCGCCACGACGACTTACTTTCCTTTCTGAGGAGGGGGGAATACCCAACATTGACGCGATGGGAAGCGCTTGGAGATGCTCTCTTCGCAGGGACCAAGCCCATGGTAACCGAGGTCATACTTCAAGCTCTGCGGAACCCCCAGAAGAAGGCCAAGGATCTTATCTCGGCCGTCAAGAGTGACGCTTTTCAGGTCGACCCATCCCACGAGTCTCTCGCGTTCTACAGCGCGAAAACCGTGGAGTTGGCCTACCCCAAGGTATCGGAGGAGATCACAGCCAACCACGCTCAGGGACTCCGGAGCTTGAATTTCCTGATCAATTCTCACCTGCACAATACGTGGCAAGACCTGTTTTCGCGCGATGGGATCGCCGTGCTCAAGCCTATGCCGACGCACACCAGCGCGATGATCGCGCCCGCCCTTGAACTGGCCCAGAGGCTCGCAACATGTGGCGAGTCTCCCATGCAGGCTTCGTGTCCGCCAAACATCCCCAAGTGCTCGCCTTGCGTCTCCTCCCACCCCATGAAAGTCTCGACTCCGGCACGCTACCGCAACAAAACGGAGATCTACACTATTGGCACTGTCCCTCATCCATATACCCTAGCAACTCTAGACTCTCTGCGCGAGACGATGGACATTGCATACATCCGTCGGGATACGAAGCGTGACCAATGGTTGTACCGTGTATTCCAAGAGCTTCTTGGCACAGGCGTCAGTGCCTCGACGCGCGCAGTCAGATTCAAAGATGTAGTGGCCGGAGACTTCGGCACATCGCATTCCCTCTGGCTGACCGGCGAAAAGGAGAGTCTACCAGATGACTTGGACTGGTGGTTTGGCTTCCAGATCCCGGCCAACGATACCGACGACGGCAAGTCGGAAACGCCGGTTCCCGGTCCAGAACGCAGACCCAAGCCCAAGCACGACCCGGCGGATGGGCCCTTGCCAGACGATGACGACCTGGCTCGTGAGCCCGGGCTCCTCAGGAGAGCACGTGAGGTGGCCAGCAGCAAGGACGAGGGCCTCGTCATAATTCGAGAGGCTATGGAGGCGTGGAATCTGGCTGACACGGAGGCGTGGCGGTTCGCACGGGCGTTCCGTGCAAGATCCAGAGTTGAGAGGCTCCAGTGGGAGGAAGAAGAGAGCAAGTACGCCGGTGGCGTTGGGACTGACGCCGGTGACAGAAAGGGCACCAGCGGCTGGGGCCGTTGGAAGGACGACAAAAGCAAGAACTGATGACAGTCCGAACCCCTATTTCGGAATTACAGGCTGGATTTGATTCCTGGAAATTTAGTATAGAGGCCTGGGCAGCATGGAGTTTCTGCATGATTTCTGCATGATACAGGGACGGTTGGCTAATGAGATGGGGCACGCGCTCAAGGGGACTCCTGTTGGTTTATTCACAACTGAATCTTGGAAGCGATGATTGTATTGGTAAAGAAGGTCTTGGAAGCCTGCGCTCACTGCAGTTTCGTCTGTACTGAGTAAATAAGTACTTGAGTACCCGACGCTTGGTCGCGCAAGGGAGAGAGACCAGATGCAAAGTTGTTGAAAAAGTCAAGTTTCGTCCAGAGACGAGGCACCAAGGAATGTTGAAATTCTGGAATTCGAGAATAGCACACAGTCAAAAACCCACCAAGCCAGCCAGCTGGATTCACCATCATCACCACCCGACACCACCACCACCACCCTACGCGTCGGTGCTCTTGGTATCGCCGCCCATCTCGCCGCTCAGCTCACGCGACGTGGCGCCCCGCCGCGTCAGGCCGACGCTGCTGGGGTCCTTCTGCTCTTGCTGCTCCTGCTGCTGCTGTCGCTCCTCCAGCATCTCGCGCACGTGGGCGTTCAGCCACATGCCCTCCAGCCCGGCGGGCGACATGTCGCGGGCGCCGGCGATGCGGCCGCGGCAGGTCGCGTGCCCGCAGAGGCAGTCGAAGGGCTGGTCCACTGTTGGGTGGGTGTAGATTAGCATAGTACGGTTTTTTCATCGTCCGATCACACTCGGGGTAGTTGGTCTCTCTCGCTGTTTCCCTCTTTTCACTGGGCAACGCCGTGCCGGTCTCCAATTAGGGCCAGCACCGCCCTTGTCAGGAAAAAGGGGGAGGAGGTAAGGGAGGGGAGATAGATGAAGGACCCGTGAGTTACATACTGGACCATTCGGTGGACGGGTAGAAGAACTGTGGTCGAGAAGTACCGGTCAGTGTCTCTACTACAGAATGTCAAGGCGATCCTAGTTGGTACTCAGTTGGCAGGTGAACAGACCGTCAGCTCCTCGCCGGCCTGAAGGCCGTTCGGCCCCGCGAGGATATTGAGGCTGGACATGTCGAATATCTGACAACCGCCCGGCACGTTAATAACAGGTACCAAGGTTCCGTACCGTAGAGAACCGGCAGCAGCACAAGCGTTTCTCTTCTCTGCTCCAGGTCCTCTGCTCTACTCCCCCCTCCCCCGCCCCGCAGACTGACTGACTGCCTCAATGGCGGCGCCCCCCCTCCCCCGGACCTGATCTGATCTGACCTAAACTTGACTGAAACTGCAAACTGACCAGAGAGGGCTCGCACGAGTGGTTGATGTAGACCAGGTCGCTGTTGAGGTGCAGGTGCCGGTCCCGGCCGCGCTGGACGGTGGCGTACGTCGGCGCCGCCGCCGGCGCGCACGGCGGCCGGCCCAGCTTGGCGAAGACGCCGAAGGGCGGCAGCGCCACCCGCGAGAGGCTCCTGGACGCGAACTCGCCAGCCTCGCTGCCGGCGGCGGCGTAGACGACCTCTTGCACGTCCGGGTGGCTCGGCTGCGCCCAGTGCGGTGTCAGTGGCGCCATGGCGGATAACACCGGTACGTTGGATGTCTGGCTGGTCGGGACGGCGCGTTTTTTGTTCCTTGTGTTGGCGACTGGTCTTCCTGCCGTTCTGGTTAATCATCTGTGTCACGGAGGAGAGGAGTGGCTTTCGGCTACCTACCGTACGGAGCAGGGCTCACTCGTGGGCTATAGTTATTGGTTCCTGTGAGAAGGATGGAATTGGAAGCTGGGATGTTGTTGCCGACGCAAGTGATGAAGTGCATCTCTCACGCCCCTCTGGACCGAGATGGCCCAGAACGTTCGCCGGGCCCATTGCTGCTTCGGAAGCCCCTCTCTCGAAGGGTCGGGGACCTCGGGCTAGAGCGCTTCGGTAGTGTGGTGTTGCTAGCGGAGACGGACGGAGCCTATTGTACTTGCCGAGGAGTCGCGGGGAAGCAATGGTGGTGATGGGGCCGATGGCGCATCGTGGAGCTCGGGCGGGCGGGCGACTTGAAGTGGACACGGATATGTTTTCCACCTGTCATGGGCCTCCTCGTGGAATTGTAGGTGCTGTGCTTCAGATCACAGGAAGAGATCTCGTCCAAAACTGTTGGTGGTTGTATAGTGAAGATGATGTTCGTTCGGATATATAGTTTAACTACTTGTGTAGTTCGTCACGTCTTGGGGTTGAGAGACCGAATGACTCGGCGTGTAAGTCAAACAGTAGCAGCGAAAGCCGTAAATTAGCCCTTAGAAAGCGTCGCGAACAAAACTCCAAGAACGTGTGGTACGCGCATGCGAACAAGTAAGTAAAAAGCTTCACTTACCTGCCCCTGACTTCAGTACCAAGGTCAGTCAACCCGGTTGATCCTATCCACTCATATCGACCTGTCTCGACTACCTACTTACATACACACAAGCAGCGATATCTGCCAAAGGGTCTTATCAGCTACGTTATCAGCACTGCAACGGCGACGTGGGGGTTGGTGACCTTTGATAGCTCTCTCGTCCCGCGTGCCGGCCAGATCGACACGGGATTTCCGCAAGTATCTGTGGCCACCTCCGTTCCCAAAAATGGTTGGACACCTTGGCGGCCACATAGGGCGAGATATTACTCCTGCGCGCGAAGTTTCCTCAAAAATCCGCCAAGTACGGCAACTGCTCAGCACCTTCTGGTTTCAGACATATTAGTGTAGGGGAGCATTTTCGACGGGTATGATGCTATGACGGCTGGAGCTTGGCTCGAGCATGTGATGCTATCATGCTGCTCTATACCACTGTTGCACGTGTCACAGAAGCTCATGATAACTGGGCTCCTCCACCTACGGCACTCGTCAGTCAGGGCGCGGCCAGCGTGGGATCGACAGCTTCTTTCCGGGCCGTGGCCAATTGCTTTCCGATGATGACCATGACGCCTTAATATTGTAAGGGTCGGTGAAGTGAGCATGGGAAGGATCTACAGAACTTGAACGCCAACCGCCGAATAAACAATACTTAGGGTCCATACCCAGGTTGGTAATTCACGTCAGTCAGCAGAGGTACACCATCCCATCCACTCTCTCAGCAAATCGTCAGCCTCTAGAACCACTGTTGTTCGGACTTTGACATGCTAGGGAAATTGTACCTTCTTAAAGAAGGCCTCGATTATGTTAGATTCTAACAGTCGTGATGAAACCGCAAGTAATATCGGTAAGTTATCTGCGTATAGTGCACCCCGGATCTGTCACTTGACGGCGCTTTCGTGCCCTTGGGCGAGAATCATGTCAACCAGTAATCTTGTAGGTATGGAACTCGTTTGTCTACCTAAAGTAGTCCTCCCATAGCCAAGCCATCCTGGTAGAGGTGCTGCCATAAGATCCGAGCTGGATACTCGATATGTAGGACGTTCACCGGACTCGACCTTCCAGCAAGGTCACAATCCTTCCTAATTTAGGGTAACATCAACAACATCGCCGCCAAGCACGGCACGACTAACCGAACCCGCAAAATGTTACGGTTGCTTTTCTTGTGGCTGTCATGTTATAATAATATCTAATGTCTGTGCTAGAATCCCTTGATGATCCGCCGCGTGCCGCAAGTGGTCCCACGGTACCCGCTGATTGTGTCAAAACCCGGCACACGGCTTGTCTGAAACGACACTCGGCCTCTGCCCCGTAAAGTCTGGGGGCGGCAACATCATTAGCTTCTCCATTCGCGTGGCCATCCCGCAGCAGCAGTCGCCATATCTTACACCGATCTCCCACGGCAGGACCCTTTAACCATGACACCTCGGCATCGTCCGTTCCCTGAAAGTAACTGATAGGCACATACGGTATGCCATCCCACTGGACGCGAGCTCGGCTTCCCGAAGCAGGCGATGATTACTGTACGCAACTAGTGACGCACTGACAGAGAGAGAGGATATCAGCCTTGCCAAGTGACAATCTCCTTGCAACGTCACCCGCGCATGGACGCGCTAGGACAGGCCCTCTGGACAGACCACGCTGCCACACCACCGCAACACCACCACCAAGCATTTTCCTTGTATCTCGAGTCGCGGAGGATGGGAGCCGTGGTTGGGGAAGCCCGTGCGTGCGGCAGAGCTCGCCATGCTATTGGACTCGCACGCTACGGTAAGAAGGAGACACTCGTCGCCGGCTCGAGCGTCGGGGCGGCAGCAGGCCCCAACCCGGACCTGACACGTGGGTTGGCCGAGGGGCACGGCCCTAGGGACGGGCCACACGTACTCGGATGGGAGGGAGTGGACGTGGCATTCCGTACGGATAGCTGCTGCTCCTGATATAGGCCGCCCCTATCAACGTCCCTACCGTACCTACCACCTATCATAACGAGTTGTCCCAAGTCAGACACTAACGAGACGGTTCAAGGTGGGGTAGTGTAAGGAGGCTTCTCTCTCCTGATGCCGATGGTCGTATTTCTCTATGAACTCCGCTCTTAGACAACACGAGTTGCGCGTATAAAGGGGGCCCTCTCAAGACTACCTGCCCTCGCCTCTCCGGACCTTGTGCCACCCATCTTTACCATCTATTCTCACCATCCCAATAACTTCGATATCTGATTAATGTTCGACAATCAACGACCAAGAACTAGCGTCACCTTCCATTGAAGTCCGTTATCAGACTCCTAAGCTCGCAGACATGGCCAACGACAGTCCGAATCCTAAGCCCCTGCCAGAGCCGCCTACCCCAAGGCCTGATCCTCCCAAGTAGCCTTCATGCTGTTAACAAGACCCTAGGTGCACTATCGGTAAGGAATACCCCCCTGCTAGGAGAGGTTCTTATCTCTGACGGCTCTGCAAGGTACAACGGTCACGAGAGCTACCCAGCCAAAGGGAGATGTCGATGCCGCAAGTACTGGTGCGGTCTTCGGGGGACGGACTCCTTACAGACCCTAGAAACGACAAGCACACTTGCCGGTCAATGAAGATGGATGGTGCCGCGATGAACTTCCCATCTCCGTCCGAGCTGTGTACACATGGTGCCGCTGGGAAGCAATGGGCTGCGTGTGCCGAGGTCTTGGGACTGTATGATGGTTGGCCGTATTGCTTCACTTGCCTATGCCCACCGCATGACAAGCATTTCTCTAGCTCTTGTCAAACAAGCAGCTGCTCTAGGTGATCGTTACCTAAGTCGATCACACGTACCGGTACGGACTCTCACTCTATCTCCTGTGGGGGGCAGTTCGAACATCAGCGAAGGAGTCCCTAAGTACGGGAGCATTTAGGGTGAAGGAAATGTAATAGATCAATGAAGGACATTGGAAAATACTTTCGAGAATCTTCCTATGCCATCTGGTGCTCACTGTGGTCATATATGCTAACATGTAAATTGCGTACGTGGGTGGTTTATGATGTCCTAGGGATCTTGGCTTTGGATCAGGCTTTGCGTTTTGAATTACCAACTGCCAGGATATGGTCCTTCACAGGCTCCTTTCTTTTCTTGAATATATCTGTTCACAAAAACTCGATGGGTAGAAGCATTGTGGGCATATTTCCTCAGGGTTCTGCAGTATCATTGCTCAACAAAGCTTAGTTGTGACTGGTAGAGTGCATAATCATGTTGACCATCAAGGCTCCATGGGCCTGCCACAAAGCTCTCCAGGTCCAGCTCGAAGTACACTAGTCCTGATCAGTCACTCAGTCGATCCAGTACCTAGTGGGTTGCTCAGCAGCGTTGCGCCAGCACGGGTTGCGATAGTGGACGGTGTAGAAGTGGCAGGCACCTTAGGTACCTGCCCCTTTCCCAGCTATAGCAATTATTGCCGCTCGCGCCTTCCCTCCTTCCACAGCAACTTCTCACGGCAGGTTCACGCCGACAACGGACGTTTCCCTTGGGAATGCTAGTCACTCGGCAACCAAGCCCTCCTCGCCTGCGCACACATGCACCGTCTGCACCGTCCACTGCCACTTTATAAATACTTCTGCACTTGCACGTCCGGCCGTCGCCCTCCACTCCTTCTACCTCCCACCACCACCTTTCTTTCTGGCACTTCCTTCAATATCTCATCATCACGACGGGCTGCCACTGCTTTGTGTGCACTTGCCTCTCGTCACCTTGATTCTTTTGTTGGTAAGCAGCATGCTCCTTGGGCACCCTCCGGTTGCTTGAAGCCGCCTGTCCCGTTCCATGACGAAGTCACTGTCGCCCGCCGCCCATCTACCTCTCCCAACTTCATCCCCCTTCGTTGGCGTCCTCCCGAAAGCCTGTGCCCTCTGAGATCTGGGTCGCGGTTCTATATGACTACCTGTGGTTACTAACGTTCGCCACTCTTTTTGGTAGGTTCGCCAGTCTTTCCAGTACCCAGTCATTGGTTGCCGTGGTTTTTGGCCCCTTGGCCTCGCCTTGATCGATCAACACCACCACCTCTTCCCATCGCCGCTCTGGCCCCTGCCAGTGTCTTGACATCAACTTCGACTCCAGCCGACACTTTGCTCGGCTAGATAAGATTTCAACGACTGCCTCATCGCGATCTATCGCCTCTGACATTGTCGCGTGCCCTGTCGCCCGTGTGCCTTGTCTCCTGTGTGTCGCCGAGGTCCGTCGGTCACCCTCTATTGTACGTGGTTTTTCTATATTCATCTGCTCCGCAAGTTTATTCCCCTCATGCCTGAACTGTCTACTCTATCATCTGCAAACTTTACAAGCCTGAATAATCTTCCCTGGCCCCCCCCCACTCCATTTGCCCTCTATTCTCCTTTACCCTTGCTTTCGACAAGTGCCACAATTGCAGTCCATCATCCAGCCTCTCTTGCTACCTCCCATGGCAACCCCTATAATGCTTATTCCTCTGAGCTCTGCACCTCTATGTCACGTCTTAAATCGCTCAGAAAGAGGTTGCTTCGGCGGCTCAGAGCTTGCCAGTCTGATGATGCACCAATCCCACCCCATACTATCTTGGAGATCAAGTACTTCCTCAGGAACTATCAGCGCTGCAGGCAGATATGGATAGGGGGCGAGCATTATACACCATCACTGGCGCCAGGAAACCAAGTGGCTTCACCAGCATTGCCGTCATCGGTAGAAGCAGAACCCCAACCACCGTTTCCAGAACAGATCTCTCGCTTTGCCTTGTCCCAATTCAATGCTCAGAAGCTTACTGACCCTACCAGGCGCTCGATCCAGATATCTGCGGTCTCCGCCGTGCTTCTGCGTCACCTTGCAAACATACCCGAAGGGATACTATCCGTGCCGACACTTTTTCGTTGGCGCAGTCCTGATAGGCGACGCATCTTCTGCATCTTCGCCTACATCGACTACGACATGGATCCTCGCACTTATACGGCCAAGGAGCTCCTTGAGCTCCGCGGCGAGGCGGGTACTACAAGAGCCATCTTGGGCCGTCTCCAGAGCAACTCTGAAGCCGGTAAGAAAGCGCCTTGTCCTCTACCAAGCACGGTTGCTGGCTCCATTGTCATCTCCTATCCAGTCCTTTTCCATCGTGCTGATCGTTACAGGTGACATTGTCAAGGGCCCGAAAGAGCCTGAGCAATCTGCTCAGAACCTTTGCCCGAAGAAACCACAGGAAGACGGCTCTTCCTCCACGGAGGGTGAGGAGATCCTCTTCCAGGGCAAGAGACGTCATGACCAAGACAGTGGAAACACGGCACAATGGAAGTACCGTGGCCGAAGCGAGACAGAGGTCTATGCCAGTGAACCCATCTCGGCTCCGAGCCAAATCGCGGACCAGAAGAATGCGGGTTTCCAAAAGTTCTTTAAAGCCGTCGTCTCGCCTACCCATGTTCGCGTTACAGCTGGGGGCAGGATCGTTCCCAACAATCGCGGCTCCCCTTCACCAACCGCCAAATGGGACAAAGATCGGGCAGCAGATGAGGCTCTGAACTCTTCGGAGACGCCCAAAGAGACGCAACCTCGGGCCGCGTCGGGTGTCAACCAAACGCAACACCCTGTTGTCACGCCCGTGTTTCCGCCTCAGGCTGGCTTTTTCCCGCACATGGGACCGCCTATGCCTTACTATCCTCCCATGCACGGTCCTTTTGGCTATCCCATACCGGCTCATCACGCGCCATATGGACAATTCCCTCCGTCATTTGGGCCTCCCAACTCGCCATACGCGCCTCTTCCTCCGCACTTTGGGCCTCCCCCTCCCCCTTACGGGCTTCCGCACGTTACATATGGCCCCCCTCGGCTTTCATCAGCGCCCCCTAAGCCGGTGTCCAACCAGGTCCCTGGACACCATGGCGGGGCTCGCGCCACAGCGCCGGCACACGGTGGTCAGAGAACAACGACTACTTCATCAGAAGCAAAGTCGGCGGAAGCAAAGCCAAAGCCGGCGGAGGCAAAGCCCGAGAAAGCATCAGGCCAGCTCAAGACTGATCCTAACGCGTTCCCACAGCAGGAACAGCTCAAGCACAGGCAACCACTGCCCTTCGACGGTCATATGGTTCATCCCGTTATGGCCCCTCCGCCTTACGCACCGCCGCCTTGGACTGGGCCCTTCATGCCGCCTGGTGCGCACCCGGCAATGATGGGTCACGTTGCATTTCCTGCTCATCGGATGCCTTCTGGTCCCCAGCCACCTGCTATGATGGCAGGAAGTGATCACCAAGTCCCTCCGCCGCTCACCCAACACAACGTTGCGGACGAGGACGGTATCCGACACTGCCATTGGACGCACGAAGCACACGTGCTTGCAGCCGCGTCTCATTATACCTCGATCAGACAGAGCGAGATCACCAAGAAACAAATTGAGGTGATGCGACAGGTGCTGAGGACCAACGAGGACCAGCTTATGTACAACAGACACCAGATCGATGAACCTGCGGTGCTAAAGCATATTGCGGCCCTCAAGCGTGACATCGACGAATTTGAACGCAAGTATGAGTTGCACCGCAGTCTCGAAGCAAGGTCCTGTCAGCATCACCAGCGCAGCCAAAAAGATGACCACAGCACTGGCGAGTCATGCAGGACGCCATCTAGACCCAATAGCATCCGAGAGGACCGCCGAAGTAGCTCATCGTTTCAAGGTTCAGCCAGGTCTAGAGGCCGAGGCAACTACGGACGTGGAAGCGGACGACAACAGCCGCGAAACCGAGCGGCTGTTGGAATCAATTCCAACAAAAGCTTCAGCAACCCCAACTACTTCAAGTACCTGGAAGAGGGCCTATGGACGACACTGGAGCGTGAGAAGGAGCGTGAGAAGGAGCGTGAGAAGGAGCGCGAGAAGAATTACGACGCGGCTCGGAGGGCGACTCTGCCGAGCGGTGCAGCTTTGGCTGCCGAGTTCAAACCTCAATATGAGTTCGGACCTTACACTGCGCCTCTATTTCGGTCTGGACACGCGAAGGACCCCGCCCATCATAATTCGTTTGGAGCCCCAGCTACGGATGGCAGCGTTCCTTTCGAGAGTGAACGAGGTAGTTGGGACACTCTGCAGTCGGCCAGCACTGATGCCACCAGAGGCCCTATTCCTTCTCATGTCCAGCCGTCGATGGAGCAGCGTCACGGCAATGGATTCGCTGTCCCTTACCTTGTGGGTAGTCTACCCAATGGCCTGAGCCTGCAACAGGCACGTGCCTCCGGTTTCACGTATCCTCGTCAGCTCACTGAGGAGGAAGTCCGCGCACGACACCTCTATTGGGGTCAAGCCCCCACGAAGGTACCTGGGCTGCCCAAGTTCGATGGCAGAGATTTCTATCCGCCTTCCCCGACAAAAGCAGAGGCACCTGCATCCTCACAGCCAGTCGGAAGTAGACTCGCCTCTTCTGGCCGACGCCCATTTGATTTCGGCTCGCACATGCGTTCTTCGGAGAATGACCCATTTGGCTCCAGGCTCGACGCTGGAAGCATTCGCTCCCTTGAGAGCGGCCAGAAGGTCAACAAGGCTATCCCCATCGTGGCGCCCGAGGACGCTGGCCGAGGCAATGTACGAAAGGCGAATGCACAGACTGACAGCGGTGTTGATTATGTTGCGAAGGCTTCGGAAGGATGTAAGCTGTCTCCGCTTGATCAGTCTGAAGGCGAGGCAGCGAGTGCAAAGAAAGCCACGAGCCGAAAGGGCCTGGAGAGATCTAGGTGAGTCCCTTCAGGCTGATTAGATAGATGGAACCAAAGGGGACTGACCGCTGACCACGTATAGCAACTATTCCGGACACGATCTTTGGCAGACAATGCTGAAGAAGGGCTCTACAAGCGGCAACGCTCTTCCTGGCACAGTCTCTTCGACCACGGCCACAGGATATCTTCCCCAGTATTCTGGAAATGCGGCGGCGTCTCTCGGCCCTGCTTTTTCCAACAACAGCGCCTGTCCCTACAATGCTTCTCCTGGCGCTGAGGTCAAGGCCGCCGAAGTCGAGGCCGCTCAGCCCGCCGCGGAAAAGGTTGGAGAGAACTGCCCCCCGACCTCGGTTCCCTCTGCCGAATTTGACACTGCCAAGGATCTCCACGAGGTCATGCTTCGCGATGCGGAGCGACGAGGAATCATCTGAAAGGCCAACATTCCTCACGTTGTGCGTTTACGTCTTCATTCTTGACGGAATCCACCACGTGAGGACGAACCCAAGGGCACGATCTGCTTATGATTACGCCGATACTTCCATCTTCTGTACGATTAAACCTGTATCTTTATGAGGAATCGGCCCAGAGTATTTCATCACTTGCAGATTCGGATACGGCATGTTATGCCCAGACAGGGACATCTACCACACTTGTCAGAGAAACCAGCTGAGACGGAACTTGCGGCACACATGTGCAATTATCATGATTACACACGTCCAGCTCGGCCGACGAGAAGCACGGCCAGATTTTCACGACCAAGCCATGATGAGAAGAGTGGTTCTCAGAGTGTATATGTCTACCAAGGCTCTGAAAACAGTTTACTCGCAGTAACTGAATCGCGAACCACGTAACGCGACACAGCATGTGGTTCAACGAAGTGGACCGGCAATGGACTGGACCAGCCTAGATTAGACGCGACTAGGTACTGATGAAGTCGATAGACTCTGTAATAAACGATGCTCAATGAGTTTCTTCCGCCCGAAAAAATGTGACTGGTAACTTACCACGCCGACAAGTAACTTGGCAATGTTCCCTTACAAGATAGATAAGTTGTAACAAAAAATGTGCCTCACCATCAAACTTCCAACCGCATCAATATACACGACATTTCCGGTTGAAAGTCTGCAGGCGAGAGCGAAGGAGCGGTGATTCATATTACGTCTCCTCCACTGGGGTTGCTCTTCGCCAGTCGTATACCTCGAAAACCATGGAGCTGTGTGGTTGACGCGGAGTAGTCCTAGCGGTGACTTATACTTACCTGAACCTACGGCAGCGCCGATGATCCCACCCATCGGCCGTGCAGTCTACAGCATGCATGAGGAGTCCGCCAGCAACGGGAACTGCTCGGAACGGAGAGGAGCCGGAAACTGGACGTCAGCGACGGCAGGGGTCGGGAAGAGAGACATTACGGCACAGCTGGTTTTCGAGGGCGAGACTTCGGGATAAACCTCCCATGGAACATTTCACGGTAGAGCGTGAAACGGCCATTGTGTGCATGAAGATTCTCTCTTTTGGTGAGCCGGGTGCATGTGTCGTGCAACTAGACGCTGACGCGGCAAGTGCCGTCATCCGAATCCCTACGCATGCGAAAGCCCGAGCCCAGGTATCTTTTATTCCCCCCAGCCCGACCGGAATCATGAGGTCGGTATGTGCAGACGACTCGTAGACGCCAGCCCGTGAAAATGACGCCTGTTCATGTCATGACTGGATATCCCCACCGCAGACGACCTCGCTCACGGTTGTTCTGTCTTTATGCTCGCCCTCTTTCTTCATGCTCGAGAATTAAACGGGAGGAGGGGCCCATAGGGTGGGGATGGGATAGCCTTTCGAGGCGGGGTAGCGCTCATTTCGAGGCGGCGGCCTGGCCCTTGGTGCGCAGCTCGCGGCCGACCTTGGAGCGCTCGAGGATGTTCTCGCGGTCCTTGTCGAGCTTGAGCTTGGAGATGACGACGTTGCTGGGGTGGATGCCGAGGGGCACGCTCTGGCCCGACGTCTTCTCGCGCGTGACGCGCTCGATGTGGATCTGGTACTTGAGGCGGTAGACCGAGGTGACCTTGCCCTCGCGGCCCTTGTTGGTGCCGCGGACGATGGTGACCTCGTCGTCCTTGCGGACGGGGATGCTGCGGACCTGCAGGAGGGGAGACGGCGCCCGGGTCAGGACGGAGTTCTCGGTGTCGGGGAGGTAGCGGGGACGCGAAGGGGAGACAAAGGACGGTGGAGGTGGGCTCACGTTGTACTTCTCACGCAGCTCCTTGCTCAGAGGGGCGCTCATGATGTTGCGGCGGACGCTCGAGGGGGCGCTGAAGTGCGCCTTTCTCGACTTGCGCCGGGAGCTCGCGATTCCTGGAGGTCGAAAACACATGGTCAGCTGGGTGCTCCAACTGACACACCTGGTGGTGCGAAAGAGAATGCAACGTCGTTTGGTGCATACCTGAGTTGACCTTCATCTTGTCGGTGGTCGCTGGGTGCTGGGGCTGGGTCCGATTCTTCCTGGCTGGGCGATTGAGAAGGGGGAAATTTCGCCGTTGTTGCACGATGGGCTAAAGTCGAAAAAAGAATGAAAAGATTGTGTGGGGGAAGATCAAAGCAGCCAATGCCCTAACAATTCAGCCTCAGGCCCTGTGGCGCCAGATTGGATAGAAGTGTGGCGTGGCTGGCTGACTGCGACCGATTTCGTGGTGGTTCGGGCGGGGCAGCTGACAAGTGGCCGGTGGAAGCCGACGGCCCGGCGGCTCTACTACGGTACCTGTACCTTAGCGTGACGACCTCACGGTCCGAGAATCTTCTCGGAAGTGCGCCAGCGACCTCAGACCTGCAACTGCCCGCCCTCCCTGCCGACGCCGACGATGCTCTCGAGATTAGTGCAGAGGAGAGCACTGCTCACGCTGCGCACCAGCCGCAATGGCATCGCGCTCAGGAATCAGGGGCAACGGCGGACGCTGATACCGCCGCCCAAGAAGAACTCCGGGCCGATAATGCGGCGACGGGCGGACCGGGAGCTCCCAAGTGGTGTGTGAAGGCCTCCCATTGCTCCCTCGTATATTACTCCCATATTCTTGCTGTACCGGCCGCCTTGTATACAGGTGCTACCTGGCCACCTAGCTCCCTACCTACCTTATCCACTTGCCGTGCATAGCATTGCTGACATTGGTCCTCCGCGCCCTCCCCGGCGCATCCCCCCCTCCTCGAACCAACCAGGCGACGACGGGTTCCGGTGGTGGCACACGCTGCCGCTCTTCCTGGCGGTGATGTGGGCGTCGAGCATGGCCATCTTCAACTACCAGCGGTACTCCTCCCCCGTCGTCGCGGGCGCTTTGTACGCGCTGCGCACTTCCCCCGAGGCGCGCGCCCTGCTCGGCGACGAGATCCAGCACAAGCACTCGATCCCCTGGATCTCGGGCGACATGAACTCGCTGCGCGGGCGCATCGACATCAGCTTCGACGTGCGCGGCAGCCGGGCCGAGGGGCGCGTCCGCTTCGCCAGCGTCCGCCCCACGGCGAAAGCCATCTTCGAGACGACCGTCTGGGAGCTCGAGATGACCGACGGCCGCTACGTCGACCTGCTCGCCGCCGACGGCCCGGACACCTTCCGCGGCCTGTTTAACGACGGCACCGTCGCCGCCCCCTTCGCCGGCATCGAGCGCCCCGGCGACGATCTCGATGACGACGATCACGACCGTGCCCATGGCGGCCTCGGCTTCGACCCCGCGCCCGCCCCTGAGCCCCAGACGAGAGGGTTCAGGCAGCACCTGAAGTGAGCGGGGGTTGTCTCTACAATCGGCCTCTGCTGGCTTTGTTAGAGCTGTGCGTGGCGGACCGCTACGCTTTGAGGGCGCGTAGTTGGAGCGAAGCGACTGGCAGACTCTTACTTGAATGGGGTCCCATGCCGCGGACCTATGAATTCAGATCCTGGGGAGATACTCTCGTAGTTCATTATGGCTGGATGTCAGGATGCTCATCACAAGATCACAAAGCAAGAAGACCACCAGAGGAGGAAGGACATTGTGATGGCACGCAGGGAGAAAGGACTCTGTTGTATGATATCCACCTACACGCATCGATCGGCGGTAGAAGCAGACTATGTGTACAGCATGTATTATACATGATACAAATCGTTGACAGCTAGACGACTCGTGCCCTCCTAAATCCTAAAGCCGCCTACGCTTTTCACCAGGGGGTAAAAGTCGCCCGACTGCCTCCTCTCCTTCATCTCGAGGTGCTTCACGCGCGCGGTCTCGAGGCGCTCCTCGTGGCCCGGATTCCTCTCCACCAGGTCGCGCAGGGCGTTGGCGCGGAACGTCTCGCCGGGCGGGGGCTTCTTGATAGCGTCGGCGATCTGGACGACGCAGCCCTTGGGCCCGGCGACGTGGCCCTTGATGACGACGAGGCCGAGCTCGTTGTCGACCTTGAGCACGCGCAGGTTCTGCAGCGTGACGCGCTGGCCGCCCATGCGGCCGGGCATCTTCTTGCCCGGGTGGACGCGCGAGCCGCCGCCCTGGCTGGGGCCCGCCGTGCCCATGGTGCGGTGGTTCTTGGAGTTGCCGTGCGAGGCCTCCTGGCCGGCGAAGCCGTGGCGCTTCATGACGCCCGCGAAGCCCATGCCGCGGCTGTGGCTGCGCGCGTCGACGAACTGGCCCACCTTGAACCAGTCGGGCTGCAGCTGCAGCCCCACGGGCAGCAGGCCGGCCTCGCCGCGCACCTTGAACTCGGCCAGGTGGCGCTTCGGGTGCACGCCCTTGGCCTCGTAGTAGCCCAGCTGCGGGGCCGTCACGTTGTCGGGCTCCTTGGTGCCGCAGCCGACCTGGACGGCCCAGTAGCCGTTCTTGTCGCGCGTGCGGCTCGCGACGACCTCGCACCGGTCCATCTGCAGCAGCGTGCAGGCCCAGCGCTCGCCCTTGGCCGTGTACATGGCGCTCACGCCCTTCTTGACCGCCAGGATGCCCGTGCGGTGCGGCGTCGACTGCTCCCGGCGCCGCAGCGCCGCCGCCGGCCCCGACGTCGGCACCGGGATGCCCGCCGTGATCTGGTTGAACCGGTTCGGCCGCGCCCGCCGGTCCTGCGTCGACCACCCGTACTTGACGCCGCGCTTGGCCGTGCGGGGCAGCAGCAGGCTGCTGGGCCTCTCAGTGGTGGCGAGGAGGAGGGCCCGGGGAACGGCCGTCGACGAGGAGGAGATGGTGGAGGAGGACGAGGTCGAGATCAGGGCCGCTGCCCAGCGCGTTGGCAGTCGAGGTGCCATCTTCGCTGGGAGCTCGATCGGCCGAGGAGCGTTTCGTCGACTAACACTGGATCGAGCGGAAGTGAGGTAGAGCTGGCTCAGGAAAGTCGTCAAGATTGAGCCGCGAGCTCGTCGCCGCAATTCGAATGGCTGCCGGCAGGTTCTTTGCTTGATGGAAGGTTGATATCGAGTTTAGAAAAATCGCGGGTGGAGCTCTCCATAGCGGATATCATTGGCTGAGTCCGCTATTGCATGGGTGACGGCCTTCCATACTTGCATATACTCGCTAATTTATCGCTGGCTTTCGCACCGCAACTTGGCTACGCTGTGAGAGTTGTTTCGACCATGGGAGTTATTAGTACTTGCTTTATCTTGTAACTTTTCACAAAGTCTTTGGCTGCAACTCCACCGCGATACCCGCCTTGCGGCACCTCCTCAGAATGGTATACTACTTCACATCAAACGTTGTCGACCCGGCGGCGTTCATCTACGTTGGCAAGGACAAGTTCGAGAGTGGGTGCGCCATGGCTCCATCCGTCTAAGTCGGTCTTAGCCGTACTGATCAAGTCGGATAGATGAGGACCTCATCAAGCACGGCTGGGAGGAGGACGTCTGGTAGGTACTCGATCTCATCGGGACACTCTTGTTCTTGAACTCATACATCTCCTAGGGTATGAAAACTCAACCTTCTCCCACCTACTTTTTGTACATGTCCTCGCAGACCTTCTCACTGAAAATTGCATCCACATACCCCTCGGGCAGTTCCATGCGGACAAGCTGTCGAGCGCGCACGTGTACCTGCGACTGCGTGAGGGCGACTCGGTGAGCTCACCCCAGAGTCATTTCGTCCCCCTTTTGGGAGTGTGTCTGTGTCTGTTCCCGAGACATGCTCCCGATTCCTCCTCCTTTTTGATAGCAAGAAAATTTCCTGGTCGAATACCTGGATAGTTACTAACTCCACGAGTCGCTTGCAGTGGGAGGACATGCCGGCGGAGCTGGTGGCGGACCTGGCGCAGCTGACCAAGGCCAACTCGATCGAGGGCAACAAGCGCGACAACGTGGCTATCGTGTACACGCCCTGGGCCAACCTGCGCAAGGACGGCAGCATGGCCGTGGGGCAGGTCAGCTTCCACGACCCGCGCCGCGTCCGCCGCGTCCACGTCGCCCAGCGCGAGAACCCCGTCGTCAACCGGCTCAACAAGACCCGCGTCGAGCGCCAGAACCCGGACCTCGCCGGGGAGAAGGAGGAGCGCCTGCGCCAGCTGCGCAAGCGCGACCAGTCCGCGCGCCAGGAGAGGGTCAGTCTGCCGGTCCATTGCTGTTTTCATTATCTTTTTCTTATTTCCATGCTCTGCGTGGACTGCCTGCCTACGTGCTCATCTTTCCACTCTGTTCTTTGTATTATTATTTCTTTTTGCTGGTCGGATTACTGCCCCTGAGATATGCCACTGACACGCGAGGGGCGCTGCAGAAGAAGGAAGAGGCCAAGGTGATGAAGGAGCGGGCCGAGAAGAAGTGGCAGAAGGACCACGCCTACGACGAGTTGTTCACCGAAGAGAACATGGATGCCTCGAGCAATCAGAACCGGGCGGAGGACTGGGAGGACGACTTCATGTAGTTAGTCTCGGGACACACGCAAGGCAGAAATCTGTTAAAAAATAGTCACTTGTACGTGACCTGGCTTTCCGCTTGACCTAGTAGTCCTTGGTCAAAAGGCGTAGCCACCTCCTTTTCATGCCTGGGACGCAGACTACCCACTGCTGTACATAACGCCGGATCTCCCATTCCATGCTGGTCGCCATCCATCCACCCGCCCTTCGCTCCTTTTCACCCTTCCCCCTTCCCCCTTCCCCCTTCCCCTTTCGAACCTTCGCCACCTCACGCGCCCGGCCCGCGGCCCCCGATGCCGCTGCCCACCTGGTTGGCGCTGGTGCCCCTGAGCGCGTGGTCGCTCGGGTTCGGCGCGGCCTCGTACAGGATGTTGGCGGGCGCGCGGCCGAGCTGCATCCACTCGCCGCGGAAGCCGAGGTAGCTCAGCCGCGTCGCCTCCTCCTCATCGTCCTCGTCGGCAAAGTTGTCGACGAAGAATAGCGTCAGCCGCTGACACTTGCCGAAGAGCGCGCGCTTGACGGGTAGCTCCTATTTTGATTGAAAACGGAAACGAAACGAGAACACGCCAGGGAGCATCGAGATGGTCAGCACGTTGCGCTTTTTGATAGGTAGGCGGGTACATTGGTACATCGACCGGTATTGTTTCGGGCAGCTTTGAGGTTTTCATGCTTCGGGAAGGAGTACATAAGGTAACCCCTCCGGAAGACCCATAGAACCAGCTTCCAAGAGATACACGGAGAGGGGGAAGGAAGGGGGAAAGGAGGGGGGAAGAAGACCCAGACACGCCAGGGGGCTAACGGCTGCTCACCTGTACCTCGGACGTCTGGGCCAGCTCGAACGCCTGCGCCGGCTGCAGCTCCTCGGCCGCGTCGAAGTCCAGATCCTCACGGTTGACTATGTACGTGCGTGCGTGCGTGTGTGAGCGAGCCTGAAGAATAAGACAGAAAACCCTACCGGTACCGGTACAGAGACACGGTCAGGGTAGGAGAAGGACAGGGGAGAAGGGGGCCGCTCACTGAATACATGAAGCGTCCGCGGCGCGCTGGCGGAGGGGGAACTGCGCAGCAGGATCGAGTGCAGCTTGACCTGGCCCGTGAAGCTGTGATCCGTACCGTCCGTCCATCCGTGTGTGTGTGTGTGTCAGTCAGCCAGTCAATCCACGTCGTGCCTACTTGCATACTGCCCGTACTGGTTCCGTACTGCCCCCTTTATGCTCACCCATTTACTCCCTCCCTCCTGCGCTCACTCCCATCCGGAGATGGGCACGATACCCCAGTAAAGAAGGCGTGAACGGGATGAAGGGCAGCAGGGCAGCAAGGCCGTAGGGCAGTATACCCGTAGAGCAACCGAACAAAACCAGAAAAAAAAAAGAACCAGAGAAGAAGAACAAGAAACAAAAGAAAAGAAAGAAAAGAAAGACCCACGGCACGTTCATGAGCAGCTGCGCGTCCGCGTCGCTCGCCAGCTCGGGCTGCGGTTGCAGGCGCTCGGCCCAGGTCTTGCGGACGACGGCGCGGCCGGCGCCCGTCTCGGCCTCGTTGAGCGTGCTGACGTCGTCGAACCGCACGTGCCGGTAGAGCGAGAACTGCAGCGCCGGCGTCACGTCGTCCGAGTGGTCGTGCTCGCCGTGGTCGTGACCGCCGTGGCCGTGGTGGTCGTGCTCGTCGTGGCAGTGCGACATCTCGGCACTGTACGGTATCCAATACGGACTACCTGGGACTGTATGCGAGTGGTAAAAAATCACACCGAATCTGTACGGACTATTTTTGTATCAGGCGATGATGGATCACGATGACCTGTTGTTATTGGTGCGGTGACTAACTTGTTATTATGGCTTGTTTGTGCTGGGAGCGGGATATGCTTTTTTACGTTGATGAGATGTCACTTTTAGAAATGGCCAGTCGGCTAGCTGCGGTGGGTGGAAACGCCTGCCAACGTCTACAAACCACGCGACTCTTTATGAATGTCAACCACCAAATCATCCGACGTCAAAAAAGAGAATAAACATTCGAGTATGTCCATTCTATCTCATTTAGAGTCGAATTAATGTTCTTGTTAGGAAAAACCCTCGTGCCGAACGCTATGACACAGATACTGCCATCATTGTCCGCGCAACTATATTGGATCCCAACAACTTTTCATGATCTCCTCCTGATTCAACTACAGTTGTCCAACTCGGCGGTTACCCACGAAACGGATGCGCGATCCAGAAATAGATCGCATATTCCGAGGCTCTGCTCTCAAAAGCCGCCCTTGCGCTTCTTGACCTTCTTCTTGGGCCTCTGGCCAAAGGCGCCCGTGAGCGGCTGAGACATGGTGTGCAGCGAGTCGGGCTGTCCGGCGGCCTGCTGGCTCGAGGACAGGCCGATGGGCCGCACGAGCTGGCTGCTGAAGTAGTGCGTCGTGTCCGGCGCCGGCTGCGTGAGACTCGGCAGCTCAGCGGCCTGCTGCTGGTTCTGCTGATGCTGGGACGGTTGCGAGTGCAGGGGCTGCAGGAGGGTCTCGGCCCGCCGTCGCTTCCGGCTCATGCGCGCGAGCTGCCTGGCCCGCCGGAGCATGCCCTCCGTCTTCTCGCGGTTGCCCGGGTCCAGGTCGAAGACGTAGTCGTCGGCCGTCATCCCGACCTGCCACTTGTCCAGGAGCTCCGTCCGCTTCTGCGGCACGAAGCCGCCCGTGCCCGTGTGCGCTCGGAGCAGACGCATCGCCGCGTCTTCTTCCTCTTGGATATCCTCCGATTTGGATCTGGCCGCCGAGGCCGGCGGCGTGGACGCCGGCGAACGTGGTCGGAAGGGACTGCTCGCGAGGCTCTCTGCTTGGCTTTCCAGGTGCAGTCCTTCGAAGCCTTCTGCTAGGGGTGTGCCCACAGACGACTGCGTCGGCTGCGTTTCGGGCTCTGCAGGCCTCGGGGGGCCAAGCCCAAGACTGGACAGCAGCCACTCGCAAGCCATTTGGCGGACCACTGCTACGGGGTGCTGGCCGCCCGATGCGCTCTGCTCGGTGTTGTTCTCTGAGCCCGTAAAGACATTAATCAGATGTGCACATGCCTCCTCGAAATTTGATGTCATAGGAAGAACTGCTTCGGTGCTTGGGAAACTGAGATCAAGCACAGATACACTCGCACCAATACAGCGCAGCTGTGTGACCTCGTCATACAACTCCATTATACCCTCAGGCTGGGTATTTACGTTGAATCCAGGCATGAGCTGCAATCTATAAAACGGTCAGTTTCCTCAATGATCAAGGTGTACCATGGATGTAACTTACAGCGACTTCGCAGGCATGCTTCCCTTTTGGGAAGCTTCTTCAATAGCCTGATATATATCATCAAAGGGGTTGACCTGTGACGAGCCTTCAGGTTTGGCGCCTTGCTCTGCCGGGTGGGACGCGAGGATGGGTACCAGACGTTCGTGGATGGCTTTGAGCAGCCTTTGCGCTACTGGCCGTGAGGGATTGGTATCGGCTGCTGCGATCGTCTCGGCGAATGATTTGAACCCGCCATCCAGATTTTCCAGCTCATCTGGCACCACGAATCGATCCAGTAGCTGCCTAATCAGCCTTTGTCTCTCGCGTTTAGTGTTCGCGATCCGGTCTATCCTGGTTCCAGGCGGTTCTATTGACTTAGTAGGTCTTGAGACTGACGACGTGCAGAGTGTTGAGTCGATCCTCATATTTGATCTTAATGCGACAAGCTGATAAAACTGAGTTCGTTGTTCAGCAATGTCGCGAGCAGGGCCTTCAAGGGCTTCCGGGGATTGTATGCGAACTGTGGCTGGCAGAAGACACATTGCTTGGACGGGGTCGTCGCCAGAACTCGATGGATGGATAGCCTCATGATGACAGGTTACTCTGTCAGGGTTGCTTCTCGACATGTTGAAGCAGAAGAGGTCCATCCAACTACTGTTGGTGGAGTGCAAAAAGACAAGAGAGGTCGTTTGGCCGACCGTCTGGGAACCATGGCTGACTGTGAGTCTGAGACTTTGATCGAAAGCATCTCTGAGGTGAGGAGACGAGTATAGTATAGACCATCGACTCGTGGGTTTATCCAAATATGCATCGACAGTTGTGAATACTCTAACCACGAACAAGAGAGACGAGGTGAGAACGAAGAAATACTGCGGATCTTGGATATTGGCATGTATATCCAGCACGCAATCCAATGTTTCCGGGCGAAGGAATAGTAGTTCGGGCAAATACACTTCGCTAGCCACGTCTAGCAGCTTGATGCAATTTGTATTGCACATGAGAAGCATCGATGCTCTCTGGAGTGGCGGCAACGAATCTGAAGACATGTCCAATGGTTCCAGATCCGGCTCCAATTTCTCGAATTCCATGTCACCCGTTCCAATGAGGCCTACCCACAGGATTTTGTGCCATTGGGTTTCGGTTCTGCTTCGGGGTGGGAGCCGATCCAGCATACCGTGTTCGATATGTCCGCACTTCTTCAACCTGGTTCTCGGGCCGCCGGATAGGCCGAGCCGGGTGAGAGTGATATCCCAAATGCTCCAGAGCCCACTTTCATCAATGATGGCCAATTGAGGTGGGTGAGATCTGGTTCCGGGGTTGTAGGACACATCACTGTGAACGTTGCCTCCAGTTTGGTCTCTGGAGATCTGGCATAGAGGGTTGGCAGAGAGACGCGAGGGTTCGGCCGCAGCACCGTAAGTAGAGATCGTCGGGACTCTTTGATATTGTGGTCGGAATAATCTTGTGCCAGAATCCCTCTGTACGACGAGCCATCGGGTCGGGTCGTATCTTTTGAGGTCAACTATGCTCTTCAACCGGCGGATGGGGCTGGCATCATCTGGTTCTTCCCAGAGAGTTGACTGTTCATCCAAAACCTCTGCAAGTCGAAGAGCAACTTTGCCTTCTGGACTCCATTTCCACTCTACCAGATTTGGTCGTGCCAAACGCAGTATGCTCTTTGCCTCGCCAGTGACGGAAACAATCAGCGGAGCGCCGATGGTCCTTCTCGGTTCACTGATGTCTGTCAGTTGGCCGATAGAGAGGAGACGAGAGCCACAGCTTGCCGAGTTCGACTGCTGCTGCTGCTGCGGTGAGCTTGCTTCTAGGGTAAGTTCACGGAGCACTTCATTTCCTAGATGAGCTTCAGGATAGCTCTTCAGGAGCCATTTCTGCTCTTTTCGACATTGCTGCCACACATCCCTGCTTGGCCCGGGAGATGGTCGCAGCGATGTTTCTGCGAACCAGGTGGTGGGAGAGCTGAGCCTTCTGAATACAGGAGCTGTTCACCGAGTTAGTCGAAGACTCGGCTGCACATTCTGATAAGCAATGAGAAGCATATGGGAACGTACCACTTTGAGCAAAGTTGCGCGTCGAATGCCAACCGCAATCCTCCGCCTTACCAGAGCCGTATGGTAAGTAGGAAAGGCGTCCTGCGAGCCCTATTGATGATTCGAGAATGTCGCGTTCAGTCATTCGGGGCCTTCAACTCAGCCGGTATTCTCTGAGTGATCGACTGTCCCTGCCCGTACATTGCGAGACCGCACGAACATGGGCAGTACTACGATGACGGAGAGACCGGAGCGAAGAAAAATGATGTAGCAAGAACCAGCCACGCGAGCGCAGCGCACCAGGCTCAGAGAATATGAGAAGAGATGGTTGAAAAAAGACCAAAGAAATACATGCCAATTTTTGTCTAATCGCAGTGCCTGACAACGTTTTCCAGCACTGCGCCGTGGCACGCGTAGCGCGAAGGGGACTAAAAGAGGCGTGGGTCTCTCCCGCTGTGCAGCCAATCCACGGCTGAGGCTCAGCCAATCAATATAATGGGCCCTCGACTATCGAAGCACCGGGCAACCAATGTAAACAATTGCATTCCCTTTCGCAACTCTAACACTTCCCTACCACCGAGCCATCCACGCAACTCCAAACGAACGAAGCATTGCCACCCTGCAGCCTTTCGAACTCTTGCACTAAAAGCATACCGGCAGAAATGGCGACAGCGTTCGAGTCCTCGCTATCGTCCAGCATTAGCGGTCGCCCAACCATGTCGGCAGCGGCGCCGTCCATGGCCGACCAGCTGCCCAGCATCAACTTCGGCTTCGACGAGCTGCGCGACCGCATGGCCAAGTTCACCGCCCGCTTCGACGCCTTCATCGAGCAGGGACGAAAGAGGGTGCTGGAGGAGCGCAATCAGTTCCGCATGAACGTCGCCGAGCTACAAGGTAAGAAGGACACACGCACACACCCTACGTACACACATACCTGTCCGGCCCTGCTGACCCGTGTGGCCTACCCACCCCCTCACCCGCAGAGGACCAGCGCATGAAGCGCAAGGACATGGAGATCGTGCAGCACAAGATCAGCACGCACCAGCAGACGCGCGGCAAGGAGGACGCCGAGCGGCGGGAGATGGAGGCCTCGATCGCGGCGCTGTCGGCGCAGCGGGACGCGAACCTCGCGACGCGGGACGCGCTTGTGTCGGCGCTCGCCGCCACAACGGAGCGCATCGACGCCGCTCGGGAGCGCCGCCGCTTGCACGCCGAGCGGGTCGCCGCGCAGGCGCGCTGGAACGTGCCCGAGCTCGACTTCTGGATCGCCAACCTGTGCCTGCGCATCGAGGGCAGCGGGCGGCCGGACCGCCTGCGCTTTGTGTTTACTCACGTCGACGAGCGCGACTGGGACCGCGAGGCCTGGTTCGAGCTCGCCACGGGCGGCCGCGACTACGACGTCCGCCACTGCCGCCCCAAGCTCGAGCGCGACGCCGTCGATAGGCTGCTCGAGCGCGTCAACGAGAGCCGCGAGCTGCCCGCCCTGCTCAAGGGCATGCGCGAGCTGTTCGTCGAGGCCGTCAAGGCGTGAAGTGAGTGAGCAGGGGAAGCAAAGCCGGGAAGGCGGGGAGGTTTGGAGACTACGGGTGAGGGTGTAGATATGGTGATGATGGGCGACGGGGCGTTGCGGAGTTGGATGTGATGCTTTCTTGCTCTGCTGGATGTCGGTTGGATTATCAGCCTTGTGGATGATACCTGCAATACCTGGAACAATCACGCCGAGACATTCAACGATCGGCTACCCTAAAAAAACGCCTAATGCTACTCATTTCGCAACCTATTGCTACCTACCTAGGTAGATAATATGTCTTGTCCGTTGATGGTGAAGCGGTCGCAAGTAGGTCCCTCTAGGTGACGGTCGTTGGCTTCATGCCGAGCGGCAGTTGCGGCCAGCTGCGGCCATCAGGCAGCGACCCCGCGACTATAATAATTAGATGAGGACGTCGCTTGATACAGACGCGTATCCGTATATCTATCATCCAACAAGCGCGTCGGAACCTGACATTAAACAACCACTGTCGCGCGCCCACTCCAAGCCCGCCACAAGCTTCGCCTACCGACTCCTCACTCTCTACACCCGCCGCCATGCCGCCGCCGGGCGCCCGCGACGACAGCGAGAAGCAGCAGGCTGCGCAGCAGGCCGTGGACATCCTGCACGAGATCTCCACCATCCTGGTTCGTGTTTCCCCCCACCCGATGGAGAGAGGGTATCCTACCTATGCTATCCCATGCTATCCCATGCCATACCATGCCATGTCAGTACTACTTAGTAGTACTACCTGGGCTTCACGGACGGCAACCGGATGAATCAGGCTGAGCTGCCCAGCCACTCCCGAATTGACTCACTTGACTGATGGACTGAACTGACTGGAATCATCATCCCCCTTGCTCCGCAAAAAAACAGAACTGCCACCTGGACCGCCGGACGCTGTCCGTGTGCATCTCCATGGTGGAAAACGGCGTGAACCCGGAGGCATTGGCGGTAAGGCGTCCAGCCCCCGACGAATCCCAGACTCACCCCTTCAATTCCCCCTTCCCCCCTTTTCCCCTACCGCCTAGGTAAAGCGCCGTGTTTGCGATCGTCTGCTGACGGGCGGTGCCCAGAATGTCGTCCAGTATCTCCGGCGGGAGGCGCAGAAGGTCGAGTTCGCCCGGGAGGCTGACCGGTAGCGGACCGGGCCGGGATGGCGCCGGTCCGTGCATGCATCCAAAACCTCTTCTCGTGCCCTTGGGGCTGCTCACATGTGACGGAAGGGCGCTAGGTATTGGGCGTTGGGCGTTGAGGTTATAAGTTACGCGACAGCTATGGCCTCCACACTCGGGACAACGATACCAGTAATTGCACGGAGTAGAGAGAGGAACAATGGTTTTGGCAGTAGAGCTGAGTTTGGTAATTTTGTCAGAACTACAGATTCATTCCGTCAAGAGAGGTCCCCTCCCTGATTCCCATTGCCGTCATTGCGTACCAAGCCCCATGTCGTCCATCCCGCGTTTTCGCATCCAAGTGCCCGTGTGGCGTTCCCAAAAGTTTAAACTGGTATATTTCCTATGCAGTCATGCCGTACCCGAACGCCAGCCGTAAATCCAGGTACAAGAAGAGCCACCCGCGGTCTGGTGGCCGTGCCTAACGGTGCCCGAGGAGGTCAAAGTCGTCACTGTCCGAGTCCTCCCCGTCGTCGTCCGCGTCCCGCTCCGCCTCCTCGTCCGAAGTCGTGACCGACTCGTCGTCGGTGCTGTCCGGCTCGCCGTCGTAGTGCCCCTCCTCGTTGGAGGCTATGCTGCGGGGCACGCGGCTCCAGAAGCCCAGGATGTCCCGATCGTCATCATCCTCGTTGTCATCATTGTCACTGTAATCATCCGTCGTTGCTGAGCCGTGTAATGGCGGCTCCATGTCGACATCTGCAGAGGCCGCGCCCCTCACGTTCGAAGACTGGCGTCGTCGCAGATCACGAGCAGCCAAATCTATTGTGTGGGCAGTACCTGTATTGCTCGTGGCCAAATTCGCCTCCAGAGCACCCGCATTTAAGCCTATGATCTGAAGCTGAGCGGTATTGTACGAGCTGCAGACGCTACATTTGAGGCCTAGCCAATGATATGGCGTCGAGCTCTTGGCCGAGCAGTCGTTGCACAAGACTACGGCCCGCGTGTCGCTGAATTCGGGTGGCATGGGCTGAGATTGAATCGACAGCTCAAGATTTCGAAATTGCGATTCCATATTGGCGAGGCTCTTCTTGCAGATCGGACACTTGTAGGAGGACTGCATGTGTTCCTGGAAACACTCCCTGTGGATGCTATGCCCGCACTTCATGAAGCACACCGCCTTGGGTGAGGTGAACATGTAGTCACCACAGATGGGGCAATCGCAGTCCGTGGCACGCTCGATGCATCTGTGGTCGGCTTCCATGGAGATAGCAATGCAGGCGCCACATTTCTAGGCGCGCTGTCAGTCGGATCTTCCCTAGGAAAGGGGCTCTCATACCTTGCAGTGGAAGAAGTCCTTCCCGATCCCTCTTCCAATTCTGCAGATGCCGCAGTCGTTACAGTGGTAGCAAGGCTTTTCCGGGTCGTCGTTCCACAGTTTACAGATATCGCAGTAGTACCTCGCAGCGGAAGCTCCGCAAGCCACGCAGGACTCGCCCGCTCTCTGAGCTGTGCCACAGAACATACATAGCATGTTCTTGGTGTCCTTACGGACTAGTTCGTGATCTTCCACTTGATTGTGACAGAAACGGCACGTGTACCAGCGATCGCATGTTGAGCACTGCATCTTCACGTTGCGCCTGTAATGTTCGCAGCCGAGAGGCCGGTATTTCGCGTCCTCGGCATACATCGAGCCCTTGTCGGATTCGATATCAGAGTCCACCGGGGCAAAGGTGGGCTCGAGGTCTTCGTCGGTCAAAGCATATTGAGGTCCCGATTCAGTGTCGCTCAGGACGTTCTGCCAGAATTTCATGGAATCCAGGGGCCCTCCCACTTGTTGTGTTTGTGATCCAGAGTCGTCTGAGCTGGGGTCTGAGCTGGGAGGAGATGGTCGCTCAGCCCTGGAGTGGATGCGAGACTTTGTATAGCCTTCCATCAACAGCTGGTGCATCAAGCGAGCTTTCTCGGGTGCTCCGAGCTCCTGCGCCTGGATGGCGAATATGCGTCTCCTCAAGGCGCCCTTTCCATCATCCTCCGGCAGAAAGGACGACTGCCGCTGCGCCAACTGCGGCCGCGACAGCTCCTGGCCCGGCCGTATCCCATGATCCACAGCCGACGCTTCAGGAACGCTCATATCGGAGGAGGCAGGTGATATCTGTTCGTGTTGAGGTTCGGTATAGGACAAGCAAGACTCAGCGTAGCCGGGCACGTCGTCAGGCTGACTATTGCCTTCGCGCGTGTCAGCTACATCCGTGTGTGGATGCTGCTCGGAGCTCCGAAACGGGAGGTACGGAGGTGCGGTCTGTCGTCCTATCTCATTTCCTAGGGGAGTGTGTGCTTCTGGTCCCGCCTTCGCATCGCTTAACCCAACGTCCTGACGTGCCTGAACGCCTCGGGGGCTCGACCCTGGAGTCTCGATCGGCTTTGCGCTGTCGTACGGCGCGAGCGAGAAGGAAAAGCGACGGGCTTGGCGGAGGACGGGGTTCACGAGGAAGTCGGCAACGAGGGAGGTCATGGGCGGACCAATAGACCGGAAAGAGAGGTCAGGTAGGAGACCTGGTCATGGTTTAGCAGACGATGGCGGTGGTAGGTACCTAGCAATAGTATATAATAATGAGAATGGTGGTGAGAGGTGGGAGAGCCCAATGAGCTCATGGGATATTTTAGAGCATTACTAAAGGTAAGATAGACAACGTGAGGCTCCGAGACATTAGAGCATGACTAAAGGAAGACAAGGCGAGGCTTCCATGTGGTGCAACTTACGATCCGCAGACATGATTCGAAGAAGCGAATCAATCAGGAACCCCGCTACTGACATGGTCGGCGGGCTTGAGTGGTCTGTGCTCCTGCTAGTGTCGACGGGCCACCGGTGCCTTTACCATTTATTGTCTGGTCAAGGCCCGGTTCTTGTTGTCTTGCTCCGAGTTGCGCCGGCGCAGTTCATCGAAAATCGAAATAATAACAATTGTACTGCGGGCGTATCTGAGCTTTGGTCAACGAGCAGCTGCGCTTGCTGCTTATCATCTTCCTCACTTCGTCTGCTCTCGACCGCCACCCATCAATAAGTATCCCGACACAGACAGGTTGGTCTCCAGAAAGCTAGTACCGTCCTGGAAGCTCGATGCCCGGTGTCCGTCACGGACATTCAGGACACGCCATCAAACCCCGATATCAGTCTGGATCTTCGCAGCACCTCCGAGCAGGTATCACAGTCCTCCGTTGCGTCGCCGGCCATGGCTGATCCCCAGATCATCCACGCCTACCGCCACCTTTATCGGGGCTTGCTCCATGTCGTGCAGTTTTCCAAGCCAGCTCGGTACGTGGCACGAGACCAGCTCAGGGCGTCGTTTCGCGATAGAGAAGCTCAGTTTGAACCCGCCAAGATTGCACGGACGGTGTTGTTTCTCAAGGCTGCTGCCAGAGAGCGTGGCCTGGAGCACACAGTTTTGAAGAATCTCTTACTGGTCCTCTGGAACCGATACCATCGCTTTAGCAGCAGCCACAAGAAAGAGAAACCTTGGAAATCTGTGCTGATTGCTACCGAGAGCAGGTACTTTGCTTGTTACCCGGATTCAACAGAGACACTTGGAGGCAGTGCTGAGCAATGTCCAGGTTCACCTACAAAGACCATCAGGAGAAGACGGCCTTCAGGCACTACGATATGACGATTGCCATGCTCAACAAGACTATGGGGCTCTGCTTGCCCACGTAGTCCGGCATTTGACATGCCCAAGGATATCAGAACGATAGCCTCTCCAGCCCCTTCTCCAGGTTCTGCTGCGTTTCGGCCTGTTTGGCCCCGTACGCTGGGACTTGCCGCCAAGCCTAGGTACCGAAGGAAGGTGACATTGGGCTCGGTGTGTGCGAGCGCGACAGTTCCAAAACGCCATTGGTCGTTTCCGATATTGAATCCGGCCACTTCGACGCCTATGTCGATTTATGTGTACTTTTTGAGTTCGGCGCGCTCACGGGTCTGGCCCAAGCCAGCCCTTTGAAAAGGTCCAAGCAACCATTTTCTCTGCAAGCTCTGACTTACATGCGACAGAGACGACTTGTGGACAAGCAATTGGATTTGCCGCCCACTGGTGCGGACATGGTTAGCACTGGACTTTTGACCAGTCCTGATGGTAGATGGCCATAACGAATACTTGGTGAGGGTTCTCGATAAATAAGATAGATATGACACTTGGTTAAGAGAAGAGCTGGGTGCCTGGATCACATGCTACACGTTCTAGATCGGCGAGGGGCAAGGGTCTCTGGCCACTTACGTAGCAGCTCCGAACGTGATATTGGCGTGGCATGTTAATCCTCCGTCTTACAACCTCCGCAGAGAAGCAGACGGGCTGGACGGTTGTGCTTTTGTGACCGTCAGATCCGGTATGCAGACGGGTAACCACTGAGGCTTACGGAGTACGAGTCACCACTACCTGGAAGGTAGATTGATTACAGGCAAATGCACTGTATGATACATGTCAACCGCAGGCACATGCGGTTAAACTGATGGTACATGATACTTCCGTCGTCTATACAGTAATGGGACACCCTCGACACCTAGTCCTTCCTTGCTGCAGACAAGGATGGCAAGCGGTCGACGCCATCCCACATGCGTATCTTGTAGATATGGCAAGCTCCCATCCTCGCCGTCCCAATTAATTCGCGGCACGGCAGCAAGGGATCAACAGAGGGGCTCTGAGACTCGGCTGAGAGGGCTCCAAGGGAATGGAAAAGTTTGGACACTGCGGTGGGTCTGCTTATATGGGGATATCCGGGCTACTCCACTTCCCACCAGTCCTATAGCAAAAGTAAAGCAGCGGGAATATTATTAACAGAAAAACACTACCTAGCTAGCTACTTACTACCGTATAACAAATAAAGCTATAAATAACCATGAATTATATAATTATAATAATCTTTTAGTATTATGCTCTAGAGTCTACTTATTAAGCCGATACCCGTTTTTTTCGATTATCTCCTCCCACCTTTTTAATATTAATAAAATAGCCTTATTTATAACCTCTTGCTTAACTCCATTCTCCCACCCGTTATTAATATAAAAGCGTAACTATATAAGGTTATTATAAACAGAATTCTTTTATTATCGTTTTAGTGTATTTATTATACCGTAATCCTCGACCGGGTTGGTTTCCGGGCATACCTTAGTATTTTGTGTAATATTTTAGCCCTTTTTAGCTATTTAAGCCCGTACGGCCTTACTCCCATGGGTTTTATTACTATTTTCTTATAAGAGGAATTCCTTTAAGCTTATATACTACTCGATATTAAATAAAACCCTCCCGTATACTATAATATACATGCGGGCGTCGATTTTACCATAATTATTCGAAGGAACCTTATACTAGTAAAGCTTAGGCTTATAATTAATACTAATAACTCCTATTACGTGGATAAGAGTTTATTCCCAAGGATCCCTTTTCTTAAAGGTCTAGCCGGCGCGGGCACCCTTTAGCTTCCTTAGGCGGTACTCTCCATCTGGCCGGATAACCGTTAATTGCTTAAAGTACTTTTTCCTGGCCTCCTTATTCTCGAAGAAATACAGCAGGCTCTTTTTTGCGTTATTACGCATTATAAAGTATGCCTTAGCGTACTTAACCTTACGGTGTATAATACAGCATTGGTTAGGTTAAAAGCCAAAGTAGAATTCGTTAATAGAAAAAAACGTTTATATCCAGTCCTCCCTCCAGAAGAACCCTAGGGATTTCTCCTTAAGGGCACGATTTAATACTATTCTCTAATATTCTTTAATACGGCCCTGCTTTACCTCTTTAAGCCGGGTATATTAACTATAGTGTTTAACTATAATACGGCTAATAGTTTTCTTATAAGCGTTAATAAAAACGCCGGCCTAGGCTATTATATTAGTTTAATTAAGCCAGGATAACTCGTATATATACTCCGGCTCGGTGCGTTTAATATATTTTATATAATCGTTTATATTACGGGTATTATCGCGGTTAAACTTTACGCCTTAATCCTTTTACCACGGATAATACCCGTTAAGCCCGCGCGGATTAAAAAAGAATCGAGGATCGCGGTAAAAAGTGCGGTTACCGGGGTAAGGGGTATTAATCTAGGCTAATTCGAGATCGTAAAACCTATCCTCCTCTTTACGTTCCTTTATTATATAATGCGTAGTAGATTTAGGGCAGTCGAGGTACTTTAATACGCGTTTTATGGTTATTTAACCTGGTTTAGGACTAAGCATATTAAAGTGCTCGAATATATTTAATATACCGCGAATACGAGCGCGTTAAGGGGTATTAAGTTAATTAAAGCCTTGAATCGGCGGTATTATAATAACGTTTTTATATAAAAAAAAAACGTAAGAAATACTCTCGAGCAGGGCTTTCGAATAATATACTTACCGAGTAATAATAACTTTAAGGTGTTAAGGAATCAAGGAGTATTACTTATAATTATGGTAATAGTAATATATTTGGAGTATAAGAGTATTTATTTCGACCCCTAAGAGGCCGTATCTAATTGGCTGATAAGGCTAACGGAAATATGGGTCCAATTTGCTTTATCCAAATTTTTACATACTCTTGGAGGAGGGGTGAGTTCTACTGCCAGCGCTCGGCAGAGTTTCGGCACGGCTCCAGCTCTGCTCCAGCCTTCCAGCTTGAGAAATGACCTGAGAGAGAATGTGACCACACGGAGGGGTCAGTCGGCCGGTAGAGAGCAAACTGCGGGGAGAGGCTGGAGACCTGAGCGAGCACGACTTGTCATTGGTCGACTCAGCTGCCACCCCTCCTTTTTAGGAAGATGGTGGGCTTTGGACCCGTGGTGGGCTGAGTTCTGAGTTGAGTTGGGGCCTGGCTCTGGGGCGTGAGCTCGTGGGCTGTGGCCGGGTTGTGGGTTGACACAAGCCCAGCGGGTCCCCCCATCATGCCAGGGATGAGCCGACCTCTTCCTTTGTGTGCTCTCCCTGTCACAGTGCGATAGCCAATTGGTCAGATCTGGCAGCAGCCCCATAATAACTGAGGCCCGCAGGCCAATACCCAGGCCACGTCCGATAAGAGCACTATCGTGGATGAATCGCTCTCTCATCTTCCTTGGCGAGCTTTGGGCTTCACATCCTCGACTTGACTCCTGCCAACTCCAACCCCGCATATCAATTATTCCTCTCTCCACCACCATTCAGGCCTCGTCTGCCAGCATCTTGATGGCACATCCCAAGCCAGCAGCCCACGCCCTGTATCGCGACGCCGCCGACGACTCTGGCCCTCATCCCGAGGCCATTGTCTGAAGCTTCCCCGCAATACGACACCGCTGGCCGAGCCATGCCAGCTGAGTCCCATGTACAAGATGTCACCAGACCTCAAGACGTCAGGACTCGCATCATGCCTCAGTTCAGCGGTGGTGAGAAGCCACGGAGCTGGCTAAAGCACTACCGTACCGAGGTCGCTGCCTCGAGCGCCAGTGTTCTCTCGACCGTCACCGCCTTCCCCCTCGACAGCGTCAAGACGCGCATGCAGACCTACCCTTATGATGGCGCGCTGCACTGCATTCGGCAGACCTACCAGTCGGAGGGTATCCGTGGTTTCTTTCGCGGTATGTGCATTCTTCTGGTCTACGCCTGGCAGGCGACGAAGGCGTTGGCGATGGCGATGACGACGACATCGGCTACGGCAGTCCTGCTGACCCCACGTCTTCAATACAGGTGTGATGGCTCCTCTGGCCAGCGTGACTCTCGTTCGGACCATCTCCTTCTCGATCTATCAACGCTCGAAGCACGTCTATTCCGATTGGATGGGGAACAATCTTGGCTTTTGCCCGCTCGAGCATGTCAACAAGAATGGTGCCTACCCTAATCTGGGTACCATCGCATGTTTTGGCGCTGCCGGAGCTACTGCCGGCTCCGGCATTACCTTCATAGCATGTGAGATGGCCGCGCCGACAGGTATCACCGTACATGAGTGACTAACGGTGCTTGTCTCAACAGGCCCATTCGAGTTGACCAAGCTTAGCGCCCAAGTCTCGGTCCTTATGGCGAACCAGAAGAATGCAGACCCGAAGAAACAAGCCATTGCCATGAGCTACCACAACAAGGGCACCATCCAGACGCTGCGAAATATCGTCAAGCACCGTGGCTTTTCTGGGATGTATACGGGACTGAACCTACATTTGCGTAAGAACGGCTGGCTCAAGCTGCTTCGGTGCCATGTTGGCTGACAATCGCAGTGCGAGATACCCTAGGGACCGGAATTTATTTCGCCACCTACGAGAGTAGCAAGCAAATCTTGACTACGTTCAGTGGGACAGATGCACACAAGAACCCCGTAGCTGTTCTAGCAGCAGGGGGTCTTTGTGGCATCGTCTCGTGGGCCATGATCTGTTAGTCTAGCAATGCGAATGCTCGAAAGCTTCCGCTAACTCCCTTTCCCCAGATCCTATCGATTCAGTAAAGAGCATCTACCAGCGTAACGCCTTGATGTACTCGAAAGGCCAGAAGGTGCCCATTCCTAAGATCCAGTTCTTCAGACGAGACATGTACCGTGGATTAGGCGTATCCATGGGACGCTCCGCTGCCGTCAATGCCGTCTTTTTCTCGGTTTTTGAGATTCTGAAGAAACGCATCAACGCGGTCAAGGACGAATAGGGCCGCACGGAGACTGGGACAGGACACGCCGCACCCGGCGATTGTATACCACAAGCATGAGGCCCGGCGTTTTTTTGAGGACTGGCACCGATACTAGGGGGTCATAATTGGGTTCACCGAATAGCCCTGGGATGATTTGCCCCAATGGCGTTATTTGTGCAGCATGAGAGCATTCCCAATCATCAGGGCATGGATTCTTTTCAGAGCAGAGCAACTGGCAAGGAAACTACTACAGGACATGCGAGGCGGAAGGGAGTTGTTGGCCATGTAAATCGGAAAATGCACGCATGGATAAACCATGTCATGAACGCGAGCTGGTTTAGATTAAAATGCGATTGCGTATTGCCCTCAATCGCAACCCGACGCCGGCAGCATGCCACTGCCGAAAGTATTCCGTCCTAATCTTACAGCCGCATTGCCTTGCAAGTCTATCCCCGACTCTATCAAAGAGGTATCCCACTAGACGCCAAACCCGCCAAAGATGCCCTATCCCTTACCGTGACCATGCTTCTTGTGTACGTTGCTGCCAGCCCATCCCCTGTAGGTGCTGGCGCCTCCCGTACAAAACACCGCTTAGACCGCATATCTCCATCAGATGTCTCAGGTCTCAACGTCGGCGTGCCGCATCCTTCATACACACACCCTCTTGCTCTCGTCCCATCACATCTTCGCCCCCTATCGCCGCTGCTCTCTCTCTCTCTCTCTTTCACAGAGAGCTCAGTCGCTGCGCAGCATGCTCTCGACGAGGTCGCCGAGGGGGCCCCAGTAGTCCTTGCCGGCGGCGAGGCCGTGCTCGTCGATGAAGAGGACGTACTGCTTGAAGCTGGTGTTGAGGTGGGGCTCGAGGCCGAGCTCGCGCACGACGGGGTAGTGGTGGCAGTAGACGTGGGCGTAGACGCGGTAGAGCCGCTTGAAGATCTGGCGCACGAGCTGGGGGAAGGAGCGGGGGAAGGGGACACCGACGCGCGAGGGCAGGACCGACTCGTTGTCGATGCTGGCCTGCACCCAGGACATGAGCTGCTCGATGTAGGCCGGCGCGGCCATCTTGGTCGGCCGCTTGTACGCGTCGCCGTCCTGCCAGAGGTACTCGAACCTTTTTGTCGTTTTCGCGTGTGAGTGGTGAGCATAAAAGAGAATCGGGGAAAGAGCAAGAATGCCAGCGAATGAGGGTGTGGAGGACAAAAGGGGGGGAAAGGGGGACAGGGCAAGAAGGGAGGGGAGGGGAGAGGGGAGGGGAGGGAGGTCGCTCACTCACTCGTCCGTGGCCTTCATCTCGGGGCAGGTCTGCGGGGAGCAGAACTCGGTGATGGCGCCGTAGAGCAGGTTGATCTGGTTGTAGAAGTCGACCATGTTGACGGCCAGCCACTCGTTCTCGTCCTCGCCCTCGGGCAGGCGCACCACCTTGCGCAGGCTGCCGCCGCCCAGCGTCGCCTCGGCGTACTGCCGCAGCTGGTAGCTCGTGCTGCCGCCGCCGCCCTTGCCGGCGCCACCGCGCGAGCGGAACTGGTTGCGCTGGCGCTGGTTGCTGGTGGTGGAGGCCATCGTCAATCGTCAGCTGGATGTTTGGTTGTTGTTGTCGACGATGTACTCCTGAAGGCGGGGGGCTTTGTGGTCTCGATTTGGAGCGAGGAGGAGGAGGTAGTGGTGGTGGTGGTAGTGAGGAGGTACGTACACGGTCGTCACGAAAGAGGTCATCTTGCCCTCAATTCGTCGCAAAGGCTCTCGGGGAGATCTGTTATTGACTGCGACAGTGTGGTCGTTGGTTAGCGGGGCATGCTGTGACGGGCCAGCGACGCGCAGGTGCGGGTTGGGAAGAGACGTACGCAGATTCTCGTATGTTCAAGACTTGTGATGGATATTGAGTTGGTCCGTAGTAGAGAACAGATCCCACGATCAAAGGATACTATCAATGTCTCTCGGCCGAAAGTGTGAGAGGTACCGGTATGGTATGCCTCCAAGCGACGGCGTTGAGCTCAGTGTTTTGATGGGGTTGCTATGCGGTGCAGGCGCACGGGCCAGACATGCTGCAACCCCCCTCCCCAGCTTTGGCCAGCTATGTCTAAATAACCACCACGCCAAGTGGGGCTTAAGAAACCACATCCCGCCCTGCTTCCTCACTAACCATTATACCTATCAGGCTGGAGAGCATCTATATAGGCTATTTAATCCCTGTTTCCTTACTCTTTTTTAATGCCGGACGGGTTAGGGTTAGTGGTTAGGGTTAGAGTTAGGGTTAGTGTTAGTTGGAACATGTAAAATAGTGGGGAAGAGTGGATATGCAGGGGTCTCGAATAGGTTTAGTTGGTGGTTATTTAGACGTACCCCTTTGGCCAGGCTAGAAGGGTAGGGGGCCCCCTGCAAGCACATCCCTCCAGTCCCTCCAGCCGGTAACCATCTCCTGTTGCGTCACTCATCGCATTCCAGCCTCACCGCCCAAGCCACCTAATAAGCCGCCTGAGTCTTCTGTTCTTGTTTGGCCATCTTAACTCAGGCAACCGCACACCTTATCGTACGCGTTTGGCCGCAAACACATATGAAGCCGTCCTGTCAAAAAGTTATGGGTTTCCCTCCGTCGGCTGTCTGAAGTCCAGTCCTTACCAACAGCCAGACTGCGATGTCGGCGTCTCGAGGTGCTTTGCCGGATGCGAGCCACACTTTTCTCCTCGGTGCAGATTGCTGCCGAAGACCAAGAATGGCGCACGAATGGACGACAGGACCCCGCAACCTCTGCCCGCAGCAATGTGCCGGCTAATAAGTAGCATGCAGTCATGAAATGAGCCATGAAGCCTGCTCCTCTCGTGGGGATCGTGCTATTAATGTGGTAGGTCCGGTAGGTAGGTGTAGTCCGCAGAGTACGGTAAGACTGTCTGTGAGTTACTCTCATCTCATGTAGTAACTCTGTTCTCAACCCTCGTTGAACATGATCCCCCTCACTTTCAGCATCCTTCTTCTCAACTTTCAGACTGTCAAGGGGGCAGTCCACAAGATCGATAGGCAAAATGTAGTCCGGTCATTCAACCCCTCCCGCAATGCCAGCTCCGACACCACGCCATTGCAAGTTGGCAATGGCAACTTTGCCTTTGGCGTGGACGTCACTGGGTTGCAAACCTTCAAGCCATATGCGACTATGTCAACCTGGGGTTGGCACAACTTCAGCTTGCCAACTACGCCGGGCCAGACTTCGCCCACCGGTCAGTTAACATGTGCTTGATAAAATCGATCTGTTCTGTCTGACCGGCTTCAAAGACTTCACGGGGTTAGACTGGTGGACACACGGTCGTCTTGTCAACTACGACCAGCCTAACCCGGCAGAAAATGACATCTCGAACTGGCTTATACAGAACCCGCAGCGACTTAACCTAGCTACTATCGGCTTTGCGTTCAACGACACTGGAGTAACTGAGAGCATGCTTGAGAACAAGACCCAGACCCTCAACCTCTGGACCGGGAGGATAAGTTCCTCGTTCGTGTACGGCGGGATTTCAGTTCACGTCGAAACCTGGGCACACCCCAGTTCTGATACAATTGGAATCTCGGTGAAATCCGATCTGCTATCTTCAGGGTCTCTAGGCCTCTTCTTCGACTATCCCATGCCGGACACGAACAAGTTCGATGCCCCTTTTGTGGGACTTTTCAACATCACAGATGAGCATAACACTACACTGATGTCAGGGGAGGACAGCGCCACTATTCGGCACGACCTTGATGCGACTTCATATGTCACTTCTATGCACTGGAGTGGGAGAGCTGGAATCTCTGGTCCTAGTGCTGGGACTCATCGTTACGTGCTGCAGCCTGCAGACGGGACCGACAGCATAGAGCTGTCTGTAGCTTTCGCGCCATCCGCTGAGTCGGAGATTTCATCTCTCGAAGACATCAAGTCTGCGTCTGCCGACCAGTGGAAGGCTTACTGGGAATCGGGGGCTTTCATCGACCTTTCCCAGAACCCGTCATCGAATGCAACCGAGTTACAACGCAGGATCATTCTGTCCCAATACCTCACGGTTGTGAATTCTGCCTCATCGCATCCCCCACAGGAATCCGGTCTAGTGAACAACGGATGGTACGGAAAGTTTCACCTTGAGATGGTAGTATGGCATCTGGTCCACTTTGCCCGATGGGACAAGTTCTCTCTCCTGCAGCGCAGCATTCCACGCACTTACAGTCAATATCTGGGCTCATCACTGGACCGGGCAAGGCTACAAGGCTATGATGGCGCCCGGTGGGGGAAGATGACTGATCCAACGGGAAGGTCAGCTCCTGGCGAGATCAACTCGCTGCTGATCTGGCAGCAACCTCACGCTATGTACTTCGCCGAAGTCGAGTATCGCTCATTCCCCGATGATTTCACGTTGAAGCTTTGGGATGACATCCTCACACCGACGGCTGATTTTATGGCTTCGTACGCCTTCTTCAACAAGTCGACAAAGGTTTATGATCTGGGGCCGCCCATGTACCCAGCATCCGAAAACACAAACCCGAATGCCACAATCAATCCAGCGTTCGAGCTTGCGTACTGGAGGTTCGGACTTGATATAGCCATCAAGTGGAAGGAGAGACAGAAGCTTGAGGTCCCTGCGAAGTGGGTGGATGTTCGAGATAACCTGGCCCCTCTGCCAACGGCGGACGACGCATTTGCTCTCTACGAAGGCATTCCCCAGATGTGGGAGAACACGACGATCCAGGACCACCCCGCCATGTCGGCCATCTTTGGGCTCCTGCCGCCTCCCCCGAGCCCCGGGCCGGCGGCGCTCAACATGACCGTGGTCCAGAACACGGCGGACCGGATCCGCGACCTGTGGGACCTCTCCACCTGCTGGGGCTGGGACTTCCCCATGCTGGCCATGAACGCGCTGCGGCTCGGCGACGTCGACCGGGCCGTCGCCTACCTGCTGCACCCACTGTTCCGGTTCGACGACGCAGGCTACGCCGTCGGCGGCTCCCAGGTCCCGACCCCCTACTTCCCCGGCGCGAGCGCGCTCCTGCTGGCCGCGGCCATGATGGCGGGCGGGTGGGAGGGCGAGCCCGGGCCGCACTTCCCGGACGGGTGGGATGTCGCTGTGGAAGGCTTCGTGCCCGGCTTGTGAAAGATGGCGGCGGCTCATCCTAATCTGCCAGGGGAAGGGAACTGCGAGCACGCATAAGGACTAAGTACATAATACTACGAATCGACCTCTGGTTGTATGACCGGCGGAGCAACATGGATGCGCTGATGCCTCCAGGGAAGAAGGTCTTCTGCCGGGAAGCTTACTGGGGCGTGTACCGGTACTGGACTTGGATTGCGCTGCCGATGGCTGAGTTGCTCGCCACGGCGGCGCTGCTGGGCACTGTCGTTGTCGTCACCCGACACGCCACACTCAAATGTCGGACCTTTGCGGCCTCACAGATCCTTTCGCTTACTCTGCTCAAATAGGTCACCAGCTTCAAGTCTCCCCCTAAGTCATTCATGAGTTATTGACTGGTGGTAGTCAGTTCCAAAGTATCTATATTCAGACACGTGTGCGTCAATCTAGCACCCATTACCACGTGGGGGCCGGCGATACATTGCCTAGATGCTCTAGTTATGTGTGGGTATCATCTCTAGTATGTACAAATGTAACCTGCCTGCCTGTCGGGCTTGCTTTTCTCACAACCAACCACCTGAGGAAGCAAACAGCCTCCTCCGCCTCCGCACTACCTCGCGCGTCACGACTCGTTCAACGGGCCAGGTAGGCGGCGACGTTGGCGTACCACCCGCCGGCGTTGGCATCCGCGGGCACGACGAGGTCCGGGCCGGCGCCGGCGCCGTCTTTATTGACACGCACCACCATCTCGCGCACGTTGTTGACGCCGAGGCCAAAGTAGTAGAGGCCACCGCTCGCAATAGCGTCGCCGTCGTCGTCGTCGTCTTCGATGCGCACAGCCTCGGCCTGGCAGGCGTCGGCGCACGCCTCGTTGGCGTTGAAGAAGGTCCAGAAGCCGCCGCCGTAGAGGCTCAGGGATCCGCCACTGCTGCTGCTGGAGCTGGACTTCGAGCTCGAGCCCGTGGCGATCCGCTGGTACAGGGCCATGCGGCACTGCGCCGTGGCGTTGCTGCTACTGCTGCTCCCGTTTGAGGAGGGGGATACGGGACCGCACCACGAAAAGTCCGGGTCGCTGGCGAGCGTCTGCGACGGCGCCGCCCACGGGTAGGGTGCCAGCTGCGCGGACCCGGCCCCCTGCCAGTAGGGCGTCTCGCTCTGCTGGAAGCCGAGGAAGACGTTCTGCGCGCCGTGCAGGTTCATCTGGTAGAGCGTGTTGTGCTCGCTGCCGAGGCCGAGGAACCAGGCCCCCTTTGTCGACTCGACCAGCACGCCGCGGCCCACCGAGATGTACTGCGTGCTCGTGGCCGGGTTGCCCGACTCGTCGATGTCGTGGTCCGCCGTCCAGGCTGCATGGGGGAGGGGGTCAGCTCGCACGGTCATCCGGGGCGTGGCGAGGGCGGCGAAGAGAGTAGGGCTGGTGACTGGACGAGAAAACAAAAGTGGGGGACCATCACTACTCACCCCACATGTTCTCGACATACGCCGACGAGCTGGCGGTGAAGTGCGCGAGCATGAACGCAGCCTTGCAGGTCCCCGCGTCGGTGGTCGCGCCGCCGCCGCAGCGCGTGCGGACCTGCGTGTCGGCGGCCCCTCCGACGCGGAAGTGCGAGTTCCAGAAGCCGACGTCGCCGGGCCGGGCGCCGGCCATGTTGACCTCGAGCAGCGTGCAGCCGGGCAGGACATCAGCAACGGTGAACAGCACATCCGAGAACTGGGCCACTCCCACGTCCCCCGGGCGGCCCACGCGCACGAGTGGCCGCGGCGCCGCCGCGTCGGCGAACCGTGGGCCCGACGCCGACAGCGCCGGCCACGCCTCGCCGAAGACGCGGCTGCCCGGCGGGAAGGTCAGCGTGTCGGTGACGCGGTAGATGCCGTAGGGGAAGAACAGCACCCGCCCGCACCCGGCGTACCGGTCGACGATGGCCTGCAGGCTCGCCGTGTCGTCGGCCGCGCCGTCGCCCGCCACGGGCAGGCCCGCCACCGACTTGACGTTCACGAACTGCTTGACGCCGTAGGCGCGGTACGTGGGCGGCGCGACGCGGTAGAAGTCGCCGCCGGACGAGACGTCGACGAGCGGTGCGGCGCGGCGCGTCGCCACGAGCCCGCCGTTCCGGAAGACGCCCGCGCCGGACGACGACGACGCGCCCAGCCCGTACGTGTTGCCGACGACCCAGGCGGCACCGGGGCCCACGCCGCCGCGTAGCAGCACGGCCCCCCCGGCCGTGGCGACGGTGGCGGGCACGGAGGCGGCGTCGACGCGCACGTTCTCGAGCACGAGCGAGGCCCAGCTGCCGTTCGTAGCGGGGCTGCGCACGAGCGCCTCTGTGACGTTGGCGGCCGTCGCGTCGGTCAGCACGAAGGTGCCCTCGCTCTCGACGCCGTCTGTGGGGGCCGACGTGTCGACGCCGACGCCGCAGTCCGTGAAGCGGCAGCCCTGGCAGTGGCCCATGAACAGGTGCTGGACGGCGACGCCGACGGCGCAGCCGTCGAAGGACAGGCCCGCCAGGTGGTACTGCTGGTTGTTGACGCTGAGCCCGACGGCGCCGCCGGCGAAGCGCAGGTCCTCGAGGATCAGGCCGCTGCCGCCCTCGGGCATGGCGACGCCCGTGTGGCCGCTGCCGACGCCTAAGCCCGCGCCGCTGTCGCCGCGCGGCATGCGGAACTCGACGTTGGCGAGCTGGCAGGCCTGGCTGACGCTCCAGTCGAGCAGGGTCAGGTTGGCGACGCGGGCGGCGTGCGTGGCCGAGTCGAGCGCGACGTTGCGCAGGCCGACGTAGAAGTTGGTCGTGGCGTCGAAGCTCGGGTCCTTGCCGTAGACGAGGTAGTCGCCGGTGAAGTTGGCGGCGGCCCGCAGCGTCGTCGGCAGCGTCGCGCCCCCCGTCGAAGGGTCGCCCGGGTCGCCCGTCAGGATCATGCCGACGTAGAACTGCAGCGGCCCGGACAGCAGGTACGTGCCGGGCGGCAGGTAGACGACGGCCGGCTGGCCCGTGGTGCCGAGGCTGTTGGTGCTGCGCGCCGCGTAGCCGTTGCCCGCGTCGATGGCCGCCTGGATGGCGGCCGTGTCGTCGTGCACGCCGTCGCCGCGCGCCCCGAACATGCTCTTCACGTTGCGGTAGACCGGCCATGCCGTCCCGTTCGGCGTCACGGGCGAGATGCCGTTGTGCGTAATCGCGCTGTACCAGAACTCGTCGGGGTCGGTGGCCGTCAGCGGCGAACAGGTCGCGTTGGCCTGGAGGGCACGCGGCCTCCTTGTGAGAGCATCATCGCTCCTCTCCGTGATCCCCCGCGAGGCCCAGACGGTGGAGGCCAAGCATATACAGCTCGACAGCAGGGAGGGCACGCGCATTCTCACGGCGTCGTCTTTACCCTAGCAAAGACTTGGACGCTGACACTTCCGTCCTGACTGGGCTGTGAGAGGATGATGCAAAAAGGGACGGCTGCGTGGACTCTGGGAGAAAGCCATGCCAGCCTTGAATACTCAGTTCAGCTGCTCAGGAGTCAGTACCAGGAATTGAGGCAAGCATAGCCGGCCGATCTCTGTGGGTCAAGTTCGGCGGCGATTGCATGCATGCGCATCCATGATGATCATTGATGAAGGCTTGGAAGGCAGGCATGAGGCTTGTCGGGTATCTTGTCGGTGGCTCTGTCAGCTCTGTCGGTGACTCGGTTTGTCGGCCGCGTCGACCATCTCGCAGCTAATGTCCGTCATATCCACCTCGCTTGCTATTTAAAGCAGCATGTCGGCTCCGAGGACGGCTCTGTCGCCTCCGACTTTCAATGGATTACGAATACACAGCTTGGGCATACAAATCAAGAATGCCCGGAGTGAAGAGGTAGGTATTTAGTTGAGAAGTTCTGGACAATGTTTCGGTTCTGTAAAGTACCTCTTATTTCCTAGCAGAAACTGATCAATTGGCTAAAGTGGGTTCTGTATAAAAGTACCTTCCAGGTTATACGGAGTGCCCAGAGCTTCTACATGTTCGCCACGATTGATACGGGTTCAGCTATCTCCGGACGAGTGATAGGAGCACTAGGTAAAGTATCCCGTGTTACTGGTGGTAGGGATCTTTGGGGTTATCCTCACTCTAGGTGCGCGTCGCCAGCCCCGGATTCCGTGACCCTTGATCCTCCCGCGTGGAGCTCCCAGTGACTGCTTCCCCGCGTGGCCGCTCGCCCTCTTACTCTGGAGATTTAATAGGCATTAGGTAGACATGTGCCCTGTATCTGATTCGAAGAGCTATTCATACGGGAACGTCCGGCCACGGGCACTGAATGTCATTGATCTAATGTCCGATAGAACTACAGGCGGTCCTCCCGAGTGCCGTAGAGGGGCACGCAACTCGACCCCAAGGTACAGTTGAAACCACACTCATAACACGTCGAGGCTTGCTTCCCTTCCGAAAGAACGGGCCCAAGGATTCCCCCTCCGCTCGTCCTCTTGTTCTTCCCCCCTTGTTTTGCTTCTACAGTAGCTGATGGCGAGGCATTTCACAATATTCTGCCTTTCTGTCCCATCGGCTCTCTGGTTCTCGCCCATCAGAATAACTGTGGTGTTGATGAAGATACCGGGTAGACCATCCACAACTCGTTGCGCACCTTGAAAGCCCACGGTCGAAATAGGGAGGTCCAGTCTCTCTCTCCCGGAGGACATGAAAGGCTGGGCTCTGGTCCCTCCTTCTCCTCCTCCTCACTCCTCACTCCTCAGAGCAGGATGTCGCCGACGGCCTCGCCCTCGAAGCCGTGCGTGGCGAGCTTGCGCAGGCGGGCGCGGTCGCGGGCCCGGTCGGCGTCGCGGCGCTCGCGGGCGGCGCGCTCGACGGCGGCCCAGTCGTCGGAGCGCTCGTACCCCGCGGGCGGCTCGTCGTCGCGGTCGAGGTCGATCTCGCCCAGCAGCAGCACGTTCTCGCCGCGGACGAGGAAGATGCCGTGCTCCCGGTCGGCGTACAGGCCGCGCGGCGGCTGCGTCGCCGCGTCGCGCGCGTCCGACGTCGTCGCGAACACGCGCTCCACCGTTGACTGGAGCACGAGATTCGCTGGATGGAATGGAGAGAAAGAGATAGAGAGAGAGGATCAGCATGTGAGGTGAGAGCTCATGGCTGTGGTGGTTGGTGATTGTGGTGATTGGTGGTGGTGGTCCGCGAGATGGAGGGGAGAGATAATAAGAGAGCGGGAGAGGGAGGTAGACGAACCGAACTGATCCCAGCTCCGCAGTATGCCAGTCAACTTCCTACCGTCTCGTAGACATACCAGTAGCTTCTCTAGACACACGGGGTCAGCACATTCAGCATCAATGAGCAGCATTGAAAGGCGAGCCTGGACCACGGCCGGTGCTGGTGCCCGACTATACAAGCGATTGGAATATCTTACTGTCAGTGAGGTCCAGCAGTTGGGCAGCTGTGGTGAACATCTGGGGCGGCAGCTGCGGCGTCGTCTGCGGCGGCGCGGCAGGAGCAGGGCCTCGGAGTGGTGGCGCGCCCCCGGCCTGGGCCGGCGGCGGCGGATGATCGTGGATGCTCAGGTTCTCCATCGTCATATCATGTGGTCGGCGGTCGGGGGTGAAGTCGGGAAGAAGTCGCACAGGCGCGAGTCCATGGAGCGGACTATGTGGGAGCCTTGGATGAGGGTTTTTCGGAAGCCGATGCAAGCTGCTAGTCGCCCAGGAGCAGCATCGAGAGGGGTGGTGATGCACGGTTTATTAGAGGCAGAGATACTACGCGGCGGGCATGGAGGCTTCAAGTTGCGCTTTGGTCACAATACAAATGAGCCGGGCCGTGGATAAGGAATCTTATCGTGGGCGATAAGGTAAGTGCTGGGTTACCTGGACACACGGGTCACTTTAGCGAACCTTCCCCACCCAAGCTGTCAAAAGCCAAGGCTGCTCACGGACGAGCCTGAGCACGGCCTTCAACTCCAAAGATCTGTCGAGGTCTTGTAAATCCATCATGATTTATTTTCCGTACCGCTGTTACTTCCCATAATGCAACCACGGGCTATGGGATACAGCTTCACCATCTGTATTGCTAACGATGTTTCGGTTACTACATCACTCAATGTGCCGCCGTCACTCTTGACACGGGCGGGCTGGACCGTGGGCACGTGGGCTTCAACATCTTTTTCATGGTCAACCTGATATCAGCTTTGCGGGTTTCTCTTTTCTTCTTTGATAGTGGCAATCGACCACAGTGCTCAGCACATTCCAGGCCAGTCTTCGTTTCTGGCCTTGAGGCGCATGACTTCTTGCAATATCTGCTGAGTGCTCAAAGTGAACGAGCAGATTCCACTGTCCCCATCTGGACGACTCCGGATCTCCCATATCAGACAAAGGCTTGGTTTCAACCACAATTTTCTATTCATACTCGCAGGACAACCCTTTTCTGGCTCACAGAGGTGCTTGTGCATGACCACGCATGTTTTGGACTGTCTTATGGTTCGCCCTCTCGGCCTCGCGTGATCCGACCTTGGGGAGGCGGCCAAGTGTTTCAGCCAACCCAGCCTTACACACCTGCAGTTGGTACCTTGTCTGCTCTCTCAGCCTCTTCATCCCTAAGTCATCTGTACTCCAATCTGTACTCCGTACATTCATCTGAACTAGCAGCATGTCAGATCTCACAGGAACTCCACCCTCGCCCAATCTGACACCATTTGCCGGTAGTATCATCGCATTCATGCCGGACTCGGCCAGCTTCCGGTAGCCGTCCGGTCATGGCTCCGCTTCGCCTCGCGTGCGTACAGACTCGATCTCCGAGGAGACCCTCTGCGCTCTATCGACTTCCGAAGGGCGCTGTCTGTTCTTGCAGTTGATCAGTAGATCTCTGCAGAACTCGCTTGAGAGGCCGTGCCGCCTCCAGCAACACCACCAGCCGGGCGATGTCAGCAGGGCCCAAAGACGTGGACGAGCCGTGTGGCTGCTCTCGCTTGGCCGCTCTCGCTTGGCCTGTCGTCAATGCGGCTCGCATGTTTCCTTGGTGCCATCGGCAACGCGCATTTTAAGGTGGTGCTTTCAAGTGCAGATCAGACAGACCCCAGCCTGTGCGCTCGAATCCGGTCAAATAAGAGGATCAGATGGTTCACTTGCACAGAACCCCCCGGTTCTATCTGCGGCCGTGCTGGCCTCAATCCCGTCGCGGCCACTAAACTCGCCATGCGTACCGCATGCATGCATTCGTAAGGGGTTTGGGGGGAGCATCCGTGGCCCATGATTCCATGAATATGCCGACTTTTAACGGTCAGGTTCGCTTCGTTGGCCGGGCCTGGCAGGATGGGCAGCCAAGCACGGTACCACTTACTGGCATCCGTGTCTGTCGCTTGCCATATGAGCACTGACTCAGTCGTTCGTTTCAACATCGTTGCCATCCGTTCTTTCTCTCACGAACGGTTCCTGCTGTCTTGATGACAGAGCGTCCTAGCGGCGAGGAGGATTCGCTACGATCACGCATTATGGAATGAACAATGCTGCCGAGCTGGATCTTGCGTCACTCTCTCTTCATCGCGCTGGCCACGACGGAAGTTTGGGCTAATAGTAATCATGGCGGAGGGGGACTTGCCAGGAAGCTGGCGCCTGCTGAGATGGCCGGAGGAGCTCAGGTGCCGACGAAAAGGATACTGCTTGAAGGAATCGAATATGTCGTGGTCGAACGGCGACTCGAAGATGTTATGGCCTTGGACGAGATACTTGGGGCGTCAACAAGCATTCCACGAGAGAGAGCAACCCCGGCTCTGTGCACCCCGGGGCCAACAGCGCCGCCCCAGAAGCGACAGGACGATGACGGCCAGGTCGAAGCACTGTCATCACAGGTCCAGTCGTTATCCTCATCCGTCACCGAAGCCATCTCATCCGTCTCCTCGTCTGCTTCCTCGGCCATCAGCCTTATATCAGCCTCGGCCCAGTCGGTACAGCAATCCGCGGACCAGGCAATACAATCTGCCAACCAGAACGCTGACGATGCATTTCAGCAACTCTCTCAGACCGAGTCGTCGGCCTCAAGTGCCATATCCCAAGCGCAATCCATTGCCAGCAGTCAGATCTCGGCCAGTCTTTTCAGCGCTGAAAGCAGCGCGAGTAGCGCGATCAGTGCTGCTCAGGTAGCGGCTAGTTCCTTTGCTGCCAGTCGAGTCCAGGAGGCCTTGTTGCAAGCGAGTGGTGCACAAGTAGGCCGTCAGCCCCTGTCTGGTCGTCAATGAGGCGTTGGCAGCTAATATCAAATAGGGCGATGCGAGCTCCCTCGTGCAACAAGTCCGATCAAACTCGATCTCAGGCACCAACGTTGCCATAATTGCATCCGTGTCGGTGGTTGCCACTGCGGTTATATCTGCAATAGTGTCTTGCCTTATCATGCGATACAGGCGCAAGAAGAAGCAGCCTCCTGAGGAGGATACCACTGCTCTCATCAAAGAGGAGAGGACGCCAATTTACCGGAAGCCAGTGGCTGTGCGCGAATCGCCAGCCAAATCGCCAGCCACTCCGCGTTTCACCCCGTTTGGCGGAGGGACAGGGTATCCAATGGACAAATTCAAGCTTCCCAGTCTGAGCCCCATCCTGAGTAAAAAGAAGATGGAGCGAGAGAGCTGGAGAAACATCGGCTTCGCAACAAGCGACTACGGCAATGCTGGCAACCGGGAATCTAGTGCGGATGGTGCTGGAGAGCGCGGTGGAGGAGGCATCGAGGGTGACGTCTATGGTGTCTCCCCGAGGAGCTTCCGTCTCCAAAAGCCGGACAACATCCAAAACGCAACGACTGTCAAACTCATCCGAGTCGGCAGCGAGAAGAGCAAGGGCAAAAAGGCCCAGCTGGTCGACGACCCTGCCCCGCTGCCCTCGCCGCTGCCAGTGGTCAACTCTTCGCCCCCGCCCACGGAGCCGCTGCCAGCATCGCCTCCGCCGGCGGTGACGCAGCCTCCGCGGACGTCCCCCCGACGCAAGCCGCCGCCGCAGCAGCAGGCGCAGGCGCGAGCGAGCGTGCGTGCGGTGGGCGGTGGTGGTGGTGGTGCGCGCGACTACTACTCGGGGGCGGCCGACGTGCGTGACTCGGTGGTGGCCGAGGTTGTCCCGGCGGCGGCGGCCCGGGTCAGCCAACAGCCGCCATTAGCACCACCGCCTCGGTCATCGGCGGCGCCTGGGCCCCCCACGGCCCGCTCCACCATGCTCAGGTTCCGCGACAGCAGCGACGTCGAGTCGGCGGAGCCGACGCCGCTCGGAGGAGCGTGGCGCTCGACGACGGCGTCGACTTCGCTGCGCAACACCAACACGGCCAGCCTGCGCGCGTCGACGCGCTCTGGATCCGGATACAATCCGGGCATCAGACCGCCGGGGGGGCCGCAGCAGCGGCCCAAGAACGCCGGCAGCGGGCGCCCCAGCTTCGCGACGTTCCCGCGCGTGCCCAGCAGCAGCACCAGCCGGGGCGTGTCGACGGCATCGGCGTCGGCGGCGGCGGCGGCCCTCGAGAACGCCGGCGGGCCAACAAACACCCGCCAAGGGCTGGCGGGCGTGGCGGCGAGGCTGCGCGACGAGGCGGAGCGCAGACGCAGGGAGTCGGCTGAGGTGTTCCGGAACGCGAGGACGAACTGGCCCCTGAATGGGGGTGGGGGTGGATGAGGGGCAGGGTTATGGAGGTGATGATGGATGGATGGATGGATGGATGGATGGACACGGATGTGTGATGATGCTTCGTCGTCTTCTCACGGGTTGACAATGTTGGCTTGTGCCCTATGCCCTGGGACTTCTTAAGACTTTCGTGTAGGTAATTAATCAGTAGTAGTGCTGTCCCGCAGCACTTATAATAATTCTGTTACTTCCTATTCTATGTTGTTTTGATTATGTGAAGACTACCGGGCACTGATACCTATTCTCCTCAGTCTCTGTCATTGCTAGTCAGCTGGTCAGGTACTTGCAACCAAGTAAGGCAAGTCAGTAACAAGTTATAGGGTTGGTAGTGAGATTGAAGTAGGTTCATCAACGTTTCAGACGCTCTCATGCGCGTTGGTTGAGCTGGGCATCTGGAAGGTACACCGTACGGAAGGCACCAAGCACTGAGAGGGGTACAAAAGCAAATTCTGGAGGGGCACTGGGAGTAGCTCTCCATCATCTTTACCACTACCAAATCACACTCTTTTGATTCTCTCTCTTCCTCTGGTTGACCCTCACCGTCGAAAGCAAAAGGAATAGGGGTTTAAGCCATAATCTATCTAATCTATCAGTCGTCACCTGGCATCAGTCTGCGGAGCTCACCTCTGGGTATCAAGGTGTCTACTGGGACATCTACCGTAGTATGTACCTTACAGGGTGCAGCAAGTTTAAAGACAAGTGATACAAACCATACAACTTTGTTGCTCCTCGAACCCCTTTTCATTCTTGCAGTCAAAGGGGCTCAGGGTGACGGGATCTCGACTTGGCGATTGGCATGCTCCGAGTCATTCTGAGAGCCAATCCCGTACCGCGATTTCTCTCCACTACATCTGCTGCTACTTAGCGCTCTACCAGAGCAGCGGAACCAAGACCGTCCATTGTCCGTCCATAACACAATACGACGTCTGCAACACCAGGGCAGATGGCCGGTAGGGTCTTGACATCATCTCGGACATCATGAGCCATGCCTCGCGCCATCCTGCCCTCTCACAGCATCGCACCTCGAAAATATTGAAGTTCAACGGCGCGACGGCCTAGGGCTCAACGGTCGTCTAGTCCCCCCATTAGTTCGACTGCTGTGCGATTCAGATCTCTCTTTTCCTGGAGGCCTGGTTTCTGTTGGATATGTTCTTCTTCTCCTCGTGTTCGCACTTTGACGAGAGAGGCTTTCATATTTGGGAGTTGGCTTGCCAGCTAATAGGTGGTAAGGTAGGCTTCGGCCTGACAGGCTCGTGGGAAAAACACCCCGGATCGTCGGCGGATGGGGAAAACCTCTGAGAGTTGAGAGTTTATCTGACATGGCGCAGAGGTACCAGGTCAGGGTTCGGGGAAGGCCCGGTGCCGTGGCACGCGGGAAACAGATTGAACCGCACCTCTCAGATCTGCCCAGCCCGCCCACGGCTAGCTAGAGGTAGACCATCTGGCTTCGGGGAGTCCATGACTCTGTCGGCACGTCCCGCGTGGGTTGGAGGGAAGGGGAGGGGGGACGCAAAGCCCATCATGCTGCTGGGCGGCCTCCGACGGGATGACCACTGGTGTCTGCCAATCTCACCACTCGGCGGTTGCTGGAACAGAAAATGCGAGTCAAGACCTGCAAATTCACGCTGCTTGATGCCTGGTGTCGGGCGACGGTGTTGCAGCCTCAGATCGAGTCTACCTGCGAATAGATGCTATACGAGCGCGTGGAGTCTGTCAGCACGAGCGCCGTCTCGACAAGCGAGAGAGAGAGAGAGAGAGAGACACGCACCTTTAGACTTTTGGTTCGAAGCCGTGTGCTGTGTGGAGCTGACGCCACAACGGCACCGGCAACAGAGTTGACGCAATAGCAGAGTAGCCCCGGCCTTGGCTCAGCTTTCCGGAGGGGGGGTTGAAGAAAAAAGGGCATGACCACTTGATCCGATGGCTAGGCCCTCCGCCGCCGAGTAGCTGGGTGGACGCTCCATCGACGCTCCTGTCGTTGATCGCCAGGGACGTGTGACGCTTGGTTACCTATGGGTCGTCCGAGTATCCAGAGTAACTTAGGTATATAGGACCGAGACGCGCTGCTCACCCACGATGACCCTTTGATATCGTGCAACTCTTTGATCAGGGTGTGTACTCCATCAACCCTTCACATCATACCATCTCGACCAACTGCATCACTCCTATTTTTTTCAGGACATCAAAGGATAACCCGAAGAAGACAAGATGGAGCAGGCACAGCTGCCGAACCATATCCGCCTGCCCTGGCAAGGGGGCGAGAAGAAGCCGCCCCAGGAGCCCTTCGCGGCCGACCCCCTCCCCTCGACGTCCTCGTCCTCGGGCCCGGCCCCGGGCCGCCGCAGCTTCGGGTTCCGGCGGCGCCCGGACGGCCTGGTGCCGCCGCCCATGGTGCACCGGAAGCGCGTGCGGGCGCTCGACTTTTTGCCGCTGGCGGCCAAGAACCACGTGATCGCGGTGATGAGCGAGTTCTGCGGCACCTTCATGTTCCTGCTGTTCGCCTTCGGCGGCACCAACGCGGTCAACTCGGCGCCGGCGCAGCCGGCCGACCTGGCCGCCGACCCGGCCAAGCTGCTTTTTATTAGTCTGTGCTTCGGCATGAGCCTCATGGTCAACGCCTGGGTCTTCTTCCGCATCAGCGGGGGGCTCTTCAACCCGGCCGTCACCCTCGGCATGATGGTCATCGGCGCCGTCGGCTACCTGCGCGGCGCCCTCGTCATGGTCGGCCAGCTGCTCGGCGCCATCGCCGCCGCCGCCGTCGTCCTCGGCATCCAGCCCAAGGGCATCCACGCCGCGGTCGCGCTGGGCGGCGGCACCACGCCCGTACAGGTATGGCATGGCATGGCGCTCCCTCCTACTCCAGTGAAATTGAGGCCTGTTTTTGTTGTTTGCATATTGGAAGTCCAGGTCGACGACCGAGCCGTCCATGACACTTTGGCTGACGCTCAACTCTGTGCAGGGTCTTTTCATTGAGATGTTCCTGACCATACAGTTGGTGTTCACCATCTTTATGCTTGCCGCCGAGAAGCATCGTGGCACCTTCATCGCTCCCGTTGGTATTGGGCTGTCGCTCTTCATCTGCGAGCTCATGTAAGTGTCCATCAACCCTTCCCAAGATGTACCTCGGGACTAGTCTACACACCCCACCTGCTCGGCGCCCATCCAGTGCTATTATAAACCCATCTCTTTTTGCTGACCTTTCTCTCTCCTTCTTTCCACCAGGGGCGTGTACTACACGGGCGGCGCGCTCAACCCGGCGCGGGCCTTCGGCCCCGCCGTCGTCACGGGCCGCTTCCACTCGTACCACTGGATCTACTGGGTCGGCCCGATCCTGGGCTCCCTCGTCGCCTCGGGCTTCTACATCACCATCAAGGCGCTCGAGTACGAGACGGTCAACCCGGGCCAGGACGAGGACTCGGACGAGAAGCAGCTGCAGCAGCGGCGCCCCTCGCGCGTGAGCGGCGACGACGGCGCGCTGCGGCCCGCGCATACCAACACCACTGGCAGCGGCACCACGTACGCCGGCAGCCCGGACCGGGACCTCGAGGCTGGCAGGACTTCGTCGACGTGAGGGAGTGGCACTTACACTTATGCCGTGTAAGTTGGTGGTAGTTCTGTCTCGTCTGCTCTGGTAATACCGGGAGCGTTTGGTTTGGGACGCAGCGACATGGTGTTAAGGAGTTGTTCCCTTAGCCCAATGCATCAAGTAATGCCTAATCGCATCTAAATATGGCGGTGGTTTGTAAATGTATATGAATTGATACCACGGGTTCCAGATTCCTACGGTCGTTGCTCGATACAAGCCGTGGCTGCACGTGAAGAATCAACAGACAGTGACTATCCTCCTATCCTCCGGACACAATCGCAGCATACTTAACAAGCGCCAACATGCCCATGTGGTTGCCCCCCATCCCGCCGCTGTCCGAAGTCTACCATGATTAGGACGCCGTGTGTATTCAAATGCCTGTCACCGCTCGCCCACACGCATCCCGGCATTCAGGAGGTATCTGTATACGGTCTAAGCGGGCGGATGGTCTCTACCTCACTGTCAGGTAGGGCTACTAGCTTGCTTGGGTTCCTTTTTTCCCCTCTCTCTCTTCCTTTCTCTCCTGTTCTCCCCCTCTCTCTATATCTCCATCTCTTGGCTGAACATGCCTGTACCATCATCGTCCGGCGGCATCCTGGGAGCAAAAAAAAAGGGGAATAAATTAGGAAGAAAGCAAAACAAGAGGAGGAATTGGAGGCGCCGACACGGGACGAGTGCGTCCGAGGGTCGTAGGCCAACATCCCATCCCAGCCGCTATTCCTCTCGTCTTCGGCAGATAAGCAACGCAAGGAGCAGAGACCTCATGTCCGTCTTGGGACTCCATCTTCTTTCTTTCCACCACTCTCTCCTCCCCAACTGAATTCCCTAGCAAGATGCCGGCGTGGCTGAAGCTTCGATCAATTGCAGACACGGCAGGATGCAGGCCGGCAGCATCCAGGTAGGTCCTTTGAGTAGACCAGCGCAGTGACATGGGTAACGTGTTCAAAGAGAGTAATTGCCGCAGAGGTAGGTAATACCTGCGCGAGACAGAGAGAAAGAGAGAGAGGGAAACAGAGCATAGAGCGGCGACGAGCAACTACATGACGAGCCATCTTTCTTTCCCCGCGGCATCGCCTGCACTGCTGCTGCTACCGCTCCTACTGCTGCCGCATGGGAACAGAATGTACCCCTCTGTTTTCTTTGCCCCCAACCGGTGTCTATTTTGTTTGTCTGTTGCAAACGAGTTCTGCTGTTGGGGGAAGAATAGCAGAGTGTCGTCGGTATTTGCACATCCCCTCAAGCCGTGCCTCTTGGTAAGCCTATACCTGACTCGTCAATGAAGTAGATTTGCGAGGAAGCGCTCGCAGGGGCTCCATTTCCGGACTTGCTGCGCGTCACGAGAGTACCTCATTGTCCAGGCTCCTGGCACCACCAGGAATTGAGCCTGCCTTGACCCGGCATAATGGGTACCGGAGGAAGCATCGCCTGCTTACCGGGAAGAAATGATCATGAAATCATTGGGGCTGACAGGAGTGGACAGGAATATCAAGAACAGAAGGGCGAGAAGGCCCGTGGTCAGGAGCAAGAAAATCTAGACTACGGTCAACTCACATTGTTCCAGCAGTCTTTCTCTGCTGAGGTGGTCACTCTGGGCACGTCGAGTCCTGCAGTTCCAACCTGCCTGATCAATGCGGTCTGTGTTGGCTGTCGTCGCGCCTGAACCAACCCCCGATGCCGCTATCTGGGCACTCGCGAAAAGGCCTCTCTCTATGAAGCCCGCCTCTCGCAGGTGACTATAACAGTGAGCCCCCCGCCCCCTTCTATGCATTAGGCATTGTAGACTTCCGAGACCCTGTTCCTCTATCAAGCCGCAAAAAACATGCAACTCCATTAGTGGCTCCCGGAAGCTTTTCAGAACACTCCACCGTCTCTTTTTGGGATTGTCGAGTTCTATCGCCCTTTGCCCACAACGCCTCAAGTTTATGCAAGTATAGTGTGCCCATTTTTGCAGTCCCCAGGAGTATGATGCAGAGAAATCGGAAAAGGCCGGGGGAAAGCCTCGCGGGCATGGCTCAGCGTCTCTTCTGCCCAACGAGACGGAAGTGTAAGTGCAGGAAGAGACCAATATGAGACAAGAACCGGTAAAGACGCCGTGAACTCCAGATCCGGTCTATGCAATCGTCGAGATGAGTGTCATCAACTGTAGTAGTGGAAAGACCAAAGCACGTCTATCAGACGAGTCCTATGTGTCTGTCTGCCAGTGTGCACTGTGGACTCTGCATCTGACTCGTTGGGAGAGGCCGGCCACAGATCCAGTTAGATTCTTTGGATGGTGGACAACTCGAGAGCCTCGAGAAGTTCGGGTCGTGACTCCAGGGCGTGCTTGGCCTGTGAGTAGGTGAACCACTGCCTGTCTCTCTTGTGGCGCTCGGGCCAGTCGGCCTCCTCTCTGATGACAGTGGCTTCGTAGAAATGGAACAGCGTCTTGGGGGTGTCCTTGGATACCTTCTTGGGCGGTCTCGAGTCTGCTACATCGCCCAGGTCATAGTCGATCTGGATGATGATGCCGGCCTCTTCCCACGCCTCTCGCTCGGCAGCATCCGTGCATTCCTCATCCGACTCCCAGCCGCCCTTGGGGAGAACCCAGCCCTTTCTCCGGGTCGACTGGATGAGCAGAACGTACATTCTGTCCAGGGTGAGGGGCACAACACCGGCGACCAAACGCTCCCCGTTGGTGCTATAGCCTAGAGGCAAGAAAGGTCAGAGGGTTGACGAGGGGGGTGGGCCTCTCTGAACAGACAGGGGTTCAGGTTCCTGCTTGACTTACGTTGGTTGCTCCTGCCCGTACGAGACTCCATGGGCCGACTGCTCGAGCTGGAAGCCATGGTGATGATGTTGTCGGCGACGATGAAGACTTAGTAAATGACTCGCTCGTGGGGCGTAACAAAAGAATGTGGAGTCGTTCGGCGCCAGGGGGTCCGGACTGAATGGTCCCGGCCAGGAAAAGCTGGAAGCAGGCAGGTTACCGGCAGATGACGGGCTGCATGTTTCTTGGGTTGAGAGAGGTGGTGTGCAGGTGAGCGCGCCAGAAAGAGAGCTTGAAGGTCGGTGACCAAGGGCAGACTGGGCAGTTGACAGGAGAGCTCCGTCAATCCTCTGCCAGGGCGCGTCGGCAGGGGGTGAAAGGTTGTACTTGTGCCAGGGCCGAAGGCAGTAATGGGATGGGGATGCAGAACAAGTGATTAGAAGCTAGAGGCTCGGAAGGAGCGTCAGGCCCAGAAACGTCCTGGGCTCGATCAAGAGACCAGACCAGACGGGAGAGAGGGTTGTTGTTGTTGTGCGTGTAGGAAGAAGTCCGAGAAGTCGTCGGGTCAGGTCAATCGCGAGTCACTGAGCTAAGTACTAAGTACTAAGTACCCCCAGGCAAGTAGCACCTAATAAGCCGGCGGCTTGTGTCTCGGCTGCTGCGGGGCGCAAAGGGGAGAAAAAAAAAGGCGTAGAGTGGCACCGCTCGGAGAAGAGTTTAAAAAGCAGCTAGCACATGAACAAGGCTGGCCAGGACGTCAATTGGTGTTGACAGTAGGCAGACGGCTGGATGTTGGGTCGAGGCGATGTAAGTGCAGTGTCATTGCCTGGCTGGACCAGGGCAGTAGTGTCCAGACAGCTGTTCGTCGCGAGTCTTCATGTGCCATAGCAACTTGGGATGGTCAGGGACAGAGGTCGGGGGGCAACACACGATGGCAGCAGAACGCTTGGGAGTTGGCCTTTATACCTGATGAATAAGTGGCAGTACCTCAAAGTACCTAAGGTACTGTAGCCGAGCACCGGGGCCGCCTCATGACCACTTATGGTAGGTACATCATCTCATCTTGAGAATCAGGTACTGCTACTCGATACTTGTAGGATTTGTCCCACGTCAGACAGATGGAATAGGACAAGGCTGACGACAATAGTACGTAGTGATGTATTTTGATGTATGAAGGGTAATAGAATGTCCCGAGGCGGAAGCACAAGGGAACATGAGCTGCGGAGTACCTAATTGTGTAACTGACTGGTAAGCCTGTGACTGCAGTGCTGCCCCTCGCAGCTTGCCTGCTTGCGTGCTTGCCCCTCGTTGTCCCCCGCCTTCCGGCCTGTCCGCCTGCTTGCCTGCCATTTTTCTGGCTGGCCCCACTATCGTAGGTACCTGCACAAGAGGTACCTACAGAGAGATACCTAGTAGCTTTAGGCAGCACTTCAAATGCCGACTTCCAACTCTCCCAGCACATGTCATGAAAGACACATGCCTAGGTGCCTGTATAAGGTTCGTTTGACATTCACTCTATGTGCCTGAACGGCTAGTGACCCTGTTTCATCTTCTGTGAGGGCGGAGAACGGAACTTTCTCAACAACAAGGTAGCCAGCACCTTTCTCACAGAGTGACATTACTACCCGTAGCAGCCTATCTGACTCAATACATGTCATATGCCTCTGAATTCATCTCTAGTTGCCAATTGGCACTTGGTTGATAAACCTTTTGTTTCCTCCTTTGCATCAAGCCTTTCTACCGGCAAGTCCAATGTGTCAGGTGTCTACCTAAATAATTTACCAGTACCTGTAAGGTGCCAGACAAGAAGCCTCGGGGTCTTATCCGTCTTTGTGTCAGGCTCACAAGCAGGTACCCGCCCAGAAACAAGCAGCCTGGATTTCGGAACTCGACCGAGTCTCTATCATAGCTTTATTCCGTTTAGTTGGCTGCGGAGTCATCTGTCGAGTTGAAGAAGTTGGGACTTGTTAACATGTGCATTTCAACCTAAGGTTACATGTAAGTCAGGTATATGCTGGAGCGTGGAGCTGTGTAATGGTTATCGATTGCCCTATTGCCAGGTATACTTGGTAGGAAGGTACTCCCGAAGTCTATCACATTTGGTCCCAGGTAAGGTACGATAGGTATTACCTTACCATTGACTATAGACCTCAAGCTCCTGCGCATTATAGGATATTCCTATTTCCATACGCTGGCAGAGCAATTTGCCCTCTCTACTTCCTGTCACTACTATTTCACTGCTAGTCTGCTACTTTATGCGCCCTGGGACATGGTGAATCGAGTTGGCAGAACCCACAGTAGATTCAGCTGCTAGCTTAAGGAGCCTGAGGTACCAGCTGTAGTCAACCTTCGAGCCTTCTTGATGATCACCATCCCGTCCATCCCCCCTTCTCTATCCTTCAGCTCTTTGGTGGCAAGCCCGGACCCGACAGCGGCAAGCCATCGTGACCCTCATCCGTCTCGACTCACCGACCCCACCACCCGCTCGCTGCGGCCGAGCTCTGAGGCCATCGAGGCGCGATGGACGTGCAGGCGACCCCTGAAGATGCATTTTCATATATCCAACCCATTGGTGAGTCGGATCATCGTCGCAGAGTCCACCCGCCCCGGTAACCCCCCATACCGCAATCTATCGTCTACAGGATACATCCTCAACCAACCGTGCACGCTCGTGCCTCATCGCGGCGATGTCGTTGGCTGGCTTCTTTGCATATGCTCACGCCGCCACTACCGGCGTTACCTCAGCCGCCGCATGGCCTCCTGCCCTCTCGTACACGTACCATCGCCAGCCACCCCACCCCCACGGAGTATCGTCAGTTTTATTACGTGGTCAAGTGACCAAGCGATCGACTTCCTGCCTACCTTAGGTATTGTACCTACTTCCTACACGAGGACCACATTCTCGTCAGCCTCGTTTCTGACGAAGCATCATGAGCGGGGGGGAGGCGAACTTCTCGTGTCTGTCTAACTGAAAGCCTCCACAGGCTATCGCAACTCGCCCAGCTGCGGCTACTGTCGTCGCAGCGGCAACAACCAACCTGCAAAACGTGCGTCCGCCAAGTCATGCTAGGTGCCCCTTTGCACCAGCCGGCTGTCGTCAGTCTGCAGTTCAGTCTCGTGCATGCTCGTGCCGACTGCTTGATGACGATGCCGGGGAAGACGCATTGCCAGGGATCCAAATCCAGCCTTGATGGCACATGGTTGGCTTCGTCTTCTTGATTTGAGCAACTCTGACCGGCTCTTGCGCTCCAGGCCACTCTTACTATGCGCGTACAACGTCCATGACCGCGGCCTGCTACCAAACACTGATCGATCGCTGTTGGAGACGATCTGGCACTCTTCTCTACCGTCCGAACCAACGGGCGGCTTGCTGTCCTCACTACACCATTCGTCTGGACTCGGGACAGTTCAAGCCTACCAAGGATCAGCGGCAGGCCATCAACAAATTCAACCGGTTCGTCCTTGGCGAAGACTACGCCAACGAGGTTGCTCGTCGCTACCCGAGGACCCGCGAGGAGGCCCGGAGGAGGGATACCGAGTTCGATCTGGTGGCCCGGCTGCGCGACAGCGAGCACCAGGCGCTGAAACGGCCACCAGAACCCGCGCACGTCTTCGCCGTAACATTGGAAGACAACTCCTTCACCGAAGAGAAGTATGCCGTCTTCGAGAATTACCAGCGAGTCGTGCACCACGAGTCCCCGTCTGACATCTCTCGAGATGGATTTCGGAGATTCCTCTGCTCGTCACCCTTGCGGCGGGCCACCGTGACCACGGCCGACGGACGAGAGAAGCGTCTCGGCTCCTACCATCAGTGCTACCGCCTCGACGGCAAGCTTGTGGCCATAGGTGTCCTGGACCTTCTCCCAGACTGCGTCAGCGCCGTCTACTTTCTCTACCACGAGTCCTTCCACAAGTGGAGCCCCGGCAAGCTGGGCGCTCTGCGGGAGATCGGCCTGGCAGCAGAAGGGGGCTATCGTTGGTGGTACCCGGGCTTTTACATCCATACGTGCCCCAAGATGAGATACAAAACCGACTACTCACCCCAGCAGGTGAGTAGCAAGAGTCCTCTGACCTGTTTGTTCTTCTTGGAGCTCGTCACTAGAGAGGTTTGCACCCATCACTGTTGCCGTCGTCGCTGCTGTTACTGCTGCTACCTCTCTGCTATTACCACTACTACGCTTATTATGTGTGCTTCTTCCATTGTACCATGTCGACTCATGTCGCCAGGCTAGCCTGGTAAATTCGCGAAAAGACGCCTGCTGACCCAGTATTCACGACAGATCCTGGATCCAGGTACTATGAATTGGATCGACCTCACCAAGGATGTTCTTGCCAAGTTTGACAATCATGGATATCTCGACCTTGATTCCTTAACCAAACGGGACCCGACTTCTCTGGGAGCGTCGTCCGCGGAAGTCGGCAACCAACGAGAAGAGATAATGGCCGATGTCGACGAAGAGGATAGCGATGAGGATACAGAGGTGAGCCTCTTCAGTCATGACATGCCCGGGATCCCATCAATGGACGAACTGCGCGCGTTTGATTTCAACCAAGTCCCTGTCCGTCTGAGAAGGGGCTACTGTCTCGCTGGCGACCTCTTCGAATGGGGCGACGAAGACATTTCAGAAGAACATACGCCCAAGTCAGCGGTGGCGCAGCTAGTGGCAACAGTTGGGCCAGAGCTCATGCCGGCCATGTGCCTTGACTTCACAAGGGGATGAAGATCATGGGCGGCCGCATGACGCTGGATATCGGACCATAATGTGGTGATGATGCGTTACAATCTGCTGAATACGGAAACTGTCAGGTACTTGAGAGGCTGTACCGTACCGGTAGCACGTTCTCCGTACCTATAGCCCGTACGACGCGTGTACCTGAGTAGACTTGCTAGCCATACACTCGCAACTACAAATATCTGTAAAATGGCCTCTCAGGCTGGTACATTAACACAAAGCCGTTGGGAACGAACATTACGCGTAGGCACACCAGTCAAGTTGCTTTTGCATGAGTTGATCAGTTTACTGTTGACCATGAGGATAAATACGGGTACCATCCCCACGTTGAAGCCTCGCTAAGGTATGCCCCACCGATAGCTTCAGCCACAGCGCAGCTTTAGCCAACCAAATGGCACTGTACCAGCTCAGCTCAAAAACTTCATCCCACCAAGCTTCAGCCTCGCAGCCGTCGATCCCTGTAAACAGAGACCTCGACTTAACTTTTTCACCGAAGCTTCCTCTCGAGGTAGTATCTACCTCTTCACTTGTCTGCTGCCTCACTTCACTATCAGTACTTCGTCAATCATCGCACATAAGGTACATAACAGATTCGCCTGATTCGGGGCTCAGACGCGCCCCCTCCCCCGCACCAACGCGACTTGGGGGTAGGTAACGACCACTTTACCGATAAACCCCGAAAGATTGATTGGCACCGCCGCCACCGCCGCCACCAGGACGACAGACAGACAGACAAACCAGACCAGACCAGACCAGGACACAAGCCATGGCGACGACGCAGCACGTCCTGCTGTCGCCGGCCGAGCTGGCCTACCTGCACGACGCGCTGGCCGCGACGCCGCACCCGGTGCGGCCCGACGGGCGGCTCGCGACGCAGTTCCGCCCGCTGACGGCCGAGACGGGCGTGCTGCCCGGCGCGCACGGCAGCGCGCGCGTGTGCTTCGCCGACGGCACCGAGGCCGTCGCGGGCGTCAAGGCCGAGGTCGGGCGCACGACGCGACGGTCGGGTGGCACCGGCGGCGGCAGCAGCGCGGATGATGATGATGACGAGGGGACGGAGTTGAAGAATAAGAAGAAGGAGAAGAAGCAGAAGCAGAAGCAGACGGCGCCGGAGACGGCAACGAAGGCGGGGAAGAAGAGGAGAAGAAAGCAGGGAGAAGAGGGTGGTGGAGAAGGAGGAGGGAAAGAACAACAAGCAGAAGAAGCAGCAGCAGCAGAAGAAGACGACGGAGAGGAGTCCGTGGTGGGCGACAACAGCTGGGTCGAGGTCTCGGTCGAGATCCAGGGGTACCGCGACGACGACAGCAGCACCGTCTTCCTGGCCACGATGCTGAGCGAGGCGCTGCTCGCCGACGGCGGCCTGACCCGGAAGCTGCGCATCAACCGGCGCTTCCACTGGAAGCTGTACCTCGACGTGAGCCAAATTTTTCTATCCAATTTACTTACCCCCGCGTCTGCCTTCTCTCTCTTTCTTCAATGCCCTTACCACACCAGTATCTCTACCTACGTCCCTCGTCGTCGTCCCCCACAGACCACCAGATACACCATACTCCATCGTACGTACCATGTTTGCTGACGCCGCGCCTCTCTCTTTCCAGATCATCCTCATCTCCCCTCCCCTCTCGTACCCGCTGCCGCTGCTCAGCCTGACGACGCACCTCGCGCTCCTGGCCGCGCGCCTGCCGCGCCTGCGCTCCGAGGGCGACGAGGACCCCATGTTCGACGACGACTGGGCCGCGTCCACGTTCATCTACCCCCGCCGACCGCGGCGGTCCGGGTCCGATTCCGGTTCCGCCACTCCTAAGGAGGTACCCGCCGCGCGGCCGCCCATCACGCTGCTGGTCATCGCGGTCGGCGAAAACATCATCTTCGACCCCTCCAAGGAGGAGCTGGTCGTGGCCGACTCGGCGCTCGCCGTGTCCGTGGGCGAGGTGCCGCCGCCGCGGCAGTCGTCGCGAGGGGGCGCCGCAGGCGACGACGAGATGGATGTCGACGACGGGGGCGCGGTTCCGAGTAGTAGTGGTAGTGGTCGGCGGGACGTGCGGCTGCTGTCGGTGCGGACCATCGACCCGCCGTCCCGGCTGACGGCGCCCGGCGTGCCCAACGCCGTCAACGCGGCCGCCTGGGCCCAGCAGCAGGACTCGCAGCCGGCGGCGGCGAGGGAGAACAGCAACAACCCCGGCAGCAGCAGCAGCGCGAGGGCGGCGGTGGCGGCGGCGGCCGAGACGGACGACGTGGAGGGCGTGTGGAAGCCGCCGCGCGGGGGCGCCAAGCTCGCCGTCCTGGGCGCCATGGTGCAGAAGGTGCTCGAGAGGGGGGGCGTCGCGCACGAGGTCCTGGAGGGGCTGGACGGTGTCGAGCTGGCATAGGGGGAGAAAGAGAAAGAGAGAGAGGGAGAGAGAGAGCTGTGATAGATTAAAGAAGTCCACTGTGACCACGATACCAAGAGTCAAGTGGGTTTACATTCATGTACAATAGGTATATGCGAGTCTCGTGTGAAGACGAGACGACCCTGGAGGACCGCACAGGCGTTCATACAGGGAATATACTGGCAGCGCGTTCAGTCCTTCCTCCACCCTGCCTTGCTTTGCCATGTTCAGAAGATGCCCAGGAACTTCTTGCGCTTCCCATCCTCCGGCGCGATCTCGGTAGCCGCGGGTACGGGGACGGCGGCGGCGGCGGCGTCGGTTTGCGACTCGGGCGACACGACCACAGACGCCGGGGCGGCGGGTTCCGGCTCGGGCTCGGGCTCGGGCTCGGGGGCCTCGGGCCGCGGGACGACGGCCTGGGGCTTGGGGGCGAAGAAGGAGCGGGGGGGCTCGACGCCGTGCTCGCGCAGGTAGGCGTCGCGCTTGGCGACGTCCTCGACCTTGCGGCGGCGGCGCTCGCCCGTGATGGCGGACTCGCGCTCCTCGTGCAGGCGCAGGCAGTCGAGGCAGATGCCCACGTACTCGAAGGGGTGGCGCGCGAGCTCGCGGATCGGCGGCACGAGCTCGTAGAAGGGCGAGCGCTGCGCGTTGAGCGCGAACGTGTAGAGCGCCAGACCGCCGAGGAGGCCCTGGGTGGGTGGTTTGACGGGACATGTTAGGTAGGATGCAAAGCAAAGCTCGTACGTCACCGTCACATCACATCTACTCCTGGGCTGGGCCGCTGGGAAGGGGAGGGGGGAGAGGGGGGGAAGAAATAGAAAGAAACCTCACCATGGTGATCCAGGTGTGCAACGACCGGTTGTGGAGGAGCCAGTGCGTCCAGCTCTTCTTCGGCGGCGGCAGGCCCGGGTAGTGCTTGGTGGCCTGGACCTTGGACTCCTCCTGCGTCAGCGGGCCCCCGTAGTGCCGGGGCGGGCCCTTGGGCAGCCGGCGCCCGTGCGACGGCGGGCGGAACTTGTCCGGCTTCTCCAGGACGATCGGCCCCTTGGGCTTCTTGGCCGCCGCCGCCGCGGCCGCCGGCTTGGGAGGTGTGATCGAGGCCGAGGCTGTGGCTGCGGACGTCGTGGTCGGCGCGACTCGCTGCGCTGCGGGCTCGGGGGCTGGCGTAGGCGGAGGCGGAGGTGGAGGAGGAGAGGAGGGAGCAGAAGCCGCCTGATCTGCCGGCTTCTGAGCCGCGTCCGCGGCCGGTGGAGGAGCAGCAGAAGCGGCCTGACCTGCCGGCTTCTCGGCCTTGGCCGCCACGGGCGCGGCAGGCTTCGTCGAGTCGGGCTTTGGCGGGGCCGACGACGCCTTGGGGATCGCGGCCTTCACGGCGGCCTCCGTCTTGGTAGGGATGTTGGGGCTGGTGGCGGCGGCAGCCTGCTTGATCGCGGCTCTTGTGGACCTCCCCGGCGGCTTCGTGGGCGCCGAGGCGGCCGACGCCTTCGTCGCCGTCGCCTTGGACGCGTAGCGGACCAGCAGCAGTCCCGGGCGAGAGTCGGTGGCCGGAGGTCTGGTCAGGGCTCGGGCCCGCGCGGCCGTGGGCCACATGGGCCCGTACTGCGGCAGCAGGAAGCGCGGGAGATACGTCGTCCTCGCCGCCATGGCCGCGGAAGCTGGGGGAGGGACACGACACGGCACGGCACGGCACGTTCCAGGTGCGAGGTACGCGCTGGAGTTGCGGGGGCGGAGAAGGACGTGTCGGTTATTATTGAGCTAGACGCGAGCTCGCGTGTCTGTCATTGGCGATCAATATCAGTGGTAGCGGTGCGCATGAAAATTGTCGATGGTTGGTCGCTCATCTTATTATTCTTGTTACCAGCTGACGGCCTAGTACGTAACGAGTGCTGTGACCTGTTGTAGGTTGCGGCGGCGCGTCACAGTGTTTCTCAGAGCTGGCTCGAGTGGGCCTTGCGCCTTTTCCCTTTGGCGGGAGATTTGCACGCGTTCAGGAGTCGCGAAATTTTTTGTCGCGAGAGGCAGACGCCGAGGTTTCGCCAGTCGGTCACGGGCGTTGGGCCAAGTGCTCCGGTAGGTTCTAGCACCCCCTGCGCCCCTGGCGTGGCGCGCCGGTTGGCCATTCCTGATGTGTGCCGTGGCTGCCGGATTCGCCCGGCGGCGATTACTAAAAACGCCCTCTCATTGGGCCAATTCTGGTGGGCGGGGCCTGCTAGAGCCACGTTTGTGGCTCATGCTAACGTGCAACCCATGACAGGTCCAGTCGCATGCGACTCTGGTACGGATCCGTAGTCTTGAGCTCATCGCTTTTAAAATTTCCATTCGCCTTCTTTTTCCCTCTCTTGCCTCTTCATCCCTACATTCGCTGTCTCCTGACCAAGTCACTGCGCACCTACGAGCCTGCTTCCAACATCCGCATCAGCATCTCTTTCACTCTAAGCTTCTGATTTCTATCTCAGCCAAGATGGGTTTCTCTGAGGGTAAGCTCTTGCTCTTGCTTTCGCTGCGCTGCTTTTCCTTTGATCGCCCCAGCCTGCGGCCGTCTTGTTCCTCGAGCCATTGAACGAGAGCCACTGTTGCCATCGCAGCGCAGGATTTCCAGACTCGCGAGAGCCTTGCCAGTCGAGTCAGCGATGTTCCTCTCGCGATCCGCGACTTGAGCATGGAGACTCGTAGCGAAGTCATGCGCCATTTACCCTGCATTCAACAAACAGCCCGCGCTTCCGCTCTGTCGCAACCCTCTGCAACGACTGCGGACCATTCCCTCTTGCAATCACCAGCACCGCCCTTTATTATCACACAAGAGCCCTCTTCGTTACGCTCGGCCGACTCGCTCTCCTCTCTACGACACACCGCAGCCTGCGACTTGACGACCAGCCACGGCTAACAAGCAGTTTAGGTGATGCCAAGAAGGGTGCCAACCTTTTCAAGACTCGTTGCGCTCAGTGCCACACCTTGAAGGATGGCGAGGGCAACAAGGTCGGCCCTGCTCTGCACGGCCTCTTCGGCCGCAAGTCCGGTCAGGTCGAGGGCTTCTCCTACACCGACGCCAACAAGTCCAAGGGTGTCACCTGGGAGGAGGACACTCTGGTAAGCCAACTCCTGGGAGTAAGGTCAACCAACAGCCAAACTAACCTCTATCGCAGTTCGAGTACCTCGCGAACCCCAAGAAGTACATCCCCGGTACCAAGATGGCCTTCGGTGGTCTCAAGAAGGACAAGGACCGGAACGACCTGATCACGTAAGTTGCAAGACGAGTAGCCGGCCAGTCATGAGGCACAAGAAGAGCTAACACGTGCCCGCCAGTTTCCTCAAGAAAGAGACCAAGTAGACGAGCACCGCGCGCGGGGCGGACGTGTAACGATTATAATTGCATAGACGGATTAGCCAGGCTGTACTCATAGACTAGACCTGCTTGGAGCCCGTTGGTGCGAGCATTTCCCCATCTCCTCTTTTCAATCAAAAGGCACTGCGTCGGTTTCGTTGGAGTTGGACAAGTCAACAGGGAGGTTGGCGTCGGGACAACTTCGTCACCAGTAATATCAATTTGTGTGCAGTGACAATACATCCTCGGGTGGTGGCATAGCTGGAAAGTGATTGTCGTGGCTTACTCAACTGGGTCTCACCTGTGCCTGTCGATCCCCGAATTACTCGGATCTCAGTATCGCATTCGTCTTCGCACTGCTACATTTGTATCGTTTCCAAGACATACTATAAACAACCTCACTAGACAGGACTTATATGCCCTGCTTACGCTTGTCTATGCTCATGCTCAAGCTTAGCGAGGTTGTTATTCCATAACTACCTACCTATCTAGGTAACCAGACAGCAAGGTACCTACCGGCATTCTCTACCGGTATTCGTACCTTTTCAACCTTCTACCCATAAACCGCAGATACTTATAAGAACCATGGAAAGCAGACCTAATGCCACGTCAAGGAGACAGTGAAACGAACCCTGCCAGACCGCCGTGATGAGATCGAGCGACTTAAGCCCTTACAGTAGGTAGCCACCCCGAAGAACAGGAGTCGCGCAGGTAGTAGTAATCGTGCGAACACCCGCTTCGTAAGTCGTAATAGGCTCTCTCTATCCGCCTTGTGCCCTGTACCCGCTCCGCATTTAGGTAGTCTTTTCGGCGGCAGCAGTCGTGGCGACAACATGACCAAGGGCAAAACAGTAGCAAGAGTAAAAGTAATAGCAGTACAAAGAATAAACGACATCGAGTACCTCTAGTGGTGGCGGCTTTTGCTGCAATTTTATTGGAGCATCGCTACAGAAGGTGCCGTAGGTGGTAAGGACAGTGGGTCCGAATGCCCGAGCAGACGGTAAGCTAATGCCCAGAATCTAAATGGAGTCAAAATTTTGAAGTACTTCATGTGAGTTCTTGCATGTAGATACAAGATACAGATTGTACGAAGCATGAGCCAACAGCACCTCATGCCTCATGTTCTCAACTACTGCAGTACATCATGCCTCGACTGCACGGACTCGACCGTGACGTTTACCAGATCGTTCGCTCTCTAGAAGATAATCAAGAGCACCAAGAACGCCAGCCAAAATTCACCATTGGTTCAGTGTACGACACCATCAAACATTCCAACTCGAGCCTTGCTCGCCAGAAGAAGCGGCCGCTGGAGGATTCCATCGAGCGAGTCCTCCGCCTTCGAAAGGAGGAGAGGGCCGAGGTCGATGAGGAGGCTGCCCTTGAGGAGACTCAAGCATCACCCCAGCCAAAAGTCCAGCCACCCATTCATTAAACGACTTACCGGTATCAGTTCTATACTAACGCGTGTACAGGAACGGGACTACTTTCTTCTAAATAAGCAGATCACCAAGTCGTGGAATGTACCCAGGATGTCTTCTGCCCAGCCTGAATCTTCCGCCCAGAGGCACCCCGACGGGGAGCCAAAAGCAAAAAGGCGCACGGCGGCCAAGACGGTCGACCGCAGCCCTCCCACAGGTGTGTCTCTGGACGATCTCGGCGGCATGGCAGTCGCCAACCAAATCCTGCACGATTCGATTGTCATCCCGCTTGCTGTGCCAAAGTTATGCATGCAGGGCATTCTCACACCAGCCCGCGGCGTCCTGCTCCACGGCCCCCCAGGCTGTGGAAAGACCACGCTGGCCAAGGCGTGGGCTGGAGAGCTTGGCATATCCTACATACCCGTCTCGGCCCCGGCGCTGGTGGCTGGCATGTCGGGCGAGTCGGAAAAGAAGATTCGGGAGCTTTATGATGAAGCTAAGAAGCTGGCCCCCTGCCTCATATTCATCGACGAGATAGATGCCATCATGGGGAAGCGGGAAAACGCCCAGAGGGAGATGGAAAAACGCATCGTCGCTCAGATGCTGACGTGTATGGACGACCTGGACCCGAAGACCATGAACGGAAATTTCGTGGTGACGCTGGCTGCCACCAACCGTCCTGACAGCATCGACCCTGCCCTTCGCCGTGCCGGTCGCTTCGACCAAGAAATTATTCTCGGCATACCCAACCTGGCCACGAGGGAGACTATACTACGCAAGAAGCTGCAGAAATTCCCACTCTCCGACGACATAGACTTCAAACTCCTGGCAAAGAGTACTCCCGGCTTCGTTGGTGCCGATCTGGAGGATCTGGTCTCTACAGCCCAGCGCGGTCTGGCTGCGGAGATAGGGGCTGAGATGAACTCGGCCTCTCAGTCGGACATGGAACTCGACCTGGACGAGAATAGCAATATAATCAAGCGGATTCGAGCACTGCGCCAGATTCCCCCGGACGCCCTGAGTGACTCACTGACGAATCTGCGTCTCACCATGAAGCACCTGATGATTGCGGTGGGCAAGGTCCAGCCGGCCTCCAAGCGCGAGGGCTTCACGACCATACCCGACACGACGTGGGCGCACATCGGGGCGCTGCACGACGTGCGCGAGAAGCTCATGATGACCATCGTGAACCCGATCCAGCGGCCCGAGAAGTTCGCGCGCGTGGGGCTCCAGGCGCCCGCGGGCGTGCTGCTCTGGGGGCCCTCGGGCTGCGGCAAGACGCTGCTGGCCAAGGCCGTGGCCAACGAGTCCAAGGCCAACTTCATCTCGGTCAAGGGGCCCGAGCTGCTCAACAAGTACGTGGGCGAGTCGGAGCGCGCGGTGCGGCAGGTCTTCAGCCGCGCGCGCGCCTCGACCCCCTGCATCCTCTTCTTCGACGAGCTGGACGCGCTGGTGCCGCGGCGCGACGGCGGCATGGGCGTCGGCGGCGGCGGCGGCTCGTCCGACTCGAGCGCCCGCCTGGTCAACCAGTTCCTCACCGAGATGGACGGCATCACGGGGCGCGACGGCGTGTACATCCTCGGCGCGACCAACCGGCCCGACATCATCGACTCGTCGCTGCTGCGCCCGGGCCGGCTGGGCGCCACCATCTTCGTCGACCTGCCGAGCGCCGAGGGCCGGGCCGAGATCCTCAAGACGCGCATGCGCCGGCTGCTGCCGGCGTACGTCGCGGACGGCGGTCGCGACGCGCTCCTCGAGGCCGTGGCCCGCGACGCGCGCTGCGCCGGCTTCAGCGGCGCCGACATGGACAACCTGCACCTCGCGGCCGGCCAGGCGGCCGTCCGGCGCGAGGCGCCGGGCGAGACCACCCTCCTCCCCGAGGACTGGGAGGCCGCGCTCGCCCAGGTCAAGCCGAGCGTGTCGGCCGGCATCTACGAGGACTTCAAGCGACTGAATGAGGTGGGCCTCTGGAACTAGAATGGGTAGGGAGTACCGTACCGGTACAGCATATCCTGGGGATTCAAGGTATGATTTGGGATAGAGGATTTCATCATATACCTACGATGCCATTGCTGCTATTGCTGTTGCTGCTGCTGTCATCACCACGTCTATTGCCGCTGCCATCACCACTGTCTTATCTCGTCTCTGCTGTTACCGTACTACCGGTACAGCTATTGAAGCAGCCGTTACCGCGATAATGACTTATTGATCCGCTACAACTGGTACTAACAGATCTGATCTCTGAGTAAGTAGTCTTCAGTCTCTCGGAATACTTACTTCCTAGTATTCTGTAATGTTGTCTACCGCGCGGCAGTGACCATTTAAGTACTGACGACAGCAGCAGCTCTGGAGCAGTGGTTCTGGATCTGCACAACTCTAATCCGTACTATTAATAACCAAGGGAGCGCCAGGAAATGCCATTAAGCTGCGTCATCCTCTAATCGATAACGGCCGCCCACTTGCCTGTCTCAACATCTCACCACACGAGGCACGAGACCAGAGTTCGCGAACCCGTCCCGGCACCGACGACCAGACACGAAGACATACGCAACGGATTAACGGGAAATCTAGTACCCCGAGCGCAAGAGGGAAGAGATATCCTCGTCAAAGAAGGACCATGTGCCCGGCCGAGTCCCCGACGGATTCCAGGGCCCGGTGAGCGCAACGACCGATCACCAAGATACCTTAGATACGACCGCGATTACCGCGACCAACATCACCACCAGGACCACCGCCCCGATCGCTGTTGCAACCATGGGCAACAGCAACAGCCGAGTGACGGCGCAGGACAAGTGAGTGAGCCAGCGCGCATCCTCCTCCCCTTTCCGCCGCGACGAGGCCTTGACAAGGCCATCCATCTCTTTCTAACTCCCCTTCCCACGCACACACAGGGCGATCCTCGACCTCAAGCTGCAGCGTGACAAGCTGCACCAGTACCAGCGGCGGATCGCGCCCCTCGCGGCGCGCGAGACCGCCTGCGCGCGCGCCCTACTGGCCGCGGGGGACGTGCGGCGCGCGCGCCTCGCCCTGCGGCGCAAGAAGTACCAGGAGCAGCTGCTCGCGACGGCGGACGCGCAGCTGGCGCAGCTCGAGGAGCTCGCGCGCGGGACCGAGTTCGCTGCCATCCAGCGCGACGTCGTCTTTGGGCTGAGGAGGGGCGTCGAGGCCCTCGAGGACGTGAGGCGCGAGATGGGTGGTCTGGATAAAATCGAGAAGCTCATGGAGGACAACGCCGAGGCCAGAGCCTATCAGGAGGTATGTGTTTTGTTCGCTCGGTCGGTTGTCGGTCGGTCGGCGGCAGGCAGCGTCGTCATCGTCTTCCCGTCTCCCTTCTCCTACTCCCACCTCCTCTCCTCTTTCTACTCTCTCTCTGTCTATGCCCCAGGGGGCTAGCTAGCTAGCCGTCGTACGGGATCTTTGGGGTGGTGAGGGGGGATGCCCACGTGTATGCGCTTGTCCGTATGCCAGGTACTAGCCGCTGACCAACGCCTCCCTTGACGCTTTTCCAATTTCCAGGAGGTCAGCGAGATGCTCGGCGGCCGCATCACGAACCAGGACGAGGACGAGGTCGAGGACGAGCTCGCCACCCTCGAGCGGCAGGTCAACGGGCCCGCGCCCGCGCCCATGCCCGACGTGCCCCTGCCCGACGTGCCCGACACGAAGCTGCCCGAGCCCGAAACGGCTCGCCAGGAGGAACAACGACAGGAGGAGCAGCCCCAGGCGGAGAGGAGGGCAATGCTAGCCTCGTAATCTACCTATCTATGTGCCCCTCTTTTCCAGCATATACGTCTTTACATTGGATGCAGCGGCAGCAAGCAGCACATGCGACCAGGCCGCGCAGAGAGAGCTTCGGCATGGATACTACATCTTGGAAGCGAATCAACTGTTTTCACATCGTCTCCTTCGAATAGATTTGGGATCATCACTGGGGTTGGCAAGTCGGGGTCATCGCCTGGCAGTAAGGCTGGTTGGTAGAGAGCACCTGATTTCGTGCGATCATTGTTGCAAGAGGACACCAACGTGTCAAGCCTTGTTGTAATATATACATTATCCGACAAGAGTGCCAGGAGCCAAAAGCCACAACCCAGACGCTTTCGTGCTTCTTCCAGGGCTGCTCTCGCTGAAATTCCAACCTGTCCTTTTTGTAGTTCTCTACAATCATGTTCCTTGCAGTAACCATCCCGAAAAGGAACCGGTACGCATTGTGCGGGTATCTCGAATGCTGGGCCCCGAGGAAGCGTTGCCGCCTGCTTGGTGTACTCTACTGAGTGAATTCACCTCTATCAATGTCCGTAACGCCCCAGGCTGAATCAAAACCGATCGCCAATGTCGAATGACTTGCTTGTTGGTGACTTATTCTCGTATCCATACCACATCGCGTGATTCGGGGTTCCGATGTTGAGGTGGCAGATAGACATGATTGGCCCCAGTTGTATAGACAGGGGAAAGTTTGCCATCTCTTCGATACTCCCCCTCGGGCGCTGTTTGATGAACCAACCTTGTGGATCCGTAGGGCAGATTTTCTCGTGAAACCGGCTGAGGCTGTGGCGGCACGCGCGCATATTCTTGAAGACCGCCTCTTTGGTGGTCGTAGTGCCTGATGATGGTGTTAGCCCATGCCGCATGGATTGTCTCGGCGGAGAGGTCAGCTGCTGGAAGGGGTCCGACTAGAGCGGACGCCAGAAGAAGCTCTTCCCATGGACTCGACTCACAGGTCGAAGTGCTCAGGCTGGCGAGGTATCATGCGGACCTCTCTGCGACTATTGCCGCTGAATTCCATCGGAGCGAGCACTGGCTGCCCAGGCCGGACAGCTTCCGTGTAATAGGCCGCCGAGTGACTCTGGAGAGGTGCAGCCTCATGATGGCGTTGCCATACTGAAGAATGCAGCCGGGAATCGCGATCGGGCAGCGGCCTGATCCCAGCGCCATCGAAACCATTCTGATGGCTATGCGATACGAATGTCGGCTGAGGCGCAGGCCTACCAACATATCTCACGTGGGGAGCATCATCAATCCGACGACTTTCTGAGGGCAACATGCCCTGCATAGTACCACCTGCTCTGGCTGAAGATCGCTCGTAGATCTCGCCAGCGGGGGGGCCTTGCGATTCGGCGGCGTAGGGCATGTAACGGCTGTCTTCATTGACGACGATTGGATTGGTCCTTGTCCTAAGAGGACCAAATCCACGGGGATGCTGGGTCAAGTTATCCCTGACAATTCCCCAAGAGCCAACGGGAGACACAACACGATCTGTGCTATGTGGAGGAGGCCGGGCGGTGGAAGACTCCAATCGAGCATATCCATTGCCGTGGTCTTCCGGGTGAATGATACGAATAAAAGAGGGTTTCGAACGTCCATCCAAACCTTCGTGGTCGTATGTTACGACCCGACGACGTTTCGCAGCCAACTCATGGTTGTCTTCCGCGGAAACTGGGGAGCGGGGTCGCAAATGTGAACGAGAAGCATCAAAAGGAAGCCGAGTGAGCACTCGAGGGGGCTCTGCTAGCTGTTGCGATTCACGGTGCATGCCCCGGGTCGCATTCTGTGCACCCCAGACGGAGCTGGGTGACGCTGGTTCAACGGAGGGCAGCAACATATCCTGCAAACCAGTCCTAATGGGCGACAAGGATGAGTGTGGATAGCTGTGACTCGCATAGGGCCTCCCAACTTTGGGCTGAAAACCCTCCGGCACACAAGTGCCACGCGGGACTGGTTCGCGCGTATGAATGAATGGAATAGCACGTGTCTGGGCTGTTGTTCTCTCCTGATCAGAGCCACCGTCGAGACGCGATGAGGGTCTCGTCTCAACATGGTCCAGCACCCGACCGTTATAAGGTATAGGATAAGCCGAACTTGGCAGTCTTGGACCGGATTCCACTGCGCGATCACGCTCCTGGCTCAGGGTGGGGTCCATGGCCGCGGACGCGAGGCGGGGCACGCCAGAGCCAGCGAGCTGACCATTAGGCTGGCGCGTACCTGCGAGGGCTTCAGCAGTCGCAGCATATCTCCTAAATCGCTCTTGGACCTTTCGAGCCTGCTTGCGCTGAGCTCTGGTGACTATCCGCTGTCTAGGCGGTGTCAAGACGGCCGAGGACACACGATTGCCCCTGTATTCTTGGCCCATTGCCTGGGGAGATCTGAGATCGTTCAGAGACACGATGCGGTTCGTGGCGGACCTGGCGGCGGACAGCGCCCTCGCATTGCGCACGTGAGCATCATCTGAGCCACTACTGTCCTCTTCGCCATCATCCTCGCTGTCGTCCTCGCTGTCGGAAATCTCAATGACTTCCCGGAGGATCTCGTCCAACTGATCGCGACCAGTCTCCTCATCTCCTCGCCACTTGACGATGATGTCCAGGCAGGGCTGCTGTGTAGCTTTCCGAGCATCGGGCCAACTGGCCTCTTTGAGTAGCTCGTCATACCGAGTATGGGTGTGCCTGATGTGCGCAAGGGCTGCAAGCTGCACGCGGCGGGCCAGGGAAAGCTCCGCAGCCGTACCAACTTTATACTTGCCGTTGAATTTGCCGTCCTAAACAGAAGATGAAGTTAATGCTGTCGCATGGCTATCGAATCGATGGGACTGTGAGGAGACGTACTTTCTTAAAGGCGTGCTGGATGATTTCATGTCGGTCTGTGTGAGGGATCCTGGGGAAAAGATCTCGGAGGACGGCGTCGGCTTGTTTGTCGATTTCGCGTTGGCTTTCCGGTATGGGCTCGGGTCCATCGAGGCGACGGGCGTCCGTGGCATAGTCCTTGTGCCCTTTCCGTCTTAAACTATCGCGCGCCTCACTGACAATGGTCTCCCTAAAATGATAGCCAGTGCGGAACATGTGGTGCTCGAGCGCATTTTGGTCCTTCAATTTCTATGCGTAAAAAGAGTCAGCAAGGCTCAAGCTGTAGCACCGCATACAGCATATAGCAGGGACCTACAGATACAATGAAGAACATGGCGTCCCGGCTGCGGCATATCTCCTTGCATTCTTTGGAGAGTTCGGGGTTGCCGATGGGAACGAATTCGAAGCCCGGCGGAGGATTCGTGCTGGTTGTGGTCTGCTTCCAGGTGAGTATTGCACTTCAGTTCTCTTCTTGCCAGCGAGTTCAGCTACCTGGTACTCCAACTTCTTCTTCTTGTCCGAGTTTTCGACCGCCTCGAAATAGGTCTTGTGGTGCACTTTGGGTGGCCGCTTGAGGGGGTTGAGGCGCTGCCAGATGCCGTCTCGATACTGGCTTGCCCTCTCCATCTTTGAGCGACGAGCGGCAGCCTGTACGCCATGGGCCGGCGCAGGCACTTTCTTCTTTTCTTTGGCCATGATGACAGTAATCCTAGCCTTACCATACTAGAAACAGTCTGACAACAGGAAAAGTAGAGATAGGAAAGAGAAAAACGACCGCGGCTTCACTGGAGCATAAGCAGGTACCTACGCCATCAGGGAAACGAAGGCGTGCTTCTGGGCCAGGAAAAGGCAGTCCGAAATACCCTCTGGAGAGGTAGATAGGGCAGACACCGCCCTACTGCGCAGAACGAAAGAATGGTTGGTTGGGAAGCGCAAATGTTATAGCCTCATAGGCACGCCCGGACAGGTAGGGAATGCGACCGATAAGACGACGGCAAGCCGAGTCAGCAGATGCGCTCAGTACAACAGTAGGGACACTGCGTGCCGCATCAGATGGCGCGTCTTCCTAGAAAAGCTCTTTCCCGGCGTGCAAGCCTGGGAAGATACTAGTATAGTACTCGTGTCGCGTGGAAGTTGTGCAAGAAAGTGAGAGGTGTGGTTTGTACAGAGAGGAAAGAGAAGTCGTCGAGGCTCGAGGTTCGAGGTCGGCCCACAGTCATGGGGTGTTTGTGGTCACAAGCCACACCGACCAACGTGGCTTAGCCGATGGCCTGAGGCACGCAGCCACACGTCCCAATTGGCTCCGGCTGGTCGGTTGATTGATTTCTCGCAATTCGACCTACGCTCTTTTCGTCAGAGAGCTCTTGAGAGAGAGACGACACAACCATCCACGCAACCGAACCCTCTTCCCATCTCCCACATCCGACGCCCCTACTCCGCCGCCATGTTCTCGCGAACGGCATTCCGCTCCATTCGGGCCGCCGCTCCCCAGCGGACCATCGCCCGCCCGGCGGTGCGCTGTTACGCCGCGCCCGCCGCCTCCGACGTGAAGCCCCCGATCGCCCTGTACGGCGTCGACGGCACCTATGCCACTGCTCTGGTACGCCGCGCCCCACCTGGCCCGATTGTGGTCTGAGGAGAGAGATAGAGGGGGAGAGAGAGAGAGAGTTCCGAGGAGGGCCACGGCGGCCAATTGGTTATTGCCGACGGCTTGTCTGGAGGTCCCTCCCTCCCCTGATGCTCGCTCGGAGAAGCAAAGCAGCGCAGCTGCAGCCCGGCTAACGCATGAGCCATTCCGAACAAAATAGTACACGGCGGCGGTCAAGACGTCGGCGCTGGACCCGACGGCGCGGGCGCTGAGCAGCCTCGGCGACCTCGTCTCCCGCGACGCCAAGCTGGCGGCCATCCTGACGACGCCGACGCTGAGCGACGCCGACAAGGGCGCCGTCGTGGCCGAGCTGCAGAAGACGGCCGGCGGCAACGAGACGGTCCGCAACTTCCTCGCCACCCTGGCCGAGAACAACCGGCTCGGCCTGCTCGAGCCCGTCTGCGAGAAGTTTGGCGAGCTCATGAGCGCCGCCCGCGGCGAGGTCGAGATGACCGTCACCAGCGCGCAGGTGAGATCTATTGCCATTCCCATTGCCATTGCATATATATATATATACACCGCCCGTCATATTTATTCACGTGTGGACTCCCCTTTGCTGACAATGAGGTGTTTTTTTGATAACCCGCGCAGGCGCTGGACAACCGCACCCTCGGCCGCCTCGAGACCGCCGTGTCCAAGTCGCAGTACGTCGGCCAGGGCAAGAAGCTCAAGGTCCGCAACCAGGTCAACCCGGAGATCGTCGGCGGGCTCGTCGTCGAGATCGGCGACCGGACCATCGACCTCTCCGTCTCCTCCAAGATCGCCAAGATGAACAAGCTCCTCACCGACTCCCTGTAGAATAATCCTACCTTTTTACGTACCGTATTTATTAGAAGCGCGAGGGGTCGACTTCGCGCCGTGGGGGGGATCGAATCGACTCGTTCACGTGCTGGGAGGAGGCTCGCAGTATTCATGTCTTCCTCGTGGAGATGGCACTCGTGTATAGGAGCGTAAGATAGAGAAAGAAGCCTTCATCATACAGTTCTCATTTGTTTGTCATCAGGTGCAAGTTCTTTCTCTTTTTATGGCAACGTGGTGATAGCATATTATGGTACTTGATCGCCAGGATGTTGAGCTCCATTGGCAACTTGAATCTCAGAATCCCCTACCTAAAGTCGGTAGGTATCAATGTCTTCTGACTGAAGTATTTACACAACGCCCACCTAAGACACTTCAGACGCCGGAGAGGGGCTCTTTCAAGGCCAGTTTCGAGAAACCAGAGAGCGGAAGGATTTCAGCACTATCTCCTACTACAGAATGCCACAAGCTGCTACAGACAATATCATCTCCGGTTGCCGACTTCCAGAGGGATTTATAGATTTAGACATACACTGGGGGACTGCACTCCGATTGGTCTAAACAGCAACTCTGCCAACTTTCACAAAAGCTCGCTTTAGCTCTCTAGGGCAAATAGGACACCTTATAGTGAGTGACACTTCTTGCTTGTGGAGTCTGTGCATAGGAAAATGTAGGCATGGACACGCTCTATGGGTAAACCTTTCTTATCCCTCTTGCCCGTCTTTGAAGTTCTACCCTTTCTTTCCTGTATCGCCACTGTACTCTAGTCATTCTAAGTCCTGATAGAGCCATGGGGGCCTCTTCCTCTAAGTGTCTAAGCATGAGTCTCGAATTCCTCTCCGCTGCCGTAACCATAGACATCGTCATCGTCCTTAACCCTCTGTAGCTGGTCGGAAATGTACTGATGTAAATGGGCATCGGCCGCCTTACGTTCCGGATCATCTACACTGCGGGCGTCGTAGTCGTCTCCATTCACCGAATTGTCGAAGTCGCTTCGAGCGCCAATGGAGCGTGCGGTCGAGGACCGACGCATATGTGGCTTCTGGTGTTTTTGGCCGCCCATGTGAACTTGTCGATGCACAATGTCGTCGAAATAATGCGCCATGCCCACAGACGGTGTCCGTGGGGTTTGAGGCAGGCGGCAACTCATTCTGTTTTTCTGTCAGTGTTTTCTTCAGCACAAAGTCATGTGGCCCTACTTACCCGGTGTCATGGATCATTCGAGCGATCAAGCCGGTCCAGCCACACTGGTGAGATGCACCTAAGCCACGGCCTGAGTCGCCGTCGAAGAACTCGTGGAACCACATGTGATCCTTCCAGTTAGGGTCGAAATCAAGCCTGTCGTTTCCAGCATTGATGCTCCGGCGGCCATCATCGCCACGAGCGAACAAGTGCTGCAGACGATGTTGTATTTCCTCGGATACGTGGCCCAGGTGCATGTATTCCCCGGAGCCGGTAGGGCATTCGACCTTGAAATTTTGTCCAAAGAAGAGGTAGAACCGCTGCAACGATTCTACCAATAGGAAGTTCACGCACAGCCAAATCGGGCCTCTCCAATTGCTGTTCCCACCAAACAGACCACTGTCTGAGTCGCCTGACACGTATCCAACCGTGAACTTCTGACCATTGGCGTCCATAGAATATGGGTGGTCTTTGTGATACTTGGAGAGGGACCGGATGCCATACTCGCTGAGGAATTCGTCCTCATCAAGCATACGCTTGAGAATCTTCTCAAGTCGGTCCCCGCTCACAATGGAAAGCAAGATGCGGTTGCCTTTGCCTCTCTTCCGAATGCTGGCCATATTCCTTTCCGCTAGATCACAGCGGTGCTCGACAAACCAGTCCACTCGCTTCTTGAACGAAGGAAGCTTATTGACCAATTCGGGCTCTAGGGTCAAGGTACCGTAGAGGGGGATCAGCCCCACGAGGGATCGCACGGGGAGTTGCTGGATCCAAGGGCCACCCCAAGAAATCGCGTCGTAGTAGAAGCCATCTTCTTCGTTCCACAGCGACTTCTCGTCCTTCCCAGCCTTGAATGTCATGGCATCGCTGATGAAGATGAAGTGCTCAAAGAACTTGGAAGCGATGTCTTCATAGATCCGCCGGTGCTTGGCCAGCTCGAGGGCGATGTTCAGCATGCAGAGGCAGTAAAACGCCATCCAGCCCGTGCTGTCGGCTTGTTCCAGCACTCCGCCGGTAGGTAGCGGCTCGGAACGGTTGAATAGCCCGATATTGTCCAGCCCCAGGAATCCACCCTCGAAGACGTTCTTCCCATCAACGTCCTTTCGATTGACCCACCAAGTGAAATTCAGGAGCAGCTTTTGGAAAACCCTCTCCAAAAAGTCAATGTCCTGTCTCCCGTATATCTTGCGCTCAATCTTGAACACGCGAAAGGTTGCCCAGGCGTGCACGGGTGGGTTCACATCACCAAAGTTCCATTCGTACCTAGTTACCATGTCAGTGAAAATCTCTCAAAGTGGTCATCATGCTGGGACATACGCAGGAAGCTGGCCGTTTGGATGACAATACCATTCCCTGGTGAACAAATCGATCTGCTTCTTGGCAAAATCTGGATCAATCATGGCGAGCGGGATGCAGTGGAAGGCCGAGTCCCATGCGGCAAAGAAGGGGTATTCCCAAGAGTCGGGCATGGACAAGATGTCGTCGATATGGAGATGCTTCCACTGGGAGTTTCTGATGCCTTTCCTCTCCGGTGGTGGGGGTGGTTGCGAGGGATCACCGTTGGCCCACTGATCCCATATGAATTGGTAGTACTGCTTACACCACATCATGCCGGAGAAGGCCTGCCGTTGGATATTACGCAAGTCCTCGGACATGGGCAAGGGGCTAATGCGGTAGTAAAAATCGTCGGCTTCCTCCTTCCTCTTTTCGACGATATCATCGAACTGCTCTTCGTCGAGGTAAGTCTCGTTTTTCCTTGAGAACCTGAATCGAACGACTACAGTTGCCTGTTAGCCCCTGACGAGGATTCTCCGCGCCGAAAAAAGACCTACCTGCACATTCTCCAGGGGCGACGCCACCCGACTCGTTGAACGGGAACCAGGCCGCACATTTGGTTCCAGTGCTGGCTGGGTTGACAGCCTCCTTCTTCGCATCTACTATGTACTGGTGGAAAGCGTCTTTGACATAGGGGACCTTATTCTCCTGTCCGTAAAGTGTCTTGTAATTGGTATCGTTGTCCGTGAACAAGAGCTCCGGCTGCACGTCTTCGCCACTTGGTCCGATACCAGGCGACGGCGACAGCAGTACATAGCGGTCCCCAAGCTCGTGGTGTTTCGACTTTGCCATATTCTCGGAAAAGGCCGAGATGGAAGGTTTCAACTCTTTTGCCTCGCGGCCCCAATCCCAGGTGTTGCGGAACCAGACATGAGGAATGATGTGGAGGGGAGCAGGATCGGGTCCTCTGTTCCAAGCTGTCACGCGAAAGAGAATCTCGTCGGGGTCGTCGGCCTCCTTGGCAGTCTCAATGATAATGTCCCAATACCGATCCTCGTCGAAGATGCCAGTATCGAGGATCTGGTATTCCTTCTCCTGCTTCGTCCTTTTCGCATTCTCCTGCAGGAGATCGGAGTATGGGAAGGCTTTCTGCGGGTACTTGTATAGATACTTCATGTAGGAATGCTGAACAAATGGTAAGCTATCATCGTGGGCCATGGCCTTCTGAGGGCCCGTACCGTCTACAGTAGTAATGTCAGCGAGGTTGGCTTTCCGCAGGCACGAGCATGTATCAAAGCTTACAGGTGTATTATCTAGGTGGAAATGAGCTTCCTTGATGCTCTCGCCGTGGTTTCCCTGAGGATTGGCCAGACCGAAGAGGCGCTCTTTGAGAAAGGGACTGGGGACGGTTCAGCACAATCCTACAGCCATGGGATCCATTGAATACGAACTCCTGCTCGTTCCAGAAGGCGAACGCGATGTTCTGCAAGCCGTGCGTGTCGGACACTCCAGCAATGCCGTCCTCACCCCATCGGAAGGCTCGAGATCGCGCATGGTCGTGGTTGAAGTCTGTGGATATGCGCGATTAGCCACGTGCTGAGGGCGAGTGAGGTTGAGGGGCGCATACGACTCCAGGCGTCGCCGTCGGCGCTGTAGTCCTCTCGCACTGAGGGTAGTCATGGCAGGTCAGCACGGCCACTCTATGTCAACCGCAACGAAGAGTGCTGTATGGGTCTTGCCTGTAGCCCACTGGCGCTCAGCGACGTAGGGACCCCATTTCTTCCAGTACTTGGTACGGTTGCGGTCCTCCTCAAGGCGCTTCTCTTCTTCCGTTAGGTACTCATGGTTGTCGACCACGACCATCTTGGAGGGCCGGCGGTACTAAGCAGGGAGCAGCTAGGGAGCACAAGCACACAAGGTGGAAGCAGAGTACGAGACGATGTGGTGTTGCGGGGAGGTGGGAGGAAAAAAACGCGGGACAGAAGTCGGCGCTGGCGTGCTTAGGTGGTGCAGATGAAACTCGGGTACTTACGCGCCTGGCGTTGGTTGGCATATACCAGTAGCCGCCGCTACCTATCTGATTGGGGCAAGCCGGCTATGGGATCTCTTCCCACGGGCAGCCGCGGAGAGGATCCAGAGGGAGGATCCTCTCTCATCCGTCGAACCAGAGCGCCAGCGGTGAGCACTGATGAGGGGCAGACATGGACCTGCGGGTAGCAGGTACCTCTTATCGTGGAGCCGCTGCATGACATCACCCGCGTGTAGCAGCGATAAGAAGTACCTGAGGTGCCTGGCTAGGTGTCGAAGTACCTGGACGCAAGCCATGCAATGCAGGGTCAGATATATACGGTACCTAATGAGGTATTCACCCACTTACCCAAGTTGGTAAGAGTCTTGTTGTAAGTATTATATATTATCGATTCTATTAATAACGACACGAATGGCACGTCAGCTACCGGTACCTTACGTTGTGTCTCGTCAGTTGTTGGTCTGTTCTATTCTGGAGGGAAGAGGAAGAGGCAGAAATGCTGTTGGCGACTGATACCAGAAATAAGTTCCTGGTATATAACACAGTGTGGGTAGTTACCTTAGTCTAGATGATCTAAAGTCCCACGCACAGTATGGAATTAGTGTCCGCGGCACGCACACCCCTCGGGGCTCCAAATCTCCCCAACCTCTGCCCCAACCAACCTCCAGTTCCGGCTCTGCCCCGACTCGACGCCAGCCCCAGTGGCTCCATTCCCGGACTCCATTCCCACATTACAAGTCCCACTGCCAGTTGGCTTGCCCTAAATCCGACGAGTAAAACTGTCCCATAAAGACGACGCTCTTCATTCTCTGCGTCATCACCAACGAGCCCGCTGTGTATGCCAATGTCTGGTGCTTCGAAACCCGCTCTTTTGTGCCAGGAAAGCCAAATGCCCGCTGATAGATCCATCTTCATGTCTTGGCGAACCACGGAAACTTCTTCTTCGACATGTCCAGCGCACTGCCCGACGTGCTCTCCACCGTGATACTTCGCTGGTAAATCTCCTATATTGTTATGTTAGCCGCAGATGCCCCGGCAGAGGACCAGGCGGGGAGCAAGGGAGGTTAGGAAATGTCCCGTACCTCCTCGTCGGTGGGCATCAAGCACTCCAGGATGAGCTCTCTTGCCCCATCGTGCTTGGAGAGGTTGGGATACGGTGTGCCCTGCGATTTCATGATGGGCAGGATAACCTCGCCCAGCACCTCAAACTTCCTCCAGTTGATGCGGTTGCCCTGGGGCCCGACAAAGGTCACGCTGCCCTCCTCAGCCGAGACCAGGTCTCTGCGGTGCAGAGGCATGAAGGGGATGCGCGGCAACGGCGAGTTCTCCCACGCCAGCCGATACGCAAAGTGGCTCTTCTGTGTGCCCATAAGAAGGACCAGTCGGGCAAACTGCTTCTGCAGATCCGCAGGCACCAGGGCTCGCGTCTGAGAGAGTCTGTGGATCGCCGTCCCGTTGATGCCCGCGAGCACTGCTGCGAGGCTGTTATAGTTGTTGAGCTTCCTCAGCTTGATCGCGATCTGCATGAACTTGTCCAGCATCTGTGCACGGTGTTTGGCCTTGTCCCGGATGAGTATCATGTTCGACACCCACGTGGCGATGTGGTTGAAATGCGTAATCATGCGGTTGACGTTTCTCATGGATTTGCACTTCTCCTTCTGCTCCTGCGACAGACTGACGTGCCGGACCAAGTCGCGAATGCGGATCGACGAGAACATGACCCAGTCAATCCGTGTCATCTCGTCCGCAATGTCCGCATCGGGTGTGTCCATGAAGATGTGATAGCGAAACTTCGTGAGGGGAACGTTGCGTGTGGGCACCATCAAAGCAGCCTCACGCTCGTAGTCCTCATACGAATGGAATTGGAATGAGTGCGTCTTCGTCGGTGCTCCTACATCCGCCATCATTGACGAGCCGGCCGAAGCTCGTCGCTCTGCCTGGTCATCCACGCTCAAAGAGCTCATACTCTCAGATACTTCATTACCCAGCTTGGCCGTGCTCCTGGCGGGATTCGGCGCCTCCTTGCCCGCTTGACCGTCCTCGAAGGAGTCGGCTTTGGCCCAGCCTGTGTCGTCTTCCTCGATCACAGCGATCTCCAGAATCCGCCGCATCTGCTGTGCGGCGGCCGAAAATATCGGCTCAGCTGACAGGTTTTTGATGAAGTCGTCCAACGTCCTCCTCGTGGTTGGACGTGCGAAGTCGCTGGGGTAAAAGGTCACCCACTTAGCAACTACCTCGATCATACGCAGCTGCACCGAGGTTCTCGTAAGATAGTGGATCGACTTATCATCCTTTACACTCTCCATGCGAGACGAGATGGCCGAGAACAGCTCGCCGGGGGCGGCGAATTTGCGATACAAGCATAGGAAAACGTCGGCGAAGTTGTTATCCGACCTGGACATTTTCGGGGCGATGAGGCGATCAACCAATTCATCAAAGCTCACTCCCAATTTTTTCGCCGGCCGTTCAAATACCGCTTCGTCCCCTCGTTGTAACAGCGGAATATCATCCGAGTATCTGAGAGAGTCTAGGTCCGAATCCTCAATATCAATGAAGGAGCTGTTGGTTTGGCCACGGTCCAGTCGTATACCCGTAGTGCGTAGCATACTGGAGACGGTCTGGCTATCGTCCTTATCGTGTATGCTTCCCCCCGTTAGGTCGACTCGGGAAGACCTTGAAGACTGCCGATACTCCGGATCCATCTGACTAGCAAAGCCTCTCAACAGGGACATATCAGAGCTCGCGCGGTTGTGCTTACTCTGTTGGCTTGAGGGTTGAGCAGAATCCGGTAGGGCATCCAGGTACGCGGCCGAGGCTGCCCGGCGCCTCGCGCCGCCGCCTTCTCCAGCCTCACCATCTACGTCCGAGCAGATAAGGTCAGGTGCCGAACAAGTATTGGCTTGCAACCGTTGAAGAGCCCCGAGGGTCGTACTCACCAGGTCTCATAACCAGCGCCTTCAGTAGTGCAGACAGGGCTGTCCGGGCACTCTCCGGTTTGTTGCTGGAGGTCTGAAAAGTGGCCAGGCACGACTGACAGGCGGCAGCGACAGCTTGTGTGTCAATTTGCCGCACAGGTTCTGGAAAATCGCACTTGGTGGCTACAAGCACAGCTGGTAGCGATGAGTTCACCAAGGCGTCTGTTCAACTTAGTCGTTTGTTCTGTAGAATAGGACGAATGGGGGCCGAGGCCGCGGCCGGGCAAGACAGGGCTTACTGAGAGTCTGAGGCAATTCGATGATACTATCCCTATTCGTAACGTCGTAGAGGAGCAGGACTCCATTCACCCGAGGCATGATGGCCCCTCCCATCTGCTTGGGCCATTGGATCTGGCGATCCGGGTCCACGTCGAAGTATTCGAGATCCAGGTCGAACAGAGTGACGGCATAAGGTATGCTGTCAATGCTAATACGCGCCGTCGAGAGATTCGGGCCCGGAACGCGGGACAGAGACAGACATCTCTGTATGAAATGGGACTTGCCCACCCCTTTGGCGCCGATGACAGCTATGGTGAGACTCTCCATCTTTGCCACAGGCGTCCGACCAGCGATAGCTCCACCAGCAGCTGTGCGGCACGCAGAAGTTCGAATCAGGGGTTCTCCCAGAGAAGCCGTGCCACGACGCGGGGACGATTTACAGTCAGCGACTTGTTGCGCGGAGCTGACCTGGGCGGGGTTGGAGAATGGGCATTGCGGCCCTCGAGCGGCACAGGAGCTGGGGTCGAGTTCGCGGTATCAGTCGCGTAGTTGTACTGCTGGAGAAAGGGGTCGTCGAGGACCGAGTCGGAGGAGCTCCTGCGAACGGGCGAGCTGGAACGGCAGGCCCAAGAACATGGAGCAGTGTCGGGCAGAAGTGTAGGTAGCTTGGGCCGGCCCTCGAGCTTTGGACGCTGGAGGTGGTCGTCGATGCAGACGCGCTGTAACTTTGGCTCGGCCGGGAACTCGTATCGGGGGTATGAAGGTTAAACTAATAACGGTGGTACCTCTGAGTCCTGTCGGCACGGAGGGGGGTGAGCTACAGGATCTCGCGGACAAGGGGAAAGACAGCTCCTTAAAGGGGCATGGATATCAGTCAAGAGGGAAGTTAGAGAAGCTCCTTACAGGTAGTCTCGTATTGGAACCTTAGCCCGTCACCCGTACAGTCGGTATGTTGAGCTAGGTTGTTTGGTAGTAGATGCTGGTAGTAAATGCCGGGATCGCGGGTGGCATTGAGCTTGGCCGCCAGAGAACTCCATAATAAAACAGCCCCTCATCCAAGTCCCGTCTCAACCCCCACAGTCACACCCCCAAGTCTGAAGTCCCCTGTCCTTACGAACTACGGAGTACCGTAGTACTACGGAGTACGTGTAGATCGTGCGAACGACATATGTATTTACTTACTTTACCTAACTCACCTACCTTACGCGCCGCCATTTCAGTCGCTGTCACCATCACACTGGTCCAACCGGCAGAATGCCTCTGTCTTTTAACCGTTGACGTTTACCTCCAGCACGGGTCGATATCGCCAGCAGCGTCACCGATTCACCGGTGAGCCCAGGCGCCCTGTACCACTTGCCGAATGTGTCGTCCTCGCCAGCCCGCCGCGGCGGGATTCGGATAACCCCCCAAACGCCCACGTGGGCAGGACGGCCGGCCAATGATCAATCGCCGCCATTTCAAACGGTCAACGTTTCCTCGCCTTGCCGACCCGGGACGGCCACGCGCATCCAGCACACCAGGTATCTATCAGGTTGACCTTGCTGCATGCAGATCGAATGATCACGGTCTCGGGCGAGTTGGCGTGGAAGGCCTGCTACTCACCGGTATGAGTTCAGGACGCGACATGATATCCGGAGATGCCGTCCCGGGTCCTCCCGGGGACTTGCTCAGACAGACACCCAGCACACCGACACCGCCAGCTGGGTTTCTGAGGTCCGCAACACCGGTGGCGTGCTTGCATCTGGGCTGTCTCGCTCGCTCGTTGCCATGGCTTACATAAAGCAAGTAGCTAAGCAACGGAGTCGTCTTTCGTAGGTCTGCCGAGGCTCTCGACACTGCGAGCTGGCATGTCTGGGCAGCATGAACTAGAAGGTATGCTCATAGGATTGGTCATGATGCGAGACACTGTATAGATCTGTCCTACAGCTAAGGATAACCACACTCCAACCAAGTAGCTGATCGAAAAAAGTGAGGACTTGATTCCTGAAGACAGCTTGGCAAGGGCGGAACTACAGATCTCTGTCGTTGAGTCGACTTACCGCGTAGAGCTGTTGCATTTGCGACCTGGATGGCGATTCAGATATCCGAGTCAAAGGATGAGCATATACTGTAGTTGTTATATCACACCATGATCCGTCTACTTCCTTGACGAGAGCCCGATTGGTGGGGGATTACACGCGCGAACCGCGCATCCGCTCATTCCCATCGATACGCTCGGTAGACAGGACCGGTAACACACATTTGAAGATGGGTTACCTGGAATCGAGCAACTCGAGACATACATTTATTGCAGAATTGCTCTGGCTGCATCGCCGTGTCTTCATTACAATAAAAAGCCAAATGGCACCTGACACTGCGTGATAGAAAAGCAGCGTGTCTGGTTCTTAGCGTGACGGTAGTTATAGATGCTTCGATTTCTATGCGAATTCGATATCGAGATGCTCTACAATCTAGTTGGAGCAGCATGAACTAGGCTGTGAGTAGCAATATATATTACACATTCAACCAGCTGTTGTCTTTCGAGTCATTGAAGCACATAGATGGTGTAGTCATATGAAAATGATGTGTGTACAGAATCAAAAAAACAAGTCAGGTCGGAGAAAGGACGGTTCGAGACCATGGTCGGCCCTGTTAGGACTAAACTTTTTATTTTCAATAAAACATGAAAAAGGCAATGTATACCCACGTAACTCTTACCTTGTACAGCAGAGGGGACTACAGGTACTTTTCCTGATTTTTAATCTCCCGTTATCCATCCCTTATAGCCCTTAAGAAGTAGCCTTAAGCTGTTAATTATGTCTACTGCTTAACTTACTGCTGATAGTAGTAGTAAAGACAGTGGAATGATATGCCGCCAGGTAAGACATTATCTTCATTAACACCATGTTTCAAGCTAGGGTGAAATACTGTCATATTCCGGTCAAGATTGCTACCAACCCCTGACAGGGGTTGAGCAACTAAGCTATCATGAACAAGTGTATTGAAGAGCATCAATCTTGAGGGAACGTCTTTCCAAGGGTATAAATTGCCAAGCCTCCCCGTGATCAAAGCAATTATCTGTTCAATACTACGCCACAGCCCTGTACTAGTACAGGCATCAGTCCCTGAGTGTTGAGAATCCATTCAGGGGCTTTGCTTCCAGCAGCTGGCAGTGGAAGGATAAGCAGCAAATCAGGTTTTATACAAAAATGTAATTATGTGCGATAGCAATACATCTGCTTTCGTTACCTTCGGCTACAATACTATGAAACTGTAGCCACCAAGGTAGTTGGAGAGCTATGGTGTACCTAACTTGGGTGGGTCGTCTATTGTTGCGTTTGCTGCTGGTGGTACTGCCTTTGTCACCGGGTACCACAGCTGCCCTTATTACTACTGCTATCAGATCTACTACTATGATTGCTTCCACAGGGGTGTATGTGGTCACTACCTCATCGAGATAGGTAAATAGGTAGACGAGTAAATAGATACCTACCTAAGGTAGGTAGGTAGGTACTAGTATCTGACTGATATATTGAATCGTTTGGCCGCAGTGACGGCCGGGGTGATGAGTGACAGACTAACGGCTGGCTCCCGAGACTCGGCAAGGGCTATGGCATCAGAGCTGTTTGCTGCCAGCTCAGCTCGTCCCCAGAGCCAGTGTGAACTGGAATCGACCTGTCGCACAAGGCCAGATGCTGTGGTTTACATACTGTGGCCCACCCCACGTGGTTTGTGTTCTTGAGGCCGTTGCCGCCGCACACCTGCCACGGAAGCGGTCACCTTGCACCTAGGCCTTAAGCCGTTGCCGTGCACCGAGTGTCTGTACTGAAAGCAACTCCATAACGCGCTCTGCCTGTCAAGCATTTCCTAGAGCTCCTTCCTCGGCGGGCCACAAGTACCTACGGCAACTACGGTCCTGCCCCAGAAACACACTTTCACTTCCTTCCCACAGTAACCAGGCCGCGCTTGCCTCTACAGCAACCCAGTATCTACCCCAGGCAATAGGTATCCACTCTCGCCATGGACTCTCAACCAAGCTGCGAACACAACTCCTCCTCCGGTGATGATCGCGACGACCGCATGAGCGACAAGGACAAGATGCCGCGCCCTGAACCTGTCGCCGCAGCTGCCCCCAAGGGCAAGATGCCCACACCTCACAAGCGCCCGGAGCTCGACCTGAGTCGCATGCTCAGTCACGATCAGCACAAACAGCTCTCGGTCCTCATGAATGCCATCCTTGACGACATGCAGACCCAGATTAACAACACTTTTCTCGAGATGAAGGTCATCGATGTCAAGGACCCTTTCGAGGGCATCGACATTCTCAAGCCTATGGTCCTGAGTGTGCCTAACCCACGGAGCGAGAAGTACAGAGCGAAATACGGCGACATTGGCCTGAGCAAAGACAAAATCGACATCAATGACACCGAACAGCTGAGAAAAAGCATGAAGCCTGTCGACCCTCCCAAGTCCTCCAACCCGGAGCTGAGACTCCCCAAGTCTATTGAGGAGCACACACAAAACACCGGGTGGAACTCGACTGAGATTGCCATCAGAAGCCAGGAAGACCTGCGAAAGGAAGCAGAAAGCCACTTCAGAAAGTGGCGCAATATGGTGTCCAAACGTCTACTGGATATAGTCATCATTGGTCCCGGTACACCCGGCAATGTCACTTACAAGAGAGAGGAATATGTTCCAGGTAATGCCAGACGGACCGGGAATGCTTCGAGAGGGAGACCGGCCAGACCGCCGCCTGGTGAGTGCTCCCTCTTGGGCAGCTCACGGAGTACAAGTCTTTATTTTTTTGATTCTCTTGGTTCTCGTATCTCTTCTTTTCCCTCCCTTGCCTATGCCCTGCTTCCAGGGGACCCCCTCCCCTTTTCGTATAACCTCATCGGCATCCCATCACCATTCTCACCTTAATGCTGAATTCCCTGACCCTTTACAACGCGGCATTTGCTCCTATGTTCACTTTTGGTTTCTGCTTGGCGTTTTTTCTTTCTTTTTCAAGCCGGTCTATCAATGTTGTATGCTGGCCCGGCCCTCTGCTACCTATACCCGACTTCCCCCCTTTTTGCAAAATCCTAGCGGCATTCCATCCCCCTCCACCACTTCGTCGCCGAATACCCTGATTCTATACAAAGCACCCTTCATTTTCAATTTTGCCTCTGGTTTCTACTCGAAATTTTGCGTTTACAGTGGTCCATCTAGGCTCAATGCTGACAAACATCACAGGACTTCCAACTGGATTTGCTACCCAGTCTAACGCTGCCTGGATCAAACACTACCCTCCGATGTACACCATGCTTCTTAATGGTGAAAGAGAGAAGCGCGCGCTGATTCTGCACTCCATGTTGCTGATGATGCTGGGACTTGACCAGTACACCTCATATGCTCGCGCTGCCCTTCTCAAGCTTGCCACCGCATTGCATGTTCCAGCCATCGTCCTCCTGCAGGATGAGCTCAGAATATCTCAAGCACTTGCCCAGATTGTCAAGGGAATCTCGGCTGAAGAGGTGGCACAGAGGCGAGCCGAGGAAGGCAAGCCACCTAAACGTTGGAGGGGCAGTGGTTTGCCTAGTGCCGTCTCGCCCGCCTTTTCCGGCGTCCTTGCGCAGCCTCTCGTGGATGCGGGAGTCGGAACGGTCTTCACAGGCTTGGGATATCCGCCCCATGTGGCTGCAAGTCTCCTGGGCGGCGTTGGCGCCGCAGAAAGCACCGTCCCTGTCGGCACCTTGTTCGGGCTGTACGGAGCCCGACAAGGCGGCAAGGCGATGGATGCATACGCCAAGGAGATCCAAGACTTTGCCCTGACCCCCATGCATGGAAGCATGCAGACCGAACTCCGAGATCCAAAGGATGTGCCCGCTGAGAACCGGAGAATGCGGGTGACTATCGCTGTCAGCGGTTGGACCACCCCGGAAACTGGATACAAGGAACCCTGGCGTTTCCTGAGCCAGTACAGCGAAGTCTATGCTCTCAAGTACGAGACCGAGGCCCTGGAGAAACTAGGCACGCAGTTACGAGCCCTCGTGAAGACCCAGGGTTGGACAGAGGCAAAGAAAGTGCTTCACAAACGTTCAGGTAAAGAGAGCCTATGTGTTCTGCTAAAGATATGCTAACGGCTCGATCAGTTTTCGATAGACTGAAAGAGTCTGACTGGCCATTGGAACTTCACAAGAACGACAAGAATGCCTCGAACGCCTGGAAAGTTGCAATGACACGGTCCTTTAAGGCCGGCGAAGTCCTCGCCGAGCTTCTGATCAACAGAGTCCAAGGCGAGAGACCGGTCACCCTCATAGGCTTCACTTTCGGCGCCTATGTCATATACAAGTGCCTGATGACTTTGGCAGAGAAGAAAGCCTTTGGCATTATCGACAACGTCGTCATGATGGGTGCCCCCTGTTCAGCTGAAGTCCGCAACTGGGCAGGAATGCGAAGCGTCGTTGGCGGTCGGCTGGTCAACGTGTACTCGACCAAGGATTACCTCGGAGGATTCCTATACCGGGAAGGTGCCTGGTTATACGGAGTTGCAGGTCTGCAGAAGATCGATTACGTGCCCAGAGTCGAGAACTACGATGTCAGCGACACCGTCAGCAACCATACTCAATGGCAGTACCTCTCTGGCAGCATTCTGAAGCGACTGGGCTGGGAGGACATCGACTACGACCAAATCGCCGTCGACACGAACAAGATGGATGAGATGACATGGGCAGAGAGCAAGATGGATATGGAGCGAGCGGAGCGGGCCGTTCTGGAATCTAATGAGCATCAGGCCAAGGCCATTGTCGACCGCGCAAGGATGGACTTCGAGCGGCAAATGGAAGAAGAGGCAAAGAAGGCCAAACAGGCAGCCGACGCAGGACCTGACAACAGAGAACTGCAAGGCACCGAGAACCGGGACAAGCCCAAAGACGGCCCCCCTGGCCATCCTGGAAAGCAGAGCGAGCAGGCCCAGCCTCGCACTAAGACGGACAGCAAGGAGAACCGACGTCCTGGACGCAGAGGAGGCCGTCGCGAGGCCTAGACACTTACGCCAAGTCTGCCGCGACCGCTTGCAGCTCGAATGGTCATCGAGCAGCTCGACAAAAGGCGATAGGACCACAAGCCTGGGAAGCTTTGGCGGCAAAAGCCCCCCCTTCGCCACACAGGACGGACATTCTGTCATTTGTAAGATTAGATATTGCTCATCCCCAGGAAGGGGAAAGCTGAATGTATTCTATACATAGGGTTGCTGTGCACGCACCCTGCGCATACACAGGTACGCATAGATAGAGCCGAGCTCGCGCGATCAGTTCTGCGAATATAGTTACTTGTTTTACAGAAATATCTCCTCCATGACGGGCCGCCAGTAAGAGCAGAATAGAGGATTTCTCCTCTCCAGAGAATACCGCGGACATCTCAGGCGGTGGCCGGTGACGCTGTCGTTCTCTCGTCTGTCGATGTCGCCGCCGTCCCGCGATCCCACCGGCGTCCGCAGAGTCTCCCACGTCTCAGCCATCTCATCTCATCTCAACCCACCTCAGGGGGCATCGGCCGCCCCGGCGCTCCGCACGACGAAATACTGGCCCGCCCTCTCAGCGGCGCCGCCGAACACGTCCCAGTCCTCGTTGTCGTTCTTGTTCCTGTTCTTCTCGTTCCTCCTCCCCTCCTCCTCCTCCCCTATCACGTCCCTCTTTGTCTCCGGCTGTTGCTCCCGCTCCCGCCGCCGCCGCCTCGGCCGGCGCGCGTGGCCGACGACGTCCTCGCGCGCCAGCGCGGCTTGCAGGACCTCGTCGTCGAGGCCGACGGCGAGCTCGCGCAGGCCGGCGGCCGACTCGTCGCGCACGGCGACGAGCGGCGGCACTTCTTCTTCTTCTTCCACTTCTACTTCCATTTCTTCTTCCACCTGCACCTGCACCTCCCCCTTCTTTCCCCCTACCCCGGCGGCGGCGGCGGCGCGGCCAACCGTACTACGCGTATGGTCCCTCCTGGACCGGACGTCGACGCGCTGCACGGCGCGCACGAACCGCAGCTGCGCCGCCAGCGTCGCGAGCAGCGACGCCTCCTCGTCGGCCGAGGCGGGGGGCGGGAGGGCCGAGAGCCGGAGGAGGTGCCGCAGCTGCTGGGGGGTGATGAGCTCCTCGGGTGAGGAGGAAGGTGAGGAGGAGAAGGAGGAGGAGGAGGAGGAGGAGGAGGACGATGGGGCGGGGTCAACGTCGAGGTGGACGCGGACGGACCAGCTGGGCTGGGCGAGGAGGGCGGAGAGGGATGGGCCGGCGGCGGCGGTGGTGGTGGTGTTGGTGTCGGTGAATGCTGTCGTGCTGGTTGTGGTGGTGCCGTCGCGGGAGGAGGAGGAGGACGCGGCGCGCCGGGCGAAGGCGGCGCGCGAGCGGTGGTGGCCCACGAGTGTCCTGCTGCTGCTGCCGCCAGTGGACAGGAGGCGTGCGGTCTGGCGCAGCGCCGCGCGGCAGCAGCCGGGGCAGATCGCGGCGGACATTCAAATTTTGCGCACCGAGATGCTGCGCCAGAACACGGTGGTTTGTCCGGATAGGAACTCGTCGGGCTGTCGGCTCAGATTCGATGTCACGAGTGGTGAAGCTGGGACGAAGCTATTCCCGGTAGGTTCTTTTTGGCTCAGAGTGCCCTGAGCTGCCCTAGCTACCCCTGGCAGCCGCTAAGGCACTTGTACCTGACCCCGCAGGTACTTACCACTTGCACTGTGGACTGCATGTAGGTAATCCGAGCGATGCCATATTCATTTATCTGCGGGAAACATTATAACTAGAAATATAGCTTACCAGGTACTTGTTGTTTTGCAAGATTGTAAGACTCGAGCTGAGCATTAGACTTAGGCTCTGCTAGGTACTTCGAACTCTACATCTTATGGAGATGACTGTGACATGCGCTAAGTAAGGTACTGCAGTTGCAGGCATAAGTAAAAGCCCTAGTCACAGGTAGAGAATTGGGGCGCTTTACCAGATCAGTCTGAGTGGGCCTCGATGTCGGTATACAGTGTAGAAATCTCATTTGCTCGGAAAAGAAGAACGCTAATGCAATACCGGTCTAGGGGCCGGTTACTTACCCCTGCCAGAGGGTAAGTATCTGTTTTATTGTGGGGAATATCGGAGCGGGAGACAAGGCTGGGACACTGCGATGTCACGGCTTATTATTAGCGCTCGCATGTTTGGAGATGGAACTGGAAATACACTGAACCTCAGCCTCTTCAACTTTACAAGTATCTTCCTTTGCGACACCCACCGTAACCACCTTCTTTTCCTTGAAATTCTGATTATCGCTCCTACGTCCCCATATCAACCACCGACCCGGAACCTCCATCACCATGTCAGGCGATCCGCGCGCACTGCTGCAAAAGGTATCATTTGCAGCCCTGCCCCGCCATTCCCCATCCCGCGGTACTGATGCTTCATCACAGGCAGACAAGGCGCTCGCCGGTGCATCCGGCGGCTTCAGCTTCTTCGGCGGTCGGGAAGACAAGTACATGACCGCCGCCGACCTGTACGTCGAGGCTGCCAATGCCTTTAGGATGCAGAAGATGAGTACGTGGTCATCTCCTTACCCCCGCCCCTGCCACCTTGTGCTCATCTCATATTCGTCGCAGACAAGGAGGCCGGACAGGCCTTCGAAAAAGCGGCCGCGGTGCAGACCAAGAACCTCAACGAGCCCGACGACGCAGCGAACACATTAGTCGACGCCTTCAAGGTCTACAAGAAGGAGAACCCGCAAGACGCCGTCCGATGTCTCGAATTCCCCGTCAACCAGTACTGCAAGAAGGGCAACTTCAGGCGAGCGGCGCAACACAAGGAGAACATGGGGGAGGTCTTCGAGCTGGAGATCGGCGACACCAAGCAGGCGCTGGAGTGCTACGAAGCTGCTGCCGGATGGTACGAGAGTGACAACGCCGCGGCGTGAGTTCTGGGCCCCCGCACCTCCCGGTGCCGCGCCGAGAGGCCCACGGCATGCACTGACTGACGACCGCGCCTCCAGATTGGCAAACAAGCTCTGGCTTAAGGTGGCAGACATTGCAGCCCTAGACGGCGACTACTACAAGTCGATCGAGCAGTATGAGAAGGTGGCGGCCGCGTCGATCAACAACAACCTAATGCGCTACTCGGTCAAGGACTACTTCCTCAAGGCCGGCATCTGCCACCTCGCCACGGGCGACATGGTCGCCGTGAACCGCGCGCTTGAGAAGTACAGAGACATGGACCCGACCTTCCCGAGCAACCGGGAGCACCAACTGCTGGTCGACCTGACGGCGGCCATCGAGGCGGGCGATCAGGATCAGTTCACCGACAGCTTGTTCCAGTATGACCAGATGTCGAAACTCGACAAGTGGAAGACGACGCTGCTCGTGCGGGTCAAGGGCCAGATCCAGGAGGCCGAGGAAGATTTCTCGTAGAGGGGCCGAAGGGGGGCCCTTCGATGCTGCCGCGGCGGTTCTGATGTCGGCTACGGCCGAGTTCCTGTTTGACTAGAGGTTGAAATACGGTTACAGCAGCTGACACGTAAGCGCGATGCATAGGATGGCTTTGACTTGGGGTTGGTGGGATGAGCGCCGGGAAGTCTTTGCGGGGCAGATAAGCACACTATTTCCTATGGACTCGGTATGCCTGCAGCAGAATTACTACATGTCCGAGGATCTCCTCATTCACGTCTCGCCCTCTGGGCATATTAATCCTGATCATGAGCCGCGCTGCCGCGGCAAGCTTGCCAGCCGGCAGAAAGATGCCTGGCTCATGCACAGAAGCAAGGGGCGACAGGTCGAAAAGTCACTGAGCTTTTCAGTTGGTACACAAGATGCCTGGATGCGTGGAGCCGAGTGAGGCGTGATTAGAAACCCCTCCGGTCCTACCGGTGGATATATTACCGAATCAAGTTCGGCATGTTGATGAAGGTGTGGGCGGAGCTACGGAGTACAGTCGTATGCGGGGATAGCCAAGCACGCAACTTGACGCAAGGTATGCACGAAGCTGTACCTGTCATGTCTCCCGGCGAGTCTGGCCAGTAACAGCGAGGCAGATCTCAGCCCGCACCGTGCTTACATAAGTGGTAGATCCGGGGGCCCGCACGGTCGGGTCCCCGTCACCGCCGCCGTCGACTCCTCGGGTCGACTGGCCCCGCCGATGCCGGACCTGACAAGTAAGAAATTTGGCCGCTGACCGCTTACTGCGATCACTCCCGCCAACGCAGCGTTGGCCCAGCCCAGGCATCTTGAGACTGCGGTATTAAATTAATAAAGGACCTGGTCGAAATCCTCAATCGATACACAGGGCGCTGGAAGCCCCCACTCGTGGTGTTACATAGAACCGAAGACATAAAAAGGCGGCTTACATGCAGCGCCTCGCCGGGCAGACTTCTCGCCCGTCTCTTCGCTTGACCACTCGTCGGCTGCTGAACACAAATCCGCTCGCGTGGCTACAGTCATCAGAGAAGCCCGTTGCCCCAGCCCGGAAAGCCCTCTCCGTGTCCAAGATGGCGGCCGAATTTCCGGCCGAACTCCCGGCCAAGCTCAGGCCTGCTGCCCGCGTTGCCAAGGAGGGCCAGGATGTCTGGTGAGGAGGGTCCCGATCCGAGCGGGCCGGACCGCCGTGCGGCGCAGCGTGTGCTAAAAGTGCTGACATGAGCCGCCGCCACGCGCAGGTCCATCATCAACGAGGCCGCCGCGGCCTCGCCCGTGCAGCCGATCGTGAACATGGGCCAGGGCTTCTTCGGCTACAACCCGCCGGACTTCATCCTCGACGCGGCCAAGGCGGCGCTGGACCGGGTCGACTGCAACCAGTACGCGCCGACCAAGGGCCGGCCGCGGCTGAAGCAGGCCATCGCCGACGCCTACTCGCCCTTCTGGGGCCGCCGGCTGGACCCGGCCACCGAGGTGACCATCACCACGGGCGCCAACGAGGGCATGCTGTGCGCCTTCATGGCCTTCCTCGAGCCCGACGACGAGATCATCCTGTTCGAGCCCTTCTTCGACCAGTACATCAGCAACATCAACATGGCCGGCGCCCAGATCCGCTACGTGCCCATGCACCCGCCCGCCGACGGCGCCACCCGCACCTCCTCCTCCGGCAACTGGACCATCGACATGGCCGAGCTCGAGGCCGCCATCACCCCGAAGACCAAGATGATCGTCCTCAACTCGCCGCGTCAGTAGTTGCTTGGTCCTCCCCCTTTCCCCCCTGACCCATATCTCTCTCCCTCCATGTCTCTTCCCTCTCTCCATCACACGGAACAGACGTCCACCACGAGTGTGCACACGGTACTGACCGGCAGCTGTGTGTGCGCGCGCAGACAACCCCGTCGGCAAGGTCCTGTCCAAGGAGGAGCTCGAGCAGATCGGCGCCATCTGCGTCAAGAACGAGATCATCATCCTCTCGGACGAGGTCTACGACCGGCTCTTCTACGTGCCCTACACGCGCATCGCCACGCTGTCGCCCGAGATCGAGAGGCTGACCCTCACCGTCGGCTCGGCGGGCAAGAACTTTTACGCCACGGGCTGGCGCGTCGGTGAGAAAAGAGCCCCCCTTCCCCTCCCAGCCCCGTCGTGTCCTTCTTCCGCCGGCGGACTAGACAGAGGCAGAGCCCCGGCTAAACTGGTTTTCTCTTTCATTCCCCACCACCACACAGGCTGGCTGATCGGCCCTCCGCACCTGATAAAGTACGTGGCGACGGCTCACACGCGCATCTGCTACTCGTCCGTGTCGCCACTGCAAGAGGCCTGCGCCGTCGGTACGTTCCCCCCTCACCACACCAGCTCCTCTACCGTAGAGAATCTCTCTCTCCGTCTCTTTCTGACACGCACGTGTCCTGACGGCGCAACAACAGGCTTCGAGCAGGCCGACTCGGCGGGCTTCTGGGACGACGTGGTGCGGGACATGCGGTCCAAGATCGCGCGCTTCGTCGCCGTCTTCGACGAGCTGGGCATCGCCTACTCGGAGCCGCAGGGCGGCTACTTCGTCATGGCCAACCTGGGCCGCCTGCGGCTCCCGAGCGACTACGCCTTCCCGCCGCACGTGCAGAGCCGGCCGCGCGACTTCAAGCTCGCCTGGTTCCTCATCCACGAGATCGGCGTGGCCGCCATCCCGCCCACCGAGTTCTACACCCCCGAGAACATGCGCCTCTCCGAGAACTACCTCCGCTTCGCCGTCTGCAAGGAGGACGACGTGCTCGAGGCCGCCAAGGAGCGCCTCCGGGGCTTGCGCAAGTACTTGGAGTAGGTTAGGTACTTGAGGTAGGCGGGCGGTGGGGGGTTTTGGTTTTTTTTTTCAGGAATAGGAGGTGGTTCTTGGGAAGTAAGTAGTACATACCGGCAGCATGGTTGTATCTACTAGAGCGGTCCGGGCCGGCGGCCTCATAGAGAGTCCGAAAGACATCTTACATTCAAATACCTTGCCTATTTGGCTGGGCGGAGCGTCATTGCCATATACTTGGGAACTCTTGAGTGGGCGCGTACGGGCTGAACAAGGAAATATAACATATATTTCCGGTCATTGGTCCCGAGCTATCAGTCCGTTTACCTAGTACTGTAACTTATTTCCCATTGATACCAATGATTCGTGACCGATCCAGGCCAACCGTGGGATAAACACATGTACCTACGCATCGTGAGATGTCGGTAATCTAGCAATGCTGTGCAAGCCCTCTCCATCGACTGAACTCGTCGAAACGCACCCAGCCAGACTTTCAAATAGAGATGAAGAAGTTCTTCTCGCCCTCTTTCGGCAGCACCCTGGCGCGCTCCATGATGGGGTCCACGCAGGAGAGGCGGATGCGCTCCGCCGTGGCCGGGCTCTCCAGCCTCAGCAGCCCGTCGTCTTCGCCTCCCTCGCCGCCCTCGCCCCCCCGCCGGGCCTCGACGCCGTAGTCGGCGCGCGCCGCCTTGAGCGCGTCCCGGATGCCGAAGAAGACGGCGCTGCCCATGAACAGGGGCGGCTCGCCGACGCCCCGGCTGCGCTGGATCGTCCGCAGGTTCTCCCACGTCACGCCCTTGAGCAGGCTGACGTTGAAGACCTGCGGGATGTCGCGGAAGCCGGGGATCTTGTACGCGCCCGGCCCCTTGGTGAACAGGTTCCCGGCCGCGGGGCCGTTGCGGAGCCACAAGCTCTCCTCCATGGTGAAGAGTCCCATGCCCTGCACGAAGGCTCCCTCGATCTGGCCGTAGTCGATCGATGGGTTGATGGACCGGCCCACGTCCATCTTGATGTCGGCGCGCAGGCAAGTCCACGTGCCTGTGAGGCAGTCCACCTCGACCTCGGCCGCGGCGACGCCTTGGGTGAAGTAGAAGAACATCTTGCCCTTGTTCTCCTCCCATGAATACCCGATCTCGGGAGTCTTGTAGAAGCCGTTGGCACTCAGATTGACGCGGTCGAAATAGGCTGCGTGCGCGAGTTCCTTCATCGTGGCTTTGGGGCCGAGCTTTTCCCGGTACGGAGCGAGACGAGCATTGATCTGCTCGCAGGCATTCCAGATGGCGTAGCCGTTCAGGTCAGAGGTCGCCGAGGCCGCCGTCGCTGATGTGTTTGCCACCGTGTTGGTTCCCGTCTCTGATATATGGACGTCTTCCATCGGTACCTGAAGTGCCTGAGCTGTGAGCGCAATCATCTTGGTGTGCAGTCCTTGGCCCATCTCAGTGCCGCCGTGGGCAACGAGGATGGAACCATCATGGTATACGTGCACCAGAGCACCGGCTTGGTTGAACCAGATCGCCGTGAAGGAGATACCGAACTTGGTTGGGACGATGGCAAGACCCCGCTTCCGCCACTTGTGAGACGCGTTGAACTCTGTGACCGCCTTGCGCCGGTTGGCGTAGTCTGATTCCTCGAGGACTTGCTTGTACATCAGCGGTACATACCAGTCCTGCAACGCCTGGTTGTAATGGGTCTCCTCGTTTGCTTTGTAGAAGTTGATCTGACGTAGCTCCTCCACCGGCATACCCAGGTGGTCGGCCACTTCGCTCATGTAGCTCTCGGCAATGAACAGTCCCTGCGGCCCTCCAAAGCCCCGGAACGCCGTGTTCGACATGGTGTTCGTCTTGCACAGGCGGCCCCTGATGTGAACGTTGGGAATCTTGTAGCAGTTGTCTATATGGGTCAGGGCGCGCTCGCAGACGGCTGCACTCAGGTCGAATGTCCAGCCCGCGTTATTGAAGACGTCGACATCGAGGGCTTGCAGTTTGCCATCTTTGTTAACGCCAACTTTCCACTTGGCAAGGAATGGGTGGCGCTGTCCCGACACAACCATGTCTTCGTCCCGATTGAGCATGCATCTGACCGGCCGCTTGGTCTTCTGAGCAGCCAGTGCCAGTATCGTACTGAGCTGGACGCATCGGGTCTCCTTGCCGCCAAATCCACCACCCAACCGCTTGACACGAGCGACTACTTTGTTGACTTGTACGCCCAAGATCTTCGCCGCATACGTTTGACTGACCATCGGTTAGCAGATATATATGCATTGAGTCCACGCGGCTCGAGCTCTTACCTTTCTGTGGGATTTTGGCTGCTCGTCCACAGTTCCATTTCACCGTCCTCGGGTTTTGGCACCGCAACGCACGCATTGGTCTCCAGGTAAAAGTGCTCCTGTCCTCCCATTCGTGTGACGCCAGTGAACGTGTAATCAGAGTTTTTGAACGCTTCTTCGGTATCTCCATTCTTGATCGTCCGGTAGAATTCATGGAAGCTCTCTTTCTCAATCGCCTCCTCCATCGTGAAAATGGCTGGCAGATCCTCGTATTCAATCCTTACTGCTCGAGCTCCTTCTGTGGCCTTTGCCCTGGACGTAGCCAAGACGACCGCGATTGGCTGTCCAGCAGTAAAGATCGTATCCTCGGCGAAAAACACCTCATCGTGTTTTGCTCCCCACAGGTTATCGTCAGGGTCGTGAAGATCATCCTTGTCCACAATATCGACCACCCCGGGTATATCCAGGGCAGGAGAGTAGTCTCTTGATTTGATCTTTGCGTGGGCCCGGGTGGAGAGAACGAGGACTGCGTGAAGCTCGTTGGCCAAGGGTGGAACATCGTCAGTATACTGCGCCTCTCCCGTAACTTGCTTTAAGGCGGCCACGTGGTTTCCAGCCTTGCCCACAGACTCTTTCACGTATTCAGCCGTTGCTTCTTCATCCTTCCAGCCAGATGATAATGCTCTCTCGAGTTCCTCGACAGCTTGGCTGTCACCTTGCTTGCTTTCTGCGCCGAGCTGTGATAGGACGTCGTGGTAGAACCGGTAGAAGAAGCTAAGCGCCAAGGCTCTTCGGTATGATGCCATCCCTCCAGGCACACTGAAAACAAGATTGAAATCAGACTCCAGAGCATTCATGGCCCCCTCAAGCGTTTCGGGATGGGCAAACATCTTGCCCTTGAGAAATTCATTTGTCTGCTTCGCTGCGACAGTGAAAGGAGCCATGCCACCGTAGACGAGATTGCAATGCTCTACCGTGCCTTTCTCATCTACACGCACATGTAGGGCTCCAGTCACAATCGCGATATCGTCATCCTTTCTCTTTGCCTGTTTGTAGGCTCTGAAGTAGTCTCCCTTCGCGTTCAACACCGGGATGCGAATGGACGCAATGATTGCGTTCTGCTCCAGAGCAGTTCTGCGATATCCTCTGAAGAAAGTCGCCATGGGAAGGTCGGTCTCCTTCTCTTGTGATTTTGCGACTAAAACGGAATTTGCTGCCATGAAGACTGGATTCAGGTCGGAAATAGGCGATGCGGTAGCGAGGTTGCCCGCTGGGGTCCCGACATTTCGGATCTGCCGCCCAGCAAAATACTTAAGCTGCTTGTACATGGCCTCGAAAACTTGGCCCTTGGCTTTTCCATAATGCTTGATGGCTTCTTGGCAAATATTCTCAAGATCTGTAAGAACAACATTTCCTCCAATCTCAAGATGATCCTCGTTGAACGAGTAACGACGCAACTCAGGGATATCGCCAACGAACACTGACACCGGATATTGCAATGCCTTGAACTTGATCTCGATCTGAGTCTCGGTGCTTCCACCAATAATCTTGGCTTGCGGGTAGACACTCTTGATCTCCAGCAGCTGATGCAGCGTAACCGGACGATACCATCTCTTTCTCTTGTTACCAAAAGCCAGCGGCTTGAATTCGTGCTTCTTGAGTTGGGGTGGGAAGATGAGTTCGGTGTCGCGGTTGTACTCGATAAAGCCGGGTGGCGTAAACTTCTTGATAGGTTGCCCATCGTCCAGACTCTTGCTCTTGCAGCAGCCTCCGTTCATGCCGTTGCCATTGCCATTTCCATTCTCCATGCAGCAACCGCCGCCGCCATTGCTCGTGCTTTTGCCACACGCGTTCTTGGCGGTGAAAGTCTGAGCAGCGTCCAGGATGGGCCGGTAGCCGGTACAACGGCATAGGTTCCCGTCGAAGGCTTCCTCGATATCGTGCTCGCTCGGGTTCTCGGTATTCCTGAGCAGCGCATACAGGCTCATGACGATACCTGGTGTGCAGAAGCCGCACTGGCTTCCATTGCTCTTCGCTATCCGCTCCTGGGCAGGATGCGGCTTCTTAACATTGCCAATGCCTTCAATAGTGATGACATGCTTGCCATCGACACTCGCAAGTGGTGCTAGGCATGCGTTCACGCTGGCATGATATATCGACTTGGTCGTCGGGTTGTACTGGCTCACAACGACAGTACAGGCACCACATCCACCTTCGGCGCAACCGAGTTTGGTCCCTGTCAAGCCAATTCCGCGAAGGTACTCTAACAGGGTAACCTCTGGATCAATCTCGTCTAGCACGACTCGGGTGCCGTTCAAGTAAAATCGGATCGTGTCCTCAAAGGTAGTTCTCAGAACGCCGCCAGGAGGAGCCGGATCCCGCTCAGGGGAGATAGCGACCGGCGACATGGTCTTAGAGCGATTTTCCAGTCACTCTAGATATCATGGGGGTCGCTAAGCGCAACAAACACCGAGAAAATGCAAGCGTATAGAAGATTGTCCAGGAAAAGATCAAGTACAATATCTGTCGATCGAGAAGATAAGAAAAGCGAGACGTTCGGGACAGCCTCTACACGCCAACGTGAAATCGCGCTCTTATGACTTTTTGCGAGAGTCCAAGAGGTATTGACAAGGACAGTCAGACTACGACTGAAACGCGATGAGGGATGACAAAAGCTAGGAGGCACCTGAGTAGAAGTACTTTTTACCCGTTGCGATATGAGAGGTGGCGAAGTCGTTGTCCAGTGATGCCGGGACCCTACCACTCCTATAAGCTTTCGAGGCTCTGGCCGCCGCTCCCCCCTTGTAGCGGGTGTCAGCCCCGCTCCGCGCCGGTGACTATCAGCATTATGAGCGAATCAGCTGAAGGCGATATCAACTTGTCTTCTCAAGTCGGTTTAGAGCTTTGACAGTGTCCCGTAGCTGCGGGACTGGCGGGGTAGCTCTCGTCGGACTACCCCGCTAGCAACCCTGAAAGATAGCTTCACGTGACCCCTATTCTCCTCCTCGTCGGCCGGCTCCGACCCCGGCTGGTGGATCTCAGCGGAAACTCATTCATTTGCTTTGAAAGCTCTGGATGCAACCTCATTGCCTCTCTCGTCGCCTGCATCCTCTGCCTACTCATTCAGCTCTACGAACTACCCAAGCTGTAGTCAGCCTGACAAGCGAGGCTCCGACGCCGTGTATTGTGTATGATACTTACTGGCTCGCCCTATCACCTTGCCTTGATGCTATCGCGGGTTTTCGGTACCGGTATGGAGCTACCGTAGTACTCCGTACTACTCGCCCGGGCTAAAGGCGCTCTCGTGGAGAAGTTGGTCGGGTTGCCTAGAAGTCCGGGCGAGTACCGTAGACAACTGTTATAAACGAGGACGCGCTCTATACGGTTGCTAGATTTCCGCCTCGCCGCCTCGGCAACTTATCGCCTCAGTTAACTGTCGGCTGCCAGATCCGGTCTGCTAGGCCCAGTCAATATCTCAATTCTACCGGCTAATGTGACCTTGGCTGGTTTCAATAATGTTCAAACGTCGGCAGTTCAACCCCTCATCCTTCCCCGCCTGCCCCATCAGGGGGATGGGTCGACAGGGCAGTTTATACTGCAGTAGTCAGTTCCCAAGGTCCTGACCCCTTGATCGCGTTTGATCTTGGTTTGTTCCTGGTGTATGTCGAGTTGTACAACATCAGAACTGCTTGAGATATGCCGTCAGTCGCAGCCAACGAGGAAGGGGAGAGCCTCGAGTTCTTCAACGTCGTCGATGGCAAGCCCCGCGATGCCAAAGACCACGATCAGGTCGTGGACCCGCGCTCGGAGGAGCTGCTCTGGAAGGTCCCTATCGCGACAGCTCAGGACCTCGACGATGCAGTCGACGCGGCCAACCGCGCGTTCAAGACGTGGAAGACCACAACCAACGCTGAGCGTAAGAAGGCCCTCCAGGACGTCGCAGGTTGCATTCGCGCCAACAAGGAGGTCCTTGCTACCGTCCAGATGAGGGAGACTGGAAAGTCATGGGCTATGGCGAGCAGTGACATTGAAGTTTCCGCCTTGCATTTTGACCATTACAGTATGCAGCAGCCCCTTGATAGCACGTACTTTGTCGCCGAAGGCAGATGCTAAACGGCACGCCAGCCGGAGTGACGCTCGAAGACGAGGTCCAGTACGAAGACGAGGAGGTGACCATCATCGCCACCCATGCCCCCATCGGTGTCCTGGGGGCCATATCCCCCTGGAACTTCCCCATGATCCTGTCGAGCGTCAAGATCGTGTCGGCCCTGATCACCGGCAACTGCGTCATCATCAAGCCGTCGCCCTTCACGCCGTACGCGCAGCTCAAGTTCTGCGAGCTCGCGCAGTCGGTGCTGCCTGCCGGCGTCTTCCAGACGCTCAGCGGCGGGGCCGACCTGGGCGAGCGCATGACGCTGCACGGGGGAATCCAGCACATCAGCTTCACGGGCACGACGGCCGTGGGCCGGCGGATCCAGCAGAACTGCGCGCGCGCTACGCCGCAGAAGCGCGTCATCCTCGAGATGGCCGGCAACGACGCGTGCGTCGTGTGCGAGGACGCCGACCTGGCCCGCGTCGTCCCGCTCGTCGCCCTGGGCTGCTTCTTCCACGCGGGCCAGGTGTGCGTCGCCTCGAAGCGCGTCTACGTGCACGAGGCCCTGTTCGACCGCTTCGTCGACATGCTCGTCGAGGAGTCGCGCAAGTTCGCCGAGAGTGATGATGCGGCCAACCTCTATTCGCCCCTCTCGAACCGCGCCAACTTCGAGCGCGCCAGGGGCTTCGTCGAGGACTGCAGGCGGAACAACTACAAGATCGTCGCCGGCGGGGAGATCCAGCCGCCAGACAAGAAGGGCTTCTGGCTGGCTCCGACCATCGTGTCACGGCCGCCCGAGGACGCGCTGGTGGTCAGGGAAGAGCAGTTTGGTGAGTTCACCCGCTAGTCGGAGGACCGAGGACGGGAGCAGGGGAGCCAAAGATATACCGCGATTAGCGTCTCGTGTGCTGATTATTCCTTTGCGCGTCGCTAGGTCCAATCGCGCCGGTCATGTCCTGGACGGACGAGGAGGACGTCATCGCGCGCGCCAACCTGGACAACGCCGGGCTCGGGGCCTCGGTGTACACGCCGGACCTGGCGCGGGCCCAGCGGATCGCCCGGCGGCTGGAGGCCGGCTCCGTCTGGATCAACCGCTTCGAGCGGCCCCACCCCGGGGGCTACTTCGGCGGCTGGAAGGACAGTGGCGTCGGCGGCGAGCTCGGCAGGACGGGCCTCTACAACTACTGCCAGATCCAGAGTCTGCACATCCACAAGTAGTGAGCAGCGGTAGTGACAGGCAAGACAGCTTGGCTTGTAGGTAGTAATTTTGCCCACAGCATGACTCCCGCTTTCTGGCAGTAATTATCGTCACTTGTACATGCCCTCACAAGACATGTGTCTTCACTGTCCATGTAGCTTCTTGGGTAATATGATGTGTCTCCAATGCTGATTTTTTTTAAAAAAATATATAGCTACTGCCTTTGCTGTTCCTTTGCCGCTATCAATGTAGGTGTTGTTATTCCTATTGCTGTATTATATCGTAACGTCCAGGCCAGTGGGCTTTTACTTATGGATGTCCCATTCCGAAACAGGGTCGAAGCAAGCCAATGTCCTCCAGAGTGTCTGATGAGTACCGGTATACTCTGGCGACAAGTGAGGAATGAAGGGAGTATCGACTGGTACTGTGCCTTGTTCGATAGAGCGATATCATGTCCGTCCGGAGAGCTCATGAATCATGACGTCTTAGACACCACTGGCGCCACGCCATAGCCAATTCCAACGACATCTCATCAGGACGAACGACTGCGGCTCTTCGACTGTAACGTAAACTTGGTCAATACTGCAAGCAAGTCAAGGGAAAACTCATACTGAAAATCTGAACTTGCCGAGTTGGGACCGCAAATATGGTGAAAGACGAGCAGACTGTCATCGAGTGAGTCCAGACGTCCCACGTCCACCAACCTGAAACGTCGTCTTACTCACGGGAAGGGAGTTCAACGACATCGTCAACATGTCGGCCTCGGAACTCGAGAAATGGCTCAAGGAGGATTCCTCCCAGTCGTCGGGTCAGGGCAAGGGAGACGAGTCGGGCGAGACAGTCGGGCATGAGAGGTAAAGCCCCGGCAAATATCTATTCACCTACTCATCTCCCTGTCTCTACCAGTACCTGCCTACTGGCTTATGCCTCCCCCCCGTTTCCCACCCGCAGGAGCCTGAGTGCTCCCAGAGCTGGAGAGCACACTATGCCCTACGACATGAGATATCCCCACCCCCTTTTTTCTTCTCTGTCCTCCGCCAAGGGACGTACATGAAATCAAAAATGAAAATGAAAGAGGAGTAAATTCAGACTGACGCGCCGTATCAACTACCTGCCCAATCAACCAGCGGCCGCCGGATCATCGAGATCCTGCAGAAGAACCCGGACAAGGACCCGGACGGCTACGACCAGGACGACATCGACCACATGCGCCGCGTCGTGGCCTACTGCAAGCGCCACCTTGCTCAGGAGGACAAGGCCAAGCGCGACCCGGACTCGCGCAGCGCCCGGAGCCTGAAGAACTGGGGCCACGACCCCCAGAAGGCCTAGTTCTAGTCGCGCAGGGCAGGGCCGGGCTGGACGGTCGCCGGCCGCGCTGTGGTCTGCTTTCTTTAGACTTGATGCGTTTTGTGTTGTTGTGTCTGGTGGTCGTGGTGCTCTTTCGGATTAGGAGCCAACGGTTCGTGTCCACAGCCTTGGTTCAGCAGAAATCAGTGTAAAAGAAGTAAAATTTAGGAAAGCACGAGGTGTTACCTCGTACCCTGTTGTGGCCGCGTTTGGCCCCCACCACTGGCCTGGGGAAGACTGGCCTGGGGAAGAAAAAGGAGAGCTCAAGATAATTATTCAACCCCTGAGTCGCTGCAAAGGCACCATCTACAAGCAACCATGTATCAAGACAAAACGGCCAATGCGAAAGGCGTAAGACACTCCATAGAGAACTTGATTTCTGCTCTGAACTGACTATCCTTCCAAAATGACATAGACATAACTTACTGCAGTGTCTTAGCCTTGACACAATAACCACACCCAGCCACAGGCATGGCTGTGGAGACCAACAAGATCAGGGATCGCTTCGTTTGGCGGCGAACTAGGAGTTGCAGCAACTCCAATAACTTGCTATAGTAATTGGAGTTATCAAACACTCGGCCTACTTGTCTTGGGCCAACGACGTTCTAAAGGCAAGTTATGGATCTGGATATCTAAGTCTTGTTTTCGTTCTACTTCCACTAGATTCTATGTGAAACTTTAGGCACACTATGAAACATGCTAGCATCGAAGTTGGGAGAGATTGAATGAGGTACCTAGCCCTCATAGAGAAACCACCAAAGCAGCATATCCCGTTGCCCATCTCCACGAAAACCCTGGCCGAGGCTTCTCAGGCCCTCATGACCTTCTCGAACAGGGGCTTGCGGCTGGTCCAGCTGCGGCACCGCTTGCCGAAGACGTACATGGGGACGGCGCACAGGCAGATGAAGACGTGGACGCCGCCGATGATGCAGAAGACCTCCTTGGGCCCCTGTCCCGTGATCCAGTCCGAGATGAAGTAGTTCATGCCGAAGGAGTAGATGTTGCGCAGGTTGATGGCGGCGAAGGCCTCGGGCGCGCGCTCGCGGTGGCAGTCGGTCAGGTAGCCGTAGACGGCGATGGTCATGTACCCGACGGCGAAGTACTGCACGCCGTACCACACGGCCGGCGCGGCCCACGGGTCCCTGGCCTGCAGGCTCCAGCCGAAGCCGAAGAAGGCGGCGCCGCCCAGCGCCAGCGGGACCGCCACGAGCGCGAGCCGGAACTCGGGCTCGTAGACGCCGCCGTTGCGGCGCGCCAGCGCCTTGGCCAGCCCGTCGGCCGCGGGGCCCGAAGAGAGCGCGCCGATCAGGCTGCCCACCAGCGCCGCCACCGACACCAGCCCGACCTGCGAGGTGGAGAAGCTGTAGGGCGGCGCCGTGAAGAGCTGCGCCAGCACGCCGCCCACGACGATCAGCCACGACGTCGTCAGCCCGTACGCGAAGAAGCTGAAGAGCACCTGCGGGAAGACGAGCATCAGCAGCGGCCGCACGAGCACCCGGTGGTAGGGCTCGTCCGACACGCGGCCGTGGTAGATCTTCAGCTCGTGCCAGTACGAGTGCTTCTTCTCCTCCGTCGCGGCAGCGGCGGCGGCGGCGGCACCAGTGCCGGGGCCGCGGTGGGTGGGCGCGCGCTCGACCATCTCGACGTCGGGGCTCTCGTGCCCCTTCTCCAGCCTGTCCGGCGAGGAGGCCGGGTCGTGGGCCGGGGCGGGGCCGGCGGCGGCCAGCATCTCGGCCCGGTCCCGGTCGGTGCCGGCGTCGATGTTCAGCGCCTCGTCGCGGCGGTAGGCCGTCTCGGGGCAGAAGAGGAAGAGCACGATCATCCAGACGCCGAAGAGGACGGCGCATATGCCGTACGTCCAGTTCCAGCCGAGGTCCTGGATGATGTAGCCCGAGATGATGCTGCTGCCGCCGACGCCGATGGAGAGGCAGAGGCCCCAGGCCGCGAGCCTCACCCCGCGCTGGTGGACGAAGTAGATGTCGGCGATGGTGGTGGCCACGAGTCTGGGAGGGGGGTCAGTGAGATGGCTGCTCAGGGGGGTTAGGTTTTAGGGGTGAAGATGTGGGATGACAACTTCAGGGGTTTACGATAGTTTAGGGGCGGGCGCGAAACCAGGGCAATATACTCACACCTCAAACGGCGACATGCCGATGCAGCCGATGACGCGCAGGCCGAGCAGGGTGTTGAAGTCGTGGGCGAAGTAGCTGCCGAGGCTGCTGACAAAGAGCAGCAGGTTGCCGCCCAGCAGGACGGGGCGGCGGCCCCAGACGACGGCGGCCGAGTTGGTGAAGAAGCACGAGAGGCCGATGACGAGGACGCCCCAGCCGAGGCCGGCGTTGAGCGCGTTGTACGACATGCCGAACTCGGCCGCGATGTCGACGAAGCCGGGCGTCAGCATGGGGCCCCAGGCGCCCACGACGGCCGTGTCGACGCACAGCACCAGCAGCGCCAGGTCCTTCTTCCACAGCGGCCAGTTGAGCGGGTCGTTGGGGCTGCCGCTCGGCTGCGGCACCAGCACCACGTCGGCGTCGCGGCCCCCCGCGTGCCGCAGGCCCGTCGTGTCGGCCGCGCCGCGGTGGTGGTGCCGGTGCTCGTCGGCGTCGAGCACGTCGGTCAGCAGGGCCGTGCCCGGCACGTGGCGGAGGTGCCGGTCTTCGAGCACGCCGAGGCCCATGGCTGCTGCTGCGGCTGGAGTCTGGACGGTCCTGTTAAGTCGCCGTGTCTCCCGGTTCGGCGTGGGATGGAGTTGAGGAGAGAAAGAGTTTTCAAAGAGAGAGAAAAGCTGTATTCCGTTTCACCGGAGAGCTGGCTTGCGAAACGAGACATCCTCCTCACGGAAGCCCGTCCTCCCCCGCCCCCTTTATTATCTGCTCGAGGCCATCCACTTACCGGATCGCCCCTGGTGCTTCTACGTAGCACCTGGCAGAAACTCGCCACATATAGCCTGCCTTTGCCGGTCGACTGGACGCTTGAGCCGGGCCAAGAACACAAGAGTCAGGGGAGTCTGGGGGAGCCTGGGGAAGATGGGTCCAGATCTGCGGAGGGAATGCGACCAGATTGCGGGGAACCTTGTCCCGAAGCCGTGAAGGTATCACGGCAAATCCCACCCCAGACGGCATGCCAGAGGCACTGGCCGAGAGAGATTCGAGCCACCATGGCGGCGTGTTGTGGGGGGTTATATGTACTGGGCTAATAGGTAGTCATCAGCCGGCGCTCTACGGAGTAAGGACGGATAATACGAACAGACATGCCAAGTAGGGACTGTTGAGTGCCCCGAGGCCAAGACTGATGGCAGTAGCCTATTCGAGGTCATACATGCTCTAGGTACACCGGTAGTTGTGAAAAGTGATATTATCTGTTACACGAGGCAGGTTAGCAATGAAAACAAGGGCCTGGAATGGTCAAGGAAATGCTTGGGATATGGATAAATGACTGCCCCTAAGCAATAAAAAACTTACTTACTACAAGTAAACATGCTCTCAGTTTGCGTGCCGCTGTCGAAGCCGCCACATTTTATTTACGATGTTGTTTAGAGTCGTAGACCGGGAGCTGATATTCTGTGGCTCTGGTGACACATCCGCAGATCTTCCGTCATCGCCCAGTCCTCTTTGCGACCAAGCACTGCCGTAAGCTTTGAGGACCGAGGGAGACTTCAGGGAACAAGAACATACGGCCTCGATTGCCCTGTGTAGCCTGCGCTGAGCTGGTGGATACTCCGCTGCTGGGCTGGCGGGAGCGTCAGTGTCGAGAGTAGAGGCACGTGAGGATGCAAATGTCCAGGACTGTGGACAAAAGATCCAGTATGACGCGCGTGAAGAGTTCACAACTCAATAGCCTTACATAGACTGGCATACTTCTCCTAAGGCATCCGATAGTCAGTACCGCGAGCGAGTCCCGAAGGCCAAAAACCAGCGCCGCCAGAGGACTCCTCCACCAACACCACCACCACCATCCTCCTCTTCTTCTCCTTCTTCTTCCTCCTCACCGCGCACCCCCCGGCCCCTTCACCATAGCCCCGATCGTGTCCTCGAGCCTCGTGGGCTCGACGCCCGCCCGCGCCAGCAGCGTCTCGAGCTCCGGGTCGTCGACGCGGCACTCGCCGTCGGCGAGCGCCTCGTATGCGCCCGCCCACCACCGGATCGCCGGCGCGGCGTCGGGGCCGGGGCTGTCCGGGGCGGTGTAGGCCCGCTCGTGCTCGGCGCGCCCCACGAGCTCGACGGCCACGTCGCGCCCACGCGCGCGCCCGACGTTCGCCGCCACGGCGCGCAGGTCGCGCGCGTTCGAGGAGGCCGCCCGCGTCGACAGGTACAGCGTGCGGCCGGCGTAGGCGGCGCTCGGCGCGGTGATGATCTGGATGAAGGGGTGGGTGTGAGAAAGAGAGACAGGGAGAGAGAGAGAGAGTCAGTGAGATGTATGGTAGGTAGGTATGTACGCTGCGATGATGATTTTTGGAGCCGGAGTAGGGGATCATCAGCACCAGTGGCCGAATCAGTTCGACTCACCATCGCGTTGGCGATTCCCAGGTCCTTGATGGCGGTCCAGCACACGGGGCCGTCGGCGGCCAGCTTGACGACGTTGCGCGCGTCGGCCCCCGTCGGGTCGAAGTAGCCCAGGTACAGCGGCCAGGACTCGTTGTACAGGCCCTCGCGGATGATCGTGACGGCGGCGAGCCCCCCCTCGCCCCCCGGGCGCCCGGCGGCGGCGACCTTGTCGCGCACGTACGCCTCGGTGCGCAGGTGCGCGCGCATCACGCCCGCTTTGCTGCGATGCCCGACGCCGTCGCCGACGCCGGGCTCGTACGCGAACGCCAGCGACGAGTAGTACAGGTGGGACACTGTTTTTAGCTCCCCTCGCGTCAGTCGACATCCCATACCCTCCCGTCGCCGGATGATGATTAAGACCCCTCCAACCAACCCCGAGCGAGGGAGAGAGTCGGGACTGTCGTTGAAAGAGAAAAAAAGAAGAAAAAGAAAAGAGCCATGAGAGAAAAAAAAAAAAAATTTACCGCCACACCGCACCGCCGCGTCGATGGCGACGTAGTGGTGTCCCTCGCGGCCCTGGCCCTCGGGCGCGTCGTCGAAGTCGCGCGCAATGCGCGGCGAGCTGACGAGGAACAGGCGGTCGACGCCGCGCAGGGCCGCGTCGAACGAGGCCGGGTCGTCGACTGCGGTAGGTACACCGGGGCCGTGCCGTCGCACGCCGCGGAAGTCAGCCAAGACGGTACCATCAAACTTGGATTCATAGCTTTGAAACCCTTTTTTTTATCTGTCCGGGAGATCGAGGCCGGGCAGGCTTAGACTGCCCCCCGGGAAACAATGTATCGAGGTCCCTTTCCATTCCCTTCCCTCCACTTCACTCCTAGGTACCGGTTTTCAAAAAGCCCCAGACAGTCATTCAACCAAGCGAACAAAAGAAAATGCAGAACGCAAGGGCATGTGTGTGTGTGTGTGGTCCAGAACGGCTCTTGAGAAACCACAACAAGAAATTTTTGTTTTCATTTTCACTCACAGCTAGCATGGCGGACCCGCACGCCCCGCGCGGCGAGGGCCGTCCAGGTCGGCGATCCGGGAGCCGACGATGTCAGCGCCACGACGTCCTGCGGGGACGACACGAGGTCGCGCTCCAGCAGCGCGCTCAGCGTCGCGCCGCCGAGCTTGCCCGACGCGCCCGTGATGGCGATGGTTGGCGGCATTTTGGCGGCGGTACCTAAAAAAGTGGTTGTCGAGGGACGGGGATAGGATTGGCCTTTTGCGCGATTGGTCGGCTCTTCAAAGGTCGAATGCTATCGTGTGTCGTCCAAGGTTGCGTTGTAGGAGTAGTATGTACAGTAATACGTTCTTTTACGGCAGCATAGCCAATCTTGCCCCGTGTTGCCCTGTGTTGGAGAGATTGGATTCGCAATGTGTACTGAAAACGTCATCGACTTTATCCGCTGCTTCATAAGCCAGCTGGGTCCGATGCGAGCCAGGTGGTCCACTCAAAAGTACCAGATATCAGGCATCGTTAATTGATGATTCGCAGCGTGGTAATATTTGTTCGTTGCTGAGTTACTCAACACCACAGTTTCAATGTTTGAGCTAGCTACCTTGCCCTCGTGAGTAAACGACATGATCATGGAAACATCTGAAAGCGGAGTTGCCATTAGCCTCAAAACAGCTACCGTACGAGTAGAAAAGGAGACATGACCACAATCTCTTGAATCGCGACTGTAAGAAATCATTGACAATGTTGCTGCCGACACCTTCTACCTATCATCCACCATAACGTTCGGCCCTAGGCCGTCCCATCTGATATTGGTGTGTCGCTCGTGTAGTTGCCTCTCGAGTTCGCCGCCGTCGGCACAATAATGGGCTAGGCTAAACGAGTGGGCGATCCATCGCTTGCTCAACTCATCCTCGTGCCTGCCGTATAGATCGATTCCGTGGTTGAAAGCAGTTGTCGTGAGCCATTCGAGTTCCAATCTTGGCAGGGATCTGTCCGTCTGTTGCTGAAGGTCAGCTCCATCTGACGACTTTAGACGTAGGACTCACTTTTGCAGATTCCTTTACTAGACTGCAGGCCTCTTCAATGACGCTCAGAGGAAAGCTTGCCTCTAGAGGCAGCGTTGCCTTCAACAGGCAACATATGTACCTGCCGAGCTTTTGGCTGTCAAAGTTCTCCATCTCCCAAATGTTATTGATCAGCTTGCGCAAGGTGGAATATAGGACTAGGACCCGAGCATCAGTAATCTGACTAGAGAATAGCTTTCCGCCAGGTCATACCTTTGTCAGGGACAGACTGTGTTCGCAAAATGCAGTCGGTCATCGCATAAAGCGTCGACAGATCGTGACAGGTTTGGGTCTTGATGATGATACTCGTCAGGTCTTCCTAGGACTTGAGGCAAGTAGCACCCTCGAAGTCGAAGACCAACAGGACCGACAGCTTTCTTCGAAGATCATCTTTCATCTCTGGAGCCATCTTTTCTGAAGCGGATTCCAAAGCAGCGTCAAAAAGCTTGACATGGTCACGCATGACGAGATAATCTTGCAGACGAGTTTCGATGTGGTCTTCGGAACGCGCCAAAGCGATGAACATGGTAGCGATGAGAAAGTTGCAGAACATGCCTCGCAACGACAAGTCTTCCGAACCTTCAGCAGAAAAATCCTGCGGATAGTGAGGGATGATTGCAAGACAACATCGCAACATCCGAATGACTTGTCGGGCTTCCCATGTCGCCATGTTCTTCAAGCCCAGGTTATAAGCGTTTTTACAGAACCAGTCGAGTTCGTCAATTGTGAACAGCTTGTTTCCATCCGCGTCACGCAAATCTCTCTGTATCGCGACAACAACTATGTATGCGTCGTCAGCATTTTCAAAGGAGACGTAGTTCGAGTAGCTAACCTCCTTCGAAAGCGTTGCATAGGTCATCGACCAGGGATTTATGGTCGATTTCCGTCTGAGGGTCCGAATTCACGAGTGAAATCTCTAGTCGTATGAGCAAGCGCAAAAGAGCTGGGACATGGATAGGTTCTGCGGAACCAAACTCGTGCCTCTTGACAAGGTGGCGTAGAACTTCGATGGTGCACAGTTTATCCTGTGCCTGCTGCGCATCCAGGCAGCAGGCATACAGATATCTTGGGTCTTTCGGCGATGCTTCGCTGATATGGTCTAGACAGTCTTTGATCATGTCTCTGTCGCCATTTCTTAAAGCCAGCTTGTAGGCCAAGTACATCGTCATGGGGTCGCTTCTGGCCGACGGTGTCATGGACCGGAGGATCTCCATAGCACCATCGAGGTTGTTCATTTGAAGTGCGCAGAGCAGCCGTTTCCTGGAAATTCAGCCTCGCTCTGTGACGTTCACGAAGAGATCATCATACCTGGCGATTTTGGCATTGTTTAAAGTACCAGACTGCTCGAGGCAGGTATGAAGGGCCAGCCGACACCACCTCTCTGCAATGTCCACCTGGCCTTGATGCAGATAGGCGTCCACTCTTTTCCATATGATCTAATTGATATGAGTTGATCTAATATCAAAAGAAATACGTTTTAAGTCGCATACCGTTTGGGCTCCGAGTGCAGTAGTAGCTGACAGGGGCTTGCCTGTGCTAGACTCTATCTCTTGAAGGATCGACTCGAGTTCTTGTAGATTTTCGGGGGTCTCTTCATGGCTGGCGGTCATGTGGACGCGCAGGATAAGCACTTTGCTCAACCAATCATCCCGCTGAGCGCGCACTATGCGAGCCACAATGAACTCGTCGAGGACGTCACGGGCAAGATTTGGGCTCTTCTCTTCAAGCTTCCGGATGTTGTACACGATGACTTTGAAACTTTGATCAGAAAGGTCCACACTCCTGATCATACGTCGAATCACGTTAGAACAGGCCTGGTGATCGAATACTTCGGCCGGTGAACGAAAAAGCAGCTCCAATCGCAGAAGCAGGACGACAAACTTGTCGCCAAGCACGGATTCCAAGTAGCCCACGAGATTCTCGGCTTCCTCGAAGGCCTCGGTCGTTCCGGTCTCCAGACAGGCTTGGACGAGAGCCTGCGAGATGGCCAGCCTCAGTTCGATGGCTTCTCTGGACAACCGATCAAGGTCTTGACTGTTGATGGAGCTGTAAGCCCGCTTCAGCCATTTGGTAGCCAAGGGGTAGTCTTTCTTCCCCGACAAGCCCTTTCCCAGCTCAAACAGGGTATCGGAGAGCTTTTCCACCAGCACGGGATCACATATTTGCGGCAACTTCTCGATCTTGGCGTACAAGAACTCAGCCACGTCGAGCTTGTCGTCTTTCCAGGCTAAGGCCACGCGCAGAATCAGACATTCAGCCTCAGACTTCTTGCAGGCTTCCAGCTCCGCTTGGGGCAAGGCATCCTGCGTATTCTGCAGGAGTCCATTGTATTCGCCGGCCTTTTGCAGCACAAACGCCGCATTCTCCAACTCGCCATCTATGGTGCACGATCTTCCCGTTTTGATAGCCAGTGATCGGAGGCGGACGAGACCACCTGGGTTAGGACTGTGGCCGCTCTGCGCCAGAGCCAACATCAGGAAAGCATATACCCGGGTCAATGCCAGGAACCTGTCTCGTAAGGCAGATTTCTCGGGGCCATACTGCCGCTTGCGCTTTGTACACCAATTCCATAGGTCAGTACCAGCATGATCGAGGGATTCACGGTGTTGTGGATCGCGACTCGAGTTTCGAAGGATGGACGATTTGATGGCCTCGATCTGGGATACCAGCTGATTCGTATGTTCCTTTGTGTCTTTCGATGACTCTTGCAAGTCTCGAGAGAAGTCTACAATTGCCTGGACGCGCATCTCGGCTGAGGACTCGGACTTGACTTATGGATGCAATGGTCCAGTGACGGACATGTTGGCAGATTGGTGAAGGAGGAGCGATGCACCACAGCAAGTGCCACCAACTCTCGGGACAGTAGAGCCCACTTCTTTCCTCTTTCACCAACCATGTTCTGGGTTGTTTCTTGCCATACCCCGATATCTCGTTATTCAGTGAAATACTCCGTACTCCGTACATTAATTTGGCAGGAGCAGAACCAAATATCGGCGAGCTTGACCTTTCGGACGCTTGTATGGGACTGGAAATCCAAGTACTGGTATGTTTGCGTATTTCGAATCCATGACCACCATGAGTTTAGACGTGATTCTCACGACACCTGCTGGACCCGATATCATATATTTACTCCTGCCGCCACGACGGCCCACGCGGCGTATGCCGCTTCACCACCAATGAGTACTCCCCTAGATCCCCCGGATTACCGAGCCTCTCAATCAAGGGGCGCGTTCAGCGTACGGGCAGCTCCATCTCGAAGCACGAGTTTTCCCGGGAACTCACGCCCCCGTCCATTCGCCACCGCCGGCAAAGAGAGGATCCTCATCCTTCTTGTAGGGTAGCGAGGAGTCGCGCCAACGGCTTGTAATTAACTCGGCTGATAGACCGTCGACTTGATGACTGATTATTATGAAGTTCGGGGCATGGTACATAAGACTGACTCTCAAGTGCGTCTCGCTTGTTTTTTGGACGGACCGAACGGACGCCCTCCCTCCTGTCACCATAACATGGAACAGGTCGTCACGGGCTCGCCGGACGCGCACAGCCGGGCCGGCCGCCGCCCAAAGGAAGCTGGCCATCCGGCGCCGCGAGCCCCTGAAGAGCAGCAGCGTCTATGCGCGTTGCCGCGGCGGTCTGGGACGGCGTCGAGAGCGAGCTCCTCGTCTGCGAGTTGTCCGGCTGCTCCTCGGCGCAGTACACGGAGACGAAGCCGAATCCGCCGCCTATGCCGATGGTGTGTACCGTAACCCAATCAGTCAGTCAGACAGCCAGTTCGGGAACAGCAAAAATCTCTCTCTCCCCCTCCATAGATGATTCCCCTTGTGATAGGTACGTATACATACACGTATCCCTCACATAGCCCGGGCAGCGTTCGTCGCACGCCTCGTCGCCGACGAGGTCCTCCCACGGCGGCGGGGCCGCGCCGCACGCGCAGTCGGTCGCGTTGGTGAGGCCCCACACGGGCTGGGCCAGGCGCGCGCACTGCGTGCGGCACATGCCCAGGGCCATGAACTGCGACCGCGCCGCGTGCGCCAGGTCGCCCGCCGACGCGAAGCAGCCGACGTAGACGTCGTGCGCGCGCGCGAGCGCCGCGAAGCCCAAGCCCGCCGCGGCGCCGAAGATCCGGAGGAGAGACGTCGTGGAGGTGCCACTGCCGCTGGCCCGCATTCTACTACCGGTACTCTTCGGGTTGTGGGGGAAAAAACGAAGGAGGTAAGACGGAAGATGGCTGCCTAGGTAGGTAGTTAAAAGCTTTGGCGGATAGGTATGGTTTGATGAAGTATGAGAGGCAGTTTCGTGATGCAGTCAGCAAAAGTCGGGCTGACCTGCTGCGCCAGTGCACTACCGAGACGCTATGTCATATGCTCCCCAATCCGGCAGGTGATCGCTCTGTGCTGGCCAGGACGAACGCGCCAAAGATGCCACCCCTTAATTCGTCGTTTCGAGATACGCTCTACCGCTTGTGTTGAACGTGCCAGGATGTTGTCAAAGCATACCTATTCAGGAGACTCCTGGTTGATACTGAGCCTGCGGTGGTATGGCAGCAGCGGCGACCGCAGCGGCCAAACCCAAGCAAATGTAAGGACAGTAACAGCGGTAAACAGAATCGATGATGGTAGAAACCAGACACGTCAGAGCATTGGCAACGGCAATAGCACAGCAACGACAACGCAGGTATGAACAGCACGCAAAGTAGCACTTGCTACGGAGTAGTCTTCTTGAACTCGACCAATTCCCAAAACACGGGCTCCCAAATCTGGCACAACCTTCAGGGATGCGAAGGCGCGGGCCACACGTACACATTGGTATTATCGTTGGGCCATGCGCGCATGCACTTGAGACGCAGCTTGTTCGATAGCCTGGAAGCCCCTAGGTGTCTGGTATATTCATTCATATGCGATTCTGAGCTCTATTCGGACAACCACGCGGCTCCTCACCTAGGCCGTATCTAAGCTTTCCAATGGTTCCCAGCAGCGCCACCAGCGTGGGCTCTCGTCGTTGGAGATGGTTCGCTGAAGCGACGTGCTGCCCTGGGAGGCTATGCAGGTGAGGGATCATGAGGTAAGAAATTGCCGACAATGAGGCTGGGTCTGAAAGCACCACATCGTCAGCCGGCGTCTCTCGACATCATGGTCTCCTGTGGCAACTCACATCTTGTGGTCGTCTCTGCGGACCATAAAGCTGAAACAGCAGTTGACTATGGGATCGTTGGATCGGTCGTCCGGGTTCTTCAGCGCGCAGGCCGTGAGGAGCGCATCGTGGTCCGGGTCAAACGCGATCGTGCGGAACTCTCCCCAGTATCTCACGAGGGACTGTTCCGTGAGAATCTCGTGCAGCGATATCTTGCCCTAAACCATACCACGTCAGTCTTTTCAGCTGCCACCTGCGCGGCCCCGGCTCGACTCACGTCTCGGAGCCTCTCCACCGGAACATGGATGAGCTCAGCCATCCCTTTGTTGCCCCGGACAATCTCGCCCGTCCTCCTCCAGCAGCAAGCTGGTACTGCCATGGCGGCGAAGACCCGGTCGTACTCCATGAGAGTCTTTTCGAACCACATCTCAACATAGACCAGCTCGATGTCCGTCAGACCTTGCATCTTTTCCCTGAACTCTGGTCGGAATTTGTCCAGCTCTTCAAGGATCCGTTTCTTCGACTCCGGCGCGATGTGCCCAGTCATGTAGTTGGACAGCCGCGCGTAGCCCTTGATGTAGTTGAACGGCTTCAGAAGCCCGGCATCGTACTTGGCCTTCAAGACACCCTGCATGCGAGCTTCGGGCGTGTCTTCAGGCCCGGTGGGATCTGCCGCTTGGAGGTAGAACTCGCGCGTTCTGTCCTGCGGGGCCGCGTTGGAAGGGCGTCCGACGGCGGCGCTCTGCTCCGCGTTCGGAGGTGGCATGGGACCCGTCTGCATTGTGCCTGGGGGCAGGAGGCCGCTGTTGTCGCCCAGGAAGCCTGCCATGTCGTTCTGAGATGGAGGCTGGTTGCTCCTGAAGACTAGATTTTGATCATCTGCCAGGTTTCCGCCGTCATCGAGAAGACTGGAGTGCAAGAACTCGTTGATCAGGTTGAATTCGGAAGTGACCTCCTGGGGCAGCATGTACTGCGGGTTGTAGTGATGCATGTCGTGGAATTGATTTTGCGCGGTTAGCCACGCATCAGAGAACCCGGAATCTACGAGGTCAGCTTGCGATGTCGAGAGTTCCCCGGGCTTGTTTTTACAGGACCTACATTGGCTCACGTTGCTACCAGAAGCACCGGCCTGCATCCCGCTCACCGCGTTCGGTGACACAAGTTGAAGGGGGGTTGCTTGGCTTAGCGCCGCTGTACCGAAGCCTGGCTTGCTGCCGTGGGCAGCAGCTCCATTGCCGTTGAAGGTCGGTGGTGCCATATCGGGGGCATTCGGTTCTATGGGGCCTTGGGCATCTGGCGAGTCCCGCGCCGCTGCGTTGTGGCTGCCTTTGGGCTTCTTTGCATCCGGGTCCCGAGGCTCATCGTGGCAGAGATGGCCGATGTTGCGTTTGACACATCTCGTACACGGTCTTTCCTGTTCATGCGGGTTGGTCCTGTGTCAATCCCGGTTCGTGCGGCTGGCAGCAAGGCGCCTTCAGCCATTGACGCAACATCGCGAGGAACAGATCTTACATACGAGATCGCAAGTCATATGCTAGCAGGCCAAGAAAACGGTCAGCCCATGTGGTTCAACAGACCATGCGCACATGGAAAACACGAGCCAAGCTCCAGGCGCAACGAAGCACCTGTGCATGGCGGGACGGCGGGAGCAGGGGTGGCGGCATCGGCAGGGGACGGATGAGATCACAGGACAGACAAGGGAGTCTATCTTCCGTCCTTGCTTTCTCTCTCTTCCTCTTCGTCTTTTTTCTATAAGGAGACTCCGGTGCGATTACGCGCGGATGTGGAGCAGATTGGTCTCGTCGTGCCCGCGGGTGAGAAGGTTGGACAAGGCTGCTGTATGAAGACTTACAGATCGACGGCAGTATACACAAGCTGTAGGAACGCGCAACCATAATTAGCCCAGGCCCCTGCGGCAGAGATGAATACGACGACGGCAGATTCCAGGAAAATAGGAGATATATTTCTGTAGGAGAATCGCACAGCAGCATACCATGATTCACCTTGCGTCTCTTCCTGGGGCTCTTATTGGTATCAGACGGGGTGGTGGTTGCGGCGGTCGGGGTGTCGTCTTTGGACTTGGCATTGTCGCTGTCGGACCTCTTGTCCTTGGTGTCGCTGCCACTGCCATCCATGGCGGCGCACAGCTTCAGGTACTTCGGGTTTGCCGTTGCTCAGGGGGGTTCCATTGGGCGGTCGGGTTACGCAGTGGGCATGTGGTTCGTGACCAGCCGAGCCGGGCGCGGACGGCTCTGTGCAGTGCCTGGATACGACCTGCTGGCAAGGCGTCCCGGGAACGAGGTCGGCCGGCGCTGGGAGACGTTTGAGGAACAAGCCGGAGCAACTGCGGACAGAGCTTTTTGGGCGGCCTTCTCGATCGACGCAAGCCTTACACCCGGACGAAATCGACGAAGCACAAACGACACCGACTCCCCTCACACTATGCACGCGTGAAGACTAGGTACAGTAGTCGATTTGATTGATTGTAACGAGTACGGCAGCCTCCAGGGCGAGGTGGTAGATACGACTATGCAAGCAGCATGGAGAGCTCCCCTTTCTTGCCCGTGGCGGCCCTCTCGAAGTCGGGATCGGCTGGAGTTGGCGGCTGAATGCGATGGCGGAGCAGCCGTCGGAGGTCGAATCAGGAGGAGCAATGCCTGCGCATTCTCGATTTCGGAGCGGACACGTGGAAATTGACTGTCCGCTGGACGCGGGAAGACTGCCAGCCGAAAGTGCAATCGCCGGGTCGGGAAACAGAGGTACGGTACTTCATACGTTCATGATGAAGGACAGGGAATTGAGGATGGGAGAGGAGGGGAGTGAGCCGAGGGGTTACGTGGGGTTTCGGCACACGCCTCTCTGCAATTAGCTGGAGAAAGTAGACAGAGCTCCAGACCCAAGTACTCTGACGCAGTTAATTGGATGGGGAGAAACTTGCAAAGCACAGACCATGTACTTGAGGAGTAGTCTCGGCATTTGCACGTGGCATCGAACTCAAGCTGGATTAGGGGCACTTGAGCTTCTGATGCCCTTCCACGCCTCATCAACCACCAGTCAAGCTCGTCAACGATACTATCTAATAAGGTCCTTCACTGCCATCTCAATGGCTTCGCCAGCCGCCGCGGCCATGTACGTCAGCTTTGGTGCCGTGCCTCGTATTTTCGTCGCCGTCCAACGCACGTGTCCATCCATGGATTCCTCACACGCGGACAGCCACAGCGTGCCGTCGCCTACAGTCTGCGTCCGGCCAGCTGGGACCGCGTGTCTGCGTCGCATAAATTTCCTGCAGCTGTAACACCGCTGTTCGCATGGCCTACCAGAGCTCATTGGCCGCTGCGGCTGACACTATGTCGGCGATGGCATGAGAACGTCCAGCAAGGTTCCCTGGACTTCCTGTCGTGCAACCCTCTCCCAGGACCTGACCGGCACTTCATATCTTCATGAGTGTCTGTTTCGCGGGCGCACCAATCTATTCAGCAGACCAGGAAAATGCCCTAGGATATTGATTGACTTGGATATCAGGACCTATTCTCAGTATGACCGCCTTCACTCCTCGTACAAGACGCCTCGTTGAACCGGATAGTGAGGGAGCATGTTATGGTGCTGGTTATTTCTCCCGGCCTCTTCTGTGTCCTGAGCAATGGTGCTCCAACTTCCATTTCGACTGACTGCGCTGTTCGTTGGGGATTTCAGACCCAGCATCGTAACGGGAACGGCCGCCTGCACGGGCATAAGTAGGACGCCGACGTAGATCATCCAAGCTCGTGTACGATTTCCGCCCCCCTATCACGACATACATGCGGCCAGGGTGTTGTCTACCGACAGGCGGCTCGGCTTGCTGTCAGCTCCCAAGTGCGCAGCCTTGTCGGGCTCTTCTCCCCCTCCCCCATGTATTGGTGTGCATCTGCATATGCGTGGGGAAATACGGTGAACATGACAAAACAGTCAGTCATGACTTATCTCCAACTCAGGTACTACAGACTACCGCTGGGGTATCACAACGCCCTCGTCCGTTATTTCCGCACTCATTCTTGCTGATCAAGCTGACACGGAGGCTGCCAGGGGCCAATTTAACTGCCTCTCCCTCCTTTCTCCCACACTTGTGGTCCTGGCATCCTCGTGCCCGATATCATCATATCAGAGCTTGTCAAGGTTGTGTTCATAGTGCTGGCCAATGCTAAGGTGCTTTCCAGCCCCTTGACAAGCCAGAGTCAGTACGATAGCTGGCATCGGCAAAAATAGCACAACAGCTGCCCTCGGCGAACACGAGCGAGCTCAGGGTACACGGCATCAACCAGCCTCTAGACCGAATGTTTCGCTACTGCAAAGACTGTGCTGGAAAGTATATGGCGGCAAGGCATGGGTTCTTCCCCAAATTCGCCAGAAATTTTGAAGTAGAAGGTAATGGGCTTGATTGAATGCCCTATGAAGCTGTCGTCATGGAGGTAGAGGACCTCCTCATACACATAAATGAATGTGCGGGAGACAGACACTGCACTAGATGTCAGCCCATCGGCACCTATTCCAGCAGACCAGTCTCACTGTACGGCACTGACATGACCCAAATTGCCTAGTACTCCATTCTTCTAGGCGTGCAAAATCCCACATCCATGAGAAGGTCCACGCCTCGGAAAAGCGGTGACATCGTGGCCTGGTGTCTTGGCCCTGCAGGACGCCCCAATACCGGTGGTACTTGATTGCCCAACGCCACATGGGAGAAAAGGCTGCCATAAGCCCAATGTCTCAGACGCAGAGCCGCAATTTACACCCGTCCCACCCAGCACAATCCCGGTGAGCCAGAAGAATCCGCGGTGAGTGTAGCTCGCTTGTTGGGTCCGAGTGAGCAGGACATCCCAGGCAACTGGCAACTGACCATCGTACGAGTGAGCCCAACGGCAACAGCAAAAATCAAGGGAATGCCACCCAACTATAGCCTAATCGCAGATGGCTAGGTGAGGATATTGATTTCCTGTCCATCGCAGGTGGTTTCACCATATACTCGGACGATCCATTAGGTAGACTCGGGTGGTAGTCCGCGTCGTCATGTAGTAAGGTATCAATCGGATAATTCATTCACATCATAGAGTTACATGTCTGTCTCTCTGCCCTGCCCCGACCTACTTGACCTTGCCCATGATCGTCTCGGGGCCCCGGACGACGTCCATCTGGGCGGCGCGGGCCTTGACGGCGTTGAGCATGCCGCGCTCAAAGTCGTCGCGCGCGCGCAGCACGGCCTCGACCCAGGTGATCTGCAGGTCCCAGTAGCGGGTCTTGAAGTCCTGGAAGACGTCCGGCAGCGCCTCCTTGTCGGCCGTGAGGAGCTGCAGGAAGTCCTCGGTGACGCGCCAGGTCTGGGTCACGCTGGCGGCCACGTCCGGGTTGGGCAGGTTGCCGCCGCGGAAGAACTCGAAGGCGGTCGAGATGTCGTTGAAGATCTTCTCCTGGAAGGGGTCGGCGCGGCGCAGGCGCGCGCCCTTGTTGCGCACGCACATGAGGTAGCACGCCAGCAGCTCGTCGGCGAAGATCTCGATGAAGATGTCGACCAGCGAGTGGTGCAGCACCTGCTGGTAGTCGCCCACGTACTCCTCGAACGTGACGATGATCTGCTTCATCGCCGTCGTCTCGTACCACCGCGGCGTGAAGAAGGACGTGACCACCGTCTTGAAGTCGACGGCGATGACCAGCTTGACGAACTTGGTGATGCACCACGTGCTGAAGTCGACGTAGCCGTCGCGCAGCAGGTCGATCTCGGTCTCGGCGCGCTCCAGGTACTGCGGCGTCACAAGGGGCTCGAACTTCTGCTTGAAGCTCGACAGATATGCGAGCCGGCCCTCCTCCTCGTTGTCGTCAATGCAGGCCATCTGGTCGTTGGCCGTAGCAACGAGCCAGTCCTGCAGCGCTTGGTATCCCTCAAGATCGGAATCCTTGTCGGTCTCGTACTTGGCGCCCTCGTCCTCGAGCATCTTCTGCAGCGTCTGCTGTCGACCGCGAAGACGCAGAAACATGGCGTCGATGACACCTTCCGCGACGTCTGCCCGCTGCGAGTTTCCGGCTACGTCCACCTGCTCTCGGAGCATGCGCCACATGTCGACCAGATTCTTGGTACGGAAATAGCCATACTCGTCCGTATCCAGATTCGAACCCTCAACATTTCTGTCGGCGAACTCGCGCCTCTCCTGAGCGAAAATCCGCTCGATCCATTCGTCAAGAAATTTGATAATAAGCTGCCTGAAGTCCTTCACGAGTTCCTGTTCTCTATTGTCGATCACATGGGGCTTGAGGTCGCTTTCTTGGAAGCCCAGCTTTCTCATCTTTTTGTAGTAGCGCTCTGGCCAGTTGATGATCTCCAGAGTATTGGCGGAGCTTGATTCAGGGTCGTCTATCAACCCCACAAGGAAGTCGTGCATGAGCTGATGATATATGTCACCGTATGTCGTGAGGATCTTCCATTTCTTGGGCATCAAAGGCACCATGCCCTGCTTAACGGCGTTGAGATCGTTGAAAAACCACTTCAACATCTTGTCGAGCTTCGTCGGATCCGCCAAAAACTCTTCTCGAACCTCAGCCAACTGGCCTTCACAGCTGACGGTGACGGCCTTGAGGAATTTCTCCTTGTACCCTCGTACCTTCTTGGCGCCATCGGTGATGCTTTGGAAGCGTGTCGCCATCTCTGCGTGATCCTTCAGAGCCTCCTGCAAAGCCTCTACCCTCTGGTCGCTCTTCTCTTCAGCCTCGACAATCAGGGCCAAGCGGACGACCAGCCCATCATTGTTTGCGACTAGGAGGTTGACCATATTGAGCGCAATGAGGCCAATGTGTTCATCAAACCACTCGATCGCTTCGTCTAGCCTTGCAAAGTAATCCTCCAAGGTAGATTGTAGGCTGGGGTCTTCGGCTCGCTGAATCTGGTCGATCGCGTCGTCTCGGATGTTTCGTAACTGCGTGAGCTCGTAGTGCACGTGTAAGAGATTCGGCATATTCTCCTTGTCTCCCTCGTCCTCCCTCAGCATTTCCTCGACTTTGTTGAGGCGATCGTTAAACGTCTGGAGGTTGTCAACCATGGTCTCGACGGCGCCAAAGTTCCGATGTGCCTGAGACACCAGGTTTATGCTGGCGAAGTCCTTGATCATGAGCTGCGACTCGGAACAGAGCGTGTCGATCTTCATCATCTCGTCCCTGATTGCCTGGACTGTCTTCTGGCCGTCGGTGAGGCCGTTCATGCCAGCCTGGGTCGTCTCCAGCTGGTCGCGAAGGCCGCCGCGGAGCTGAGAGTCCACAGCGGCCTTCTTGCGCGTGAATTCCAGCTTCAGCGCGGGGATCTTGTCGAGGTCTTCGGGATGCCTGAGAAGCTCCGAGAGCTTGACTGGCGGGGCGTCCATGGCCGCGGATGTGAGGCGCCACTGCAGCCGTAATGTTGTCCGAGATTCATACCATCGCGCAACAGCCCTTGTGCGCACCGCCGAAAGCCCGTCGCACAGACTCGTCGCTTTGAATTGTTGTCGAAGAGCAGTGGTTGGTTTGAGAGGGATTGGTAGGTAGGTTTCATGGTCTTACTGCGAGCCGCGCCTACATCTGCTCCCGCTTGCAATAACGCTTGGGCCACTTCGCTTATTGCATAAGTAGGTAGGTAGGCTTTCCTAGCTTTATAACGAGTCTCTCCTTTTCCAACATACAGTAGTACCTCCTCAGGAGTCTCCCTCTCCTATCCGTACCGGTTGTGTTGATGGCTTCATGCCAAAGGCAGGGCGAGAGGCTCAGAAGGATCCTCCATTGATATGGGCACATCTTCCTAGGGATCATTTCATCGTAAGCGGTCAGTTAGCTTGGCCATTCCTGTTCTCAGGTATCACCACCTCCCGAGCCAACCCCTTTTCTGAACTACCGGTAAGACGTCGGTCCCAGGTTTATGTATCTGTGTTGCTGTCCAAGTTCGGTCACAGCTACTTGTTTACCATCGCTTGAATGCCATACCATGATATGCTCAGGACTTCGAAAGCACATTGGATCACGAAGCCCTCAATTCGCGTCCCACATCTATTTGCTTAAAGGTTGAAGTAATGTACTGGAGGTCATGTTGGTTGACAAAGAAGCAGGTGGACTCAGCAACCTCCGGTCAGTTGGAAATTCTAGACAGCAGTTTCTAGTACATATAAGTCAATGATAGCAGTGAACTTACCATACAAGGACGACCAGACTCAGTGTCTGAAAGCTATCTCCCAGTGGGAACGGCTAAATATTCCATCATCAAATATCTCTCCTTGTTGTATGGCCGCAAGTAGCAATGCTTACTTGAGTGATCATTGCAGTCATTATTATCTTGGATCTCCTTGGCCCTATTGACTCTCATAAACCCCCTTTTCCCCCAGTCTACCTATCCTGTGAAGTCGAAAATATCATCCAATTCTCAGCTTCCGTCGTTAAGTTGCTTTCGAGGAGAACTTGGTCAGCCTCGTTTTCCCATATCAATATCTCATATCTAATCCTCCTCTACCATACATCATTCTATTTCAGAGATGTCACAAACGAACTTATATTACCGTCAAGAGAAGCAAGCAGTCACTTGCAAGCCCAAGGCTGGAAGCTTTTACCTGGTTACATCTCTCACATAGGAGCCACCAGAGCGGGTGGCCACCCGGGCCTGCCTAACGCAGCAAACACCCGTCTCCCAAGCCAAACCTGCCCAGAACCTAGAAGTTTCCTTTGCTTTTGGAAAGGCATGGGAACCGGCACTACTGTAGTACCCTAACCGCTAGACAGGCACCTGCATGCCACAATTCCCATCAGAGTCTGCCCGGACTTTTATGTCTACACTGGAGTGCGCTAGCGCAACTACAATGAGGGCAATTGTCACGCAAAAATGACAGAACGACTGCGATCCTTCGTTTCCTGCATGGTACCTCCCTTATCTCTAAGGTAAGGTAGACAGGACATTTCATGATTAGCAATAGTAAGTTCGCCCACAAGGTTTAGTCTGCTGCATGTTCTTTGCACGACCAAGGATGCAGGGCGCGGGAGGGAGGTCTCCAGGCATCTGGACAGGGCATGTCAGGGCGTTGAAGATTTGGACCAATGTAGAGATGACAGCCTGGACTTGGTCTGCCAGGTTTGGCTCTCAATCATGTTTTTATTCTGGAATAAGAGTAGAATCTCTACGTGCGTAAGCTTGTAACTGTTGCGATAGCGTCTCGTTGCCTATGACCAATCCAATGTCTCTCATCTTGTTGAGCCTCGATAGCTGCTGATCTGAAGCTGGTCTGCGGGTACTAACACCGATGGCGCAAGATCATAGTACGCGGCAGGAGGTCCTTGTATTACTCCTGTAACTACGGATATGCGGTAACTTATCAGTGAGTGAGTTATCGCCAGGGTTTCCCCGGAGAAAAAGGCGTCTACGTACCAGCCGACGACAATTCGCAATCGGTCGTCCATCTTAGCTCATAACCCTGGGACAGGGGCAACAGGGGCAAGTGAACGGCCAAGGCTTATATTGTCGTATCGTTAGGTACCATTTTCCAGCCAATGATCGACTTCTCTTCTCGTTGTACGTTGAAATCCACCAGGGCTAAACAGGCATAGCGCTGCTTCTTGGTACGCCTTTCGTGCTCTGACACCATCACAGGAACGGAGCTCAGGACGGAGCTCAGGGGGGCTCACTAAAAAAAGCGGCATCAGCGGATATGCAGTACGCAGTAGTAGGCTCGACGTCTGTGTGGAGTAGGCATCACCATGGTGTCAGTGGTGTCACGTTTCCGTCTCCCGAGACATGCTGGACATGGTCCAGATCTGATCCCTCGGACAGCAACATGGATAAGCTTACCGTCCAGTTCCACCAATGCCGAGAGACCTTTGTGGTCGGTGGCACGTTGCCGGCAGCACACCACGTTCCTGGGCAAGGAGGGGGGGTGTCCTCCCGTCATGGTCGCCCTGATGCGACGTCCCCATATGAGGCAAAAGAGCACGAGGAGACCCTGTAGATAACAACCGCATCCGCGACGACGCAACCGGCGGGGTTTTGGGGGGCGGTATCGGACTTCTGCCGGGGCTGAGTGTTCTGCCGGGCTGAGTGCGGAGTACAGAGCTCCTCCCGTCCCCCCGGGTCTTAGGCGCATGAATCCATGAATCGGGGTGCCATCATGGCGTGTGATTGCGTGATGTCTTTACTTTGCGGCAGGCCCGGAAGAAAAGAGACGGGCCGAGGCGCGCTGACGACGGACAACGCAAGCAATCAAAACTGGCAGGCCACTCGTTGCACCTCTCGTCTACGGGAGTAATGTAAATATAAAAGGCGCTCCGGGATGGCCCTCCCCTACCGGCACCATACGAGACGACTCTATCGCAAGCCATTCTATCATCACCACCTCGATAACCATCTCGAAACAGACCAGAAGTTACCGTGTCGTTGTTGCATCTCTCTCTCCGGCTAAAAGAAGACGAAGGGATATCGCCATGGCTCCCAGCGCGCTTGACGCGGAGACCCTTACCGCTACTCCCATCGACCCGATCCAGAGCCTCAAGGCCCGGGCGAGGGACGTCGACCGCTCCGTCTTCCCGGACGGGCTCAAGACCACAGGTGGGTGAGCTTTCGGCGCCACGCGGCCACGCGGCCCCGCGGCCGACAGAACTCGGAGAGACGCGATGAGATACGTTATGAGAGATCAGCAACTCACGGAGAGACTTGTGTGTTTGCAGGCCAGCAGCCGCCGCTGTACGACCAGATCTACCCGTACAGCGCCTTCCCCAAGCACATCGAGGGGCCGACGGTATGGCGGCCCGAGGACTACGCCGACAACCCGGAGCGGTGGGTGCACCAGTTCTCGGCCGCCGAGATCGAGGAGATGTCGCGGGCCGCCGACGCCTTCATGGCGTCGCCCCTGCCCATCACCGGCATCACCAAGGAGAACTTCCCCCTGCCCGGCCTGGCCCAGCACCTGGCCGCCATGCGCCGCGAGATGCTGGACGGGAAGGGCTTCATCCTGTATAAGGGCTTCCCCGTCGACGAGTGGGGGAACCACAAGTCGGCAGTGGCTTACTTCGGCCTTGGAATCTACCTGGGCTATCCGGTCTCTCAGAACGTGAGTTGAATCCTGAGCGATCACGTGGACGACACTTCTCGAGGCTCCGGCCACCTTATGGCATTCCTCGATTTCCTCTGTCTATCCTCTTTCCCCTCCATCCTCGTCTCCGTCTCCCTCTCCGCTCCCCTTCTGCCCCCCTTTTCGCCTCTATTCTGCCCCCTTTTCCCGACCTTCCCGTACAGCATGGTCTTCAAAGAACAAAAAGGACATAGGCACCAGACTGACAACCGTTCCAGGCACATGGACATATTCTCGGACACGTCCAGGACCTGTCGGAGGACAGCACGCAGCTGGACAAGGTGCGCATCTACCGCACCAACGCGCGGCAGTACTTCCACGCCGACGACTGCGACAGTAAGTCAGGCACACCCGCCTTCCCTCTTACCCACCCGCCTTCTCTCTTCTCTCTTCCCCCAGGCCGTGCCGTGCCCACCACACAATCAATGCCTTGCTGACCCCAGCCAACCAGTCGTGGGCCTGCTGTGTCTCTCGCGCGCCGAGTTCGGCGGCGAGTCGGACGTGGCCTCCATCCACACCGTGTGGAACATCCTGCAGCGCGAGCGCCCCGACGTGGCCGAGCTGCTGACCCAGCCCATCTGGTACTTCGACCGCAAGGGCGAGCAGTCGCGCGGGGAGGACCCCTATATTGTCAGTTTTGGGCTCCGGCATTCCCGGTTACCCCGCGCCATCCATCCTCCACCCCCTTTTTGTTGGTTGTGAGGGATGTTGTATGTCGTGCTGACTTGTTCTCCCCACGTGCCAGCGCGCCTCCATCTTTTACCTCGAGACGCCAGATCCGCTCAATCCGGCTCGTGAGCAGCGCGTCTACTGCAAGTGGGATCCGTACTTCATTCGCAGCTGTAGGTTTCCGCCCTGAACCCCCCCCATCCCTCACATCCCCTATTCTACTCCCATGAACCCGTGCTTCCCCAGTTGCTGAACCATCATACCTAATCTCTCTTTCCCGCACAGTGACGCGCTTCTCGGACCGGGGGCTCATCCCGGCGCTGTCGCCCGCGCAGGAGGAGGCCATGGCGCTGCTCGAGGCGACGTGCCAGCGCGTGCGCCTGCACATGGTGCTCGCGGTGGGGGACATGCAGTTCGTGTCCAACTCGCACACGCTGCACGCCCGCACCGCCTACCGCGACTTCCCGCCGGGCTCCGGCCGCCCGCGCCGCCACCTCATGCGCCTCTGGCTGTCCGTGCCCCAGGGCGAGGGCGGCTGGCGCCTGCCCTACTGGGACGCCGACGAGAAGAAGCGCGGCGGCATCCAGGTCGACGACACCCCGCCCGTCGCCCGCCTCCAGGGCGACTAGGTAGGGGGGGAGAGAGAGAGAGAGGTAGTAGTCGGCGTGGCGGCGGCGCCGGGGCGCGCGGCAAGGGCAAGGCAGGGCAGGGCAGGGCAGGGCAGGGCTAGGTAGGACAGGGCAACTGCTTCCCAGGTGTAAAGAACATTCTGACGTCCGGCTACTTTACGATTCGGGCACTTGCGGAGAAGGGGGGCTCTGGTGGCTCAGGGGTGGTTTGACTGTTTTTTGTAGCAACGTATAGCACTGGAGCAATTGCCTGCTTATTTCATTCCTCATCATGGGAAACTGTACCATATGTTTCTCGCTCAAAGAAAAGAGAAATATAACAAAAGACTATCACCAAATGTCATAATCCCATTTCTTGGGTCATCTATCCGCAACAGAGGGTATCTAAGGTACTTTGGTAAAGTAGGTATGAACCAAGCGCGTTTCTGCCTCCCCCTTCCGTGGCCGTCGACTCATTCCCGCACGCACGCCCGCCCGCCCGCCGAGCTCAAGTTCGAAACCCGCTCTTCTGCGACCTGCTGAAGAACGGAGCCGGCTGGAACGACGACCTGTAGGAATTGCTGTTGTTCCCCGGGTTAGTCTGCAGCTCGTTGCCGCCGAGCAGGCCGGTCTTGTCGTCGTCGCCGCCGCCGCCGCCGTCGGGGGGGCCGGCGACGGGCGGGGCGCAGTGGATCTCGCCGCGCAGGATCTCGACGACGCTGACGAGCGGCAGCAGCAGCATGCCCACGGACAGCAGCTGGCCGAAGCTCCACTCGGCCTCGCCGCCGTCGCTGAGCGCGACGCCCGGGTCCCCGCCGAAGGCCGACGCCAGCAGCGAGACGCGGACCACGGCGCCGATCGAGACTGCGAGGTGGACCGACCCCTGGAGTCAGCCTGTGCGCTCGTTTCTCTCTCTCCCTCCAAAAAAAAAAAAAAAAAAAAAAAAAAAAAAAAAAAAAAAAAAGAGGAGGGGCAATGGGGAAGGGGGGAAGCGCCAGAAGGGGAAGAAGACGCACTGGCCGTCATGAGCAGCAGACCGGCGACCTGAACGGCGCGGAAGAAGCGCACGGCGCGGCTGTGCAGGTACCAGGTGGCGAGGGCGAAGACGACGACGTTGCCGGCGATGACGACGATGGTGCCGACGTACGAAAGGGGCGCGTTGCCAGCCGATTTCGAGGTGATGCGGCCCTCCCACACACAAGCGACGGGCAGCGCGCTGTTGTTGATGTCGTCCTTGACCGCGTCGAGGATGAGGATGCCGTACGCGCACGACAGCACCAGGTTGACGAACATGAGCGCCTGCCGGAACCAGCGGAGGACCTGTGGATAGGTAAAAAAGGGGGTGGATGGTCAGCAACCGAGCAGATATAAGACTTCACACCTTGCCCCCCCTGTCTTCCCCTTTCCGATTCCCTCCCCTCCCATTCTCCTATCTCACAAGGACCAGAAAAAAACCGGGACGGACGGCCCCCCCTCTCTCTTTCTTTCTCTCTCTCTCCTATGCTCATAGTAAGAGTACCACTCACCCAGTCCCTCCGAAAGTCGCGCACGAGCACGAGCAGCGTCGCGTTGTGCACGGCCATGGACAGCAGCGACAGCATCCAGACGACGAAGAAGTGGTAGGGCACGATGGACTCGACCTTGGCGAGCCCGACGCCCTGCAGGCCGATCCCTGTCAGGATCTGCTGGTCCGAGTACGAGTTCAGCAGCTTGCGCCGCAGCACCGACTCGTTGTTATTATTACTACCGCCCGAGGAGGAGCCGCCCTGCTGCTGCCGCTGTCGTCGTGCCCGCCGCGCTTCTTGGAACACCAGGCTGGCGCTGATGCACAGCGCGATGCCCGCCGTGATCATGAACGAGAGGAGCACCCCCACGCCCGCGACGCCCGCGTCGCTGGGCGTCGCCGAGCCGGCCGCGCGGGCCGTGCAGTTCGGCGCCATGGACGGGGCGGGGCGCGGCGCAACACTTGTGTCTCTGGTCGGAAAGCGAGCGCCCCGTATCGTATCACGCGCAACGTCGGTTGCTTTGATGTCGGCCTCAATGTCGGCGGGCTCGGGTGCCTTAGGTATGTACGGAAGCAGTACGGTTTGTGTACCGGTCCTTGTTTTCTTCGTTCTCCGTTCGTTTTCGTTGGCGTTGGCGTCGGCGTCGGCGTCGGTGTTGTCGTGGTAGTCGTTTACCCTCAGTGAGTCGCGCGGGCTCTCACGCAAACAGAAGACAGTCGCGGGTTTTGCTGAAAGGAGATTTCCCCCTCGCGGGTAGCATACCTTACCTCGGAAAAGGTTCTACAACCTGGAAAGACACTGCCAACAAAGAACAAACCAGTCCAGAAGTCGAGTCACGGGCGGAAACCCACCCCCTGTCTGTCCCCTTGAGGAATGGGCATGACGTCGCATCCCGCGGCTGTGCTTTAAGCGCCCAATAGGCTGAAACAGATGTACATCCCTGCCGCTGATCTGGGCATCTGGGCGGCTGTGGTTGACTGGACGAGAAGCCATTTCTTCCCATTTCCGTCTTCATGCGCCGCTGCCGGACCGCGTTCGCCACGATTGCTTAGCGCGCGAGTCGGTCGCCTGCCCCTTGGCTTTCAGGTGATGCAGGGCCCTTGGGCGTGCCAGCCGCGAAGACGAGGCAAAGAGAGAGAGAGTCTCCGAGGGAGGAGAGGGAGGAAGAGAGAACTCGCAACTGGCCCGAGTACCAGATGATCACTCGCAGCACCGAAGCCAACAGATGTCGCTCTTTTGGTGAAAGCTGTCGATTCCCCCAACAACGTCGGGACCCCTTGTGCCGGGCTGTCTACCTACATACCTCTTGGTAACTTAAGTACAGTACTCTAACTCTAACCACCCATCTGGGCGGCGCACATCTGACCACCCACGTCTTCCTGTTCCCAACTCCCTGGAAAGAAACTTGCAATGAATCCTTGCCCCCCCACCCAACATGCTCGTGTAGCAGACGACGGGAAGATTCAGGGATATCGCTCAAACCACCATCGCCTGAACGCCAGCGGCCCCAGAGGCCCGCGTCTAACCCATGTCATCCAACCCACCGCTCGCTTGCTAGTTGCGTGATAGCTTTGATGCCAAACCCAAACGTCGAAAATCATCCAGGTGCGACATCTCCATGCCAGCCTCATGAAGGGCCCTCCCAAGTTGCGCCTTCGCAACGCCTGCCAGTATCGCATTCTGGCAGCAGTGTCCAAACCGAGAGAGTACGTCAGGCTTTCCGTTGGCGTTTTGTCGCTCTGCCGGGGCTGGCGTCCAGGTCATCTCGTAGTATCTCTTCCGTGCCAGCCGAGCTAGGGGTCTGCGCGTTGGAGGTATTCGGGATCAAGCCATGGTCCGCCCCGTCCATGGGTCCGAAGTCGACGCCCTCGGTGTTCCAGTCGAGGTTCGCACCATCCGCAAAGGCCGAGCTGTTGAAGTCAAAATCGGCGCCGCTGCCATCCGCTGCATAGGCATTCGGCTCGGCGCCGCTGCCGTCGGCTGCATAGACACTCGGCTCGATCCACTGGTTCATCAGATCGACCTCGTCTGGGAAATACGAGCCACTCGCCTCGTCCAGCCCTGGTATGCGCCCCGACGGGCTCAGGGGCCCGAGGAGATCACTCAGATCTCCCAGCTTCTGGCTCTGCTCGCTCTGCAGTTGCTGGAGTTGCTCGAGCTTGTTGCTCGTCTGCGAAATACTCTGCATAGACGGCGGGAGGCCGAGGCCCGAGAGGGGCAACGACAAGGAACCGTTCGGTGCCGCCATGTTCGTCCCGTCTGAGGACCCTAAGTCTGCCCTGGTTTGAGACGCCGTCGGACCAGGGGTCGACGAGGCGGTCGCTGCTGGCGCAGGCGTGCTAGCCGTGCTGCCTTGTCCACCAGACATAATGTTCAACATGCGAATGCGCTGATCATTAGTCAATTTCGGCGATGTGTTCGCAGCCACGCCCGATAGGTCAATTGGCGTGGTCCCTGATTTCCCCGCGTTGGTATTGGCATCCTGGATGAACCGCAACATACCCTCCTGCGGGTTTGACTCGAGATCTTGTTTGAGGAAGGCAGGCGTACCGGCCGCGTCAGGAGGAGTGTCATAGAGCTCGGTCACTTGCCCGACCTGTTCTGGTTGTTGGTGGCTGGAATAGTCCGGCTGCGGTGCAGGCGGCGCGTTTGCTGAAGATGGCGTGGAGCTACCACCCTGGTTTGCCGGAATGGGCGGCAGCAGACGCTGCGCTCTCTTTGGTGTGCCAACCGCGTTCGACCTCGCAGACACCTGCTGCTGTTCCCAATCTCCCAGGTCCACGACATTACCCTGTCCCTGGGGTGGCAGCTGCACATTGGGAATGATGCTGGCTAGAAGATCGTTCACGTTCTGCGTCCCGCCCTGTTCCTCCAATGACTTCCTAAAAACATTGGCCAGGAAGTGCAGGATGGCGTTGATCGAGTTCTCGTGGCGGTCGTGCTGCGTCTGAAACTGGACCGCTTGCTGGTATAGCTGATTGTGCTCCCCCCGTAGCCGGGTTATGGCATTGCTGATCTTCGCCTGCTGCTGTCGCATGGCCGTGAGCTGATCTCGGACGGCGATTAGATCCTGCTTTGGGAACGGACCCGGCTCGGGCGCCGGTAGTGCTCGGTTTGGCACATATTGCTGGGGAAAAGCGTGGTTCGCTGTATCTTCTACAGGCGCGGCCTCCTCGTCACTCTCCGGTTCGGGCTCATCACCCCGTTTCTTACCCTTCTTGGCGTTATGGCTGCTCTTCGGCTTGTTGATAAGCCATAGGAGGTTGGGATGGCCGCGCTTGAAATACGGGTTATAGTATTCGCTGGGGCTCTTGTTCTTGCGCTCGCTGGCTTTCATCGAGTTGTCCGAGAGGCCAACCTTTTTATGGAAGCCGTACATGTTGAGCTGACGCACAAACGAAGCGTAATTGTTGTGCTTGAACAGCTCGGGGATGAGCGTCTTCGCAAACTCATCTTCGTCGAGGACGATGAATGAGTCGCCCTTGTCGGACCATCTGATCAGTTCCGTGTTTTTGGACTGTTCTAGGAAGCTAGGAGAGGGTCAGACGGGCTTCCTTATACAGCGCTGTTCTGCGACCGAACATGCTTACCTGTTCAACTTCTGTACGAAAGGCGGGATCTGTCTTCGCTTGGCTAGTGCTTCTCTTTTCTCTCTCTGCGCTCTCTCCTCGAGCAGCTCTATATTGTCATTTTCGTCTACGACGCCACCGTTCGGGTTCGGAGTCAGTTTGTCTTCTCCGAAGGTCGGCCAAGAATCGATGGCCTGTGGAGTATAGGCACGGTTCGCGGTGATCAGCGCGTTGTTCATGCCTCTTTTGGCCAGCGCAGTGGACGGCGTGACAGGTCCTTGGGTAAACTGGCCTGGTGTTGGCGACGACATCATACCGTACGTGTTGACGCCGTTCATAGGATTGTCCACAATGTTACCAGAATTATTTCCATTCCATCTCGGATACTGTTCTGGTGTATTGTATGCTTGCGACATGGGCTGCGGCATAGGCACACTGCCTGGAGCTGGTCGCTTTCGAGAGTTGGAGTTCGGCATAGGGTGGTAGTAGCTGTACATGGACTGATCGTGAACGCGCGAGCTCGAGATAGCGACTTGCGTCGCGGAACGGTTCGGATCAAATGCGTCGTACTGGGACTGTCGAGTCGGTGCGTAGACGGACGGGAAGCTCACAAGCCTCGCCGGTGCGCTGCTTGGGGGGCAAGCACTTCGGAAGGTCTGCGCAGGCAGGCTCGCGGTGGATGGGACGATCGACGGAAGAGCGCAGTGACAGCTCGAAGCTCTGTCTGATGATTTCACTTGCGCGTAGCCCAGAGCAGGCAGAAGAAGAATCGAGGAGGTAGGTGGTTGAGATAGAAGGCTAGGATCGAATTAAATAGTAGAGGATGTTGGGCAGCTAGGCTACCAGATCAATCGAGGTTGCGCAAGGCTACCTACGGGTACACTGTTGCCGAGAAGCTCGGCATCGACATAAACCAACACAGAGAGGGGCAAGGCAAGACTCAAGCGGTCACTGCAGTCGCCAGCAATCGAATGGACAAAACAAGGTGGTGGGTTCCAGGCTGCCACCCCACGAGTTGGCGATGGCGAACTTGAAGCTATATAGCACCGACGGACTGAAAGAATGCGCAGTGCGCAGTGCGGTAAGGGCCTGGATCAGCCTGCGAGGCTGGAGAGATGTTTCCAAGGCTCCCAGGCAGTGTTGACTCTGCCAATGCGAGGCACCGGTGAAGGCTCTGGGTAAAGGCTCTAAGATGCCGTCTGAGACCGGGGGGCCGGGGCCCAAGAGAATGGGATTGGCTGTTCTCGAAGCTGCAGGAGAATCGGTGTCGCAAGGCTCTCTCTCTCTCGAGATGTCACAATAGATACGGACTTTTGTTGGCAGGGTCGGTCACGCCGGCGCCCGGGCCCGAAAAGCTGGCTTGTCTCAGAGAAGCAAAGAAGGTGGTCCGTCGAGAAGCTTCAGATGCTGTGTGTGCCTTTGACCGATGCTCCGGCTCGCAGGCCGTGAAACGGACTGAACCGGGATGGAAGAAGAGTCGCACCGCTGTTTTGGACAGCCCTTTCACTGTGCATGGCCGAACCGAGACGGCGGTGGGACACGGGCGGCGGAGAGAGCAGACGTCCGGTGTAGACCGGAACGGGTACCTAGGAAGGTCGTAGCATCATGGCAAGAGTTTTCAAGTCGCACTGCTGGAATCCACAGAACGATGGCTGGAGGTGAAGGTTGTCCAGAGACTGATGCAGGCTTGATATGACGAGACCTGACCTGAGCTTTATTGTTAGCGCCGCTCGTGGGCAGACGTGGCGTGGGGTTACAGTGGATTTTTTCATCGGGTCCATCTATACAAGTAATTTGTATGCCATAATTACGTACAGATTCGTACTTCCCAACTTAACTCCTAGAGGTTCGTACATTAAGAGGGATTTACTTACTCAAGTTGTAGGTATTCATCAACTACTTCTATGCTGGCAACTAACTACTGGTACTACTTAACACACAACTTGTATGTGTGTGCTTGCTTGGGTGCTTCAACCAGAGTAGGTACCTAGTAGCATGGGTAAGAGTACCCAAAGGCAAAGGTAGTTAAAACTTGGCCATTGCCACTGATTCTGTGTCCATTGCCTCTGTTGCCCCCCTACATTGTAAGTAGTAGGCTTGGTTTCGGTTGGATGGAATCTCATGCATGAGGCCTTTATTATTGCTACATTGTTTCTCACCGCCAACTCGACCACCTTTAGGGTCGGGTGGCCTGTACACGTGGTATGGCAGAGTTATGCAGCCCTAGAAGCAATGCTCCGAACCACGTTGCTTACTAGAGGTACCTTACCTACCAATGCCATTGTCTTCTCTCAATGTGGTGTGTGGTTCAAGTCCAGTCCGAAAGATCCCAACACATATCAACTTGACATAGGCAGTCTTGATAGGAAATATGCCAGTGTTGTTCATTCTCTTATGAGGGCTGAAAAGTAGCCTGGAAGTCAGGCTACTTGGTCAACGAGGAGTACACAGCAGACATCTCATAGTGTGAATGGGTATCATGAATTACCGTAGCAAAATAGCTACCTGCGCTTACCGTGCGCCCCGGCCCGCAAGAGCAGAGGCCCTTGCCAACTTGGCATTCCGGGCCTGATCCCATTCCCTGCCCGACTTGCCCGACTGCGCGTCTCGCCGTGCCCGCTTCTCCTCCTGGAGTGTCCGGGCCTTCTCGCGGGGGTCGATGACCACCAGCTCTTCCTCTGCCTTCTTCCGGTATTTCAGGTCCTTGCCCAGCTTGTCGGCCGCGAAGCTCAGCGAGTGCGACATCCAGCCTTCGTCATCGCTGTCCTCGCCCCCAACCTTGTCCCACGAGTTGCAGCTCTGGCAATTGGCAATGAAGTGTAGATCGCACAACGCAGCTTCACCACCGTCTTGCTCGCCCGACGCCGGCTCGGCCCCGTCCTCGACCGCTGGCACGGCGGCTTGCTCCTTTGCAGGACCTGCGTGTCTGAGCTTGGAGCGGAATGCTTGGAAGGTGGAGAACTCCTCGTCCGCCGCATTGCCTTGGCCTCCCCTCCTTCGCTTCCTCCCACGCGTAGACGATTCGGGAATCATCCGCTCGAGCGCCGACTTCTGGACCTGAGTGACCGGTTCTGAGTGTATGGTCCGCTTCATCGACGCTTTCAGAGCAGCGATCTCTTCATTTGCTTGCTCCAAGGCTGATTTTTTCGGTGGTTGTTCCATCTCGGGAGAAGGCGCCTCATATGCTGATTTGATCTTCTCCTTCCTGGACGGTGGAGACGGTGTCCTCTCCGGCTCTGTGGGAGGTGGGTGTCCCCTGACAGGTATAGCCGCCTGAGGCTTTTTGTCAATACTCTTTTCTTTAACTTTCTTGGGCGCACTGTCTAGCTCTTCGTCAATATCCATCACGATACGTGAGTCAAACTTTGCCTTTTTGGCCAGTGGCACAACCTCATCGCCTTCTTCGTCATCGCCAAAGCTCAAGAGTTTCTTTCCGCCCTTCGGTTTCTTCTTCTTCTTTTCTGCGGTTGGCGCAGCCTCGACTTGCCTCGCAACCCTTTCTCTCTTCTTCATGTCGTCAAAAGGATTGACCAGAACTTCCACCCCGGTGATCCTCATGGGGTAGAGCGGCCGTTCACCCCCGTCTACCACTTCAGCTTCACCCATGCGTGCCAGATTATATATGGTGTCGCCTGCTATCCGCCCAAAGACAGTATTCTTTCCGTTCAGCTCGTCTGCCTTGTCCAAGGTGAAGAAGAATTGGGTGCCATTCGTGTCGGGCTTTCCCTCGTTTGCCATGCCCAGGAGGCCTCGACGGTTGAACTTGAGACGCGAATGGAACTCGTCCTTGAAATTGACGCCCATGGAACCTGCATTCCTGCCATGTCGCTGGTCCATGGGCCAAGGATCCAGATCGCCGCTGTATGCGCCGGCATCGAAGATGGACTCGCCTCCATTTCCTGTACCCGTCGGATCACCACCCTGGACAATGAAGCCCGGGATCAGGCGGTGGAATATGGTGTTGTCGTAATAGCCATCTAAGCATAGTTGCAGAAAGTTGCGTGATGTGAGAGGGGTTTGCTTTGCGAAAAGCTCGACGGACAAGTCGCCTTGGGTTGTATGCAGAATCAACGAGGCCGTCGGTTGGGGCTCAAGGTTGTAGATGGACGACATCTTGGCGGAATTCTGTCCTACGTAAGGTTAGATGCGGCACTGGCACTTCATGACCTTTTGACTGTCAAGAGTGGTTGACAGCGTACAGGTCGCAGAGACAAACGAGTCCGGTTGCGCTGCCCAGAGTTATGGCATTGTGGGCAAATCTGGTAGATGTTGAAGAGGCGACGGGCACTACTACTTCAAATGCACAGGACAAGTCAAACGATACTCTCAGCCTCGCGCCCGTAGCTAGTGGCATCGGACATCTTATCTTATCGGCTAGCGTACCTGAACTCATCCGTCGCCGCGCCGGGACCCGGGCACGCCGGGTTATTGCAAGACTTATACGGAGTAACACATCTGTCTTCCATACGGGTTTCAACCAGGTACGGACTATAAGGTTCTAGTTCTTGGGTTTCTGATTCACTGATTCGCAGTCCGCTTTGACATGCACTTGTACCAAGTCCTCAGAGTAATTTTTCGTCCAATGACATACGTCAAAAAATTGTCTCAAGAGTCACTCGTCGTGCTGGAAGACGTTACCGGTATATGAAATCAGCACGACCTCGATTACTCCGTATCTACCTCCGGTACTACTCATGGTAGAGGTCTCTGTCTGCTTTGTCTCCACCACCGCTCTGCTGGTTTCTCTTTTTTCTCCCCTAATTGGCAACAACAGGTTGGCTGAGGACCTTCCTGGGCCTTGTCAACACAAGACCGGTGCACTTGCTGTCTATCTTGTCGGCCTGGTTAGATCGTGGAATCCGGATAACCAGCCAAGACGTATCTGCTCTACAACTGGCTCTGAGTCGAAACTTTCTCTACAATCATGGCGACCGAAAACGACAGGAATCTACCGCCTTCTCAGGCAACCGACGCCGTCCTTGTGCCGTCCGATGAGCTGCCCGAGGGGGCGCAGAAGGTTGAGGAGATCGATTTCAACGCTTTCAGGGGGAGGCCAATTACTGTCGACGATGTCATGGGAAGCATGAGCCGCATGGGGTTCCAGGCGTCTTCGATGGGCGAGGCGGTCAGGATCATCAACAACATGGTGAGTGAGTGAAAGAGTGCAGACCAGGGGACCAAAAGATTGACCGGATTCGCCAGCGCGCGTGGCGAGACCCTGAAACGGGCGAGAGAACCACCATATTCCTTGGATACACCTCTAACATGATCTCCTCTGGCCTACGGGGCATCTTTCGGTACTTGGTAGAGCACAGGCACGTTTCTGCCATTGTGACATCGGCTGGAGGCATCGAAGAAGACTTCATAAAATGCCTGGGCGATACCTACATGTCGTCCTTCACCGCTGAAGGTGCCGAATTACGTGCCAAAGGTCTGAACCGTATAGGCAATCTCATGGTCCCCAATGCGAATTATTGTGCCTTCGAGGACTGGGTTGTTCCGATTCTGGACAAGATGCTTGAGGAGCAGGAAGCAAGCAAAGGCACAGAAGAAGAAATCAACTGGACACCCTCCAAGGTGATCCACCGACTCGGCAAGGAGATAAACGATGAGCGGTCGGTGTACTACTGGGCTTACAAGAACGATATTCCCGTGTTCTGTCCAGCTCTGACCGATGGAAGTCTGGGGGACATGCTATACTTCCATACGTTCAAAGCTTCGCCGAGGCAGCTGAAAATCGACGTCGTCGAGGACATTCGCCGAGTAAACACAATATCTGTGCGGGCCAAACGCGCCGGCATGATCATTCTGGGCGGTGGTGTCATCAAACATCACATTGCCAACGCGTGCCTCATGCGGAATGGGGCTGAATATGCCGTCTACATCAACACGGGCCAAGAGTTCGATGGCAGCGACGCCGGCGCTCGACCAGATGAGGCGGTCTCGTGGGGCAAGATCAAGCCCGGAGCTGAACACGTAAAGGCACGTATGGCGAGCACAATCGTCGGACCTCTGTGGCCCTGATGACTGCTGGCTAACATAAATTTCAGGTTTATCTCGAAGCCTCAGCTTGCTTTCCTTTTATTGTGGCCAGCACCTTTGCAAAAGAAACATGAATCACCAGAGACGATGGACTTATCGACCCTCGACTCGGCAGCCCAGAGCAGAGCAGAGCAGAGCAGAGCAGAGCTCTAGGACAGCTCTAGGAGAGCGATGCCCGTTTGGATGGCTATACGAGCTTGAGTCGCCAGGCGCTGGTAGACTTTTTTAGCAGAAAGCCCACGTGAGGTAGATGGCGTCGGTCTGGCACCCTGCTCTGCAGGCAATTGAAGGATCTAGGCGTGGATAGTCGTAGTGTCCAGCCCTCTCAGGTGGGCAGACATCTATGAAGCATATTCCGAAGAGAAATCCAGCGCCCATTCGGTGGGATTGCCAGGGGAAATCTATCCTAACATGCTCGCGATATCCCAAGCCCACTTACTTAGCTTTGCCGTCTACAGCCACAACGCTCGCAAGCCCTCTAATCCACCCTCGCCCTCTTTACCTACCAGTCTCCCGACTCTAGTCAGTACATTTTGTCGGTATTATTTTCTTTCCAGTCCAACAGCTCTCTACACACCGCGACACCCGGAAATTTGCCTACTTGCCCAGCGGAAGAGGACTCGATATCTAAAGCTGCTTCCGTCCATAGTCATACCCTCGCTTCAGTATCAACTACGACAAGGTGTCGACTGGGTGCAACAGCAGTGCTAGAAAACCAATACTATTCGCATACAGGCCGTTTTCTAAAGATCTCCAAGATGGATTCTACTCCTGAAGAAAAAGGATCGCACAGCCCTGCTCGACAAATGACATGGACTGGCCTCAACCAATTAACCCCGAAGAGGTCCGCCGCCGACGCTCTCATGGAACCTGTTCAAGAGTCTGCCATCGAGGGCTACAGTAGTCATCAAGACGGTGTTCAGTTCTTCAGTCCGTCGCCAACCTCGACCATCCCAGCCACAAAATCAGATTCAATTCGATCGGATGTTGCCAAGTATGCGTGCTCATCGCCGAGAGCCGAGGAGGAAACGGTCAACACAGGACAAACATCACTTCTGATTTCAAGTCCTGCAAAACCGGGCGACCAGCCAGTAGTCGACTCCTCGTACAACAATGCCACTTTGGACGATCTCGATGGCGCCGCCGTCCTTCTGCACATGCATACCACCGAAGCTGAAGCAGGAGCAGCGGCCGAGGAAGGCACCGCCGGAATGGAGACTAAAGCCACTGCTCGAATCTCGGTAACAAGCCTGCTTCAAGAACGTCCGCCCCCGACCGCAAACTACCCACATCCTCGTCCTAACGACGACCGCTCGCAGTCATCGCCACTTGATCCATCAGAATCGGCTGAGGTGTACGTATTTCGTCCTTCTGTACCCAAGGGACGTTCACACAGCTTCAGCAAGCCACTGACCTCGCTCGACTCCAGACTGCTGCAGCTGCGCAATCAGGCAGACGAGGACACCGAAGAGTACGACTCAGAGCAGACAATCGACGATCCTCAAGGCACAGTCGCGCGAGGCAGTCTCGACACAAAAGAGGTTGCCCACCGGGATCGCATCGGCAACGTCGACGCGACGAGGCATACCAGTAATGCTGCCATCGACCAACATATCGAGCCCGAACCTGTTGCACCGAGTCCGCAAGCCAGTGCACCGCCGCCTCGCAGTCCCGTCGTCCCCCGACGGTCGTCGCGGAGACGTGCCAATAAAGACGCAGCCATGCAGGGAGAGGTCAGCACCAACGAGCCGCGCAGTATCCCGGTACCCACTAACGAGCAGAAGACACAGGCCCCCTCTGCTTTACTCGATCCAAAGGTCAAGGAGATAGAGAGAGATTATATGAGAAGGTCAGGCGGTGATATAAGAAAAGTCATGGAATTATATTTGCAAAGGAACGTCTCTGAGGGGGAGAGGTGGCCCCGGCTCGAAAAGGGAATGGAGTTCCAGAAGAAAATGAGGTCGGAGCCTTTCAAACTGCTCAAGGGCAAAGACGGCCCCAGCTCAGCAAAAGACTCGGGGTTCCCGAAATCGAAGCGTCACACGTCGTCGGGCCAGTCGTCGGGCCAGGCGTTGAGTCAGTTGTCGGGCCAGTCGTCCCGGCCGCAGCATCAGGAGGTGCCGATTTCAGGAAACAAGGAAGGACTTCATTCTCTGAATGGGAGTGCACCAAAAGAAAGCCAGCCGTTACTGGCTGAGGATCAACAAGTCACAGCCCCAATTGCATATCCGGCTGACGAGACCGCGGACCCGGATCAACCACCTTCAAACGCCGTACAGAAGAAAGCTGGCGAACCACGGAAAAAGAAGCGACATCTTATGGACAACCTGCAAAGCGATCTTGGAGTAAAATGGGCCCCAAACGTTACCGAGGATGGATATAGGCCGACCAGACAGAGATAGGAGGGCACGGCACAGGGCGCATCGGCTAAGAATCCTATGGTACTGAATACATGACGACTTTTGCCGAGGAGAGTGTGGCTTGTTGCAACGGCGAGGTTCTGGGCGTGAGCTGAGCAAAACCACCGGCTCCCGGACCCAATGACGGCCCTCTATCTGCCTGGCACCCTGGACAGAGGGCTGATGTGGCAGAGATGTGATCAAGGCTTCCCGACAGGCTCGACAGGCAAGCAGATGCTGAGACCCTGAGACAAGATGCAGCTGAAGAGACACGCTCGGGCCTATGAGGCTTGTGTTCCGGTACTTTATGTGGCAGGCCCGGCCAGCTCAGCTCGATTCTATAGGCCGATAATATAAGACAAACGCCGTCGTTCTCACCCCACAATGCACAATGCAGCGCCTTGAATTAGCCTAACGCAGACCATCCAGACGGCGTGACTCCAGGGGAAATATACTTTAGCCTGCATGTACCTCGGTACCTGAGGAGTAGATACTGCTAGAGGGACTGGCTCGGCCGTCCTTCCTGTAATGCACTCCAAAGATCCTGGCGTTGAAGTCCGGACTGCGATGCCAGTTCTCGGTCCTTTGGGTGACCTCTACTCCGTACCGGCCTAAAGTACGGACACGGGCGCTTAAAAATTAGAGGTACGTACCCTTGTTTCATCCAGGGCTGTACATTCGCACTTCGCCGTGTGACACCAAGCTGCAGGGTTACAGGGGTACCTGTACCTCTTCGGACGATCTTAGCGGCTTCTGGCGTTTGCCTCCTTGCCGCAATTCCCCTAGGCTCAGCTAGGATAGGCGCCCCCAGACAGCGGCAGTGTGTTTTCAAGATCTCCAATTTCAGCCTCCTCTGCCCTCTCTCCCAAGTCCAACCAACTTCAAGCCCTCACTCACCACACCGTCGCGGGGCATTCCGATCCCCCCGGTTCCTATCAATCTGGCCCAACGACCAGGAGTAATACTGCGAGTGATACCGTCGTTCCTCCTGTCTCCGCATATCTAGGTTTCCGAGTCGGCTACTGTGAGACAGGCTGGCTTGGTATCCACTCGCTGCTCAGTGCCACGATCCACCCGACCATTACCGTGAGCAAATTCGACGTCTTCGAGGCGCCCTAAACCAGCCCCGTGAAGGCCTCATCGATGGTCTATGGCTTCACGAAAAACCTACAGCACTAGACTCAACCACTCTGGGCCCGTCCTGACCCGGATGTAATGTAAGCTTGAGCTGATTTCTCGCCCTCGCAACTTGCTTTGATGTACCCATCACACTTTACCACCATGCTTTGGGATATGACACGCGCCTGGACCTCTGGACAAACATCGCGGGTTGTGCGATTCGGTGTGCATTACGTGCCACACAGGGGTGCTCGTTCTCTTCAACGCCATCGTACTGATCACATATCTTCTGTCAGGGCTTCCCGTTATTCTGGGTCACGATACGACGGCGACTCCCGCCGTTCGAGGTCTCGAGATCGATCGCCAGATCGCAGGTCCCTGTATAGTGACGGTGGCCCACGGCGCTCCTCCGCAGAGTCTCGATCGAACAGTACCGCTTTCCAAACGAACCGGGATTCCTTCTTACCACGAGATACTCCCCGTGGCCCAAAAGCGCTTCTTGATGCACCCAGTGGCCCTCGTGGTGGCGGATATTCCGGTGACTTCCGAGGCCGGGGGCGCGGAAGGGGACGCGGCTGGCGGGATGATAGTCGAGATCGCGGGAGGGACCGGGACATCGACTTCCGAGATCGAAACTCCTACAGGGACGAACGCAGCCGGGAGCGGGATCGCGGAGACTGGCGCGACAGGGAAAGGGACAGCTTCCGGGGCCGGAGACCTTCGCCTCGTGGCCGATCGCCTCCCGGGAGGGATTTCCTAGATCTGCGCGATCGCCCACTGAATGTCGACGCCGAGCGAGCCCGACGTGGATCGAGAGACGGCCCGCTGTCTGCCGGCTCTTCTTCCTCGGACCCCCCTTTCGCACATTCTTCGTACCGTGGTGGATACAGTGGTCGAGGCCGTGGTCGAGGCCGGGGAGACTGGGACCGGAGTCGCGGACGAGGCTTCGACTATGACCGTGACAGGTACGGGCCCAGCTTTCGGTCTCGTTCTCAGGAGGGGCGGTACCGACCCGACAGGGATGACCGCGATCGTGCCGACATACGCCCCCGGGACCCCCGAGACGACCGCGACCGGTCAAAGCTTGATAGAACTTCCCATGAACCTCCGCCATCGACCAAGGACGTTTCGCCTCCGCCGGTCGCTCCTGCAGCGCCGTCTTTCGGTTCAGTGCCCAACAGGACAACTACAGCGACCGATATAGGTTCAGTTGCCGGCAAAGCACCTCCCACTGGTCCCAGGGCACTGAAAGATGACCGGACTGGCCCCATAGCAGCTTCGCCGACTATTGAGACAAGACTGCCTCCTACTGGACCCTCCAAGCCCTCTTTCCATGAAAGAAGTCCTCCTATTCCTTCTGGGCCCCGATCCACGCGTCCCGGGCCTTCGAGCAAGCAATGGATAAATCCCAACCTCAAGAATCGTGTGCCCGAGTCACCGAAATTGGGAAGATCACAGAGCTTTGCTCAACCCCGTCCAGCAAGTTTCCGCCCCGAAAGCAATCAGAATGATCACCTGGGAGATTCAAGTCAACGTCCGTACATCAGCGATGGCCAGCCCGAGCCTCAGCTTGCTTCAAGCGATGTCCAATCGCGCGACTCGCGAGCTGTAGAGCCCCGTGACGATCCGGCAACGTCTGAAAAAAGACCGCAATCGGCTGGCACTGGCTCGTATCTTGACCCAGACTCAAAACAGAGGGACGAGCCTAGCTTGGTGAAAAGTGAAACTACAATTGTGGAATCAACCAGTGGGCCCCTTACAGAGGCGCCATCTATCGTGAAGATTGGTTCACCCAGTCCACGTACAAAAGCCAAGCTCATTCCCACTCGACGTGCCTGGCGCAAAGTACCTATTATACGCCTTTCGGAGCCGGAAAAGCAGACAAAACAGCCCATCATCGATCAGTCTTCTGAATCTGATGATGAGGAGTTTGGTGATGTAATCGAGTCTGAGATGGGCGAAGTGGAGCGTAGACTCAAGCAATTTGAAGGAATTGGAGAGGTTGTCCCAATGGATACTGTGGTCCGGCATGCTACAGTTTCTGTATCTGCAGTAGCCAGGGTGGTTGCCGAAGAGGAGGGCCTGGAGGGCATGGTCGGTGATCTTCTTAACGACGTCGACCTTTCCAACAAGAAGTTGGCAAAGATAGATGCCAAAACGGAAGAGCAACCTCCGCCTGCGGCTGTTCCCATCCACGAAGAAGTTACCCCGACTACAAAGACCACGACAGCATCTCCAAAGACTTCAGGAGAGCCTGCCCAGGTGCCTACCCTCCGAGCCGAGCTTCCTCAACCGTCCATCGAGCAAGATGCCGAATTACCAGCCACGGTTGAGCCCCAAGGCGATGCGAAGAAGCCCGACAGTGACGATAAGGATGTGCCCATGGAAGACGTACCGGGGAGTCAACCTGACTCGGAAGTCCAAGCGCCTCACACCGAACAAGGACTTGCCTCTGGCAGGCAGTCTCTGTACCCGCAGTTCGAAGAGGCACAAATCCAGTCGGGTGGTCCTAGTAAGAGAGGCTCAAGCACGCCATCCCCGCCAGAGGACGATGACGAGACGGACGTCGAAGATGTTGACCTCCAAACAATCGAGATCGTTCGGGAACATATGGCGACGCCTCCATTGGATAGCCTTCCGTACTTCGACGAGAAGCCCTGGTTTAAGGACCCAGGTTTTGCGAAGTCCATGGATGTCATCCAGCCGGACTTGAGCGGCTTCATCATGAACAGGTTGAAAGAGGATGCCTACAACCTGGATCTGCAGGAGACTGGGTTGCGAAAGCAGTATGGCGATAACTACGAGGCCTACCTGCGCTTCACCATGTCGAGCGATCCGGTTGCTGTCAAGAGTCGCGAGAAGTTCACTTTTGTGCCTGGAGCGCCTGAGATTGTCACCCAGAAGCCAGGCCTCACGGAGACCAAACCGGAATCTACGAGAAGGAGCAGGTACGCATCCGAGCGTGACCTGGAGAGGATTCTAGAAGAGTCACGACGTGTAGAAGACGAAAAGCGTGAACGACAATTGCAGGCTGAGCGGGAGAGGTATAGGACCGACAAGGAAGCAGTCTTGCCTTCGCAGTACCAGACTTTGCAAGAAAGGGAAAACGACTTGTATGGCGATTCGACTGGCCTGGTTCAGGCTGAGAAGATAGTGGCGACCTGGGAGGTACTGCCACCGAGGGACAACTTCTCCGAGGATGAGGTTGCAGTATTTGAGAAGGCCTACCTGGAATTTCCGAAGCAGTGGGGTCGAGTCTCGGAGCCGTTGGAGAAGAGAGATTTCGGGACTAGTATTCAGTTCTACTACCTGAAAAAGGAGAAGGAAGAGCTCAACCTGAAGGAGAAGCTTAAGAAGCAGCCAAAGAAGCGAAAAAGAGGGCGGGGAAAGCAACGATCTAGCGCTCTCGTCTCGGAACTTGGCAATGGGGACAATGACACCGAAGAGACACAGGAAACCGGGGACAACGGCGAGAGGCGTAGGCCTCGCCGCGCGGCGGCTCCCACATTCAACTCGGAGGCTACTCCAGCCACGGATGCCGAAGGCGCAACGCCTGCCGGAACTCCTGGCCGGAGAGGTGGTGCTGCTGCTAAGACAGCAGAAGGAGGTGGCGACAAGACGGAGCGCAGAAGAGGGCGTAGAGGAGCCAAAGACAAAGAGCCGAAGCAAACACGAGTTAACCAGGCTCTGGCGGCCGCACCGCCGACGGGTACGGGTGCTCGGGGCGGCCGCTCTCGATCCAACTCTAGAGCCCAAGGCGCCGACTGGATCACTCAGCAGACCCAAGTCGATAATGCTCGCATTCCATCACAGTATGAGCTGGGTCCGGGTACGACGGCCCCGATGCCTCCGCTCTCGATGCAAGCTCCTTTCCAGACGGCCCCGAGTCTTCTCACTCCGGACCGCGGTATCCCTGCGGCTCCTCCTGGCTCACTGTCCGACGTTATGGCTCCACCGCCCTTGCGCCCGGAGCCAATACCACAGCCACAGGTCGCGATGATGGAAGCGCTCCGACCTGCGGAACGCAAGTCTGGGCCCCAGCCGTCGAGCTACTGGAGTGTTCCCGAGGCTGGCGAATTTCCTCATCTACTTCGCTCATTTGGCAGTGACTGGGCGGCTATCGCAGGACACATGCAGACCAAGACTGCGGTAATGGTAAGCATGGTGACAAGATCAACGGAATCTCAAGTTCGAAGCTGACCGCACCCTGCTAGGTTAAAAATTACTATGCGCGCAGAAAGGACAGCAATGACTGGGAGGCACTGGTGCAGGAAGCAGACGCCAGAAGACTGCGCGGAGAGAAGAGACCGCCGCCACCTGCACCCATGGCTACTGTCAACAAGAAGCGATACCCGGACACGTCCAGCAATCGTCCACTCGCGGCTGCAGATGCAACGATGGAAGAAGCTCCCCCCCAGCCCAAGGTTGAAGCACCTGCTGGGTCGCAGATGATGGGTCGTTTCAACGTGCCTATTGCCGCCCATCCACACCAGACAGCTGTGCAAACGCCCTTCTCACAGGCGCCGCAACAACCGCCTCCACTGGTGCAAGGCCATGCACCATCTCAGCCGATACCGCAGTCTCTGGCCCAGCCGATATCCCAAACTATGTCACCGAGTGCTCATCCATTGAGAGCTCCGCTGCCCTTCTCGGAGCGCGAGCCCTTTCTCCAGCAGCCGAGTCGTACTCCTCTGGTCCAAAAGGCTCCCGGGCAAGCTCAGGCTGTAGCAGAGCCATCCGTGCGACATCCACTGCCTGGGTCTATGGCAGAAACGCAGGCCGAACGACATAGGGTTGATATGAAGCCGCTGAAGGAAGCAGTCCGGCAAGCAGAGAGACCTCCAATGCACGTCAAGCAGGAGCCTGATCTGCATCACCATGTGGACCTCTTTGCGGCGCAACCGCATAGTGGCCGGATGTCGGCGCCACGTCCGGAGAACCAGCCTCCGTCTCGGCCCCCTGAGCCTCCCCGCGCAGTCGCTCCAGCGCCGCAAGCACCTTTTGCAACGGTTCTCCAGCAGCAGCCTGGTCGTGGTTTGTTTGGAGATGCCATTCCGTCTCCTCCAGCGCCACCGCGGCCTTTGTCGACGATGTCGCGACCTATGTCAGGTACCAACAGTGCTGAGCCGTACAGCGCTCCACCGGCGCAGCGTACGCCTCCTGCTGTCGTACCTATGCCAGCCCGTCCAACCGAGCGCAAGACGTCCAACCTGATGGCACTTTTGAACGACGATCCACCGCCGCCACCTAAGAGAGTGGCAGAGGTGCCTGCAGCCCCTAAGGCTTCATCCACGCCTCCACCTCAGTCTCATCATTCGAGGCCGCCGCCGCCTCCGCCGCCGCCGCCGCCGACCCAACTACGTCGCGAATCGTCCATGGCCGATTCCCAGCCCTATGGCTACGGGCGTAACCCTCCGCAAGCGCCGTCCTCGATTCCTTCACTCAAGCCCTACACCGCGTCACCACAGCCCCAGCCCCTGGGCACTCCTAGACACATGCCTATGGAGACGGCAGCCGAGCGAGACTACTATGGAAGCCGTGGGCGAGCCTTTTCGTCGGCACAGCACCAAGGTCCTCCAGCAGGCTCGCCTCAAAGTGGACATCACTACCCACCCCCGGGTCAGCATGGACAGATGGCCTATCCTCCTCATCAGGCACCGTATCCATATGGTGCGCAGGTGCAGCCCCAGCCTCCAAGTGCGGCATCACCACCACCGCAATACGCGGCGCATCAGTCTGGGCCACGAGGTCATGAGCCTCCATCCAGTCGGGAACCGAGCTGGCCGGGCGGTGCTCAAGGCCATGGAATGCCTCCGCAGCACCAGCAACCGCAGCAAGCACCGACAGGCTGGGCCTCGCATCCACCTCAGCCTCCCAAGTCGTCGCAACCGCCCCCGACGCAATCGGCCTGGGCTGCACAACACGCGCCTGCGCCGAAACCTCCGCCGCCCAGCAGCTCCGTTCCGCCGCAACATTCGTGGGCCAGTGCTCCTCCGCCACCCAGAGGCCACGACCCCATGGCGTTGCGTGACGTCCGGGACATCTTCGCGCCCCCGCCGAGGATGCAGGCTCCTCCTCAGATGCAGGCGCCGTATCCGCCCTCCACCACCCGGGCTCCCGAACCGCCGCCTGCGCAGGCTCCCGCCGGATACCACCGCTATGCCTCCACTCCGGGCCCCGGGCGCGATCCCCGCGACATGGTGGGTCATCCGCCGCCCCAGCAAAGAAGCTACACGCCTGTGACCTACAACGACGGCCGGGGCTATCCGCCGCCCGGCCAGCAGCAGCAGCAGCAAGACATGCGAGAAGCGCAAGCGCAGATGCAGCGCGAACAGCAGCAGCAGCAGCAGCAGCAGCAGTCCATGCTGCAGCAGCAGCTGAGACCGCAGGACCGACATCTCTACGAGCAGCGCCCGCCGACCGACAAGTACGGGAGATAGGAGCACCCGTCTCGGCGGTCTCTGGCGGCGGCGCCGCCCGGCAAAGAGCATGTCGTCGACTCTGCCCTCCTGCTGGTCGACCAGGGTCCCGTGTCGTTCTCGGCACAGCACGGACTGTCCTATCGGAAGTACCCTTTGAGGCTCCTCGACGGTGGACTCCAATCCGCAGAGCTACCCTAAGGGTGGCTCGCTCATATGTTCAAGTCAAAGAATAGTAGGGATTCGTCCTGCTACTTCTTGTTGTGTATAAAACATGACATGTCTTTCATGTCATTTATTGCCTGATGTGGGCATGGTGATGGCAAGTATCTCAAGCTTTCTGCAGAATTTGCTGTCAATTTTGGACGCGATGTCCTTGTCCCCTGGACTCGGGGGACAGAAAGAATCATCTGTCGACGGGGAGGTCTGAGTTTTTTTTTTTGAGGTGGAAACTGTGTGAAATGGGAACCGAACGGCGCGACTTGAGAGAAGAAGTATGGCGGCGTCCATGGTCTGTCTATTTGTTTGGCCGGGTTCCCCGTGATCGAAACGCGGGTGGAAGGGCGACCGGAGTCGGTAGGTATGCATGTGGGTGGTTTCCCCCATGTCCCGGCCGGCTACGGTGTCGATTCGAACTGTAAAGTAGAAGTTATATGTACATACATACATGCCCTGCCAGGCTGGGCTTGACGAGAAGAATGCTTGCTTATCGAAACCTCGCGCCCCGCGTGTTTAATTACCTACCTACCTAGGTTCTATCGCCCGCGGTCTGTCTGCCCGCCCGCGGGCCTTCTCTGATACCGACCAGAGGTGATAGGCGTGTGGTCCGGACGATGGTGGTGGCTACGGCTACGTAAAGTACTTAAGGTAAGCAAGACTGTATGCGAAACTACTCCAGGAGACAGTCGAAAGGGGCGACTACTAAGCAACGATGTAGGCATTGGCGATGGTAAGATAGTCTGCCGTTGCGCTCTTCCAGAAGAGTCAGACACTCTGCTCCCTCCCCCCTTGCCGAGAATCAATCCATGCTGCCGCCACGAACATAATATCAGATAGTAGTACTGCTACTGCGCTCATGTCAAGGAGATATATATCTAACGGGTTCGATAGCTCCGTCGGCTGTCATTCTCAAGAGGAGATCGATGATGCTTCCAGCACAAGACCAGAAAGACATCCATCAAATATCAAACGTTATAGAAAAAAAATGGTGTAATTGGTAATATTTCTACATACTGCGGAGCACTACCCGAGCTCGAGAAGATCTATCGAGTCCGGTAACGCGCGCGAGCGTGGACTACTAGAATACACACGGGGGGGTATCATGCACATGCAATTGCTGCGGACGTTTTTGTATTTTTCCCACAGATATTCATTCCTCCTTCGGCCCCTCCTCGCTCGCCGGCAGCAGCAGCCTTCCGGCGACGGCGACGGCGCCCACGAGGATGCAGAGGGCCCATGCGGCCCAGAGCAGCAGCGAGGCGCGCGACGGCGGGTCCGTCCAAACGCTGGGCGCGGCCAGCGCCTCGTCGAGGATGCCGTCGAGGCGCTCGGCCATCTGGGCCTGGCCGAAGCCTTCGCGGACGCGGGCGACGCCGAGACGGGACATGCGCTCGAGCTCCGGGGGTGCGAGGCGGTTGAGGGCAACGTCCATGACGGACGTCCAGTCGTCGACTCGCGCGGGGTCGCGCAGCCAGCCCGTGTCGCCCTCGACGACGGTCTCGACGGGCCCGCCCGTGTCGGCGGCGAGCACGGGCACCCCCGCGAGCATGGCCTCGAGCGGCACGATGCCGAAGTGCTCGCGCGCGGGCGTGTAGGCGAGCAGGCGCGCGCCGCCCAGCAGCAGCGCCTTGAGCACGTGCGTCACGTTGTGCAGGAAGACGACGTCGACGTCGGCCGGCACGGCGTGCGCCGTCGAGGGGGTCGCCACCGTCAGGCACCGCAGCCCCAGCGACTCGGCCAGCTGCACCAGCTCCCGGTGGTAGGCCACGTTCTCGGCCACGCGCGGGTCGTAGCCGCCGGCGACGGCGAGCCGGACGCCGCCGTTGCCACTGCCACCACTGATACTGCTGCAGCGGCCCTCGGCGGGCAGGCCGGCGAAGGCGCGAATAGCCAGCGCGATGTCCTTCTTGCGCTCGAAGCGGTTGATGCTGAGGACGAAGCGGGTGCCCTTCCACAGCGGCTGCTGCTGCTGCTCCTCGCCCTTGCCGCCAGCCTTCGTCGTCTTCGTCGTCGTCGTCGTCTGCGGGGGATGGGCGTCGACGTCGACGCACGGGTAGACGGTGTGCAGGACCTTCTGGCGCGCCACCAGGCCGGGCCACGTCTCGGCGACGACTTGCCGGGTGAAGTCCGAGTTGACGGCGACGGCGTCGGCGAAGCCCATGCTCCAGCGCTCCCACGCGTCGAAGGGCGCGCGCCACGCCCGCTTCCACCACCGCTCGCGGCCCCGCGCCAGCAGCAGGTCCGGGAAGTGGCAGTAGAAGAAGACGCGCGCCCGCGCCGGCGGCCGCGGTAGTAGCAGCTGCAGCAGCGGCAGCCCCGCGCTCAGCTGGTCCACGAAGTAGGCGTCGGGCGCCAGCGCCGCGATCTCCGACGACGACGAGGAGGGGAAGCCGAGGCCGAGGCCGAGGTGGATCTGCAGGATGAGGTGCAGCTGGCGCAGGATGGCGCAGAGGATGCTGAAGCGCGAGAGGATCGAGGGCGGCACGAGCGTGTTGCCGCGGACGCGGACGTCGAGCGTGCCTGGTGGAAAAAGAAAGAGCCGTCAGCGGGTTTGTGACCACTTTCGCCGTCGTGTCAGTCAGGCGCCTGCTCACCATCACGAGCCTCGTCGAAGCAGTGGGCCGGGTCGCAGTGGCTCGTGAATATGACGACCTTGTGGCCCCGGTTCTGCAGGCCGACGGCGGCGTCGACGACGAGCCGCTCGGCGCCTCCGATGCCCAGGTCGGGATGGAGGAAAACGATGGTCTTCTTGGCCTTGGCCTTGACCCTGGCCTTGGCCTTGTTCTTCATGGTGCGGACTATGTCGGCTGGTCGCTTGCCATCCTTTGGGGAGATGTAAATTGAAGTTTGAGCTCGGGTGGTGGCAGCAGCTCGGGATTGATCAGAGGAATGTCGTTGCTTTGGAGAGCTGTCCCTTTCAGCCCTACGACCCCACCAATGTGATAGACTATTGCATAAGACATACCCATATAATCAAGTACCCAGTATACGTACTTACTGATGTATAGCAGTCCCCGAAAACTGACATGTGACGCTCAACTCTCAACTCCTCTCGTCACAGCCTTCCATTCTTTCCATCTCACCATCATTCTACTCTGGACATAGCAGCTCGCCCTTGAGTAGTAGCTTCCTCTTATCATTCCAATCTCTGCTACGGTCGCTAAACATACAGCCCTGGTCAGGCCTAACAATAAAAGCCATGCTTTCGCCGCTCCTCAGCCCCGTCCTCCTCGAGACAGCCCCGCCGACTGTCTGCCCACAGCAGCCTCAACGCCGATAACATGCTGGGTATGTAATGAAATGCCCCATTTCCCCTTCCATGCCAGCCTGGGAATCAAGAAATCAAGATGCCAGCCTGCCATCTGAACAGAACCTCGGTTCGCACCCGAGCCATCGGTTAAAGATACTTTCCTCCCACTGATTGTGCCCGATGACCTGTGCAAGAGCTTCCGCCCTCCATCATCATATTCGGACTCGGCCGCACCGCATCGATGCCATGGTCATGACCCTTTATGCCCCTACTCGCTGACCGAGTCTTGGGGATCATCCTCGACTTGACTATGCTCCTGGTCCTGTCCGCGTGGAAAACCCACCCCAAGTTCACGCCGGACGTCTCTCTGGATGGCCAGAAAGTATTTCTTCAGGCTAGCAAGGCCACGCAGAAAACCCCGGTCTGGTCCGTCCGGGTGCTTCGGCGGGCACGGTTTGCCCGTAGCTAGGTCGCCGGCTGTAACGCTGTTGGCGAAATCCGCCATCTTGAAGTCGATTTCCGTCTTGTTCTTCCGCCGCCTCTTCACATCCCACATGTCTTCAGTGTCCGTAGCACCATCGGTCGTCGAGTCTTCTGCAGCCGTATCGCTTCCATCGTCAGAAGTGTCAGCATCGTAGAACATCAGGAGGCTGGCCGCATAGAAACGGTAACCGTGCAGCCGGCGAATGATCACCTCGAGCTGATTCAATTTGTCGATGATGGTGGGAATGTGCCTCAAGACGCTACTGTGGTCCACGCCGTCGTGGAGGAACAGAGTCAAGGCGTCTTGGAATTCCTTGCCAGCCTTCAGGTCGCGACCGTAGTATTTGTCCTTGAAGATGTAGCTCTGCGACTTGGCGTCCCACGCCTGAACGCCGCAGAGGCGCACACCCAACTCTCTTGATGTCGTCTCAGCACACTTGCGCCGCTGGGATTCTCGCTTCTTGGGGCTAGCATCGACGCCATACTGGCGCGTGCCCATCTTCAGGTCCATGATGCATGGACGCTTCATTCCGGCCGTCAAGTCTTCCAGCAACAAAAAGTACTCCACCCTTGAGTCTCGCTGCGTTTGCGCTTCTTTCGGGTTGATCGGCCGGGGTATCTTTTTTGTCTCTGCCGCCGGACTGGGTAGTTCGGAGGGGACTGCAGACGATGCCGGCGGCAGAGATAGCCCCGCATAATCGCCCTGATCCATAGCCGGCACCATGTGTTTGTGCCCATTAACCCCTTTTTCAGAGGTTGTCGAAAGAACTCCACTCTCACCATCAGCTCGGTAGCCTACTTCGTCGGCATCCTCAAATATCATGAGGTCCCCGCGAGGGTCGTCGACGTCTTCGGGTTTGCGCCGAAGCTTACTCCCGGAGTAGCGTCGTTTCCGGGCCTGCGGCGGGAACTTCTCAGACAGTGTGTCGGCTTCTGGCGCACTAGTCCCGGTGACATCTTTCATGCCATCCAGATCTTCAGCCATCAGATGGTCACCCCTAGGGCCGATATCACTCTGACTGTGCACGAGGCTTGGTGGACCTTTGGGCATTCCCGGTTCACCATAAGATGACGGAACCGGGGCTGTGCCGTTGTCAAGTCCAGAAAGAGCTGGCACAGAATCGGTGAGACGGGGCTGAACCAAACGCAGCGGTATTGAGCGCTGGTGCGATGCGGGTCTCTGATGCTTGTGGACGGCGATGGGTTGCTTGAGAAAAGCATCATTGAATACCTCGTTTCGCAACCGTTTGTTGATAGTTGTCGCACCCCAGCTATTCGCGTGTCGGTGCTCTAGGGCCGGCCTTTCTGTACCAGCCAGTAGATGACCCGCAGGTGTGAATTGACGAGTGTGATGGAGAGGCACGGCTGCATAGGCACTCCTAGGTCGCTGGGCGCCGGCGGGCTGCAATAAGCTGCGAGGTAGGATATGTTGGTTGTCGACAAAGGTCACGGTAGGTATCGGAATCTGCGCGGCTTGCAGAGACTGGCTGACTATCCGGCAATGCTGCCGATCTTCACCATCGAGCCCGTTCGAGTTCGAAGCAGAGCCCCTGGTGACCTTCTCGCCATGGCTCTTAGAAGAAGCATCGATTCCTGCCAGTTTCCTTTCCGAGTCGGCCTTCTCGTCTCTCCTGTTTGTCGATTTCCGCCGAAGCTGTTTCTGGAACGTTACGTTCAGAACGCCAATATACCTGCAAATGACGTTAGTCCAGCTTACAATCGAGCGCCTCTCGAAGCCAGGGCAAGATACACGAGAGGCAAGGCGAATTCATAAATTACAGACCTTGGCAGAAAAGGCAAAAGATCGCGATGATATCTTTCAATTTTCTCGTAGAACTCATTTTCTCGATTGTTAAGCTGCTTGCATACGGCTCTCTGGGAAAACCTCCAGATGGTGGTGTGACCCCCGACCTGATGCTTGTATGGAATAAGCTCAATAGCCTCAAGGGGTAACTTGGGCCCCAGTTGATGGTCATGCACCAAGTCGTCATAGTACTGAGAAACCGGACGAGACAGTTTGGGGGCTGCGTCACGAGGCTTTTCAGAATCATCCTCAAGCGCAAAATCATCGGCTACACGACGAGCCGTCTCTCGCACATGCGAGGGCTGATCATTCTTACCGCTGAGAACGTCACGGCGTTCGCGCTTAACTCGATCCCCACATTCGGCTTTAGGATCGTCTGCCTTGACCAGCCACGGATGGAAGTCTTCGTTGACCGATGGATGGGATGGAGGCTGTTGCGGCTCGGTCTCCTTCGGAATCCGCGAGACGTCTCGTGCTGCCTCTTCCAGACCTTGATGTGGCAAGAATACCGCGGACGATATCTTTTCCTCTGAAGATTCCTCACCGTCCTCATTGAGCTCTCTGGGTCCGGCGACGTCACTCAATTCTGGAGTCGTCTGCGAGTCATCTTCGACAGGTGTAAACACTCCCGCGGCCGGGTCACTGGCTGCAACCGAAAGTCCTGGCGTGCCGAGATGCGGTAGCCGTTGAGCGGGCACAACTGTACTATCGTCAACAAGGTAGTCACGAGGTGGTTTCCTAGTCTCGAAGTAGTCGACTCCATTGGTCCGCCCCATTGATGTTTGGGTAACGGGGGCACTCGAGGCAGCAAAGGCATAGTCACGTAATTGCTGTTCATCTTCTTCGGCAGGCGGAGGAGAGGGCATCGGATGTTGCTGGTGATCCTCCGCAGGTAGACTTTTGATAGGTGGCAGTTTCTCACGCTCTCGTCGTTTTCCCTTGTCCAACGGTGCACCCTCCTTGAAGAACCGAAGACTATGACTTGCCTTTCGGCTGCGGGTCGGCTCCATGCCTGCGAGGACTTCCGTGATGGATTTTTCGACTTGGCCATCCTGATGACCCATCACTTCGGCAGTACCACCGATGGACCAGGCCTTTTCTGGACTCTTGGTGGGTGTTCGGTCAACTCTCCATGCTCTATATTGAGCCCTGACATCGGCTGTGACCTTCGGCCTGTCGTCCGTTTGGATTCTGTGGTTGTCACCCACACCGTGGGACAGCGAGGTATCGCCCACATTGTTCGAATGTAATTCATTGCCGTCCAATCGACGTAGGCGTATCTCTTTGTCCGTGCGCTCCAGTGATCGCCCCCTTTTCCCAGGAGGCGTAGCCAGTCCACGGCGACCCATGAAAGCTGGGCTCGCCTGTGTCTCGGTCGATGTCGTCGAGGGCATGGCACTGGTAGGGCTTCGCGTAGGAGTTATGGGAGACGATGGCGCTGAGGGCGCAGACCCAACGATGTCGGCCCGGACCGGGAAGCTGGTTGACGTCAACTGGCCCTTTCCGCTCTGATCCAGAGACTCATGGTGTCGGTTGTCCGCATTTTCAAACTGCCCAGGTCGAGACGATTGGTCATTGGGCCATAGGGACTCCTGTCCGATATTGGGAGGCGTTATGCCACGGGCGGAGGCGAGAGCTTGGGTGAGCAGAGAGGGGCCGCTGGGTTTCTGGGGAGCCAGCGGCGGCCTGCTCCTTTTATAGCTCTGGTCGACATGGCTGGCGGCGGTGGGCGGTGTCAGAATAGATTTGATAGAAACAGAAGCGTCAGGAGAGAAAGCTGCAGCCGGCTCTGGCTCGGTGGGTTTGTCAGAGCAGCCAGTCAGAGGAGGCGGCAGAGAGGCGACGATAGATAGGCTGTCCGTCGCGGAGACGCTACGTCGGGGTACTGGGTTGGGATCGCTCACCCGTGCAGCGAATGCGCCATTTTCGGGCTTAGGGTAGGGACTGGACATGAGGTCGACATCCGGCGAATACCATGGCAGTGTGGGATGAGCAATTCGCAGGGGAGAAGCGCGGGATGTACGCCGTTCGCTTGGGCTGGTTGGGGTCGTGCAGGTGTGATGATGTTGGAAAAGGGTAGGTACCGGTAGATACGAATTACAGGACTCAATGTTTTACGGTGGCGGACGTGCTCAAGTGGTGACAGGGTGGGGAAATAAACCGGGTACAAGTGCACGTACCTGTACAGATGCTGTCACCGGGGCGCTGCGACAGTCTACGTAGTTCGTCCGTACAGGTACGGAGAACATGCGCGATTGGCACCCACGCTGTGCCACGGCCCACGGCATCTAGCCAGCCTCTGCCGGAGGCATTCATGTGCCTGATTACACCCGTACACTAATACTGTAACTAGCCCCCCTCATCCCCGGGCCTGGGACAGCCGGCTTTCCACTTTGGTATAGGCTTCCATCCATATAAGTAAGTAAGCAGGTACTCAAGGTACTTGCAAGTTACCTATTAACCTACTGCGCCCTCGGCAGTGGCATCACGCCTCAGGGGGTGTTCGGGCTCGTCAACTTCATCAACCGATGGTGGGTTTTTTACATAAATTTATGTATGAATGTACAGTACAATCGCAGGTACATTGCGACCCCTGTAGACCGCCGCAGTGGTCTCCAGTGTTAACCGTTATCCAATAAGAAGGCGTTTCACCCCCATGTTAAGTCATCAACAGCATAAACAGCCTCGCACAGCTCGAGAGCTGTTTATGCTGTTGATAAGAGCCACGTACCGATCTGAGCAAGGTTCGCGATACATGCCAAGGGCTCCATAAACATCAACCAGTTGATGCAACCCGAACACCCCCTCAACCAGCCGGAGCTCTTGGTTGCATTGCCGACCACCACCACGTGCTGTCACTGAATGGCTCTCTTCGAATTCTCCACTGCTCTGCATTCCACGTCATCTCAATCCGTACCACGTACTTGTTTGATCCGTACTCCGTACAACTTGATCGAGTCCCACCAGTCTTCTTCAGAGATACTGACTGGTTCTGACCTCTCACCGACTGTCTGATAATCTGTACAGCCCTGGTCGTCCTTGGTGCTCACTTACATACCTGGCAGCAACCTTGATGATCGATTCAAGACATTAGTCTACGACCTACTCACCGACTAGTGGCCCCTTTTCTGGTTCCGACCTCTGTGCTAATTATCGTTTCAGGAACCGTTGGCGAAGAGAATGCTTCCTGACTTGTGTTTCGGCCTATCCGACATGTCTTTGCTGGCCACGTTGTCGCGAGGTTACTCCTGACAGGCCGCCGTAGTAAAACAGGTGTCTTGGATCTCTGCTTGCTGCGACGCTACCAGTCCGCTTGCGGCAGATCACCTACTGTGCTGTCAAACCCGTGCTGACGTGCGCATGTATCCCGTCATGGACTGACGCTTACTGCGTAAGTTGCGTCCGGCTGGCTTCCCTAGAACAAATCAAGCCATCAGGGGAAGCTGTTCTGGGTGTTGCTGTTATGAAGGGTAAGTAACATGACACGCGGGACACAATTGCCGGATTTGGAAATGTGTCAAACCGCGAGGTCTGTCTTGATTGTAATATCCAGCAGAACCCGGGAGAATGAAGACAGCCATAAAAATCATATCATTCGACCATTGGGGCTGGGTGGCCATCTCTCAACTCAGGGGTAGTATTTCACGTCGCTGGCCAATTCGGACGACTACCCGGCTAGGACAGGCGAACCGAGATGCTGGGCACAGTAGCCAACGGCGGCTCTCGACCAATCGTTGGACAACGTGCTTGATGACTCCTCACGACTCTAGCGAGCACGAACCTGGTGAATTGTTGAGCTCGAGGGAATCTTCCAGTTCGCCTCTGACAATGCTTGAGTCAATAGCTATTCCACGTGTCTGGCAGGATCAATCCGGCCCCGCGAGTCCATGCTTCGGAAGGGAGCTTCTAGCTGAAGAGTCCAAAGACGGCCGCCCGACCATGACGTTACATTCCAACAAACACTGCTATCAGGTGTCCAATCATCGCCAGGAGCTGGAGAGAGTGAGAACAATCAATCCAGCTATTGCTCAGTTTGCCCTTGGCATCGATTGTCTCATTACGTGCAATGAATATACCAAATCAAGTGAGGTTATCAGGACATGACGAAGCGACCATAAACAATCTTCTATCAAAATCCGACAGGCATACACTTTTATGCCCAGAACCACCCGTACCTATATGGCTTCTAGATTGAGTTCCGGTCTTGAACAGTGACTGTTACCTACCACTTGTTTTGTCTGTCAGGTTACTAGGAGGTTGCTGTGTGTAAGTTAATTACAGGTCAGAAGCAGACAGCCACCTAGAAATCAGTTGGTTCTACAGAAGGATGATTCTCTTCGTTTTGCATATAAGTCTGCGAAGATAATATGACATGTTTAATAATAAGTATAGTGTGGTGCTGCGAATACCAGTGTTACCAAATCATTGCGAGTTAGATATTCTACTCAGCAGTAACGCCCATGGCTTCTCCATGTCTATGTACGTCTTTTCTAAGCACATTATGCTCACAACACTAGTTGACAATGCTTGTAGAACAGACCGCCTGACATTGAATCCGTGCTAGTTTCCTATGAAACATCATCTACCTAGATACCCAGTCTAGATTTCACTTTGCCAAGTAACTTAAAGAGCGGCGTTCTTAGTGCTGTGGGATGAGTAGGTGGACACTCGCTAGACGGGGCAAGGCATTAACAGCGAAGACATATGGTGACCACTATCTCAGGACGTCAGTTATCACTTCTACATCTCGGCGTCTGTTGCACTTGACGGACTGGTTTCGCTGATGATTCAGCAGGTTAAGTAAATATCTTCGTTATCCCGTGAGGCGACCTTGGTTCACTACAAAACCGCAATGACTGCACTTGTTACTGTATAAAAACAATTACGGTGTTCCTCTGCGGCTTTTAGCCAAGAACCTCGAGACCTGACTACCGCAAAACAGAAAGCTGTGCTATGGAATCGTTTAGTAGAAAGATGGACTGTGCTACTACTTTTAGTCAACCGACAATATGGTATATAGAAGAAGCATATGTGGCATACTATCGTTACTGGCAGTGCGTAAAAACATATAGGTTGTAAGTTTTAGGCCACCGCAGAGTCGGGCCAGAGGCCGCTGTACGCAGCATGTCTAGTCGATAACACGAAGCATAACTTTGCCGTCCCGGAAGAAAGGAACACAGCACCGGTGTATGGTATAACACCATATAGGTATGTGTCCGACCGCCGGACACTGGAGAGTCTGTTTGTTTTGGTCGAAGGTGCCCGTCAGCGGACATTGTGGCTTCGTGGCTAGCCGGCTATGCGCAATGTAATAGCGTATCATGAGATTCACTCAGGTGCTTACCTATGGATACTAACACCGGCAACTATTGACGTACGGTAGGAAAGTATGCTCTTCTTGACGGGACATATTTGATATGCTGTTCACTTGCATTCAAGGAGAAAGGATTGGTTTCATCATCTCCGGCTGGCATGACACAACAACAGGACTATGTTACCTAAGATAGAGGAAGTTCACCAGAGGAGTATACGGAGTGACATTGATTGCTTATAAACCTTATAGACTTACTGATATATGGATACCACGGGTCACCACCTCGTGGACTATAAAGTTACCACCTCGAAGACCAAGTAGCTTATTGAGGAGGCATAAGACCCGTAAAACTTAATGAGTACTTTGGACAATGCTACTAAACATCTCTGGATCCAATCGATGTAAAGTAATACGAAACAGGACAACGATATAGAGGAATAAGTTACCTGGCCCGCTAGGTGGTATGGTCCGCATGCAGTTAGGTAATCGGTTCTGAGTAATATCTTGTCCAGGAAAGCCGAGACCGCATTACACCAGGGTGTTATTGCGCACACAAGCCAGGAGGTGCATTGTAATCAGCGTCAGAGGCAGAGACTCTGTGCCTGAAAGACTCGTGTCACGAAAAGGCAGACTTGGGATCTCACCCACGATCTTGGTTCATGTGATCGGCTCCGCATGAGAGATCTCCACCCCAGCCGGGGTTGCGCAAGTTTGGAACCGGTGCCTGCCACTAGGCACTGTCAACCACGCAGCCTGCCAGCCAGGCGAGCCAGGTGATAAGTCAAGCGAGTCAACAGGAGAACCCTGGCAATTCGGTATACAGCACTCGGCATCAACCAGCAGAACAGCCATCAGGGCGAGCATGGGTAGCCAGACGTCGGGCCTGGATAATGTACAAGTATTTAGTTAATTAGTTAATAGGTGAGATGAGAACTGAATCACCAGTCAGCGGCTGCTACGAAAAATAAGGAAAGAGAGAAAAAAAAGGAACGGCTGTACGTTGAATTCAACAGACACGGAGTTACTGTTGCCAACACAGCCAAGAACTTGAAGCGCACATGTTAGCGCCTCATTATTACCTCATAAGGTAAAGTACACCGTACCTAAGGGTGAGTTCCTCGTCTGTGGCTGCTCTAGCGCATGCCGCATGCCTCGACTCTGAACTGTCAAGACGCAAACTTGGAGAATACGAGCGAGCAGGCGGGCTGTCGGGGCTTAGCGCTAAGGTCGAGCCCGTCTTTTCCAAGCTCAAAATGGTGATTTCCTGGTTCATGCAGGGAAGACGGATGCAAAAAGGCATCACGACGGGAGCAGGCGCATCCATCCATGCGCCTCGTGCCTCGCGTGCCTAATCGTGGCTGACAAACCGCCAATGTTTCAATTTTCGAACTGGTGACTGGGTGAGCTGGGCCAGGCGATCCCTCCGTCATTTATTCTCCTTCCAGCATATTCCGCGACCGGGGAGAACCCGGGATCTGAGATGCGATTGCCAACTGATAGCATCACTTCCACCGGATGATCCCATAGGCTCAAATGCCGCCGTCTGTCATTCTCCTTCCCACTCTGCCTAGTTAACCGCTACCTAATTTCTTCTGGTCGGCCGAGATCCCCTCTCGAGTCCTCTTGTTGTTGTTGTCGCGGCTTGAGGGCCATTGTTTTTCTGCATTCTACCTATCTCAGCCTGCTTACTTCGTTTCTGGCGTGTGGCGTGCCTGGGCTCGGCCAACACTCGTTCCCAATAAACTTCGTTCGCAGCCACGCGTCCATTGTGGTGCGCCGGTTTCTGCTTGAAGCAGCCCGCTCCGACGTGCCAGATTCCATCCGAGTCAGTCTGCGTGCCTGGACGAGGTCGGACCTGACGCATCCAGACTGGTCAGCACACCGTTCAGCGTCTTTCGCCGTTTCTGTTCCATCTGTGCACCATTCGTTCCGCTTTCGGTCAACCTGCACGAGACTCACCACGCCGACGCCCTTCCCTTATCTATGAACGAATCCGCCGCCCGTATTCCAACCATGCGTCGCGCATCCCATGACTTAACCGACCCTTCCCGGAACCTCGAGGAATCGGTCGGTGACCCAGATGCGACCTCCCCCGACCGCGATCACGACCTAGACATGGCCTTGAGTTCCGAGACCGAGGACTGCAGAACCCGTCCCCCGCCCCCGCACATCGCAGCTCGATTCTATCATCCAAGCCAGAGCCGTCGAAAGGGCTCGGCCGCATCTTCGCGGCGCAATTCTATCTCGTCTGCCCACTCCCGCTCCTCGCATGGCTTCTCCCACCATGGTGGACCGCAGAGCAAGCACATTGCCCAGCAGATGCGCCGCGCCTCCATCATCGAAGACCGGAAAGCCCGCCTTGCCGACCGAGCTGCCCACGCTGAAAAGGTACGCCTGAGAGCTGCTGTAGCCAAGGCCGCCCACCAGAAGAACTCGAATTCCGAGGAGCGTGCTCTGGCCGCGGCCCAGGCCCGAGAAAAGAACTTGGCCGAGATCGTGGCTGCGTGCGCCGAAGAGGTTAAGCGCGCTAAGGCGGTGGCCGAGGGCATGAAGGAGAAGAGGGAGCAGGAATTGCGCAGGCAGAAATTGCAGATGGAAGAGCGCCTAGCCGAAGCTGAAAAAAGGAGAGAAGAGCTGCGCAACCGCCAAAATGCACGACGATCGAGAGGCCAAAGCATGATGACCAAGAAGGCTACAGAAGAGTGTATCGGGTCCGAGTTGGAAGACGAGCACGAAACGCTAAGCATGAGCGATACCAGTGGCACTGTCATGAATGAGGAGGCCGCAGCGGCCAAGATCCAGTGGTGGTGGAGGGCCCTGCTTCGGAAGAAGGCGGTCCGGGTCTTTTCCGAGCTTGGCTTGAACATCGACGGCGTTCGAGATACCTCTTTTGAGGAGGTGACGAGGCTTCTTGCTGAGGAGCGGGTGCTCGTGGCCACAGCACGAGTCTTGCGCATCTGTGGCTTGAGCGAAGGGGATGCTGGCTCCGTCGATGAGATGGCTGCCGTGCGAACCTTTCTGAGTGCTTTTCTCATCCTTGGGCACCCGACCCAAGTTCTGAGCAACAAAGATCACAAGGGTGAACAGGAGCAGGTTGGGATCTCTCAGGGACATCTCATCCTTCGCGGCGATTTAGCTAATCCACACTTACAGGATCTTGTTGCCAAAGCCCGGGATCTGCTCATTTCCTTTGAGAATATACTCTCGCGGTTAAACCCGATCAATAGCTATGTACCTCCACCAGCCTTGACGGATGCCTTACCGGAGGCATACGCCACCTTTCACAACGCCTTCATAGCTTGGAAAGCTCGAGATTCGAATGCTCTCGTTGAGGTCATGATTCTGCAGTTTGTAGAGCTCGATGCTATACTGGAGACGGTCAGGGCCCGCACCGAGGAGGTTGTCGCCGATTCCTATCGACAGAGCATCAAGGATAACCAAGTAATGCTCATGGTACGCATAAAAAAGCTGGCGGGCCAGCAGCAAGGGAAGAAGATGATCCTCGATGCTGTAAGGCAAGCGCGGAAAGCAAGAGCTGCAAAGAAGCCGGCCGGAGACACGAAGCCGAGAGTTGCTGAGCACTCGCTGGGTGGTGAAGATGCTTCAATGGCCGACCACGCAGCTGCAGACCATGTTGTTTCGACACAGCTACAGACGCTTACACCGCCGCCCGAGACGGCCGGCGACGAGGAATCGAAGCAAGCTGCGCAACAGCCAAGCTATCCTTCTTACCCTCCTATCCTACCAGACAACCGTGTTATCATGCACGAACTAGCGATCAACCACGAGTATCGAATCGAGTTCGAATACTTCAAAGAGCAACACCGGTCGCGAATGGAGCCTCTTTTCCAGGACTTGCGGGCAGGCCCCCGAAATCAAGCAAAGGAGTTCCACTATTTCATCTCCATGGCCAAATACATCAGAGACCGGCTACGGAATCTAGTTAAGCCTGACACTGCCATGCACACTTTCATCGGAGAGATCCTCGACATTGAAGTGGCCAGGCGCCAGTTCTTGGCTGGAAGTTTCTCGTACGAGAAATTTTTCTCTTCCATGGGGTCTCTCTTACCGAAGCTCTGCGCCCCGGTCCGAGATCACGAAGTTACCCAGCTTGTTGAGAACAAACTCAGCCAAGTTGATATTGTTGATCGGCTCGAGGCCCTCATATCCTTCATCGACGTTATGCTCTACGACTATGCCAATTACATGTTGCAGATAGCTGCTCCGAATCTTGCCGAGCACGCTTCTTCGTACGAAGCAAAGAAATTTGCGGAAGAGCAGGCTAGTGGGCCATCCGCTTTGACTCGTGCCGAGGCGTCATGGCGAGCTGCACACACCAAGCTGCATAGCGAAGCGGCTCGCCGCGATCCCGAGGGTATCAATCATCCTCGGTCACGGCCCACGCCTGACAAAATCTACTGGCAGATGCTGTTGGACGAGTTTACCCAACCGACACCTTCTGCAGACTGTGTGCCGGAGCCGCTGGCCCTTGATACAAAACGCCGCGCCCGTATTGGACAGCAGACACTGCGCATTGTAGCTGCCGGTGCGATCCTGCTCCAATGCAAGAACATGCTGAAACGTGATGTTCGGGCTCCATGGAAGACAGAAGCTGGGCGTATCTTTACTGTTCTCGAGTCTATAGACGACGCGGCCAGGCCTCTCCCGCAGTTGGCCGCTGTGCAAGGGATCATGGCGGCCCTCGAGGCTGGGCGTTCGATGCCGGCAGCAACCAAGACACGCCTCCACGGTCTCGTCACAAAGATCCTGGCAGCCTGCGCTGACGCCAAGAGGGACAACACGGACCCGAGAGAGCCGGTATTGAGACTGCTACTTACTCGAGTCAGGAGTCACATATTAGCCCGGTTGCAGGCGAATTCGGCAAGCGAGAAAGAGAAGGCCAAGGTCGCGAGCACTGCTAGCGAAAAGCTGGCCGGCCTTGGGCTCGCAGAATTCGTAGAGAAGGTGCGCGAGATGGTAGACGAGATGATCAGCGTTGGCATTGTCGACCGCGATGCTCATGGCATGTGGTGGGAGGGCGTTGCCGAGATGGTGAACAAAGAAGAGCAAGCTTCCAAGCAAGCAGCCGAGTGAGGCTGCAGTTCCTCAAGGTCGCATTATACTTTACGCTGCCGTCGAGGCCAGCGCATTACGGGGAAGCATTTTTCTGCATGGTTCGAACACACGCATCTGCTCCGGACTGATACTATGGGTTGGCGTTTATGGTTGGCATACTAGGTATTACTTGGCAACTGGGTGCTATAGGGGGGGATGGGGCTCGGAACCGTTGAGCGCAGATATCTGGTGAACACCACGGGACCAGGGAAGGATACCTTTTGCATGCAGACGTATTTGGCTTATGTTATTATCACTACCTACTGATCGCTCGAGATCACAGCGGCAGGTCTAGGCCGCCTGAGCAATAGCGAGAGGAATATCAGTTAGCAGATTAGAATCATTGATTTGAGATATCAAACCAACCCACGTACTGGCGGACTGGTGAACAAGACACCCTTCGAGCCAAACAAAACCTTTAACCATGCAAATACGCACCTGGCAAGATTGCGTGATAAATGAATATCTGCATATAGCGTACTTGATGCTACTCATCTGAGCTAGTACTGCTTCCACGTGACTTCGCGAACCCAGCAACGACGCGTCTCTTCCTCGGGTCGCCTCTACCTCTAGGCTGCAGCTGCCCCTTACATCTGCAGTACACCGCGCGCTGCCAGACGGACTTCAATAGAGCACCTTTGGTTGGAATACGATGAACACAGCCATAATTGCAGCAGAGAAAAACACCACGGGCAGTACATCCTGAATACACCGCCCAATGGCCGGGTGTGCCGTTGCGAACTAGGAATATGCCCCCATCTCAGTTCACAGGTAGGCCTCCATCCCAGCATTGACAGGTCATGGCCGCTATACTGATAGTTCTCTTCATAGCGGCGGATACGATCCGTATTCTCGTCGCGACTGACAATCATGTCGGCTACGAGGAGCGGGATTCGATCCGAAAAGATGACAGCTGGAAGGCATTTGATGAGATCATGAACCTTGCTCGGACGGAAGATGTGAGTCAACTGGTACGACGAAACTTGGCGTGGCAGCACCTGCTCACGGCTTGAATAGGTCGACATGGTGCTGCTGGCTGGCGACCTGTTCCATGACAACAAGCCTTCTAGATGGTCCATGTATCACGTTCTGCGGTCACTCCGGCAGAATTGCCTAGGCATGAAACCTTGCGAGTTGCAATTCCTGAGCGACGCAAATGAAGTCTTTGCAAGTGCCTTTGGTCATGTGAACTATGAAGACCCCGACATCAACGTTTCCATCCCCGTCTTCTCCATCCATGGAAACCATGACGATCCCAGTGGGGAAGGGAACTACTGTTCTCTGGATCTTCTCCAGATAGCTGGTCTTCTCAACTACTACGGCCGCACCCCTAAAGCTGATGAGATTGACGTCAAGCCGGTCCTTCTTCAAAAGGGCCAGACCAAGTTGGCGCTGTACGGCATCAGCAATGTGCGAGACGAGCGCATGTTCCGAAACTTTCGGGACCACAAGGTCAAGTGGTTCAGGCCAAATCAGCAGTCGAGCGACTGGTTCAACCTGCTGTCTGTACATCAGAATCACGCTGCTCATACCCCGACGAGTTATCTGCCTGAGAACATGCTGCCCGAGTGGCTCGATCTCGTCGTATGGGGCCATGAACACGAGTGCAGAATTGACCCTCAGCATAACCCAGAAACTGGGTTCCACGTGATGCAGCCAGGGTCCTCAGTCGCCACATCTCTCATACCGGGTGAGGCTGTACCCAAGCATGTTGCAGTGCTGAATATAACGGGCAAGGACTTTACGGTAGACAAGCATCGATTGAAATCGGTCCGACCTTTCATCACTGCCGAGATAAATCTAGCTAGTGATAAGCGGTTCAAGGGCCTCGACAAAAAGAAGGACAACAGGCTGGAGCTCACGCGTCGGCTATGTGCCATTGTGGAGGAAATGATCGCCGAGGCCAACGCAGAGTGGGAATCTGTTCAAGAAGAAGAGATCGACGAGGCCGATAGGCCGAGACCACTGATCCGCTTGAAGGTCGAGTACACGGCCCCTGAGGGCGGCCAGTACGACATCGAGAACCCCCAGCGTTTTTCCAACCGCTTCTCGGACAAGGTCGCCAACACCAATGACGTGATAACGTACTACCAGAAGAAGAAATTGGAGCGTGTGTGATATAACTCCTAGTCAGATTGCATTGATGCTGACATGCAACAGGAAAGAAGGCGTCGGCTGATCTAGTCTCCGAGGAGGTCCTCGAGAGCCTTGAGGAGATGGACAGCATTAAAGTCGCACAGCTGATCGAGGAGTACTTGAAGGCTCAATCACTGAAAATTCTGCCCCAGGCTCCTTTCAGCGATGCAGTCACTCAATTCGTCGACAAGGACGACAAGCATGCCATGGAGCAATTCGTCAGCGAATCCCTCTCTGGGCAAGTCAAACAAATGCTGTCCCTAGATGACGAAGATGACGACGAAAAGCTGGGGAACGCCATGGAGCACTACAAGAAGAGGCTCGAAGAGCAATTCGCTCGGGGCACATTGAAGAGAGCGGCGAGACGCGTGTACAAACCGCAACCAGACGAGTGGGATTCTGATCTCGATGGACGCTGGGAGGACCAGCCTCAGGCCATCGACGCAATTGCGTCCGCTGCTGCGACATCTGTGGTGGAGAAATCGCAGCCTGCGCAGATCCGGCCAAGGGCGAAGAAAACCTCTCGAGCTGTGCAGGACGACGACGATGATGAGGAGATGGATGATGTTCAGGAGGAGGCACCAGCACCGAAGACCCGTGGAAGGCCAAAGGCTGCGGCTGCAGCCAAGCCCAAGCCGGCCCCCAAGGCTGCGGCGAAGAAAGCACCCGCCAAGGGCCGCGGTCGCAAGGCGCAGCCCTTTCTACCGGACGACGAGGACGAGGACGAGGACGTCCTCATGGACGATGGCGAGTTCGACCCTCCGGTGCCCACGACCACTGCGAAACGCTCAACGACGACGCGAGCTGCTGCGTCAACGAAGTCACAAACCTCCAGGGCTGCGTCTGCGGCTGCGGCTGCGTCGTCTTCGGCTCCGAAGACGCGACAGACCAGACTAAACTTCTCTCAGAAGCCGTCCCAACAGGTTTTGGAGATTAGCGACGATGAGATATCGGACGATCCTTTCGAATCGCTACCATCTACGAGATCTCGCCGGCGCTGACCGGTTGCGGTACGGAGCTGGCACCGCCTCTACGGCGTTGCTGGTTCATCTAGGAATTATTCTGGCATCAACTACGGCTTTCGTGAGGTGACTTCAATACCATCAGTAATCTCCTACTTTATATGGTCACTCTGGAGGTTAGCCGCACGTTGCCTCATTGTAGCTTACTGAGTACCTAGGTAGATCTGCTAGCCGAAGACTTGGGCGCCCTCTTCTACAAGGCCGAAAGTAGGTGAAGTGGTATTATAGTGTGTATGGGGACTGCCTGGCATTACTAAGGTACTGCTATTGTGAGGAAGTCGCCTCATTTGCTTGCCGTCCCCTTCATATTCCAGATGCCGCGATATTGCCCTGGGACACGTCAAGATGTAACGCTCCGAGGCTTGTGACAAAGCGCGTCATGGCGACGTTTCACGCTCACGAACCTACCTCACAATCTAAGCTTCAGGCCTACCCTGAGAGACCGCACTCCCGGTTATGCTCGGTTGCATCCTCCAGCTAGGGGTGCCAAAGCTGAAGGTGCCAGTGTGCCGGAGTACCGGCGACGGTCCCGTGGAGCGCAGGGCAGTAAAATCAGCCGAAGTCTCGTGCACTGACAACGCTTCGCTTGACCACCGGTCTCGTTGGCGGGAGCGCAAGGTCGCCGGCTCTGCCTCTCTCCCTGTCGCTTCACCGAGCACTGGGCGACTCGTGCTATAGACGGCCGATGCTCCGAGTCGCTGAGAGCCTCCTGTTGACGGATGTCAACCCTGCCTACCTCAGTACCTCTGGGCAGAGCTGGTCACCGATGGCTCTCTGCTTCATGAAGTGTTTACTACGTTTTCGTCGCTTGGGCCGCCGCCCGGTGCGCCAGCCGCTTTGGCGAGCCATGGGCGCTCTCCTAGTCGAACCTTGAAACGCCGTTGCCTCCGCACACTTCCCTATGTGCCGGGCCGCTTCTATCTGGCAAGACTAAGCGCATGTGCCGGGCGAAGGAGGGGAAAAACCGCCCGGGCTGCGCTCGAGCGAGCATTAGGAGAGACGATGGCTGGTATAACTCCCATCGGGTCCCTTCCCCTGGAACGTCCGGAGTTGGATGTACGATATCTACTATCAACTGCGTGCTGTCCTAACGAGCCCTATACTGCTGGACGAGATATCTCAAGAAGCGGTGCCTTTTCATGGGTGTAGACATCGATAGTTACCTGCCAAAAGGACACGCGACAGTGGCCTGACCAGCCGACGACATTCACGCCGACGCGAGGCCGCGGGCGGCACGCACGAGCTGCCGACCCCCCTTGTGCCTACCCCTTTTGCCTCATCCTCATCATCCTCCTCCTTCTCCGACGACGACCACGAGTCCGCCGCCCAACATGCACCTCCTCCACCCCCTAGTCCTCGCCCTCGCCGTCGCCACCACATCCTCGCCGGCCGCCGGCGCCCCCGCCCCCGCAGCCGCGGCCTCGTCCTCTCCTCAATCACCACCACGGCCGCCGCCGCCGCCCTCGCGGTATCACAGCGGCGGGGCCGGGGGCGGGGGCGGCAGCGGGCGCGTCGCATACAACAAGGCGGGGCCTGCGGGAGCGGCGCCGCCGGCGGAGCAGAAGAAGTACTTCCTCGAGCCGGGCGGCGGCAGCGAGCTGGGACACTACGACGCGCGGTTCTTTCGCGGGCGGGTGGATTATGATGAGCAGTACGTTGGTCCTGCGCTCGCTTCAACCTGAAGTCGAACCCCCCATTTTTCTCTCCTTCCCTTTTCCTTCCTTGTTAAAGCTTTCAGGCTAGCTGCCGTTTCGGCGAGCCTCGAAACAACCCTACCATTATTGATATACGCGATACTCCTACTCCCCACTGACTCTTGCCAAAAAACAGCGGCGCGGCCCTCCGACGGCTGGTGCGCGCGTACCTGACGACGTGCGCGTCGCTCGGCGTCGAGACGTGGCTGGCGCACGGCAGCCTGCTGGGCTGGTGGTGGAGCGGGCGCGTCATGCCCTGGGACTACGACCTCGACGTGCAGGTGCGCACGCGCACGCTCGAGCAGCTGGCCCGGTCCGGCCTCAACGGCAGCCTGCACGACTTCATCTTCCCCGACCCCGGCTCCGCTACCTCCTCCCCCTCCTCCTCTCTGGGCGGCGAGGATGCTCTAGCCCTGGTGCGGCCGGTGCCGCTGCCGTCGGCGAAGTACCAGGCGAGGGTGACTGGGCCGCTGAGGAGGGAGGACGAGGGCGGGGACGGTAACGGAGGAGCGAAGGGGGGAGAAAAAGAAGAGCCAGAGAAAGAAGGAGAGGGAGAGGTCGGGGATGGGATGATCAAGGCCACGTATCTGCTCGACGTCAACCCTCATGCGACGGATGTTGGACGGGGCAACGGCGCCAACATTATCGACGCCCGCTGGATCGATATCAGCAATGGCCTGTTCATCGACATCACGGGCCTGATGGAGCGCGAGCCCGAGAAGCGGCCGGGGGTGAGTCTTGTTGTTGTTGCGCGCATGGTTCTAATCAGGGAAAGGGTAGGGGGAAAGTTGGTTACCAAGACAGACCACTACCAACCACCCCTACACTTCTGGGAAGCAAAGCGATGGGTGGTAGATGCTTTACTGACCCGTTCATTGTACTAGGTCTGGAGCTGCAAGAACCACCACGACTACCGCACCACTGAGTTGTGGCCTCTACGACGCACCACGTTCGAGGGTGTCGAAGCCATGGTGCCATACGCCTTTGACACGATCCTCACGGACGAGTATGGCGCGCGGAGCCTCGTTACCACGGAGTGGGCTGGGTATGTCGCTACAAGCAGCTTTTCTTACCTGATCTCTCTTGTTCCTCCGGACAATCCCGTGTTGTGAGCCAAGCAGAACTAATGACACTTCCTCTCATAGTCACCGATGGGTTCCGGAATTGAAGGAATGGGTCAAGAAGAAGCCGAAGAAGGCGTCCAAGAAGCCCAAGCCGAGTAAGGAGACGAAGGAGTCGAAGAACGGAAACGTTCGCGTTGTGGTTGAAGAAGTAGTTGTCGAGGGACCTATCTAGGGAACTTATCACATGGTATTTGATACAGCGATGGTGAGCATATGGAGTACATTAGGTTGGATTAAAGTCACTTCACGAAGCAATTTGGTGTCTGAGGAGCGAGGAGATGTTATTTCGAGATGATATCTTGTACAGATAGAGCATATCAATCAGATTTTCATGTTGGTCATAGCTAAGAACGAGGTCTGGGTATTGTGAACAAAATACATGTCATTCCTCGTAGGAGATATCAGTGGCCATATAGATGGTTGGTTTGCCGACATCGCCCAACGCCATCGCGATGCAATGCAAAGAATCCCTAATAGATTTGTGCGCCTCGTCGCATCACAGTTTCCGATGTGTGCAAATTCATTCCTCCTCCTTAGAGCCGGACGCATCATCACCAGAGTCGGCCTGCGCCTGCCTCTGTCTCTTCAGTCGCTCCTCCGCGGCCTTGGCTATAACCTCGCGCCGGCTCACAGCGCCAGCACCTGCGCTCCCGTCGCTCCCGCCGCCGCCGCCGAGCACGAACTCGCCGCCCGTCCACCCGCCATGGTCGTACGCGACCTCCTCGCTGGGCTCGTAGTCAAAGTCGGCCTCCCTGCCGCTCCTCGCGCCGTCGACGCTGCGGCCGCCGCTCCGCCAGTCGGCGCGCTCGACCTCGCGCTCGATCTGGTGGCACAGGTCCCAGAAGGCGCGGTCGTGGGGGCCGTGGACGTTGTGGGCCAGCTCGTGGCACAGCGTGCGGCGGATGGTGCGGTAGTCGCGGTAGCCGTCGTAGGCGTCGGTGCGCAGACGCAGCTCAATCACCTCGCCGCGGTTACGGTTGAGGCCCAGGAGGCGCGTGACGCCGCCGGCGGCGTCGGCCTCCGTGTTGGACAGCGGCTCCATCTCGGTCAGCAGGCCGACGCGGAAGCGGTGCGCCCGCATCGCCGCCCGCACCCCGGGGTCGTCGCGCAGCCGCCGCAGGAAGGCCAGCGACCGCTCCGGCGCCGGCAGGTTCGGCAGCGGCCGCAGCGTCTCGAACGTGTATTGCGCCCCCTCATCCTGCTGCCGCCGGGTGGCGTACGCCCGGGGCTGGCTGCGCCGCGCGGAGGCGAGGTGCGCGTCCCGCGCCGCGGCCCGCTCGGACGCCGCGGCCATCGAGGCCATCTCGGCGCTGGAGGCGCCCAGCAGCGTGACCGTCCGCCCCTGCAGCTCGGCGGCGGCGGGGCGGTCGCCGAAGGGCGGCTTCAGCATCCCCAGCTTGGGCACCATGAACTTCTGGTGGCTGGTGGGGACGTGCAGCGTGTCTTGGATCTCGTTGGAGAGATCGGCCAGGGTGGCGGCCCGCGGCATCTCGAGAGTGTGTTCCTTTCCATGGTGCTTGAGGGTTATCGAGATGACTCCTCCGGATTCTATGGGGGCGTCTTTCTGGTCGGCCATGGTAGGTAGCAAAACAATAACTGGGACCTGAATAGTTGCTGAACAGGCCTTGGGCAGTCACACGGCTGACAGGAGCGATTTTCTTTATTGATGATACTGGCGTTGATAGGCAGCTCGAGCCACGAGAGACTGAGAGGAGAGGCGGTAGTATAGAGCTAAAGATGTTCTCCAGAAAATATAAAGCGAGCCATCCCACCCGAGGCAGCCTGTGAATAAATGTGCCAGTGGCGATTTTGATGTAGCGTTATCTACATACCCGTAGGTGCCAGAAGAACGTTCTTCCTAAGTCCATGGGCTTTGTAAGACGTCAGTGAGGTTATCGCCGAAGGTCCGGGCTGGCGGCCAGCAGAGAATCAGCCACAGAAGACGGGGCCGGGCTCTGGCCCGGGCGACGGGTCTCTCTGCCAAGGAACCCCTTCCACTTGGCATGGGCGATGTGGCTAATTTTGGACATTAGCCACACGTGCCAATAAACCCAGGGATCCAATCACAGGCTGATCGCACGTGTACCCAGTCTGCAGCTGCAATTGTGTCCTTTCAACTCCAAGTGCTGTCCGCTAAACACTTCCTTTCCTCACCACTGCGAGAAGCTTCGGCGAATACCAGCCCTACCGATCAATAACCAGGGCCCTATAGCCCCGTTACGAGGCACCTTGGCGACATAACAGCTCCTCCAACCCTTGGAAGGCCGGGTCCCTAGGAGCTCCAGCTCCCCAAGCAGCACGCCATGTCATTGAACGTCTTCCGAGTCCTGGGTGAGGACACTCGCTTGGCTTTGCGCCGCGTTTGCGTGTACTGACCAATTCTTGCCAGGGGACTTCTCCCACTTGGGATCTATTTTGATTCTCCTCCATAAGATGACCGAGCTCAATGTTTGTTGCCATGCCACATGGGACGCCTGTGCTGTACCTAGCTGACCTCGCGTTTGTCTAGGGCTGTGCCGGTATATCATTCAAGTCGCAGGCCTTGTATCTCCTAGTCTATGTGACACGGTATCTGGGTAGGTTGTCGCTTGGGATTCTGCTCCCGGTTTGCCAAAGGCTAATTGCGGATTGGACAACAGATCTCTTCAGCACAACGAGCATCTACAATATCATCTTCAAGATTCTGTTTATTGCCAGCCAGGGCTACATCGTCTACCTGATGACCACCAAGTACAAGCCGACGCACGACCCGAACATCGACACCTTCCGTGTGCAGTACCTCCTGGGCGGCGCCGCTGTTATGGCCGTCCTCTTCCCCTACGCCTGGACTCCATCCGAGATGCTATGGGCCTTTTCCATCTGGCTGGAGTCGGTAGCCATCCTGCCCCAGCTCTTCATGCTTCAGAGGACGGGCGAGGCCGAGACCATCACCACACACTACCTGTTTGCGCTGGGTATCTACCGCGGACTCTACATTCCAAACTGGATCTACAGGTACTTTACGGAGCCAAACCACAAGGTCGACTGGATCGCCATCATTGCCGGTATCATCCAGACAGTGCTGTACAGCGACTTCTTCTGGATCTACTACACCAAGGTCATGAAGGGCAGGAAGTTCAAGTTGCCCGTATAAGAGCCGCTTTGGCCCCTTGGTTCTGTATTTGCACAAGCCGCGGAGCTCTCGATGAAGGGCGCGAAATTAAGCAAGGTCTCGAGACAACCTGAATGGTCTGGAAGCTGGTTTGAAAGCTGCTTATTCCTCAGTCTGCTCAGGTGAGCCGGTGATGCGGAATAGAACTGGCATGGCGACAAGGCAGCATAACGGCGTTCTGGTAGGGTTTGGCCAGGTTTGCCTCTGCCCTGAGGAAAAGTGCTTTGCCCATGGAATGGAGTAGGAGGGAATCCGCACCTAACCCCCTTAATGGAGATGCCTTGTACATATATGTCAACAATTGACGAGCTACTATGCAACAGACCTTGTCTCCTGTTGCTTGGCTCCAGTGTGAAAATGGAAGCAGGAGCCAGTGTGATAGTTTGTCTGTTTGTCTACAGAAAGGTACCTTCAATGGTGGAGTCGCATGCTCCCCCACATTTTGACGCACACTGCATCTGCAGTAAAGATCCTCTAGGATCCCCAGACTGAGAGAGCGATATCGTGGGCAATTTCACTCAGTCAGTGAAATGGTATATATTCTTTGCAAAGTGCGACTTATTTATCTTGGTATATACCTACTTATATAGCAAAGGCCTCTCTGACGGGTATTCCCTGGCATATTCGCGTTGCTACTGCTGCTGCTGGTATTCTGGACACCCCACCTCTTCCTCCCACTGGTTCGGTACGTACCCGTTACCTTACCTACTACTTCCTATCAAGTATGGTGGTTTTTTTAAGTACCTACAGATAGTATCCACCCGCATCGCGAAAGTTTCGAGACTGTTCCTTCCACCAACCGATTCTTCACGTGCTGTCGACTACTACTATACCTCTACTTTCCTCTGCCTCTTTGGTTGCCATTGCCGCCTGCATCTGCTGAGACGCAAGCTTTTTTTGGTTGCCACAGTGTTCCTGTCCTGTTCTCGGCTTTAGCACCAGCCACTCTTGACATCAGACCACCCACTGGCGGCCAGCCACGGCACGGTACAGCAGCCCACGCGCCGCCGACGCCGACTTGACCCCGCGATTCCTGCCGTGGTGGTACCAACCACTGCCACAGCATAACTTTTTCTGCTCTCTTTTGCTCCTGCCGCAGGTCGCTGACCCCCCAAGTCCTCCCTTGAAAAGGTTGAGAGGCCCGGCAGAAGCTGGTCTCTCTCCTCTTTCCTGGCCAATATGGGCGACATGGCGAACGAGATAAAGCTGCTTTCCGGGAACAGCCACCCGCTCCTGGCCAAGCTGGTGGCCGATCGGTACGTCCATTGCTTTTTTCCTACTCTGACCCGGCTGAGCACGGCGGCAAGCCACGGCCATCCGTAGCCCTGCTCCGTCCCAGAATCGCAACACGCCATGAAGCCATAGCTGCAGCTGCGGACAGGGGCATTGGCTAACGACTTGCATGATGCGCCCAATAGGCTCGGCATCGATGTCGCGAAGACGATGAGCCTGAACTACTCGAACCAAGAAACGAGCGTGACCATAGGAGAGTCTGTTCGTGACGAGGATGGTGCGCACCTCTATTTTCCAGGCCATGCTGCCGCCGCCATGCGCGAGGCCATGCTGACCCTTGCAACCGCAGTGTTCATACTGCAATCCACCGCGCCCGGCGACATCAACGACGGGCTCATGGAGCTGCTGATCATGATCCACGCCTGCCGCACCGCCTCAGCCCGCCGCATCACCGCCGTCCTCCCAAATTTCCCCTATGCGCGCCAGGACAAGAAGGACAAGAGCCGTGCACCAATTTCTGCCAAGTTGATCGCCAACATGCTGCAGACCGCCGGCTGCAACCATGTCATCACCATGGACCTGCATGCCTCGCAGATCCAAGGCTTCTTTAACGTACCGGTGGACAACCTCTATGCCGAGCCCAGCGTTACGCGGTGGATCCAGGCGAATCTGCCGGATGCAGACTACGTGATCGTCAGCCCTGACGCGGGCGGTGCTAAGAGGTAACACAATACATCTGCCGAGCGAAAAAGACGAGGCTCGGAAGCCTGATGGAAGGCTGACTGAACTGGGCAGGGCTACATCGATTGCCGACCGTCTCGACAAGGGCTTCGCCCTGATCCACAAGGAGCGCCCGCGGCCCAACGTGGTGGGCCGGATGGTGCTGGTCGGCGACGTGGTGGACAAGGTGGCCATCCTGGTGGACGACATGGCGGACACGTGCGGCACGCTGGCCAAGGCGGCCCAGACGGTCAAGGACAACGGCGCGCGCGAGGTCATCGCCGTGGTGACGCACGGCATCCTGTCGGGCGAGGCCGTCGCCATCCTCAACAGCAGCTGCCTGAGCCGGATCGTCGTCACCAACACGGTGCCCCTGACCGACAAGGCCGACCGCTGCAGCAAGCTCAACATCATCGACGTGAGCCCGACGCTGGCCGAGGCCATCCGCCGGACCCACAACGGGGAGAGCGTCAGCTTCCTCTTCAACCACGCTCCGGTCTAGGTGGTTGTGTAGCGTGTAACGGATACGGGGATCGCGACGTGACGCACGCGGTCCAATGGATCTCCGAAAAACCCGCAATAGTGTAGTGCACAGAGGCAAATGCATTGTATGTATGAATGACATGACTGACTGTGGGGTTTTGTAGTAGTAAATAAGTGAGTAACGGTAGCATATCAAGCGATTTATTTTCTCAGGCCGCTTGCTGTTGTTGCGGACGCCGTCGCCAGTGTCATTGGAGTTGCTCGCCAGAGAACGGCTTGGCCTCGGTAGGCCTTACGATATGGCAGCGTCGACTGCTACGCAGGAGGAATATCCAGGACAGGTGCATGTCAATAGTCCGGGGCACAGCCAATGGCTGAGTTGACAGCATGGGCTACGATTTACTTCGAAGACACAGTCATTCTCTGGCTGCCTTCGTGTTTCGGTCACTCGTAGCTAGACATCCACGCCCGCCTCTTCGGCAGCGGGGATAACCTCGGTAAGAACGGCAGCGAGGACGATGTTGAGAACAATGGCGACTATAGTAAGACCAGCAATGGCAGCGCCAGTAGGCGGGAACGGCAGCAAAAAGCTACGGCTGCAGCAGTGCCGACGAGACATAGGAAATCAAAACATGAACGCAGACAAGCAGCACTATCAAACACGCAGGTCATGGATAACGAAGTTAAGGTAAAGACGAGCCTGTCATTTTTTATGCCACAATATCCATATACCCAGCAATTTGGGTCGGTGGATTTGGGAACCCAGGGCCTTAGATGTTTGGGCCTACGTAGCTGACTAGAGCGTTACATAGGTAGCCATCACCCCGAACATGCCCGCCATTGCTGTGATTATGCCGAAATGCAACTTCCCGAGGACACCAACCAAACGCCTGTAAGCATCTACTTGCGCATCGAGCTCGCTCTTCTCTTGCGGGCATCGGCCTTGGTGGCACGGGCCTCGGCAACACGCTTGGCCAGGATCTGGGCGTACTCGTTCTATTGACAACCTGTAAGTCTGGGCCGCGGGGCGGCTGAGGGGAGGGTCACGTACAGCCTCGTCCTTGACCTTCTCGGCTTGACGGCGCTTGAGTGCGATCCGGTGGCGCTTGTGCTGGAGACGCTGGGGAGTGACCAGTCTCTGGATCTTGGGGGCCTTGGTGTAAGGCCTCTTGCCCTCACCCTTGGGCTGGATCTCACGACGGATGACATATTTGCGGACCTGCGTAGGGAGAAAAGACGCGACATATTAGCCTCGGGCTGTTCGTTCCATGTTGTTTCCCTCCTCTCAGACTCTACATCGGTGGTGTACGTTGCGAGGGATTTCTCATCTCTCTTTTCATCCCGCAGGAGCAACGACCGAGTAGGCGAAGACGGATGTATGCCGCGCGCAACTTACATCGTCTTCCTTGCTGAGACCGAAGAAGCGGCGGATCTTGGTGGCACGCTTGGGGCCGAGGCGCTTCGGGTGGACGACGTCGGTCAGGCCGGGCAGGTCGGCGTCGCCCTGCTTGACGATGGAGAGGGCGAGGACGGACAGGTCCATGCCGACGATGCAGCCGCGGACCGACTTGCGCTTGCGCTCGCCGGAGCGGCGGGGACGGTAGCACGAGTGGCCTTCGGACAGGAGGAGTCGGACACGGGTGGGGTGCATGACACCCTGCTTCATCGGGAAGCCCTGCTTGTCGTTGCCGCCGGTGATCTTGAAGACGTAGCCCTTGAACTCGTCGCCGAGGTTGTCGCCGGGGACTTCCTGGCCCATCTGGTGGAAGCAACCATGTCAGCAACCTGATCCTCCCGCATCGCGCTTGCCCGCTGCGATGATGCAAACGTCTCGGAGGCCTCTAGCAGTCGTTTCGGGGAAGCGATGGTCTTGCTGAGGGTCACGGTCCTTCGAGAGTATGCGGCGAGCAGGCGAACGGAGGGCGGAGCGCTTCACGTACCCGCTTCTCCATAAAGTCGCGAAGCTTGCGGTCATCCTCGATCTCGACCAGCTTCTGGCTGCCATTGGCAGGGTATGAGATGTTCAACTTCATCTCGGCGGTGGTTGTCGCAATCGACTGGGCGGTGGGTGTCGGTGGTGGGAGGAAGTCGAATCGTGAGCACACCAGGAGGAAAAGAAGTTCGTTGTGTCAATTTACTCGCCTAATCTCAATTTTCCTAGACCGCAGCGCGCAAAAGGTGGGGATTGATAGGGCTTGCAACGCACTGACCACCCAATTTTGGCGTGGACGCAGGTGGAGCCACCCCCAATCTTCCGAGGAAGAGCCGCCCCTGGCTACTATCGCGCATTCTGCCTTTCCACCGTGTTGCAGTACTTGGGCAGTGCTTCCTTCGTACGTGCCATCGAGTGATCATGGCTTCTTCGGTCCAGTTGCATCCCAAAGCATCGGGGGCAGCGGCTGCGGCTGCAGCCACGGATCCGCTCCCTCAGCTTATGCGTACGCCATCTGGCCTGGCCATCTTAGAGCTTCAAGGCACTATCAACCTGCCCAGCATGGATGAGAGTGGCGGCGACATCAACACTCAAGAGCTCCAAATCGGTCGCATCGTATTCCCGGACTACCACCCAGAGACTCAGGCTCCCTCGAGCACATCCTGGATGAAACGCGTTCATCTTTATGTCGGCCAACACCAAAGACTAACCGGCGAGGTCAAGAAGTTGCCGCGGGCCATAGCAGTCATTCGCAAGAGGCCGACGTCTGGAAACGATACGACTAGCATGGACCTCGATTCTGGAACTACCGGGGAGAACCTGGAAGTTGTCGAGATCGTGAAGCATAAGCTCGTATTTTCCCAACGCCCCGAGCCGGTGGGTGGTGGAACATGAAGGGCTCGTAATGTCGGATGCGATATCTTCGTGACTCCAAGCACCTCTTCTAGTTACTGTTCCTGAGAGATATCGTTTCAGAATATCAGCTCCAATGGCAGTGGGGGGCGGGCTCTTCAAGCCCTCCTCGGTCACTGCCAATGCGGTCACTACCCGTTCCTGGAAGCTAAGACATCCAAACGTTCCAGCGCCCTGTGCTATCGCTAGCCTGGCATTCTCTTTACCGGCAGAATCCGTGCCACAAAACCATCTACGCAATTTTACGTGCGATACTGGACAAGATGAATGGTGATCTGAAATCCAGGCTTGAGATTGGATATGGTAAGACGACTGAAATCCAGGAAAACGTCTTCAGGAACTTCACGGGATGCCTCTTTGCAAATGGGCAGTCACGGCTATAGCGGCATGCAACGTATTCCGATACGCGCCAGCTTTGAACGGCTGAAGTACGCTTCCAGCTTGAGATTCACCGCTTCTTCAGAAGCTGACCTCCTGGTTACCTGCCGACGTCGCTATTCGACCATCGAGAAGCTTCGACAAGGATAGCAGCGCCTACGGAGAGATAAAAACTTGGACATACCTCTTTTCATCCCACTCGCTGCCCAAACTCTCCGACAAAATGTCATCTTGACAGCACGTTTTTCCCACAGAAAAAACGAAACAGCTGAAAACGCCCCAGGAGGGAAGACGTGGCTGAGCGCTCATGGCGTACATGGAGGCGCCTACAACCTTGCTGATTCCTAGACCACACGCACCAGCCGTTGCCGAACGGCTCCCCGGTCATCGGTCTCACAGCAGGAGTTTATGGTGTCTAAAACACCAGGTGCCGTTCGCCTGGCCGCCCCAATGATCAGACATAGATGACGCATTCGAACTCGGCTGCTGCTTCACTATCCAAGAGCTAGTTACCGAAGTAGCCAAGAAGTTCGCTTTGCAAGTGACATCTTTGGACTTCTTCAGATGGGATTAATGGCAGCCACCTCTTCGTCGACTAAGGCATGGCGGGGGGCTTTATGGGTTGCGGGCCGCCGGTGATCTAAAGTGGACCAGATCCGGGCCGGAAAATTGGGCCGAACAATTGGGCTGCCGGAAGAGGCCGGCAGCAGGCCGCTTTCGCGTTTCAGGACGTGGGGATCCTCACATCTTCAGCAAGATCCAAGATCGGGCTTCAGATAGCCTCGCTGGAGGCCGCTCGCTAGGATGCTCGAGGCCTCCTCACTGCCGTGGACTTGAGCCAGCAGCAGATGATCTGCAGATTGCCAGAAAATCGTCGTGGTGTAAGTGCCAGGGACCGGAGGAATCGACAGTCAGTGGCTGCTTCGTCCGGGGGGAGGGTTGTACCCCTGTCTCCCCTCCACGGGTCTTGACCTTGCCGTGAATCAGATCAATTAGCTCAATGGGTTTATAGGGGCAAGCCTCGGGGGCAAGCACCGAGAACCAGCGTTGCAAGAGCGACAAACTGATCCTACCCATATCATCTCTATCCTCGTGCCAGCAGTCGACCCAGCCTTTCTTCGTTTCCAATCGGTTTGGAGACCGGGGGGTTGCACCGGAACGCCGAATCAAGAAATCGGACGGCTCAGCCACACGCTTCGGTTAAGGATTTACTACGGTATAGATCTTGACGGTCAGGGGCGCCGACACGAAGTGCGGCAGTCAGATTAGTCTTCCAAATGGCGATGGTGTGTCACGGGGACAGGTCGGAGTACCTACCGGATGCCAGAGGCTCTGAGCTCTTCGACCTATCAGTAACAGGACTGGCCAGCCACTTTCTCGCATCGGTTGATGGGTGGTAGGCAATCCTGTTGTAGCACCCTCCTTGACGCTGGGCCGTCGACCGACCAACGTTTACATCCTGCCTTTCCTGCAGGCTAATAACCTGCAGTCTGCTCAAGGAAATACAGGCAAAGCTCAAAACAGGTCGCAGGTCGTCTGCGGCTCACGTCGAAGGGCTTTGCCTCCACACCCTACGCAGCACATTTCTCGCCACGAGGACCTATTTGGGCGCTTGTTGCACGCTGCTGGTCCGAGCCCATCATCCAAAGATTTTCCTCAACAATGGGAGCTCACTCATGACAACGCTCCACAATGACGAGATCCGGTATCGTGTACTTCGTCCTGTCGATAGCACGATACACGGTAGGCGTGGCATCCCACGGGATCAACCTGGAGAGCCGCGGATCGGAGCTCGCCAGTCATGCGCTTGACGATGGCCAAGATAGCGTGGTCAAATCGTCCTTGAAGTGGGAGCTTCACCCTCTTGGCCTTGATCAGGACAACATCATTCGGCTGCCGCAAAATCAGGAGATCACCCAGGTCTCTGATACGCATCTCCAGATCACGTCGCCTCCAGCTCTTCAGACTCCAATACCACGGACAGACTCACGCCTCCAAGGTCGTCAGGCACCACAACCCCCTCTCGATCCTGCTTCCGATCCTGCGTCATTGTCTGTCAGTAGCAGTGTTTCGAGTAGTGTGTCCAGCAGTGTATCCGATGTGATTTCAGAAAGTGTGTCCTCGAGTGTGTCGACTAGCATATCAAACAGTGCAGCTGGTCAGATTTCGACTTTCTCACTGGCTTCTCAATCTGCGTTCACCGCTGGCTCGTCGTCAGCGAGCGCTTCTTTCGCATCAGCCGTCGCCTCGGCAAATTCTGTGGCATCGGCGGCTACTAGCAGCCTATCGTCGATATTGGCTGACGTCTCTGGGGCCAGTCTCGTGGCGAGCGCCGAGGCGAGCGCCAGTAGTGCGATTTCATCGGCCCAGAGTAGCGCCAGCAGCGCCATCAATGCCGCGAAAGCCAGCGCCTCTGCGGCAGTGGTATGTAATTACGGCTCAGGACAAGATTAAACAATTTCTGACCAGCGCGCAGGGAAAGGGCGGTGGCGATAAGTCGGGCAGCTCCGGTCTGCCACCAGGCGAAGTAGGAGGCATCGTTGTGGCAGCCATTCTTGCCTCGTCTCTGCTTTCTGTCGTATTGACGCTACTTATTATTCGATACCGGCGGCGGAAAGCACAAGAAGCGGTGGTTGAGCGTACAGACTCTCGACCGGAGTCCAAGGGGCGGCTCTTCAACGCGCTGGGTAATGGGGTACAGCCCTCAAACTACGTGGCCACCATAACAGCAGATGACCGCAAAGCTCCGGACCATTTCGTTCGTGATGTGGATGAAAAGCACGGGATACCATCGCCTATTGCTGAGTATCCGAAAACAGGCCCGAATGCGCGAACTCACGCGCGGACTCAGTCTGCGCCTCTTGGTAACGATGCTCGTTTTGCCAGAGCACCAGAATTCCCAGTGTCGCCGCTGTCTCCGGCCATGGGCTCTCACCATAGCGACCTTGACCGAGATGATCCGCCACGCTTCGGACTTGGCTTCTTCCCTGGAGGCGGGCAGTCGTCAGCGCTGACGCCCCCAGTGCCTGCGATAGATCCCGCGGCGCGCGAGCCGTCGCCGATGAAGTTCTCACTAGCTCGGAAGCAGACTCCTCACGGCTCAGAACGTGTGCAGGTCGTGCGCCTCCCGGGAAGCCAAAAAGGAAGCCTGTATCGAGTCCGTTCAACCGGGGAGACGGAGAAGATGCCTAGTCCTAAGACCCCAAGAGCGCAGCAAGCCGTGGGCATGGGGACAGGACAGGGAGAGCCTGCAGGCCCATCCAGAAGCAACTGGGAGACACCGAAATCGCAGCATGCGAGGACGATCTCGACCATCACTGCGAGCTCGGCGGCACTGCCAACACCGCAGGCCTTGGGTTTCATGTCGAGCCCAATAGGCCAGAACATAACCATGACCGGCGGGGGAGGCCCGTTGGCTATGAATCCTGTGCAATTGCGCCGCTCTCATTCCGAGACAGAGACGTCGTTCGGCTCCATGAACGACGAGGCGCCGGCCAGCCGCGAGGTCAGCGGCCTATCGCCGCCGGCCTGGCTCCGGCCACCTTATCCGATTCCCCAGATGCAGCCATCGCCCGACCGAGGCCAGGGCTTCGGACACGCGCGCTCGTTCTCGCAGCCGCAGCCGCAGCCGCGGGCGCAGCTGGGCTCGGTCCCGCCTGTTGTGGACTTCGCCACGCCGCAGCCATACTGGCCCGTCCAGCATCAGCAGCAGCAGCAGCAGCAGCCACCGCCGCTGCCACCGGGCGCGTCACCCATGGGGACGTACGCCCACGCACGAACGCTGTCGCAGCCCCAGACCACGACGCGGCCGTCGCAGCCGCCGCAGATGCCGCAGCTGCCCGTGTCCCGATTCTCGCTCTCGCCCGCGCCGCCCCCATCGACGCCCTCGCCTGCGCCCCTGCTCAGTCCGATCCCACAGAGGCCCAATATGGCTCCCAGGGTCATCTCCGAGCAGGAACCGCACACACCGCGCACGCCCAGGAATCAAAATCCCACGTGGGGACTCTTCCCCAGGTCGTGAACCGCTCCAGAGCCGTGCGGGTAGGACGGTTGACCAGATGGTGGATTCTGTTTTCATACGCCTGGTTAGGGGTTGGGATGGAGTAGGGCCGGTGATCAGGCTTGGTCTCCATGGATTCGAGCTGGGCGGTGCTCCCAATCCGTCCCAATCTGGGTGGGCACAGCATAATCTACCTGGGTACCCAGGTAGGGGGAGGGGGGCCAGATTCTTGTAGGACTTCTCAAGGACTTCTTGTCTCCTATTTAGTATACCCGTGATCTGGCATCTTGCCAAGTGAATCATATATATGAGAAGTTATGAATGTATGTATGTACACAATATTCGCCTTGGACCTCTGGTCCCGCTAGATTCCCACCCCGCCTGCCAACTCACCCAACACGCGAAACTCGAGCCCGACAACCTCTTCTCAGACGTAGGCCATGAGGGACGGCAGGACGCCGAGGTAGGCGGTGCCCGAGGGCGGCTCCATGCCGTAGATGTAGTCGCCCCACCACTGCGAGGGATGATGAGCCAGCAAGTTCCATTATTGATTGGGCGTGGAATGAAAGAAGACAGAAATGTGCGTGCTGACCACACGGGGAGGCTTGAAGGGGATGGAGAAGGAGGCGGAGGAGGAGGAGGAGGAGGACCCACCGGACCAGCGCCCCACCATAGCCAGCCGGACCAGACGTCGGTGTTGTTCTGCATGTAGCCGAGCATGCCCTGGAGGGCCTCGACGCAGACGGCGTTGGCGCCGCCGGCCGTCTCGCCGATGATGCCGACCTTGCCCGTCTGCTTGAGCCACTGCGTGGCGGCCTCGATGCGCTCCTGGCCGATGCTGCCGTTGACGCAGGTCGCCGACGTGCCCGAGCCGTCGCTGTCGAGGTACTGGTGCATCTCGTACACGAGCTTGCCGGGGACCGGGTCCGTCAGGTTGCCCATGCTGTTTGTCGTCACCGGACAATTCTAGGGTCAGTGGTCTGTTTGTCTCTTACTTTTTCCTTCCTCCTTTCTTGTCTCTCTCTCTCTCTCTCCTTTTCAGTCTGACAAGAAAAGGGGGGGTTGAGATGGATAGGAAATCAGGACACTGAGGTTTCGACCATGTCCGAGGAGTAATGGATTGTGTTTTCTTTCAGCAGAAATGGGAAAACCACTGGCCAAAAAGGGAACGCAGAACAATGGTGCCCCCGGGAAGAAAAAGGAAAAAAAAGAGGGGGAAAAAGGGGAAAGAAGAGAAGAAAAAAACGAGAAAAAGAAAACAGCAGCTTGCACAACTCACCCCATGTCGGTGCCGCTGCTGACCCAGGTCCAGGCGCCGGTCCACGAGTTGCCCTCGGCGAAGATGTACTGCGAGGTGGCGCCGGTGGCGCGGATCGCGTCGATGGCCTGCTGGTTAAGGCTGGCGACGAGCGCGTTGTCCTCGTCGTGGTACTCGTTGTTGATGTCGAAGATGACGCGCGAGTTATTGCGGTAGCGCGACGCCATGGTCGTCCACCAGTCGCCGAAGGCGGCCACGTCCGTGATGATGTCGCCGTAGAAGCGCCCGTAGTTGTGCGCGTCCACGATGGCGTACGCGCCCGCGTCCGTGATATATTTGACCGTCTGATGAGGGGGAGAAACGGGGGTTAGCCAGCGGGAGGAAGGAAGGGAGGAAGGAGGGAGGGAGGGAAAGAAGGGAGATAGACCCGAGGGGCCGGCTGATGGGCACTCACCGAGTCGAGGCCGGCGGCGTACGTCTCGTTGACGGGACCGGTCAGGTTGTTAGGCGTGAAGCGCTCCCTGATCTCGCGTATCAGTCCGGGGTTTGGTTCTCTCCGTCTACAGACCGGCAATGGGTCAGGGGGGGGAGGCCGGGCGGTTCGAGGCTCACATCAGCATGGGGATTCTGAACGTGTTCATCCCCTTGTTGATAAGGATCTGGTGCCAGGTGGTCAGCTCAGCTCAGCTCCGGGCCGCGCGCGTCCTCGGGGCCGGGACAGCAGCAGGACGACAGATTCGATGACACGCACCTGGATGGCCGAGGTGTTGGGGAAGGTGTAGTCCTTGTTCAGCTCGCCGGGCAGGGCGGTGCTGCCGAACTCGGCGCCCGACTCGCTCACGCCGACGAACTGGAAGCCGCTGGCCCGCTTCCGAGGCGGCGTGGCGCGGGGCACGGCGAGCACGCCGGCCACGGTGGCCGCGGCGGTCACGACCTCGGTGAACTTCATGGTGGTGCCCTTGCTGCTGGGGATGCTACTGAAACAGAACAGAGCAGAGCAGGATGAAGATCCTATGCTCTCTCTCTCTGCTCTCTCTGCGGCCCGTCCATCATCGCCTTTATACGAGACTCCCCCGTCCGGGTCTGGAACACCAAAAACGGAAGTCTTGGCTCCGCGGGAGGTAGAGTGCAAAGTTGCCACGACACATGTCTTGTTGTACAGCCGCTCCATTCGGAAGGGCGGCGTGGCCCCTTCGGGGATTAGACGCATGGCACAGGAGATCTGGATCTATATGATCTATATTGTAATCGGCGCAGAGTTACGGGTAGGTCCTCGCATGAGCCTCACATCTATCTGTCTGGCCTCGCGTTGGTGGTAGGTACCAGACTTTCAGTCAGTGGAAGCATGGGTCCGACCTGTGTCAGCCACAGGGGCGACGACGGACGGGGCAGCTTCCTCCGCTGCTGGAACGTGGTGCCGGGCGTGGTGCCGGGAGGGCGCGTAAAGTCGGCTCCCGTTATTTAGACGGCGCCACTGAGCAGCTCAGGGTGGCAGCAACGGGCCAGGCGGGACGGGATGATGCACTTGCAATAACATCTCAGGGGCGACCGGGGACAAGGCGTGCAGATTTGATAGTAGAGTCCAGAAAGACGGACATTAGGTCAGCTGTCTCATTTGAGGTACCTCAGGGACCGGAGACGGAGGGCCGGGACGGAGGGCCGGGAGTCCTGTCTGTCGGTCCCGTCGCTAGTCTGTATCCGCACTAGAGGCGCTCCATTAGGTCATTGCTTTATCTATAGTCTCGTCCCATCTGTCCTACAATCCCTGGTCATATCTCGGGCATGATATGTGGAGAAAGCGGCTCTTTAGCAAAGGTTCACCGAGGATCTAGAGCGGCGCATGGATGACTGGACCTTTTCAGCTATGTCTAAATAACCACCACGCCAAGTGGGTCCTAAAAACCACATCTCGACTTGTAATTCTTATATTTCTTACTAATAACCATACTTATTAGGCTGGAGAGCATTTATAAAGGCTATTTAATCCCTGTTTCCTTACTCTTTTTTAATGCCGGACGGGTTAGGGTTAGTGGTTAGGGTTAGAGTTAGGGGTAGGGTTAGTGGAACATGTGATAATAGTGGAGAAGAGTGGATATGCCGGGGTGCTCGAATAGGTTTAGTTGGTGGTTATTTAGACGCAACCACATTTTCTCCCGAGCAGATACCATCCGCGCTTGCACGCTAGTAGAGAGCTCCCAAGCCATCTCGCAAACGACGACAAGATGCAGCCAACGCGCTTCCTGCTGAAGGGTCGCTCCGTGTGGAAGGGTAAGCTCCGTCAACCTGTCCGGTTCCATTTGCATATTTCCATCATGTACTACTCTCTGGCCAGGTAGCAGCACGTAGCTAACAGCACCACCACTACGCCTTACAGGTCCGGTCATCGTCCCGTAAGGAAACCCTTCTTTCTCCCCGACGCGCTGTTCTTCTTCTTCATCACCGACTTTGCCTGACCGCGCGCCCGCGTACCGCGCACACACAGCCTCCCCATCGTGCGGCCCGCCGACCAGGTCAAGCCGATCCGCACGCAGGCGCGCTCCGCCACCGTCCTGCCCAGCTTCGTCGGCCTGCGCTTCCAGATCCACAACGGCAAGGACTACGTCCCCATCACCATCACCGAGGACATGGTCGGCCACAAGCTCGGCGAGTTCGCCCCGTACGTTACCTTCTTGCGCTCCCGCTTCCCGCGTGCCCCCCCTTTATATAGAGAGAGAAAGAGAAGAGAGGGGGAGGAGGCAGGGAGGGGCCGATTATGGTACTGCAGCTGACACCGAGCTCTTTCTTCACTTGCAGCACGAGAAAGCCCTTCATCTACGCACGCAGATAGCGGAGGCGCGCGCGGCGGTTCCTCATCTCCGGTTACACTCCAGCGCAGCTGAGCTGGTCGGCGGTCACGCCACGTGCCGGGTCGTATAAGATATGGACGTTGATGAAGCACGGGAGTCTGAATGATGGGTCTCGGAGCACCTCGGCTGGCTCAAACCTCCCAAGACTGGACGTGTATATATACCGGCGTTTCTGGGCATCTAGGGGGACGGACAAAAAAGCACCTGTATAAATCTGTTGTGTTAATCCACGCATGCATGCATGCAAGCCCTTTGGTGGCTGAAGCCCATGCTTGTTCTTGAACTAAGCTGAACAACTCCGAGATGCTTCCCTCGCCGTTGGCTGCAATCCTGCCAGCCAACCAAGATATATAAAGGGGCAGGGAAACCTAAGAGTGACACCAAACGCCGCGTGCCTCCCCGTAGGTGAAGCTTCCATGCCGTGATCCACATGTAAAAATGATGAGCAGTCAGCTCCCCCTCACTGCGCCCCCGTCCCGTCATGAATGCATCGCGACCCTTTTGGCTCGCCCCTGGTCGTACAATATGTGTCTGACGCATTACATCATTGCCATCAACCCGCGTCCTTGCACCTCCTCTTCCTTCCCCCCAGCTGTCCTTCGCCTCCTCCCCCTTCATCGGTAGAACTCGCTGCGCTTAACGTTGACGCCGTATTCGCCGACGGCCATGCCGAGGTCCTCCATGGTGAGCACGGTGCGGTTCTGGCTGCCGCCCTGGCCGCCGCCGCCGTACCCCGCGCGCTGAATGCCGAGCGGCGCCCCGCCGGCGCCAGTGGCCGCGGCTCCCCCGCGCCCCTGGTCCTTGCCGCCGCCGCCGCCGCCGCCGCCGCCGCCGGGCGCCTGGCCCGGGACGGCGATGCCCGCGGCGGCGCCGAGGTTGCCCATCGGGTTGTTGTTGGCGCTCGTGTTGGACGCGCGGATCCGGCTGTACTGGTACGCGTCCGCGGCCACGTCGGCCACGAACTTCTGCACCGCCAGCGCGATCAGCCGCGCCAGCCGCGGGTCCGTCTGCGGCGACGGCGGCAGCCCCGCCCGCGTCATGTAGTAGTTGGTCACTGCCTCGGGGATCTGTGCGCGCGCCGCCCAATCGATTAGTCGTCAATTCGATGAGGAGGGAGAGGGGGGAGGGGATGGGGCAAGACGGTACGCCCGCCCCCCGTGTGCTGGCTGGGGCACACTCACGATCGGCGCGTAGTCGTCCATCTTGTTCAGGAGCTCCTTCAGCGAGGTGTCCTTCCGGCTCGGCAGCTTGGCCTCGGCCGGCACGGGAGCCGTCTCCTCCTCCTGCTGCGAAGCTGCGGGCGCGGCTTGCTCGTTCTCGGTCGGCAGGCTCGCCATCTTGGTGCGGCTGGGCTGTCGGGTTTCGGAGAGGAAATCAAGGGACTCGAGACAATCGGCTGTGTTGGAAGCTTGCTCGGCGCGGGCAGCGCTCTTGCGAGGTCTGGGGGGTCGCGCCTGTCGCGAGGTTTCGAGGAGCTTCGAGGACCCGAGCAGAGGTGGACAATAGTCGCGATTCGATGATGAGGTGGTGGTGAATGGGACTCTTCTGCAGATGAGCTCACTGGGTTGTATGACAGCCGGAGACGCGGGCGCCGACGTGAATGTAATGTAGAATTGATGGAGACCAAAGCAGAAGGCCGAGGTTGCGTAGTAGGTAATGTTGGAGATGGCCCTGGAGATGGGCGGCAGAAAAAGGGCGGTCAAGTACTCCGTATGCAGTATGCAGTACGGAGTACAGCCCCATAGTTACGCCCACAGTTGCGCCCCGCACTCAGCCCGCTCGCCCTCGACCTCAACTACGGTACAGGGAGTCGATGTACATGGACTACGACTGCCAGCGGACTGCCAGCGACCCTGCATTATTACTCCCGGTATGCACAAGTTGCCCTATCTAGAACAGAGATGACTTATGAGCACCCTCCAAGAACTTGGTGTATTTCTGTGCAAAGCCTGTGATGTTAGCTGACAGCAACGAGTGATAGGTAGTACTGGTAGTAAGCAGCAAGTGCGTTTATCGCACTGAACAAGTGATGAGAAATAGTGACGAGACACAGCTGCTAGTTCAGGGTTTATTATCCCTTTCTGAGTCTGGATAAGGCCATGGTCACAGTATCGGCCTATATACACGCAAGATCTCATATGCATGGGGGTACCCTGTCCGATTTTCAAAGTTATGGACACAATCAACCTCTTCCAAGTAGGCAAAGTTGTTGTAGATGGAAATCAAGATGTGGTGACCATCTTCCCTTGTCTCTCTACCCCAGTGTAGCAAGTCTTGTTGTTATTGATCACGGGCCCGGGGGCAAGGTCGAAGTCTTGTTGTACTTGGGGGACCCGGCTTCCAAACCTCTCGAGGCTCTGCCATATATAACTGGGAGATTTGTCCACATGCCCAGGTTTGGAGAGCGAGTACAAACCAGAGTTCGGGACCCCTTAACGATCACTGCCAGACTCGCCCTCACTTCTGTTACTTACTAAAATGGACATAAATATTAGAGCAGGAGACCAAACCTTCATCCTCCTTCACTTTCAGCCGATCGCGGCGAATGGATCATGGGTATAGTGGATATTCTCACGTCTATTAAAGCAACTATGGGTGCTATTTGGCATGCTCCGAATGAACCTTTGGCATCTACCTACTTAGTCTGTTGCGCTTTTGCCACCCATGCCAGACGGCCTGCACTCCGCGACTGGGTGGTCAAGCTCAGACTTGAGGCCGATGCAAGTTCGGCTTGGCCTCTACCAGCCAGAAACACTGGGCTTGCAAATGCACTTGCCTCCTACGCCTTGTGCTCCTCCCTATCAATGTAGTACATGCTGAAACAGAAGACGGGCATATGACGGCCAGGCCGTCATTGTCTCGCTTTAGTAGCCTTGCGTGCATCTTCTGCCACTTAGGCAAAGCCGAAATACTCGTTACCGGTCGTGATGGCCTGGATCAATTGCCGACGAAGGGCATCGTACGTCTCATATTCGGGAAGATCAAGTTCTGACGAAGGAGAAAAGTCAGTACATACGATTGTCAACAACGAGACGCGATCAACTTACGGTTGAAGCATGTGTGGGAACTTGGCAGCCGATCCTTGTTGCCATAGTCCCGATGGATGTTGAAACGGTTGATGCCATTCATGCCTTCAAGCACCTTGAATCCGTTGAGGGGGACCTTGCTGGTACCCGTGACGAACTGCAGCAGCTTGGCACGCTCCTCCTTATCGAAAGATCGCACTGCCCGCCAGAACCACTGGATCTGAGAGGAAGACGGCGTGTAGTTGTGGTATTCCGTGTTGCTCTTCCAGTCATCGATGTCGACATCGGGCAGACCTGAGATGAGCAGCTCTAGTTCCTGCTCGTTAAAGATGGAGATGAGTTCAGCGGGTATGATCTCGTGGAAACCTGCGCCTCGGCATTAGCAATCGTCGCACGGATAGAACACCAGATCGTCCCTTACCTTTCAGGAAGTGCTCCAATTGGTCCTTGACCGAGGTAAGAAGCTTATGCTCGACTATGAGCCGGACATACTCGCTCTTATTGTCCTCCGTGACTGGGATGTTGCGCCCATTCTCGCAAAGGTCTTCGGTCTTGGTGACGCCAAATTCGTCCTCCTCCACTGAAAACGTCTCAGTAATGATATCAGTGATGTCGTTGTTCAGCATCCAGGACAGTGACTTGTAATAGTCTGGGTCAAAGGACTCCATGTCCTTGACTGAGACCGGCTTTCCCAGGATGCGCTTGTACACGGCCCGGCTGAAGTAGCAGTCGAGAAGACGACCTTCGTACAGTGCTTTGCCAATGATACGCCCGATGAATTTGAAGAACATCAGGTGCTCGTCGTTGACGCTGCTGAGCTTGTTGGGATGGTAGGTGCTGCGGTCGCTGGAGACTGGGACGAACAAGGCGTAATTGGCGTTGAACATCTGCCGAGCCAAAGCCCCGAACCACTCCCTGCTCACACCACCAGCGTCCACACCTTCTTCGCCGTGGAAACGGATGCTGAGCTTTCCAAACTTCATCTCTTCTCCACTCTTGAAGTAGAGTGACTTGAAGGAATCATGGAAGACCTGATCGCGCCGCACCTGGAGCTGCAGAGTTGGGTACTGTCTATGTGCTGCTTGCTGCTTGTTATGCACGCTGCGGTTGAACCAGTTGCGCTTGTTGTCGAATTCCAGCACCTTGGGGTTCTTGACCAGATTCGAGAAGGTGCCCTTCATGAGCGATGGGTTATTCCGGACCAGCTCGTTGAGGATGCGTCTGTGCTCTTCCGTGAAAGTGAAAAACAGTCCCGCCATGTGTGACTCGGGTTGTGGGCTTGAGAGGACCATTTCCCGAGTGGTCTGGCTCTCTGACGGTGGAGCTTCAGACTGGGCCGTATCCTTGCATACAACCATCAAGGCTTCGATCAGGGGTAGCAGAATAGTCGCTACATTGATAAGGCTCTCGCGTTGGCGGATCGCTCTCAGGCAGGCACTGAGCTTCTCCCACAAAGCGTTAAAAGTCGGGTTGCGGTAGAGTGTCGCAAGTAGATCCTGCTTCTTGGTCTCGTCCAGTGATCCAGATGCCGCGCTTGTGTCGGACTTTTTCTGGGCAAAGAGGTGATCAAGGGCGGTGAGAACGCGGAGTAGCTTGTTCTGGTCCGAGGCGCCAGGCGAGAACTTTGAGAGTGCAACACCCTGGATCTCGGTGCCGGATGCAGCGTTCTCAATGTGCGGCAGCAGCTCGTCCAAGTGGTTCACAATCTTCTCACTCAAGAGCTGAGCTTGGCGTGCAAGCTCCTGTCCGAAGATTAGTAGAGCTCCGGGAATTACCGAGAGGTTCTTGATGGTCGAGAGCGTCTCCTTGAATGTAGTCGAACTGCATTCTCGAGCCACGAATATGTTGACGATGAGCGTCAGATTGGGCACGGGGATCGAAGGCGGATGCAGTTGCTTCACCCGTTTCAAGATTGCTTCCTTCTTCTCGTTGGCTTTCGACGCCTCTGTCACGGGGTCCGTCGTCGCGCTAACTGCAGGCTGCTCGGTGTCTGCTCGACCAGTGGAGTCTGGTATCAAGGCCGGCACGCCTGATGCCTCTGTTTGATTTGCATTGTCGGCGCCAGTTGCGGCGGAGTCAGTCAAGTTGGCCGCCGGATCTTCCCCTGAGTTCGCAGCTTCGGCCTCCAGTTTCTTGATTGCTTCTGCTGCCTCTTTCTGCTTACGATCAAGGGCAAGCAACGGGTATGTCACCCTACTTAGCAGCTGTGACAGGCTATCCATGATGGTAGAGCTCTCCATTACGAGCTCACGATCAAGCAGGGCCAGCAAGGAGTTGATGGCATATTTGGAAGCCTTGCTATCCTTGCCCTTGCCCTTGCGACTCAGACTCCGTTTGAGTGTCGTGCTGCTCGAGTCATGTTCGGTGAGAAATAACGACGGCACATGGACGTTCTGGTTTGCGAGGTAGCAGAGCAGATCTAGGCATTGCTGAACAATGAGCAGAGGGGAGGTCTCCGAACTAAATCGGACAGGGTCATTGCTGCCAACATTGGTAAATGTGCGCTTCAGTCCTTGCGGAGTCTGCACTTTGGAATCCTTCTCTTTGGGTTGCTTGGCCTTAACCGAGAGCTGAGCGAAGCTGCGCTCGACAGCATCCACGTCCGTTGAGCCATCCTGGAGGATCTGAAGAAGCGTGCTGACTACTTCAAATCGGTTCAGTCGATTCTCGCAGATGTCCTTGAACAGATTTCTCAGCGGGCCTTCGAGCGAACCCGTCTTGACGTTAATGAACATTAACCGGAGCAGGGTGGCAACCCCAGACCTATCCAGCATCTGTACCACGGGTTTCCGGAGAGGTTTAGTGTCAACATCAGCAGCACCGCTAGGGTGGACGATATCTCGTGGCCTGCTCGTGCCAGACGAAGTTCTGTTGGGGTGTATGACTGGCGGACGCATTTGCCTCCGTACCTGAGCAGCCATATCGGGAGGCAGGGATTCGATGATATCGGCCCCTTGTTCGGCCAGGACCTGATCTCTGAGAGAAGGTGAGAGTGTCATGAGAATACTGGCAGGGTCCATATCCTGTGCCTCAGCAGCCTGACCTGAGGCAGCAGCTCGCCGACGAGCCTCGTCACCATCGCGCCGGCGCCGTTCCGAACGCTCGGTTTGAACGATTTCATCGCGTAGATCATCAGGGAGGGCGTCCAAGAACTCCTGGAAAACTTCCTGTTGCTCACCAGCACCTCGTTGGGCTGAGCGTGCTTCGGCTCTTCTTGAACTGACTGTTTGTGCGATGACCTCTTCCCTGAACTCCTCGGGAAGGGCCTCCAGGTAGTCAGCATCAATGCCAAGCTCTGTTATGTCAACTTGCTCGCCTCGAATCGTTGTGAAGGCACGTGGCTGGTCCGTTGCAGCTGCGGTCTGTGCTGCACTGGCATCTTCGGCAGTCTCGATACCTTCCATCAAGTCGGGCGCCGTATTCTCATCATCTTCCTCCGACGCCGTGCCCTGCGCATTTTGGGCTTCTACTGCAGCTTCAGCGGCTGCACGCTCACGTTCTTCGGCCTCCCTTTGGTCCTGGGCAGCCTTTTCTTCGGCTTCTTTGTCTTCCTGGGCCTTGCGCTCTTCTTCTTCGAGTTTTCTGCGCTCTTCTTCCAGCTGCCTTTCAAGCTCTGCTTCTTTCGCCTTGCGCTCTTTCTCTTGCTCAATAGCCGGTGGGACCAGTCTGTGGAGGATTGCTGGAACCAGTTTTAATGACTTTTCCGCATGTTGCATGCCGAAAATCATCTTAACTTCCTCGGCCCAACGGGCAATGGTGGATTCTGCACTGAAGGACGCGGATTGGAGCGGCTCTTGATATGCGTCACGGCGGTTGTCTGATCGGCTCTCACGGGAGTGGATGCCGAAGGGCAGAGGAAGTACAGCATCAGCCCCTGGTCCACCGGTGATCTGGAACTGGAGAGAATGCCCATGTCTACCCAGCGAAACAGGTAGAGAACCAAGAAGGTCACTGATAATTGACATTGGACTGTCAAGGTGGCCACCTCCTCCTCCTCCAGCACCTCCGAGAAAACTTCCTGGTAGGCCGAGGCGGACAAGGTTGCCTGGCGTAGGACGATGGTTTGCATCACGCCCGGCGTTGTTGGCACGCCGGAGCAGAGGATTGGTACCATCTTCATTGTTAGGCGTACGTGCATCATGACGATGGCCGCGGCCAAAGCCCCGGGGGTCTGGATCAACATTAGCCCCTTCCCGCCTTCTAGTGTGACGTGATTCGAAGACAATCTCTTCCGCTTCGGCAAGGAGACCACGAAGATGCTGGATACGACCTTCCAACGTACCACCAAAGTGAAGATCACGGGGACCCATCATGAAAGATAGAGGGGGCATTGGATTACGAATCGTGGTGTGCCGATGCCGGTGAGGGTGTCCGCCAAGAATATGTGGTTCTGCGAGAAATGTATCCCAGTCAAAGTTGGGCCCGGCATCTCGCGGAGGGGGGTCATCTTTGGTGGAAAAACGTCAGTTTCATAGCTTTTGAGGAACAAAAGTAACCAAGGGTTGTACTGACTCGGGAAATCATCTTCGTAGGCGTATTCATCCTCGTCATCTTCCTCGTCGTCATCTGAAGAACAATTAGCCCCCCATAAGTTCTTAGAGCAGATGCGCTACTTGCCATCCTCGTCTTCGCCCTCTATGTAGTGATCGTTGAGGTTGTTCAGTTCGTCGACTGCCTCAAAGTCTTCTTCGTCGTCCAATGCCCGCAGAAGATTGGGGAAGTCGGGAATTCTTGGCACGTCACCCAGGGCCTCGTGCATTTCAGCTTCTTCGAGATCCTGGGCTTCCACTTCATAGTCGATCTCTTCGCCGTCGTCTTCCACGCCTGCCTCGTCAGTTTCGCTTTCCCATCCGGATGCCCCATCATCTTCGACAGGATTGCCCTCGTCATCGACGATCTCGATGTGGTCATCCATACTGTTTGTTTCGTCTGACCCGGTGTCATCATCGTCACTATCCTCATCATCGTCGTCTTCGTCCATATCGTCATCCTCGTCGTCATCTTCTTCATCCTCATCGTCGTCCATGGTGACTTCAATGACGCCGTGGTCACCGGACAAACCTTCGATAGGACCCATGCCTTCTAGACCCTCATCTTCCTCGTCTTCTCTATCGCTGACGTCTTGCTCGCGATCTTCGGACTCGTATCCCATGTCGTCGTCGTACTCATCATCATACATTTCCTCGTCGTCATCTGCACCAGTTAGCCTGCTTGAGCGTTGATATCTTGTTTGGGACACAAACCATCTTCTGAATTTTCCGAGTAATCATCCTCCATCTCGCGTCCAGGCTCCATCATGCCGAGAGCAGAGTTGCGGTAGAGGTCTGGAGTTTCTTCTCGGTTATCCTCAATGTCTGAAAGGGAGCTGGCAGAGACAAGCTCATCTTCGGCACTGTCCTGGGCGGGGGCCGAGGTGATGATGTTCGAATGGCTCAATTGGATAGCAGTGCTCGTAAGGATCCGGAGCACACGAAGAATGTACTTGATGGTTCTTTTCACAGGCGGAAAGGCGAGGTCGATATCTGCAATGGAAGCGGTCAGAGCAGCTAGATAGCCTTTCTCATACATGAGACGCCTGATCTGGGCCTGGGAACGGTCAGAGGCCTCTTGGCCGTTCCGTGAAGAAGCAGGTGAATCCTTGTCCTTGTCGCCCGTCATGAGATGCATAACCTCCGCCAACGCGAGCATTTTTGTGTATCTTAAATCGAATGCATCGCTAGATGATGAAGCGTCTTTGTAGGACTTGAGGATTGTGTCAAGGACGAATTTTCGCACAAATAGCAAGTCGGGTTCCTCGTCGTAGTCGTACTTATCCCGACCGCGATCCGTAGGTCTCTCACTAGTCTTAGCCACAAGAGCAACCAATAGATTTTGCGTGTGGATTGCCGTAGCGTGCTTCTTCTTGTGTACGAGCGTATCCAATGGACCGTCGAGAGGGCTCGGATACAACAGATCGGTGAGAAGGTAGTTGAGCACGCTAGATCGAGGCTTGACGGGCGTATTCGCAAAGAGCGGCGCGCTCCTCTTAAAGTTGATGAACTCTACCTTGGTCCGATTGTAGCTTTGAAGAAGTTCCGTCAAGCAGTGTAGGATGAAGCAACGATAGATGAAGATGGGGTGCTCTTCTGCTTTGAATGAGGCCTTGGTCTTTTTCTCCTTGCTGTCTGCAGGGCGGCTATCGGCGTCTTCAGACCCACTGGCAGCCGTCGCGACGCGACCTCCAGTCGACGTGTTGCCCTTGCTAGCTTGAGAGTCCATATCATCGACCTCCTTATAATTGAGAAGCTCGCAAAGTAGGAAGTGGATAACCCCATCTGGGTTCTCAATCACAGGGCGCTTATCTGTAATAGCCGACTTAGATACGTCCTCCATCTGTTTGTCTTCACCCTCTGTGGATGGTTTGACATCTTGAATAGTCAGGTCTTCGGTAGCTCGCACGGTGGGAGTAACATCGTCCCTCGGAGTCTCTTGTGATGTATCCTTCAGGATAACACCCTGTCCACGCCCAGTGCTAGCATCCGGTGGACCCCAACGATTCAGTCGCAGCATCTCATTTGAGACTTCAACGAACAAGGCGGGATCGCGAAGAGCAATGCTAGAGAAGTGTCTGACGTAGGCTGGTACATCTAATGGGCGCGTGTTGCGACCACTGCCCAGGTGGGCGCGAACTTCTCTCCTCATCAATTGTTTGATGGTTTCGTCGTCCTCGACCACGTGACGCAGAATGATCAATATGTTCGACACAACCCTCGTTTCCCTAAGGCGTAACGATCCAAGTCCCGAGAGCTGTTTGGCGGTAACAAAAAGCCGTTGTAAATTCTTCTTGTCGCCCAATTTGAGGGCCACCGCGCGTTCCCGAGAGAGAATGACGAGGATTCGCAGCACGGAGACGGCAAGCGATTCCTCTTTCCCAATGCGAGGAAGTATTTCGAGTATGGAGTCCAAGAGAGCCTCACGGTCCTCTGATTTGACGTTCACGTCCCTTGGGGTCCACTCAAGCTGCTCGATCACATCTTTCTCTGATTGGGGAGCTTTCCACTTGAAATCCCTAGGCTGCTCATCGTCGCTCAGGAGAATCTCGAAGACGAGGAGCACATATGGAATCCACGGCGCGAGCTCATCCGTGGAAGTATTCCCCGGAGAGGGCAGAAACCGCAAAAGTTCGCCGACATTTTCTTTCAGCGTGCTGACATTGGCCGTGAAGAAGGATTTCTCTTGAAGAAGCAAAGACAAAAGATGAGCGTAAGCCGCGATGCTTCGTCCATTTGCTTTAAGATCGTCATCCAAAGCAAATGACATCAAGGCATTCACCAGAGTCTCTCCAATCTCTTGCCGTACCGGGATGTCGTCGCGGTTTGCAGACACCATGATAGCAGAGATGAGTTCGGAAACCTCATGAGTCGAGTCAGGGTGTGCTCGAATGACATCCAGACATCTGTCAATAAGATCGGAACGAAGGCTGGCGCGCTCTGCATCTAGGTCTTCTTTGGCTGCTGCTGGGGGTGCTTCAGGGTCCGAAGAGCCTTGGACGGGGCTCTTTGACGACGATCCGATACCAGTGGCGGAATCCTGGGCAAGTGACGTGGCCCGATCGTTTCCGGTCAAAATCGCAGCAGTTTGTCTTCTGATCTCGCTTCTGATCTCGCTGATACTCTCCTGGTCATCGAGTATACCCTCTGGTAAGTCTGCAGGCAGGTCCAACAGCATAGCCTCTTCGTCGGTTGGTGCGCTCCTTTCCCTGCGCTCGGAAGGGGGCGCCGACTCCGTTTCGGCATTCGCAACAGCTTCGTCTTCCGGAATAGGGTTCCGATGACCAGCGATATGCTTTCTGTGTGCCGTGCAATACTCGGTGGCGAGCTGTCTATTGCCGAAAGCTCTGTAGAGGGCCTCCCGGGCAAGGTCTTCAGAACAGGCTGTCGCTGATATCAGACTGTTTATCTCCAGGGCACTCATGGTCCAGAAAAACATAACAGTCGACGTAGCCTGCAAAGGCCGCGGAGGATAGTTCTTATCGCTGCGTTTGTACGCGAACGTCTCACAGTCAGCAGCCGATATCGACTTCAGAATACTGATGATCTTTGCAAGCACCGCCGCTGATCCTTTCTCTACCAATCGTGAGTCCCATAGTTCCCGTATCACTGGCAATATCGCCGTGCGAAGCTCAAGGACTAGATTGGAGGCCAGTTGTTGCTCAGCCCGCCGATCACCACCGTCCCTACGTGGCAGGACGTTGACCTGGTTGAGCGATTCGGCAATGACCTTCCCGTTCACGATCATTGCAAAGAGGTCGAGAATCTTCTTCATCCCGATAACGGCGACCCTCGATCTAGCCAGGTCCTCTTCGCCAACATGGTCTTTGCAGATTTCGTTCTTGAATTGGACGAGCATAAGGTTGAGTATTTTTATTCCATCTTGCTTCTGAAAGGCCATCAGAACCGGTGCGATGATTTGAGGCGTCGTTGGCCGGTCCGAACGTGTTTCCATTGATCGATTGACCAGCATCTCATGGATAGCATGCAACATGATGATCCAGTAATGAAAGACTTTGTACGTCAGCACTCGACTCGGTAGCTGCAGTTGCATCAAGAGAGTCTTGGCGAGCTCTTCTGCGAGTTCAACGTGGCGGACTCTAATATAGACTTCCTTCTCACGCTTAGGCAATAGCGCCTTCCCAAGGGTCTGAAAGAGTGGAAATGTGGTGGGCATAAGGGCATGCAGCAGATCTCGGAGAGTCTGGTAGTTCTTGTAGCGTGGAGTCGACTGTTCACCTTTGGTAGGACCCGGACCCGGGCCCTTGTCACCAGCAGGCTTCAGAATTGCTGCAGAAGATAGGACCTCTGTCAGGTTTGCTTCGTTTAGCGCGGCCCCAGAAGCATCACCATTCCGGACTGACGGGTCATTGCCCGAAGCACCTGGGCGATCCTGGGATTCCCCGTCCTTCCGAGTCCAGTGCTGAGGAACCACGTCAGACATAGCCGCTTCTTCCAAGATAGCGGCTGAGAGAAGTGGTCCCAGAGACTTGACCAAGCGGCTGTAGTAGTCAAAAACGTTGACAGGGGGGAGCGTGACCGTCTGAGCACGGGCTGAATAGGGGAAACACTGATATAACGTCCTGATTAGCAGCTGGGCATTAAGCAAAGCCTTGACTACAGAGGTCCCCCGGCTAAGGTGCTCGACGGTATCAGCGTCTGCTGACTCGGCCGTGATCGTGTTGTCTGCGAGGAAGGGCCTGAAGTAAGCTCCAGTGTCTTCCGCCTTCACAATTGGGTCCAAAACATCAATGGCCGCTTGTGTGCGCTTCAGCAGCGACGGGAGACCTATGATGGGTGAGGACTCGACCAGTTGAGAGATTACCGCCTGCAAGTTTCTGGAAGCCGCAGTTTCTCCGAAATCATGCGGCAGGCTGGGTGAAGTGCAGAGATCCAGAAGTAGCTCAATTCCACCCCCCATAATCAGACTCATCTTGAGATGCGAGTTCGTAATATACGCAGAGAGAAAGTTCGAGAGGGCGTAAATGTAAGGGCCGATCGAGGTGTAGACAGCTGGGTTACTTGAAATCATAGCTGCGTCTTGCGAATGCTGGGTGTTTGCATCGAGCATCTGCACATCAGCATCACCGTTCTGCGCCGCATCGTTTCCTTTGCCTTTGCCTTCAGGCGACCTCTTTGAGAAAAGGTTTTGGTCCGCGACCAATTCCCGTCCGTCGGAATCTTGGACTAGAAGTTTGGCTCCCCATTGTGATTCGCGGGCTTTCACTCGAGCAAGGTGTGTGACCCGGGCGACCATGTCTAAAACAGCATTGGCAATATAGAAACACAGGGCTGGATGATGTCGTGCAAGCTCGTCGAAACTGCTGCCAACAGAATGGGCCAGGGTCTCATCGGTCGCCATTGCTCGAACGTGTTCAGGGCTCTCAAATATCTCGAAGAAACTATCGAAAGCTCGTGAGGAGACTACCATTTTCATACCATGATTATTCAGGGAAATGGCATTCAGAACGTTGGGAACACTCGCAATTGGGTCTGACGATGGTAGTATTCCTCGAGCGAGAGAATCAGGGGGGCGAACCTCCAAATCCTCCACAGGCGGTGGATGCGGTCTTGTGTCGGATTCGAGAGTAATCTGCGATGATGGGAGTGCGGCTGGTTCGGGAGCAGCAGTGCTTTGCTGAGCCTGTTCTGTCTCAGTCGCCTTCGGTCGATCTAGCTGCTGAGCATTCCCCGTCAATGCCTGCAGATAACTCTGGATCAATCCAGCTTCGAAAATGGCCGAGAAGCTGGTCGGGTCGTTGTTGAGAAAATCACTCAAGATGGTCACCGCGTTAGTCCATACGAGTGAACCGAAGCGGTTCTTGTTCTCAATGATGTCTCGGATGCTGCGCAAGAGCTCTGATTTGTCGACTAGATTCCTGAGTAGGCGATCTGTGTTTCCACCAAAAGAGAAGGCATTGGACATCAGGTGGTGAATGAACTTGAGAAGAAATTTGAGATTCTGCTGTTGGTAGAACGGGATCTCGTAGTCCACGACTTGAGAACGGTGGCTCATGGGAGTCCCTTCGCCAGCAGCAAGAAGGCTCGATGCTAGCTCCGTCTCGTGCGCCACGAGGTTAGTGATCGCATCGAGACCATTGGCATTGACCAGTGGCTGGAAGGAGGTCTGCACGTTATACACGAGGCTGTCCAGAAAGCCGACCAGGGTGCCATATGTACGCTCGGCGATATTGGATCGGATATTGAGAATCTCGACCATTATATCAAGAAGACCCGCAGATATGATCTCGGGTGTGCTGCGTGCAGTGCTGTGGGCCATCGCCATGGTTATGTGAAGGATAAGGGAGAAGAGATTGTCTCGCCATTCGTCCTGTGCGGTCCATTGCTCGCCAGCATCGTCATCTTTCATGCCAGACACGGCCTTTCTGATGATGTAGAGTAGAACACCGTGGTTGACTGAAGCGTTCAAAGCTGAGAAAATATCGGCGACCTTAGAGTGAAACCCCGAAATGGCCTCCAGTAGAGATAGAGCAACGGACTGGATCTCCAGAGGCACGTCAGTCGCACCTTCGGCACCAGGGTGTATCAACTCAGCGAGTTGATACACCAGCTGGAACCGGCGGGGTTCATCGCTGTCCTGGCTGAGCACCTTTTCAATGAAGGTGCTCTCGACGTGGATGTATGCCAGATTCTGTATGGCAAGAAGTCTCGCTTTCAGCGCCTGTCGTCGAGTCTCCACAGAACCGGTCAAAGCCTTGGCAACTCGAATACGATTCAGAAACTCGTACCGAGTCTCCTTTGGCAAATCCGCCGGAACCCGGCTGAGTAAGTCATATATTGAAGACGAAGTCACTGCTGACTGAGGTATCTCGATTGATTTCTGGCCTGGCGGCCCGCTGTCGTCGCGACTCACTACGGGCGACTTGGCCGCAGTGCTCGGAGTATCTTCTGATGCGCCTTGACGAGCTGTTCGAGGCGTGACTTGCGGGCCCGTCGCCGTGTTACTTCGTCGAAGAGGAGTAGGAGTTGAGGGAGCGTTGGGTTCACCTCGATCAGGCAAAGGCTGTGGGTTAGGTGGCTGCGACCATGAGCCAGACGCCGGATAGTACGGGAGCTTGATGTCAGCCCAACCATTCCAACGTGACGAGGCATTGTCGGGAGTGTCAGCTTTCGCGATGGTGCCAAGGTCGTTTGCAAATAGAGAGGCCACGTTCTTCGAGCTACCGACATGAAACTTATCCTTGCCTTTAGTGGTACTGCCCGGGGTAGATAGAGACGCGGATTCTGAAGGCTTAATGATGGGTGTCTTGGCGAAAGGTTGCGCCAGCTGCTGCACTCGATCCAGGTCGATGTTGTAGTGGTTGCTCAAAAGAGCGGAATGGACTTGACGAGCCGCCATGCCACCGTTAATGCGCTTCACGGAAGCTTGGTAGCGTTGAGCAAGCTCTACGCCGACTTCAAGAGTAGCGCAAATGACGGAGAAGTCGGTGCTGTTAAGCAGGTCATTGAGATGAGTGCTGCTAGCGTAGATGCTACGATTGCCACAGTGGTCCAGGAGCATCTGTGTGAACTTGAGAATGGTTACGACAAGGGCCGCGTCGCCGTCTTCTCCATATCCCAACTCGGAGAGCTTCCTGGCCTTGTCAGGAGGCGAAAGGTCGGTATGGCGCCCGAGATCGCTCAGCAAAACCTCGCAGCCAAAATCTCGGGACTGGGGGCCGGTGTTGAGTTTATACGTCTGGCAGAAAGAATCCAGGATCTCGTCAAATCGGTTGAGGAGCGGTATCCAGTGATATAGATCACCCCGAGGGAAAGGCCATCGCGTCGGGAACGTTGCGAGAAAACTAGGAAGGTCGCATAACGGGATTGTGGTCGCAGTATCGACGAACTTCTGCAGCCAGGGAGACTGGGAATCAATCAGCGTCAGTACCAGCCAGACATGAGGCAGTGTAAGGACTCACCAAGGTCTCCTTGTGCTTCGGTTGGATGGCCTTCGTAATTTTCCCCATGGTGAAGACCGGGGCGGCAGAGCCGCGAAGAAAATATCTACTCCCCCTCCACTACCAAGAACGAGGTAGTCGGTGACGACAACGTGACCCGGCTGTGTGGAGCGTCCAAAATGGCTTGGACTGCTCCCGTAGTATTGCTGTCGAGCGTGGTGTGCAGCACACAAGGTGGGGTCGATGAGAGCCGCGTGGTGAAGCTGGCGTGACAAGGCCGAGCCTCGTGGTGTCGGACGTTCAGCTTTGCGATTTGGCGAAGCGTACTGTCTTCCGAGGGAGGACGATGCGGGAATGGTACCAGATCGCGCAAGGGTGAGACGTGTCGATCGAGATGCACCAAGTGTGCGGATGACGAGGATCCTCTCAAGGCGCGGAGTGGACTTAGGTACGCCTGGAGGAAGCTGGAAGCAGAGGGTCCGGGCAGGTGCAGGCTGCCGTTCCGTCAGTTCCAGAGGTGGGAGAAATGATCGTCAGAGGTCACGAGGATCTGAAGAATGTACAGCTCCAGTGACTCCGTACGCATACAGCGTGGTTTACTGCAGAGCGGGTTGGGGAAGAGTGTAAATGTGTCGAGGGGGAGGAAAAGGTTGATGGAAGTTGATGGTCGCGCCTGTTCGACCTTTTGCGTAATGATTGTGCTGTGAGGTAAGGTACCACCCAAGCAAGCGTGTACAAGTGGAGCTCCATGGTAGCCGGTCAATCAGAGCGGGTCCAGAAAATCCACCAAGCTCTCAGGCTGCAGATTAGGTAAGATAAGGTGGGTGGGTGGGAGACGAGTGGGTACGGCGTACTTTGTACCTTGACTGCTACTACTCCTTACTCCAGGCGGTAGGTATTCGGCACCTCACCTCCATTTGCTTTCTGACAGTGCCCGATGATAGAGCAGAGGCAGAGCAGTGCGTGCCGTCGTCATGAGATCAATAGGCGACAGCTTTCTGCAACCACCGTTCTCAAGCAATTTGCAGTTCTCTCTGCATCGATACAAACTCCTATACCTACTGGTTAGGTACCTATACGAATGGCTTCCCCTGGCAGCCTGGCTACCATATTGCCGGTTTGCAGTTCTAGTGACTGTCACTATGACAGCCGTGGGATTTGGAACGGTCACAGGACAATGTTGGAGAAAAACACAACAAAAATAGGACAATCACGGCGACTGTTTCCTGCAGCTTCTCTATTCCCAGATTTCGTATCGAAGTGACATGCTACTTGACCTCAAATATATCTATACTTACCTGACCTAGGTAGAAAGAAGTCATTTTCTTGATCCTCTGCGCTCGAAATCTGGGCAACAGGTAATTTATTAGCTAGTAGGTACTTACCTATGCTATATCAATAGGTGGCATGTTACTTGCGCGCTCCGGGTCTAAGCATAGCTTCTCCCCTCAGATAGTCAAGAAAGTAGACACACATGTTTGTAATCGTACCTTGCCAGATAGGTATTTACTTGAGTATAGTAATCGATATAGCCTTTCCTGGAAACAAACAAAACTGGATAAACACCTTCAGACTTTACCCACCAGCTAACATACCGTAACTTCTGCGCAAACAATAATCCTTATCTCTTCCAGGCGCTTGGCCCATAACGGAGTTCTCTCAATGATTTACAAAATGCATAAGGACTTGATCTAGCGATCGAATGCCTTTCTGTGGGATATACTCCGTATTAGTCGAGGGCAGGTATGGTGTACTCCGTACCGTACCGGTATGTTACATGCTACCTACCGAGTGCGGAGGCACGGCCGCCGGCACTTTCCCCGCCGCTTGCCCCACAAAGCCAAGCTCCCGGCTCCGAGCTACCACCGTCAAGTGCCGGCGGCTCGGCGTGGAACTTCAGACAACAGCCAATCGATCCCGCGACCTCATCGTGATTCCGCTTGCGATAACCCTGCAAGAGCATGCAGAGTTGATTATTGTCGATGCTATTGCAACTATCATCCGCCAGAAAATGAGTTCTTCCATCCATGCAATTTCCACAGCGAAGCTCCATCGCGGCCATCATACAAGCGCAAAAAGAGTATTCGAGCACCCTCGTCCGTGGGATGTACTCAGGCGCTGTGCTCCTTCATCGGGGGCAGAGATATTAGCGGCGCACCACTCGTGCGGACTAAAAATTTCGCCAGCGAATCGATAGCGAGTCTACGGTACCATTATGGTACCGCTTTCAGTCAATATGCCAGACCAGGTACATTAAACCCATCGTACCAGTTCCTGAACTAGTACTGCAGTGTTATCAACTCAGGATTCAGAAAGGGATATCGTGTTTGATATACAACAACTGTTGGATGTATACCGGTATACTTTGCCGGTATTCTGACATGGTGAGGCTCTCCGCCCTTAGCCCTTCTGGTAACTAGTAGGTATCTATATGAGATAGAAGCAAGCTTCGGTTTTTGACTCTCCATTATAATCCCCATTTGCATTATCTCTCGTGAACGCTGCACACCTGCCGTTACCTTTCCTACGGTACAGCTTGCAGCAGACCTGTTAGTTTGCTGTGCTGGAGTTTTCGGCTCCCTTTGATTACGTTTCCACCGCCGAAGTCAGATACAGCGGAGAAGACTCTTTGCTGCATGAAGATTCAACACAGCAGATATACCCAAGTCTCTTGACAAGATTCCGGTCAAGGGGATCGTCCACAACTGGCCAGGTTCCTGTTATGGTCACCTAGACGATAGGCCCCAAACTAAAAGTTTCCGTTAACGGTCTTGACTCACCCGGTATTCATGGGTCTGCGAAGGGGTAGTCCGGTACATGCCCGCCACCTGACTGTAACTCCTCACATGCGGTTCTGCCAAAATCGTTGAGCCAAAGGTCGAGTGACACAACGACTTGATGTACTAGCATATTGTCCAGTCTCATATCTGAGTGATCAATACAGTTGCTATAAATGTGTATGATTGCCTCACTTGATTGTCCGCAGAAGTCCCAGCGCTGAAATGCTGACATGGGCGCGTGGTCTGCGTCGATGTATGCCTGCAGAGGCCCCATGAGACGACTTGGAGAGCCGAATACCAGGATGTAAATAGCGATCAGCTGCCAAACCATACACAATTCGGGGAAGTGATAAATCCTATAATCCTAGAGTGTCTGGCTCGTATTTCTAGAATCCGTCGCCTAATAAAGATCGCCTTGCCATGCCCATTATCCCACTCTTCGCGGCGAGTAACCCAGGCACCGACCTTTATAGGCTTTCTAAGTAGCACTCCCGAACTGGAACGAAGGATGTAGAGCCGTAGTATGGAAGGCGTTCCATCTTGTAGTGTGCAGATGTGCAGGTGTCAGTCTTCTAGTCATGAGGAGATACGGAGGATTTGAAAAAGGGATAACACTATTGGGGGCTAATGGCGCAGAAACAGATAAGACGTTATAATAGCAGGGGCCTACGGGTTGTCTTTCCATGCCAACGCTTCAGATCCTCTCGCCTGTACGACGATGCTGACCGGTCAAGCAATAAGATACCGTAAGCGCAAGCAGACGAGCGCAGACTATGAAGGGATGAAGGATCTGTCAAGTCTGTGTACCATGGTCGGATGAAAGGTACCTGGCCAGAGAGGGCTGAAACCCGGCGATGCGAGGCAGATCATCGCAGGATAGCCGGCAGCTACCGGTATTCCACGTGGCTGTCCAGCCCTGCTGCCCCCTGGATGACTCGGGCTCTTAATATAGCAATGAATGGGCAGTATCGCCAAACTTGGCTGCTTGGCTACAGCCTATCTACCCATCTGCCTATTGTCGGAATTCGCCCAAGCGGGAGCGCAATGTCATGCGGTGCCCAGGAGGATATCTTGAAGGATTGCGGAACTGGGAATGGGAGCGCGGAATGCGGAATGCCCAACTCTAGGCCCGAGTTGCGAAACGGACGTGGCTGCCGAGAGCAAGGTACAAAGCCGCACGAAATCTCCTTTCTTCTTTCCTGGCCGTCGCATGTCCGGTACATCACACTTGTGTGTGTGGCTCTGGTAGATTTGGGATGTCCACATGCACACATGCATTGATGGTCAATAAGACAAGGTGAGTGGGACAACGGGCAAGGCGCCTCCAGGGAGAAGCAATGGCAGAGAGAGGCAGAGGCAGAGGCAGAGGCACTCGAGAGGCAGTGGTGGCTGACCTTGGCCATCTGCAGTAATGTGGAGTGGTGCTGTATTACCGTAAGGCCGTCCCCAAATCTGTCCGCTCCATAGAAGCCCAGGCTGTTTGCCAGCCGCGGGCAGCCGGCGCGGACCTGAGGGAGGACAACCGGGCCTGCGGGTCAAGGCAAGGAAGCTTGGCGTGTGCACGTCCGGGGCCTTCCACCCACCACCAGCCTCTTGAGTCCGCTCAACTGGATTCCAATCATTCAAGAGACCGATGACACTGGAGTCCGCGTGCATTCGTTTCTCATTACTCCCACTTACCTCGACTTCAAATCCTCCTTCTCCGAGCTCTTCTGTCCCGACGGCGCCCTCTTACCCAAGTACCTATTCCTGCCTCTCATCGTCTACCTCAATATCTACCTACTATCAAACCTCCCCCTTTCCCAAACGTCTCCCTGGGTAGCAGCACCTACTCCCCTGCTTGCAGCCAATGGACGCCGCCTCTTGCTAGACACCACCGCCAACTTGTACCCAACCCGCTGCCCCTCTCCGCCATCTGCTGGTCCTCTGGCGTACACCATGTCGGTGCAAGACGAACCGGATTCGGAGCCCGGCCAGCAGATGCCCGCGTCGCCTGCTGCTTCGGACAAGGACACGGTACGTGGTCTCGCCCATATCAACAGCCCTGCTCTTAGGAGTCATGTGCTCAAGCCATATCACGCAGCACTTACTGATGCTGACGGTGCACAAAGGATACGTTTGAGGATGCTGTCGACACGGGATCCCTCAGGTCTCTGACACAGCGCGTTCCCTCCAATTCGAAGCCGCCACGGCCCCCCAGCACCGGCACCGACGGCCATTCAGATGCCCCCGAGAGCCCACCAGCCAGAGAGCACACAGACGGAGATGGTATAGCCCACGGGGTCGACGACGAGCCGAGCACCTCAACCGAGGTGCCCATGGACAAATCGACGCGTCTTTCGAATGCATCGCTCGACAACGTGGACCTGGACGATGGTGCTTCACACGAGCAGCACCGCAATCCGCTGCCCCAAGGTTCGTTTGCATCTACTGACTCGATTTTTCGAGGAACGACAGGCTAATAATGAGTGATCGACCATGCAGAGGAGGAGCCAGTAACGACAGCGAAGCCGCCTTCCAAGAAGCTTTCTCTCGGCAATATTGCCAGCTCGCTGCCAGCAATGCCATGGTCTCCCCCATCTACCAACACCGAATCACCACCTAAGACGAGCCCGCACCCTTCGCCTGCCGCTACGGCCACCTTCGCGCCCGTACCACCTCCGACGGCCCGAAAGATTACCAGTCCGTTTGCCTGGCTATCGCGGAACTCCACAAGCAAAGAAACTATTACCTCCGCAGCACCTCCACCCTTGGGCTCCCCAAGGAGAAATACGGCAAGCTCGATAGCGACTCTAACCAGCAATCCCGAGGTGATGCTAAGAAAACTGGACGAGGCTTCTGAGGGTGGCGCGGATGGCGGGGCCCGCCCGTCGAGGAACAGTCTGAGAGATAGGTTCAAGAAGGTCCGGATGCGAGAGGAGGCTGGCATCTCTCTTGATGATGATCAGCCTTCGGGCGCCATGGCTAGCCTGACGTCGCGCGCGCAAACCATGAGCGTAACGACTCCGGGGGCGGAAAATGGCCAGGATGGCAATAATGGGCAGCCTCCTGCCTCGCCCATGCCCGCGAACGCAGATGCGAATCTGGCTCCCGGTACCGTCTCGGGCATTTCTGCCGGTCCATCGGCAATCCCAGATTCACAGGTTGACTGGGATTTTTGGCAATCTGTCGTGTATGAGGGACCGGCTGCTGTGGCAAGGACGGGCGCGGAAGAGCTGAATGGCGCGATAGCTACCGGCATCCCCAATGTTATCCGCGGTGTCGTATGGCAAGTCATGGCTCAGAGCAAGAATGAAGAGATGGAGATGGTCTATTGGGGATTAGCCGGCAGGGGCACTGAGAAGGAGAAGGACAGGAACAGCAATTCGACCTCTCTCAGTGTTTCCATCAACGGCAGTCTGAACCCCGATAAGGAGACCGTGGCATCATCTGCGTCGTCGGTCATGTCTGAGCAGTCTGGTGGCAGTGGCAAGAAGTCCCCAACGATGGCACCTGAACCAACCGAAGCCGCACTTAAAGCCCAGGCTCTAGCCGCGGTGGAGAGAAAGAAGAAGGAGAAGACGGATGCTGCGGCCCTACAGAAGTTGGAGAAAGCTATCCGGAGAGATCTCGGTGCGAGGACGAGCTACTCGAAACATGCTGCGGCGGCGGGCCTCCAAGATGGCCTATTCGGCGTGTGCAAAGCTTATGCTCTCTTTGACGAGGGGGTCGGATATGCGCAGGGCATGAACTTTCTCATCATGCCACTCCTCTTCAACATGCCCGAAGAGGAGGCCTTTTGTCTCCTGGCTCGACTGATGAACCAGTATAAGCTCCGCGACCTATTCATACAAGACATGCCAGGCCTCCACATGCGTCTCTATCAATTCGAGAGACTATTAGAAGACCTCGAGCCGGCACTCTATTGCCACCTGCATCGTAGGGGCATATCCCCGCACCTGTATGCGACGCAGTGGTTTCTTACCTTGTTCGCATATCGTTTTCCGCTTCAGCTGGTCCTCAGAATCTACGATCTCATCTTCTCTGAGGGTCTCTCCGCCATTCTTCGATTTGGCATCGTACTAATGCAGAAGAACGCCTCAACGTTGCTTGGCATGTCAGACATGTCACAGTTGACAAGCTATCTCAAGGACAAATTGTTCGACGCCTACGTTGATCAATCACCGAGCGCCGGCAGCATTCTCGAGAATGGTTTCTTTGGCAGCAGCTCCTCCAACATCGACAAGGAAGTCTATAGAGCTGATCAGTTCGTCAACGACGCCTGTGGTGTTACAGTGTCTCCGGAGACCCTTCAAGGGTACACTGCGGAATGGGAAGAGAAGACCCGGGCGGAAAAAGAACGGGAGACGGAGCTGCTAGATCTCAAGTCGACCAACACGAGCTCCGCCATCAAGATCCGCAAACTCGAAGAGCGCATTGAAATGAGCGACCGTGAGCATACCACCATGGCGACCGACCTCGTGCACACCAAAGTGGAAAACGAGGAGCTAAAGGACAAGAACGAGAGCCTCAACGGGCAGGTCAAAGAGCTTCGCAATGTGATCGAGAAACAGCCCGAGGAGCTCGAGCACGCCTGGGAACAGGAGCGCGACGACCTCTTGAAACGGAACGAGAACGTCCATGCGGAGAACCGACGGCTTGAACAAGAGATGGCGGAGCTCGAGGAGGAGCTCGTGCAAACCAAAATGCGCTACGCAGAGGTATGTCGAAACGCTGACTGGTGGGAAATATCTTGAGAACAGCGCTGACCCGTTGCCACAGATCAATTCACAGCACGAGACGCTCCAGCGGAAGTGGCAGGACTTGAGGAAACAATTCGCCTGAGTATCCCCTGCTCTCAAGCTACACCTTGGGCGTGACCTCGGCCCAGCTCGGGGTGAATTCTATGTACAAAACTATGTCCAGAAACTCGTGTCTTGGCTGCCTTCGAGGCTCGTTGTCTTTTCTCGTCTTTTTTATCCACACCACGTGTGATGGAGACGACGGCTTTCAGGGGTGGGAGGGCAATTGCTCCGGTATTTGGATCTAGTGCCCAGCCAGCCGGGCGCTATCCAAGGGAGGGGCTCTAGGGACGTCCGTCACGAGACTAGAAAGCGAGAACGAGACACGAGAGACAGAGAGACGGAACGGATGCTCGCTCAGCTCAGTCGGAGCCAGAAGGAGAGCCGGTGCTAGCTGGCAGGTCCAGCTTCAAGCTCCCCGGAGATGCCGGGGCAGCTACGGCTCGTCCGTCCGGCGCCTGGAGCCGTGATGGATAACACAATGGCCCTCCCCGTCCGGGCTCACTGCTCTACTCCGGCTCAGCTGCTGGAGGGTGGATGGATGGGCCGGTACAGATGAGATCCGCCCCCCAGTGCGGAAGGGGGATGTGGGAGGGGGGGATTGCAAGGAAAACGAAGACCACCACCAACTCAACTACCAACCTAGACGACGGGTGGCAACGCACGCAACGCAGTCCGCGGGACGATTCAGACGAGGTCACGCCCATTGCCACGGCACGGTTCTACCTACTTATGTACCTACAAGGAAATGCAATCGGGGCTCAGGAATAGAAAGAAACCAATAACATACTAGTTCTGTACGCTCTCTAATGAGGCTTACTTGCGTCTACCGTGATTGATCTTTCTCTGTGTCGTCTTCTTCTCCTGGCGGTTTGTCGTGATAGGCATCAGCTTCCCAAATACGTCGTGGAGCTGACGCACACAGAGCCGGCTAGACGCATCCGACCTCCCGCGAATCATCTGGCAGGGACACGCGGGCAGCCAATTCAAGCTTCGCGCCGGTTTGGGATTTACTCGAGCAAGGTCCCAAACCCATTCGGAATGGCCAAGTCACATTTTCGACTGGGGTTATTGTTGTACCATAGACCGACTGGCCGTGAGATAAGATGGCTCGCAGATATCCAGTAGCATAGTAGGTACCTCTGTGTGGTTATACACTGTTTAACTCGTGGCTGCACCACTTATAGGCAGGAGCAGTTGGAACCGGGAAGGGAGAGGGGCGCAAAGCCAATGTCACGACAGTATGGTTGGAAATCTCAGATTCAGGTGGCCCCGGCAGACTTGTTGTTATCTTTTCATTGACCTGAACCTAGTAGAAACGATGATCCCATTCCATGCCGAATGCCCTGACGAGCAGAATCCGTGAACACCAGTTCCAGTGCGTGTAAATCCGCAATGACGACCTCGAAGCCTCCGGGCTACCTCCCCGAACCACCATCTCGTGAAGGCATCTACTTGTGCAGCTTGCGCTGGTAGAAAGCCAGCTCCTCGCCCTCGAGGACGTAGCCGTCGGAGCGGCCGCACTGGCCGGGCCGGCTGGCAATGACGGCGAACAGACGACCGGCCTCGAACTGCTTCTCGAGGGCGCCCTCGACCTTGCCCTGGGCGGCGAAGCGGGCGGCCTGCTTCCGCTCGACGGCGCCCGACTTCTTGGCGGCCTCCTCGGTCTCCTTCTTCTGCTGCTGCTGCTTCTTGCGGCCGAGGGCCTGGCCGTAGTGGGCCTCGTACCACTGGCGGAAGGGGGCGGCGTCGATCTGGACGACGGCCGACTTGGTCAGGGTGTTGGTGCGGACCAGCTCGTTGTTGGAGGGGTGGTAGACGACGGCGATGACACGGGTCTTGCGGGTGCAGCCCTCCGAGGCCCAGGCGAAGTTACCCGAGTCGAGACGCAGGGCGCGGTGCTTGGTGTTGCCGCCACGGGTGCGGACGGTGTGGATGCGCTTGGCGCCGATTCGGGTGTTGGCCTCCTGTCGGCCGGCCTCGAAAGCGCGCTTCTTCCCTGGTGAAGAGGTCAGAACGCATGATCAACGAGGGCCCCGAGGAGGGGCCTCCCGCGATGCATACGGGCTTTCGACTGGTGTCTCAGAGACACTGGCATGGTGTAAACGTACGGTAGTAGGCTCGCTTCGCACCGGAGGCGGAACGCTTGTGGCGGGAGTCGCGCGAGATACCCATGATTGCGGTTTCTGCTCGAGAGAAAAATCCAGGTCAGCCTGATGATGCCTCGGAAATGAGATGACGGGGTGAAGTCTTGTGGAAGGCGGGCGAAGATGTCCACGAGCAACACCAGCGCCACTGAGTGTTCGCAACACGTCCAAAGGTTTCTGGATACGCACCTGATTAACCTGTCGCAATCGAAAAAGGCGGTTAGTAGGTGGGTGGGTGGTGGTGGTGGTGAGGCGGTCGGAATGTGCACGAGGTGGGAAGTCTAGGAAGCACTGCAAATTGATCGGTGAATTTGACCAACAATGTGGGCTCGCGAAAATTTCGGGGAGGAGAAGGTACGTACCTTTCAAGGTACGTACCTAGGGCTCAGCATAAGTGGTCCGTGCTACTTCTTGTGGGGTTATGACTGCGGGGTCAGTGCTTGGTCGAGCGGCCAATGGCCATCCACAATTAGACCTCCTCTCAACCGACCTCACCAACATGGAACACGCTTCAAGACAGGCTTCCTTCTTGTGGACTCGCCTTGTAGTGTACTATCTCTGTCCCATTCATCTACCTAGCTAGCCTGGGCTACATATTGCAACCCATAGGAAATGCAACTTGGAGTTGCATTTGCTGGTAGAGATCGGCCTCGCTGGTGCATCTGTTACGGATGCATGTCTGACCAGGACATACTACTACTTATCTCCTCCTCAGGCCAAGCATACCTCCTAGTCCAACAATCGGGGCACATCCTGTTCCCCAGCCAGGCAAAAAACCGAAGGTGACCTGTTTGCCGTGCGAAGATGGCATCTTGACCCTCGTGTCCTAGAGGAAGACCAAGTTGCCAAAGCTACCACCTAATCGTCCTCGTTGTAAATCTCCTCGAGCAGGTGCTGGAGCATCTGGGGAACTTGAGTCGTGTCGAACTCTTCCGTGGCTGCCCTTTTCATAATTGCCGCTTCTTGCACAGTCAGTCCGTCATAGCGAATGCTTTCGCTGACGAAGTGGGCGACCTTGCGAAGCTTCCTGGGCACATATGGGCCCTTTTTCGGAATGGCATTGGGGTTGTTTTCGCGCGCGGCGAGCTCCTCGTCCAGCCGCTGCATGCGCGGCTCGGGCAAAAACCGGTCGATGCGTTCCTTCGCGAGGACCTTGGCCTTGGCGCGGTCGTCGCCTCCCTCCTTGAACTCCTGGCGCGTGGGCCAGTCGATTTTGGAGCACTGACGGCACAGCTCGGTCCACATGGAAATGCGCGCGTTCACCGCGGTCAGTCCGTCGCGTTGCTCGAAGGACGCAAGCTTAGCCGAGATCTTAGCCGGCATCTCAAAGCCCTGCTCCACCGGCATGCCCTCCTCCAGGCTGACCATCTTGCTGTCCATCATGGCCACTTTCTCCGCCATCTTCTTCTCTTTAGCGGCGCACTTGACTTGCATGACAGTCTTCTTGTGTGCTAGGTACTCCTCAAAGGTCTTTGGGACGAAGGGCGATCTGTGGGTGCGAGCACGGCTCATGTCAGCCGAGATCTTCTCCCATCGAGCTCGCTCCCGCTCGAGAGGAGCCACCCAAGACTTGGAGCTGGAGTGGCCGACTTTGTTCGGGTAGTACAGCGCTTGATGGCCCTTGGAAGTGGAAGATTGGCCGTCGGTCGCGATGCCGTCCTCGTCGTCGTACTCATAATCCTCCTTGTAGCACACCGCGTCGTCCTCGTCCTCAAAAGAATCCTCGTCAACATCTCCGTCGTAGGGAGCCGAGTCGTCATGAGCATCTTCAGACTGTTTGTGGCTAGACACATTGCCTGCTATACCGTCAGTATTCAAAAAAGGGCACTCGATACTGCCGGAGGGGGCCGCACCTGCTGCGTAACTCTGGCGAGCGAGTTCGACGGTGTGCTGATTGACCAAGTCACGTAGTTCTTCGCGATGTTTGGTGGCCGTGCTCAATTTGGGGGCCACGACTGCGATTGGGTCAAACTCGTTGAGCCAGTTCTGGCATTTGGCGTGCTTGTGATCAAAGGGGATGATAGGCTTCTTCTCCTTCGGAGCAGTCGTATACGGCACCCCGGCCTCGTCAATGCGCTTGCCCGCGTTGAAAGCGTCGACGCGACGTGCCGTGGCGACGCTCGTCTTGCGAGAGCCGGATCTAGCAGCTGCATCGCGAGCCGCGGCCGCGATGGCGGCACGGATACCTCCAGCGCGGAAGGCAGAGCCCTCCTTGGGTGCAAATGTTGCTTGAGGGGAAAAAGTCTCCGGGCCCTTCTCGCTTTGGCTTTGGAATGCCTTCAGGGCATCTAGGAGGCCGTTTCCCGTTTGAGCGGGCAGGCCTTTCTTCACGTTCTGCGCCTTCTCTCGCGCGTACTGCTCGTTGTCGGCAGCGACGTGGGCGGGGTCCACGTCGTAGCTGGGCTCCTTCGGGACCTTGGCGGGCCATTCGAGACCGGTGTATTCCATCTTGTCGGACGCCATGGCGACGGCAGGAGCTTTACTGGCGGCTGCTGCGGGCGTAGCGGGCGTAGAGGGGCGAGTCGAGGGGCCAGCGAAGGGAAAGGTGAAGCTGGCCATGCTTTGGGGGCGCTTAGTCGTCTTGAGGTTCACACGATTCTTTGTGGGGTTGGGAAGGGGAGAGGGCTTGGGAGGCGAGGCTGCCACGTTGGACCAGGTCTTTTCGGTTGGCTGGTGGAGAAGTTGAGAAGGCAACGAAGCATTAGGGTGATGCGCAGGTTGAGAGGGCAAGGAAGTATTAGAGCGATGCGCAGGTTGGGAAGGCGACGGTGCATTGAATCCAGCAACACTTGCCCAGTTTTTGCCCATGGGCTCTGCAGCCCCGGAGGGATGGCGGTGGTCCATTGCTGGGGTGATGAAGGCAGGCAGTCGACGGTGGCAGAGCAGTAAGCCGACGGAAGCGGAATAGTCTGTCAATAAATCCAAGGCAGTCAGTCGGCAACAGGATGGTTTTTGAGGTTTATGGGGAGAATCTTGGAGAGAGGAAAGGTACAAGGAAGCGTCAAGGCATGTACAAGGTTGTTGACGAAGGAAGCCCTCCGAGATAGGTTGTAAACAAGGAAGCGCAAGCCCTGTTTCTGCAGACACGTTGCCAGCTCGTACCCATTACTGGTTCATCCACACTAGTAGCATATCGCAGGTAGGTCTGCAAATAGGTCGACATATCCTCGGGGCCAGAATTAGCTGTGTTCTTCACGCCGACCGAGCATGGGCCTCCGTCGCCAGTGAAAGGCCTGGCGCCTGCCCTCTCAAGGCTTTCCAGGCCACTATACATCCGCCTTCAAGCTTGTGTCAGACTGCCTTGGTATTGCTACCAGGCAGCTGTCTCGTAAAAACAGTTGTTGCAGACCTGATACATGTCCAGGCACGATCTAGGCAGTACTTGAAGGGATAGCACATGCTAGAAGCAAGCACATGCTACTCACGACAGGGAGGATTTCTTCGTATTTCTATACTTTTCTGGCCCGTGGCTGCCTTCTTGTACCTGTGAATGGACCCTCGAGCCGCTTGCTCTTTTGAGGTGCTGTCCGGACTCGGGGCGTTCTTCTTCGAGTCACCTTTGTCACCTATCTCGAGGCGTATGGCCTGGTGGTAGTCTGCGATGGACAGTGACAAAGTAAAGGGGAAGTCGGACAACAGTCTCTGGTCTATCATGTTCGAACTTAGTTGAGATTATATAGCAACCTGCAAGTGACTCATGGACAAACACATGAAACTCTGTGTTGCCACTGTCCCAGCGGAAGGAGCAATATGCCTAGAAAATACAAATAAAACCTACTCCAGGATGCCGTCAGCCATTATATAATTCTTGTGGTGGTCGATTGGATCTCCTCAAGGCTTACCGGTAACCGTTCACGGCCTTATGGTGCAGCAGACCAGTTTCCTGTCGTATAAGAATTTAGACGAAAAAGATCGGGGGGCATTACTATAGTCTCAATTGCAGATAACCTTACTTCAGAAAAAGACTACGGGGAGCATTGCATTGGTGAGTCCTCTTGAAGTTGTGTATGTTTGAACTTATAATTGCGTTCCTCATTTTTATAGCACTTACTGCATCCATGCAGTTTTTTCCAAAATGAAAGTATATGTGTTCCTCGGAAGGGTAGCGGGTATACTCCCATCTCCATCACTGGTTTCGTGCCGAAAGCAGAAACAAGTGGCTATCCCTTTTTTCGAAAGATACTGAAGTTATACCGTGCAGGCATACACACCCTCCCCATGTGCGGCCTTCTACTGACATGCTTAACATAAACAGAGAGTAAGAACCTAAACATAAGATGTCAAATAGAGATTACAAGCCGTACGGTGATGGCACTTTCTACCGGTACCAGTATCTATGTCGGTCGAAACAATCATCTGGCCTGCAAGGGCGACATCTCTCCTCTGCAAAGTTATAGCAACCGGTGCTTCTCACATTAAAGGATCATCCCGCAGGGTATATATCTACCAGTTCCGAATACCGAACTCCGGGGTGTACCGTCAGGTTTCCCGTGACAGAAGAAATGCCCCTATTCAGGGGAAAAGCGGGTCGACGCGGGCTTGACACGCAACATTTGCTTAACGCCGATGACTCGATTTCGCACCATCATCAACGACGCATCCAAGCAAGCGCGACCACACATTCATTGGGAGGTCCATGGTATCAAAACTGATCCAGGAAAGAACCAAGGCATGAGATGAGATGAACACCTCCCGCACCCTCGGCAGGAACCTCGCCAGCCACCATCGCTTTCTCACCCGACTCCCTCCCCGCCAGCAACAGCACGCCTGGAGGCCGCATCCTCCCTCTAGGCGGTGCCTGGCCTCCTCTGTACGTATAATTTTGGAATTGCCTCCTGTCTGTTCTGCTTCCGGTAGCTCCCTCAACCCCCGGGGGCGTGATCCCGGAGGCCCATACCGTACCTACATACCTACCTAGGAAAAGGCCCTTTAGACCTAGCACGCACATACCGCTGACGCCATGAGCTAAGTCATCGTCGTTGCCGCCGCCTCGAAGTGCCATGCAACGACAGCAGCAGCAGCAGCAGCCGCCCTCGGCGGAGGATGTCTCCTCCCCTGGTGAGCGCCCGGCCGAGCAGCAGCATCCGGGACCCAGCCGCGAAGGAGCAGCAGCAGGAGGAGGAGGAGGAGGAGGAGTGGAAGGAGCGGCCCGCGCAGCAGCGCTCCCGGCGCCGCCGGGGGTCGGCGGGTCGGCGGCGGAGCTGCGCGTCGGCGGCGACGGCGTGCGGCTGGACGCCATGGGCCCGCTGGTTGTCAACGAGGACGGCTCGCTGAGCCGGATCGCCAACTGGGAGGGCATGGCGGACGTGGAGTGCGTGGCGCCCCGCCCCCTTTCTCTCGCTTTTAACTTACACAACAACCCCCTATCCATCCCCTTCTTCCTCGACCTTCCCCGTCCCTGCCTCCCTGAACTCTCTGCGAGGCGTATTCCCCGTGCACATCCCAGTATTCCTACCGGCAGGTAGTCCTGAGCTGGTTTTCTTGACTGACCCTTGAGGGAAAAACCAAACCACAACATCTAGGCGAGAGACGGCGCTCCGCATCCTCGGCCGCCGCAACAAGGCCCGGCTGCAGAAGCTGCGGGAGGCGCGGCGACTGCGGGGAGAGGAAGAAGAGATCGTAGACACCCCCGGCGGATCCGGGCCCGTCCCCGGCGCCGCAGCGTCCGGCGGCGACGGCGGCGAGCAGAGGGGAGGGGGCCCGCGGGATGGGTAGAGAAGAAAGAAGCCCGCGCCAGAAAAGCGGAGGGCACGGCAGAAATAACGAACGAACCAACGAACGAACAGACGCAAGCAAGTAAGCAAGCAAGAAAAGAACGCATGACAGCAGATGCGTGGGGAAGTGCTGCCGCGCTGGGGGGGAGCAGGGCGGGCGGAACTGATGTGCTCGCCTGCCTTGCCGTATTGACCTTTGTTAGGTACTCTGTCGACGGTGGGCAAGGGTGGGCCGAGGACCAGCAGCATCTTCCCCCATGGGGTCACGGGCCGATGAGAGAAGAGAGCGACATGGTCGCGTGATGAACCGACCAGCCAAAAAAGCCCCGCAGTTGCTGGTGACTGCGTATGCGTTTCGTCGTTGCTTGTCAACGCTGTTTGACGTAGATGAGGCGCCTGAGGCCTCTCTGTCTGGATTGAGCCGCGACACTAACCCCGACTGCGGTTAGGATAGCTGAACATGCACGACATAGGACAGATGTAGTTAGAATATAGGAAGATCTGCTCTCTCTTCTGCTGCTGATTCGCCCTTCTGCTGATTCGCCATACGCCGCGACAACTATATTCAAGCCCCAGAGGCCTGTGTGGGCGCCTGATCCCATGATGGTATCCCCATATATACTATCCAAAACCTGCGCCATCTCCCACGGCTCGGCCTTCCTTCCACAGCCGAGTTCTGTCCCATCCGGGACGACATCAATGCTATACCATGCCATGCGTGCAACATTACACCAGTCTCTCCCACATCATCTTCGACGACGGTGGTCATGAATTTGCGTCGGACGCGGGTATTTTACTCCTCTTGGCGTTTGTGCTGACCGACGGTTCCCCAGAGCCTTTTTGCTTGTCCAACATGGCCGAGATCTCAGACTCGCCACTCCCCGTCTTGCCCATGACGATATCCTTCAGCCACTTGTTCTCTGTCTCCAAGGTCTTGATCTTGGTCTCGAGGTTGCTGACTTTGTCGGCGAGTTCCTTCTCCCGCTGTTCGAGGGCCTGCTCGCGCTGCTTCTTCTTCACTCGGAACCGGGCACTGGCGGCTGTATTCCTCCGGCGCTTGTCCTCTTCCGCAGAAAGGCGAACTTGATCGGGGAGGGGCATCTGACGGCCTGATGGCGTAGTTACGCCAGGCCCGCCATGTCGAATTTGCGAATCATAGACGTTTTGCGGGCTTCCACTTGACGAGTATGCTGGCTGAATTGGGGGCAAGCTCGCCAGATTGTCCGAGAATGTGTTCGATGTCGAGAATGGCGGGAAGTCGAAACCATGAAACCCGCCTAGAGCCACACGTGATGTTAGCGGCATGATGCGATAATGTCTAGGAGCTGAAAGACGGAGGCAAAAACGCAGCGGTAGTGACTCAATTACCAAACGGCAACTCTCGTCTCTAAGAGACAATAGTGCCAAAACCCCCCGTGCCGCGGCGTTCCGGGAGTAGTCTCACTTGAGATGTTCCCTATGATGGCTTCGAGGTCACGGGATATGGCACCATAACGCGATTGCGCCATAGGGGGCCGGTCTTTCGAAGTGACAAGGGGGGGGACAATCCAGAACCCGACCACCGAATCAGAGGCGACGAGATAATGCACCTGCCCAATCAGCTCTCGCGGGAGAGCATGAAATGGCGGTGCATCGCGCAGAGTCGACAACTTTATAAGCGGAAATAACGCCCTAAACGCGGTGTAAAGGGGCTCTGGTCTCAATAGATAATAGACGGTCGGGCGTGGCAGGCCTCTGAGCCCGCGCGAGAGGCTTATCGGGCGCAAATGACAGTGCAACGGGATGTACCATCTCACGGAGACCCTTGATCAACGCGGGAGACACGAGGCTGTACTGCGGGGCAGAGACACGCGTACAGTTGCCCTCCAGGACGTAGGAGATGAGACAGAGGCTCAATGAAAGCGCCAAAGCAAAGGAGGTCGAGAAGGGAAAGGCAACGACATGTCGCACTCACTGACCTGGCATGTTGAAGTCGAAACTGGCCAAGTCGCCGATGGGGTTGGGCGAGACACCTTCGGTAGTTCCCGACGTCGATGACTGCGGACTGACGCCCAGGGCGGCCACGGGCGGTTGCTGTCCCCTGCCATGCTCGTGCGCGGCGTCCCAATCGATGAAGTTCGTGTTGGTGAACATGGCCAGCTCATCGTCGAGGCTCGGAAGATTCTCTTCGGCGGGTTGTGGTTGAGGGTCCGGGATGCGATTGAGATCCTGCAGCAGCTGCGACACGTTGACAGCCTGGCCGCGACGACCCGAGTAGTTGGACATGGCGGCGGCGGCGGCGGCGGCTGACTCTGCTGTGCCAGACAACCAGAAACCAGGAAACCAGACAATGGACAGTGAGGCTGAGGACGATCCTCAGGGCGGGCGAGATGGCGATAGATGCGGGATATATGGCGAGACGATTTCTCCTTGATCGCCTGGATTAATAATTGGTGTAGTTGGCGAGAGTCCTGCGCGGAGAGGCAGATTTTTGGTGTGTGGATGGTGATTGAGCGGACAAAGCGACCGAGTTATTAAGGAAGACGCCGTGACTGCTGGCGGATAGCCCGATGTGGCTAAGCTCACACGGGCGGGGTGCCCTATAAAAGTACCGCAAGTACCCGAAGGAAAGATCTTCCGAGAGTGCAGACCATGCGGGGGCCTTCGCGGGTAGGTACCCGAGATGGCCACTGCTGGGGCTCTTGGGCAGTGGGCTCCAAGCTGAAGATAACAAGGCCACGCCCAAGCCCAAGTACGGTAATCAGCCCGGTCAAGGGGGATGGGGCAGTATACGAGCCCGAGGGCGAACAGCGAGCCCAGAGGAATACCACCCCAACAGGCTGCAACAGGGACGAAATACTACCAACACTACTCTCGCTGCTGTAAGACTAGAACTGCAGGAAAACAAGCGGTATGGTGGTAAAGTACCGTAGCGACGAGTACATCTGAAGGTGAACGACTCCGATACTCCGGCTGACGACCTTGTGAAGGGCGTGAGGGCGTGAGGGCGTCCTCTGAGAGGGCGTCCAGAGGTCTCGGCGTCAGAGATAAGGTACGTAGGTACTTGACACCCGTGGCACCCCACGCTTCCCAGATGCTGACCCCCCCCCTTGCCCCCTCATCTACGAATTCCCGGTTCGTACCGCATCTCATCTACCGGGAGCTCAACCGTATCTCATGTTCACAAGCCAAAGAATCCACAGATGTCGCATGTGCCCACCATCGTCGGAATTGTTGCTCCCAATTCCAATCTATGCGCCCTTTGGTGCTCGAGCAGGTCTGGTAAGATGGTGAAGATTTGTCGCCTCCACGAGGTCCCAACCCAGCTGCATCACAGTACGCAGCAGGTACCGAACGTTCCTATCTCACCTGCAGCGCTTACTGCATTGTCGGAAGCACCACAGCCAGGTAGGAGTCGGTGGCTGGTGATGTCGACGTGATGGCCACAGTAGGCTATGGCCGGTGGCTTTCGGCGTCTCATCGACTCCCGCGGCATTCAACCCGGTCCCGTGGGTCCGAGCCATTCTGCCATTGGCTTATTGGATTGGCTTCATAAGCACGTTGGGTTTATAGGCCCTCCTGGCCATCGTACAGAGGCTCGAAACGGTTGGTAAGCCGACCAGCAGGCCGACTGCTGTTACAGAGCGCGGAAGCGCGAGGAGGATGCATGAGGGAGGAGTGGGGGCTTTATAAGACCGACGTCTGACCTCGGGCTCTGGTATCGGCGCCACGTTACAACGGCGTCTGGTGGTGAAGGGCCGTATGTATCGAGTGTGGTGCAGAATGTGAGACATACTCATCACGTGGTCACGAACTACTATCTACGCTCCGAAACCTGGTGTACAGTACTGCGTACAAAAAGTATCCGGGCAGATGCTCAATAAAGAGGGGTTCGGGAGGGATCGGGACAGTGGATACAACCCACGGTACGGCGTCGTCACGACTCACGATGTGTGGCTTGGCTTGGTCTGGGGGAATCTCCAGCCTCAATAGTCACCAGCCACAATTGCAGAAACACCCCGCTTGTACAAAGTAATAAGCAACGAATACAGCCATTGCACGGCGAGATGAACTGGTCAATTATACGAGAGCTTAGTGGCCATTCATTTTGTATCAATCGGCACTCGTTGTTTTTCAGACGCTGTCGTGGGCACCAGATCTCTCTTCTTATGGTGTTGTTATGGGCAATACCGAGGCCGGCGCATGCTTGATTTCGCCTACCGCTAGCAGTCAGACGCGTCGCGCGTCTGCGGTACTGTTGTACCTATCACGACTGCGACAGGACGCGCACCTCGTCGGCCATCACCGAGGACCGTCTTTTCACCGCCGCCTGAGTTGACGAGCTTGAATTCACGATAGTTCTTACAAACCAACAATACATCACGCACGGAACGCCATGGCGCGTCTCTCGCTCCCGACGGCTGCCCGTCTCCCCTCCTCCCTGCGCGTCGACCCCACCAACGCATCCGTCCAGAAGGTGCTGAACAGGCTCTCGCGCGCGTCGCTGCTGAATCTCGTCCTTGACTGGCTCGATGCCCGCAACCAGGCACTATGTCCGCCCCTCCTGCGGCGACCGCGCCGTCGCGACCCCGACTCCTCCAACCCAGACAGCTCGCCCCTCTCCGAGGACGAAGACGAGGATGGCGACGATGATCAGTGGGCCGACGATCTGTACCCGCCGGCTCGGTCGGCAGCCGACCTGGCCAAGCTGTACACGGCGATGCAGACGCGCAAGGGCGGCAAGCGGGAGGTCGTGGACCGCGTTCTGGAGGGCGACTGGCGGCGCGGCCTGAGCCTGTACCAGCTCGCCATGGCGGACCTGCAGTACCTCTACGACCACCCGGGCACGCTGAAGTGGTCGTGCTTCCGCATCGCGCGCCTGCAGACGCCCGCGCACGAGGACGACGTCGACGACGCCAGCGACGGCGGGGGGCGGGGGGCCGTCAAGCTCGACCGGGAGTCGCTCCACGTGCCGCGCTTCCACCCATCGACCTTCCTGCGGAACCTGCAGGCCGAGGTGCTGCCCGACGTCAAGGCCCACTACAACTTCGACCGGCCGCGCGGCCAGCCGCTGCTGCTGCTGCGCATCTTCGTGCTCGACAGCCCCTACAACACGGACCTGGCCGTCTCGTCGACGGCGACGACGACGGCGGGCTCCGGCCCCGACTCCGCGACGACCACGTCGTTCGACGCCTCGCGCACCATCTACGTGGCCTTCCCGGACGCGAGCCCGCACATCTTCGTCAGCAAGCAGTCGTCCTCGTCGTCGAGCCCCGCAGCAGCCGCAGCGATGACGGCGACGGCGACGACGAAGCCGACGGCGGCCGAGGCCCGGTCGCTGCGCGCGCTGGTCGTCGAGGGCATCCCCAAGGCGCTCAGCCGGCCGCGCTGCCGCTACGCGCTGCGCCCCACGGCCCTGCAGACGCGCAACCTGGGCGCCATGCTGGCGGCGCGGGGCGCCGGCCGCGGCAACGCCGCCCAGGCCGGCTGGGGCGTCTACGCCGCCGACGGGCCGCGCGACGCCGCGCGCGACAGCCCGCTCGCCGTCGCGCTGCCGACCCCGCCCAGGGACGACGACGACGACGACGACGACGACAACGACAACGGTGGCGAGGGGGGAAAGGAGAACCGCGACCCGGATGGCGCGGCGCGGTCGTCAACGAAGACAGTAGGAAGTGAAGGCACAGTAGCGCCCACGTCACACGTTGGAGGAGGAGGAAGGAAGAGACCCCATGAAGCCGCCACGGGGTTGCGACAGCAGGGCGAGGAAGAGGAGCGCAGGAGGAAGGCCCGTCGGCGCGCCGCCGCCGCGCGGTTTGGCGACTCGGCGCGCGTGGGCGATGGCAGGGGCGTGGAGCGCATGGAGGTGGTGCTCGACGACGAAGCGTTCCCACGCGGCTCTTTACCCTCCCCCGGCGGTGAGGATGGGGAGGACGCGGGCGACGCCGCCGACGAAGAGGAGGAGGCGTGGCGACCCCAGGTGCGCCTCGTGCTGCACGGCGCGCACGTGTTCGCCGGCGTGCGCCGGCTCGTCGAGGCCGGCGTCGTCGACGGCGCCCGCGCCCCCGGCTGGCTCACGGGCGAGGACGGCGTCACGACCGCGGCGGTCCGGCACGGCCGCGTGCGCGGCGGCAGGGGCTCGGGGCTGCTGGCCGACTAGGTCCGTCCGGCTACTGATACGGTACAACTGGACGACTTGGTGCTTCAATCCGAAGAATGGGGTTAGGGGAATGTGTGCTCTGTCTCGACCATCTCGCATCGCTCACTGCATCCATCGGTTTCTTCGGCTGTGGGGTTCTCTGTCTGGCTTTCTTGAGCTATTTGGAAACCACAGGCGTTCTGGAATATCCCCTGCGGAGATGACCGGCCACGGGACTCTCTGCCTGTATGGAAGCAGCAGCAGCAGTCAACCAGTCAGTCAGCGCTCTCGTCTGCATCTCACTCTTCCACCCCGGACCCCCCGTCAAGGCGCCTCCGGTGGCTGTCTCACCGAGTCAGGCTCTCTGACTCCCTCTCCCCACAGTCGTCGTCTCGCGCGAGCAATGCAAGCAAAAAGCTCGCTCTCGCTGACGTCAGATTGTCCTCCGACAGACACGGAGTGAGCCGCGCCTCGCAGTCTCGAGATGGTGGGGCCTCTTTTGTGTCTATTCACCGCCAGCATGACCGTATCGTCGTCGTGTCCGCCTCATCGCCGGAGGAGCGCGACGGCCGCGTCGCACGCCGGTGTCGGAGCGCCATACGTTAGGTACATTGCATACACAGGTATATGTCCTGGACGTGTGGCGGGCGAGCGGCCAGCTGATGCGTAACCGTGGTATTCTGGACTGTATATGCTGGCTGCCACGTGTCGTGCTTCGACGTGTGCGCCCTTGGTGTACTGTAGGGTGTGTGAGTAGGTACTTTTACGTGGAGGGAATGTTGGCGCTGGTGGGAAAGCATCACTCTTGTTAAGCATGGCGAATGGCGTTCCAAGACCGTATAGGGACGTAAGCGGGTGCGCGCACATGAGGATGGGCTTCAAGCTTGACATTGACTTAGATACACTAGATACCGGTACTCTATATGATCAATTCTTGACCAACTTCTCTATGCTACTAGGCAATGCTGCCGTTACCGGCACCGCATTGTCTCATTCTAACTACTTTTTGAATCCTCCACATCGAACACGGCCGTCGTGTTCCGCCACGCCGCCTCGCAGACCTCCTCGAGCGGCACGCCCTTGATGGCCGCGACGACGGCGCCGACGTGCTCGATCGCGCACGGCTCGTTGCGGCCCTTGACCATGGCGCCCTCGACCCACCGCTCCTTCTTGACCGTCGGGAACCGCTCCGGCACCTCGGGCTCCTTCTTCTGCGGCTGCTTCTTGGACTTGCGGGGCTGCTGCTGCTGCTGCTGATGCTGCTGCTGCTCTGAGCTTGGCGTCGAGGTTCCCGTGGCCGACGGGGTGGCCGCCGCCGAGGAGGAGGCAGGCGTCGAGGTGCCTGACGTAGGGGGCGCGGCCGTCAAGCCATCTTGGCCGGTGCCATGGCTGACGTCCTTCTTCGTGGCGGCGACGAGGTACTTCCATCCCTCGTGGCTGGGGCGGATCTCGCACCACTCCATCCTCTCATGTCAGCACTTGCGCGATTGGGAAGGGGGGTCTTGCTCCGAATCGGGACTCAAGAACCACGTCTAAGAAGCCATAATGCCGCGAAGGAATGGAAGAGGGGCCGAAAGGGGAAGCAGAGAGACTCAGAAAAGTCACTCACGGGGCCGTCCGTCTCGATCATGAGGCGATCGAGGGGCATGGCGCGGACGACGTCGCAGTTCTCCGCCGTCTTGAAGCTGCAGCCGTTGGCGCCGACATGCAGGCCGAGGTCGACCGTCAGCTCGTGCAGCTCGGCGGCTGTGCCGGTGAAGCTGTGCACTGCGACTCGGGAGTCAGTAATTAGGTACTCAACCGGCAGAAGTCCCGATTTGCTCTTAAGCAGAGATCGAGAGCACGTCTCGGGAGCAGACGAATTCCCCAAAGAAAAGGAGAAAAAAGGACTCCTGGACAAGCTCACTCACCGACGGCGCCGCGCGCGAGGCGCTCGAGGCGCGGGCCAAAGCGGCTGCGCAGCATGGACACGAAGTCGCCGTGGGCCGCGCGCGAGTGCAGGAACAGCGGCAGCGGCGGGTCGAGCGACAGGGCCAGGTCGAGCTGCGCGGCGAAGGCGTGCTGCTGCACCCGCCGCGAGCAGTAGTGCAGCCGGTCGTAGTCGAGGCCGATCTCGCCGACGGCCACGAGCGCCGACGGGCGCGTGGACCGCCGCGCCTCCTCGATCAGGCCGCGCAGCTCCGCGATGATCGCCTTGGTCTTCTCGTCGTCGGGCTCGTCGTCCTCGGGCGTGGGCTGGGTGGGATCGGGGTCGCAGGGCGTGCTGTGCCCGCTGCTGTGGTCTGGGGCCGGCTGTGTCTTGCCGAAGATGGAACTGGAGCACGGGTGGATGCCGGCAGTGGTGTAGACAGTGCCGGCTTATTTAGCAGTCAGCTCTCTCTTCCTGGTCTCCTGCTACGTTTCCCTCTTCCTGCTCCCGTGTGCTCTATCACGATGCACGGCGCTGCGGCGGGAGACATACGATGATCCTTGGCGATTTCAAGAGCATGTCGCGAGCTTGCCATGTCAGATCCAGTCACGATCAACTTCTGGCATCCCACTTCTCGCGCACGCGAGACTACGGCGCTGAGATCGTCCGGGTGCCTTTGCTTTCCATGATACTGGCCCCTGAAGATTGGGTCGGCGAGGTTGATACCAATCTGACCAGAGCAACACAGTTAGCCTTCGTATAAAGGACAGCATTGACCGATTATTGAGGCAACCCTAACGGCAGAGGCCAAGGATCAAGCCGAGTGTCTTCAGGGTGCAAAATATCGACAAGGTAGCAGACGTCGCCCGACTTACATCGATATACCGTGGTTTATATACACTCGCAGCATGCGCCGATGTACTTTGCTCTGAAGACATGCTGAAAGCTGCAGACGAGACGGGTCTCAAACTGCTCCTCAGGCCCCTCGAGCTGAAGCATGTGAAGCAGTTGAACACAGGCCTGCTGGTGACGATGAGAGGCGTGTTCAACATAGACCCCGGCCTGGCCAAGCTGGCTTACCTCATGTACCAAGACAGTATTTCGTATGGAGAGTGGACCGATGAGTCAAACAGACGTCCAGATATAGCATCAACGCTACCACTCAGGGGCGGCTGGCCTGCGGTCCTCGAGACCGGTTGCTATGCCGGTACCGCGGAGGCCAGAATACCACAATATTTAGTAGATGAAAGCACCCTATGGGGATGAACGTATCTCAGGTTCTGGATCTTGATAAGCACGAGGTAAGGTCCCGTTGTTCAACTTTTCCGCTTTGGTTCGGAAACTGTCTGCCAATCACGACGGCTTCGGCCCACGTGGTTTCGCGCGGTCGCAGTGAATGACGCGCGTGGTGGACAGGGAGGAAATGCAATTTAAGGTACCTCAGTACATCGCTGCCTTGCTGCTGGTCTGTGCAAACACCCACTACCTGTGCACTTCAGTCAGTCCCTACTCATAAGAGAGGGCTCTGGACCAGAAATGTAAACCGACGCAGTTGATTTCTAAGTTGCCCGCAGTTTCGAAGGAGGTTGGTGGTGCCGTCACAACCAATGTGATGAGGCACAAGCTAGAAACCCATTAACGCGTGTGGCCACGGTGGGGCCGTGGATTTCATCTGTGGAGAACCCTGGACATGGACTTTCGAAGCCCATAAACGAGCCTCGAGAACGGCCAGCTGTGTATATTGACTTGACTGACTTCGGTAATTGAAATACGATGAGATAGCACATGACGGGATTGTTGGACGATAGGTACTTCAGCTATCCTCCGTATGGACAGCTCCAACGCAGAGAGTGACGGCTAGGTACCGATAAAGACCGTGACGAATCTCGATATCTCTTAGCGCGGTCTGGGTGCTAGGACCCCGCGTCCGTTCAGGACGCGTTTAGTGCTTTTCGACGTGACCAACTCCTAGGGAGACCTCCCCAGCTGGCAGCCAGCCTGGTACCAGCCTCAGTCAGCCCCTGCGGGCGGGACCTGCGTCTGCTACCGTTGTCACCCTGCTTCAAATTGTTTTCGCGCTAACAAGGCCCGACGCGGTTGCCCGGCCGAGGCGCGTCTCTACTTAAACTTCTCCTGTCCGCACCTCAGATCCCCTCCCTATCTACACCTCCTCAACCTCACTTACAGACAGGTTGTCCACCCACCGCCAGCCTTTCTCATATTCTTGATACCCCAACAGATTGCCTTGATTTCTTGTGCCTTTTATCCACCTGCATGCTTGTAACTTCCGTCGTCTTCTCACTGTGACGCCACCCGACGCTTCACCATGTTTGTCAAGAAGCGCGGTAAGTCTCGTCTGGTGTCCCTCCCCTTGAGATTCCAGCCGCTGACAACTACACAGATGGACGCCAGGAGCGTGTCCAGTTCGACAAGATCACAGCTCGCGTGTCTAGACTGTGTTACGGTCTAGACCCGGACCATGTCGACCCAGTGGCCATTACCCAGAAGGTCATCTCAGGTGTCTACGGAGGTGTCACCACAGTACAGCTCGACGATCTGGTACGCTTTACATCTAAACTCATCTCATTGCCTTGCTATTCTAACCAATTCTCTACAGGCAGCCGAGACCGCCGCCTACATGACCGTCACCCACCCAGACTATGCCGTTCTGGCCGCCCGGATCGCTGTCTCAAACCTCCACAAACAGACCAAGAAGCAATGGTCTTCGGTCGTCAGCGACCTGTATTACTACATCAACCCCAAGAACAATAAGCCCTCGCCCATGATCTCGGAAGAGACCTACGAGTGCGTCATGCGGCACAAGGAGGAGCTCGACTCTGCCATTGTCTACGACCGCGACTTCAACTACCAGTACTTTGGCTTCAAGACATTGGAGCGTTCCTATCTTCTGAAGATTAACGGCAAGATTGTCGAGAGGCCGCAGCACATGATCATGCGTGTTGCTGTTGGCATCTGGGGCGACGATGTCGAGAGAGTCATCGAGACATACAACCTCATGTCGAGCAAGTATTTCACCCATGCCTCGCCGACCCTCTTCAACGCTGGTACGCCCCAGCCGCAGATGTCTTCCTGCTTCCTTGTCGATATGAAAGACGACAGCATCGACGGTATCTATGATACCTTAAAGACTTGCGCCATGATCTCTAAGATGGCTGGTGGTATTGGTCTCAATATCCACCGCATCCGGGCTACGGGCTCCTACATTGCTGGCACCAACGGCACCTCTAACGGCATCGTCCCCATGCTTCGCGTCTTCAACAACACGGCCAGATATGTGGACCAAGGCGGCAACAAGCGACCCGGTGCTTTTGCCATCTACCTCGAGCCCTGGCACTCTGATGTCTTTGAGTTCCTGGACCTCCGCAAGAACCATGGCAAGGAAGAAGTCCGCGCCCGTGATCTCTTCCTCGCCCTGTGGATCCCCGACCTCTTCATGAAGCGTGTGGAAAAGAATGGAGTCTGGACCCTGATGTGCCCGAACGAATGTCCTGGTCTCGCTGACGTCTACGGCGACGAGTTCGAGGCATTGTACGAGAAATACGAGGCCGAGGGCCGTGGTCGCCAGACCATCAAGGCGCAAAAGCTCTGGTACGCCATCTTGGAAGCCCAGACCGAGACAGGGAACCCCTTCATGCTCTACAAGGATCATGCCAACCGCAAGAGCAATCAGAAGAACCTGGGTACAATTCGCAGCTCCAACCTCTGCACTGAGATCATTGAGTATTCCGCGCCGGATGAGGTGGCTGTCTGCAACTTGGCCTCCATGGCTCTGCCCTCGTTTGTGGATTACGCCAGCAACAGCTATGACTTCCAGAAGCTGCATGAAGTCGTCCAGGTTGTCGTGCGTAACTTGAACAAGATCATTGATGGAAACCACTACCCTGTTCAAGAGGCCCGGAACAGCAACATGCGCCACCGCCCCATCGGCCTCGGTGTCCAAGGCCTTGCTGATGCCTTCCTGGCTCTTCGTATGCCTTTCGAGTCGCCAGAGGCTAGACAACTGAACAAGCAGATCTTTGAGACCATGTATCATGCTGCCTTGACAGCATCGATGACCTTGGCCAAGGAGGAGGGTCCTTACTCCACCTATGAAGGCTCTCCGGTCTCTCAAGGCGTACTTCAATATGACATGTGGAATGTCACACCGACCGATCTTTGGGACTGGGAAGGCCTGAAGGCACAGATCAAGCAGCATGGTGTCCGCAACAGTCTGCTCATGGCGCCTATGCCGACGGCCAGTACCTCGCAGATCCTGGGCAACAATGAGTGCTTCGAACCTTACACTTCCAACATCTACTCCCGCCGTGTTTTGGCTGGCGAATTCCAGGTCGTCAACCCCTGGCTCCTCAAGGACCTTGTGGACATGGGTCTCTGGTCTGACAACATGAAGAACCGTATCATTGCCGAAGGTGGTTCGATTCAGAACATCCCCAACATCCCTACCGAGACGAAGGCTCTGTACAAGACGGTCTGGGAGATCTCTCAGCGGACCGTCGTGCAGATGGCAGCTGATCGCGGCGCCTTCATTGATCAGTCCCAATCGCTCAACATCCATATGAGGGATCCTACCATGGGCAAGATCACCAGCATGCATTTCACTGGCTGGAAGCTTGGTCTCAAGACGGGCATGTACTACCTGCGAACCCAGGCTGCTGCCCAGCCTATCCAGTTCACTGTCGACCAGGAGGCTCTGAAGGTCGCTGATTCATCGGTTGTTAAGCTCGGTGCGTTGAAGAAGCGGGCGCCGCCTCCGGGCAGCTACATGTCGTCGCCATCGGCTACCATCCCGAGACCTGTCTATGCCAAGCGAGAGGACTCGAACAACAACATCACCGGGGCGGGTCCTAACGGGGTCCCGACGCCCAGCGCCACTCCTCCCCCCATCAAAGAGGTGAAGGTGGCGCGACCTGTTGCCTCTCCTTCGCAGCCAACCACCTTCAAGGCCGACCAAGCGGAGGGTGAGAGCCCCAAGGCTTTGGTAACTGACCCTTCGGAGAACCTGAAGGTCGAGGCGCTGCCAGAGTCCGCCCTGGAGAGTAAGATGACTCCTGGGCAGGATGAGGACAAGGAAGACAAGAGCAAGGAGCGCGAATTCGACATATACGCCGATGCCGTTTTAGCTTGTGAGTGATCAGCGGTACTCCATGGGTCTTCATGGTCGTTGGTATTAACAATTTCACAGGCAGTATCGAGAACCCCGAGGAATGCGTGATGTGCAGCGGTTAAGCTGGCGCATCACATTCCAAGGCAAAAAGTGACGACGAACTATGACGGTTGATGACAGGGAATAGGATATAATTGTGATGGAACAGATGTTGGCCCCGACTGCCAACTGTCTTGCCTACATGACGCGGGCTGCTCGAGGGATTAGGGACGCCGAGACGGCGTGATCCCTACAAACAGGAGAGGTAAACAGCTATAATCGCGGCGTTATGTCTGTATCATGAATCGGGAGGAATCTCTGGCTTCATGATTTTCTTGGCTGGGCGGCGTTCCGGTTGTCTATACGGAGTAGCTGTATGATGTTTATAGCCTTTCCCAGAATCTTGCTACTGGGCTGGCTGTGCTCGTGTCCTATGTGTAGTTGGCACTTTGGGGCTAATGAATAGATACCTAAGCATACAAAATTCCTGCCTGATTGATGGTGTTAGGCGTGAAGGTGGTGATTTCAACATGGGGCAGCACTGATTTTCTGGAATATTAACCAGCTGGTACAAATTACAGATGGTTTGATGGGCGCCTCTACGGAGTACATCTCTTGTACTTTGTAAGTGGCCAACAGCGACACTAGACCTCTTGTCTAATCTCGCCTGTGTTCGGATGAGAAGACACGGACGGAGGGTGATGGGCCACAGACAGACAGAGTTTGCCTCAGGGGGTCCGAGATCTCGGCGGCACCCATCGACGTCGGCGGGATGGGTGAGCTGAGCGACACATAGGTACAGGACCATTTGAGAAACGAGGCCTCTCACACAACGTCGAACACGTGGACTGGGTGCTGCGGCGGCGAGATAACTGCCTTACATAGGTAAGTAGGCAGCCACGGAATGATTTCAGGGCCAGCCAAGCGAGGCGAGGGGGATACAAGGACCGGCTTTTGACTCACCAGTAGCAAATAACAGTTGTGCTACGGCGCAGAACAGGACACGACTTTTTGTGCGCGCATCCAGGAGGGCCTCGAGATGTTTGTGTCTCTGTCGAGAACTTACCGGCACTCAGGTTCGTTCACTATGGAATAATATGGTGACGTGTCCGGCGGACAGAGAGCCCTGAGCAGGCCGAGACCAGACGCGCCACACCGGCCGATCGGTCCGCGAATCTTGCCTCGGATCTGGCGTCCTCGATGGCGTTTTTTTTTTCTCGATCGGCCGGTGTGGCGCGTCTGGTCTCTTTCTTTTTCGCCCCTGCAGATTTCGCACTTGACGGGACGCGGGATGATCCCCGGAGATGAAGGAGGAGGCTGGTTAATACCGCTAAGTCACAGCACGGGTAGTATCCGCCACCGGTCTCACAGGTGTCTTCTGCGTTTGTACGCGCTCCGCCAATCTCAAGGGCTCCCGGGGGAGCGTAGTCTCACCCGACGACCGTGGGGTGCGACTGGGCGCGTCTGGGCGGAAAATGCTTGGCTGAGCCGGCGCGGCCGGGCCACGGCAGAGAGACGCACGAGGGGCTGCTTGGGGGACAGAGTGCTGCCCCCTACCGAGGCCCCCTATTCGTGCCAGCCACCTTGAAATTACCACAGCTGGTTGCGAAAGTCGATTACGGTAAAGACAATCAGATCGGATCTGGGTTTCAAGGCAGGTCAGGCAGGTCCCAGGACGCCTTACCGCTCCGGGAAAAGAACGTGGCATCAAGGGCAGCTGGAGAGGTATCTACTGCCGGCCTACTGCCGGCCTACTGCAGTTCGATCCCTCCGCGGCTACAGATTCCTCCCAGTGATCTCCCAGCTGGATGCGGCCTCTACTTAGGACGCGTGCTAGCATTTGGCAGCCTGTCGGTCGCGGCCTCGGGTCGCGTCTGTGGGGAGCTTGACATTTCCAAGCCAAGTAATCCGAAGACAGGGACTGACAGGTTGACCCGGAGACCGATCGGTCGACCCAGAGATTGATCGGTCTAGGCCTGGCAGAAGCGAAAAAAAGAAGAAAAAAGTTGGCGATGCACGCCCTGACGTTGTAATAGACAATTGGTGGACGGTTGGGCTGTGGTCTGCCAGCGGGGCTCGGGCCAAAGCCACCGCCAATGCGATAGCGGACGGCTTCTTCCCCCTGTTTCCCACTCACCGAGCGCAGACCAATGAGATCATTCAAAGCCCCTGTCCAGCCGTCCCCATCCAGTAAGTGCCCTGATTTGGTAAACCTTCTTCCCTGCTAGCGAGCTCCGAGAACTTGGCACAACCCCCTTACAAACGATGGATTCTACTAGGTAGCCGCTGCAGAATCGCGAGAATCGCGACTGACCCTGACAGCATCGCATTGCTGCGCTCATGAAGTAGAGACGTCACCCAAAAGGCGCCTATCTACTCGATAGTATCTACTCTCTCGGCTCATGATCAGCGGTGCCGAGCTTGAGAAACGAGATCGTGTCCCGAACCTGGCAGTCTGCAGCTACCTCTGTAGCGTGCCGGACGTGCATGGTCATCTCGCGGGGAGATCTAGAGAAATGTGGAGCCGAGCAGATCAACCACCACGGAAGATCAGGATTGCGGCTGATGCCTCCCAAATTCCCACCTCCTCCGAACCTTCAGAACCTGTCAAGGTGCTTAGGTGTGGGTGGACTCTCCTGCATCCCCCAAGGTCCTGGGCAGTCGAGGTCCCCTGCCAATATGATATGGTTCTGCCACTTCGGACGGTCCTCTCGAGAACTGCGTATACTGTATCTGCAGGTACCGGTGGGTATGATTCATCCAAAAACATCGGTCAAGGATCTCCGAGCTCCATTACGCAAATGTGATATGGCCAAGATGGCAATTCGGCACAGGAGGAGGCGGGTCGCACTGATGAAATGATGGCAACGACTGCCATGCTTTTCTATCTTGAGAGTTGTATATACCGACGGAGCAATTAAAGTAGAGAGAAGAGGTAGGGGGGCACCCGACTGATAATAGGCTGTTTCATGGTTAGAACAGTACTACTGGCATATCACGACCTGGCCTAGCAGAATTGGTGGAGATTTCAAGGGGAGGGGCGGGATATGAGTGGAGGTTTGCTCATAGTTCGGACGTCATGGTGTCCATGTATGGTAAGGTTAGGTTACCTGGCAACGAAGTGCCAACTAGGATGGACCCAAGAGGAGTGACAGGGTGATTGGGTCTAGACATATCGCGGGCAAGATGCCGTGGAGAAATAAGGGATTCATCGAACGAAACTTGAAATTGCGTATGACATAGCTGCAGATAGTCGCAGGTACCTGAAAATATTTAATGGTAACTGGTGTTCTCTTCAAGGTCTGGTTGTAGCACAAGACTTCATTCAGCGCCCATCACCCCCAGAGTCCCTCTACTTCTTCCCTACTCCCTACCATCCTACGTCGCAGTCACCTTGCCATTTCGATTGCAACCCAACAGCAACTACTGTCGACATTACAGCTGGCTTTGAGTCAGACATAATCAACCTTGACCAGATAGGGTATGTTTCTGCCTTCCTCTTGTCTTCTGCACAGCTGCGTTGTTACTGCAGTGCCGAACTCGTCCACCGCCTGCCTGCCCTATTGTCCTCTGTATTCCCTTTCTGTCCGCCTGCCCTGCACGCCTTCCGCAGCCTAAATCCATATACCCAGATACCTTAGTGGGTACCTGCCTTTGAGCTCTCGGCCCTTTCAATCGAGCCTGTACCTGACAAGACTTCTTCTTCTTCGCGCCCTTCCCTTCCTCACCTTCAAGCTTCTACCTACCTCCTACTTCACCTTCTTCACCTTCGTCATCTCGTCGACTTGTTGCATCGTTGCCTGGTCGTGCTCAACTGGACTTCCTGTCACTGCCAAAACCTGTCCTCACTCAGACGCGCTCCTGTCTCCAGTGGTATGCTCTGAACACCCTCCTATGCTCCTATGCTCCTGCCTCCTCCTGTTATTGCCCTTCTTCCTCTCCCACACCTCTGGTGCACGCCTTCACGCCTGCTTCGAACACTGTCCTGCTCTGTTGCCCCTGCCCTTTGCCTGCGTGCCCCGCCGATGTCTGCTCTGGTTCCTTGACCCGACCCTCGTCCTTCGTCTCTCCCCCATCTTCTTCTCCCACCACATCTTCCACATCAACACACAAACAACAAACAACAACAACTGCATCCATCTTCTGCAAACATCACTGTCAATCCCCTGCACACTCTCAGGCTCGCATCTTCACTCCTCCTTTTTTGCAAGCTTTTTTGAGCATCCGTTTTCTGGAACAGCACATCTTACAATCCTCTCCAGCAGACCACTAGACAATCCGCCGTTCTAGACAATCGACTCGACGACATTGCCCAAGATGCAGATCTCCGCTGTCCTCGTTGCCGCTGGCACTTTCGCCTCTGCAGCTCTTGCTGCGACTGAGCTTCCCAAGTGCGGTGTAAGTACCTATCCATGCCCCCGAAGCTTTGCTCAGCTTGATTTTTCGGCGGTGTCTCGCCCGACAGCCTTGGCTCTTTTGATCAACCTCCTCCCTTGCCTGTCTCACTCGATTGACTCGTCCATGTCTGCTGACATCTGCTTGATAGACTTCCTGCTTCAACAGCATGACGAACCAGGCCACCAACCTTGGCTGCAAGTCCAATACCGACGGAGCCTGCCTCTGCAAGAACGTCAACTTCTTGTATGGCGTCAGAGACTGCTCCAACGAGGCCTGTGGCTCGACGACTGCAGCTCAGGCTATTCAGTATGCTGTTGACTGGTGTTCCTGTGAGTCCTCTCCACTTTTCAGCATGTCATGGCCATTCAAGATACTAATTGTCTCTCTTTAGCCTACGGCATTGATGTCACTGGTCTCGGTGGAGCTACTGTCTCTTCATCTGCCACTTCTCTCACCACCACTGTCATGGCCACTGGTACTGCAAGTGTAAGACTGTCTCCTCTCTATGGATGCATACCTGGAGCTAACGTTATTTCTTTTTCCAGGGCTCCCAGACTGGTGCCGTCGCCACTGCTACCGTCTCTCAGTCGTTGACCACCGGTACCAACAGCGATGGCTCGACCTTCACCTCGACCGTCAGCACCACTCTTCTTCCAAGCAGCACTGGCACTGGCGCTGGTGCTGGAGGAGTTGCCGTTTCGACCACTTACGACGTCTCCACTAGCACGAACAGCAATGGATCTCCAGTCACCACCACCCTTGCCACAAGCACCATCTTCTCCAGCTCGGGTACTTCTAGCACTGGCTCTGGCACCCAGAGTGGCTCGGGTTCCACTACCAGCACCGGATCAAGTGCCTCTTCGGACACCACCACTGGTGGAGGTTCTGAATCCACTGGTACCTCTGGCAACGGTGGCAACGGTGGCAGCCAGTCCACCGGCACCAGTGGCTCCGGCTCCTCGACTGGAAACTTTGCCCCTCGACAGACTGCTGCCCCGATCGGCCTTGTCGCCGCTGCTGGTGTTGCTGCCTTCCTCTTGTAAGGCTGAGCATGTCGCCGACCTGCTGATCCAATGACACTACAATCTACAGAGATGGTAGGCAGTGCTTATTCAAGGACGAAGGACTCTGGTCCACAAGACGAAGGGTGATCGTGACGAGCCACTTAATAAGATTGACTAGTCAATCACTGTGGTTTATGGGAATATGGCGTTCTTCGTTTGATAATATGACGACGAACTCACGGACTTGGCGAGATGGAGATGGGGTTTCATGATGTATAGACGACACGAGGGCTGACCAGACTCTGGTACCGTACTCGAGATACCCATCACCAGGCCCATGGAAGCAAAGGAGTTGGTCTCGGTTCCACTATGGAGTCAGTTAATAAACTTGTTACTGACAAATGGCCTTTTTTGTGACTATTGATTGATGTTCACGACAATGTTGTGCTATAAGTCATTTTACAAGTATGTCCTGGGGAGGTTGAGATGAGTATCAGAGTACCCACGCATTTCGATAAGGAAAAGGAGCTACTTCTCTGACTTTCTGGGACATGGTCTGCGGGCAGGCGGGGTAAGCACTATATTGAGAGTACCAATCCAGCTGACGCCACACTGCAACGGTCTTCCACGTCTAAAAGGCCGGATTTCTCCAAGAAGCTGGGCTTCCTCTGCTAGTAGTTGATCGGAGTATCGCCACCTTGTTGCCGGCGCCGCCCTTTTGCACAGCATGCCCACCATGACGGCGGAGACGGAGACGGGCAACAGGATCCGACTGGCGACGGCGTCCCCGGCCACGCAGGCGACGACGCGGGCGACGCTGGAGCAGCTGGGGCGGATCGCGGGCCGGGCGGCGGCGTCGGGCGCCGACGTGCTGCTGCTGCCGGAGGCGTACGTGGGGGGTTACCCGAGGGGGGCCGACTTTGGGTCGCGCGTGGGCGCGCGCACGGCGAGGGGGCGCGACGAGTTCCTGGCGTACTTCCGGGCCGCTGTCGACCTGGGCGACACGGCGGTCGGCGGGGGGAAGGACTGGGTGGAGAGGCGGTTGGGAGGAGAAGGGGGAGGAGGAGGAGGAGGGGGAGGAGGAGGGGGAGGAGGAGGAGGAGAAGAAGGAGGAGGAGAAGGGGGAGGAGAAGGGGGAGAAGAAGGGGGAGAAGGGAGAGGAGGAGGAGGCAAGAGGGGCGACGGCACGCGCGAGGAGCTGGAGCGCATCGCGCGCGATACGGGCGTCTTCGTCGTCGTGGGCGTCGTGGAGCGCGCCGGCGGCAGCCTGTACTGCGCCGTCGTCTACGTCGACCCGGCGAGGGGCGTGCTGGGGAAGCGGAGGAAGGTCATGCCGGTGAGTCTTGGTTCCTGGACAACCTGCTGCTGCTGCTGCTTCTTTCTCCTCTTCTTCTTTCTATTGCGGTGACCGCTGTGGCGTTTGCGCGAGGCTCTCCCACTGGAATACGCGGTGATCGCTGTGGCGTTTGCACGAGGCTCTCCCCCTGGAATACTTAAGGAGAAGCACTGCCTGCCGTACGGTACCGTTGCGGACCTGTCGACGTTCCGTGGATCGGTGGGGGAAGGGGGCGGTCCCTCTGTTGGTGATGGCGGGAGGGTGGTGGTAGTGGTTGTGGTGGTGTTGGTCATGATCGATGGCAACGACAGAGCATCGGACTTGAAGCCGGATGACGATACGGATGACCTCCAGGCAGCGCTGGGAAGCTTCGGTCAAGCCAAGGCCCAAGACAAACGGCTTCGGGGGGCTCGAGACAGTGCTGAACATCCCTATTGCTTCCTTGGCCCTCTCGCTTCCCCTGAGTTCCCGAGTCTGTCAGAGAGGAAACACAAGCACACAGAAAGATTTACCCAACTCCTACTTGTTCACAGCCGCGCGAGATCTTGGAGTGACGACGGGTCGATGTCAAGTCTACCTGAGAACGCCCAGCTAACGGCGGGGGACAGACCGGCACCGAGAGACTCATCTGGGCCCAGGGCTCGCCCGCCACGCTCAAGGCCGTCAGCACCGTCATCCGCGGCGTGCGCATCAACCTCGCGGCCGCGATCTGCTGGGAGAACTACATGCCTCTATTGCGGCAGTCGCTTTATGCGCAGAAGTGTGTTTTGCCCTTTGGCCCCTTGCCCCTTGCCCCCCTTGTCGACTCCTGACCCCTTGACCCCTTGACCCCCAAGCCCCTTCTCTCTCTCTCTCTCTCTCTGTCGGGGTACGCAAGGCGCTGAACACCACCTCGTCGCAGTATCAACCTCTACCTGGCCCCCACGGCGGACGGCCGCGACACCTGGCTCCCGCTCAGTACGTACCGGTAGCTGATGAAAGGCAGTCATCCCCTTCTCCCCTTCCCTTTCTTTCTCCCCCCTTCTCGTCCCAAGGCTAGGTCGGGAGTCGTGGTCACAAGCCCCCCTCGCAGAGAAGTAATCGCGCAACTCACTCGCTCGCTCGCTCGCTCACCAATCTATCTATCATCCGCAGTGCGCACCATCGCGCTCGAGGGGCGCTGCTTTGTAGTCACCTCGAACATGTGCGTACGCGAGCGCGAGCGCGACGCGACCGATACCAACACCAACACCAATGGCAACGCCGATCCCAGCGCCACAAGCAAAAGCAGCGGCAGCGGCAGCGGCAGCGTCGGGGAACTAGCCGCATCCGTGAACGGCCACAGCAGCTCGACCACTGCCGGTGCTCCGACAGCGCGCCGCAACTCGCTGCTGACGGAGGAGGGCTTCGAGATCGCCCTCCCCGCTTCTCCCTCCCCCTCCCCCTCCGACAAACAGCAGCAGCAGCAGCAGCGCCGCCGGCGCTCATCCGTCATCGTCGACAGCGACGGCAACGAAATCGCTGTCCCCGCTCCCGGTCCATCATCGCCGCCGCCTCCGCCGGCGGCTGTGTTCGAGGATGAGGAGGATGGGGAGAATGGGGAGGGGGATGGTGGCGATATAATAAGGGGAGGAGGAGGAGGGGGAAAGCCGACGCTGACACCGCCGCCGCCGCAGCAGCAGCAAACCGGGGAACGTGAACGGAAGAAGTAGGAGAAGAGATTCGCATCTCGCGGCGGATCGGCCATCGTGTCGCCGCTCGGCGATGTGCTGGAGGGCCCGCAGTGGGAGGACGACGTTGGGCTGGTCAGTGGCCGCTTGCTTACTTTCTTGCTTGGGATCGTTCTGCTGCCTATCGTCTTGCCCCCCGTCCTCGAGCTCCCTGTGTTCATCTTTCCGTGATCATGTTCTTTCTTTTCCTCTTTCTTCGTTTTCCTCCCCTCTGCCTTTCCCCCCTCTCTTTCTCCTATCTCTCTCTCTCCGTATTTAGAGTGCATAAGAGAAAGACGGAAAGAAAGGTACTGACTGACGCTCCGGGTTGGTTGCCTGGTTTACAGCTGTACGCCGACGTCGACTTCGACGACTGCATCCGCGGCCGCCTGGACCTCGACGCGGCAGGGAGCTATTCGCGGTACGTCACTCACGTCCCCCTTCGCCCTGCCTGCCCTTTTCGGTCTGGTTTCTCTTCCCATCGTTCTTGATCTATCCTATCTATCTCCCACGCGTCCCCGCCCCTGCTCCTCCTCCCTATCTGTCCTCCTCCTCCCTATCTGTCCTCCTCCTCCTCCCCTCCCGCTCACTTGTCTCCCTACCATCTGCCCACGCGTTCTCGTGCTACACACACCATGGTACGCGGTATACGTGGCATAAGATAGCGCTGGGTGCTGAAACCGGCGTTCCTCGCTCGCTAGAAACGACTCGTTCAAGTTTTCCGTGCAGGGCCTGGACCTCGATCCCCTACCCTACTACTAGGGAATCTGGGTCAGGTACCTCTAGTCGACTTCGACCAACGACGTATCTGGCGTCTTCGCCATGGGGAACCTTATCGTGTGGGCTGCTGCTGCCTTGGATTGGGCCATGTCTGGACTATAGGGGTTAGGAAGCATGGAGGACTACGCGATTCTCCGCAGTTCAGGTGTTGGATCATTTGTTCCTGGTACATTTCACGACCAAGCCGTAACCTGTGTGGCCAATACTCAAGTGACATTCATCGTGTGACAGAAAACGTGTGACCGAAAACCAGCGCAGACCTATAGGTGCAAGGGGTTGGGTGCCTGAACGGCACCATAAGTCATCATTGCGTGTGTTCACCGGAAACAGTCTTGTCTACATTCAACTCCTCAGAGGTGCAGTAAAAGGGTATCTATCTGTCCTCATGATCCCAACCGTGGCCCCTCAAGTGATATCCGCCCCAGCCTTCGCCGTGCCCCAATAAAAAGACATAGTTTTGATAAGAGGAAGACGTTAGCGTCTCCTTCCGTGGTCTTGAGAAGATGGCCACCTCCCTACTCCTTCTCCTTGCTCCGGGGGGCTGTGTTCTCATCCTTCTCGTCGACGTAGATGTAGCCCTTCTCCGTCACCTCCCGCGGACTGACAAGTGGGCTGTTCACGCCACCCACGCTGCCGCTCAGACTGTCGGCCCTGCCGTGCCCAAGAAAGCCGCTCCGGATGCTGGCGCCGTCTCCAGCCATACTCTGCTTGCCGGCATACAGGCTGTTTCTCTCGCTGGGAAGGGCCGGCGCGACGCCGCTTGTCGAGTACATGCTTGCACGCTCGTTGCCGGCGAGCCTGGACGTAGACTGGTGGAGGCCCGGCGTCGGCGGGATCTCACGGGTCCCGTCCACGTTCGCGCTGAGTACACTCAACGGCAAGCTTTCGCGGCTGCCCCCCCAGAGGGACGAGGGCGCAAGGGCACGAACAGACGCGTCGGTATCCATGGAACGCCGCCGCCGCCTCTTGCTGGACGAGGCCAAGGTGAGGACGGAGGCATTATCGGTGAGAAGATTGTTTGCGGTGGCCGAGTTGTAGGTGGTGGGATGACTATAAGGTGCTGGTGCTAAATGAGCCGGTATAGCTGATGCGGGAGTCGTCGGAAAGGGCTGCGAAAACTGTATGGACTGGGTGTTGTTCTGGTTCGAGGGCTGCCCACTCGTGGCGTTGTTGCTTGGCGGGCCATTGGGCGCCATGGATTGGATAGTCGTAAGGGTGGTCGTCAGAGAGCGTACAGACGGGGCAGGCGAGGAGAAGGTGCTGTCACCGCCCTTGCGCGAGTCGAAGCCGCCGCCCGCCGTTCGGCTGGTGCCCGCCACCGACGAGGCCATGTTCGAGGGAGCATGAATGGAATGTGTGGCATCGTGGTCTGTGGACACGGTCCCGGCCGTGGACTGGGCGCCTGCTGTGGTTGGTGCGGCTCCGTCGGCCGACGACTGCATCGAGACGCGGCTGGCGCCCAACGAGCCGTTCGATGTCATGCCGGCCTGTGAGGTCGCTAGGGAGGGATTGCTCGGCCGGGTCGAATGTTCTGCGGGAATCCGGCCAGATTGCGGGTATGGGTTGTTGTTCTTGGTCCGCTTCTTGGAGCTCTTGAAGGTGCCATCGCGTTTAGCATGACTGGCGCTGCCGCCGCCGGCAGACGAGGAGCCGTTCTTAAAGTTGGTGAGCTTCTTTACCCAGGTGGTGAAGTGCCGCCGTCGAGCCGCGCGATCTTGACCGTCTGCCATGGTAGCTGTTAGAGCTCAGTGCCAGTATAGGGTGCAGGAGAATAGAGAATTGGGAGGTGACGACAAAAAGGCAAGTGAAAATGCAGGGTCTTGCTCCATACCGCTAGGGAGGTGTGAGGCGGAGGCTTGGGTCATAGCCATTGGGCCGAAACAGGGTGAGTGTGAAGCGTAAAGAAGGCGGGTGACCGATTAGGTTTGCCGGAGCCAATAATGAAGAGTCACGGTCAGTTGGGCGTTGGTCGAGTGAGTGGGCGCAACGAGAGTCGGAGCCTTGGGCTTTGGTGGTGTTAGACCGTTGGTGTTGCAGGCGGACAAAGGACAGGCCCTAGCAAGAAGGAGGAGGCACAGAAGGCAATCAAAGGAGTAGATAAGGTGGATGGATGACAGCCGCGGTTGGCGCCTGGTGACACTAAAACAGTCAACACAGTAAATGGGTAAATGAGGCTTCGAGAGAACAGTGGAAGTGCTGATCAGTGATAAGAGGCTCCGGGGCGGAGGAAGTGATTAAAGGTAGTGAGGAAGGGCGAGGCCGACCAGGGAAGGTAGCTATAAGTGAGTACGGAGTAGGAATTGGATGGGGAAGACACGAATCCACGAATCCACGATCAGGCTCATGGATTGCTGCAAAAGCTGGGGTTGGGCGAATTATTATTAGGTACCAGGGAGGTAGGCATTGAATATCCGCCCGCGAGCTCCGTTGGGGGATGAGGCAAACCCCTAGCACCGGGTTAGGACCCCGGAAATGCCGTCATCAGCCACATTCTGCCGAAGGTGCCTAAAGTACACCGTAATTAGCCCCTAAGGTTGTGGCTGAAGCGGCCGCTACTTAGGTACCTACATTCGAACCTATCGACGGATGCCGCCGTTGGCCAACGCCGGGCACACCGGGACATCCATGACTTCGAGTCTTCGACTTACCGGTACCTGACATACCTCATCGTCCGCACTGCACACTTGATATGGCCCAGGAACGATCATGAGGATCAGAAAATGCCCATCCTTCAGCTGCCGGACGAAGTCATCGCCCAGATCCAATCCTCCGTCACCATCACCTCCTTGAACGGCGCCATATGCGGCTTGGTCCAGAACTCGCTGGACGCTGGCGCAACCAAAATACATATCTCTGTCGACTATGCTCGTGGGGGCTGTTCCGTTGAGGATGATGGACTAGGTATCCAACCTGCCGAGTTCAGAGCCGATGGTGGCCTCGGAAAGCTGCATTGTGAGTTGTCTATCAACCCCTGGACTGCCGCCGGCTAAGCGTCCGCCAGATACCTCCAAGTTCCCGCCCCGGGACGGCATCCATGGAAAGCACGGAGTCTTTCTACATTCGTTGGCCTCCATGTCACTCTTGTCTGTCACCTCGCACCACCATGCCCATCACTCTCACAACTCCATCCGGATTCATCATTCCAGTGTGCTCTCTCGACACACTCCGTCGCCCCCTGACCAAAGGCTCTTGACCTTTACTCATGGGACCCGCGTCACTGTTCGAGACTTGTTCGGCAGTTTGCCTGTTCGAGTGAAGCAGAGGGCCATCGATCTGGGAAGAGGGGCCAGTACCAAGGACTGGGGTCGCCTTCGACATGCTCTTTCTGCCTTGTTGTTGGCCTGGCCTGGCCAGGTTTCCTTATCGATCCGCGAGTCTGTAAATCAGTGGAGCGTTTCTATTCGCAGCCCCGAGATCTCTGTCAAGGCTTCGGACAGACCGAGTGGTAATGCAGATTACACTTATCGTGTTTCGAGAGTGCTATATCAATCTCAGCTATCCGACGACATTTTACTTGGTAGCTGGGTCCCGCTACGAGCATCCATTGGGTCTCTATCAGTTGCAGGTGCTATATCTCTGTCCCCCGTACCAACCAGAAAAGTGCAGTTCCTCAGTATAGGGATCCAACCGGTGTCCAATGACCACGCGTCAAATGTTCTCTACGAGGAAATCAACCGCGCCTTTGTCAACTCGAATTTTGGTGTTGAGGAAGGCGTCAGGGATATTGACGAAGACGAACAACAGAGAAGGGCAAAGGATGGTCGCCACAAAACAGACGGCTTCACCAACCAGGAACTTCGAGCGAGAAAGGGGGTGGACCGTTGGCCCATGTTCTACATCAACATTAATATCGAGGATCCCGACTCACCAGTTCTGCGTGGTAACGTGAAGCATATTCTCGAGGAGAATAGAGAGAGCTTGGCCTCAATCATCGAACTGCTGAGTGCTGTCATATATGAGTTCCTAAAGAAACACCAATTTCGTCCAAAGATGTCCCGGCCCAGTAAGACGGCCACGCGCACTCGAAATGGCTCCTGCGATGCATGGGTACGGCCAACTTCCAGGGATATGATAGGAGATACAACGCTAAAGAAAACGCAAAAGAAAAGCCGGTCTATGTCTGCCCATAATGAGCGGTTGGCAGGAGACTCAAAGCACTTGCGCCTTCGTCCCACTTACAATGAAAAGTCAAGATCCCGGACTGAGTCACCATTCGACTTCTGGACTCGAATCAAGTCTGGCCAACCTCTGCCCACAAAGCTTGGAGGTCAGAGTTGCGACATTCCGGGGCCGGGACCAACATCGAGTACCCAGATTACAGCAGGAGAGCGCGGCCGTACTTCATCTACTCCATTACTCGCTTCCGACGGCCTGTTGCTACGCGTGCCGTTTCCTGACGTGGAAGATAGCAGTAACGCTGGGACTAATAATGGAGCTGCCAGCCAAAACAAGACATCTACGAAATTGCGGGAGGACGAAGTCTCGTGGACAGATCCGGCCACTGGAGAAACGTCGATCATCAATCGAAGAACAGGGTTCATAGTCCTACCGCAGAGGGAAAATAAGGACTGTGAAGGGGATGCGACAGGAGGGAATCAACTTGGTCAGAGGAAAAGGCTGCGTACGAATACTAGACCAGCTCACCGAGAAACCAGAAGCACATGGCTCGGCGACTTGCTCTCGTCTTGGGATAACCCCGTCTTTGAGGCAACGGAGCCTCCGATCCCAGCAGCCATCGAAGAGACGCAGATGACGGGTTTAATGCCCAAAACTGCGAATTCGGGATGCCACTGTGCTGTCTCTGGCCATACAGGAGCTTTGCCTAGCGTTTCGGGAAGAGTATCCAAGGATGCTCTGCGCAAAGCCGAAGTTATTTCGCAGGTTGATCAAAAATTCATACTCGTCAAAGTTTCTCTAAAGGAATCAGAAGTCTCATCAGGCACTGGCAACGATGCTGCTGGCTCACTTCTCATTGTGGTGGACCAGCATGCTGCGGATGAACGATGCCGCGTGGAAACTCTGATGAAGAACTATTTCGAAATTTCTGGTCCTGCGCGCACGTCGGATACAGGAAAGGCACAACCCGAGCCTGTCATAAGAAGTATGAAAGCTCGTTCAGAGAGATTGGAGGCCCCGGTAATATTCGACGTCTCAGCTCGAGATGCCAGTGAATTCGAGCGCTTGGCAGGGTATTTCGAATATTGGGGGATAGTATACCACATCTCTCGAACTGGAAACAGGGGCCCAAAGCAGCTGAAAATCACCGATCTTCCCACCAGCATAGCTGAGAGGTGTCGAGTGGAACCTCAGCTTTTAAACGAGCTCTTGAGGAAGGAAGTGTGGCGACGTGATGAGCAAGATCACGAAGGGGTGCGAAGGCCGGCATCAGAGCCAATGGAGGAGGGTATCAGCTACTCCGACGACGGCCCTGGGCATTGGCTGGCGAGACTGCATGGATGTCCGCAGGGCATCATGGACATGATCAACTCGAGGGCATGTCGCAGCTCGATCATGTTCAACGACCCCCTTAGGCATGAAGAATGCGTCCACTTGTTAAGTCAACTAGCGGACTGCGTCTTTCCGTTCCAGTGTGCGCACGGCCGGCCATCGATGGTACCGTTGGTTGACCTAGGGCGCGCATCCCTTAGAGACGCCAGGCCAAAACCCCAAGGAGATGGCTTTGGTGTAGCGTACAGGAAGTGGAAAAGGGAGGCGGGTGGTGGGACAAGCCGAGATGTCTGAGTCCCGATGCTGGCACCCGCAGAGGACATCGATTCAGGATGATATATGAAATAGTTTCCATTTACATAGGCAGTGATACCCTATACCGAGAGAAACAATGCCCATCAGACTTACTCTATGGGACCACTGGCCTCCTCGTTCAGGAGGGGATGGAGGGAAAGGAGTGCTCTCAGCCACAGGGCTTATTGCACAGCCACGATCAAGCTCGTCGGCAAGGTGACGTCGCAGGCTTCCCCAGACAGATACCCACCTTAGCTGGTCGGTCTACTTACTAGAGCGCCTGCCTACCTACCGACTTACCTCCTAGGTTGAGACGCTCACTCGTCCATGAGCCAGCACTGCCGATGTCGCCAGTATAGTTGACGCGCAGAGTCGAGGCAGGAATCATGGCTTTGCTTCTGGTGAGTGCCCCTCCACCGTCTGGTCCATCAATAACTGAACCGAGTGCCCTGTCAGTGGAAAGCATTCGACTTCTTCGAGGTCAGCCAGGTCAAGCTCGGCGACGACGAGACGCGATCCTTCTTCGAGAACAACGAGATATCAAGCGTGTGCTCCGGGTCCGAGAACCTTTTTCTGGGCAGCGACAACGGATATGTGCGCATCATCGGCCCCAGCTGGAAGGTCGTCCGTAGCTTCCAGGCGCACGAGACTGGACGCATCACACACATGCGCCAGGTGGAGGGGACAAGTTTGCTCGTCACCGTATCCGAGGATCTCAGCAATGAGCCCGTGCTCAAGGTATGGGCGCTCGACAAGCCCAATAAGAAGACGGGCCTGCCAACATGCTTGAGCACTCTGAACATACACAATGGGCGGAAACAGTTCCCCATCTCGGCCTTCACCGCGCTGGACGACTTGTCGCAGCTCGCGGTCGGCTTTGCCAACGGGGCAGTGACGGTGATCCGCGGCGACCTCATACACGACCGAGGCACGAAACAGCGCATAGTATACGAATCCGAAGAGCCCATCACCGGCGTCGAGTTTGTGGCCGACCCCAGGCTCACCACGCTCTTCGTGGCGACCACCTCCAAGCTCCTGAAGCTGGTGATATCTGGCAGAGGCCAAGGCCAACCACCCAGGACCGTCGAGGACTCGGGATGCGCTGCTGGTTGCATGACAGTCAATAAGAAGACGGGAGACATCATCGTGGTCAGGGAAGATGCCGTGTACTACTACACGCTGGATGGCAGGGGCTTATGCTTCGCCAATAACGGAGCTACAGACTTTGTGTCAACTTTCCAAGACTACGTTGCGCTCGTGTCGCCGCCAGCAGCCGCAACTAATGAAGGGCCTGGCAATATACGGAGACGCTTTGGTGGTGCTAGCACGGAATCCTTGTTCAATGCTGGTACCTTCACCATGGTAGATCCAACCCTGCAAATAGTTGCCCATTCTGAAACTCTCATTTCTCAAGTCAAAGCCCTCTTCCAGATATGGGGTGACCTTTTTATTCTAACACAAGATGGAAAGGTGCAGAATTCCTCCGACAACGTGCTTTTCTAGAGTGCTTACAAGGTCCAGATCAACCGATATCATGAAAAGACATTGCAGCAGAGACTCGAGCTGCTCTACCAGCGCAATTTATTCCCTCTCGCAATCAGCCTGGCTCAGAAGACCGGCATGGATGCGCAGCAACAAAATATCATCTATCGCAAGTACGGCGACCACTTATATCAAAAAGGAGACTACGACAGCGCCATGTCTCAGTACATCAAGGCAATCGACAGCACAGAGCCGTCTCAAGTGATTCGGAAGTTCCTAGATACCCAAAGGATACACAATCTGATCGAGTACCTCGAGGAGCTACACACGCATCACCAGGCTACTGCCGACCATACCACACTGTTGCTGAATTGCTACGCCAAGCTGAAAGACGTCAAGAAACTGGAAAACTTTATCAAGTCCGAAGGAGACCTCAAATTTGACTTGGAAACCGCAATAAGCATGTGCAGACAAGGTGGCTATTACGACCAAGCAGCCTATCTCGCCACTAAACATGGAGAGAACGACATGGTCGTGGATATCCTGATCGAGGACTCTAAAAGCTATTCTGATGCCCTCGACTTCATTTGGCACCTGGAAGCTGAAATAGTTGGTAACCTGCCGGCTTCCCCTGACCTTTACTGACGAGATGCAGGCCTATCCGTGCTTGATGAAGTACGCAAGAGTGCTCTTGGAGAACTGCCCCAATGACACAACAAAGATATTTATCGACTATTACACAGGGCGATATAAGCCGAAGGTGAACGTGGTGCCTGTAGCAGAGGCTCCATCGTCGTCTGGTATTGGCCTGGCAGCTGGGGCGGCCAGCGCAGTACAGAATCTGACCAGCCTGCTCCCACTGCCATACATGAACACATCAGCCGTCCCGACCCCTACGGCACAAGGCACTGTCAGCGATTCTACGGCTGTGATCGAACAAGATGAGGATATCGACCCTAAGTATACACCGCCCGCTCCTCGGACGGCATTCTCGTCCTTCATCGATCACCCCAACGAATTTATCGTTTTTCTCGAGGCCTGTGTCCAAGACAAATCACTCAAAGATGCCGATAGAGCCGACATATACACAACATTGTTCGAGATGTACCTTCACAAGGCCAGCGAGAGGAAGGGGGTTCAGAGAGAGGAGTGGGAGGCCAAGGCTAAGAAGCTCATTGAAGGACGGGAGGTGCCGATTGAGAACTCCAATGTTCTCCTACTATCCCATCTGTCCGACTTCCGCGACGGTACGACACTTGTCCAGGAACAGTCCGGCCTTCTCTTCGACATCTTCCGTTCCTACACGTCGGCAAAGGACACGCGCGGGGCCATCAAGGCGCTGCGGAAGTACGGGCCGCAGGAGCCGCAGCTGTACCCGGCCGCCCTCGCGTACTTCACGTCGGACGCCAAGGTCCTCGAGGAGGCCGGGCCGGAGGAGCTGGCGGGGGTGCTCGGCAAGATCGACGCGGACGGGCTGATGGCGCCGCTGCAGGTGATCCAGACGCTCGGCTCCAACGCGGTCGCCAGCATGGGCATGATCAAGCCGTACCTGCTCGAGACGATCACGCGCGAGCGGCGCGAGATCGCGGCCAACCGGCGGCAGATCGGCTCCTTCCGCCGCGAGACGGAGCAGAAGCGGCGCGAGATGGCCGAGCTCGGCTCGCGCCCGGCCGTGTTCCAGGCCCAGCGCTGCCCCGGCTGCGGCGGCGCGCTCGAGCTGCCGGCCGTGCACTTTTTGTGCAAGCACAGCTTCCATCAGCGCTGCCTGAAGAATCAGCAGCAGAATCAGCAGCAGCAGCAGGGAGGAGGGGGAGGAGGGGGAGAAGGGGGCGGGGGTGGCGAGTGCCCCGTCTGCGCCGTCAACAACGCCGCCGTGAGGGCCATGAAGCGGAGCCAGGACGAGCGCGCGGACCGCCACGACCTGTTCAGGGACGCGCTCGAGAAGGGCGACGACAGGTTCAAGACGGTCGCGCAGTGGTTCGGGCAGGGCGTCATGGGCGCGCCGTCGGCGGGCCTGCTGGAGTGAGGCTGTAAAAAGGGGGGGCGGAGGGCGCAAGGGGGGGGGGGGGTTTTGTGGTGGTGTATGTGTATATGGACTGTGGCAGCGTTACAGCTTCTTTTCTCAAGCTGCATGTAACGTCGGTGACCGTTTGGGAGTCTGCCTTGGAGGCTATGCGTCGCGTTTTCGGTGAGGACACTCACCCCGCCCCCAATCTTCTAAGGACATTGCTACATACCTACCTTTTCACTCTACGTGATTGGAGTGTAGATGGACCGGTCGAGATCCGTGAAGCCCGAGTGCCCTGACCCCAACGCGGCGCCATACCCACCAGGCAGCAACAGCCTCGACCCCTCCCGTATCTCATGTATGCTGTTATGCCCAGCGTCGTCACCAGAGCCATGATGTTTAGCTCGCCCCTGTGCCTACCATCGGCGCCAAGCTAGGAGCCGCATGCTCACAAAAATGTTGGAACGGCTATCATTCTTGAGGTTGAAGAAGTTGTGAACTTGAGACTGGAGAAGTTGAGTACCAGCGTAGTTCATGGTTGCCACTCTCTGCCTCTTCACCTCACCACATCCCGCCAGCGGTACCAACGTCTTTTCAGCCGCCAACTGGAGCACACTCTCAAAAGGTGTGGCAGCAGGCTGTGGCAGCAGGCTGTGACAGCACTCTATTTTCAGGATGGCTGAGGAGGGGAAGTGAAGGTGTTGGAGAGGTGGTTCGGTAAAAATTGATAGATGAATAAAAACCAGTCGTGGTGGCCAGCTCTGGGTAGGATAAGGGCTTGCGGTAGGAAAGACAGGTGATGAGGGCAGAAGAGGGACTGTCACGAGCTGGCTGCCGCTCGTCGAGGTCTTCTGCCAGCCCGGGTCTGTGCTTCTTCGGCCGAAAGGAAGAAGGGCTGCCTGATGACTGACTGACTGGGCAACGCGGGCCGTGTTGGCATTGCCTCTATCTCCATCCTATCACCGACGTCGTTCCTTTGCGTCGTCCCCTGAGTACGGTATGCAGGGTATTTTCATGCTGTATTTCATAGACACGGGCACTTGGGCGTTCTTCTGCTGCCCCGCACTTCAGACCCTTTTCCTCTTTCCTTCGTTTCTCCTTCTTTGCGTCTCGCCAGCCTCAAGGCTCCCAGGTCGCTTCTCTCTTCATCAATGGAGGGAGGAAATTCTCGCAATCAAGACAACCGCAGTCGTCGTCGCGTATGTATACTCCATAAGTATATATTCTAGAGGGCTCCGGAGTCATTTCCTTCTTTCTGAACCCAAGGCTGTGGGAGAATGCCTCATGATCCACACAAGCTCTCCTCATATCCTATGGAAAACTAATTACTAAATCTTCGGGTTACGGGGGCTTCAGAAGGTCCAGGCTAAGGTCAAGACCCTGTTGAAGTCATCCCGCAAAGCCAATAAACCTACCGATCTCCCACGAACAGACACGCTTGCTCGCGATAGTATGCCTTCCCCTCAGGATGCCCATCATCTGGGGACCGATCAGTCATCCAGCAAAGCCAATAAACCTACCGATCTCCCACGAACAGACACGCTTGCTCGCGATAGTATGCCTTTCCCTCAGGATGCCCATCAACCGGGGACCGATCAGTCTACTGCCTCTTTTCAGATTGATTACGAGCGTATTCGGGTTGTTTCTACCGATGGGAGCCCCGCCAATGCATTGCCGAGCGAGGAACAGCTTTCAACAGACTACTTTCAACCTGAGGTTCCAGCACGAGGAGGACCACGCATGCATGGTAATATCAACAAGGGACGTGAACAGAATCTCGGGATCCGAGTGTCTAAAGCCGCTGTCTCAACAACGGACGAGGACACGAAGAAGGTTACCGCCGAGTTTGATGTGCAACACAACCGAAATTACCACGGGGATCAGAACATCGGGGAGGTAGTGGAGACCGGTGCAACGCCTAGGGCATTCTCAGGATTCTATGCCAACAATGTGAACTGCAAATCAGCCCAGGCGCAGAACATTGGCCTACAGCTCAAATGAATTACGGCGTCACAGTGTGTTGGAAGCACCTACTCTTCCTGTGCCTGGGGTTCTTGGTCACTGATCTACACACTGGGGGCATCACTCGTTGAGGATCGATCATCGCCATATTGATTATCATAGCTGATGAGCAGGACAAAAGAGACTTAATCTAAGGATGTTTCTAATACAGGTCGTTGATCTAGAACACTACTCTTACAGCCCGTAAAGCTTCATATCCCCCATCACTAATCCCCGGCCGTTGGCTGACACGTCGACGCCGCGGTATCGCCTGTGGCGGACACGCAGACTAGACCAGGTGCGCACTCACCGCTGCAGCTCCAGCCGGATTTGCAGCCCGTACGGCAGCAGACGTGTGTTATGCAAGGCCACGGGTCCGCGCAGTCATTATAGTTGGTACAGAGAGCACCGGGGCACCCCCATACGCAGCCGCCGGTCTCCAGGTAGGCCTCATCGCACCCGTACGTGCAGCTTGTACCGTCGTACTGGGTTGTCGAAGACAAGAGAGTAGTCTGTGTGGGCGTGGTCTCTCGAATGGCTGACGGCGCGACGGCCTTGGTTGCCGAGGGTGTACTCGTCGTAGCTATAGGCTGAGCTGATGGCGAAGAGAAGGCGGTGGTGTGAGTGTCTACACCTGTGGGACTGGGACTATGGAAGGACACTGTATGTTAGCTCGCCGGCATTGTCTGCGCTACGTGCGGCAAATGGCTTGATTTCGCGCAGCATTTTGCTGTAAAAGAAGCAATATGAGTTGCTAGTGTCTCATGGGTACAACTTACGGGGAGGAGGAGATCTGATCCGTGTTGCCCGGGTCATGGAGGCCAAATGCCAAGCCAAATGTCAGAGCCGTCACCACAATCGCCACGATCCCTAGAACCACGAATCCGAGCCGTCGGTCACCGTACCAGTGATGTATGCTCCCTTGATGGTTGTTGTATCCCTCTTGTTTGACTCCCAGGACTTGGTCAGTTCCGAAATTGTGATTATTAGAGAAACGTGCTCCCGGCAAATTTTGACGAACCTCGGCTGGGTTGCCAGGCATCGTATCAGAGAGTTTGAAGGGAGTTAGAAGAGGGGGTGATTCACCCGAACGTTCAATCGAAAGGCATTTCGTAAAATAGTCCGCAACTGACGCAGGCTGATCTAAGACAGGGCAACGGGTTCCTCAGGGTTTTTAATTTATACTTCAGCCGCACTTTAACGAGAGGCGCATGCGGCAATATATCTGCCCGGATGCCCTTTTTTTCGCCATACACGCCCCAGAGTAGCTACTATGACTTTAGGCAAAACACTGGAGACATACCACCTCCCATAATTCCCCCGATTTGATTTCACATCAAACTATAAATGGGTGAATGGAGGCTCCCAGCGCAGATCTATTGCATTCTTGCATATATATTCTAGTGGCCTGAGAATGAGAAGAGAGAAAAGTCGGAGCCGGGCTGGACTCCTGGAGAACTTGGGAACCGGGAGCCTTAGCTCCAGTGCCTCATCAACACCCCAAGCGCGGGAGACAAATATCAGTACCATGGTACGGCTCATGAGTCCAAGTACACAGTGGCTCGGTGGCGTCACATGAATCCCCGACTGTTCCTCGGTGTGGTGTAGGTGTTGAGGCTGTGATTGGGCTAAGATGGATGGATGCGTGGCAAGGCAGCAAACGAGGCAACCACGGTCGACCCCTAATATACGATGCCGGTGCGCGGCAGGCTACCGGGCTGAATTTAAGTAGAGCCTGCCTCGACTAGACAGCCTACCATTTCATGTGGGCTCGGTTCCGTAGTGAACCGTACATCGCCATTATTCATCTTGCCTCATTTTGCGGCGTCCGAGACTGATTCCCGAATACAAGCAAATGAAACGAGGGTGATGGTCGTGTTCAAGGGCAGTTTGACGGGAAGTCTACGCCGTAACACTGGAAAAGGGCACCCAAGGGTATCCAGGGGGGTAAACGGAATTCAAGGCGAATATAGGGCGAGCGTGGGTGCCTGTGAGGGGTTGGATGCATAGGAACGTTTTAGGCGCAGCCCCCCCAACACACCCCCTCTACCACCCCCAGATACCTCCCAGTCATGCACACAAATATCATATATATGCGCTTACCTCCGGGTAAGAACCAAATGTCGCAGGTGTGGCTTAGTGTTGCATGCAGAAAAGCCCCCAAGGCATGCGGCCGTGTCCCGCCGCGCCGCTGCCGGAAAGGATTCGTGGAATCCGCTGGAACCAAGGGTGTTGGGGTAGGTAGGCTCTCCGTGAGTGACTTCGGCATTTTCCTGTTGCAGAGCTCAGCATATATTACATGAGTAGTCACTGAGATCACGGCACTACAAGTCCGCGGCTTCATCGTCTCATGCGACAAGTAGTTTTAAATCAACAGTGACAGAGTTCCAATAGGTGGGTATTCAAATTTCCTGAAGACGTGCCCTGTTACCTGCTATATAATGGTATTGAATAGAGGCAAGGCTGATGATAACTTGATAAAAGGAGATATTCCCCTTCTTCGATCAATTATAAGAAGATGAGAGTGACGATAGGTGCAGTAGGCTCTGGTGGTGGGGATTGAGCAGTGTGGTTGTTGGTGTGGCTAGCGCGTGGCTGCCATGTTGTGACCCCACTCTCATTGACTGGACCCGATCATGGATCCTATTGGCTGGTATCTGCATTAAATGTTGGCACAGGTTAGATCTGACCCACTTTTCCTCTGGTCCCGTTGGCCATTCGGGGTCCAGGAGTGAGTTCCTGCAGCCAACAACCAACAACGTAGAGAGCCCAGGAGCCTGCTATTGGAGACCCGCCGATGTGTGCCAGCGTTTTCTTGCAGGTCGAGCCCCATTAGGCAGATTCTGATGTTTACCTCTGCAGAGGTCGGGTGCTGTAGCTAGCTTTTCTCTCTTCTTCTTATTCACCTTTAGATTTCTACTCAATGCTAGCAAATCTCGACCTTTGCGTTAGGCCTTTGGTGTGATTGTGACAATGAGCGGCTTAGAGGTCTTTAGCACAATAATCGCTGCGGCACAGACCATTGAATATTCTCTGCAGGTCTACGGCATCGTCAAAAAGTTTACCAGTGCAGTAAGCAACGAGCTACGATACAAAAACATCATCCAACAACTATTCTGCACCCTCCGGCAAATAGAGGAAAATCCTCACCTGCAAACTCCAGAGACACATGGGCATACCAAGGAATTGAAAGACACTCTCGATGGAATTGGTAACACGCTGAGCCGCTACAAGAAGAGCCGCTTTCTAGCATCGGCAGCCTTCATTGTCAAACAAAAGCACTACGACGAAATCCTCAACCAGCTGGATTATCAAAGAGCAGCCCTGTCATTGCATATTACGCAACTTAGCTACGCTGCTCTTTGCGATCAGAAAGATGTGCTGAACAGTATCCGGGCTGCGGTGCAGCGAAGGCCCTGTTCGCAGACCAGCAGCCATCATCCGGGTACAAGCATGCAAGCTTGTCCTCTACAGCATGCCAGGACTGACCAGATCGACACTCCACGTCCTTTATCATGCGTCTTAAAGGAGGCCGACCAGACACCTCATCAACTGAGCCTTGATTGTCTTGACGCAGAACAGCAAGAGAAAACAGAGATACTGAGCCAAGGGGACAGACCCTTGGAGCGCGCTTCCATTGATGACGACCCCACTGAATTAAGATTGGAAGACAACACGATGGCTGCGAGCGGTTTCCAAGTCCTCGGCATACAAATCTGCAAGGGTGGCAGTGTGACGGATGCCGAGCTGATGCAGGCCACTTCGAAGATGAATATCGGGCACAACATACACACCGGACAAGGCATGCAGGTAATAGGGCAGCGCGTCTGTTCCGGGGCACGCCCTCGCCGCTTTGCCGGCTACTATCATCATAATACACATCAGGGTAATGGGAATCAGCTTATTGGGCTTATGTTGGAGTGATTTACTTTTGGGGCTTGCTCTCAGCTTATCGGGCACAAGTTTCCATGCATATTGCAACTCGAAATACGGTTACAGTTACCTGGCTGATTAAGAAGTTGCAATAACTTTGTTAGGAGCCAGACTGTTATATATAACTTATTTAACTAACTGTAGGTTTACCTATCCGTGGGAATTAGCCGACTTCTTTATAAACATTATAGGTAGTAAGCTGTTAATATACTAGCTCCTTGAAATCTTTATTATACTGGTCGGCTTCCCTTTAACTAGATTACTTAAGATATAAGGCGTGCTTGCAGACTTTAGCGTTCTAAGTTTAGTACCTATTATGGAATCCTTACGCGGCGCCGCGGTAACTTCACGGCCTCATTACTCCTGCTGCTGCCCCTGTTGCTGTCACTGCTGCTGCCCCTGTTGCTATCACTGCTGCTGCTATTATAGGTATCTGAGTGCCGACTAATGTGCTGTACATAGCTCTATAGGTATGCAAACTCATTTTGCTACATCATTTGCCGTACGGAGTACCGAAATGAGTTGCTTTAGATGTGCGATGTGTCACCTGGATAGGCTGATAGATCAGCAAATTAGACAGCATGATTGGCCGAGAGAAAAATAAGTGGACCAATGTCGTTTAACTCCATCTCATAACTGCCCAACACTTTTCCCCTGATACACCACACAGTACCTAGAACTCCGAACATCCGTACTACTCCGTCCCTCGGGCCGGTCCTCCCGGTCAGCGTGACCGACAGCACAGCATGAAAGATGAAACGCATATGGCGAGGCAACTATGAACAAATATTTCGGCGGGCCGCCCCCGGCCCCGGTCGCCGCGGCGGCGGCGGCAGTGGCCATCGCCGCCTCTTCTCGGCCGAGGCCGTGTCGCACCCGGCGAACCGGGTGCAGGTCTACGTGTCGCGCAGCGTGGACCCCCACGTGAACCTCTCGCTCGAGCACTTCCTGCTGGCGAGCTCGCACCCGGACTCGGTCGTGCTGCTGCTCTACGCCAACCGGCCCTGCGTCGTCATCGGCCGCAACCAGAACCCCTGGGTCGAGGCCAACCTGGCGCTGCTCAACGAGCCGGGCGTGCTCGCGCGCCTGCGCGCCGAGGAGGGGGAGGGGGAGGGGGAGGACGAGGATGACCTGCTGGGGGTCGGGGTTCGAGGCCGGGGCGGCTGCGGATGCCGGGACGACGACTCGGTCCAGCTCGTGCGCCGGCGCTCGGGCGGCGGCGCCGTCTTCCACGACCTCGGCAACATGAACTACAGCGTCATCTGCCCGCCGGCCGACTTCGACCGCGACCGGCACGCCGAGATGGTGGTGCGGGCGCTGCGGTCGCTCGACCCCGCCGGCGGCCGCGGCGGGGTGCGCGTCAACGAGCGTCACGACATCGTGCTCGACGTCGACGAGGAGCACGGGCGCGATGGGGAGGAGGAGGAGAAGAAGACGATAAGAAGGACGTACAAGATCTCGGGCTCGGCCTACAAGCTGACGCGCCGGCGCTCGCTCCACCACGGCACCTGCCTGCTCGCGTCGCCGAACCTGCGCCGCTTGGGCGCCTTCCTGCGCTCGCCCGCCGCGCCCTACATCCGCGCGCGCGGCGTCGAGAGCGTGCGCAGCGACGTGGCCAACTTCTTCGGCGGGCCGCCCATGCCCCTGCCCGCGCCCCTGCTGCGCGGAGGAGGAGGAGAAGGAGGAGGAGGAGCAGGAATAGGAGCCGAAGCCGCCCTCCCACCGACCGGCCCCCTCGCCGTCGCGGCCCGGTTCGAGGAGGCCGTCATCGCCGAGTTCGCCGCCATGTACGGGCCGCCCGACCGGCAGGAGACCCTTCTGCAGCCCACGCCCGAGGATCTGCGCCGACGGCGCCGGCGACAGCCCCTGGGGAGCGAGGAGGAGGGAAAGGAGGGGAAGGAGGAGGAGGAGGAGGCCGCCCTCCTGCTGCGCGACGTGCCCGAGATCGCGCGCGGCGTCGCCGAGCTGCGCTCGCCCGAGTGGCTGTGGGGACAGACGCCGCAGTTCGACTTTTCGACCACACCGGCCCCCCAGGTCCACGACCACGACAACAAGCAGCAGCCGCAGCAGCAGCAGCAGCAGCAGTGTCGTCCGGAGACGGCGACGATGCCGGCGCCGCCGCCGGCGGGCTTCTCGACCGCCCTGACCGTGAGGCAGGGGCGCATCACTAGGGTGGACGGGCTCGGGCTCCCCATGACGCTGCAGTCGACTCGGCTGTGCGACGTCGACGACTGGCGCGACGTGGCGGGCCCGGCGGCCGGCGAGTGGCTGAACGGCCTGTTCGGCGTGGGCGGGAAACGGGACGGGACCCGGAGGAGCGCCGCGAGGGATTGAGGGTTGAATGACTGCACTGCACAGCAGTGGCTGGCACACGACCTCTAATCACTCAACGTACACGGGCTCCTCTGGATTTGGGACATTCTGGTGAGTTTCCGATATTCATAGAGAGATACCTAGCACTTCGATCCGCGCGAGCATGGACGCGTCTCCATATCTGCATCGAAGGTGTTCATTGGGAAGGGACAAGACCCGATAATAGATATATACCCATACTGTATTATACACCATGTAAATACACCAACCTTTCCAGAGACTTGACCATCATGACATCCATATTAAAATCATATATAGCGGCCCCTCCCCTCCCTTCCCCTCCTCGTCCTCCTCTACCTTTCCCGTCTATTATTTGTGTGCTCAGGACTTTCACAAAGAGTGAAATCATAGTATGCCACTAGCCAATACGTATTACTCGCACTTACCAGTGAACGAAAGATCTAGTTGAAGCAATAAATGGCGTCAGTTTCACCACTGGGACCGCCGTTGCCATTACCCTCGTTACCATCGCGGCCGTTGCCATCGTCGCCCGGTGCTAGGAGCTGAGATAATATCGAGTCAGTAGCTAACGGGGCGTTACGATTCATTTGATGCATAACTCTTCTTATCGATTACTAGGTAGAGAGCGCCGGGACAAGATCGGAGCAGACTACGGACAGCATCTTACAGTAAGCCGGTCTCCGGTTTGCGAGAGAAAAAAAAATAGAGCAAGTACCTGTAGCTCGTGGATGGAATTAGCTCTCTTTTTTACCTTACCATCGTCCGGGCCGTGAATACTACCACAGGTAGTAACGGACTGTAGCGTCGGGAATCTGCTTCGGAAAGTGCTTGAAAGCGTCGAAAAAGCCGCCAGGATGTCGACGTTTGGGACAGCTTTTCGGGTCACCACGTATGTGATGCCCCCCCACCATCACCGACTCGACTGGTGTCTGACAAAGTACACAGCTATGGAGAGTCGCACTGCCGCTCCGTGGGCTGCATCGTGGACGGCTGCCCGCCCGGCATGGAGCTCAGCGAGGCCGACATCCAGCCGCAGATGACGCGGCGGCGGCCGGGCCAGTCGGCCATCACGACGCCGCGGAACGAGAAGGACCGGGTGATGATCCAGTCGGGCACCGAGTTCGGCGTCACGCTGGGCACGCCCATCGGCATGATGGTGCTGAACGAGGACCAGCGGCCCAAGGACTACGGCGACAAGACGGTCGACCTGTACCCGCGCCCGAGCCACGCCGACTGGACCTACCTGGAGAAGTACGGCGTCAAGGCGAGCAGCGGCGGCGGCCGGAGCTCGGCGCGCGAGACCATCGGCCGCGTGGCCGCCGGCGCCATCGCCGAGAAGTACCTGCGCCTCGCGTACGGCGTCGAGATCACCGCCTTCGTCACCTCGGTCGGGCGCGTGCACATGTTCCCGCCGACGGCCGAGTGCCCGACGCCGAGCCAGAACCCGGCCTTCATGGCGCTGCTGCAGACCATCGACCGGGACGAGGTCGACCGCTTCCTGCCCGTGCGCTGCCCGGACGCCGACGCCTCGCGCCGCATGGAGGACGAGGTCGCGCGCTTCCGGGACGCCCACGACAGCATCGGCGGCACCGTCACCTGCGTCGTGCGCAACGTGCCCGCCGGCCTGGGCGAGCCCTGCTTCGAGAAGATGGAGGCCGCCCTCGCCCACGCCATGATGAGCATCCCCGCCACCAAGGGCTTCGAGATCGGCTCGGGCTTCGGCGGCTGCGAGGTGCCCGGCTCGATCCACAACGACCCCTTCATCCGGGCGCCCGAGGACTCGGAGGCCGAGGCCAAGGCCGAAGCCGAGGCGGGCCGCCGCGGCATCCCGCGCTCGCGGCTGACGACCAAGACCAACAACTCGGGCGGCGTGCAGGGCGGCATCACCAACGGGGCGCCCGTGTACTTCCGCGTGGCCTTCAAGCCGCCGGCGACCATCAGCCAGGCGCAGACGACGGCGACGTACGACGGCGGCGGCGAGGGCGTGCTGGCCGCCAAGGGCCGCCACGACCCGTGCGTCGTGCCGCGCGCCGTGCCCATCGTCGAGGCCATGGCCGCGCTCGTCGTCGCCGACCACCTGCTGCAGCAGCTCGGCCGCCACGAGGCCCGCCGCCACCTGCCCCCGCTCCGGCAGACCGTGCCGCCGGCGGAGGACGGCGTCTCCACGGGTGGTGGTGAGGGGGGCGCGTCGGCGTGAGAGAGAGACACTGGGTAAGGGAAGGGGGTGGAAGGAGGCGGGGGAGGGGGAGGGAGGTGGGACGTTGTTTCTGGGTTACGGTAGAGAAAATCACGTCAATGGGAGAGGATCTCGCTCACTCCATGACACATACACATAGGTCCTCGGCGAGCGAGCGGGTGAGATGGGGCTATAGAAGAGGAAGTCAAGTCTATCTGTCTGTTGGCTTGAAAACCCACGGACCCGGATACGGAGACGATGCCACGTAGAGAGATACAATCTCTTTTGCTTCCTTCCTTCCCCTCCCCGTAAACACCATACTCTTACCGTGACCATCTGTCATCTCGTCATACAGATTCTCATCGTCTATGCCATTAGTGATATTAAGCAAGTCCACCTCCGTCCCGCGCCCTGCCCCAACAGCGTCAGGACAGCCAACGCCTTCTGCATTCGCGTTTGGAGGACCACTCGAGACGGGCAGTCCGCAGCCCAGCAGGGCGCCATCCCAATCTCATGCTACAACAACTCGTCCCGCCCACAGGACCGGGACGCGCGGGCGGGCGGCGATAGTATGTACAGCAACCAGCCGGCCGGCCGGCTAGCTGCTTGTTTGCTTCATTAAGGCTTACTACGCCCGCCCCTCTTCCTCCTTTCTCACCGCTTATCACCTAAGTAAGTAAGTAGGTAGGTAGGTATCTAGGAACCGGCACCGCCATCCTCCTCCTCCTCCCCCTTCTCCTCCCCGTATAAACCCTGCTCCCGGATAAAATCCCTCACGCGCGCGCCGCTCACGAGCCGGTCCAGCGCGTCCCAGTCCCGCCGGGAGGCCGCGCCCCGGGCCTTGGTGCTGCTCACCGCCTCCTCTTTCTTCTCCCTCTTGGTGCCCAGCTGCTGCTGGCCCCCACCCGCGGCCGCCTCCTGACCGTCATCGTCATCATCATCGTTGTCATTGTCATCGTCGTCATTCACCACCTCAACGCGCCTCGCCCAGGCCGCCCGCCCGCCCACGTCTTCGAGCGAGGAGCCGACTCCTCCTGCTCCGCCGCCCAGCGCGCGCACGTACGCGGCCTGCGCCTCCACGTCGTTGCCCTCGCCCTCGCCCTCGTCGTCACCGCGCAGCGTGATGCGGAGGCGCGCGCGCGCGAAGAATGGATCCAGCGCCGCTGCCATGCCGCCAGCCTTGTCGCCGTAGTACTTGGGGTTGAAGATGCGGATCAGCGTGTCGAAGCCGGCTAGGTAGACCTGCTCGAGCTCCGTAGCCTCCTTCTCTTTCTCTGTCTCGTCTTCTTCTTCCGCCTCCTCTTCCCGCTGCTCCTGCTGCTGCTGGGAGGAGGAGCGGGAGGAGCGGGAAGAGGAGGAGTAGAAGCGCGAGCGCGCCACGGCGGCGCTCTTGGCGTGGAAGTACGGCTCCGTCGTCACGGCAATGTCCACGCTCACCACCGGCGCGCCGCCGCTGCCGCTGCTGCTGCCGCCTCCTCTGGCGCCGCCGTGCTGGGACGGGGACGGGGAGGTTTGCGTGGTAGAGGAGGAGAGCGATGACGACGCCGCGACGAGCTCCTGCGCGAACACGTACATCATGGCCAGCCGCTGCGGGAAGGCGGCGGGCTTGGGCGCCTTGTCGGCGTTGTTGATGGCGAGCAGCAGCAGCAGGCGCGTCGTCTCGGCCCCGTCCTCGTTTTCGTCTCCTTCCTCTTCCTCTTCCTCCTCCGCCTTCTCCGGCGATCCCCGCCGCCGCCCCCGCTGCCGCCGGAGCAACATCAGCTCGCCCCGCAGCGCCGAGACGGCCATGGCGCGGTGCGCCACCGTCGGCGGGTTGAAGCTCGAGTCCAGCACGAAGACGCGGCGCGGGGGCCGGCGCGGCGGGATCAGGAACAGGGGATTTGAAGGGGAGGAGGGTGAAGGCAGAGTGCACAGCACGCGGAACGTGTCGCGCGAGCGCTGGAAGCCGCGCAGCGCCTCGGCGAACGAGCCCACCAGCTTCATGTGGGGGTTGTCACTGTGGCCGCCCACGTCGTTGCCGTGGTCGTGCGACGAGGACATGATCCGAGCGCGTCGTCGTCCGTCTGGGGAGGCAGACGGGGGAGCAGTCCCTAGGTAAGTAGGTAGCGGGAATTGAGAGATTCGCTGATTACCTAGATGACCTGGTGATAGGAAGATGGATGAATGGTGGAAGATGTGGAAGCGTCGGCTTCAAATGGAACTGGGGAGCCGCAGCCGAGAGTGGGGCCGCCGGCCCGGGATAGTTCTCGGCACGGCATCGTTGTGGTCGATAGGTAGGTGGTGAGACTTTCGCGCAGTTCCTGCTGGTGAAGGACCCGGGCAAATCATGAATTATGAGGGAGAGTGTATGCTTCGGTGGGTAGTAGATAGTCCTGTCACACAAGTATGATCATTCCCTCGCTTTCAGAGCTAGCTGGACCTTGTCTGTCACTGCGAACGTGCCCTTGGGCTGGTCGGCTGGGCATGATCATGATTGGCATTCATCTAATGCTTCTTCTGTCTACTGTAACAAGTCAAGGGGGTATCTTTTTGCGCCAATCCCAGTCCCAGTCCCGGTCCCGAAAAAACGCCATCGTGATCCCATCGCACCGAGCGGAGCCCTCAGCTCACGCCGGTCTGGTCCCAGTCGTTGGTCCCTCAGCGAACCTCCCAGTCTCTCATGAAGTCCGGGACGCCGAGGCCGCCCTCGCCGGGCGTGTACTTCTTGGCCTTGGCCTTGCGGCTGCGGACGGCGGCGTCGTGGCGCAGCAGGGCCTCGTCGTCGTGGTCGTGGATGGCCATGCGCGCCATGCGGTCGCCGTAGTCGTCGATGGCGCCGGCCATGTCGTCGACCGGGTTGTTCTCGGCCGTGTCGGCGCTGTCGTCGAGCGCGTACACCTTGACGCCGCGGATGTGCGTGTCCTTGCCGTTCTGGTGGTTCTCCAGGATGATGACGCGCACGAACCAGCAGCAGAGCGAGTGGCCGTCGGCCCCGCCGCCCGCGCCCGCCACGGGCACGTCGATCCAGCCCTTGGGCATGTTAAGCTCCATGGTCGTGAAGGGGATGGTCTGGTTGGGGCCGAAGCCGGCCGTGATCTGCAGCTTGGTCGGCGTGTAGCTCTCGTCCAGCTCGTAGTCGAGGAAGAGACGCAGCGCACGGATCTCGACGCGCTTGATGAAGTGGATGTTCAGCCGATGGGGCTGCGGTCCATCCGACCTGGAGTGTGTCAGCAGAGACAGCGTCCACCACACCCGTGCGTGCACCATGACTCACTGCCAGAACTGGTTGGGGTCGTCGTCGCGGAGCTCCTTAACACCACAGCCGGGCTTGTAGCTGCTGACGGTGAAGCTGGCGAGGTTGCTGATCTCCTTGAGGCCGAGCGCAGCGGGGTCGAAGGCGGGCTCCTCTTCCTCCTGAGCCTCGACGTCCTCGACGTCCTCGTCTTCTTCGTCATCCTCGACGGGCTCCTCATTCTCCTCATCGGCCTCATCTGCCTCGTCTTGCTGCTGGCTGCCTGCGTCATCCGACGCGCCTTCGCCTGCCGGCTGGGCTTGCTCTTGGTCGGCTCGACCCTCTTCAGTAGTGTCAGTTATGGTCGGGGACGACGGAGCGGTAGGGTTCCAGCTATCTTCGTGAATGGTGAAGGGCTCAGGCTCATCGTTGGGCCATCGCGCCCGGACCGACAAGTTCTGCAAGAAAGGCATGATTTGCGATCAAGAGCCGGGAGTGACTCTGGGGCTTGGCAGATGATGCTGGCTGGCGCCACTTGACTGATTGTTTGCCTGTGCCCACGTCTGACACCAGAAGTGGGAGCAATGCAAAATGTGGGAAAACACTACACTTTGTGTGGTGATGAAGGGGAGGGGAGGGGAGGAGGAGATATGGAACAAGATCAAGTAGGTAAGTAGGTAGGTAAAGGTACTGACCCTGAGGTGTCTCGAAAGTCCAAGGCTGATCCGCAATTGCGGCTGGATACAAAGGCTCCATTGAGACGATGCCATCGTCAGGCTGTGCTGGCGACAAATTGAAGGCTTCTAAAGCAGCCTCCTCCTCAGGTCGCATCACTCCTCGTCTGCCGCCAGCCCGCTGCGGTCGTCTGGCAGCAGCATGCTCCCGGAAACGGCCGGGGCGATTGTTGATGCCATCAGGCTCCATGACTAGTGCAGAAGAGTCATGCAGACAGTCACAACAAGGCGATTGAAGGTTGTGCTATCCTTTCATATGTTGAGGTTGGCAAGAGTCGCACACGGATGTTGCTCAGTCGCGCCGAGACGTGAAAGAGCAGATCAAAATAGATTTCCCTTCTGTCTCTAGCGCCGACTAAGACCCCAGATCTCCTGCTATAAGGGTGATATGCTTCTAGCGTGCACTACTTTCGTAGTAGTACCTCACCCACATGTTAGCCCTCAGTCTCCATGCACCCCACCACCATTTCAGCTTCATGGGAGGTAGATACTGCAGTATTCTCTGTCATCTACTCCGTACCTTGATCTGTATTACTATTGTATCATTATTTATGTCATTATTTACCTTACTCTGTCTTTGGTATCTATCTTCTCCCCTACCCATGATTTACTAATCAGCACTCCTTCATGTGCCAGTTTTCTTTCTTTTCATCTTGCAAATGTGAGAAGAGGAGCGACATACCTTACCTCTCATAGTGTGTGTGTCACGGAGGCGGCAAGGCCGTCTGCCGTTTACCGTCTGCCGTCTGCCGAGAGACGGCCAGAGTTGATTGGCCAATTCCTCTGAGCCAGCTTGCTTCTTTAGCAGGAGACGGGACGGTCTGCAGTCGGCGACACAAACTACCAACCTTTAGGTATGAGGGGCAAGCTCCGATGGCCCGTCTCCGGGGCCACCCCCGGGGTTTTCTCCAGCAGGCCCGCATCTTCATCGTGGCAATCTACCACAATACGGGTACAACAGCTACAAACGCCTTCCGGCTTCCCCAAACGTCTCCTGTCCGATCAGCTGCCCCGTCACTCTTCTGCCTTTTCGACGCTGTGCCCATCGCCACCTGCCATTTCCGTCTGGTTCTCTTCGTACCAGAAGCAGAAGCGTCCGTCCAGGTTCCCCCACCCAAGCCGCCTCCAGCTTGCCTCTTCTCTTCCCTCTTCGAGCCTGGCAACACGACTGAGCACCTGTCGTTTCTTCTCCGCCTCGTCCAGAGCCTCCTGCTGCGCCCTCATCCCGTCCTCTATCATGGCGGACCGTGATATTCTTCCTGCCACCGTGGTCCCGTCCCACTATGACCTGTCCATCTCTGATATCAAATTCGACGACTGGTCCTACCAGGGAGAGGTGAAGTAAGGGATCCTTCCTCCCCATCATCCTTACCAGTATGCTTCTTGCTTGCTCGCTCTCTGACCCCGTATAGCATCGACGTCAAAATCCAGGAGCCAACCAAGGAGATCATCCTTAACGCCCTCCAGCTGCGTCTCCACAAAGCCGAGGTCACTCTTCAGCAATCCAAGACATCTGCCGTCTTCTCTACTGCTGCCTTCGATTATGATGATAAGAAGCAGCGTGTGACTCTCCGGTTTACTGATGCCATTCCTCCGTCTCAGAAGGCCGCCCTCAAGATCAGCTTCCAAGGGATCATCAACAATGACACGGCTGGTTTTTACAGGAGCAAATACAAGCCTGCTGTTCCTGCCAAGTCTTCGGTACCCAGAGACGATGTCTTTCACTACATGTTCAGTACTCAGTTTGAGTCGTGCGACGCTCGCAGAGCTTTCCCCTGCTTTGACGAGCCGCGCCTGAAGGCCACCTTCGACTTCCAGATTGAGATTCCTGCTGACTTGAAGGCATTGTCCAACATGCCCGAAACCATTGTGAACAGCCCGAGAGGAGACGCTTTCAAGATCTGGAAGTTTGACAGAACGCCGGTCATGAGTACTTACCTGCTTGCTTGGGCCTTTGGAGACTTTGAATGCGTCGAGACTACGACGGGGGGCATCTATAACGGAAAGCAGATCCCAGTCCGCGTGTGGGCCACCAACGGTCTACAGGAGCAGGGCAAATTCGCACTGAAATACGCGCCGGCAATCATCGACCTGTTCTCGGAGAAGTTCGGAATTGCTTATCCCCTGCCCAAGGCCGACTTGCTCGCCGTCCATGAGTTTACCCACGGGGCCATGGAAAACTGGGGCTTGATTACTTACCGCACCACTGCCCTTCTCTTCGACGAGAAGACTTCGGACTTGGCTTACAAGAACCGCGTGGCATACGTTGTGGCTCACGAGCTTGCCCACCAGTGGTTCGGCAACCTGGTCACCATGGATTGGTGGGACGAACTCTGGCTCAACGAATCTTTTGCCACCTGGGCTGGCTGGTATGCCGTCGACCACTTCGAGCCAAAATGGCACGTCTGGGCTCAGTTCGTCAGCGAAGGCATGGAAAATGCGTTCAAACTAGATGGAATGCGGGCATCGCATCCGGTCCATGTCCCAGTCAAAGATGCCCTCGACGTCAACCAGATCTTCGACCATATCAGCTACCTCAAGGGATGTTCGACCTTGCGAATGCTGATCAATCATCTCCATGTTGACACCTTTCTCAAAGGCGTTGGAGCATATCTCCGCAAACACGCATACGGCAATGCCAAAACCGAAAATCTCTGGCAGGCTTTGAGTGAGGCATCGGGACAGGACGTGAATGCTCTGATGAGCAACTGGATCGAGAAGATCGGCCATCCCTTGGTCACTATCGCCGAGGAGCCCGGACAGATCTCTCTGAAGCAGAACCGATACTTGTCAACAGGCGATGTCAAGCCGAACGAGGACGAAACCGTCTGGTGGGTACCTTTGGCCTTCAGCGGCAAGGCTGGAAAAGTAGAGGTCCAATCCTTGACCCTGACCGAGAGGGAGACCACGATTCGAGGCGTCGACGATGACTACTACGTGGTCAACAAAGATGCCACTGGATTCTATCGTACCAATTATCCCCCCGCCCGGCTCATCAAGTTGAGTAGCCAACTTCAACTCCTTCAGCCCGAAGACAAGATCTCAATCATTGGTTCGGCGGCTGATCTGGCCTTCTCGGGCTACGGTACAACGCCCTCGCTTCTCTCCTTCCTCGAGGGTTTTGGCGAGGAGAGGAGTTATCTCGTCTGGTCACAGGTCCTGGGCGCGTTAGGCCTGGTCAAGACCATTTTCAGTGACGACGAGACTATCAGGGAGGGTCTCAAGAAGTTTTCACTGAAGCTCATTGGTAACGCCGTCGATAGAATCGGTTGGGAATACCCCGCTCAGGAGGACTACCTGACTACCCTACTTCGCAAAAGGCTGTTGCTGAGCGCCGTCAACAATGACCACCCGGCGTAAGTTCTCTATGATAAGCCTCGACTGCCTCCTTGCTCGCGGTTCTGTGCATCGAAGCTGCCGGATTCTTGTTCCCCTTCTTCCACTTCCTGTTTTCTCCCCTCTGACACGCACGCACTTTGATATTGGGTTTCTGCTAAACGCTTTATAGGGCAATGGAAAAGGCGTTGTCTCTATTTGATGCTTGGGTCTCGAAGGGAACCCCTATCAACCCAAACCTCAGGACTGTGGCCTACCGCGCAGCAATCAAGGCGAAACCTGCCGTGGCAGTTGACGCTCTCATGAAGGAGTGGTACAACGGCACCTCGATCGATGGAACAGTCACGTGCCTCACGGCTCTGGGACAGACTCGAGACGTCGGCCTCATCGAGAATACTCTCTTCCCCTTCCTCTTCAACCTCTCGCCCCCGGCCCCGCCGGCCCAATCCGTGCCTGCTAGTGACATGCACTCGCTGGGCAGCTCGCTTGCTACTAACTCGACGGCGCGCCCGCTGCAGTGGAAGTTCATGCAGGAGCACTGGGACCAGCTCACGGCCAAGATGGCCAACCCGGTCGTGCTGGACCGCTTCGTCAAGATCTCGCTCAACAAGTTCACCGACGCCGCCTACGTCGACGAGATCGAGGCCTTCTTCCGCGGCCGCGACACCAGCGCCTTCGATCGCACCCTGGAGCAGGTCAAGGACGCCATACGGGGCCGAGCTGCCTACCGCCAGAGGGATGCCGACAAGATCCGCGAGTGGCTCGCCGCCAACGGATATGCTGCCTGAGCGGAGACGGAGACCCCCGGAAGCTGATACGAGTAGTCGTGGTCGATGGATGGCCCAGGCTTCTTGATAGACAGGTCGTCAGCGACGTGGCGAGTAACGCGAACGGAACACGGGACGGGCCGGTCCTGTCATGTAATTTGACTCACATAGGTAGCCGCGCTAGCTGCTGCACGTCAGCATCAATGAAACGTCCACCCATGCCAGAGCCTCTCCATTTCCTCGACGACCGCTATTGCGTACTGCGTAGAACTCTGCCATTCCTCCCCGGGCTGACGCCAGCAGCGAATCCCCGGAGTCACTTCTCGACACCTCCCGTGAGTTGAACGACCGCCCGGTCCTCCACCAAGTACTAAGTACTTGACTAAGTACTTACTTAACTACCTTACTTACCGAGGTCAGTCTGAATTGATTGCAGGGCTCGCGACGTTGCCACGGGCAAGTGTCCCGGGCAGAGAGTCACGGAGAGGGGGAGACATCCAAACATCTAACCATCCAGTCTCTCCTCTCTCCCCTTTCTCTTTCCTCCTCTTTTTCGACTCGCGGGCCATGGCAAGATGCCGCAGGGTTCGATGCCACGTAGTTCGCCGCCTGGCTCGCAACGCGCGGGTAGGTTTAGTCTTCTGATGATGAAAGCGGCCGAGAAGGTACCTAGTAGTCCTGTCGGCCGTCAAAGGGGTCAATGGAAAGAAAGCCTCACTCGCGGCGTAAGTTAGATATCTAAGTACTTAAGGTATTTATACGGAGTATGTGCACCCACTATACTCACGGAGCGAGCCGCACCCTGACCGTGCGTGGAGGGGGGGATTCAATATAGAGACCCAGGGGCCCGAGGTGGTCAGTTAGCTCAAGTATCTACCTCTCAAAGCAGGTACTTAGGCAGATCCTTAGGTGGTACTAGTAGGAAGTTTTCACAGTATTACTTTTTTTGGTATTACGCCAATGCTCGTTCTACCGCCGTCCCCGTTCCCGTGCCCCCGGGTGGGTTGTGTAAATGCTGCCAAGCATGAGAAGCAGGTATTGTACAGACGACCAGGATTCACCTCTGCCCACTGGGAGAAGAAGAATGCGTGCGGTATGGCCCAACGCCGGTTTGAATGACCCCCGACCCAATCCTGCCCCGAAAGACGAAGCGCCCAGCTCTCATCACGCCCAAGCTTTTCTTCCTCCCCCACCGACTTATACCATTGACAAGGCTGTCGCGGTATCAATGGTCAGTGACTAGTATACAGCATCATGGAGAGTGCCAGCGCCCAGGCGACGTCGTAATGTGAAGATTGGCGGCGATGTTTGCGGAGCCTGGTAGGTCGTCTTTCATACTGTGTTTGGCGGCGGGCCTTGAGGATCCTTCAGAGAGGAGGATTACCGTCTGGCCCTGACACGAGACCGAATCCTCTACGATTCTTCGGTCCGCTGTCTTCCCCGCATACCAGCTCCGTCACCCCGGCCTCGGCCACGGCCACGGCCACGTCCGCGTCCATCGAAGCCACCACGGTGACCACCCCTATAGTCTCCGCGCCCGCGGCCTCTCCAGCCAGTCTCACGGTCATGTCCGCGAGGTCGGTTGCGCTGCACCTGATGGAATCCATCGTTGGTGTCGACAGGAGTCGGGACCTGCTATGTCGGTCAGTAAGCAAATTCCCAGCTCCGCGGTGTACTAGGACTTTGAAGGTATGAGATGCCAAGCGTGACAGGGTGGACCTACCTCCGGGGGGTTCTCGGGCTGGTCGTCAGCCCAGGACTGGACGTTGCTGGGGGCGGCCGGGGTCGCAGTCAAGCCACTCTCCGTCTCAATGGGATCACGAGGAACTTCAACCCAATCGTCGTGGTTACCAGAAGCGCTCAGGTCATTGTTAGTGTCCCATTGGGTTTCGGCGGCAGCATTGGCCGCGCCGTCGCCGACATCGGCGTTGGCGGGGACGCCAGACTGCAGAGTCGGCTCGGCATGACCATTGGTCATCTGCGCGGTGGCACCCACGGTGTCGATCTCGGTCAGGCCGGCATGAGCCACGGTAGGGTCCGTAGAGACCTCTGCGGGCAGCTCAGTGCTCTCGGTGGCGGCTTCGGTCGCGGCTTCGGTCGCAGTGAAGGGGCTGACGTAGGCCATTGCCGCCGACTTGACCTGGGCGACTGTGCACAAGTTAGACATTGGCACAAGAATCAGATGAAAAACGGGGGAGTTGCCGACGCACAAGTAGTCTGAAGCTCTTCGCCGGCGACGCTGGGCGCCTTCTCCTCCAAGCCGTCGATGAGCTTCACCATGGTGGAGACGGCATGCTCATCGCCCGAGTAGACGTTGAGCAGGACTCCCTCCAGGGCCATGTTCTCGTCGAGCGAAGCATCCGCGTCCTCGGATCTGCGAGCGGCAGCCAGACGGAGGAACTGAGATAGGACTAGCAGGCTGTCACGCTGGACCTGCTTGACCTCGGCGGCGGCCTGCTCCTTGGCCTCAGCAACCGCGTCGGCCTTCTCTTTCTCCAGCTTCTCGGTCAGGTGTTTCTCGAAGCTCGCCTTCTCTGAGGCGCCGCGAGTGCGGTACTCCTCATCGACCTTCTTGTATTGGGCGAGCTGGTCCTCGTACTGGGCAAGCTGGGCTTCGAGCTGGGGCTTCTTGAGCCTCTGGGCTCGCTGGTCTTGGTTGATAATCTTGGCGGCAACAAGCTCGTCGAGAGACTTGCCCTTGTGCTGGTCAACGATGGAGTCGGTACGGGAAGCATTGGCCTAGAGAGACATTGTCAGTCGAAGAGCTCGCATGCTTGGGAGCTCTGAAGCTCGGCGGTTGGCGGGTTGGCGTGCTGCGGATACGGGTGCGGGTGCTAGGACCAGAACATACAATCTTCTTGTTCACGTTGCGGATATTCCTAGAAGCAGAGTCAGCAAGCAGATTTTGATACTGGGCCGAGATCTCTGCCTACTTCTGCAGGTCGCGGATGTAGGGGCTCTCGGAGCTGTCATCCTGAGCGTCCTGGCCGGTGGCTGAGGCAGCCTTCTCGGGCGCCGGCGAGGCAGACGGGGCCGGGGACTCGGGGCGTTCGGTCTTGGCCTTTTTCTTCTTGGCCGACTTGGACTCAGCCTGGACCGGGGGGTTCTGAACGGTAGAGGCAGGCATTGTTGTTGTCGGATGGCGAGGTAGGGATTGGGCGAGCTGGCTGGCTTGGCTGGTTGGCAGTTGGGCAGGCCGGACAGCTGATGCAAATCAATGCAAGAGGATGCGGGAAGAAGAATCTCTAGGGAAAGGACGGTGCGATAACTGCAGCAGAGCTGGAGACGGGGTCAGGTAGGCTCGTAGGGGGTCGGGCAGATTTGTAGGAGGGCGAGAGGTTGGTGGAAGACTGTTTTGTTGATTGTGCTGAGGTTCTGTGCTGTGGTTCTGTGCTTTTTGCAGGGACGAGATCGGAATTTCTGGAGCCCCTCTCCCTGCACTTTTTTAGGCAAGCTCGCAGCTATTGGACCCCTGCATCCGTCACCCTCACCCTCACCTTCACCTGCATTACGCGAAACCAGCCGAAGCACATCGTCCAAAAAAGAATAAGGAAACATTGCAATGTCTGAAATAACATGTAGCTTGCAGTAGCATATTGTCTGTTGCCGACTACCATTTCTCTGCGTTTCCTCTTCAGTAGGCGGGTACTTGAAGCAGTTAAGGCACGGTAGGTACATCTGCAGGTACATCTAAGGTATTTGAGTCCTACAGGCCCCATCCCTCCCAGCCTCGCTTCACAGCTGCCTAGGGCACCGACAGCCGCGTACCGATATATATCGGAGGCGGTTTTGACTACTGTCTACTCTATCATCCACTTGCATCGAATCAATAGATGCAGACTGCTCTATATGTGGCATACGGGGCACGTCGCCGAAGGCTCATCGTCCTTGCGCTCATAGCCCACTTGCAGGTAGTCCTTGCAGACATCGTCCATCAGCACCTGTGCATACCTCGCCTACTCGGGATCGAAGTCGGTGACCCGTCGAGGAGCCCGCAGGGCATATATGAAGCAATGATCCTATGTGAAGCGCAGGGAGCCTTGTCGCCTGAGACGGTCTGAGCCGGTTATCGCGAGTACTCGTCAAGGACGTGATCGCTTTCCGATATTGCCAGCTCATCCCTTGAATTTGGCCAGGGAGTCCTCCACCAGTGTCAGTCGATGATGTGCTCAAGTCAGACGAGGACAGAAACAACATACCGCTGTAACCTTCCAGACGCTCTTGGCGCTGATACTGCGTTCGCCGGCTTGCTTCGAATCAATCGTCGCCTCCTTCATCAGCCTGTGTTCCTAGCACCGTCAGAATCCGCCTTTTTGTTTGTGATCATGAGGGGCTGGCCTCGGGCCGTACGTTTGCATGAAGAGGACGTAGTCGAGGAACATCTGGAGCGCGCATGGTCAGTCGCGTCGCAGGCACGCGACCTCGGGCTGGAGAGAGAGCCTCACCATTACGTCGACGTTCTTGCTGACGTTGCACTTCGAGTGGGCCTTGGCTATCTTCTTGACCGTCGCCCTCGGGTACAGCTTCTGGCCGGGCGCCATCGTGACCAGCTAGCGGTCGTAGGGTCCAGGAGAGGCAACTCGGGAGTCGATGGGGAAGGATAGTCTGGATTGTTGACATGCGACTCGCGAGCTTCCCAAACCCGTCAATTCACTTGCTGCATGGGCTGTCTCTAGCGGCCCCACAGCGCGGCACTTGGGGACCGGGGAGGGAGCTTGGGCCACTTTCTACTTTGGAGCTTTCCCCACACGAAGTCTTGTTAACAACCAACTTTAACCTCTCTTCCTTCCTTGTTAGAGCAAGTCGGCTTATCATTACCATCTTTCCTGTTTTCTAAACTCAGGTGAATGATATCGCAGTACTGCTCGTTGGACAAATCTATCATAGGGCGACCGATCTGCTGATCGAATCAATGGAATCTACAAGTACTCGCTACAATCTCCGTCCCAGACCTCTCGAGAAACCAAAACCTTTCCGCTTTTTGAACGAGAGGAACTTCCCTTTGCTCACAGAAGAATTCGACGCACCGGACGCCAAAGAGGTCTTCTCTCCTGACTTCGAAGGAGACATTTACCGACCCTCGCCGTCTCCTACTCACCATAATTCACCATCTCCAGAAGCGGTATCACCCATCTCACTGCCAGGAGACTGGGAGATAGACCTCTTTGGGCTCGAAGTGATTATCCGAGGGCCTACACCTGAACGTCCTACAGAAGCCTCCATGTCCTCAGTCGACCCCCAAGAAATGACCATCACCACGAGACCGGCAGTGAAGAGATTACTCCACGCACCGCCAAAGTCACCACGTCGATCGAAACGAGCAAAGGGACCGGTGCCCTCGACCGAATTCCGATCCTCTACTCGCAGAACAAATTCATCACCTTTGAGAGATCCATGACCGACTACCTCACTATCAGCGGACTCGGCCGACTTTGCCAGTACCGGTACCGGTAGCCTGACCCGCGTTCTACGAATGTGAGAATTGGCGCCAAGTCAATCTGCTTAGCACGCTCCAGTGCGTGGCCGTGTTGTAACTCCAACCGTCGATAAGCTCACCACACTGAGCGGCTCCTCTGGATGAACTGCATGGCGCGGTCCAGGCAGTCGTCCATGGGCGAGCCCTGCTCGATGGGCACGCCGCTGATCTCGAGGCCTGCTCCGCGGCGGTCGGCCGCAGTGCTGCTCGCGGGGTCGGGCCGCCGAGGCTTGATGATGGCCCGCTTGGCGCGGTTCACGAGCTTCTGGCCGAGCCCCATGTCGTGCCGCCGGTACTTGACGCACTTCAGCTTCAGGATGCCCGACAGGTGCGGGCGCATCACGTTCGCGAGCAGATCTCGGGGAGGGTCAGGCAGGGACAGGCCCAGATAAACGTCCTGCGTAACCCAGGCCGTGCCGTCGCAGTGCACTTTAGACATGTCATAATCAGCCACTCACTCTGCTCGGTCAATCCAGTAGCTGGAAGGTGGAAATGGAGATGGGGGCTGGTTCCAGGGGGCTATAGTAACCTGGACATACTCTTGGTCGTCTCGGGGAAGTCGGCCTCCCTGACAGTAACGGTGGCGTCGGAGCTGGGATGCTCGAACTCTACGGAAACTCCCTGGACCTTTCTGAGGCTGTCGACAGAAAGGCCGTAGACGCCTTCCGCCTGATTGTCTCTGACACAAGCCAAGAAGGCGTCGATGAACTTCTCGTGTCCCGAGAGGTTGGGCGCCGGCGCTGTCGTGTACTCGTACGCAACCATCTCATCCTTGCCAGCATCAGTAGTCCCGCGGCGGGGCTTAGCCATGAAATGGAGGCCGCGGAGGGTCCGGTCGGTGGGACACCGGACCGGGTTGCGGGCCATTTTTATGCGGAACTCTGGCTTCTTGTTTTCATGATTGAATCGTCAGCATAAGGCTGCCTCCTTTTTTGGAGGTGCGGTCATGGGGAACATGGGCGGATTCCTGGGGACATTTGATACTCGGAGGAAAGACAAGATAGGTTACAACTCTTATGAAGATGCTGCTGGAGAGGCGTAGGCTGAAGAAAGAGGAAAAGGGGGAAGGGGGCCAAATGATTCTTGACTATTACTCACATTTTCTTCGTTGACCTGCTCTTCAACCATCACATGGCCCTCAGGCACATCGAAATCTGCGTTGTGTGAGAACACATTTCAGTCATCTGTGGAATAGTGCGGGCAAGAGCGAGCCAGACGTTCTTGCTCTACCTCTCATAAAGCTCCAAGACAAGCCTTGCGAGCATACTGGTACTAGGTACGGGGGCTGCCGTATCACTTACGCTTATTGATCAGGTGGATGGAGAAAATGTCCGAGACATCAGAACTCTTGAGCAGGCTGAGTAGGTCTGAATGAACAGCATGGAGCTCGGGCTTGTACAATTCGGATAGGTGTACGGGCCTGAGTGCGTTGTAGTCGCGGCCCGGCAAGAAGCTCTCGCTCAGTTTCTCGTTCTTGGAGGGCCCAACAACAGCAGTCCCCATCTTGAGGAATTGAGACGTGGGCTGGGAGGAAGTGAGATCTTGTAATTGTGTTGGATGCTGCTGAGCCGTGGTGCCTTGCCTCTGGAGTCAAGAAGGAAATCTAGCGAGAAGGGTACATCCTATTTCAAAATTTCTAGACAGGTTGTTGTAGGGGTCGAACGCCTGTATCGCATATGTGTTGTTGTGTGATTCACTCGTCGACATGTGGGATAAGAGATGGTTTTCATCCGAGATGGCGTTTGCATTATAGCGAAGCTCGGGTAATTGTTCGTGCTGATATCTCTCACTCGCTGCTGTACCACACCATGACTGCTGCACCAGGTCATGTGAGGATAGCATGTGAAGCACCAGGAATTCGATAAGTTCAATGAAGTTGATTGTTGTCTAAGGTTCTTATCAGTCCCAAATGCTTCTTTCTGATGCCTTCAAAGCCTCTTTGATCCAGTAATCAACCACTCATATGAGGGGACCAAGCCCATGCCGCAAACAGCGGCTTCATGACTTTCAGACTCCATGGCCGATATTACCATTCTACCGTGGAGAGAGGGCCATGTAGTGTCACCGAGGCCATACAGTGTCACCACATTCAACAGGAGGTCATGCTATACTCTTTTCTGCCTTTGATGTCTCGGGAATGCTGTTGCCTACGGTATGTCTCTTATTACTCTTGCACACATCGCTCAGCTCGATGTGCCCCACTAATTCCTCTGCAATTTTCGTATGCTGTTTCTTGTCAGACTTCGCAGATGCGTGGTATTATTCAGACTATTTCTCAGAAAGAATTGGTTTGGTTGATGCCGACTAAGCCGAGTAAACAGCTACCGGTATGCCGAATGTCGAGTGGCTTACATTCATGGATCTAATAAACACAGCTGAAGAGAACAAGAAGAGGAGTATGAGAAATACAAGATACTATTCAAAAATCAGGTTCTCTGCTATCACATGAGGATGCCATGTCATAAATAACTTAAGTCTACTAGTGAGTAAGGTTGCTGGGTTACACATGAGAAAGCTAATAGTCTACTCCAGCCAATCAGCAAAGCCCAGTGTCACTACTCCGTAACCCTTAGCAAATAACCTCCTGCAACCAGCAACCTCCCCAACTCCAAGCAACCTCCAACTCGGATTCACAGACACCACTCCCCGGCCCACACCAACAGCACCAACACACCCAAGCGCCGGCCAGACAGACAGGGCAGCCATGCGACCATGGCCACGCCGCCGCTGCCGACGGCCCGGGCCCTGCTGACCTCGCTCATCACGAGCGTCGAACCCGCACCGGACGCGCCGGCGGATGCGCCGCCATCACCACCATCTGCTGCTGCCGCTGGCCCGGACCGGCAACAGCAGCAGGGCACAGGCTCAGGCAGCGGTATAACCTCCACCACCACCACCACCGGGACCACTACCGGGACCACTACGGCGGCGGCAGGGACAGCAAACCCCCTCCGCCAGCTCCCGCCGCGGCGCCGCGCCCTGCTGGCCGCCCTGCACGCGCTGTACCCGTCGTTCGTGCTGCCGGCGCTGGACCTGCTGGACCGGCGGCTGGTGACGCGCGTCGTGCTGCTGCGACCGGTACCGGTACCGTCTCCAGCCTCTCCTTCTTGTTCTTCTTCTTCTCCACCACCACCACCACCGCCACCAGCACCACCACCAGCGCTATATCACCTCGTGCGCTCCGCGCAGCCGCCGTCGTCGCGCAGTCGCCGTCGCCGCGGCGGCGGCCATCACCCGGGCGCCGGCGCCGGCGGCGCGCCGACGCGGACGTACGTGGTGCGCACGGGGGCGTGGAGCTGCACGTGCGCCTCGTTCGCGTTCGAGGCGCACGCGCGCATCTACTCCCTGTCCACCACCTCCTCCTCTTCATCATCCTCATCATCGTCCGGGTGCCGCCGGTACGACGTGCGAGAGGCGACGGCGACGGGCGCTTTCTCCGAGCAGAGGAGCCGCAGCTGGGAGTTTGGCGGCCTGAGCACCGACGGCGGAGGTGAAGGTGGTAGTGGAGTACCGTGCTGCAAGCACCTGCTGGCGTGCGTGCTGGCCGAGCGGTGGCCTGCGCTGCTGGCGGGCTTCGTCGAGGAGCGCGCCGTGGGTCGGGAGGAGGCGGCCGGCCTCGTGGCCGACTTGTGAGAGAGCGCGACAGCGAGAGAGAGAAAAGCAGGAGTGGTCGGGGGACGCAGGGGCGGGGTTGGCGACGGCGTGGTCTGGTCTGCTTCCGTTCCCGGCGACAAGGCGTCTTGGGAAGGCGCATATGCCGTGAAGAAATGGCAGCTGGCGATGTGGTTCATAATTCCATGGGATATCTGCTTGCTTGTGGTCTTCAGGACGTGGCGTTGGGCGTTGAGAAGGGCGCATACGCCCAGGAGCGCATAGGGGTCAATTACGGGACTACTTCACCTGCCTCGGGGTTCCAAGCCCAGCAGCACCTCACGGGCCACTATGGTGCACAAGAAAAACCTCATAAGCAGACAATTACGGTCATAATAAAACAGAAGTTGCTGGTACAACAGTCAAATGCTCGCCCAAGCTCTATTATGGACTTCCGGCCGACGTGGCTCATCAAGCCTATTTTCAGGAGCCGGTGTATCGTACAGATGTCGTAGCCGTCCGCCTCCAACCTCCACCCTCGCCCATCATGTCTATTTCTTTTTCTCTTTCTCGCCGCCCTTTTCGGCCGCGTCTCCTCCGGCGCCGTTGACGCCGTTTTCCTTCTTGTCCTTTTCGCCCTTCTCGGCGGCTGCCGCCTCTTCCTTCTTGGCCTCCTTCTCCTCCTGCTGCTGCCGGTTCTGGATCTTGTTCTCGATCAGGTCGTGGAAGGCGGTGATGGCCCGGATCAGACTGCTCAGGTAAATAGCCAGGAGCTGGTCGTTCGTCTTGACGCTCATCGCATATCCCAGCTCGCCCATGTTGCCGCCCTTCGCCGTGGCGCCGGGCTTGGGTGTTGACAGGTTGGGTAGGAGGTTGAAGATGTCCTGCAGATTCCCTAATACGGCGTGGTTCACTGGTAATTGGCCTTCTTGGACTTTCTGGAGATAGCCCTGGATGTCCTTCAGTCGCAGATGGAGGCCCTGGAGTGATTGTAGCTGGTTTGTGATGCGCGTCGATAAGGTGCCGATAGCCACGTCTCTGATATCGCGGAGGAGGTGCTCGACACCAATCTCTTCGGCTTCCTCGGCCTCGATTGTGGAGGGTGTGTGGACAAAGGTCTTGGATGTAGTCGTGCCATCCTACAAGTCCCCCAAAATGTCAGTCTGGCATGCCCGGACGGAGCAAGAAGGGCAGACATACGTCTTTGATCTCCTCCACCGCAAAGTAGGCGTCGGTCGGCACGCCCGACTCCTTCGGCTGGACGTCGATGATGACAAGCAGGGGGTTCGGGGTGTATCTCTTGAAGAGCTCGTTGATCTCGAGGTCGGACGCACGCAGCTTGGGGCCGGAGTGGTACCACCCTATTAACTTCTCGCGCGCGTTGATCTTCTTGAACATGTCATTCATGTTCTCGACGTAGTTGTGATCTAAGAACCAGACGGACGGATCGTCGTTGTCCTCCTCGAAGGGCACTGTGCACGGAAACCACGTCAGCGACAGCTCCTCATGGCACAGCGCGGAGGCGTAGATAAAGAGGCGGGCAACACGGACCAGCGAAGCTGTTGGATACCCGCACGGTCTTGCCATCATTCTGACCCAGCAGCACGCCGACTACGCGCTTCCGCGTGCCCTTGGCCACCCGGTTGTAGTGGTCAACTACGGACAGAAGGACCAGAGGGGCGACGGTGACATTGCGGCTGACGAACGAGAGCGTCTCGGCCGTGGTGGCTGGCATAACTACGGCTATCGGTTCTTGCGGACACGATGGGGACGGTGGTGGACTGAGAGATTGCTCAAGGAAAATTGGGTGGCGGAAGGGATGAGGTGAATGGCAAGCAAATGGACGGAGAGATCAGAAGGCTTCAAGCTGCCGTTGTCGTAACGTGAGGCTGCCTTAGCTCAAAATCCCGGGCAAGCTCAGTGCTAGATCGGGTCTAGTGCTACTCCAGGATAAGGCGGCAGGCCGGGTCTTGGCAGGCAAGTTGTGGCTTGATGTGTGGCTAGTGCTGCTCTCTCGCCCGTGGGCACTTCCACCTTGAATGTTTACATAAGATTTTAGACCACACCATCCAACTCGATGAGCGTGGCCCAAGCTCCTGAATTTTCTCGAGGAGCCCCCACTGGCACGTCCGCAACAGTAATGTGAGATTTCTACACCATGGTAGGGAAAAGCAAGGCTGAGCGGGATGAAGCTCTTTGCTGACTGTTATTCACCTACTTGTATGTCAAAAAGATGCCCGTCAGCTCTGTTTCCAGAGGCGGTGGTCATGCCGCGTCTGGTATGCCGCAGGTAACAGAACAGGTTCAAGTTCCCGAGCTATCCGCTTACACCAGCTGTCCTTCTTCCCGCCGACCCTGCTTTGCTTTCTGTATGAATGCCAATCCAGTCTCTAGATTAAGTATGGTAGCCAGATCTACAGTTAGACGCAATCTTGAAGCGGGAGTCTGTGTATCGCAGAGTGCAAGTGCTCAAGTAGGAGGTACTACTAACAAAGTACAAAAATGCCCTCGTTCATATGATTTGGTACCTGCAGCGTCACGCCCGTACATGTGCCGGGGTTCCACCAACCTCGGCGGCGGGCCTGCAGTGGGAAATGGGTAGCCGAGCTCCTCCCCAGTGGGCAGTGATCCATCGCTAAAACGCAGATCCGTCCGGGCGGGCGAGCCGCTAAAAGCCCCAGGCAGGCTGCCCACTGTTCGCCCACTGCTCCGGCCGGCGGCAGCCACTGGGAAGCGCCAATTGGGGGTGGCATACAGTGAGATAGCGCTCCTGCTGGAGAACCAATTTGTTACCCGCGAAACGATTTGACGCAACCTGTTCAACTGCCTGCCCAACCCACTCTCACTGCTCGAGAGCTTTCTCACCTCTCTCTTCTTCGGATCTTCCCCCCCGTCCGCCCTCTCTCCTCTCCTCCTCCTCCCACTCCGTTATCTACTCCGTCCGCCGGGCTCAGTAGCTTGTCGCTCTCCCGGTGATCAGCGCCATCCTCTCCTCTCCTCTCCTCTTCCTCCGACTCCCGCCCTCACTGTCTCGCAGCGCGAAGCTCTCTCCGGTCCGTCACGATGGGTGTTATCGACAACGAGTTCAAGCGGTTGCAGGATGTCGTGTCCAGCCTCGAGGACCGCGTCCGGCGCCTGGAGAACCGCCAGTCCGGCGACAGCTCCTCCTCCGACGGCGTCCGCATGATCCTGATAGGACCCCCGGGGGCCGGTACGTCGCCGTCTGCGTCCCGAAGCTATCCGGAAGCTTCTACTGCCCGTCTTTGCCGCTGACTCGTGCACCGCAGGGAAGGGAACCCAGGCGCCCAAGATCAAGGAGAAGTTCTCGTGTTGCCATCTGGTATGCAAGACTCGACGTCTGAGAGAATTGTGGGAGAAGATGGGGGAAGGGCTGACCACAGCGACGAACTACCTAGGCCACGGGTGACATGCTCCGATCCCAGGTCGCCAAGAAGACCGCCCTGGGCAAGGAGGCCAAGAAGATAATGGACGCCGGCGGGCTGGTCAGCGACGACATTGTCATCGGCATGATCAAGGAGGAGCTGGCCAACAACAAGGAATGCAAGGGCGGGTACGTCTTGTCTCTCGTTCTCGTCGCATCCCCAGGGGAGAGGGGGGAGAGGGGAGGGAGACGCTAGGTTTACTGCTTCGCGCAACTCGCTGACGCCAAAAACCCCCTTTTCTCACAGCTTCATCCTGGACGGCTTCCCGCGCACGGTGGCGCAGGCCGAGTCGCTGGACCGGATGCTGTCGGAGAAGCAGCAGGCGCTGCAGCACGCGGTGGAGCTGCAGATCGACGACTCGCTGCTCGTGTCGCGCATCACGGGCCGGCTCGTGCACCCGGCCTCGGGGCGCACCTACCACGCCGTCTTCAACCCGCCCCGCGTCCAGATGGCCGACGACGTGACGGGCGAGCCGCTCGTCCAGCGCTCCGACGACAACGCCGACGCCCTGCGCAAGCGCCTCGCCACCTACCACGCCCAGACCGCCCCCGTCGTCGGCTACTACCGCGACACGGGCATCTGGAAGGGCATCGACGCCAGCCAGCAGCCCGGCCAGGTCTGGAACTCCCTGCTCGGCATCTTCGCCGGCGACGACGCCAAGGACGGCAGCGCCGGCAAGAAGTCGAGCATCCTGAGCAAGCTGACCGGCCAATCATAGGGCTGGGGCAGCCGGGCGGAGGCGGCTGTAGCCCCCGCCCTGGGCAGAGAGGGATCGCCATTCCGTAGTCTGCCGGCGCTTGGCTGCTGTCTACCGCACCTCGCCTCAGACGATGCGGCGCAAGCTTGTTGTGTATATACTGGACTCGACCCCGGACCACCGGGCGCGGAGTGACACCATAGACTTTCTTCGTAGGAAGCAGCTGGGGAGGTCCATGGGGCAAAACAAAAGAAGAGAATGTACGAAGGTCGAACGCCACCTGTATCATACGATCCCTCATTCGCCCTCAGCCTGTGTACCTAATGTAGAGCGTGAACCTGGTGTATATCTCGCTGTCTCGTGACAAGCACCTTGCAAGAATCCCATTGGGAAAAAAGACCCGTTGAATTCCTGGCAGACTCTGTGGCCTGCCATCAGACACCACGGGAACACCGGTTAATCTATATGCTTAATGCATTGAACGCTTTCATTCTCGTTACGCCATATCCGCAGCGTGACCCGTAGCCTGAAAAAGGGGGGTATAGTCTAGGGTAGATATGTCTCCGTGCTTCCGCCCGCTCCCGCCGCAAGCCGATGCAATACTACGAGTAGTGGGTACGAGAAAGGTATATACACTCGACTTGGGGGCAGAAATGAGCCCTTGGTCTGGGCTAACACAGCAGACAGCAAAATGTCATGCATGCTGTGGTCGATCGGACAGGAAGGGGAGAAGAATAGGGCACGGAAAAGAGTTTCGTGCTGCATTGCGGCCGCATTCGTGATGTGCACATTATCATGTGCGCCGTTCAGACCAAAGACATCATCAGGTGAGCAGCTAGGGGACAAGACCAGGAGGGAGGGCTGTTGAAATTGTGCAAGTTTGCGCACGCACTCGGCCGGTATTTGCTCACACTTGGAGTTCCTATCTCCGCGGCGTAGCTATCGAGGTGTAAGTATCCTTTCGTTGGCGGCGGTTACAAGTCACGATATTCCACAGCCATTGAGACTGTAGAGAGGAGGAAAGGCAGTATCCGCGCCGGGTGGTCACTTACCGTTCACCATCTGCCGCTGCTTGTTCAGCCAGCTCCTTGGCACGTCGTTCCGTCGCTGCAACACGACGTGGTTGCTCTGCAGTCGACTCGAGAGGTCGTACCACGCAGTGGTGATCATGGCATTCTCGCGCTGCAGGTTCTTGATGATCTGGTCTTGCTGGGCCTGGGGATCTCTTCAGCACGACACAACTGACGCAAACATGGCCCATCGCCGTGGAAGCAAAGAGGAATACATGCATAGCACCACAGAAGCAAAGAGGAATACATGCATAGCACCACAGAAGCACAGATTGGAACGATACAGTAAAATAGAAAACATAGAGTAGATTGAGTCATGAGGTGTGTTCATAGCACCTCGTACAGAGATAACCACCAGCTTTTGTGTTGTCCAAGATGACATAACATAATGAGCGTCACATACCTTTTGAGCACCAGCTTCTGTTCCAGCACGAACTGCCTTGAGCGTTCGTTCCAATTCGCGCGTCTTGAGCTCCGCCTGTTCGTATTGCTAACGACGGGGCACAAAGAGTCAGCTCACGGACGCTGCGGCAGTGGGCAACGGAAATCAGAAGCAGCCCAGCCATCTGGCCCAGCCACTTGGCTTGCCCCCTTTGGCCTGTTCGGCCACACTCTCCCGCTCTGAATCGTCGGCCGGCGCAGAGGAGGCGTCCATTTCCGTGGGAGAGTTGTAGGCCGAAAACCCCGAGATCCCGGAGAGGATACTGTCGGGTGACGAAGCACCACCGCCACGCAGGCTGATCGTCGAACGCGGTCGAGCGGACGCGCTGGAGGACACGTCTTGGCCTTCATAGGAATGGAAACCCTCCTGGGGCGATTCCATCCCGTCCTGAGCCGACCCCATCCAGGGCCCTATCCAGGAGTCCCAGAAAGACTGGCGCTTGACATCGACGCTGACGACATTGTCGTCCTCTTCGTCATCAGACGAATCAGAAAAGTGGCTCACCTGCTGTAGCTGCTTGTATCTTGCACGAAGCTTCTCCATCTTTTCAGCTTGCTTGACGCTGTCGGTGGAGGGGGTTTGCCCGTCCGCCGCCCGCTGAAGCTCACGGTTGGCTTGCTCGGCCTCGCGGCGAAGTTCGTCCTTGTCGATGAAGGCGGCCAGGAGCTGCTTCTGCATAGCTTCCGACTCGTCCTTCAAGGCCCTGTACTTCTTCCTCTCCACGTCCAATTCGGCGCGGAGAGAAACTGCAAGCATGCCGTCCGTGTTCTTCAGCTCGGCGAGGGCATCCATACCCGACTTCTCTACAGCATCCACTTTTTCCACATCGTCAGCATCCTCGGCACCCACAGCGTACTCGATGAAAATGGCCTTACAGTCGCCCCGAGCCTCGAGCAAAGAGCGCTCCTTGTCGGAGAGCTGCTCCTTGGTGCTTTCGAGTTGCTTCTCGAGATGCTTTGAACGGGACTGCTCGGCGAGGATCTGAGTTCGCAAGTTCGCATATGCTTCTTGCCTGATATACTCTGACATCAGCCACTTGGTGTCCGGAGCCATGTCGTAACACGCTTGAATGGCTCGGACTAACCCCTCTTTGTCCATGTTCTGGATCAGAGCATCCAGCTGCTTCTGGCCGACGGTGTACCTCTCGAACATGTCGTTGTACTTATCCTGTAAAGCTTGACGAGAGGCCCGCGCGTCTTCCATCTCTTGTAGCAGCTGACCTTTTTCAGTGTCCGTGCCAATGCTACTCCTGAGCACCGCGTTCTCCGCCTGGAGGCGCTGAAGCTCGAGACTCCTCATGGATCCCGCGTTGTTCGATTCGCTCAGCTCATCCTCCAGAGAAACAGGGCGGGCGGCCGACGGGGAGCTCGGGACAGCCGAGGGATCCAGCATCATCACCTTCTCCTGGAGATCCTTGACGACGGCCTCGTCCACCTGGCTTCGCTGCTCCAGCTCGCCCATACGCAACCGAAGCTCGTTGTTTTGCTGGGTCAACAACAGCTTCTGCTCTCTCATTTCGGCGATGTCGATCTCGTATCCCTGCATCTTGGTGGCATACGCTTCACCCTCTCGCCTCAGAGTATCGATCTTGTGGTGGGCATTAGTCAGCTGGTCAAAAGTCTTATTGAGGTCGATCCTGTCGTTGCGCAGCGAATTCGCTTCGGCCTCGTAGCGCTTGAGTGCTTCAACCTTTTGCCGTAAGTGTTCGGCCGCGTTGGCCTTTTTGGACAACTCCTCGTTCTGCAGTTTGAGCTCCTGGTTCTCGTCGAGAAGATGCTCGGCTTTCTTCGCCGCTGCGTCGAGGCGCATGGTCTCCTTCGTGAGCCGGGTCTTGTCTTCCCTGAGGGAGTTGATTTCACCCTCCAGGTTCGCAATGAATGCTTCATTTTCCCTCAGCATTTGCTGGTAATGCTGCTTGTCATGTGCGCCCGTGTGAGACTCGATCTGCTTGTGTAGGTGCTCATTCTCCTCTTGGATATCCTCGTGCTTTCCTAGCAGCTCATCGTAGTTGTCCTGCAAGCGGTCAAGCCGTAGCTTGAGGGATCCGGCCTGCTTCTTGGCCTCTTCGACCTCCCGCTGCAGATTAGCCACTGCAGCCTCGTGCGCAAGGTCGATATCTACGCTAGCGGAGCTGGTGTTTGCAGCATTTTCGATATCGGTGGTCTCAGGGCCGTCCTGGGATCTTGTTTGCACCTCCTGGAGGATCTGGAAGATGGCCTGCTGACACCTCGGTTCGAGCTTCTGGACCAGTGTGATGTACTTTGAGTTATCGTCCTGCAAGCACGCAGCACTCAGAAAGGTCACCAGAATCTGCAAGCAAATATTAGCTTCTGCTCCCGACGGCCCGTGGTGATATCGTGAAGGCTGACTCACCTCGACCATGCCCAGTCGTGTCGGTTCCCGGTCCAGAGCTTGGAAGTCGATACTCTTGATGAGGGACTCGATCTCGGGACAGTGCCGCCGCGAGAAGTCGATCAGTCCCATATGTATAATATGGAAGTTTCTCTTGGAAGCGGCATCGAGGTTCTGCTGAAACCTGGCGGGGTTATATTCGGGGTCTAGGATCTCGAGGAAGAGGGAGAATACAGCTCCGTCGAAAAGGTGCTCGGGCTTCTTGACTTTGAGCTCGGTCTGCCGGCCTTCGGGAAGAAGCACGAGCATGGCATCGGCCCATGCGAGCAGGGCCACCTGCGTGGCTTGAGAGTTGACTGATGGTATCATCGCGCCGGTCGATGACAGCAATCTGAGGATGTGGTTTTCGGTTTTTGGTGGGGGTAGAAGGTGCGTGGTCGAGCGTCTAGCGGTCGTCGTATCTGGGAATCTGCGTCGCGTTCGCGTTGGGATAGTAAGGAGCGTGGTTACTCTATCAATAGGTAAGGTAAGGGAGGATGTCTGTCCGGTATTATTCAGACTGACTGAGTGGACGGCGGGGTTGGCTACCAAATACTATCTGGGGTCATTGTCAGGATCAAGGGGCTTGTTCAAGCGAGAATAAGGCCGCTATTGTCTCTGGGAGAGTCGAGGCCTTGTCAGTGCTGATCAGTCAAAGAAGGCCTGAACAAGGCCAGCAGGGGCAAGCAAAGAGGTCGGAAAGTGAGCAGCCGGATGCCCATTACTAGGTAGGCTGTAGGGAGGTAGGATGCAGCAGAAGTGAGTGTGTGCTCTCGTGGTGAAGTTGACGACTCGTCGCGATTCGGTGCTGCAGATTGACGGATGGAGCCGAAAGTTGAAACATGAGCTGCATGTAGCTACAGTAGCGGCTCCTGCAGCGGTACGGAGTAGTACAGTGACGATCCTAGTAACAGCATAGCCACTTATAGCATATTATAGGGTAACAGCATAAGCTCTGGGAGAACGCTTTCTTATTGGTGGGCAGATCCCTAGCTACAGCATAAAAGCATATAGCATGCGTATTTCCAGATCTATGCTATTACTAGGGTTCCCGATCTATGGGCTATACCAAATTTGGACCCCCGGGAGGCCCGAATTTGGACCACCGGGAGGGATCCCCCCCCCCTCCCAATGGCCGGTCCCTCCCAATGGCCGGTCGCTCCCAATGGCCGGTCGCTCCCAACCTAATCACCGGTCGCTCACAATGGCCGGTCGCTCACAATAGCCGGTCGCTTACAATGCCCGGTCGCTCACAGTGGCCGTACGTACGCAGTGGCCGTACGTACGCAGTAGCCGGTCGCTCCCAGTGGCCGTACGTACACTCCCAGTGGCCGCTAGGTCCCAATGGCCGGTAGGTCTGCAGTACGGCTATGGCAGCATAGCAAGCGACATCAAATTGGGTGAGACACACACCAGAATTTGAGTACTACCCCTATGTGGGTCAGACGCTGATGGAGATCACGTGCCACCCAGTTATGACATATTTAGGCCAAACAGCATAAGGGAGGCCGTGATTTTTTACATGCTATAACTAGGATCTTCACTGTACTGAGGCAGTCCTACACAGGGATCATGCTAAAATCCACGGTTCTACTGACGCACGTGCTGCAGGTACCGACTGAAACTGCATGTGGCTGGCCAGAAGCCGTCTGGACCATGGTTGCCGACTTCGGCTTTGTCCTCCTTTGTCCAACTTGAATGGCGATTGATGATCTGGCCCGGCTCTTTCGAAGCTCACCGTGACACCTCACTAAGAGGTTGTCTTGTTGCAAGAGAGATAGCGGTGGCCTGGAGCCCGGAACCTCGGCCTGTAGGGACACTTTCAAGACGCTAACCCCACTGCCGGGCCATGATCCATGCTCTTGGCTGTCCAAGCGGCCCCATATTACTGTCAATGACATGACCCCAACCGTAATCTGTGCCTTCAAGACACCATCTCTCGCATCTCTAAGGTTACCTATTAGCAGTTGTCGAGTTACCTGGAAACTTGCTGAACTTCATTCAGGAACTCGGGAACTGACAAACTACCTAGGTATGTAGAAAGTAATAGTAGAACCGGAAGAGCTGATGATAGTTCGGCATTATTTCATGTAAGCTGTAGGTCAAGTACTAGGTAGTCCTACTACTACTACTACTACTACTACTTACCTCCGTGATGAGTAGCCCAGCAGGCACCGTCAACCAATGCTGTAGATTTTGGAGTCGTCCTTATCCCGTTGGTTGCCCAACTGGGTGGTTGCACACCCTCATATGACGTTCACACAAGTTCCAAATCGGCAAGCCAAAGCCCGACCATCTTTAGATACCTACCTCGTAAGCACCTTACGGGTGCACAGTCATTAGTACTGGTAGTACGGCAGTGACCTAACAAGAGTGAGGCTTCTGGTGGGTGTTACAATGACTGTATTCCTATGTTTCCCGGTGCCTTGCTTGCTCAAACCCCATCAAACCAAACCAACGGCCAGCAGAAGCCTAGCCACATATTCCACAAACGCCGATTGAAACATGAAGTCTATCATGATGAGACTGCATTTACTTGGTCCGACTGCTGTTACCTCCACCAATATGCGCACTATTTCTGGCCTTCAGGCTTGCGTATAGTGCAAAGCGTTCGGACTGCTCCTGTTGTTCTTCCTCTCTCTTCGATCTATGTGCGCATCCCGCGCCTATCCGGTCCCTCCGACTCGTCCGGAATAAACAGCGCGTTCAGTGAGAGTAGGGGTTCGAGGCGACCTCGACGACGTCATCCTCCTCGACGATGGCGTTGAACTGCGCGCTCCACGTGGTCACGCTCTCGATGATCTTCTGCGGCGCCTTGGCGGCGAAACCCCTGAGCCGAAGCGTTAGCACAGCCTCGTCCATCGGAAAAGACCGACACCCGCAGACCAGAAGCAACTCTGCCGTGCAGTCTCCTCGCGGGCCGGCAGCAGAAGGGGCTGGTGAAGCATGGGGATGTCAGGGGCTTATCGTACTTGATCAAGCGATATTCGTGGGTGATCATCCCGCCGGCTTTCCGGATGTCGTTCATCGCGCGACTGACGACATCGTCTGGCGTGTCGTTGGGAAAGCTGACTATCACGGCCTTCTGGACGTCGACGGCGAGAGCACCCTGCGCGGCGGCCAGGACGGCGACGGCGACGGACATGAAGCGCATTTTGGGCAGCTAGAACCGGACACTCGGTTGAGATGGGACTCTCGGTAGGCAGTACGGTTCGTGGAGGGGCAGCAGTGTTCGCAGAAAGTCCTGGTCCGGTCGGCAATGGTCGTGATTTGCGGCGCTGTTGATGATGTATGCAATAGATTAGAGGGGTGTGAAGAAGGTGAGTGTACTCCGTACTCCGTAACTCGTATGGGGTGCGACAAGTGGCCGGCGGCTTGGCCTGGAGAAGCGGATCCACCGTTCCATGTCATAGGTGCAGGGGATTGGCGCTGGCGGCTACTAGTCACGTGTACCTAACGGATGTATGCCATCAGGGGCCGGATCTGGCCGATTCGATCCACCAGAGACAGGAGCTCCCAAATTTTTGAAAGGGGTTCTCTATAAAGTCCTGGACTCTCTCAACTCTACCAAGTATTCACACATACTTGCGAATCACCCCTGGCTCTGGTTGAACAAGCGTATCGGCAACATGAAAAGGAAAGAAATATCCGTTGCCATTGGCTGGCGGGCCAAAAGAGAGATTGATAGGTGCGACTGGCATTACCTACCTACCGCCGCCGCAATGCTGCAGCAGTCGCCAAGCGGATGTTGGCGCGGGCTAATTACTATATGAATGCATATCGTGCTGATCGTGGTATTCGGAACTTCGGGTTACCCAGGTAAGTACCTGCGCAATAGTACCATGAGTTCTCGGCACGAGTTCCTACCGATTGCGCTCAGCTCGGCGCTCAGCCCAGATGCATCCATGCTAGGATGTTGGCGCGCAGCAGGCAGCGGTCGTGATGCTGCGCCCTCAAGCAGGCCCTGGACCCCAAATGAGTAACAGTAGGTACTTTAAGTATTTAATGTCCAGGCAACTGCACACTCTTCTCTGAGTCTTCCGGACTCCCACTTGCCCTGCTGCTCTTGTGATTCACTTCTGTCATCTATCATTGATAGTATTCCATACACTCACGCTTCCTACCTGGTCCGCTGCTCCAAGCTCCATTCAAGCTCTCAACCACCGAGCACCATTGTCACTATGCGAACATACGCTGTCTTGTCTCTGGCATCTCTGGCCTTGGCCGTGCCGCAGAGCTTTGTTACGACAGAGGTCACGACGACCTACGTCGAAACCTATATGGAATCGGGCCACACCGTGACTACGACCGCAACTGACACAGGGATGGTTGTGGAAGCAAGCGGATCTGCTCAAGATCAAGTTCAAGAGGTCCTCTCCAACCTGTACGGCACCAACATCCCACCAAAAGCAACTGGCGCCGTGGCCACCACCCTTGCCGACGACATCGACAGATACGATAGTTCCCTGGTGCAAGAGCCCATATGGTCGAGTGCCGCAGGGGCCATCGTATCCGCTGCCCTCACTGCCTTTGGCCCGTCCGGGTACTATGGTGCTTTGACCGCGGGAGGCTTTGCCCAACCGGACTTCACCTCGGCGGACTGGTACAAGACGGGCGTCCCCAAGAGCTTCCAGGCCGTGTGGGCAAGCGTCGACAGCGAGATCCACGACATCCAGACCTCTGTACTCGACGCCGCTGCCCAGCCTACGTCTACCGGCAGCTCCGCCGCGACCACCACCACCGACTCGGGCTCCGTCGCGTCCACGAGCACGAATACTGGCGCGGCTGCGCCTGCCCGCGCCACGGCACAGGCTCTGGGCGGATTGGCAGCTGGCATCGCCATGGCTGCTGTGGCCGGACTTTGATGAGTTGAGCTGTGCGAGACTGTCTGTCCACTGCGCCCCATGGGAAGATACACAGCTCCGTTGTAATTGTTAGAGAGAACCAAAATTGCCTGGAATTTGAATTGAGAATTACCCCAAGAGACAGACCTTTGGCGCATTATGACTCGGCATGTCTGAAAGCTTGCGGACAACGATTGTTGACTTGCTACCTAGGTAGGTGGGCTTATTCTTGTGACGACAGCCTGATGCTCATTTGGTCTGCAGGCATCTCGGATGCCTGTGTCTGGCAGCCACCTGCTGGTAGACACTCTGCCTCGCCTCGATTTCGCCCCCATGCGCATTACGCGCGCGCTCGGGTGGCGCGTAGCCCCGGTAGCCGTAGGATGCGAAGGCGTCATCGCAACGTCGGCATGGCATCTCGGGCGTCCAAGCTGAGCTTTCTCTCGCCATCGAATCCAACCAACGTCCGGTGATGTTTCGGTGAGCATCCGACGGCGCACACATATTGGCTTCCTTCGTGGGGGCGCAAGGAGTCTGGGCGCCTAGTAGGTAACGTAGGGGGTTGCGCGATGTGAACGCCATGCCGTCGATGGCGAGCTGTGCAGGCTGGTGAGGCTGGGTCCTTAATATGTCGTTCTCCTGCAGCCTCTCGCACAAGCGGGGGCCCCCTGCAACCTGCGCTGCCTGCATACTGAGACTCCGTATCCGTACGGATACCCTACAAATGAAAGCATTAGGGAGCAGGGGCCATGGGGTCCGTCAGGGGCTGAAGTCGAGCCAGTCGAGCCTCGCGACGCAAGCTCGGAGGATCGGGCCCCCATGGGCCATCGCCTCCCAGTGATAGGCAAGGTGGTAAGGCGATGAAGGAAGAAACTTGGCTATGGCACCCGGTGGGCTCTGTCGAAAGGCATTCTGGTAACAAACAGGTCGTTTGGCTTTCCTGCGCTTGGCTTTTAAAATTCTTTTGCTTAGGCGGTAATCCCCATGGCGACGAGATCGTGAAAGGTGAGATATGGTCGCAATGCTCATAGATATGACTTGAATGAAATAGATTCGGGCCGCATTATTACCTTAGTAATCTCGTAGCCCGCTAGACGATCGTCTTGTGCAGGTGGCAGGATCGTCTTGTGCGACGTTCCGGCCAATAACATGTTACAAGTGCCAGCACCTCGTAGGACTTTCCAATCAGGTCCTAGATAATATCGAACCCCGGCTGGATACATCATACATACCTCATCTGTGCTCACAGTCGGCAATAAACTTGCAGGACGACTGTGCCGTATGCTACGGAGTACTGGTAGTTACTAGTGAGCGGAGAATCTGCCCACCCCGACGCCCACGAGCCACTGGGTTAGGGCACCCTTGTGACAATAGGCTGAGTGTTTATTCCCTGGACAAAGCAAAGGAACCTCTTGCGATATGAGCGTACGGCGTACGGGATAATAGAAAGGCAACACGCGCCGACAACTGCATACTTTCGTGACGTTGTCAAGAGAGCTGGCACTACCTTACGGATACGTAGTATCGCATTCCCACAGAAAAGACCCTCTGTGCAGTACTGCAGTAGGAGTCCCGTCAGTCTATGTCCTTTTAGGAACTTCCGGTCCTTTTTAGCAACTCCCGGGCCCGCCATCTTCCCGGCCCTACTCCGTACCCCAGTCCAGGAACTCCAGAGTCGTCAGCCTATAGGCTGTCGACGACAGGAATTTGCTATTGGTACGAGGGGTTGAGATGGAGATGGCCTAAAATAGTAACTACAGCATCTCGTCGTACTCGTTGCCGGTCCCCGAGCCAGTCCCCTTAATACCATCCGACCTGATAATATATCCTGTGGACACAGCGCCACAACTTATAAAGTATGGTAGGACTACGAACTATGGTCGCACTGCATGCAACCCAGTCGCGAGTCACCAGATCCCACGATGATCTGCCCGCCATATAAATGAGCAGAATAAGACCGAGACAGCAGCTCTAGTCTACACAAGGTCCTTCTCCAGCCCGAGCCTAGCAGGAGAAAGTCTTCAAAGTAGGACCTCACGGCTAAAGGCAGTCAGCAACCAGCACAAACCTACTCGGCCACACAATTGAAGGATACCGTCCTGACTATGGCTTTGCTACGTCAAGCGCTTGCCGGGCTGCTGCTCTCGCTGCTCGCAGCGGCACCCGCGCTGGCAACGAATCCGGTCTATGCGCATTTCATGGTCAGCCGAGCCCGGAGAAGCAGACTTGCCCAGGAGTCGAGGGGGAGGGGACTGACCAAGTGCACCTGCAGGTTGGCATTGTCGGGAGCTACACCGTCGACGACTGGAAGACGGACATGTCGCAGGCCCAGGCCATCGGCATCGACGGGTTCGCGCTGAACTGCGCGCCGCCCTCGACCGACAGCTTCACGCCGCAGCAGCTGGCCAACGCGTACCAGGCCGCCGAGGAGCTCGGCGGCGGCTTCACCGTCTTCATCTCCTTCGACTTCTCGTACTGGACCGACGACGACGCCGGCGAGATCGCCGACCTCGTGGGCAACTACAGCGCCAGCGCCGCCCAGGCCTACTACGACGGCGGCGCCATCGTGAGCACCTTCGTCGGCGACACCTTCGACTGGACCGCGGTCAAGGACGCGCTCCCGGACGTCAACATCACCGCGCTGCCCAACATCGAGGACCCCACCGCCATCCCCACCGACACGGGGCTTGACGGCGTGCTCTCGTGGTACGCCTGGCCGACCGACGGCGACAACAGCATCATCCCCGGGCCCATGACGACCAAGTGGGACGACGAGTTCATCAGCAGCCTTGACGGAAAACCTTACATGGCTCGTAAGTATCCTGGTCTCGTCAATGGCTTCCACCAACTATTCCCTCTTACTGACGCGCCCAACAGCCGTCTCGCCTTGGTTCTTCACCCACTTCAGCTCGAAGAACTGGGTGTTCATCTGCGAAGAGCTGCCCACGCAGCGCTGGGAGGAGATCCTCAGCCTGAAGCCCGAGCTGGTTGAGATCATCACCTGGAATGGTACGTGTGGCCCGAGAACGAACGCGGTGGTAAAATACGCCGAGCAGTAGATGACTGACTGTGGTGACCGGCTGCAGACTTCGGCGAGAGCCACTACATTGTGTAAGTACCATCCACCTGACCCAGCCCACCCTCCCGAACTCCCGTGCTGACCAGCCTCCCCCGCACCAGCGACAGCGAGCCCGACCACTCGGACGACGGGTCCTCGGCCTGGGCGTCGGGCTTCCCGCACTCGGCGTGGGGCACGCTGATGGCGCCGTACATCGCGGCGTACAAGGCCGGGGCGGACGCGCCCACGGTCACGGCCGAGCAGCTCGTCTACTGGTACCGGCCCACGCCCAAGGACACGGTGTGCACGGGCGACGCCCTGGCGCAGCCCGACGGCGTCGAGTACCTGTCCGACGTGGTCTTCGTGGCCACCATGCTGACGGCGCCCGCGAATTTGACCGTCACGAGCGGCGACCAGGCCGCGCCCGTCACCGTCGCCGTCGACGCCGGCATCCAGACCACCAACTTCACCATGGGCGTCGGCGCCCAGACGTTCGCGGTCACGCGCGGCGACGGCGAGCAAGTCATGGGCGGCACGGGGGGGCTGGACATCGCCGACTCCTGCACCACGTACAACTACAACGCGTATGTGGGGTCCTTCTCGGCGGCGTAAGCCGACTTTGGTGGGGGTCTCCCTGATGCTTGACGGCTTTGTTGTTGAAGGATATGATGGATCGTGTACAAGTAGATGGCTTTCAAGACGACCTATAGTGAGCGTGCTCAGGGCTTGGGTATTCGAAAGCCGCATAGTTTTTGCGGCCATCACGTACATACACGTCGCTGATGCTGTAGTATACCTATGGTCTATACTTAATGAGCCCTGTAAGAGGCCAAGTCATGCTCTCTCGAGATACTTATCTTTCTCACGCAATAGAAATTGTCTCTACCTAAAGTCAGCTGTGACAATTGAACACTCGGAGAATGATGCAGTGGTGAGCTCTGCGCCAATGTCGCTGGTTTTTGGACTTCAGCATCGTAATATGTTTTGGCTTTCAATTTCTGTCAACCGTGGCTTATGTCTTAAGTACCTAGTTTTATTCCTGTGAGAAAAGTAGTTTGCACAAATGATCGTCCGTCCGAGGCTCACGGTCACATCGCTCTATGGTAAGAAGTGAAGAGAATATTTGCATGCATGGATCGCGACACCTCGCCCTCCTTATCGGTAGCAAGCCCGGCCCCCGAGTCCAAGGCCAGGACCAAGACCAAGAAGCGCAGAGACGAGCCTGAGGAGAAATCGGCGTTCGAGAGTGCTAGTACGAGCGATGGCGCCAACACCCAAAAGACCACGATGAAAACCCCTATTGCTAAGGATCGGCCCACGTCATTCGACCCATCTTCCAGCACCACCGCCTCTCGCTGAGGAGATAGGGCTGAAAATGTCACTGAAGAGAATGCGCCGGCATGGTACCGACCCAGGCAAAGAGCAAGAAGTAGAGAGGTCTGACAAGAATTGCAACGCCAGAAGCAACGTCACCCATAATCTAGAATCTGAGGCTCCGCAGACAAGGAAAAGGTGATATGACTTTACCGCGGCCCAGGAGGGACTCGAACAGCCAAATAAGACTCGCGTCGTTTCTCCGCCTGAGATCACTGTCCAATCTTGGTCTCAATGCCTGCGCAGTCGGACTGAAGCAAGACGCCCGGCAGGTTGAACTTCTTGACAGCCAAAGCACACGGCACTTCACTTCAAGGAGGTAATCGGCCATCCCTACCACAATTACCCGGGTCCATCCTCCTATCCTAACCCTCAAGTCGACACAGCGGCAACCACGACAAAAGGCAATCTAAACTGCAGGTAACTTATCAGAGTGCCTCTGCCAATTTGTCGAGCATATCAAAAACCAAATCGGCCACGAGTGCCGGGTTGTCCACCTGGATGAAATGTCCGCAATTCTCCGCAATGACCGGACCCTCGGCTCTATCCGCAGTGGTGATCTCTGTCAAGCCCCTATTGTAGAGCTGCCAGGCGGGATCCAGGTAGTTCCTCGTCATGGCCAGAGGGGTGGCCATGGAGCCCTTCGCGCTCTCCTCCGCGAACCAGTCCGGGTCGTGTCCGACGACCAGCACGCGTGGCGGCTCGTCGTTGAAGCCCCGCAGCCGCGGCCCGTCCGCGCGCGGCAGCAGCGCCGCGAGCTCGCGGCGGTCCAGACCCTCCGGGTTGCGCGCGGTGGGGTGGAAGACGCGGCGCACCCGGGCGCGCGTCTCGCGCAGCGCGTCCGGCGTGACCCCGGGGGGCAGGGGCAGGGCGGCGTCGGGGCACTCGAAGCCGTCGCCGTCGGGGTCGGGGAACAGGCTGACGAAGTCCGTGTTGGCGATCATGCTGTCGAGCAGGACCAGGCCCGCGACCGTCCCGGGGTGGTGCTGGGCGTACAGGCGCGCGATGGCGCAGCCGATCGAGTTGGCCACGAAGACGATGGGTCGTCGACGGCCGTCGTCGTCGTCGTCCTTCTCCTTCTCCTCTGCGACCTGGCCGAGGAGCTGGTGCAGGTCCCGCACCACGTCCGACACGTCGTGGCCGTAGCCGGGCTCTTTCCCGACGTCGCCCGGGTCGCGGTCGACCGTCTTGCCCTGCCCGTACCGGTCGTAGGCCAGCATCTGGGGCCGCGACGGGCCGTCGCCATCATCGCCGTCGCCTCCTCCTCCCTCTCCGGCCTGCTGCGGCGGCGGCGGCGCCGCCGCCTCGAGACGGCGTATCAGCTTGGCCATGACCGGCAGCCAGCCGGCCTGGGGCGCGACGAGTCCGTTGAGGAACACGACCAGGAACTTTGAGTACTTGGCGCCCCCCGAGCTCGCGACCCGCGTGCACTCTAGGGCGGCCTCCGGCTTGGTGGCCAGCCTGACGGTGTCAAACACGATCGACGGCGGCAGGGCCACGGCCTCCTGCGGTAACGCGTTTGCCATGATTCGGGTGGGATCCTTGCAGACTGGACGGTTTTCTCGGTGGACTATGGAGTAGTCTGTGCTACTGAAAGTGTCAGCTTTGTGGTGCTGCCCCTCATCAGGTACCCTACTTACTCGATTTATGAGACACGGTGCAGGTAAACTTGGGCGCTCATGAGCAACTCAATAACGGAGGCATTCCAGAGACCTTATAAGGCAACAAAGCAAGGTGCCTCTCTTAGTCAGACATCTCAGCTAGGACTTATCACTGGCTACGCTCACTTGTAACGGCTAGCCTCCTGAAGTGCTGACAGACTTACGAAAACCTTGGCCATTGACTTCGCTGCTGCTAGTATTCTCATCCAAATTTCTAGGCCTGTATAAGCTTAACTTCACATCTGAGTCATCCCGTACGAGCATCATACAAAAGATCTGGAGGACGCGGGGTCCCGTCTGCTCCCCTATAGCTAAGCCAGGCAGTAGATACTTGACTGGCTTTGTGTGAACACAGCAGGTCCTTCAGAGGCTTGCTGGCACTTCCAAGGTTACGTTGGACTCAAGCGAAGCACACCCGACCCAAATCAAACCGTGTTGACCTACCAGCCTATTAGACATAACGAAGACACTCACATCCAGCCACCTGCAAGCCTCCCTCGATGAAGGCATCCAGACTCTACCGCGACGACACGGTATACCAGCTTTTCTCAGGACTGTTGAAATGAAACCCTCGAGCAAGAGAACGCAACCTCACAACGACTGGAAGTAGCTGAACAAGTTCCTGTTATGATCGGGCAGGGTCTGTCCGCTGGGGCGGAGCGCGCCGTAGACCGAGAAGTATTCAGCAGGTTAACCAACGTTCAAATTCTGGCATCGCTGCCGAATCATACATATAAGAGGTATGGCTATAATAGACGCCACTGCCGCGTTAATACCACATGCGCGACCTGACCTTCACCGCCATCATCCCCGGCAAGACTGCAACCTGGTGTCCACAACTTATTTTGCACGGTCCGGCCCAGTCTGCCGGTAAAGCCTGTTTCCTGACCGTCTCCGTGGTCCACTGGTCAGTGGTCGGTGTACGGTGTACTTCGACGTTCATTGCTGAAGTGCCGGTCCGTCCCCCCCTGCACGACAATCGCGGGCGGTCGAGGATCTCCCCAAGGTATCCGGCCACACCTCGGTCCCGCTGCTTGTGCGGAGAGATGCAGGGGAGCCGTTGCTGGCCTATCGTGGCGAGCCAGACCTGAGTACCTGTTTGACTCAACAGCGCCTCTTGGCTACCGCGAGTTCTTTGCGAGCTTCTGCAGCTCGTTGAACGCCTAGGTACAGGCAGCCAGGAACGGGGCAGCGTCCAGTCCATCCCTGTCCGCCCATCTATGAAGGGCTGCAACAAGTACAGAAATGCCCGTCGAAGTTTTGCAGACTATCCGAGAGGGTTCAGTACAGAAGACATGCCGGTAGTCACACTGGGTGATGCGTATCAGCTGCCGGATCATCAGTGCGAGCGTGGGGGCCTCACCACTCCTGGGTTATGAGAATCATGAGATGCTGAAATGGCGTACATGAAGCCCCGAGATCATGCAATTGTGCTTTTGCGGCACTGCGGGGTGAATGCGACCCTGCCCGGTACCTACTTGCCAGCCGTAGGGTATCAATCACAAGCTTTCAGGATCACACGAATGGCGTGCTATCCAAAGACGATACGACTCCAGCGAACATGCGTCCCCGAGGCCTGGGCATCTCCTGAAGATTCGATGACCACATAATAACTCCCAAGCTATAACTCACCCAGTGCAGAGGATGACTGCAAGGTATCTGAGCAGCACACCCCAGCTTCATGTGACTATTCGAGCTCTCTCCCCAGTCTAAGTTACAACGCGTCTCCGGTCAGGGCTATCGGTGAGATCCCGTTCGGCTCGGCATTCAAAGCGCGGCCGAGTCGGCTCGGCACCGTCCCTCGAGCAGACAATAAACGACCTGCTGCTGCTGCTGCTGCTGGTGTTATTACTACTGGTGCTAGTGGTGGTGGTGGTGGTGGTGCTACTGGTAGATACCTACCCGTTTCGTATTCAGCAAGCATGGGACCGCACCGGGCTCGCCATACGGGGGACTCGCGGATCCACGGGGGTTGGCTCTTCGTCCAGCCACGGCCCATTCCGACAAAATTCAGGACAGCCACTTTCCAAGGCTGCGGGCAGGACAGCGTCCGACTTCTGCCTATCCGGCTCCGTCGCGTGTGATGGGGACTGGGCGACCATTCGGGGCGTTGAAGGAAGAGCGCAGGGGTATCACGCGGCAGGAGACCAGCCCCTCGACCTGCCGACAGTGACGGGTTTCTCATAAGCCTCCCTGTCTTCTCCCGTGTCCTTTCATTGCGCTACACCATATGCCTTGCGTGCGGACGCAGTCGGCGGCGCCTCCTGGAGAAGCTGGCCTTAGGAGTTGCGAATGGGCCAAGTCTGAGGCAAGGCCCGACCACGCAGGTGGTTGGTTCACAGCACTGAGTCGGGAGCCGTCTACATACACGGAAGTCAGCTTCGGCTTTCCTGACCTGCACCAGGGTGATGGTCAATATCAGGCAGTTGGTCACCGTTTCGGCGTTTCCATGAAACGACAAGTCGTTTATCAGCATAAAACACAGCCAGCATGAAGATGCGCGGCTGCATTGAAACGCTGCAGAAGCCCCGCGTCCCGTAGATCCAAGGTCTGCATCCTACATCGTGGAACATGGTAAGTGCTCAGGCGAGGCGGCATTGAGAGAGCGGCCGATGCCTTATGTGGTCCAGCCAGTCCCTGGATCGGTGAGCAAGACTTCCCCTTTCCCCTCGCCGAGATCCCCTTCTGATCCCGTCTGCCGCTAGGGCACTGACATAGTAAGAGTGATAATACCCTGTCTCCTGTGCCGCGAGTCAACTGCTTGACTGACTTCCCGGGTTTTGGAGAGGTGGTCTGTCCATGCCACAGCATGCCACTCTGTCACAGCCCAAGCCACAATGCTGTCACAGCAAGACGGGACGATCTGCCTGCCCTCAACAACGTCCTAATCCGGGGGCAGAGAGGTACAGTGGTTCCACAAATACCGAGAACCTGGCCAGGGGCTTCTTGGGAGAAGAAAGAAAAGATAAATACAGCATAGAAACAGATCCCTGCGAGTGGGTACTTAGGAAGCATGTTTCGAAGCTTATTTTAGAGAAAAAGGAAAAGAGAAACATCAGGGACTAAAGCAAATTACCAGCAAGATAAGCACATGGAAACCATCAACCTCACAACACCAGGGCCCGCAGGAATTTGCTGGCTGTCACTAATCCGACCACACTAATTTAGTGGTAAACAACCCGCCAGGGCGTTACGCCGCAGACGAGCAGTCGTTCGAGTCGTTGCCCATCCAAATCAACCGTAAAGAACTTGTCAGTAGTGGCTCGTGGTTATCCATGGCATAATGCTGCTTGCTATGGTAAGGGTCAGCGAGAGCTTAGGATTCAACTCACGAGCTTTCTCAACTGGATCACATTTGCATTGCTTCACCTCTGCCTCGTCACCTCAGCTTGAGTCTAATCACCAGGGTAATATAATTCATCTTCCAGAAATGCTTAGGTTTAGCGGTAAGTCTGCCCTCGTGGGTGTGATGTTCGTACTGCCCAACCGCACTTCCCGTTAGCCGTTGAAAGGCTTGCTGATAGTGAATCTGAGCTCGATGCCATCAAGCCGGCTGGTCAACAGTCTCAACTGACGTGATGGCATGTCGGACTTGTTTCCAAAAAATAAAATTCTTGGGTGCTATTTTTGAGGTGAACATTGCACTAGGCATACGCCGTCATGCAGCCAGTCGAATAGTCAAAAGGTCGCCCGGTGAACGAACTCGCTTGACCACATAAAGTTAAGTACGCAGTCTGTCCAAAGTCAGGCAGCATTTTTTTGCTGTGATGCCTAAGCAGATACTGTTTCGGGGATGGCGAGGGCGGTCAACCCAGAATGCCATAGTGCCCGTCAGTGGGCTTTCTGACGTGTCGGTGCTGATTTGGCAATGTCTTCTTCAAGCTGGCATATCTCGCCTAAACTGGGACCGGAAAGTATTTTAGTTTCTGCCGTGCGGAAGTGATTTCCATCGACCTTAAGCTACTAGTAGTGCTGACTCCTCAAAGACTCTGGTCTGGCATAGTCCGTGGGCATGCTGGCAATGAAAACACCGTCTCCATCGACGGGAGGGCCCTTCAATGGCGCCAGGGGGCCTTGGTGAAGCGGATGTGCAAGCGGGCATGACTGGCGTCAGTCTCTTCCCGAGTCCCATTGCCTGTCTGGCCTGTTCTGCGCGGTCTCCGCCAGAGGTACAGGTGATCACTCTCACAGATGCCAATTGAGGACTGGCCATATGCATCTCGAACGCTTTGAGGAGCTCGGCGGAGCGATCGGCGGGTAGGCCAATACCGGGACAGAGACCGGCATTGGCAGCGGCAGAGACCGCGGGAAGTTTATCGACACAACCGCAGTCCCGGCACGAGGTGACGAGGGGATCTCCCGCCTCTATTACCTCGCAGGGTCTCGACACGTGCGGCGAGTCCCTGTACCGTAGGCCTGCAGCCTACTAATAAAAGACACGCCGTGACGCCGTTGCACTCTGCGTTACACAAGCCCGCGGTCAGCGCCGTATAAGAGCTCTGGCCGCCGCCTCCAGGATGGCGACGTGGCAATCAGATCAGGCCTGATCGCTATCGGCCCTCGTAAGCCCGCTCTCATCCGGATGGCGTGCAGGTGATCCTCGATTCCTCAGGGTCTTAGCGATGGACGGTGATAGGGCGAGGAGAAGGCATGACTCGTATGGGAGGAAGTCCGCATGGTGGAAAGGAATCGCTACGAATCGCAAGGAATCGCCGGGAACCGTTGAGGCACGGAGCGCGCCCAGGTGTCGCCCAATAAGAGAAACCGAGAGGAAGTCGAAAGTCCTCTGCAGCGAGGCAGCTAGAAGGAACACGGGCGTGGATAAGTCAATGCAGATGTCCACTGTGGAGGGTGGGTGGCATTCGGACTCGGGTGCAGTTTGTCGCCGATTGGAGACGTTCCTTGCCGGTGTAATGGCTGGGTCGGGCGCAGGCCCGCCTCCCCACGGCTTTGCTGCTGTGTACTTGCTTGCCAGCGCAACTTGGAGTTTCGAACGGACCCGAAACTCCAAAGATCCAGATGATGATGTCAAGCTTTGGCAAGCTTGGGCGAGCGGTTGAGAACTTGAGACGAAATTCCTGCTAGAAATCCGCAAATGCCCACGCCAGAAGACGGGGACAGGACGGGCAGGACGGGGATAAACAGGGACTTGCTTGGCTCCGCACTAGACACTTTAGCTCACCCACCTATCCGGGCCGCGGACTCGTGGCACGCGAGACTGTGGACACACTCCGTAGGGCCCGAGCTGGAATAACGGGTTACTAGAGGACTCACGTGGTGTGGTGAACCCTCTTCGCTTCGCTTAGAGGGCGCATAAAGTCTGGGACAGCATAAAGTTTGGGACAGCTCTAATTTATATGGTGATCTCATACAAATCACATTTTCTCTCTTAAATAACTCTTTAATTATAAGGCTTATAAACCTCTACCTTATATTTCTGGATAGAGAATTTTATTCTCTATCCAAAAATACCAGTTTTGGATCCGTGCAGTTATCTGTTAACTTTTAATCACTAAAAACGCGTATAATCACATAAAGATTACTCCGAGCCGGCCGGCCGGGGGTGCGGGCGCCGCCAGCTATTTCTATCTCCACGAATTCTAACCAGAAAAAATTAAAGAAAATTATATATGAAAGAGGGAGTTATACGCATTCCAAAAATACAACGTGCACTTTAATCCGGTTCTATGTGGCTGCGTAATCGCCGTTTCTAAGTGCACTTTTGTATGGGACGAGCTGTCCCAGACTTTGTGCTGTCCCAGACTTTATCCGCCCTCTAAGCGAAGCGAAGAGGGACCCCTACCTAAGGTGGGCCCTCTAGTACCTGATCAACAAGAGCGAAAGCTTCCCGTTCCGATTCACCACCTCTTTGGATGTACTCGCCCAGATTAAAGGCATCTCGGGCTCAAAGTTGGTCGGGGTACCCCACTTAGAGCCCAGGCAGTTGATTAGACAAAAGACTGTTGATTAAACAAAAAGTGTCGGTACTTAGGCTTCTGTGAGGGGTGCTAGCAAATCTAAGTACCGCTATATGCCCATAAAAACACGTGAATTTGTGGGTAGACCTCGGTACTTAGATTTGCTAGCATCCCTCACATAAGCCCAAGTACCAATACTTTTTATTGAATCAACAGTCTTTTGTTCAATCAATGGTCCCGACTAGAAGTGGGGCACCCCGACCAACTTCTAGTCGAAGGGCGCCTGTAGCCCCGACGAGTAGCCGTATATCTTACAAGCTACCGAATCTTTTCTTCTAATGCCCATTCGAACGGGAATGCGACGTCAAGAGTCATCGCCCATATATACCAAGTAATTACCGCGGAAGAATACTAAGGTACTTACAGGTACCTATTTCATATGTCCAGAAACCAGCGGGAATGATGTCAAAATAAACCCACCAACCTAATTGAACTCAATCTTCGATTCTTTCCAGCCTAGCCGAGGCTAACAAAACGCCGTCATCATCCAGAAGAACCCCCCTTTTTACGACGCGCCAGGGGCGCCCACTCCAAAAAGACGCTGGATAAGTTTCACGAGTCACCTCCTCGGAGACTCGTGTGGATGAACCCTTATGGGCACGGACGGTAGTAGGTATGCTCGCATTCTCGACTTAGAGCCAGGCGCAGCGGGCAGGACGGGATCCTTCCAGCGGTTCTCGGTTCTAGCCAACAGAGGGTTGAAACTGATCGCCCTCCTGCCACGGACAACTAATAACGTTGCCGTCGGCTTGTCAGCCTGTGGCAGGCTGTGAGGCTGGCCGTCCGGCGGCGCGGCTCCTTCAATTTAAGCTGACTTTGGTTGCATGTGGTGAGTATGGAGACGTTTTGTTGTACCGCGTACCTTATGCTAAGTGTAGGAATTACGGAGCAATTCGTACTTTGTACGGAGCAATCATGGCTGGCAAAGAAGAAGAAGAGGCCGCGGCAGCAAATTCGCAGCAAACCAACGAGCACTGAGCCTGCGATCCCAGCAGGAACCTTGTTTTCGACCAGCCTCGACCATTCGGTTGCTCTTCCACCAGATCCGGCGATGGGCCCGGCACGCCCCGGCCAGAATCCTTCTACCACCAGTGCGGTAACGCTTAAAATTGTGAATGCCCACAGCCCCGGGCCCGATCAATTGCTGCTGCGGCCTCAGCAGTAGCAGCCAGTAGCACGGCTAGAGCATACAGCAGTAGCCTGTAGGTAGGTCGGCAGCGTGGTTTTATAGCATTTGGTGCATCTCGTACAGATCTGTACCAAGTAGTTTTCGGTCCCGTGTACGTTCACAGGTTCGTAGTATCGCCGTCATGGGCCTACCGAGCCTACCTACTCATTGACGATAGGCACCGTAAAGGTGCGCAACGGGCGCGAGACTGACCTGCCGGCCACCAACCACAGACATAACAAGGCGGAAGCCTCACAGTCTTGGTGGCATCTGGCGTCACATCCGTCCATCGACGCAACCACACTGCGTCGTGACCTCTTCACCAGGCATCGCATCAAGTGCACCGACCGGGCCGGTCCTGTCCGGCAAAGTACAGGGACGTACTGCCGGCCACCGCGCGGCCGAGGTGGACAGGTCGCTCCCCCGCCGACGGCGCGGGGAGAAGCACTTCTGGCGTGGCAGACGATGGGGGACCTGGTACCTCGCGCGGTACCTAGAGCGGCGTGGGGTGGAGGCTACAGCCCGCGCCCCTGTAAAAGCCACCCCTGAAGGACTGGCCCTTTCCAGTGCATGGGGCCAGTGATATGGGGCAGATTGGGCCTGCCCCGGCGTGGCCCGGCTAGCCCCTCTTCCCCCCTTGTCCAGCTTGGACGCCATGGACTTGCCTTTGCCCGTGCACGCCGTGCTTCCATCATTCGTGCATTGAGTTGAAGCCGCCGCCCATTGGCAAATCTCCCAGCTCCCGCGACCCCAGCACCCAGCCAACCCGGCTAACCCAGCCAACCCAGCCCGCCAGCAACTTTTGATTAGTGCGCACCTGCGAGCTCTCACCCCAGCGCCCAGCGCAACCCTTCCAGCCTTCCTATCTCTCACCTTATTACCTGCCTCCCCTTAACAACTCAACGCATGTAACTTGTTCGAGCTGTCTGACTGTCTGCCCATTCTCTGCCTTGTGGCACGGGTAGAACAGCCGCACAGGCCTACCGGTACCGCTACACGCAGCGCAGCACACCACCGCAAGCTACTCGTCGAGTTGCGTCCATGCGCGTCTAAGTAGGAGGCAGCCTGCAAGCAACGGCGGCGTCGCGCATCATCGCAGTCAAGCGAGACCGACCAGCGAACTAAGTGAACTGCTTTTCTTCGCATCCGCACTATCCTGACGCATCCGACGAGCCGTCAATGCATCCTGCAGTCGCTGCTTGGGACAGCAGACGCCGTTCTGCCAAGCCATAGAGACATGGACATCGATCCGTTGGCCTCGAACCCGCTCACCCCGAAACTGCCAAACTCGACGTCTCGGGGGCCGCCGAGAAGGGATCTGTCAACGAGGAATCAGAGGGGGGTTGCCCGGGCGAGGCGATGGGATTCCCGAAGGACGCCGGCGCCCCAGCTGGCACAGACCGACGATAAACTTAAGTCGCCAAAGGCGCGCGCAGCCCCAGTGGTGACATCCAGACCCTTGGTACCGCCTAGCGAGAAGAGATCGGGCAGGCAAGATGGGGACTTCGCGAAGAAGTTGGCTGTGGACGAGAAATCGAGCATCACGCCGGATGGGGGCTCGGCCGGCCGAGAAGGCAGACAGTTCACTGTTGGGCATGTGGGCAGCAACGGCCAGATATTTCTGAGGTAGGTCGTCAGGAGGCCTCGCTCGGCCCGGTGTCCATGAAAGACGCTACAATGGCCTTACTGGTTACTCTCTTGTAGTTGAGAGGGTACTTGTATGCGACTCGGGAGAACGGTGCTGACCGGCTTGATGCAGACCTACGGTCCGCCCGCCAAACCAGAGATATCCCCAGCCGCCTTTCAGTTTCCCCATCACTCCTCCGGGCACTGCCGGCTTGGATTCTCTGGCGCACGGCCAACACAAGGCAGAAGATTCCAGCGAGCTTCAAGGCAGTCAATGGACCCCAACGCCTGGAGGCGACCCTTCCCCGTCGCCGGGCATGGTGCACAAGTCTACTTATTTTAACATGAGAAAGCAAAAACACACAAGTCGGCATCGTCGTGCCATGTCGGACTCCACCATCCAAGAGCCCACCCCAGTACAGGAGGGCGAGGCAGGTGCCTTCAAGGTCGTCATATCCAAGCCTCCGCTTGAATCCAAGTCCAAGACAACCGAGGACCTTGACCCCGACAACGGCCCGCTCCTGCAAATCTCGATTCCTTCGTGGAAGCTGGGCACTCCTAGATTTACTCTGAGAGGGACGCCTCTACTGCGAGGATCCTCCTATGCGCCAAGCGAAGATGTCCGTTCGAGCACTGCTTCTTTCCGGGGTCCTCTGCGAAACAGGAACTCGTTGCGCGTTCAGCCATACAATCCCCAAACTTCGAGTTTCCTCTCTCCACACACCCAGCTACCTTCCCCGGGCTTGCTGAGTCCTGTCAGCCTCCCCTCACCTCAGATACTCCCACTTCGAGCAACATACATGTCGGCTCAACCGCCGATTGAGCCGGCCATGTTCGAGGCGCTCACCTTCAAGCCAGCCTGCGACGACCGGTCCATTGTACGCTATTCATCCCTCACCAACTCGGTGACGGCAGCGACACCGCCGCGTCTGGTCGCTGAGATCACGTCGCCGACTTTCCTCGATTACGAGCTCATTTCCGACTTCTTTCTCACCTTCCGCTCATTCCTCGAGACGTCGGATCTGCTCCGAATGCTAATCGCGCGCCTCAGATGGGCACTAGCCCGGGACGATGAGATAGGTATGATTGTCAAGGTACGCACATTTGTGGCTATCAGACACTGGGTCTTGAATTACTTTGTGGACGATTTTGTAGTCGACTATTATCTCCGCCTCACTTTCTGCAACCTCTTGAACGACTTCGTGGACGAGCTATCCGTCGATGAGCGAGATCGCAAAGTCCCGTTGAAGATTCTGGGGGAATTGAAAAAGTGCTGGAGGCGTGTTTGTGCGCAATACTGGGACGGCCCGGAGTTCGAACCGTCACTGAGCCCAGAGAAACCTATCGTACCAGGAGGGATAGCTGGACACCGGGACCCGCATCTAGACCCCAGCTTCTGGGAGAAAGACCTGGAAGAAGCACCTCAGCTTTATGAGGTCCGGCTTCCTGAGAGAGATTCGCGCCCCGATATCAGCTTCTACGCTGATGTATCCAGAGCCGGTCATATCGACTCGATACTGCTTGGTGGAGTGCGACCCTCGACACCGGAGGAACGGCCAACACAGCTTGATAGGCAGCAGACCTCACCGACAAGTGTCGCCAGCCTTGACGTGGCGTCATGCTCATTCCCTACCAAGGGTCTGCGAATGGGTGAGCCCAACGCGAGTCTGGCACTTGGTGCGCATCCCGTGGATCCCAGTTCCATCTATACCACGGCCGACCGCATCGCCTCTACTCCACGTGCCTTGACTGGGAAACGTATCAGGCCGCAGCACAGGCGCAACAACAGCCTCACGGACTCTTTGAAAGAGCATGAAAGCCCAACCGAGAAGGTGCTGTACAAAAACGCCGAGTTTCTGTTAACCCTGCCCTACGCTGGCAGCCTTGTACGAGGAAACCTTTTCCCTCCCGGCCAAGCTCTCGTCCACCTCAATAGCCCAAGCGCTATGAGTCGGCAGACAACCGTTTTCCAACCGCAAGGGATTCTATCCAAGGGCAAGCTTTCTGCCTCGGCAATGTCAGGGCAGGGCATGAAGAGACTGATTGGAAGTGTTCGAAAGGCCCTGAGCAGTCGGGGCCAAGGCGTATCCCCGACGCAAGGAAGCTTTATCGACATTGCCCCAATAGGGCCTCGTGGCGCCACGACAAATCGGCTCCCGGGTACAGCCATTGTGCCACAGGCACGCCGGTCTCGTCCCAACGGGGCTGTCCAACCCCTCCGAGTCGATCTCTTAGGGGCCAAGGTCGCGGACGACTTCAAGAAAGCTGTCAGGGAAGATGCCGCTGATGCCAAACTGGAGGACGAGTCCGCCAAGAGCACTGTTGCTGGCGTCGATTACTCTGCCGCTCATGTTGACTCATCTTTCGAGCTGCGACCAGTGAGTGATGCTGCCATTACTTCGGGAAGCAAGTCGATTGTTATCGTCGATGGGACTTGGCCTTTAGAGGACCCAGCAGCGGTGTGGAATCCATCTGTTGAGGCTTTCGCGGACAGCGTGATGCCAGGCAGTGGTACGAACAACCCAACACCACCGATCACACCTCCGGGCCAGCCAGTCAGAGGCAACACTCCCAGACGGTCTTCTTATATCCTTGGTCAGCATGTGCTTGACCGCTCGGTCAGCAAGGACTCTCTGCCGCCCCCAATCCCTGGCACGGGCGCCCTGGGGAAAGATGCATCAGCCGACGACACCCCAGACGGAGCTCCCCCTTCGATAAACTCCGCAAGGCAAGCCTCGAGCAAGCCGCCTATGAGCTATTTGAGACACCATAGGAGACAAAAATCGAGTCGCAGTTATCGGTCGAAGGGCTCTCAGGCACGTCACCGATGGGTATCTCATCAGAGTGGCGCGGCCAGACAGTCAACCGTCAGGAGTTTTGACGCTACCACATACTCGGGGAGCTCAGTCAGGTCAGAGATAATGCCTCACCCACTACGGGTCCTTCGGAGACGGCCGGGGGGAGATCTTCGGGGTGCCCAGAACATTGCCGACCTCGACACCTTGCCCTTGCATAGGTCAAGATCTGTGGTGTCGCTCACTACCTACTCTGAGTCTCTCCGAAGTTCATACCTGATTAGTCCGGATCGAGACTCGAGCGGCTTTGTCGATGTCGTCACCAGCGACTATTCGCGGCACCGTGGGGAGGTTTTTTCTCTGGGCGCCTTGGCAGAACAGTCCGGCAAGCGGCCCCTCTCTCTCTTCAGTACTCATTCCTCAAAGCCCGCAATGAGGCCATCCTTCGAGCTTGAGGCACAGAAGCTTGCTCAGATACCAGATGACATGGACGATGATGGGGGGGTCGAGTCTGCTCTTCTGAAACTCGAGGGAAAGTTTGACAGGAAAAGGGTGTCTAAACTATCGATGGAACCCCTGAAAATACCCGCCAGAAACCTGAAGAACCCCAGCGCCGGGCGCGAGTCAATAATCAGTCCGGAGGGCGGTAAGGAGGAGAGACGCAGGCACCGCCACCTCCGCGTGGTCGAAGACGACACACCAGGGATCTCGCCAATTGAGGAGAACGAGGACCATCCCACCGATACGAACGCACGATTTCATCACTCCGCGGTCAGCTCTTTCTTATCCGACGATTCGAGGGAGACCTTTAATTCGATCCCTCTGCTCGAGAGAGGCTTGACGGACAATGGGCGCAGCAAGACGGCTACTCGGGAATGGACTGACTGCTCGATCCTAGAAGGACCCGATACCCCTCTCGAAGAGCCAGATCAAGCAATAGCCAAGTCTTCTCTACACCCTTCATTTGAGATAGTGCATAAGACAGAGAGTATGGAAAAGGCTACGGCAGGACAAAATGCGACAACGTTGAGCAAGGACCTCTCGTTCCTAGATGTGGAGAGCGATGATGGCTCAGACCTGTCCTCGGAACTATCTGCGGAAGTTGTAGAAGAGGAAGATTACATGTCCCGACAACCAACCTCTTCCAAGAGGCCTCCCTCAAAGGACTCTAGGTCTGGATCCGATACCTGGGAGGCAGGGCAATCTGAGGCTGGACATTCGCCCAAGTTGACTCTGGTTGAAGCTCTGCGAATGTCTCCCGAAACGGCCAACGTGCCCGAGCTACACGAACATCAGCTCTGGTCTCTTAAACCACTGCCGCCAACTCCTGATACTACGCCAACCAACGCCATGTATCACCAAGCACTCGAACTTCCCCACGACCCCACTGGCACTCAAGAAGCCCTCCGTGATGCGCCCAAGTACTCGGAGGAATCCCATCACCAGTCATCTATTCATCTGCCCTTCATCCTCGCATTCGATTCGGAAATACTGGCACAGCAGTTCACACTGATCGAGAAGGACGCGCTGAACGAGGTCGACTGGAAGGAGCTGATCGAGATGAGATGGAAGAACGCCAACAACGATTCCCGCTCCTGGGTCGACTTTCTCCGAAACACAGATGCCAGGGGCGTCGAGGTTGTGGTGGCCCGGTTCAACATAATGGTGAAATGGGCCATCTCAGAGATTGTGCTCACGCAGGACATGGAAGAACGGGCTCGTTGCATCATCAAATATCTGCATATTGCGGCGCACTGCAGGAGATATCGCAATTTTGCCACCATGAGTCAAATAGCCATCGCTCTCACATCCAACGAGGTAACGCGGCTGACCAGGACGTGGACGCTGGTTCCACCCTCGGACGCGAAGACCATGAGCGAATTAGAGAGTCTGGTCTCTCCAACCAGGAATTTCTTCAACCTACGGGCCGAGATGGAGGGCGTCGAAGGAGTCACGACGGACTCGGGCTGCATCCCCTTCGTGGGCATCTATACGCATGATCTGCTCTTCAATGCGCAGCGGCCATCCGAGATAGCGAGCTCGCCGACGACGCCACCTCTGATCAACTTTGAGCGTTGCCGTCAGGCTGCCGGGGTGGTGAAGACGCTGCTTCGGCTTCTGGAAGCAAGCACCTACTACCAATTCCAGCCCATCGAGGGTGTGACGGAGCGCTGTCTCTGGATGGGCGCTCTGAGCGACGAAGATATCCGCAGGCACGCGGAGAACCTCGATTGAGGCGACTCGATCGAGTTCCAATTATATACACGGGACGCGCAGCGTCATCTCACTCGAAGCGGTTGTTTTGAAAGTCGACTTGTACATGATGTAGCGGGGACGGACATGACGACTACGCGTATACCATATTCTACCGGCATCGAATCTGTTTTCTATAGACGAGATATCGTGCGCACAGACGGCAGCGCTGACACAGTCGAGGAGACAGAGCTCGACATAACGGCCGACATCTTACACACATGATACCCCCCCTCACAGGAGGAACTGCATTCACCACCATCCATGATGCGGTGAAGAGGCTATTTGCCATTGTATTGTTTCTTACGCTGGCTTTCTACAGCTCGATACCTATCTCCTTCGCCATGCATACCATCGCTGTATTTTTCATTTCATGTACACAAATTATCAACTGTCATCCACCCCCCTTGAGAAGACGCGCGAGCCAAGCCGGAGCGGTTTCGCATAAGGAAGGGATTTGTCCATCATTACCGGAGTTTATAAGGCTGATTTCTTATGTCGGAACTGATGCCATGAACGACGTAGCGGGAGGAGAGGGTAGCAGGGTGTGTGTGTGTGTGTCCCCGAGGGTGAGGAATTGTTGGAGATGGACGGGGGAGAGAGAGAGGAAGATGACGAGGGAGAGAGGGAGGTTGTAGAGCGACACAGGAGGACGAGCTACGCTTCGCGCGGTCGATCGGTCGACCAGATACCCCCCGATGCATTTGCCTTTTAGTAGTAAGTAGGACGTCCAGCTAGTGGATCTGCAGCAAGAGAGGAACTATTGTTGAAAGGTCGCTCCAGACTCGGTGTGTTTTTCCCTGCCACTATCCGTACCTACGTGGGGTTCGTACTTGCTCGATCGTAGATATTTGGTAGGCTCCCTTCCCTACGAATATGCTGTGCGACGCTGGTGGGAGATGCTGCGCTTGGTGGCAGACATGCCGCTGCTGTGTGGCACGGGGAAATGCAGAGATCGCCCGCTTCTTCTCGGCTGACAGCTCGCTGGTGGTGGTGGTGGGAAGGCACAGTTTCGTTCGGCTTGTAGCAGATCCGAGGATCCTCGAACCACAGCGGCAGCCAGCCGCGGAGGTGGAGCGGCTCCATTGGATGTGCCGAGTCTTTGATCGTGCCCGATGGATATACTCGATGATGTAGTACATCTGGACTTTTCATGTCATGTAGTATTACTCGCTTGTTTGCTTCAGGCGCGAAGATGCAAGGGATGATAGTATCCGTACTCAGATATGTGTCAGGAGCGCGCGCGATAAGTCACGCTCTTCCTGTGGTACCGGTACGGATGATATGTTATTTGCTGCATGCAGGCTTCGTATTCGGTGCGGTTACGCGTGTGCGAGCAGGCCGATGGTAAGGTAGGGATGTACGGAGTATGTGGTATTACAGATACTACTCGCGAGTTATTACCTGCTCTTCACCCAGGCATGTCGACCCCTGATCTTCTATTTGACAGCAGCGCCACGGGCCATATTTGCAAGTACTATACACCATCTACTAACTCTGTATTACCTGAGGATTACCTGAGGCGCTGGTACTAAAACTTGTACGGTACAGTACTCGTCAGTAAGATATCTATCTCACCAGGTACTTACCTATAGTACTACTACTCATACGGAGTTACTTGCCGCGCAAGGTAGCATTATTCACAATACCTCATACTTAGTTAGGTACTTAGTAGTTGTCCATTCCGCGCTACCTCAGAGCTCACCGTCTCCTCTTTTCCTACCTCCTAGGTTCTTCGTCTATTTCAGTTCCCCGGATCAGGCACTGCCTTTTAAAGTTTTCAGCTCTGCCCAAGTCTAACGGCCAGGACATAACCCCCTGTCGCCCCCCTCACGTGGCCCCCCCACGACAGATGTCATGCCAGCAGCACTAGCTGTAGGTTGTACCTAAGCTGCAGCTGGGATGCAGCTGGACCATTTGACCCCGGGCCGGCTCTCTGGCCGGACCACATCGCCAGCGGCTTTGGTGGTTCCGGCTGGTCTGATTCTGATCCACATGGGTTTGGCAGCTCGGCTGTGACTGCAATGTAGATCTCTGGGACGCCAGAACTTGACCTATAATACGTTCGGGTCCCACGGAGTATAGGTACGGGGCAATACGCTACTATGTGCTGTAACCAGTATGATATCAGGCCAAGCCTACCCCCGGGGTCAAGTCTTTGTCTCGATCCGCCTTGGTCCCTCCCCTCACTCTCTCTCCCTGGCCCACACACGCGCACATACGCGCACGCGCACATAGTACTCTGTTGTTACATAAGGACATATCCAGTTCCTGTCGTTCGCCACGGGAAATCAGCCCTTCTCTCGCGACGACCTCGACGACCACGACGACTGCGACCACGACGACTGCGACCACAACGACCACGACCCAGCCACAACGATGGAGGCCACATCACCGCCGGTGGCGACGCCGACGCCGCCACTTCTTCAGCGGCTGCTGCTCCAGCCCTCGCAGAGCTGGGCCGCCGCTGCCCCCGCCAACGCGAACGTCTGGCTGCCCACACTGCTGGTAGTTCTGCTCGCCGCCGCAGTCCTGCTGCGGCGGCCGGCCCTGCCGGCCAACGCGCCCGCCTGGTTCCGGGGCGGCGACTGGCCGCTGCTGGGCGCGCTGTGCTTCTTCTCGGCGCGCAGCGACTACTTCCGCGACGCCGTGCGCCACGTCAGCGGCGGCGACGGCGACGGCGACGGCAAGGGCAATGGCGGCCAAGGCCAACGTAGAAGCTTCAGCTTCTACATCGGCCGCAAGCGCGTCGTCGGCATGGCCGGCGAGGAGGGCCGCCGCGCCTTCTTCGAGAGCAGGGATTTGAACTTTGGTGCTGGGTGAGTGAGCGGGTTTTGGGGAGTGGGTTAATGAGGGGGTAAGGGGAGAGGGAGGAGGTACGATTTCGATCGACTGACTGACTGACTGGAACACGCGAGTCTTCTAGGTTCGCCGAGCTGCTCACCGGCCAGCCGGTCACGAACGCCGAGGCGGACAACTTCAACCAGATCTTCAACAAGTCTTTGGCGACCCTGATGCGCAAGGAGAACTTGGCCAAGACCCTCGGCGCGCTGACGAGCGACACGCGCCGGGCATGCGAGAAGCTGCTCGCCGCGCCGCTGTGTGCCGATGGCAAGTGGCGGGTGACGGACCCGTTCGAGGTGAGCAGTGAAGAGGACCCTTTGCTCCCCTATCCAGCGCTTCTGAAGAACCGGTCGCTCTGTCCCCGGGAGTAGACATATACTCCTGGGATGTGATCCCGTCCTCCCGGTTGTGCTCGGCGGAGCAGCTTTGACAAGGGGGCGATTGCTGACCCGCGATGGTGAGAAAGAGCCTGTACGAGGTCGTGTACCAGCTGACGATGCGCACCGTGGGCGCCGACGACATCGCCGAGGACCCGGCGCTGCTGCGCTACACGCTGGCGCAGTTTGAGTACTTCGAGGAGGCGGCCTCGACCGCGCGCGTCTACCTCCCCTGGCTGCTGACGCCCTGGCACTTCATCCGCCTGTACCGGGGCGCGCGGCTGGCCATGGTCTTCCAGCGGCTGGCCGAGAAGCGGCGCGCCACGGGCAAGCGCGGCACCGACGCGCTGCAGTACCTGCTCGACCAGGGCCTCGGCCTCCGCGACATCGTCACCTTCCAGATCAGCTCCCTCTACGCCGGCCAGCTCAACAGCGGCATCAACGCCGCCCACCTGCAGTGCTTCCTGGCGGCGAGTCCTGAGGTAATGCTGTTCCCGGACCCGTTCCCCTTCGCCTGCTGCAGAGTAGTTGCTGACTCCAGGTGTTGAAGTGGCTCACGCGCGTGCGCGCCGAGGTCGACGGCGCCATCGAGCGGCACCGCGCCGGGCCCGAGCAGTCGCGCGCCGACGTGCTCGGCACGCTGACGATGGAGCACTGGGAGGCCGAGTTCCCGCTGGTGGACCTGTGCCTGCGCGAGTCGATCCGGCTGGTGATGCCCGGCGCGGCCTTCCGCAAGAACACGACGGGCCGCGACCTGCCCATCGGCGCGACGGGCGAGGTCATCCCCGCGGGCGCCTTCGCCGCCTACATGGTGGACGACGTCATGCTGGACCCGGACGTGTACGCGGAGCCCATGAAGTTCGACCCGGGCCGCTATCTCGAGGACCGGGCCGAGGACCGGAAGGTGCCCCATGCCTACGTGGGCTGGGGGGCCGGGCGACACCCTTGCTGTGAGTTGCTCCCCCTTGTTTTTTTTAGACTATCAAACCGTCTTGCTTCACTCGACAAGTCAGGAGTTCGGCAGACAAAGACGCTGGCTGACACGCTGTGTACTATTTCCGCAGTGGGTATGAGGTTCGCCAAGCTGGAGATGTCCATCATCACGGCCTACTTCCTGGCCATGGTCGAGTTTGAGATCTCCGACAGCGAGGGCCGGCGGACGGCCCAGGTGGCGCCGATGAAGTCCCTGAACAGCCATTCGGCCAAGAAGCCATCGCCGACCGCGTATCTGCGCTATAGGCCGCGGGAATAGGCTTGGTCAACGGCGGCCCGGCTATCGAGAGGAGTGCGCGGGAACGGGACTCGCCACGACGGGGTTATCCGCCCAATACCCTAGCCTCACGGAGGAGGATTTTCCCCAATGGCGAAGGCGAAACGGGACCAGAAGGGAGGAACGAGCAGATTCTAGATCGATGCATATAGCAGCCGCTCTGCCGCTGCCGCTGCCGTCGCCCTACAGACATGGCGTTTTTCTGAGGTGAATCAATTGACGCCGGACCATGACATTGTGAGGAACAAGTCTGGCTGCCGGGTATGCCCCTGAAGAGCTATCCTCCTCGGCTGCATGAGCGGGCGGTCTTTTCTTGTGCTTATCTTGACGTATGCTCGCCTCGTCGTCCTGTGATTGGGTCGGTCCGCCATCCTCTGCAGCTAAGGCAGCCTCATGTCTCACAGTCGAGGAAACACTGAGGGGTCCAGTATGCTCTTCTTACCGCCACGCAACATCCTAACGTGAGCTTCCTGCCTGCGCTCTCCAGGCTGAGCTGAGCGACAGCAATGCAACGCGCCGGAGGTGAGACATCTCCTTCGCGAAGTCAACTACCGGTAGCACTTACCGGTAAAGGAGGCCATGGAGATAGGTCAGTGGCATCGCGCTACGGTCGTAGCTTGCATCTAGTGCAGGTGGCGTCAGGAGATGGCAGCGACCTGAGCGACCCGAACAAAAGAAAAGCAGCCGGCGTTTCGTCGCTCGTGATATTAATAATCGTTGTTGACCTCTCTCCTTGGACCCCTAATTCTCCCCGCCGCGCTGCTTGGTAACCTTGAACTCACCTCCTCCCCTTTGCAAGCTGCAACACACTCAAGGTTCAACACCCGCCCAGGCCCCTCTCTTTCTCTGCCCCCCGTCTCTCGAGTCGCCGGGAGTCAAGTCACGGCCAGGCCCGGCCCGGCCTGCTCGCTCGCCCGGTCGGTAGGGTACCTAACCTCTCAACCTACCTACGGGATATCGCCCTCTCCTCCCCGGACCGCTAGCGAGAACACAGCCACCTACCTACCTACCTACCGAACCACCCCCATCACCCAACCAACCATGACGACGGTCCAACCGGCCGGGAGTAGCAGGACGACGACGACGACGAAGATGACGAGATGCGCCAACCCGGAGTGCCCCTCCTCCTCCTCGGCGGCAGCGGCGCATGAGCCGGAACTGCTCCTCTGCGCCGCGTGCGGCGAGGTCCGCTACTGCGGCCGACCGTGCCAGCGCCGGCACTGGCCCGCGCACCGGGACGCCTGCCGCCGGGCATCTGCCGCATCAGAATCCGCCGCGTTGAACGCCGGCGCCCACCACGCGAAAGGCGCGCCCGCCGGCGCGCCCGCGGCAGTGCGGCACTACGTGGAGGTGGCACCGCGGGACGCGCGCGCACGCGCCCTCGCGCTGAGGGTGGGACTTGCGCTGCCGCCAGCAGAGGAGAAGGGGGAGGGGGAGGGGGAGGGGGGCGGCGGGTTGGCTGACTTTGGGGGGTTGATGTGAGTTTTGGGTCGTGGTTGTTCCTCTGTTTCCCTGAACCCCTTTCTCGTCCCCTTCCCCCTTTCCCCCACACCCCCTTTTGTGTTATTATCTCGAAAAGACCCAAAGAGCAGGTGGATGGATGGACCGATGGATGGATGGTGAGTGCTTACAGCAGCCGGCCGGCATTTTTGCTTGCTCAGGGCACCGATGCGCCGCCTCGTGGTCACGGGGAACGACACCCCGGAGAATCTGCGCCTCTTCTTCGGCGACGGCAATGTGGACGATATCCACGAGCAGTGCCGGATATCAGTACGTACAATCACCAACCTCCACATCCACCCTCCTTTTTTTCCAGCACGACGACGGCGTCTGTTTCTCGACGCAGTCGTCTCTTCAGACGACGACGGGGGCAAACAGGCCTGGGCAGGAAGAAATAACTCGGCCAGCTGATGAGATAACTCATGTTTTCAAATTTACAGGTCCTTCTGGATCCACCCCCGGGATCCCCTTTGCACACCGCGGCCCAGCATTACGACCGAGGCTGTCCAACCTGGGCGCCGCGGCCGGCCTCGGCGAAGGAGAGAGAGAGTTTGCAGGGCGTCAGGGACATGCAGCAGGTGATGCGGCGCTGGTAGAGAGGGAGAGAGGGTGGAGATGGAAGGAGAGAAAGAGAGTTATTGACTGTTGCGGACTCTTTTCGGGTGTGTGAGTCCTGCCTGTGCATCCACTTTGGCAGCAACTGCAAACAACTAGGCCAGGGAAATCCAAAGGCAGCCAGGGGTGCTGGAACATGGCGTTGATTTTGAGTACCAGACCATAGCATGAGGGTTGCTCTAAGACCAAGGGGACAGTATGGTCCTGGTCCAACGATAGCGGGAGAGCAACTCGAGTGCTAGGTTGAAAGGGAGGATCTTCTCATCTCGGAGGCTATTCAAGACTCATGAGTTGCTGCACTGCTAGGTACTTAGGTAGTCGACCTTAATGGTCGAGTTATGAGTTTACGGAGCCTATGGTTACTCTAGGTGCAGCGGCTCACCCTTTCCTGTGTCTCTGCCAGCCAATACCGCAAATCACAACGTCAACCGTGCTACCAGCCAAAGACAATCGAATGCCCACATGTGGTAGTTATAAGGGTATAAGCTAGTATTCTTGTTATAAAGCATGCCCATTGGGGCGTTAAGCAATCGTCTGCCGGGACTGCTGCTCCTGCCGGTTCTCCGGCTGGTTCCAATGCTGCAGGTGGTGCCAACGCTTGCCAACGCTGGCGCCAATGCTGGCGCCAATGCTGGCCAATGCCGGTGCCGATGGGGCACAGAATATGAGGACAACATCACTGGGTTGATCGGTCTCGTCGTATGGAGCCATCCTCTCTGCGAACCAGGCGTAGTGCTTGGAAATTGACATTATCAGCCTGCCAAAACACACGCTCGTCTTCATGATATCTAGAAACATGGGAACGTATACCGCCGTAGTCGAATCATGTGTATCAGGAACTTGCTAAAGTCGGGTTTTCAGGTCAAGTACAAAAACATACCAGGTTAGGTAGGTACTAGGCGCGCCAAATTCTCCGTGGCCCGTCACCCTCGCCAGGTCAAGATAGGTCCCGAGACGTGTTTCTGTAGAGGATATCTGGCTCGATGAACTCTCGCCCGATGGAGGCTAAGTAGGCACCACACCAGCCAAACATACCAGATGCCATGCCCTTGGATTGGCTGCGGTCCCAGGGTACCAGTAGGTCCGGGGCCCAAGGTACCCGTACCGGTAGGTCTGGGTTCCATGATAGGGGAATTTTTCTGACATGCCTCACAAACAACTCGTATCTCAAAGCTAGGAAAAAGAAAGCGCGAATGCCACCACGATGATAGAAGGTAAATGCCGCTTCGGAGAGCTCTAAATGATAATTTCCTAGTTACATGTCAGTCAACAGAACAAGGAATAGCGCGGAGACGTGGTAAAGGATGTATGATGAAAAGCACTGCGGTGTAAAGCACACTTGTGCGGGCACCCAGCCTTAGATAAATGCCGTCATTACGACCACAGTTGATGTGCCTCTGCCATTGCTGCTGCTCTGATACGGGTATGACGTTGATAGCCGAGTATGTACAAAAGGGCTTCAAACTCCCATGTTCTACCAAAAGCCGCCGCAGGGTTCAAGGATAAGGCTGGGAGGTTGTGAGGAGGAGTTGTAGTCTTACCGAACCCCATCAAGGCCGCACGAATGCAATCCTCAATAGCTAAAGTCTGCACCGTCTCCCAACGTGCGAGGCACGTCCAATGCAGATGTCTTGCGCGAAGGCGGGAATCATAGGAGTGGCAGGACGTGGTCCGAAGAAGTTCCTCGAAGATTTCGAGTAGGTACATCGCACGGAGTGCTTTGACCCTCTCAGTGTCCGTGGGAGGCTCCGAGTTTTCCACAGCGGCACCACATTCGACGATCGAGAAGCGATGGTTGAAGAACGTGACAGCCTTGTGCAAATCCACAATATCGACAGCCTTTCGATGGGTGAGGAGGTCGTTCTCTTGCACGCGTTCCCAAACACCGGCCGTACGGTCGTCCGCTAGGTACAGGGACGCAAAGTGCCCGGTATGCAGGCTCAGCTTGTCGTCCTCGTCAGCGTCTCGGGTGGCGTCGCCCGAGTCGTAGTTATAGGCCAGACTGCGGATGACGGCGAGCTCGAGGATGGAGCTTTCCAGGATCTCCCGCCCGAGTATGGCGCGGTAGATGAAGCATCTGGAGCCCCTGAACGCGTCGTACATTGCGCGACATGCGGTCGCGGCGGCGGATACGGACTTGATGTCAAGATACCCAAAAATGTCCACCATGAGCTCGGTCGGGAGCCGAACAAGGGGCTCGGCAGCGGGAGCGGCGGCACTGGTATTGGACATGGTGAATAAGCGTTGAGTGGGAAAGACGGACGTTGATGGAAGAGACCACTCATAAGAGAAAAAGGCATCCTTCTTATACATTTGTAGCAAACAGTTTGCGGAATGTAGGAAATTTAGGTCTCAAAGCAGAGCTGACTCACTAACCCAACGTAAAGCGCAAATAGAAACGTCCTGAAAGTTCCAACTCGTCTCAAGTTAAGTCCGGAAATATTTGATGGGCTTGATTTGTCCCAAGAGCCAACATCTTAAACTCTTGCAGGCGACCTGCGATGAGGTATAAGCCTGGAAGCTATGTCTTCAAAGTACACTCTCTTGTAACTACCAGGGTAACTCACCAGATATTACTGCACCCCCGTTCCCCCTTTCCCATGGTATATGAGAGATAAGCAGGGTCAAGCCTCTGCTTCGTCAAGTCCGACGGCTGGCTTACAAGTATTTCCGAGAAGAGGATAGATTGTTATACAAGCAGCAAACTCAAACTTTGTTGCCCAGCAGATGCCGACCAACTACTCCACGAATAACCGATCAACTATCTCGCAACCCCCGAATTAAGTTAGCCATCAATATCAAGGCTTCATCTTGACTACCTCTCTCCGCAGACTAAACCAGCCTTACCTCCGGCCCCGCCCGAGTACGCAGACACGACGAGTCTGGACGCGGAGGTCAGCGCGTCTGGTCCGCCGAGTGCCAGAGCCCCGTCGCAATACTCCGCGGCAGCACAGCCGTGAAAATCTCTCTACTCAGCACTCTAGAGTCCAAGGGGGCAGGCGATAAGACATCCGCACAGAAGACCATCCGAGAAACAGTCCGTAGACTGGGGTATTGCAACGGCCTCTGACTAGACAATGCGGTGACAGATCAGGTTGTCTCGGCCCTATCAGCAATTCACCCCCGTTTTGCGTGCTTCAAAACTCAGGGCAAGGGGCTTGGGTATACCCATCGCAAACTATACGGCTTTGTGCATGCCCTGGGTGGACCTGACCAAGCAAAAACCATGGCCTTGCCAGCAGGTATGCCTGCCACTCATTCACACTCAAAACCTTCTGATTCAGTCAACATGTTTGTCTTGATTTCAGCTAATAGCTAGGGGCAGGCGGGATCACGATCAAGCTAACCCCTTTAACAGTACAGGGCATTCCCCGTCCTCAGATGGATTAGTCGATTAAGACTAGCCACCTAATTCTGATATCTTTCCCTCATTAGTACTGTCAAGTCGACCAATACTCCCCAGCTTTTCCGAAATCAAGTGTCGCGTTCAGGATGTGATGAATGCAATTACCACTGCGGGTTTGCAGGCTGGCTTGCATGGTGGGTGGGACCCTCCCAGTCAACGATGCCCCAACTCTGGTCATCTTGCTGAGCCTGGGCCTGTCCAGGTTGCTGTCCAGAGTGCTGTCCACCTTCATTGGGTTGAGCTTCGACATTGGTGGTACCAGGTTCCTACCACTGGCCCGTCTTGGCGTCGGTTGCACCCCATTCACCAGCGGGAGCAGCACCGGTGGCGCCAGCCCACTCATCGGTACCATCCCAGTTGGGAGCGGCCTGAGGCGCACCAGTGAAGGCAGCGGGCGCGCCCGGAGCCGCCTCCCAGTCACCAGCAGTGGCAAAGGTACCAGTCTCGATGGCCTGGGGTCCGACTTCCTCAGCGCCAGGAAGCTTCTCCTCTTCAACCTTGTCCTCGTTCTCAGCCTCAGGGTCGCGGTCTTGAGACGCGGTTAGCACAAGTTTTCAACAGGTAGCATATGTGTTCCAACATACAGAAGTAGAGATCGACCATGACGTCCCAGGGAGTCTCGCGGCTGGCAATGGTGCCACGAATGCGGAGGACCTCACGGGCGAGCATCCACCAGACGCAGCCAATGGCGTGGCGACCCTTGTTGTTGGAAGGAATGGCAACGTCGACGTACTCGGTGGGCGAGTCGGTGTCGCAGAGAGCGATGACGGGGATGTTGACGTAGGAAGCCTCCTTGATGGCCTGAGCATCGGTGCGGGGGTCCGTGACGACAATCAGGCGGGGCTCCTTGAACGAACGCGTGATGTAGTTGGTGAAGGAACCGGGGGTGAAGCGACCGGCGATGGCAACAGCACCGGTATGGGCGGCGAACTTCAGGACGGCACGCTGGCCGTAGGGACGGGCGGAGATGACACAAATGTCGGCCGGGTTGTCGACGGCAGCAATGATGCGGGCAGCCATGACAATCTTCTCCCTGGTACAGAAAGGCAACGTCAGCGTTCGCGTTCTGCTGCCGGCCGCGAGAAAAGACAAGAGCGACGCAACTCACCAGGTCTTGCCAATGTTGACAACATTGACACCGTCAGCGCGGGTCTTCCAGAGGTAGGGCTCCATGTGAACCTGGAGGTTCTTGGAGCCGAGGTGGCATTGCGCGGCCAGGAGCATCTCGATGTCCTGGGACGTCGCGTGCATGCACGCAGGAAGGTTTGAGGGCGCCATTGCTAGCAGCGGCTTCCTTGAGAGGAGGAGGGTGAGGGTGAGGAGATGGTGGAAGTGCTTTGCGCGGACGTCTCGTTGGTGAAGGTGGGAGAAGTTCGCGATGCTTGCGAAATTCCACAGAATATTTGGAGCTCAAAATTTTGGTGGGCTCGACCTTTGCTAAGCGAGTGAGACAAAGGCGGCTAGCGTTAGTGGGGGTTTGGACCGGGGTGGGCCGGCACTGAGATCCACCGCAGATGTACCTAAGTACCTCTGGATGACCTAATGAATGTCGGAGTGTGGAACTGCATTTTCTCCGAAGACAGACCCGCCCAGCTGCAGCCCAGCTGCAACCTCCTGCTGGGCAAGGGCCGCGATTGGAAGCTATCGAGGCAAAAAAGTTGCCGTAATAATACAACTTGAGTCTGGATGTTCTCGAGGCGCGACTTCTCAGGCGACTAACCTCTAGCTGTCCGCTATGCCGCCACGGGTACCAGGCCTCCAGGGCCTGGGCACATTTTCACGTAAGATCCTCGAAGTGTTTACATCCAAGTGCCAGCTAAAAGACGGGCAGTGTTCCTGCGACCGGCAGCAGCCAAACCTACGGCGTCGCCCCCCCTACTCCCCAGGACCCAGACCGCGTCCATGTCGCAGAGGGAGAAGAAGCAGCTCATGAAGCAGGACCCGTACCGCTGGGCGCAGATGCAGCAGCGCAAGGCGGCGCACCTCCAGCGGCGCGAGGTGATCGAGGCCGACCGGGCCGCGCGGGCGGGCGACCCCGTGCGCGGCGTCGTCACGCCCTTCGTCGAGTCGTTCGACTCGGCCGGGCAGGCGCCGCTCTCGACGCCGCCGCTCGACGAGCTCGGCCAGCCGACCGAGGAGCCGCACCCGCTGCCGACCTCGCCGCACGTGCTCAACAACCTGGTGCGCCGCGACGAGCTCGACGCGGCGCTCGAGAACGCCTACGCGCTGAGCCGGCCCCTGCCGACGCTGGCGACCGAGACCGACCCCGAGCTGCAGCAGGCCCGCGAGGCCGAGCACGACCGCCAGCACGCCACCGCCAAGGAGGCCGTCGAGCGCATCCTGCACCTCGCCAAGGGCTCCGCCAAGGACCGCCGCCACGCCAACATCCGGAGATGCGTCGAGACCTTTGGCCGGCACAACACCGACATCTCGCTCGGGCCCCAGCCGCTCTCGAGGGGCCAGGAGCCTCAGGAGCAGCCGGGCCGTGCTGGTGCCGACACTGGTAGCAGCGAGGTCCAGATCGCCATCCTGACTTCCAAGATCCGCGCTCTCGCCAACGCTCTCGAGGGCCTGCATGGGCACAGGGACAAGGTCGGAAAGCGTGACTTGAGGCTCCTTTGTCACAGGAGGCAGAGGTTGATGCATTACATGTACCGCAAAGAAAAGGGCGGCACCAGGTGGAAGCACCTGATCGAGACCCTGGGGCTGAGCGAGGCTACTTGGAAGGACCAGATCACATTGTAGTAGACCCAACCCGAATGTACGATGCGCTCGAGTGTACTATAGACGGTCTAAGCGAACAATGCAAATACCTCAAGATGCCCATTTACTAGTATGCATGTAGTGTACAACGCCAGGCATCGTGGCGTCCTGAAAACTTCCTCGCCGCTTGAGCTAAAGCTACCACATACGTGCCCAGTGTCGCCATTGTTGGCCGCACAATACCTGCGGCGTGGACCCTGACCCTGGGTATCCCAATGCATTATTTCTACAAACCCTCGAACGACAGAGCCTAATGATGAAACAGCGATATGAAATCAAAATACACTGATGTAGTTGCCAATCCTCTCCTTCTGGTTCTGCGCTATGCACTCGGCAATCCACGTAATGTTCCGGATCTCCTGTCAGGAAGTTAGCAGCGGTCAGGACCAAAACCGACCAGGTTGATAGACTGGGCCAACTTGCCTGCTCTCTCAGCTTTACCCATGCGTAGACGATAGCGTAGGTGAATTGTCTCGTAAAGGCGTTTTTGGAGATCTCCATTTCCTTCTGGTAGAACATGTCCTCAAGACTCCTGTCGTTGCCTCCCGACCCTCCCGCCATGTTGCCTGGTCCCGAGGGGCCGCCACCCAGACCCGCCGCGTCGAAGAAGGTCTTGTAGTCGGATACGCCGTCGACAGCCAGACGCACTCCCTCAAAGTCCTCGGCTCTCGAGAGCATCAAAGTGCCTTCTGGGTAGAGTCTGCCAAAGCTGGGGTACAACTTCTTACGGTCCCCCTTGTTCAGCTCTGTACCGAAGGAGTTCAGAGTGATGTTGATCGCTCGTCTGTCGGCTTCGAACTCCAGAATCTCACCCATGACCTCGGCAGTCGGGGTGCCGGCCATGTCAGGGTGTGTGTTAACGAAGTTGTAGAAGTCTTCGAGGTAGTTCTTGTACAAAGTGTTCCGGACGATCTCGATATTCAGCTCGTCCAGGTCCTGGTGGCTCAGGCTACCCTTGAAATAAGGGGCAAGTGGCGTCTCGATCAGCACACTGTTGTAAAGCTCCTCGATGTTCGTCGCGACACAGAGTACAGGCATGGTCTCGAACCAGCCAAGGGGGTGACAGCGTTCCAGCAGCTCCCGGGTGTCACGTTCGTGAAGGGTACCGGTGATGAGCAGCGCGACGTTGTCAATCATGTAGCCGTAGGTCAGGTAGTCGAGGAACTGCGCCAGCGACCCGACAGCATTGGCCCGGACATATCGAAATTCGGAAACCAGCTTGTCGGTTGTCTTGGCAGCGAGACTGGACGTTGACGGGTTGGGTGGTAGAGAGCCTAAAAAGTCGCCGTAGGCAGGGCCGAGTTGGAGCTTGAGATCTGCTCAGATCAGACATACGCCTTCTTGAAGAGACAGTATCAGGGCTGCATACCATCGATAGTCTCGCACTGCGTCAGGTTCGAGTAGTTGGAACCCGTCAGCAGGCCGTTCCGGTATCCACGAACGATGCCCTCAATGTAGCTGTTTGTCTGCGTGAGCATGGAGATCGATCACAGAGCTCACGATAGCCTTACCCATTATTGACGTTGAAGAAGAGCCCCTCCATTCTGTCAGGCAATACGTGAGTGATTAAGAGAAAGTTTCGAGGGTAATAGTCGGTATGCCTGCTGCGTCCCCGAGTGACTTGATGGAAGCTGGCAAGTCAACCACGGAGGTTTGACGTTGCGAGCCCCAAAGGTCATGGGCTTCTGCTAGCACCGTTGTGGACTAGTGCATGAAGATTATTAGCGGAGATGGCTGCACAGCCACACCAGCCACTGCCCCCACCATCGGCAAGCCTCCAAGTACTGATTCGAAATTTTTACAAGCAGCCAAAAAAAAAGTTGATTTTGGTTTGAGCTCTGTCCCAGCTTCCACTTCTCGCACCAATCTGTCTCGGAGAAGGGTCCTCCCACCTCACAAAACCGAAGGAAGCTGCGCAGGAATTCAATTGGACCTTATTTCCATCCTGCAATCATGCCTCTCTTCGTACTTGCCGAGACGCCTGCGGGGTGAGTACTCCTATCGATATCGACACCACCGAGCTTGTGCTGACCAGATAATAGCTATGGCCTGTTCAAGGCCAAGGACAAGAAGCTGTTGTCGCGCGATGACATCTCGGCGCAAATGTCCAGCGCTGAAGCTATAAATTCCATGTAAGCTAGCCGATTCTTCTTGCGGCCCACGGACCGAGACACTTACGAGACACGACAGGCTTTCTCTGAAGAAAATGGTCAAGTTCGAGGACTCGGCTCAAGCACTAGGCGAATACAGCTCCCTCACCGAAGGCAAGGTCACTCCTCTGCTACAGAAGCTCCTTGACGACATCAAGGACGAGAGAAAAGCATCGCTTGCCGTTGCCGATCCCAAGCTCGGTGCCGCCATCAATGTCCTTCCCCAACTTCAGATCTCTCCGGTATCCGACTCTGCCACGAACCAGCTGTTCCGAGCGATCAAGACCTATCTTCCCGAACTGTTCCCCGAGATGGAGCCCGATTTCTTAGGAAACATGGCTCTGGCTCTGTCCCACTCCATATCCCGCCACAAACTCAAGTTCTCCCCTGACAAGGTCGATGTCATGATTGTCCAGGCAATCAAGCTACTAGACGACCTGGATAAAGAACTCAACAACTACGCCATGAGAGTGAAGGAGTGGTATGGCTGGCATTTCCCCGAGATGGACCGCATTGTCAATGACAATCTGGCCTACGCCCGCATCATTATGGCTATGGGTACGAGGGAAAACGCTGCCAACACCGATCTCTCTGAAATTCTGCCTGAGGACCTCGAGACTCGTGTCAAGGCAGGTGCCGAAGTCAGCATGGGAACCGAGATCGGCGAGTTTGACTTGGAGAACATCAAATTGCTTGCGGAACAGGTCATCAGCTTCACCGAATACCGCCAACAGCTCTCCCAGTACCTGTCGTCGCGCATGAAGGCTATCGCCCCGAATCTCACAGAAGTTCTGGGCGAGCTGGTTGGCGCGCGCCTCATTGCTCACACTGGGTCGCTCATGAAGCTGGCGAAGAGCCCTGGTAGCACCATCCAAATCCTGGGCGCTGAGAAGGCGCTGTTTCGGGCCTTGAAGACGAAGCACGACACGCCAAAATACGGTCTGATCTATCACTCATCTCTTGTGGGCCAAGCCACCGGGAGAAACAAGGGGAAGATTGCTCGTACGCTCTCTGCCAAGGCAGCCCTGTGCTTGCGCGTTGATGCGCTGTCGGACCTTAGCAGCGAGGGCGTCGACGGAGCCGAAATCGCCATTGATGACGAGGAAAGAGCTGAGATGGGCATCAGAGCACGGGCTTATCTGGAAGACAAGCTCCGCAAATTAGAAGGAAAGCCCTTAATCTCAAAGGGTGCCAAGATCGCCCCCAACGGTGCTACACCCTCGAAGTTCGAGGTCAAGCCCATGCGAAGGTACAACAACGATGCCGATGCTCCGGCCACGGACTCTACGAAGAAAACACCCAAGAAGCCCTTGATTCAAGAAGTGGAAGACACCCCTATGGGCGATGCCGAAAACGGAGGGGACGACTCGGAGGATGAGGCGGAGGATTCAGATGCTGAGATGAACGGCACAGAGAATGGTAAGTCCCCACCACCTTCCCTTCACCGTCTCCAGAGGTTTCTTTTGTTTCAGACGGTGCAGAGTCTGTTCCCTCTCTTCCGAGAGCGAAGCGGCGTTGTTCTTCTATCGGAACGACTCGAGAAGCAGTGAATCCACAACAAGGATATGAAATTTTTTGTATAACATTGCAATGGCTGACCAACGGATAGGGAATCGCAAAGGCAAGAAAGAAAAGGAGGCGCGCAAAGCTGCACGAGAAGAGAAGCGCTCGGCGAAGAAGGAGAACGGGAAGAAGAAGGCCGGGGATGCTGCGCCGATCACGCCATCGACCCCCTCGCAGAAACTGTCAGATGCCGACTATGCTCGGTTGGCAGAACAAGCTGGCATCTCGGCTAAGAAGTTCCAGCGCAAGTACGAGCGTGGCGATGTTAAGCTGAACCCTGACGGCACGCCACAAGTTGTCAGTAAGAAAGAGCTGAAGAAGCTCAAGAAGGAGGAAGCTGCTGCTGCCGCCGCACCTATTCCGGATTCGGCCAACAAGAAGCGGAAACTGGCAGAAGATGATACGCCAAAGAAGAGCAAGAAGAAGTCTAAGAAGGAGAAATCCTCGTAGGCGTTTTTCGGGCTCTTGTATCATAAGCAGTGGCCTCATTTCAAGGCATGGATCTCGGCGTTGGGGGGAAATCATACCATCTGGCAAAGTGTGGGAGTTCTTGAATTCACCCGGTCGATAGCTTGTAGCTGGATGATATACAGGCCTTGGCTTTCTCAACTGTATAGCATGTTCGCTTATCTTACCTACTCAGTTGCTGTTGACTAAACTATCACATGAAGATGCGAATTGTAACCATGAGCCGGATCGCAGTCAGTGATGTCACTAGCAAAGCTGTGAGGTGAGTCGGTCTTCAGTGGTTGGTCCTAGATTCATGCATCTGGCTGTGTCACTGAAGCCCGGTTGAGGGTGCCCAACAAACCGTTGATGGTGGACTCGATCCTTTGAGGCCGTGGCATCTCGGACAGCCCGGGTGCCAGGCCGAGAAAAGAGAGGGGGTAGGCAATAACAAAGTATATACGCCGATACCGAGTGTGGAACGCACGCAGATTCGTATCGCCTGCGAGAGAAGATAGCCCCCCATCGTGTAATATAAAAAAGCGCCTTGGAGATAGATGCTCAATGCGACGCTGGCTGGATTTCCCGTCTATCAGGGGGCAGAGGAGCAGCCCAGCTTCCGCGATAGCTACCCCGCAGCGTCGTCCGTTGCTGGTTCCGGAAGGGGGGGGGGCTAAATGCAGCATCGCAGTCCCGAGGTTGCAGCGCCGATGGATGATTGTGCCTTCGCGGGTCAGGCAGGTACCTAGATAGGTAGATATGCCGGCCGTTGATATATATATATACCTGAGGTAGGTAGAGCGGGCGACGTCACGGCGCGAAGATTGGCCTACGTCGTCTACGATCTAGGGCCCTCTCACCAGTGTTCAAGACTCCCGCCTCCCTCAAACGACAATGGTCGTGCGGCTCCTCACCGTCTTCTTCCTCCTCGCGGCCGCGGCCGTCGCGGCGGCGGCGCAGAACAACAGCAACGACACGCTGGGCCTCGACGGCGGATACGTGACGCTCGAGACGGCGCACTTCAGCGCGCGCATCGTGCGCGACGCCCAGGTGCTCGCGTCGCTGCGCCCGGCGGCCCGCGGCGGCGACAACAACAACAACAGCTCCTCCTTCGACTTCCTGCCCTTCGACCTCATCGCCGACCGCGCCGGCGACGGCCAGTACCACTGGGGCGACATCACCTACCGGTACCGGTACCTCTCGGCGGCGAACAACGGCAGCGGTGCGTGGATCGACGGCGACTCGTCGGCGGCGCGCCGGCCGGTGCGCGCCGTGAACGCGACGACGACGACGACGGGCGGCGCTGTGGTAACCGTACTGGCGGCGGCGAACCTGGGCGCGACGCTGCCGGCGGGCGGGCCGCTGCGCGTGACGCGCGAGTGGCTGGACGTGGACGGGGACCTGGGGCTGCGGTTCACGGTGACGAACGCGGGGGGCGAGGCGGTCGAGGTGGGCAGCCTCGGCTTCCCGGCCGAGTTCGACAGCATCTTCACGAACCGGGCGGCGGCGGAGATCGAGGCCGCGTGCTCGCTGTCGGACCCGTACGTCGGGCTCGGCGCGGGGTACCTGCGCGCGAACCCCGTGAGCGGCGTGGGCGCCGCGCTCGTCGTCACGCCGCTGGGCGCGGGCGCGGGCGCGGATGCGGCCTCGCGGCAGCTCGAGGCGTACCGCAACCTGGACGAGCCCGTCGTGGACGCGGCCACCGACTACGGCAGCCAGACGTTCGAGGGCCTGTACGAGTGGCAGGTGCACAGCGCGGCCTGGGCCGGGCGCGAGTGGGCCGCGGCCGCCGCGCGGCCGTGGAACCCGCCCACGTCGCGCGTGCTGCGGCCCGGCGAGGCACTGACGGCCGGCGTGCGCTTCACCGTCGTGCCCGAGGGGGTGCGCGGCACCGACGACGCCCTGCGCGCGCTCGGCCTGCCCGTCGCCTTCGGCGTGCCCGGCTTCGTCGTCCCGCGCGGCGAGCCGGCGCGGCTCTTCCTGAGCGCCGAGGCGCCCGCCGCCGGGTTCGCGAGCGACCCGGCCGGGGCGCTGGTCGTCGAGCAGGTCAGTCGGAGCTTTGGCCCGGGCTCGGGCCCGAACTCGAACGGTAAGGGCAAGGGCAAGGGAAATAACGGCACGGCGTTCCAGGCGGAGTACACCGTCACGCCGGCCGCGGACGCGTTCGGCCGCGCGCGCCTGACGGTGGAGTATGCTGACGGCCGGGTCCAGACGGTGCACTACTGGGTCACCAAGGCCGGCAGCGAGGCTCTGGGGGATCTCGGCAGCTTTCTGACGACGGAGCAGTGGTTCAACGACACGTCTGACCCCTTTGGTCGCGCGCCCTCGGTCATGACGTACGACTACGAGAACGGCAGCGTGGTGAGCCAGGAGCCGCGGGTCTGGATCGCGGGCCTCAGCGACGAGGGCGGCGTGGGAGCGTACCTGGCTGCGATGATGAAGCAGGCCACTCAGCCCGACGCCGAGGAGGTCGCGAAGCTGGAGACTTTCATCGATGAGGTCCTTTGGGGCACGATCCAGACGGACGACTACGCCGTCCGGAAGAGCATCTTCTACTACGATCCTGCTGACCTACCAGACTATCCGTACCGAACTGATTTCGATTGGACCGAGTGGTGGTCGTGGGATAAGAGTGACTCGTATGCCATCGACAGGGCGTATGACTATGTGCATGTTTCGGCAGCGTATTGGTCGCTATACCGCGTCGCAAGGGCGTATCCGGACCTCGTCCAGAGCCATACCTGGGAGTGGTATCTCAACCAAGCTTTTAACACCATCATAGCCGCTATGCGGTCGGATGTTGGATACAACACAGATGGCCTCATGGGCGAGACCGTCTGGGGAGAGATTCTCGCCGACCTGGGCCGCGAGAACCTGACAGCACAGGCTGCGAACCTCACCGAGGCAATGCGGTCCCGGGCCGCTCTCTGGGATTCCCAGGCAGTGCCTTATGGTAGTGAGATGGCTTGGGACTCGACAGGCCAGGAAGGCGTCTATTATTGGTCCAAGTAAGTAATCGTTGTGACTGGCTGTCGTGACAGTGCGTTGGCATAAGCTTTCCTCCCCTAGAGACTAACCAGGGTACTTACAGATATTTTGGCTATAATGCCACGGCTTTGAAGACTGTCAACAGCGTGTTGGGCTACGACCCTGCAGTGCCGCACTGGGGCTGGAACGGCAATGCTAGGAGATATTGGGACTTTGAGGTAAGCATGTCCACTCGCCTGGGAGGTCATCTTTCTGATCACAGACGACCCAGTATGCGGGCAAACTGCAACGAATCGAGCGTCAGATCCACCACTACGGATCAGCTCTCAATGCGCTGGTGATGCTTGGAGCCTTCCGCAGCGATCCCCAGGATAGTTATCTTCTTCAAGTCGGATATGGCGGAACAAGCGGCCCCCTCTCCAGCATCAACGACGAGGGCTTCGCGGCCTGTGGTTTCCATTCTTTCCCCGAGACGCTGGCGTGGGATGGCTACAGCGGCGACTACGGCCCCGGATTTCTGGGCATGGTGTTGGGGTCCGGGACCTACGTCGCAAACCACAGCACGTACGGTTTGCTGGCGTATGGCGGCGTGATCGAGTCCACGACCAACTCCAACGTCAGTGTGCGAACGCAAGGGCCCGTGAGACAGAGGGTCTTCATTGGCCCTCTGGGAGTGACTATTACCCTGGACACCGGCGTCATTGAGAACTTCGCGTATTCGGAGCCCACGTCGGCAGTTTCTGTCACGATCTCTCAGCTAGAGGGCGGGCCGAAGGCGGCATCTGCTGTGATGTGGGTCGAGAGCAGCCCTGACCAGGGCAGCTATGTTGTTTCTGGGTCGCAGGTCAGCCAGGCACGAGGCGGCTGGCAGATCCCTCTCTCGTCGACCTCAGTAACCGTCGTGCTAGAGATGACATGAACCTTAGTCTTGAGGACTAAATGCCAGACCTGTGTTTCGCAGACCTTTTGACGGGCTCTCTTATAGTGACGCGTTGAATCGATGTGGATGTCTGAACGACTATTGTAATAGGTGAGGGAGCGGTGCAGTGCCTGGCGTGTTCGAGCCCATCAGGCCACAACGCGAGGTAGTTATAGTCCGATAGACAACTTGACTAATCCTTTCAACGCAGCGGAGGAAGAGAATAGCATATGCAGCCATGATACACTCAATTTGCACCCAGAAAGGGTTGACACAATAGGAATGAGTAGGGGCTAACCCTCGAGGTAATGATGACTTGAAGTAAAAACCGGCAGACATAAATGTCAATACGGAGTACAGTCGAGCTCGACGACATGGTCGAGACATGGGCTGAGGCTTGGGGCTGATGAGTAAGCTGTAGCTGACAGCGGGCAGTTGCTGCTCTGCTTCAAACAGCTGGCAGCGCCCGAGAACATCTTCGCGACTTCTGCCACAGTTGAGTCAACCCCCACATATATTTCATCATCTCCAGAAGCAACTTGTATTCGTACGGAATACGGAGTACAGAGTACAGCTTCCCTTATTACCTACCACTGCCACTTCTCTCGCAAGCCCTCTACGTCGCCGACTCTCTTTGCATGCAGAATGTCAGAGAGACGCGACTCGCCTCCGCCGCGTCGGCGAAGCCGAAGCCACGACCGCAGCAATTCGCCGCCGCGCCATCGCGACAGGAACGATCGAGATAGCTACAGGGGCCGGGACGAGTACCGCCCCCGAGACGACGGCAGAGACCGGGGAGGGGAGCGCCCGAGCAGGCGCGATGACGATAAAGAGCGCCCGCGACCGAAGAAGAGCTTGGGAGGCTTCCGGTACAAGGAGAAGCGGCGCGACGACGATGGCGATCGGGACGGCGACCGGCGTGGTGGCTCTAACAGAGGCTACCGCAACCGCTCGCCCTCGCCGCGCCGTCGCGACCGCGACGGAGGCCGGTATCGGGATGATGTCGCCTCCTCTTCGTCCTCTGCCAAGAAGCCTAAGAAGAGGTCCGGCGGCGGCGACGAGGAGGACACGACCAAGCCACCCAAGAGAGCGCCTGCCCCCGCTGCCGCGCCAGCAGCCGGCGGCGAGGAGATGATCATAGTCAACGTCAACGACCGGCTGGGTACCAAAGCGGCCATCCCCTGCTTCGCGTCGGACCGCATAAAGGAGTTCAAGATCATGGTGGCGGCGCGCATCGGGCGGGAACCGCACGAGATCCTGCTGAAGCGGCAGGGCCAGCGCCCGTTCAAGGACATGCTGTCGCTCGCCGACTACGAGATCAGCAACGGCGTGCAGCTGGACCTGGAGGTGGACACGGGCGACTGATCGTTTGGAAGGACCGGCAAGAGGATTGGAGGATTGGGGTGCCCGGCGCTCCCGCTGCCGTCGCACCACGGCGACGTGATTCCGAGGGCCCCTTGTCAAGAGATATATGTGTTGGGAGAGGGAACGGGCTAACCTTGAGCCTTTGAAGGCCGCGGTTGCGCTTAAAGGTAGGTAGGTATGTACCACCTGCAACTTCTGGGCGTCATTCCACCACGGCTTGCTGCTCTGTGTGCGAGATGCAGGTCACCTACCCACTTAGGAGGTACCCAGCGCTGTGTTTCTCATCGTCCTTCCTGTGGGGAAGGCTCGTCACAGTTCGCCGGATCTGGCCGTAGGTTACGTTACCAAGAGATCGGGGATTTTATGCCACTCGGGCCGGATGGCAGCGTCGCAAGCGATCAAGCCGATCTGCTGCAGCTATCAAGTTGTAAATGCCGTGAGGTGGAATTTTCCCCAGCTCGCCCAGGCGCCCAGTCGGCCATCTGGGCCGTCTCTCAGGTGCCTGTCTCTCAGCCGGGCTACCTACGCGAGGCCGCGACAGGCAGGTACCAGACGCTCCCTTGACAGCCCCAGTGCCAGACCTACACGCTGACGTGCGCGGCCCCCGTGATTCGTGGAAGGGGCTGCATGGGTGCGGTCCGACCGACGGGCCAATGGGACGGGCCCGGCCAATCTACGCCTGTGCCATTCGCCGGCACGGGGCGGCACCGGGCGCGCGCGCGGTGGGCAGCAACGAATAGCCGCTGGCAGCCAGGCGTTGTGTGGTGCCGTGTGGTACCAAAGCGAAGAAAAGTCCGACGGAGAGTCACGGCGCTTTGGGGGCGCCCGGCCCGTGGCAATAAAGACGTGCTTGCGCGGGCTGGACCTCGTACCCGGTCTGGCAGCTGCTCTGAAGCCCCAATGCCCCCGTGATTGGCTGTGCCCGGCGAGCTATTACGACGCTGGGGGGCCCTCGGGGCGTGAAGAGGCCATCGCCGGGAAGTCAGGTTCACTGCGGAAGAATGTATAACACCCTTTTTGCTCGGCTTTACTATCAGCGCAGGCCGCCCGCTCTGCTGTTTTGTGTGTGATCGCTCTCCTTCGACGCCACCAACAGGTTCTTCTTCGAATCTTCTTCGATCCCTCCCGCTCAGCCCCAGCCCTGTGCGACCGCGGATCTTTTACTTCACCTTAGGTACATACGGGCAGAGGCGACGCTTCTCATCTAGTCCCGGTACGCCATGGCAGTCTCTTGAGTAAATGTTATGACCACCGGAGCCACAACATGGGGTACGGCGAGGGTGACCGTGGGCCGGAGCTCATGGCCGTCGGCATCGGCCTGCTGGTGCTGTGCTGGCTCGCCGTCGGTCTGCGCTGCTACACCATGGCCGTCCTGCTCCGGCGCTTCCTGATAGAAGACCAGGTAGCCGTCGTCACGCTGGTAAGCTCGCGTGTACGGCCAAACAACGACCCAGTCCCCCTCAGCTGATATTCCGGTCCAAGGTCTTGTACTCGACATACTCGGCCTTCATCTTCCTCGGAGTCTACTGGGGCTTGGGTGCTCACACCGCCAACGTGCCGGAAGGATTCCGTCCCAAGGCACTGTTCTGGAAGTGGTATGTTTTCACGGCTTCGGCCGTCGTCGTCTCTGGCTATCGCGAGTTTGAGACGCCGTCCCGTGGCACCCTTGCTTGCTCCCAAGAGAAATGCGCCGGGGTGTGCGTCTCGCCGCCAAGAACAGCCGTTGACACGCAGGGTATACAGGGCGGACCAAGTCTTGTACGTGCTCGTCGCCGTGCTGGTCAAGTTCATCGCCGGCTTCCTGCTGCTCCGGCTCAGCTCCAACCACCGGTGGCAGCGCGTCACCATCTACGTCCTCCTCGGCATCAACGTCGTCTACAACGGGTTCTACATCTTCATCATCATCTTCCAGTGCCGGCCCGTCGAGTACTACTGGCACCGCTACGACCCCGCCTCGGGCGTCACGGGCAAGTGCAACAAGCACACCCTCGCCACCGTCCCGACCTACATCTCCTTCATCATCAGCATCTTCTCCGACTGGACCCTGGCCCTCATCCCCGTGTCCATGGTCTGGAAGGCGAACCTGCCCCGCCGCGTCCGCATCTCCGTCTCCTGCGTGCTCGCGCTGGGCTCCTTGTGCGTCGCTCCCCTCTCTCTCTCTTTCCCTCTTCCCCCCTCTCCCCCCTTATCATTTAATTCTGTGCGCTGACCGCATGGCCCCTCCTTCCCTGCTTACAGCGCCTCGCTGGCAACGATCCTGCGCATCCCGTACGCCCGGCAGGTGCTGTCCAACCCGGACTACCTGTACAACTTCACCGACCTGGCCATCTGGAGCACCGTCGAGCTCGGGCTCGGGCTGACGGCCACCTCGCTGGCGACGCTCAAGCCGCTCTTCCGCAAGCTGCGGTGGGTGACGTCGCGTGAGTCACGCGACGCCAGCGCCGCGGCCAGCCGCCGCCGCGCCAGCCGCCGCTTCAGCCTGCGCTTCCTCAACAGCCCCCGCCGGAGCAGCCGCCACATGGGCGGCGGACCGGGGGGCGACGCCCACCACCACCACCACCACCCGGGCAGCCCCGTGTGCGGCCCCGGATGCGGCGGCGGCGCGGGCGGCGGCGGACGGGGCGGCGTGCGCAGCGTGGCCGCGTCCGGGGTTGCGGGCGTCGAGATCTTCGACGGCCGGCCCACGACCGACCAGGCCCAGCTCAAGATCAACTGGGAGAGCTTCGGCAGCGTCACGACGACCATCTCGGCGCGGGGCGTCGGGGCTGAAGGCGGCGGGCCGTCGTCGGCGGCGCGAACGGCGACGGGGACGGGGACGGGGACGTGGACGGGAACGGGGACGGGGATGGGGACGACGACGACGGGGGCAGGGGGCAGTGCAGCAGCAGCAGCTGGAGCGGAGGCGGGACAGGTCACCCGCACGATGCGCATCTCCTTCAGCGAGACGCGCGAGGATCTCCGCGACGGCGGCGGCGTCGTCGTCGACCTCAGCGCCCTCGACTGTCTGGCGGCCGAGGGCGCGGGGGGGCCCGAGGGCCAGATGGAGCTCGAGCTGGACTGGTCCGCTCTCCAGATCACCCCGACCGTCACCGCTGACAACGCCGCCGCCGACGCCGCCGCTCCTGACGCCGCCGCCACTGACGCCGCCGCTCCTGACGCCGCCGCCGACGCCGATGCCGACGCTGACGCCGACGCTGACGGGGCCGGAGAGGGGAGAAAGGCTGGCAGAACGCCGGAGCAGATGGTGTGATGATAGGCCGGGTGGAGGCGCCCCCCTATCCATTCTTCCATGCAAAATGGCGGGCGGGAAAGAGAAGAGAAGAGAGAGAGCGATGAGGATGGCGTAGGAGCCTCTTTCCCTCTCTCTCTCTCTTTACGAGGAGATCAAACCCAGCAGAACTCGGCTCGCTGCGATGCTGCTGCTGCTGCCGCCCAGTACCACGAGCGAGAAATGTCACTGTACCACAGGACAGAGCGTGCGACCGGCCCATCGAAGAAGAAGAAGAAGTCGGCTCCTGCAACACGGGCCCTGCCGCCTTGCTGCTCCAGCTCCCCGGTGCTGCAGCCAGTCTCCCTCCTCCCCCTCTCTCTGTCTCCGCCCTTGGGCAATTCCACGGCCGAAATAGCTGATGGACGCGGGAGCAAAACACGCGGGTGGCCGGACCCGAAGGGAGCCGGCATATGGACCGGACTACTGCGGCCGGCCGGCCGCCCTTCCGCCCGCCGAGCTGTGCAGACAAACCACCTGCAATCTACCCACTAACAAACCGGGCGACCCAACCCCTCGCCCCCTCGCTGGATCTCCAGGACGACGTGACAGCCTCCTGGCACGCTGCCCAGCTCACCCAAGGTGCGGCAGTCCCGACGACCAGGTGGAGCGAGCCAACCAGCCAGCCAGCCATTCAGCCAGCTTGCATGGCAGGCAACCCGAGGCAGCCCCGACATGGTTGGTGCAGCATCGGACGGACAGGTTCGCGCTAAGAAGAACAGAAAACGCTGCGATACCACCTACCTCATTTACTGAGGACATCAATGCGACTCTTTGGCGGGACGATCTGCAATGCACGAATGGCTACCTATGTACGAGCCTATTATTTTCGCACGCATTCTTGGAACGGACGGACGGACGGACAAATAGATAACCGACGAACGACGAACGACGATACCCCTTGAAAAGAACCAACCGATGTGTCAGCGTGGGGGGTTTGTGGTTTTTTGGTGTTTTCCCTGGTCTGGAGGAGATTAGGTACCAAACACCCAAACAACCAACCAGACCCAGACCGCCGCAGCGTCCGGTGGGTGAGCGGGCGGACGTTGTGGTGATGGAACAGTAATAATGGTCAAGCAAGCATGGAGGGGGAGGCTGGGGTTTTGGAGGGAGGGGGGGAAGGGATTGGGGAAGGGAAAAAGGAAAATGCTACCATCATGCATCCCACATAGAGCTAGACTATCTAGACGAAATCTGGGGGAGCCCTAGAATTCAAACGGAAAAAACAGGCGTTCAATAGCAGCAAAGCCGAACTTTGATGAGAGTAAAATTAATATCGACCTAAGCTGGTCTTCTTTTTTCAGTTGGTACTGAGTGTTTGCCCCCTATCGCTTAGTAGTACGGATATCAATAGGATCTATACCCGCATCAGGGACAGACTTGGGTCTGACTATGTAGAATCCCTGTCTCGCGTCCAATCTCAAGGCGACATGCACGATAACCGCTGGTGGCTAGTAGTGGCAGCGTCGCCTCGGAAATGGGGACATGTGAGGACTTTGGAATCGGGAAGCATACGCGCGGTCTCGTACGGCGTATCCAGTCTGAATGGACTGATCCCCCTGCCTGCATTGCACCGACCTTGACACGGTGACGACTGAGATGACGCGCGTTTCTATTAGGTATGCTGTTACCGGTACTCCGTGACCTGAGGCAGATATAATCAATTTGCTTGCCCACATGCCCCCCCATCCCGTGGAACGCCGGTCCATGATGCCCATACATAACTTGTAGGTAGGTATTGTCATGCGCACGCATAAACCGTGAATCGTCGCTAATAACTTACAACGCACACTCAGCACCAAGAACACGTGGATAACCAAGGAATCCGAGACCCTCTACGGAGTAGAGAGAGCAAACCAGGCGATACTACCTAGACCAAGCCCCGACCTGGTGGTAGTCCCGGGTCCTCGGGTGGCCGACCCTCGGCGGCCGGCTAGGCCATCGTTCCGTACTCCTCGCGCTCCTCCCGGATCAGGCCCAGGCGCTCGCCCGAGCCGTCGAAGTAGCCGTCGGCGTCCTTCTGCGTCTCCTCCTGGTATTTTCTGCCGGCGACGGCGACGTACGCGGTGAGAGCGACACCGATCACGGTGCCCCCCACGGCCATGGCGATGTTGATCGGGGTGGGGTCCCCGTCCAGCGGGCCGTGCGTCAGGGCGTCCAGGCCGGACTGGCCGAAGTTGACCACGCCGGAGAGGCAGGTGATGGCGCCGTACACGCGGCCGAACGTGGCGAACCCGAACACCTTGGTCGTGTAGTCCCTTGCAGGTGGAAGAAGAAGTAATTAGCCAAGGGGGGAATTATGACATGCCGGGGCGTGTTACTGCCGGCTGGGCTGGACTTACGAGATGGCCGAGTAGTAGAGGGGGCGGAAGAGCACAAAGCCGATCACGGTCGCGTAGCCGGCCCAGACGTACGGGAGGCAGTTGAGCACGCCGATGACGGCGATGAACACGCTCAGCGTGGCCATGGCGGCGGCGACGCTCAGGTTGTTGAGCAGGAGGCCGATGAAGGGCGTGGCGACGATGCCGCCGACGGGCAGGGCGACGTCGAAGAAGTCGTTGATGGCCTCGGCGGCCTCGTCCGAGCCGAGCAGGTAGCGGTACTGGGCGCGGACGGTGGCGATGAAGTAGTTCATGCGCAGCATCTGCAGCGCGGTGAGCAGCAGGATGAGCACGAACCAGCCCGTCAGCATCTGGCGGTGGGCGGGCACGCCGTGCAGGACGCCCCAGACGCCGCTCGTGAGCTGGCGCTCCTCCTCGCGCTGGGCGCGGTCCTCGCGCACGCCGGCGTCGCCCGTGAGCTCCTCGATGCGGTCGAGCTTGGCGATGCGGCGCCCGGCGCGGCCGCTGCGCACGCGGCGCAGCTCCGACGGGCTCGCGATGTCCTCGTCCGAGTCGTGCACGTCGCGCGCCGCGTCCTGGGCGCGCTCGATGCGCGACTCGAGCTCGGGCGTGGTGTAGTAGGCGTCGCGCGGCATCAGCGCCAGCTCGCCGGCCAGCAGCAGCGCCGGCACGGCCAGGTAGGCCAGGAAGAACTGGCTGGGCGCGAACGCGCCGCCGCTCGCCTCCCACGCCAGGCGGTAGAAGAGGAAGACGGCGGCCGAGGCGTCGAACGCGCCCGTGATCACGGCCACGATGAGGCCCGAGTACTTGGGGAACGCGTTGGCCAGCTGGAAGCTGGGCACGAAGAGAAAGGTGCCGCCGAGGCCCAGCATGACGTTGCCGGCCACGTAGCCGTCGAACTCGGGGATCCCGAAGGCCGAGCCCAGCAGCAGGCAGCCGGCGACGAGGAAGACGGCCGAGGCCAGGTAGCAGGCGCGGCGGCCGAAGCGGTCGAGTCCGTACCCGGCCAGCAGCGAAGACGTGTTGGTCACGATGGAGGCGGACACGAAGAACAGGTTCAGGCGCATGTCCTGCTCGGGGCAGGGGGTGTAGTCGCCGTCATTGAGGCTGCTGCTACCCCTGCTGCTATCGCACAGTTCCCCGTACACGCCCTCGGCGATCAAGACGGGCTTCAGGGACGCGAAGCCGAAGACGATGCCCGAGCCCAAGCAGCAGAGGACGGCGCCGAAGACGACCTGTGCTGTGAGAGCGCGTCGCGGTCAGTCTCCGTCATCGCGGCCAGCAACACGGGGTCGACGACGAGGGGAGATGCGAACGGCAAACCTACCTATCCTCTGGGCGTTGGAGACCTTGTAGGCCGGTATGTGCGGCAGCGGCTCGAGATCCTGAGAGTCGGGGCCCTCGGTCGGTGGCACCGGGTCGTAGCTCAGAGGGCGCCAGAGGCCCTTGCTGAGAGTGTCATCGTCGGCGAGGTCGCGGTCGACGCCTTCAGTCGCCGTGACGTGCTGGGCGAGCGACATTGGACTCGGTGTTCCGAGCTTCGTCCCAGCGGCTTGTCGCGTGTCAACACGCACAGCACACACAAGACACACGACACAAGAACTGGACAGTGGTCGTCTTATCAGGGCTCGAGGGCTTGTACCCGGTCTTCTGCTGGCGATCTAGTGTGGTCGGACGGGCTCTAGTGCAAGCGCCGGCCGAACGAGACAGGAGACAAGGTGGAGGGCTGTGGGAGATGAGAAGCAAGGTCGGACAGAAAGATTAGCCTGGCTCTTCCTCTATTTCTCTCTCCTCTCTCTCTCTTTCTCCCCACCTTCCCGTAGCACCTTCACGCTACTCTGGGCAGGCGGTGAGTCTGAACTCGATGCAGGGAGGAGATCAGGAGAGGAGAGGAGGAGAGAAACAGAGAGTAGAAGAGGCGGGAGGCCGATGTTCGCGATGCAACGCTACATGTATGCAAGTTATCAGGCAACCTGCCGCACAGGCACTTCAAGTTGATGTCGGACCCCAGCGCCAGTTACTATGCTGTAAACTGACGTCAACCGGCGAAGAATCAAAGCACAGCGTCGGCTGATATGTCCAGGTGAGGTTCTAGCTCTTTCCTTTCCGTGTGGGCATGCACTTCCGAGCTCACAGAGCCCAGAGCCCAGAGCGCAGACGGCCCAGACCGACCCTCATTTGCGTCGAGTCCCCTGGACCCCTGCCCATGCACCTCCTATCCGCTGTGGGGCTCCCTTCCCGGTCGCCCAATCAACGGAGTTCAAGGCTCGGTTCAAGGCTAGTAAAGTTCAATTGCTGTCGCCTCTGGCCAATCGAGTCTCACCATTCCATGTTGTAATTCAAGACCGGCGTCGCAACTGTCAACCGTCAACGCAAAGCAAATAACGGCCGTGGACATGTCGTGAGAACGGAAGGCGTCGGGTAAAGCCAACGTTTGCAAAACAGTTTGCTCCAGGCAATCCCGTAGGATTCGGGCAGACGCCATGTGCTGTATCACCCTTTCTCTCCTTATCTACCCACTGCAGTAGCGCCGCCATCACATCTCTTGTGGAGTGCATGTTGGTGTGACCGTCCCACCGCCGTTCTCGGAACCTTCTAGCGTACAGTATGCGGGAAAAACGTGCGTAAGATTGCGTCGACAGTGTGACATGATTTTTTTTCTCTGCTCCTTCTCGCAGACCCTGTCGAAGCCCACCGGCATCGCCATGCACCCCAATTGCACCGATCTTACCCCTTGTCGCCTGCTTCGCTAGGCAATGATCTCCTAGCTTATTTCGATACACGCGACATGCGTTAGTAATGAAGAAGGTGCCGTACGAGGCATATCCAGTCACAACTTGCTGCTCATCAAGGAGTATCCTTGAAGGCACTCTAGTCCATCCGATGCTACTCGTAGCTAGGTAGGCCGCGAAGGCGGAAAGTCAAGGTCAATACCACGTCGTCCGATATACTACATATTTGATATTGGACCATGGCTGGTGATAAGATGGGTGAGTGCTGTATCGTACACAAGACGTGCCTTCAGAGTAGGTCTCTCAACCTCCTCATGCAGATGGAAAAGTGCGTAGCATCTGCATACGTCGGAAGTCGAGCCATGTTTTCCACGTGGACGAAACAATGGGACATATGTTTCATTAGCCTAGTAGTAATGAAGCCTAGATGTTACTTTGAATATCCACTGTACAGCCTATGGTTGCCTGAGATTGGCCGCTTGCTGGTGGTAACTTAATGAGGAGATGTTTACTCGTATCCACTCACAAGAACACTTGACCAGCTAACTCAAAACGCCTCGGCATAGACATCAATTTTTCACTATCATGAAGCCTCATGACCCTCTACTATCGGGCGATGAACGCGTAGCAGTAATTCATATAGTAGTAAGCCACGGGGCCACTTGGTCCTCTAGTGCTTTAGTAATAAGGAACCTGTAGTTCTAGAGTTGACACTTTGATATCAGATAGTGTAAGACATACAGGCTGCAGACTTCTGCTTACAGAATAAAATCAATAGCTCCAATTAGCAATAGCTTTCGAGTTTCATACTTTTTCTACGTTCTTGAAGAAGAAGGTTGTATTGGCCGGGTTCTACGTTCTTGAAGAAGAAACCTGGATGCGGCCCGGCCAATCTAGTTATTTCGGCTTTGCAATGTGAACAGGAAGAAACCTTACTGATTAAGTTACGCAATGGTTGTTATTATTCGTTTCTGACTATGCGAAGTGAAGTAACTTACCGCCCTGCTTGAAATGTAGTAATATCTGAACGCCTCGAACCAAATCTCCCTGTGCTTAACTTTTGACCTTGACTTTTCAAAACCTTTTGCCGTGCAGTTGCCCAAACCCCTGCAAACACAACTACTACTCCAAGCACCACCACGCCCCAAGCATCATCTCCTGCAATAATTCAACATCCGACCGCCACACCACACCCCCGCAAACCCTTCCCCCCCCCTATCATCATCATCCCGGCAGCCTCCTCGCGGCCTCGCAGGCCTCCTCGCCAAAGTCGAAGGCCCGGCCGCCCAGGATGACGCGGGCCTTGGCGGACGTCGCGTTGTCAACGATGAGCACCCTGGCCACGAAGTCGCGGCCGAAGGCCTCGGCGCGGTGGTGGGCCCGTCTTCCTCCTCGACAGGGGCGGGAACCGCACCGTGGCATCGCGGCCGCCGCCCTGCTCGTTGTCGCGCATCACGCCGGCCCCGCGTCCCACTCCCACGGCCAGGCGCCCGGGTCCGGCAGCGCCGGTCGTTGCCCGGGGGCAGGAAGGGCAGCACGTGCTCCAGGTACGTGCGCTGCACGAACTTGGCCGTGTGCTGTGCAAGTGCAAGGGGGGTAGAGGAGAGGAGAGGAGAGGAGAGGGGAGTCGTCAGTAAGTAACTTACGGATATCACACCGGTAATTTAAGTACTTAGGTATACGATCAAGGGCTGTTTCTTGCTCTCTTGGATGAAACAGACGCACATCACCATGTGACTCGGGGGTTAAGAGAAGAATTCCCAAAAGGGAGAAGGAAGAAAGAAAGGGACAGCTGGGATAAGCAACACTCACCCGGAGGCCCATCGGAGGTCGCGCCATGTCCGGCAGCGGCGGCACGCTCTGGGTGTATTTGAATTCTGGGTGCTCGTACAGGTGCCGCAGCAGCGTCGCGTACCGTATTGCGAGATCCATGCGCTCCGCGGGGGTCAACGACCGCGAGAGATCATCATTGCCAGATGCTCGGGGGATCTTATTTTTTTCTTTCTCCCCGATATGTAATGCTGGTAAGTTGGATATATTCGTGATGGAGTAGAGGGGGAGAAGGCTTGTGTGGGGGTGCGGGTGAGGCGGGGGATGAGGGGGAAGGAGAGTGAGAGATGGGTGTCGCGTCAAGTCGCGTCTTTTTGAGTTATCGAGTCGTTGTCGATCCGTCACGTGCAGAACCTTCGAGCGGTGAATGAAGGCCCCTATTCGCCCAAGGGCAGCCGGGGTCGCGAAGTCCTCTCAACGATCACGATTGTTGCATCATTCAGAAGCAATAAGTGTCTTCCATGCAACGGAGTGCTCCTTTTGTATTCAAGTACATAGATCCTGTATGCCTGCTCTACAGTAGCCCTCGCCTGCCCTCGTGCGACTACCGGTACCGTACATGATCACACTTCCCCTCGCTCGAGCATCAGTTACCCAGCTGCGCCAGGATGAACTCTGTGCCAAGGTCCTGAGTGGCCGAGTCGTTGGGGTATTGCAGGTGCTGGGAGTCGATTCCATAGCCGTGGGTAGTGTCGCAAACGCCGTCTCCCTAGAAGAATGAATGAGCGACTGGGTGTTCCGTATGTAGAAGGTTCTCTATCCGGAGAAAGCAGAGAGAGGGGGGACAGAGAAAGAGAGACAGTGTGTCCATGTGTCTGTGTATGCTTCAGGAGCCAGAGATCGACGAGGGTACTTACGTAGATGCAGACGTCGAGCGTCTTGCTCACCCAGTTGCTGGGGATGCTGCTGCCCTGGGCGACCTCCAGGCCGTTCACGTTCTTGGTGGTGGTGCCGCCGTTGTTGTCGACGTTGCAGGACAGGCCGCTCTTGTGGCGGGGGTCGCCGACCATGAAGACGCCCTTCACGGCGGCGAACTCGTCGCCCGTGAGCTTGGCCAGGGCGTCGACGGTGCCCGAGGCGCCCTGCGAGTACCCCTGCAGGATGAAGCACTCGTCGGGGGACCTCTGGAGCGTCGACCTGACCTTGTTGACGATGTCCGTCGTCGCGGCCGACGAGTCCTGCGTGAAGCCCGCGCTGTAGACGGTGTTGTAGATGGTCCCGCCCGACTTCTGGCTCGTGACGCGCGAGTTCATGGTCCTGAAGGCCGACGACTCGCCCTGTGTCTCGCCCGTGCCCCGGGTGTTGATCAGGGTGTACGACGAGCAGCTGCTGGCGCGCGTGCCGAGGACCCCGTCGACGGGCGAGGCCGTCGTGGACAGCGCCACGAACGGCAGAAGAGCGAGGAGGGCGGAGGCGTGCATGGTCAAGGCTGGATGCTACCGGTATCGTGGGGCTCAACTTTCAGAGATAACAAGAGAATCCGGGGATGGAGGCGAAGCTGCTGGTAGAGAACCGGGACAAGGAACTCTCCCAAAGGGCGAAGAGGTGTATTTATACCTGATGATGGACGTGGTCGCCCCGTCTACCTGGACATGCCGGAATTACCAAGCTATGTTTACCCGCTACCGGCGAAGCGCCTTGGATAGCTCCCGTCCATCCGAGTCGGCAGTTGATGGGGATATGGCTCGTTATTTCAAGACGCCCAAGTGCCCCCAATGGTGAAGTTGGTGAGGCCGAATCGGGAACCGGGGACGCTCTAGGCCAGCTCTAAGCCCCTGACCTCGGACGCGTGGGGTCTGCCAGCGGCATTCGCAACCTTCTAGTTCCCGGACGGGGCGGCGCCGTCGGGTTCCGGCCTTGGCCGGCGTGTTGCAGGTAGAAATTGCGGACTCGCCCGGACATGGATACCGTCATCGCGGTTGACTCTCTTCGGACAGCTCGGAAGCAATACCCAAAACGGCGTGGTTCGCTCGGACGAACGGCGTGGTTTGCTCGGACGTGCGGCGCCTCAGCAATAGAGAATTTCTTGGTTCTCTGCCTCAAAGGGAAAGAAAAAGAAGAAAAATGAGCAGTAGGAGTTTGACCTCGCCATTGGTCAATTTGAAAGCAGTCATGTGATCTCGCGTCGCGTCATCCACGCCGCCGAACTCGACCCCAGCGCGCCCTGCTCTCGACATTCCGCCGTGACTCAGAGACCGAGAAGCAGGTATTAAAGGATAAAAAAAAAGGTTCAGCACCCGCGGTCATCTCTTGGAACGCGCCTGCCTTAGGAAACCCATACCTCTGTACAGTGGAAGCTGGTACCATACTACCAGCCGGCTCTCTGCCCAGGCTTTCTCGTCAAGGACCAACCTACGAGTACGGTACTTGCAGTACAACACACAGACGTCCCCGCCCATCATCAAGTTCCTGCCGTGAGATCCGTAGCCGTCGGCAAGTCCATTGCCGGCAAGCGCAAGCGCGGCGCCGAGACGACCACCACCATCACCGCCGCCGCCGCCGCCGGCGCAGCGGTGGGTCTCGGCAGTCGTCGTCCACCTCGTCCTCCCGCTCCCCGCCCGCTCGGTGGAGAAGAAGAAGAAGGGGGGAACGACCGTGCCGCGGAGACGAAGAAGAAGAAGAAGAAGAAGAAGAAGGAAGCGGAAGAGGAAAAGGTGGAGGAGTCATCATCGGTCAGCGGTGGCGATGCCGACCAGCTGCTGCTGTTGCGGCGACGCATCGCGGCGTGCGGGCGCACCGACTTCGAGAAGCGCGTGCTGGGCCTTCTGTGCCAGATCCCCGCCGGCCGCGTGTCGACGTACGCGCTGCTGGCGGCGCACCTGGGGTCGTCGCCGCGCGCCGTTGGCAATGCGCTGGTGGGTGTTCTTCTCTTTCTTTTTTTTTGGTTTTCGTTTTCGTTTCTATGAGTGAACCTACCTACCTACATACCATCTGCCTACTTCCCCCCTACCTACTTACCTACCTATGCCCCCGCTCTCTCTCTACCTACCGAACAGCCCAACACGATACAATATAACATGTGGCCAACGGACAAGAGTCCCGTGGCTACTACCGTACATACGTACCTGCTGACGAAGATCCCGACTTTTTTCCGGCGAGCGAAAACACAGCGGCGCAACCCGCTCGCGCCCGAGGTGCCGTGCCACCGGGTCGTGGCGACGGGCGGGGCGCTGGGCGGCTTTAAAGGCAAGTGGCCCCGCGACGGCGAGGGCGTCACCCTCGACGAGAAGAGGCGGCTGCTGCGGGGCGAGGGCGTCCGCCTCGACGGCAGGGGCAGGGTGCTGGGCACGCCGTGGAGCACCTTCGTCTGAGGGGTGTGTGGCGGGGTTCTTTTGGTGTCTAGGATGAGGAGAGGACGGTGGGAGAGCGTTGTAGCGGTGGCGGAAGCCTGATTGCGAACGATGAAATGAGAATGTGACCTGGCGAGAGTTGGTGCAACACGTGCCCTTTGGCTGCGGAAGAGGATTGGATGCTACAGCAGCTCGGTACTCGATTGTATCATGATATCCTCTTTCCTGTACTCCGTAGACGTACTGCTATGCTCAGCTCAATGTCCCTCCCTAGTTGCCCTTCGACGTGGAATACTCAAAGATAAGGGGAGCCTTCGTGGTTGAGAGAATAGAGTTTCGCTGGCAAGGTTGTGGATGAAGCTAACCTTCTTTCGTGGTCGAAGTTTTAGCTTCCGCTAATATATATTGCTTCTTGTTTCTACTCCATCAACCCACTATGCTGCACAAACAACTGTCTGATGAAAACGTTCACGTATGCAACCTCGCTGCGGGCCGCCTCCAGTGGACTTATCGAGAGTTGTGCGAGTCTCTCGGCCGCTCAACAACCCGGGCCCTAGCGTCATCACCACAGAGAACACAGCACAGAGTCTTCTGTTCCTACTCATCATGATGGAAGCTTAACTTGCAAAGACGGGGCAACTCGATGAGCCTGCTTCGGCCATTTGAAGTGAAATAATGAGTAAACCCTAAGCGGAGACCAGATATGGGGTAAATAGTTGGCTCCTGGCGAGTGACTTATCATATATGGCTACGCTGAAGCACGACCGATCTCTGTGGCCAATCTCGGACAGGTTATCCCCGACCATCGGTTGCAGATGGCAGATGGCAGATGCTTCCAATAAGTAATGCTCTGCCGAAGTTGCCGCAAAACCAGAAATGTAACAGCCACGTGCATAAGTCACAGCTTAATGTTGTCTGACGAAAACACCTATCGAGTACCAGCTTCTGAAGGCGACGGCCCATTGCCGGAGCCGATGCTAAGCATTTTAGATGAATCATCAGATCCTGCGGAACATGACTAGTTGGTTACTGCTTTCACTGCCGCCATGGCTGCTCCATACGGGCATCCTGTTCCCCGGATTTCCAGATAAGTTGAGCACTTGGGCATAGAACATGCACAAGCAACCAAACAACAAGAAAAAAAAACTGCCGAGAAGTACTTCATTGTACGACTATGTTTCCCCTGATTATCTCCACACGTGAAAGAACCCACCGCGGTGGCACCCGTCCTTGCCAACGGGGTCGTATGGCAAGTCGGTACCGAAAAGAAATATATAAGTACACAAGACTCCGTCATGGACAAACGCTCTCCATGCTTCCACCGTGCCACGAGATGTTTTTTCTTCTCCTCTCGTGTGCGATCCTGCCTCCCTTCCTTCCTTCGGCCTGCAATAGCAAAGCAAAACCCCGTCATTGCATTTCCGGACCGAGCCCTCAGCGGGCCAGCCTTCATCCTCTCATCCCGAAATATCACCATTTTGTTCTCCACCCCGTCCCACTATTCGTCCTGTAGGTCGCCGCCCGGTGGGCGGGGAAGAGTCCCCACCCTGAGGCTTACTTTATACTCTGCCCAGGCAGCGCTCGCGAGAAAACGACCACTGCCACTGTGATCATGTAGAGGATGCATGGTTGTATATATCCCAGAAAGAGTTGATCGATTGAGTGATAGAGGCTGGCTGTGAAAGGGCTTGGCCCAATGCTGCTACTCCTGCGGCTGCTGGTGTAAACTGACGCGGAGGCCCTGGGAAGCTCAAGAGGACACACCAATGGGACCTGTCTAGCCCTAGAAGAAGGTCGGCTTGGTGAGCACCCGGTACTCGACGTAGTCTTCGCCATCGATGGTGATGATAGCACCCTGGCTGACCAGCTTGCCCTGGAAGGGGCCGTTGTGCTTGCGCTCGTACTTGATGCCGTTGTGCACCTTGGCGTCCAGGGTGGCGTGCGCGTGCGGAAGCTGCTGCTGCTGCTGCTGCTGCGGCGGCGGCGCCTCCATGGGCGGCGGGCGCATGTTCCGGTTCGTCTCCTGCGCGACCCAGACCCGCTGCATCCTGTCGCGGTTCTCCTGGAACGCGCGCTGGTGCTCGACGGGGTCCATGGGGCCGGGGGGCCCGGCCATGGGCGTCATGCGGCCCGGCTGCTGGCGCTGGTCGTGTCGCATCTGCGCCGCCTCCATGCGGGCCACCTCGCGCGAGGCCAGGCCGTTCACGCGCTCCACGCGCTCGTTGGTATCGACGCTGGCGGGACGGTGACGCAGCTCCGAGGGCGGCTCCGGCAGAGGGTGTCGCGGCAGGCTCATCTCGTTGCGAGGCATCATCTCGCGACGCGCGTGCCGCAGCTCGTGGCCGCCGCCGACGTTGGGGTCGGCCTTGGGGCTTTCCTTGACGTCCTCGGGCTCGATAGCGACGTTAACGGGGAGGCGAGCTCGGGCCCCGGCGACCGCTCCTTTGGGGTTCGCTACTGCGCGCGCCTGGGCCTCGTAGACGGCCTTGGTCTCGTTCGCCACACGTTCCTCCTCTGTCTCGCCACAGTCGATCTGCCACTGCCGCACGCGGACGTACTCCTTCATCTCGCCTCGGTTGAGATGGGAGACGTGCTTCATGAATATGACATCCTCGTAGTTGATCCAGAGCGCACCGGCGCCCAGCGGGAAATTGCCATCGACATAGCGTCCATCCATGGTCTCCCGCACAAGCTTCACTCTGAACATGTCATTGGCGCCCAGGATACCGTAGACGGCATGTCGGTCCCTCTCGTCCTCCACAATGGACTTGGCCCACGCGCCCACCAGAATGCGCGTCGGTCTGGTGCCGACGAGTTGATCAAGTGGCTGCGGTGCCTGAGGCACCTGCTGCTGCTGCTGATGATGCTGGAGGTTGTGCGGCGCGAACTGCCCCGGGTGTGGCGGCGGAGGCTGCAGCGGGTGCTGCAGCTGTGACGGGAGTTGCGGTTGCTGGTGCTGGTGGAGCTGCTGCTGGTGCTGGAGCTGCTGTTGCTGATGCTGGAGCTGCTGCTGCTGCTGTTGAGGCGAGGGCACCGGCGGCTGGGGAGGGTGCAGAACCTGAGGCTGCGCTTGCAACTGCTGGGGAGATTGAGAGACCATCTGGCTTCGTTCAGCACGCTCATTAGCAGCACGCTCGGTGGCAACGCTGGTTGTGCTACCGACGCGACGACGCTTCGCCTCCGGGCGGTTTCCCAGCTGAACGTGCTCCGGAATCTCAAGCCCCCAAGCTATGGCAGGCGGCTGCTGCTGCTCGGCAGGAGGGCTTATCTCAAGGCGGCGCTTGGCCTCTCTGACAGCAGCAAGAGCGGCCTCCTCATTGGTGTCGGGGTTGTCATCCACCTGCCCCGCTTGGTCTGAGGTCCGAACTTTGACATACTCCTTGATTTCGTTGTGATCGAGTCCAACGAGGTGCTTGTCAAAGACAACACGCTCAAATGTAACCCAGCTGCCCCCCGGACCGGGCGGTATGGGGAATAGTCTGGTATTGATGGGTTCGCCTGCGCGAGTGATGTTCTGAATGCGCGTTCGGAGACGGTCGCGGACGTCCATGAAGCCAATCACTGCATGCTTGGCCTTGTCGATGGGCACTGGTGAGTCACGCCAATATCCCAGAATGACGTTCTTGGCATTTTGAAGACTCTGGCGCGGCTTTCCCTGCGAGCGCATCGCCGGACTCTGTTCTATGCCCTCCATGAACGAGCTTGCGTCCATCTTGCTTTCATCCAGATCATTGTATAGCGAAGAGCGCTTACGCTTCGAGTACTGGCCGGGACGTGCGTGCTCTTCACTATCTGCAATGTCTCCATCCTCGCCGTCCGAAACGACTTGAAGGGGTGAAGGCTTGTCCCCATTGACATGGGTGCCTACAACAATCTCGTCGCCCAACATGTCTGGGTTGACGCTAGAAACCGAGCTTGAATCGGGAGGAGGACTGAGGTCATTTTCATTGGCTGTGTCGTCCTCGTCGAAGTGTGCGGTAGAGTGGGCAGCAAGTCGGCTAGTCCAGTCCGTCAGTAACCGTTTGAGTGAAGACGATGAACCAGAGAGGTAGGGGGCTTGCGGGAGAACAGGGCCAGGAGCAGGTGACAGGCACATTGTCCAAGGGTGCCGCGAGAGGCCTCGAAGAGGAGGAATCCGTGGCAAATAACTGCTTCAAGGCACCACAGGCGAAACCAGGACCAGTTGAGCAATCTTAAGGAAGGAAGAGGTGGGTGGTCAAGGCATTTGAGGGGAAAGAGGGGCGAGGGGAAGAAAACTGTGATTCGAAAGAGCTTCGGACGATCATGAATCACATCCAAGTCAGCCCTTATGGAGTGAAGTCCGTGGAGCACATGTGAAACTCGCACTTGCGCATTTCAAAGTCCAGCATGAGCTTTCAGTAGGTCATCCCTAGGACTTGCATTCTCATGTGTCCTGCACCCAGTCACTGGTTGTCCGAAGTTATCAGTCTGAAGTACCCACAAAAGTGACGGCAACAACAGCAGTAACATCAGCAACCTGAGTTGCAGCTTCCCCAAAGCGACGGCGAGAAAGCAGATTCTTTGGACGAGGCAACCCGATGTAAACCTGGTCTGGGTGAGGCTTTGATACGAGCAGAGTCGTTGCAGCAAAGTCGAGGCGCGAGGTCTCTAACTCTGCTGCCAAACCAGACCAGACCACACAAGTCTTGACAATGACTCAGGCTTGATCCCGCCGAGAAGACATTCCTAACTGGGGCACCTCCGTCACTGGCAATGACCTCTGGCTGTCGATCTGGGCAACGGGTGTGCTCAAGCACCAACCATGAGAAGAACGCCCCTCAGAGAAGACCACACCTGCCAGTAGATGTCGCGAATCTGGAAAGTGGAGAGAAGGAGCTGAGGGGAGGTTCGCGCCGCGGCATGTTGATCATGTGTTGGCCCAGGCGATTGCTCAGACAGGCAAGGCTGCCCGGAACAACAAGGTTTGTGGGAGAATTGAGCAACTGTGCTCGAGACGATACACTCGGCGTTGACCCGAGGATTTGACTTGACCGCCAAGACGGGCAGATAACCAAGCAGAAGAGTGAAGAACATAGACGACTTACTTATCTCCGGGAGCAGGCCCGGCCTCCAGCCTGTCGCCGTCCGTGGACGAGGCTTTCGGGTGATCGATACCGATGTCGTTCATGACTAGACATGGATACGCAAGAGTAGGGCGACAGTCGCACTGCCCAACCTTTCTTGGCCTGGGTGGGTAGGTAGATGTTACGCCTCAATTGACGCGTTGATAGTCGTCTGAAGCCTTTAGTCCTGTACTGATGCGCAGTTACAGACCCGGCAATAGATCCCTAGGTTGTGGTCAAATCAGCTTAGGAGCGGGTAGCTAGGGGTGTGTGTCTTGACAAGACAACATGCATAATGATCTCAAAGCGCATACACAGTAATATATACCTGTGAGTAGCTCGGAGGGTTTGGGTTGGTAAATGCTCATGAGAAGCAAAGTTGTGTTGAGAGGTTTACGAGGAGGGGCCTGGTCACGAGCTAGTCTTGGAAGACTTGATCAAGTGTATCATGCAGTGGAGAGAGGACGCGAGATAAGGACCCGAAGGCCCTCCCCAAAGGGAGACCGAGCATCTTCGCTCGGTCGGCCAAGGCCGCGCCGCGCAATGATTGGCAACTGGGCAACTTATAACGACTCGCGAACCAAATGCATCGAGAATGTTGAATAAAACGTACCTGACCAAGTGTGAACGCGACTGGGAAGTGCGTGGGTTTCGTCGCGTCAAGGTGGCGGGCGGCTGGCGTTGCGCCGAGGGAGAGAGATTAGGAAAGAGAGAAGAAAAAGGTTGCGAGAAATGGGGCGACGGCAGAATAAGTTGAGGTGGAAAGAGTGGTATGTGGGGCTTGGATTTCCCGGGGGGGAGGGCGAATAGAAATGGACAGCGAGAGTTGACAATTGCTTGATTAAAATTGCGAGGCGGCCAACCGGCAAAAGTAAGCGTTGCGCAGTGTGTGGCCTTAACGGAACCCGAGCAGGGGGGGGAGGTGTCCAAGGGGGAGCAGCCTAGTAGGTAGTATGTGGTGGGAGGAGTACACACGTAAGGTAGCAGGTAGCAAGCAAGGCAACCTTATTTAGGGAGACAATAGAAGCATGATCCGGATGACCGATCTGGTGGAAGATGTTCAAGAAATTGGTCTCTGATTGGATAGACTTGCGAGGACAGCTAGCTCCTTGGTGGAAACCCTCCGAGGGGGTGGGCCGGGTCCTGGATGTATCTAGGCGGCAATACATGCATTTATCCTACTAGCACGCCGATGCGGGCTACCTTCTATCAATGTCACAATAACAAGTACCAGTACCTAGTAGTATACCACACGCATCTCGCAACCTCTGCACATCTGCCCTGTGTTGTGTATAAGTCATAAGGCAAGAAGGGGTTAGACTTAACGTAGGAAGGCACGGGGCTCGTCGTGTAAGTCAAAGTCGCATAATATTGATCCCGTCTTGAGGGTTCTCAGACGTTGCCAGGTAGACAGGTGTATGGCTAAGGATGTGTGTCAGACGATGGTCACGTGTACCTTTTTTTCATCATTTGGTGCTGAAGGTTTGCCAATGAACGGTGTCTCTATCATGTGTTTCGTTTGCGGGGCGGGGCAAGTTGGCACGAGATGCCCAAAGCAGACAAGCAGGCTTCGGGTTCCGATGACAGGATTCGGGAGTCATTTTGCGTGGCGAGTGAGCCAGGCAATTGTTCTACAGGTACTTAATACGGGCCCGAAGGCGGACTAGGTAGGGTGGCATTGAGCATGCGATTGGGTCGTGATCAATGGGACCCAGAAGGTTTCAGGCCAACTAGAGGCAATCAGTGACACGCTACAAACTGAGAACTTTCTTATCGAAACACGAACGGGCACAGGGGCGGGTACAGGGCCCGTCGGGCCAAGCAGAGTTGCGCAGCCCCGAGGTACAGATTACTGCGTCTGTAAACTATTGTTGCTCCGTCGAATTGGGCGATTGCTTTCGGCGCAGGCGGTGATGAGTTGGCCTTCTGGTCGTGATACCCTCGTCTGGTTGCGTCTGCAGGCGCGGGAGCTCCCGAGCGGATCCCGACCGGGCATGGCCACGACAAGCGGCGAAGCGGCCGAGCGGGCTTTCAATTCTACGATCCCAAGTTTCCAACTACCGCGCCGGCAGCTAGCTGGCAAGCTGGCAAGCTCGCATGTACGGCATCGTTGAACCGGCCCTCACCTAGGGAGCATAATAAACATGCAGCTTCGGCCGACATTCCAAATGGGAATAGGGACGGGAGGCACTTCAATAAGTGACCAGTCGGGGTACTTATGAACGTAGTATGTATTATCGCTCGGTCGCATTATTGGTAGCTTATGTGACACTGAATCCTGATCACTGCCACATTGTGAGCTAAAGGATCTCCCACTCACCTAAAACACCAACCAACTAGGTAGACTGTTGTGCTGTGCTACTGTAGCTGGCCTGGCCGCCCCTGCTCTTCTGAGATGGCTGGCTGTCGCGACGTGCCGGTGCCGATGCGGATGCGGGCGAAGGATTGCGTCTTCGTTTCCCTGCCATCGGTCTTGTTGGCTTGGCTGTTCTGTTGGCTCGGTTGGACAACTCTCGCGACCGTCAGTTCTCGAAATAGCCAGGGTGCCGCTCAGCCAATTTGGGAAGTTCAGCTTGTTCGTTGAGTCCGGGGTTGTGGCCTTCGAGTTGATGAGTGGGGAAGGTCGGCCGGAATCAACCAGCAATCGCCTGCGCCAAATAGTTGAGAGGAAGGGGGGCTGTGTCGGAGACCAAAGTAACCGACCGACCTGCATGTCTGACTCTCGCCCCGCCAGACTGATGACTCTCACTCTCCCACTCTCCCTCCACTGGCCGGGAAAAGACGAGGAGATTCGGAGAAGAGAGAAGCGGTCTTACGCCACCATAATGTCATTTGATTAAGAGCAGCCAATCTAAAAGCCGAGAAACCAGGCAAGTACAGGCAAACCCCCCCAGTGAAACTCAAAAAAATTCCACTGGCCCGATTCGAATGGCGCCAGCCAGCCAGTCCAGGCTCATATCGCTCGATGGCGCAATTGTTCGCATTACATCAGCCCGGCTGCACAGAGCTGTCTACTTCCACAATCTACCTTACCTCTCTGTCTACATCCACAATTTACCTTTCTGCCTACTTCCAAACTAAGTAGTTCTTCCGCAGATGGGATAGAGGCATAAGCCCCGAGGAGGAAGCGGGCGCAGAGGAGAGTGTTGCTGGAAATAACGTCTGCAATAAAGCCTAAACTGCAGCAGAAATAGTGTATCATGCAGGGAATGATGATGACGAGCCAGATAAGGGAGGTGGGTGGGTGGGGCTGTATTGGAGCCCCCTGTAAGATCGACAAGGGTCTGCTGCACATAATCACAAATCAAATCATGTGGTGGGCAGGGGGCCTAATTAGCCATGTTGTTTGATGACCTGTTTTTCCCTTCAGAAACTCGGATACAGGATCTTGTTGTTCATCGCGCTACTTTGTCCTATTGTGAGGTTGCTGATGTGGTAATCCGTACACATAAGCAATATTACCAAGGAGAGAGGAAAAGGTCAGATATGCTCGATATGCCTCCAACCCCCCCTTGACGATCCCGCCCCCTTTCCATTGAGCGATCAGCAATAACGTAACACAAGGACTCCAGTGCTACCATCAGATCTGATGAGAACCACTCGCTGGTCCGGCCCGTCCGTGGCGCTGCCGAGAGTCCTCCAATGACCCCACCTACCCTCTCTGCTTCTCGTGTACCAAGTCCCTCATCAAGTTATGCCAGATGTTGTGAGACATAGGCCCAGTAGGTCTCGGCGAGCTGGGAGGTTTGGATATTGAATATTTGCGTTGCGCTGCCATCGGTTGCTTGTCTGCCCAGATAGGTCGATCATCGCTCCCGTGCGTCCTTGTATCCGCGGATGAAAGGAAATTGATATGTTGCACAGGGTTCCATAGTAACAAGGAGGCCAAACCCTGACCACAGGTAATCTAGGTACCCAGCAAACACTCCGGGCACTCCGAGCTGAATATCATCTTTATTCAGCTTGTGTCTGTATGTATAGCTTTTGTTTCGGGGTTATGCGAGGTATATGTGAGCGGAATCAGGAGATGTCTGGCCTTGACAACAGGCACCATTATTCAGCAACCCGTGGAGCTGAGATCGAGAAGGTACTGTACCCATTAAGCTACCTACCTAGTATGGCGGTTAGGAACCAACTCGGGAAGTCACCTATCCGCAAAGACAAAGAAGCTAGGATACAGACGCTGCTAGCCTTCCTCCAGGTTACGGGTATGCGCAGATGAGGACCCAGGGGACGTATCATTGGGCTGTCACACATGAGTTCTGCGATTTGTCTCACCCATAGATATCTCAGCTCAGGTCCTAAGTACCTATCAATGTGGGACATCTTGTCTGAGTCTAATGACCCCTTTCATAAACCTGTTTGCCACTCCCATAATCCATGGCTTTTTTCTACGATAGCATGAGGCATAGCAATGAAGTAGCGAAACAGGCAGATCGTGAGTTGGCTATAGATATATCAGATATGATGGATGACAACGTTAGAATAGCCTGCAAAGAAACAGGTGGGATATCAAGTCCATCAACTGTAACTTCAAGAAATCATACTGCTGGCAGTCACCGGTATGCCCCCTCAGTAGTGAGTAACAACTCATTGCATACCTGAACCAGGATCAACCCACTGCCCATGGGAATAAGACTGAAAGGTGCATACGACGCTTAGACACCGCCCTTGAATACAACCTTCGAGCACAACCTTCGAACTTGAATTTGTACGCTAAGTCAAATCACTCATTCAACGGGGTGGCTCATATTCCCCAGTCCCCCGCGCCACGACAGAAGAGACTTGCAAGAGACAGGCTTGCAAGCAATAAGCTCGCAGTTAGAATCAATCGGCGTAGGTAATGGAACATATAAACCCTACCGAGAACCTTAAAACCCCATCCAGCCCCGGAAAACTAAGAACTTGAATACCGGTCCCATGAGCAATAACCACAAAGCAAGCATCCAAGCCATGAACTCAACTCTCGCGGAGGTGTGAACTCAGTTGCAAGTAACTTTTTCATCAAGCCACATGAACCACTCTGACAAGTCATGAGATAACCGTGTAATTGACGCAAGCCCGGACTGCTAGCACCTGAGCACGTTGTACCCAGAACTGGAGTGGAACTATTGCGCTGGCATTAACCTTCTGTAGTGGTGACAGCAAGTTCTGTTCCTAAATTGCTGACTCCTGCCTCGAGGTTGACTGGCTACCGGGTTGTTGTTCAGTTTAGGGCTTCCTAGCACAAACTTGGAAGGCTTCACAATGCCACAAGTTGATGTACATTGATGACTATGTGTTGCTGTGCGTTGCTATGTGCACTTCTTCCCTGAAGCACGACTAGATCGGGCGTACCTGCCGTCAGATACCAGTGTTCATACAGACAACTACCTCTTGAGCGCGCCTGCCATATTACTGCTCTTAAACTCTCTATCAGTACCTATATAAGAACCTAGCCAGAGGTTAGTATTTCAAGTCGGGCGGCCTCTACCACCTGCCTTAGATACACACCTACCTACCGGATAACTTACAGTTGCGATCAACATCGACAAAGCCAGTGAGGTACCCACCTTCCAGCTTCCCAACTCTGCAAACCCAGTTCACCAACCCGCGCAAGGGGGATCTCTCTGCAGGGTCAGTTGCAGCTGCAGACACGGTAGACATAGATAAGTTACATGAGGTAAGTACCTAGCCAGTATAGAACGCTAGTTTCCTCGCCGTAGTCTTCAGCAAGTCCCTCCAAGTAGAACAGCCGCCCAAGACTATGCGCACCAGAGTGCTGTATTGGGGGTTAGGAACCTAAGGTAAACTTACGGGGCTAAAGTATTCGTCCGGCTTCACACCGCTAATACCCGAGGACCCAGACGAATACTTTTGCCCTATGACTGTAGGTATCTTCCTCTATATTGGATATTCCCCAAGTCCTATCTACCCACACATATACCATGCGATCACAAGCACAAGGACTTGCCACTACTACAACACGACAGGGATCAATCAGCCCGTCAACAAGTATTCTTCCGCGACGCTGCCCACGGCGAGCTGTTGATCTGCAGTCGGTCACAGACGCCCTCTCGCAGGAGGGAGACGATGATATATACGTACGCATTGGCTTCCTTCGTCTTGTATTGTCTTCGCCCAAGAGCCGAGACTTCACCGAGTGACCACCGTCCAGTGGCCCAGGCGTTGGTGCAGAGTCAGCCCAGGACACCTGCGGCGAAGGGGGGGACCGCATCTAGAGCGGGAGTAGTTCCCAGAGTCGGACAGGAGGGGGGAAGCACCCACACCCCATCTTCAGCGTGGGATACCTCATGGTATAACAACTTCAGAATCCTGGCCCACGGCAGCCACAAGACACCCAACCCCCTCCCTCATCCCCTCCCACCGCGTCCGCCGCCACCACGTCCACCTCTGCCGCCACCACCTCCCCTTCCTCCTCCACCGCCACCCCTCCTCCCACCCTTCTTGCGTCCCGGCCCGCCGCCGCCGCCGCCGGGCCTCGCGTACAGCCTCTCCTCGCCGAAGGCGGCCTCGGCGAGGCTGAGGTAGCTGATGAGGCCGCCGTCGACGACGGCGACGAGGGCGCGGCGCCACCCGTGCTTGAGGCGGCGGCACATCTGTCCGTCGCCGCCGCCGCCACCGCCTCCGCGTCCTCCTCCCCTTCCACGTCCTCCTCCACGCTGCTGTCCGGGATGATGATGCGGCGGGGGAGGAGTCGGAGGAGGAGGGGGAGGTGGCGGATCCCAGGGCGTGGACTCGACGAGCGCGGCGAGCTGCTCGAGCGTCGGCACGGCGGAGCGGCGCGCGTCGGCGACGGCGATGCGGAAGCGCGGCGGCGGCGGGCGCGTCTTGGAGAAGGGCCCCTCGCCGGCCCACACGTGGTAGCAGATCCGGAAGGGGTCCTCGGGCAGCAGCGGGGGCGGGGGCGGGGAACGTAGAGGAGCCAGCGGGTTCGGGACGGGCTGGTGGCGCTGGACCAGGGCCAGCTGGGCGAAGATGGGGGCGTAGGAGCGGTAGAGGCCGGGCTTGACGAGAGGCCCGTGGTGGTGGGGCGGGCGCTGCGCTTGTGATGGAGATGGTGCTGACGGGTTGTTGGCCGATGGTGACAGGAGGGAGAAGAGCCATTGCCACAGGGAGGAGGGGCGACGCTGCGCCGTGAGATTCGGCGCAGGAGGGGGCGGCGGTATGGACGGCGCCCTCCCGACCACGTAGCCCGTCCGCCGGAGGTGGGCGTAGACCTGGTACTTCTCCAGGCTGACTTTGCCCCTCTCCCCGTCGTGGCCGATGAAGAGCGCGTACGCCGCCTGGAAGCTGAGCGGCATTCCGAGCTCGTAGTCGGCAAGAGTGTCCGACGCGGCGGCCTGCTCACCCAACTTGCCCTTGTCCGCAGCGGGGCACGCGGAGAGGACATCTTCGATGCCTCTCGCCGGCCACCACAGGTCCATCGAGCCCCTCTCGACCAGGTATAGCGCCTCCTCGGGCAGGAGCCACGTCTTGAGCGCCCCGGGTGCCGCTTTGGACACGCCGGCGCCCGTCATGACCCGGCCGGTCGTGTTCAGCAGCGTGCCCCTCTCCGACTCCAGCATGACCACCCTGTCCCGCGCGCAAAAGGTCGCCATCGCCATCTTCTTCCCCCCGCCCGCTTCTTCTCCTCCCGACGACGATGTGCGCTCCTCCGCCGCCGCCGCCTCGTCCTCGGCAGTGGTAGCGGCAGCGGCAGCGGCAGGCAGGTCCGCCCACGTGGCCGGGAAGTACCAGCCCTTCAGCAGGTCGGCCGGCCGGTGCGTGCGCGTGTAGCCGAGGACGTCGTGCATGGCGTCGCGGCTCGACTCGAGCGCGCCCTCCTGGGCGCGCGTGCCGTGCGACTCGAAGTCCTTCTCGCCGCGCCGCAGCGTCTTGGACCCGGCGGCCTTCTTCTGCCGGCCGCCGCCGCCGCCGCCGCCGTTCTTGGCGAGCAGCGAGGCGAACAGCCGGAAGTCCTGGGCGCCCTCGTCGGGGTCGGCGTCGTCGGGGTCGTCGACTGCCGGGCCGCGAATACGGCCGCCGGTGCCGATTTCTTCTTCGTCGGCCAGCGGCGCGGGGTTCAGGGGGGGAAAGGAGGCCCCGGGGGCTTCGTCATCGGAGGAGGGCATTCTGGCGGGACGGGCGACCTTCTTGCGCTAGAGCGTCAGGAAGAGGGTAAGGTCGGTAAATAGATGCCGGTCAAGCGATTGAAATGGCTGGGGTCGCAAAACGGGGCCTTCAACAGATTACATAGCCTGGTCCGTCTGCGTATCTGTATCCGAAGACTCGCTCGAAGGGTGACTCGAAGCAGCTATCCGTATGCGACGGGAAGTTGAGACAGAAAGCGGGCTTATCCTTATCATATCAGACGGATCCACCAGCACCCCACCATGCCCACCGTCAGGGTTTCAAAACCGATTGGCAAGTCTGGGATTTGTCAAACTCAACTGGTAGCCAAATAAGAAGCCCTGGATCATTCATTGGATCACAGTCCACGTCCTGGGAGTTTGGCCGAGTGGTTAAGGCGCCGTGTTTAGGTCTTAGTGAGTGTCACTGAACCCAAAACCGCGGTGGGAAACCGCGCAGGTTCGAATCCTGCAGCTCTCATCATTTTTCTCCATCCACTTTTTGAACTGCGTCCATCCTTTCTTTCTATTGTGCGCTTTATTCTCATGCTGTGGTGGGGTTACTGTCTGTCTCTCCTTCAGCGCCTTGGTTGGCCGTCTTTTTGCCCCGCAAATCAGAGTCTCCGGTACAGACTTCCAACTGTCAGGCTGCCTGCTGAAGAGGGGTGCGCTCCGAACTTCAGCCAATGCAACCGTCAGAGCAACAGCGCCTTTCCGACATGAAATGTCGAAGTAGTGGTATAGTACCTGTGAAAGCGTAAGCATTCCCAGAATGCGGTGACTTACTGAAAAACCCTCGGCTCAGAGGTTGTGGTACCTGGCTAGTAAGAATTTAGTTCCAAGTTGAGGTGGCCGGAGGCCTCTATTTCAATCCCTAGGCTCCATACTACTTCCACTCTCGAGAAGAAACCAGGTCATGGATTTCACTTTATTAGGCATTTGGAAAGATGACGCTAGATAGTCTTGAGCTCCAGGCTTGAGCTTGGTGAATAGAGCATCCACAATCACATCGTATCTCCTGCCGTGGTTGACGAAGGACGACAATCAGTATCGCCTCTTGGGTGGCATGATGAAGCAAGCTTCAGATTACACCAAGCATCGGGTGATTGAAAAATCAGCATTCATATAAACCACAGCCGCGCCATGCTGAAATTCTTCCTTCGATAACGTGCTCCATACCTCCACGGGAGCACGAGGGGCCGTAGATGTACAGCAGTCTATACAGACCCAGACCAGGTCGTCGTAATTCAACCGTCGCAGATGCGAAAAACTCCTTTTGAGGTATCTCAACTCGACGTGCGTCGTAAATGCCAAGCCATGCGCATCCCTGAGGCCTGGGCTTCCCAGCTTTGCAGCTTCCGGTGGAAAATAGTGCTCAAAGAGCCGGAGCTTCCAGTATCGCCAGAAGCGCGAAAGCAATTCAGTCCCAAAACGCCTCCCGGCATGTAACACGTCGCGGCTATCCAGTGCCCTGTCCGATCCTGCGAAGAGTCTTCGCAAACGCCACGCAGACCCTCTGTGAGAAAGTGTTATAATGTCCGGACCGTGGACCATGATCAAGTGGGCGCCTCAATTACGTCCTAATCGCCCTTCGTATCACATTTCGAAGCGAAGGCTGGCACAGTTCGTCTTATGATAACGTTGTGGAGCAGTCCTCGCGGGACAAGAGGGGCGGGAGTCGAAACTTGCTTCCCTCCTTGAGGCCCTTCGCTCGGAACTCGCAGCTAGTCCATCGATATGTTGGCCTGTCGGTTTTGCGCAGTCTGGAACAGGCCAGACACTTCCATTGCGGGAGAGCACGCACAATGTCGAGGTAATACTGTAAGCTCTCGTGGCATCAAATTCGGGTCGGTTTAGGCAACAGCGATTTCGGGTTTGTCCGAACACGTGTATCTCAACGCTACAGAGGGCGGAGAATAACGTGCAACCCGTACTCGAGAACGGGCTTTCGACTAAGCCGGCGCTGCTGATATTGACAACCGCTGAACCTTGAAGATCAGGCTGCGTCCTCATTCGATTAGAGGTTTCTTCTGTCCTCCGACCGTACACAACCCTAGCGTCGATAGCGCATCGCGATCGTGGGCCATAACAATGTGCCTGGCGGGTAGCATCGGATTAGTCACGTCGACAGACGACGCGTCTTTAGCTGCTTGTTCAATCGCGTCCATTTCTTCTTTACACGCCTGGTGATCTAACGGGCAAATGACGATGGGTTGTCGGAGGGTGATATCACGGGCCGAAGTCATGTGTGCCTAAAGGGACGTAGATGTTAGCTACAAGGCTGACATATATGATCAGGAAACAAAGCAGGGTCTTCATGTATGTTCATACCTTAATTGTGAGGAAGAACTCGATCTTATATAGCGTCGATGATGTTGTGAATGAGGTAACCTCGTAATGTGGAAAAGCTGGTTGCCCCCTCCGGACGATTCCATTGTGATCTCGTAGGTCCTTGTGGGGAAATATAACGCCCATGTTCGTCACGTAGCCGGCTTCCGGAAGTTTGGCACCGACTGGCTGAACGTGCTTCTGCAGCCTATTGACCTTCTTAGTCGGCTCGTCGCCCTCGGGATTGAACGTGATTTCCTCCTCGATCGCCAATGTGATCTTCTGTATGGTGACCTTCCTGGCCTTCGCCATCCAGTCAAGATTGGGCGCCAGTTTTATATATACGGTTATCGGATCCATGGGCCCATAGCTCCACCTGGGCAGCGAAATACCCAGGGTCACGATGTTGTCGGCGGTTGCGATCTTGGTCTCGGGCCGGTTGTACATGCCGAAGGTCGATAAGGTATCGTATCTCCGCAGTGGGACGGGGAAGGCATATTTATTCTGTACGCTCTGGCCCTGCTGGACAGTGACGACCAGCTCGTAATACGTCTCGGCCGTCCTACTAGGCAGCTGCAGCGACGCCGGCGGTATCCTTCTGTTTGTCTCCTCGCCCCCTCGTCCGAATGGTATGAAGAGGATGAAGGGCAGGTCCATGGCGACGACACTGTCGGCCTCCCTGCCGCTCGCGCACCGATGCAGTAACAGCTCCTTACCGACCACGTCGATGGTTTCGCGTCTCGGGGTGCCCAGGTGTCGCTTGGCCATGTTCTCGGCGGCCGGGTGGATGGATTCTCTGCGCTGCAGACATATTCGAACTAGCGAGATGGCGACGGGTGCCGACACGCCCTGCTGGGGTCTGATCTCGACTTTGCCCTCGATGCGCGGCTGCGCACGTCTGTCAGTTCAAGCAAGGCGTCTTCGGGGTCGACTGGGGTAGATTGCATCGTGAGGCTCTGGATGGGCGAAACCCCCACACGAAAAGGCGGGATGAGGCAGCGACAAGGCAACAAAGCACCATGGGGGGGTAAATGGAGCGCATGCACTTACCAGAGTCGCTGAGATGCCAGGATAGCCAACAAGGAAGCTACTATTCGGCGGGCCGGAAACCCGCACGAAGGCGGCCACTCGGTCTGCCATGGCGGTCGCGCACGCAGGAGGAGAGGGGAATATGACGAGGAAGAGGGCGACGACGAGAAGGCTGTTGTCTAGCGGCAGCGCTGCGTCGGCCGCATCTATGCCCGATCAACGGCCGTGCGCCGGCGCCTTCTAGCGAAAAGCGATCGTCGGACAAGCTGCTGGGAGGCGGTGTCGAGTTCGTTACATGTCATAAAAAGCCCCAGCAACGGCCCATAACCCGTCTAGTGCCCGGAACGGCCTCGTCGTCGGACGGCGTCGCAGCCGAGAGGCACAGAGGCACAGAGACACTGACGTCGAGCACGGCGACGGCAACGGCGACGGTGACGGCGGCGGTAACGGTAGCAGAAGCGGCGGCGGCGGCGGCGGCGGGTGGGAGGAGAGACAGCAGGAATCCAGCTTCCCCAGCACCCAAGACTCGCAACACAACTAACGGCTGATGTAAGGATAATAAGGTCCAGAGTAGCGTGGGAAATGCAGCTTCTCCTCACGCAGTGACGAAGACAGGCGTGCGAGGCGTGCTTGGGTACCTCTCAGGGATGCTGTAATGCGTACGAAGTAACGTACAGAACACCGCAGAGAAGGTTATCTTCCGCCGTAGCGGCGCGCAACGGCGATAGCAGACCCAGGATCCGGCCAAGAGGTGGAGGTGGTGGTGACCTGTGGTGGGTGGTGGTGGCAGGGGTGAAAGGGAGCTGGCTGGGGGGGGGGAGGGGCCGCAAGCCGACAGGGGACGACCAATGTAAGGTAAGGTAAGTAGATACCTCTCAGCCAGCGCCAGCAGAAGGATGTATGTGCGGGCGTAGGAACGCGCGTACGCCGACAGCGACAGAAAATACTTCTAGTGGCCAGGACTTCCAGCTCGATGTGATGAGGGTTGAGTTTAGGTCGAGTCGGGTGGTTGTATGTACCGACGAGTAGAACGTGTGTACAGAGCTGGAACGGTAGGTTTGTTGTAGTCGCAATGGTATTTGGGTGGTGGGACAAGACAGGCCTTCCCCACCTTGCCTCGAGCTGACTGTTACTGCATGTACCTATCCGGATGCACTCCTTTCTGCGGAGGTCCACGCAATACTTCCTCCTTCGTGTTATGGTAAATAAAATACCATCGCGAGTGAACCTGAGTATACCCAGGGGTAGATATCGCTTTCGCCATATACGTCGCAGACATGAATTAGCCTAGGTGCATATCGGGACAGGTAGGTATCATATAGCAACCCTAACGCTGAAGGCCAGAGTCGAACTGTATGACAGCGGTACCTACGAATTACAGAGATAGCTTGTCTTGTGACTAGTTGGGCCCGACCCCGGGGTCCGGCTACCAACACCGAAGGCGCCGGATTTGCGATTCGTCAACTTCTGTAGCGTGGAGGGCTTCTTTATCTGTCTCGGTACACAACTTGCGGAAATCAGTAGTCCGCCCTTGTCGACTAATAGGCGCGTAACATCAGTTTATTGGTCACCTGTACGGATATTCGTACGCAAAATGTTATAGGTTAGGTGCAAAAACACTTCTAAGATCGTGCAATCAATGACGACGGCCCAAGGTCGACGTGTATGTAAACCGAACCAGGCGTTTCCCGCCGGAGGTATTTGCCTGATGATTTCCGACAGACAACTCTCGGGGTCTTCTGTCACATGCCACCTCATAGTATATAAAGCCAGGCTGACCACATGGACTGCCCTCCCCTTTGAGTACTTCTAGATGCGTTCCATCTCGGCAACAGACAGTCGGGACGGTGGCGTAGGTACAAGTCTAGGACTCTGTGGAGCTCGCAACCCTCGGTGGATTTGCACGTTGGTCCTTGCCGATCATGCCGCTTCAAGCCTAGTGCGAGACTCTCATTCGACTTGGGTTTTTGGGGGCTGATGGCTGACTCTTTGATCCGAGGCTTTGAATCCCCTGCGAGCCTGCTTCTCTCAGCGCTGACAGCAGCAGCCGGAGAGAGCGATGGTATTGCAACGTTCTTGTCACAGTGGCAAGAAAATTGCTTGCGTCAACGGCACCATCCTCGGGCACCATCAAGCAGACGTTAGGATTCAAGGGGGTTCTCAGCCTCACGAATCAGAGGTGAATGGCTGGCGAGCTATAGTAGCTCACGCCCGCGGCCAGCAATTTGTCTCCCACGTTCCGTGGTAGGCTTTGTCCCGGGTGCCATGCGTTGCTTCCGGTCGACTAGAAACGAAGAGACGGCATGTTGGTGAGTTAAGTGTAAGTTGTTCAGACAGAACATGTACGAAAGTAAAGTACGAACTTTCCTTGATATATGCATATACTGTGAGCTGATTGGCCGGTATTACCCCGCCGTCCTGGAGCTCAGCAATGCTCCCCCACCAAGTCCCTTGGCCAAGCTGATCCAGTTCTGTTTACAACTTGAAATTTCCCATTGACGACAACTTCGGCCATCGTCCAACTTCTATCGCCCTTATCCGCCGCCCGCGTCTGCGCCGGACATAAGCACCTACCTTGCCTACAACATAAAGGCATCATTGGTACTTCGTCATGCCGCCTTGAAGTCTGCTTCGCGCCATGTCTGTCACTTTACATACGAATCTGGGCGATCTCAAGATCGAAGTCTTTTGCGAAAGCGTCCCCAAGACAGCAGAGGTACGCACCTGTCTCGACCTTGGCAATATACATACACGTACGCGTACTGACAGTTGTCTAGAACTTCCTTGCCTTATGTGCCTCCGGTTACTATGACCAGTCGCCCTTCCACCGCCTAATCCCCAATTTCATGGCACAGACTGGTGGCCCCGCGAACCCGACGCCAGAGAACCCCAAAGGCGGTCAGTCGATATGGCACCAGCCCTTCGAGGACGAGATTCGCCCGACACTGAAGCACAATGCGCGCGGAATTGTCTCCATGGCCAATAAAGGGCCCGCAACCAACGGATCCCAGTTCTTCGTCCTGTTTGACAAGGCGCCGCATCTTGATGGCCTGAATACCGTATTTGGCAAGCTCCTTGGGGACGACAGCCTGAGGACACTTGCCAAAGTGGAGGCGCTCGAAGTCGACAAGAAGAACAGACCGAAGGAGAAGGTATTCATCGAGAAGGTTACAGTGCATGCCAACCCTGTTGCGGGTTGAAGGCCACGATTCAATACAACCCAGCACGCCGATGTCGAGCTCTTGTTGGAGCCGAGGCTTGAGCAGTTGTGGGGGCTCATGTATTGCCTCAAGATCTGGGCCTTCCTCTAGTCCCGCGGATCACTTCTCAGAGACCTATCAGGCAACCAGATTGTGGCCAATACCTGCCCTCTGTGTGGCGTTGTGGTCTAATATGAGACATAAAGTCCCGAGCCTTCGTCTCTGAAAATTGAAAAACGCGGGCTTTGAGATGCTTCATAACGGCTCTATTCAGACCAGTAGCTGCCCGGAAGCATTGCAATCACCGAAGAATATTGACTCGACTTAGACTGGCCTTTTCCGATGTCAATTACATGAATACCGGTAGACTGAATGCAAGACGGATCCATGCGACAAGCTCCCTACTTTCAGCTTCTGGCTTTCGTCCATCTGTCCGGGGACACCGGCAGGGGAGCTCTACTTTCAAGCTCGTGGGAGGAATATACCGCTTCGATGTTCAGCTACCTTACCTAGGCTGCAAGATTCGACACGCGCGCAAGCGCTCTGACTACCTATTACCTCGGGTCCTGGCTCCGCCGTAACCTCGTGCCTCCGTTTTTATTCCATCACGATGACGGCGCGGAAGCGGACTGTGCCGTCAAGCATAGTGTCTGCCGGGACAAGCCAGTGTTAGCAGAGGAATCTTCTTCCATCCCTTGGCCATTACGGGGGCTTTTAACTTACCGTACGCCTTCTGCGCCTGGTCCAGCGTGAACTTCTCGATCACGCAGTCGACGCCATGCAGCTCGGTAAAGGCGATAGTCTCCTCGCAGTCGCGCGAGTGGCCGCACGGCCACGAATGCACCGACAGGCCATAGTTCAGCATCGCAAGCGTGTCGACACTGAGCGCGCCCGGCACGCTGAGCACGAGCAGCTTGCCCAGCACGCCGAGTCCGGTCACGAACGGCTCGATGGTCTCGGCCGCCCCGTCGCCACGACCAGGCTCGCGCTGCCGAGCGCCCGCAGCGCCGCCCCCACGTCCGGAGTCGCGCTCGCGTCGACGTACTCGTGCGCCCCGAGCTCTCGCGCCGCCTTTTCCTTGTCCTTGCCGCGCGATACCGCCACCACGCGGTAGCCCATCCGGCGCGCGTACTGTATGGCCAAATGGCCCAGCCCGCCGAGCCCCTATTCATAAATGAGATTTAGTGAACGTCAGGTTTAGGGGCTGCTCAGGGATCGATTAAGAGCTCGGGGAGTATACACTCCCGCGAACAGAAGGGCCAAGTCTTGAGGGACTCTGGAAAGGGCAAGAATCGGTCATCAGAACTCACCTGGACAGCGACCGTGTCGCCCACGGGGATATTCATGTGCCGCATCGAGTTGTAGACAGACACGCCCGCGCAGAGGATGGGCGCGTACTTGGCGGCGTCGACATGGTCGGGGACGCGGACAGCGACTTCAGCCTTCAGGAGGCAATATTCGGCATCTGCACATACGAGCGTCAGATACCTAGGGTCCCAGCAGAGGGAAAGCCAGCACGACTGAGCTGTCGAATCTCCGGCGCACTCACATCCGCCATTCTTGGTCACGCCGTTGACCAGGCGGGTATCGCACATCTGATACCAGCCCTTCTTGCACGGCGGGCACGTGAGGTCGTAGCTGCCGAGCCAGCCGGCGCCCACGCGGTCGCCGACCTTCCAGCCCGCCACGGCTCCGCCGCCGTCGCCGACCGCGGCCACCCGGCCGATGATCTCGTGGCCGGGGCACAGGGGGAAGCCGCCGCCCACTGCAATACCAACTTGAGTCAGCAGGTATTCCACTATGGAAGGGGGGTTTGCCCTGTCCCGGGCATTCGACATCGTGCTCAAGGCAATTTTCAAGACCCCGCGAGGAAGAGAAAAGAAGACATATGGGCCAACGGGGCAGGAAGACAAATCCGAAAAGTTGCATACTGGCGTTGGCTTGCGTGAACAGGTCCGAGTGGCAGACCCCGCAGGCCTCGACTTTGACGAGCAGCTCGCCCGCGCCGGGCAGCTTCATGGGCGTCTGCTCCACGACCAGGGCCTGGCCCTGCGCCTGGAAGACGGCCTGCTTGTAGGTCGAGGGGAGCGGCGACATGGCTCCGGGTGCAGAAGCTCGTGGTTGGTTGGAGAGAGGGATAGAGCGTCAAGGCGTGCTGTTGCTGTTGCTGCTGCTGCTGCTGTTGCTCCGTACTAGTCGACCAAGTCGGTGCCTGTGGTACTAGTAGTGAATGCTTCGAGGTCTTCGTGGCTGCCCTCTTACTCGAGATGCCTCTGTTTCTGCTCGGGACGTGCCTCCTATCTATATAACATGCAGTACTTGCCGCCGTCGGGCGACGTGACGCCTGGCATCCTTGAAGCCATCCATGAATCTTTGTGGCCCAGCCGTCCGTCCTCCTTCGCCGTCGGATTTCCAATGCGCGTTCTCCTGCCAGCAGCACGCCGCCATCGCCATCGTCTCCGACCTGCGCCGCACGCTTAACCTCTGGACGCCAAGCACAGTTCCTCTCTCACTTGGCACTTGCTTTCCTCCGAAGGTGCGTCGTCTGGAGAGCTCGCTTGCGGGCGACGTTCATTGGCCCGGCCCCCGGTCGACCTGTTCGAGTCCCACCGACCCCCGGCGTAGGCATCCCCCACGGCTCTCTCGGCCGCGCCCCACTCGGGATTATCGACGTCTGTCTGCGCGTAAAGCCGATCGAGGAGGCAGTGGTAGTAGGTGGGCGGACGGACGGACATCCACACACACTCTCTCTCTCGCCGGATCGGAGCGGTGAGGCTCGGGGGTGCTGTACGGAGTTGGTGATGTCCTGGGCGTGCGTCAGACATGCTTCTGCCGCGAATCACCATGATTGTCCCTCATGAACTGTACCGTAGACAAATACTCCGTACCTCGGGGTAAAACGAGTTGAGTTTTTGGAATTACGAGGTAGTTACCTACTTCCTATCTACCTTGCCTACCAGAGTTGCCTTTTCACCTAAACCAGGAAAGGAAGCAAAAAACGCTCTCGCTGTTCTGGGCTCTGCGGAATGAATCATTCGCCACAATTCGTATCTATCTGGTCGATTCTAGCTCTTTATTGCGCGACTGGAAAGCTCACTGCCTTGTGTGGCCTGAGCTGCGCATCCCATACGGGCTCTATGTTGAAGCTTTCCCGTGAGCTACACCAGGGTCGGGAAATGAGCATTGACCTGAGCTCGAGTGTAATATGAGATTACACAAGATGGCTGATTCTTGACACATTGTTGTGTAAGGCTTTAAACTTGTGATATAGTAGTCAATAATACTGACTATTGAAATTCTTGGAATTGCAAGAGAAAGCCTAAACCCTATATATAACTACCTAATTATTTGATAAGTCACCTGAAGTACTGTATCTTCTTATTCTAATAGTTCCCAGTAACTACAGCAATACTGTAGCAGCGGTGAATTAAGAACCAGAGTTGATACCAAGTGTTTTCCTACCTATATACAGTCCTGCAATGCTTGGTTAAATAAGTAAAAGGATCTAAAGTCACATATTGAGGAGCACTCTCTTATAACGAATAAAGCCCCGTATTGCACTAGGTGACTTTACCTTGAGATAAGTTACTTGATTTGAACACACAACCCCAACAGTAAATTACTATCAAGTGAAGCGTAGTTATTTGGGAGTCACCAGTACTAGAAAGATCCATTGTCGTGATATTGCTCATGGCTTTTCCATTAGCCATCATCTAAGTACCTGCACACCCTCTTGAGGCTTACTTGAGTTTCTGCATCTAACATGCCTGCAGAACTGACTCTTCCGATAATAACCTGGAAGGCCAGTGTCACGCCCACTTATTCAAGCTTTACAGTAACAGACGGTGGTGGGTACCTACTGTGTGCAGGGAGTCAACAGCACAGTACAAAGTATGGAGTCTTACGCCACACTTGCGCCACAGCACCTGGTCTGGGAGGCTCGTTATGCCTGGACAGCCCTGGAAACCAGCACGAGCCACGAGTTCGCGTTTACAGTTCGTCGTACTCCGTACTACCAGACCTTCTCTACAAGTACCAGGCTGAGAAGACTCATGTCGTACCTGTAACTTTTACTCAAGAACCATCCGAACTCCCTCTATCTCTGGCACCCACTGCCATGCTATTGCGCCTGAGCGCCTACTAGGCCAGCCGCGCGCATCTTAGGAGTCTCAACACAGTCAGCAGCTGTCTGCCATCCAAAGCTGCTGCTGAAGTGAGTGAGGATGGCCGTCCTCGAGGACGTCCCCGGCGTGGAGGCCACGGTCCAGATCGGGGCGCGCACGTCGCAGGAGTACGACGATCCCAACGCCCACGAGGCGGATCCCGGGGCCGCCGGCGCGTGCCCCGTCCTGTGCACGTACATCGAGTGCTTCGGCGACGCCGAGTTCGCCGTCCGCCTCCGGGTCAACGCCGACTACGAGTGGGGCTACCGCGACCACTCGCTGGCCGCGTACGTCTACATCGACGGCCACTACGCCGAGGGCACCCTCCTCCGCCCCTGGCACGTCGATCGCACTGTCGACTGCCGCTCCGCCTACGAGCGCCACACCGGGCTCTGGTCGAAGCAGAAATTCAAGTTCGCCGCCGTTGAGACGGGTATGTATCTACCTACTCATCTACCTATCCAGTCCCAGTGTGTCGTCGAGTTCCGTCGTCGATGGTAGGTACACGGCTTTTTTGCTTTTCTTTCTTCTAAACGTTTTGCTAGTCGACGAGGCGCGTAGGGACCGCGTCCAGAGCGACACCCGTATCGCCAAGGACCTGGGCGTCATCGAGGTCCAGTTCAAGCGCGTCACCGAGCATGGCAGCAACCTGGCCGACAGCTCCCACTTTTCTGCACGGCAGGGCAACTTCGAGCTCGCCGAGAAGGCCCTGAAGGGCAAGGCCATCTCGCACGGCACCAGGTAAGCGGGCGTGCGGGGACGGCCCTCCTCCTCCCTGTCGTGTCTGTGTACTGCGCTGGCGCCTTGTCTTTGCTGACGCTGCGCTCCACAGCTTCCAGGACGGCGGTGCCATCAACTGGCCCAGCCGCGTGCGCGTACATACGCTCGCCGAAGACAGGGGACCCATTGCTATCATTAGATTCTACTATCGGTCTAGAGGTGAAGAGCCCCCCTGCCCCTCTTACCCGCCCAGCGTGCTCGAGGTGTGTAAATGCTAATGGAGAGCCGGGGGAAACAGAGGCGCTGAAGCGGGAACTCATCATACCGCGGAGTCCCTCGCTCTCTCCGACCCTCCTGAACCTCTCTTCCGCCGAGAGGGACCGACTGGCCATGGAGAGGCTGGAAGACCTGCGAGTAAGGACATTCACTCTGTTCTTCCATCACCTCCCTGCAAAAAAATTGCCTTTTTTTGGCCGTGGCTGACACAGAAGGTGAAGGAGAGAGACGTCAAGCGGGAGCAGAAGCCCCTCATCAAGCGGGAGATCCACGAGGTCCTGGACCTGACGCAGGACGACCGCCCCGGCGGCTCGACAAAGAGGATCAAGCGGGAGCCCGAGGTAATTGACCTCACTGACGATTAGGCCTAGGCCCCACGTCCGGCCTCGGATATCAATCAATCAGGGCGGCACAGGATCTCGGCGTTTTGTCTGGAGTTTAGGGGGAAATCAGATACCACTTGTCGATTTGGGATGGAAACATGGCGCCCTTGGCGCGACATGAACTCGACGAACCTGAATTGTGTCTTGCTGAGGCTGCCAGATGCTTTTTACATAGCTACTCAGGGTTAAGAAAATGGCTGCGGCGTGCCTCTAAGCTCGGTGTTATCAGGTCATCTTTCCCATCATTGTTTGGAGAGTTTGCTGCCACAGCGTCTGTCTGTCTGTGGATTGTTAGGTGTTGCGGCACCATAACGCAGCCTGGCACGGCACATCAGGTGCCGGGTGCTTTTGTAGATTCTGCAGGCCCGGCATTCTCCTTTCTCCCTTGGCATCATGATAAGGTCACTTCAGAAGCCTTCCTGTTCGCCTGCGATCAGACGCGCTCATTCTGCGATGGCCCTGCTGACACAGACCGTCGGCTGCGGCAACCAGATACAAGATAAACTGTCTCGGCGGAAGTATAAGGCGCAAGCCGATCAGGACTGGGAAAAGGGAAGATGAGCTGCTCGAGCTATCATCACATTCCCCCCCAGCCCTCTCGCAGTCCTTGCTCTGATTACAGGGGGGTTTATTGAGCGGCACGCAGGGAGAACGAAACAAAAAAAAAGACAAGAAACACATAGTGCGGCTGCGAATCAACGGTTTGTAAAGCCAATTCATTAAAAGAAGCGACGGTCTATCCGACCTCTATAGACACCGAAGGGGAGGGAGAAGATTAGCACTGTAACATATATACAAGAAATGCCCGTCCCGTGCCCGATCCGGGGAGGGCAGGGCAGAAAGAGGGCAGGTCGGCGGGCGCGAAGAGTCCGGATCATCCTTAATTAAGCCCACCAGCGGTGCCGGACGGGTAAACATGTCGAGGGCCCCCGATTCACCTCTCCTGCAGGTGGCCGGCACCCAGGCCGGGGATGAGCTCGTACAGGACCGGCACGCCCTCGACGGCGAACCAAGCGATGCCTGCAGTGTTCCTCACGTTAGCGGAAGAGACGGGCTGGGTTATTTTTGCGGACGTCCCAGCTGTCGTCCATGAACAGTTACTTGGCCAGAAGGGGGGCACGCAAACGAAAAAAAAAAGGGAAGAAGCAAAAAAGAAGGCGTACGTACCGGCATAGACGACCAGCTTCGTGATGACCTCGACGTCGTACCGGACGCGGGGCTTGACCAGCTTGGAGAAGACCTCCTTCTCGCCGAGCTCGTCCTGCTGGCCGACGTAGACGGCCGGGGTGGCCGGGGTGCGCTCGTCCCCGCCGCCGCCGGCGGTGTCGACGGGCGAGAAGACGACCGTGCCCTCGCCCATGAGCTTCTCGAAGTCGCCCGGCCGGGCGAAGCTGTTGCCGCTGTTCTGCTGCTGCTGTTGCTGCAAGGGGCTAACGGCGGAGCTGTGACCGCCGCCGGGAGTCTTGAGGTCCTGCTTGCCGTTGCTGTTGCCGTTGCCGCCGTTGCTGTTGTTGCTGCCGATGCTCTCGCGGCGGCGCCGCTCGCGGTACGCCAGGGTCTCGTAGGCGTCGGCGGCGCTCTGGGGGCCGATGGAGACGGAGCGGCCGCGGCGGGGGTGGCGCACGGCGGTGATGAGGCCGGGCAGGTCGCTGACGCTGGGCATGACGTTGTCGACGCGCAGCCGCAGCGGTATGTGCTTGTACTCGGACGCGGGCATGAAGAAGCGGCGCGGCAGGCTGAGCCCCCACGTCTCGATGAGGCGGAAGAGGTGCGGCAGCCCGCGGAGCAGCGCCGGCTTGGCCACCTCGCGCCACGCGAACACGACCAGCACGCCGAAGAGCACGCGCAGCGTCACGGCCGGCCAGCCGAGCGCGTGCAGGTCGAAGGGGATGCCCGACTGCGGCAGCCGGGCAAAGTGCCAGATGCCGACCTCGAGGCCGATCATGACGCCGGCGAAGGCGACGCTGTCGTCGAAGCAGGGGCAGTCGTCGGCCGGCTCCGGGTGCACCCGGACGAGCACGATGATCAGCAGCACGAAGGCGAAGACGCCGGTCCAGCCGTTCTGGTCCAGGTAGTCGTCGAGCATGGAGCCGCAGTAGAACTGGATGAGCGAGAGGGCGGCGCCGAAGACGGAGCCCACGACGACGTCGACGAAGCCGTGCATGCCGCAGTACAGGCGGCCGAAGATGATGCTCGCGGCGTAGAAGTAGGACAGGGCCTCGAGGGCGGTCTTGGTGCCCGGCTGGAAGGGGTTGTCGGGGGCGCGCAGGCACAGGACCGAGTAGACGGCGACCGAGACGGCGTTGGCCGAGTGCGTCGAGGGGAAGCCGTACTCGAGCGCGGCCGAGCCGGACATGGTGATGCGATGTAACGGTGGGGACAGCGGCCGCGGCAGAGAGAAGAAGTCCTTGACGAAGCCGGTGAAGAAGACGCCCGTGGCGAGTATGTGGACGATGCTGGGCCGGTGTCAGCTCAGCTCAGCTCAACCAACTTAGTCCTCCACCACGAGCAGACCGCACGCGCTGCAGGCCGGGAAGAGGGGGAGGAACCTACCCTTTCCCGAAGGAAGCATATCCACACCAGAACATGATGGGCAGACCGATCATGAAGAAGGTGTGCGTGCCGAGATTCGCCGTAATGGCGAAGTAGCTATCGAGCGCGGGCGAGCGCAGCTTGGCCTGCAGCCAGGCCAGGTACGGCGTCTCCCACCTGATCAGCGGCAGGGCGCGCTGGCGCATGTCGTATCGCCATCGCGGCAGGGAGCGCCTGTCTGTTGTGTGGGCGCAACGGCGGCGGTCAGCACTCGCCCCTCTCGACTTTGTCCACGACACCCCGCCCGGCCCTTTCACCCTTCAACCTCCCTGCTTCTTCTCCTCTGGGATTCGTGCACACGTACAGTGGTCCAGACTCCTGAGCCCGGCGTCGATGACGACGGGCTCGTGCTCGTGCTCGTGCTCTCCCTGCGCCTCCGCAGCGGTGACGGCCGTGTCGATGCTGATGGGCGGCGGCGGCGGCGGCGGCGGGTGCTTCGCCAGGTCGGCGCCGAGGCCGGAGCCATTGGCGAGCGAGGGAAACTCGGCGGGATTCATAGGGAACGGGCGGACGTCGGCAGCATCAAGGGCGCGTCGTCGGGAGGGCGGGCGGTGGGACGTGGTCGAGACAGAGGCAGGCGGCGCATCGAAGGCGGCGCAGTCCCATCGAGAGAGATTGGCGCGCGCGGGATGTGAGGCGGGTCGCCCGCGGTCTGTTGGTGATCGCCCTCGGCGCGGCTTTGGGGGCGATGGCTGTCGGATCGCGCTGTGGTTTCTCTGGTGGTTCGCTCTGGCTATGCGGATAGCACGTATGGATGTGAAAGTGATGGGGAGGCTGTGGATGTGCGGCACGAGGTCGGTCATCAGGTGGGATTTGTCTAAACACAGCTACCTCCGCTCTTGTCTTGGTGCTAAAAAGCGGGATCTTGCCGGGTGGGTTCCCTCAGTTCTACAAGAGGTTAAGCTGCATCTAAGTTTCCTGTATTCCGCGGTACATATTATTACTACTCTGTACGGATTTCCTCTGTCGAGTTAATTGCCTGCTCTCAGCAGATCAGGTACCTTTTCAAGATTATCTGTAAGTAATGGCCTGTGCATTCCGCGGACCCCTGGCATTGGTCCCGGAACCCTCGCCGATATTGATAACCATCAGACGCAGCAATCTGGGTACCTCCCTACCTGCGCAGGGCTGAGTTGGTTGCAATTGCTTTTGCCTTGACCAACAGATTATCGTCTGTAACAATAATACAGAGTAGAAGTGGCAAGTGGCTTGCATTTGCCATCCCTGGATCAAATAGTACCAATTACCTACTCGATATAGGTACCTATGGTAGAAGAGTACAAACTATATCGTCAAAAAACATATGTCCAAGTCGACGCCGGGGGGCTCGGGAGAACCCAGGCCGTCAATTTTTAGTGCCTCGACGGTCGAATGATCAAACCTCACAAGCTCAGGTCCCGTCGTCTTATTCGAACGAACTCATTCTCACCGTGTATCAGACCGCCTTTTCTTTCCCGGCTTATTCATCTGATCATACTTGGTAGTACCCCCGTAGGCACTACCGTACGGTACGGCGTACCTAGCTACAGGTCAAGCAACAACAACCCCAGCTGCTCTTCCGCCATCCCAAGCAAGAACAAGAGCGCCGCCCTCCTTTCTTCCTTCTTTTTTTTTGTCTTCCCCACCCTCGCCCGGCAAAGATGCACTCCCTCGCCGGGAAGCGCTGCGTCGTCACCGGCGGCAGCCGGGGCATCGGGCTCGCCATCGCGCGGCACCTCGCCGACCGCGGCGCCGCCTGCACGCTGGTCGGCCGCAGCGACGCGGCGCTGCGGCGCGCCGTCGCCGAGTCGCTGCCGCCGGCGTCACCCCCCGGGGTTGCTGCCCAACAACACCACCGCCACCACGACCGCCATGACTGGCGGGCCTTCGACGTGTCGCGGCGATCGGGCTGGGACGAGCTGGTGGCCGAGTACAAGGTGAGTGATGAGTGATGGGTGAGTGAGTTGAGTTGAGTGAGTCGGTCAGGTCAGTCCGTCCGATGAGAGAGTTTAGGTTGTTCGTCCTTTCTCCTTCAACCGGCAGCAACCGGACGGACCCCCGGCCCCTGTGTCTCCCTCCCCCCCCCTCTTCTCTTTCACCTTTCCCCCTGACCTGACCTGACCGCCCCATTTTTCAAGGACCGAGGCGTCGACGTGCTCGTGAACGCGGCCGGCGTCAGCCAGAACTCGCTGCTGGTGCGGACGCGGGACGAGGACCTCGACGAGCTGCTGGACACCAACCTCCGGGGCACCGTGCTCGGCTGCCGGGCCGTGCTGCCCCTGATGATGCGGCAGAAGAGCGGTATGTATGGGCCCATCATTGTTGTTGTCTACCTTGTTTTACCATGTCTACCATCCGTCCAGCTGTCCCGCGCCCCAAGTGTGCGTGTGTGATGCTCGACTAAAATAGTCCGCGTGCCGGTTCTAGGATGTATCATCAACGTGTCGAGTCTGCTCGCCTCGCGCGGGGGCCAGGGCGCCTCGGTCTATGCAGCGACGAAAGCTGGTGTGATTGGTATGGACATTCTATCTGGCTACCTCTCCAGAAAGCGCGGCCGATATCTAATCCCGCAGTCTAGCTCTGACCCGCTCCCTCGCCTGTGAGGTGGGAAGATTTAACGTCCGGACAAATGTCCTCCTGCCTGGATATATCCAGACCGATATGACGCAAGGTGCGCTTCCCTGAGCTTCTCCGTTCTCCTGCTTACCAGTGCCGGCAACGCCGGGCTAGTAGTAGTCCCCTTACCCCGTACAATACATTACTGATACATGAACCGCATGAAGGCATGGACAAGGACAAAGCCCTGTCCGCCTCCATCCCCATGGGCCGTCTGGGCCTGGCTGACGAAGTTGCACACGCCGCCGTCTTCCTGGCGCAAAACCCTTATGCGCACAATTGTGTGCTGAACATAGATGGTGGCTTGAGTGCGACATGACCCAGGCTACGCCAGACATGGGGACGGCTAATCATCGTCAATCATTATCGCGCCTGCGCCGGCGCCATCTTCTATAACGACGACGTCGTCGTCGTTAGCGGCCATCTTGGCATGCTTGGCCCTTTTGGGCAGTGAAGTCTCGCCATCCTCTGCCAGGGACCGCTTCAGGTCCTTTATAGTTGTCGGCGCACCAGAAGTAATCAGGCCGTCACTCTGATCAGTGCCATTGCTCTTGGCTGGCAGCTGCTTCTTGGGCTTGCGGGGAATCTCTGGTGCCTTGTCCGGTTCGAGCGCCCTTATAGGCTTTTCGGAAGCTTCTGTCTGGCTAGAGGGCACAGTCAGTGGCGGAAACAGATGAAAAAGCCCACTCGGCACTCACCATCCCTGCACATTTAGGACGACGTTAACCAGCGTATCCTCGTCGGCGTCGTCGACGATTGTGACGAAACTGTCCTGTGCAATACCTGTAACTCATTAGTAACATAGCGACACACTGGAGTGGAAAGATATACCAAGCTCCGCGAGGAGTTTCGGCAGGTTGTCAAAATCGTCCGGGTCGTAGAGGAGACCGGCGTCACTGTTCACCGCGAATTCTCGCTCTCCAAAGCCTAGCTGCATTCTGACAAAATCCTCCACCAAGTCGTTGAGAGTTGCTCTTGAAAGGTCCACGTAGACGCTGGTCTGATAGTTGCCACACACTGGGCAATCGGGATTAGGTGGCCGCGGCCGATCCGGAGCCAGTAATCTCTGATTTGCGAACGGGGTCAAGAAAACCTGCCCAAGTCAGCACCTTGCATGGATATAATTGCACATGGCATGGAGGCTCACTTCTTGCGCTTGATCGTACTCGCCTCGAATTACTTTGAATGCCTCGAGGACACAGAGGCCAGCCACTATGGCGTTGGTCGTGGCAATGGCGGGGATGATGTTGCCTGCCATCTGCTTGATATCAAAGCGGGACTTGGGCTCGATTCCGAAAATGTGAGACCGAATATTAGCACTTGCAGCGACAAAGTCAAGCGTGTCGTCGTCGTCTTTGTCGAAGCTGATTATGGCCTGTGGTGAACTCTCCCCGTGCTGCTTTCTCAATTCCGACATGCGCTTACTCAGGCGATCCAGGCTATCGTTGAGAACAACAAGGTTCTCCTCCAGCGTCCAGACCTTCTGGTCATCCTGTAATAACTTGTCCTTCAAGCCCATAGCCTCGGAGCACCGGCCAAGCAGAGTCTGATAGTTCAGCGGTTCCGGGGGGTTTCTTGACTTCCACATATCCTTCATTGAAAGTAATCGCGTGATATCCGTATTGAATACCTTGTCGAAGAGCATTTGTGGGAAGGACTCGGTACCGGCAGACTGGCGAATCTTTTTCAACGCGTCAGACTCTTTCCTGAGCTCTTCGATTTCGGCAGCATTATCGGCATCGGCAGAGTGGTCAAAGATGGCCTGGTCTTCGCTGGTGCCAAATATCTCGTTCAACAGATAGCTCTTGCCCCAGACGATGCAATGGATCGGTTGGCTGGGAGTGCTTCGAATGGTGCACACGGGGAAGGACTTGGGCGCATCCTTCCCCGTGCAGTCATAGCAGGCCGTCACGCCCTTCTTGATGACCTGAACCTGGCCATTGAAGCCGGTCGTGCCGCTCTCAATCAAAGGGACATCGGCTGCTAAACACATGCGGTTTGCGTGCCGTCTTGCCTCAAGGTTGTCCAGCGCATTGAACACGAGTCTGAATCCTCTAAACCACTCGACGTTGAAATGCGCGTCCTTGATATTGGCATGGTGCGCGACGAGCTTGATGTTCGGATTGAACCTCTGGGCCGCCTCTTTCGCTACCTGTCACACGATCAGCATTCCATAGGGCGTAAGTGTCTCGAGAAAACGGGTGTCGCATCGTACCAGGGCCTTCGACTTCTTGATGTGCTCGTGCCGGAAAAGAAATTGGCGGTTCAGATTGCTGAGGTCGATCGTGTCCAGGTCGACGATGTGGACTTCGCCAAAGCCGCTAAGAACCAGATTCTTGAGCAGCTCGCAGCCGATGCCGCCAGCGCCAATCATGAGAACCCGAGCCTGCGCCACCTCAGTCAGTGCATCTGCTAGGAGATCAACTTCCTTGATGGACTCGAAGATGTATTCGGCAGCCATTCTTGCGCGGCGGTCGGCATCATCGAGTGACTCCATGAGGTATGTAGTCGGCGCCCGTTCGATTCGAGCGGCGCGGCGGGCAGGATCGCGGTGGGTGGTATGGAGAGGAAGAGCGGGCAGGTGTGTGCACGAAAGGGAAGGCGCGCGGGCCGAGTTGACGCGGTGTGGTGAATGCGAGAATCTCCAGCGGCGGGAGTAGGTAGGTAGTCGGTGGAAGTAATTCGTAGGAGGCAGGGCAAGGAGGTGTTTGTACGAGTGAGACGCCTGTAGTACTAAACGAGTGTAGAAGGGTGCAGAACGCACGGTGCGGCGCGCGGCAACCCGTGCGATTGCCTGCAATTGGGTATCTTATCGTACCGGCGACGTACCTCCTTCACGCTCGTATGCAGCGTCGGGCCTTGCGACTGGCGATTGAAGCTGTCTCGATCCATCGTCGCCGGCTTGGCCATGTTGGACGGCTGGCTGTCCGCGTTGTTACACGAGATCTATTCGCCGATGCATATACGCCTAGATAAAGTGTCTAGGTATTTATGTATGTCGTGGAGCGGGAGAAGGCTGTTCGAGGCGGTAGACGGCGTTGAGGGCAGATGCCTGGGGCACGGGTATGCAGGTCTTGAAAGACGAGCGGGTGTGTTGAGAGAAGCTTGAGCATGCGGAAAGGAATGGATGCGGTTCTGTAGTTTGGCTCCGTCTCGCTCGTCGCCAGCGGGCACTAATAAAAGTACCAGGTCCGCCTTCCAGGCCTCTTGGATGGGAGCATGGGAGGTGCCAGGTACTGGTGACATGGTCTGTGGGCGATGCTGAGGTGATTTGCGAGGTCACTCGACGAGCAGCCGGGCGGCTGAGCAGATACAGCCTGAGGCCCGGTTTTCCGTACCAGGCCTCCGGTCAATTAGTTCGCACCTGGGACGTCATTCGCTCTGGCCCGCAATCTTCCTATTCTGGCTATCAGAGTGCACATCATTGGATGTCTGGTCTGTCCATGGGCGGCCCCACATCCGCTGAACCCATGCCGGAACGTGGCATATGGGGTCCAAACTTACTGTACCACTGTACGGAGTAGCTGTCGCGATGAGAGTTCGGATGAGATATCACTTGAGACCCGATAATACGCCGTCGTGAGCACCAGTATATAAATTGCCGCGTATTTACACCTTCCGGTACCAAGGGCTGATATCGATCTGTTCGTGAGAAGGTCTCCATCTCATTGGCATCTGTACCGCGAGGAAAGTGCATGTCTGTCCGAGACCAGGCCCCTCGCTTCCATGTCTGACGATGAAGCCGACCCCGAGCTCCTTGCTCTGCTCAGGCAACATCTTCAGGGAAAGCTGAACATCGATGCGGAACCCGAGACGGGCGTTCTGGAAGGGGCCGAATATGTCTGTGACAACTCGATCGACGTCGCCATAGACATGAGGGCCACCAAGAACGCCGCCGCTCTCATCTACCAGCAGATGCAGGAGAAGGAGTTCTCGACCGAAAGCTGGTCGGAGCACGAGCTACATCCAAAGGCCAAGGACGAGGCCACGGTTGCTTTCATCTTCACCATGGATCTCCTCAACTTTTCCTTCTGGTCTCTGCGTCCCGAAGACGAACGTTTTGCCATCTCGTACCAGGGCAAGACGTGGACCGGCTACTGGAGCCTCGTCGCCGCCTTACAACGGGCTTTGGAAGAAGGTGTGCCACTTACCTAGACCCTCAAGACCACAATTCTAGCTATACTTACTTGAGTATTCTTTCGTCTTAACATACTTCGCCTTCTCCTCCTCTCGCATCCTTGATGGTCGTGTTAATTAACTAGATACTTCTTCAAGACATCCCCATAACCGATCCGCACTACTGGCAGAACGAAGAGGAGTGCACTCTAGACTCTTTACGACATGTCTTCCGCTCCTGTACAGAAGAGGAGATGCCTCTACTAGAGGCACGTTTGGCCTGCCTGCGAGAAGCCGGGCACGTTCTATACGAAGTAAGTTGACTCAAGCCGTGAATTCAGTCTCGCAGTGCATTGCCAACAGACCGTCCTATTGCGCAGAAATACAATTGCAGTTTTGCCAACTGCATCGAGGCCGCCAAAGGCTCCGCAGCCACCCTGGTGAACTTACTGGCGCGGGACTTTGCTTGTTTCAGGGATGAATTCCCCTTTGACGGCCGGCGCAAGCCTATTCGCTTTCTTAAGAGAGCCCAGATCTTGGTCGCAGACACCTGGGCGTGCTTCAACGGCGAGAGTTACGGGGCCTTCCGGGACATCGACAAGATCACCATGTTTGCGGACTACCGGGTACCGCAGATTCTGGCCACTCTGGGGTGCGTAGGGTACAGCCCACCGCTGCAAGCCTTAGTATCTAGGAAGGAGATCTTGGATAGCGGGAGTAGATATGAGATGCAGCTGAGAGGTGAGCATACTACTCCCAGAGTCAGACTCACAACACCCCTGCTAACGTGCATCACGATAGCTTGCAGTATTTGGTGTGTTGAGCTCATAAGGCGTGAGATCAAGCGCCAGCACCCGGAGGCCAAGGTCAACGCCATCTTGATAGATTTCTTTCTGTATGATACCATGAAGCGACTGGAAGCGCAGGGAAGCGAGACAATACCGCACCATCGTACGAGGAGTATCTGGTATTAACCAATTGAAAGACCTCGCGGGAAAGTACACGATGATTTCAAATCCTGCATCGGCGGCGCGGACCGCGTGCTGCCCAAAGACATTAACTTATCGCCTCAGTCCATGTTTCCTCATAATCGGAGAGTGTAATGCCATGTAAATTGGTATCTTCGGGTTACAGGCCAAGCAAGTCCAGCTGTGCCAGACCCTTCATGGCCACCATTTCATCGACGATGTAGCAGCTGAACAGTAGTCGCTCGCGCAAAGCAAAGCATTCCGAGTCTTCAGGCCATTGGCCCGAGACAAAGCAAACCGTGACTCCCCCAACGCCGCCGCGCAGACAATCAAAAGCGCCAACATTGGCACCATATCAAACTTCCTCCTCTCCTGATAATCGTACACACGTCCTGTGTCGTCTTCTCCTCCACCCCGGCCCCGGCCCCGACCAGAATAACGGCAGTTTCCCCCCATGCATCAGCCCCCGGCCCCCACGGCGGTCGAGCCCAGGATCTCGTCCATGTGGGCCCTGGCGGCGGCGTCGCCGTTGCCGGCCCGCTCCTCGCGCGCGAGCACGGCGAGGACCTCGGGGGGCGGGCGCAGGCCGAGGCGGTCGGCGCGCCGCCAGCGCCGCGCGCGGCCGATGCCGACGCAGGGCCCGTACTGCGAGCTCACGTCCCAGTGGCGCAGCACCTTCTCGGCCAGCGAGAGGCCCTCTTGGTGCACGCGCCGCGCGCTGCGCTCGCGCTCCGTGGCGCGCCAGTACGCCGCGATCTGCGCGTCCGTCACCTGCTCCGCGCGCCGCTCCGCCTCCGACTTGGCCTCCTCCTCCTCCGCTGCGGCGGGCGCCGCGGCCACGGCCTTGTCCTCGTCGTCATCATCTTCCTCGATCTCGACGTCGGACGTAGTAGTAGTATTGGCGGCGGCGGCGGCGACGTCGGGCTGCTGCTCTAGGTGGTGGGTGATGACGTGCTTCGCGAGCGGGCTCTGCTTCGAAGGCGCGCTGCCGCTGGGGTCTTTGGCGGACTTGGGGACCGACTTGGTCACGCGGTGGTTGAAGGAGAGCGTCGACTGCTTGTTGCCCGTCTGGCGAGCATTGCCGCTCGAGCGTCTGGTGGCCGGCATCTTGTTCGACTGGCAGGGCGGGCGGATGTGGGTGTTGGGAAGGTTTGATGCCAGCGCCTGATATGCCGGATGTGTAAGTATGTGTCCGCTCGGGATGCTGTGTTTGCGGCAGGTCAGTGCCTGTATTTGCCAACTTTCGTGAGAAGTATCTATCCGGTGTAGAAGTGGGTGGTAGGTCCTTAAGAGGTACGTTAGAAGGTACTGTAATAATACGGCAGGTACACTGAGTTATGGAGTGTGGTCCGTTGGTTGGAGGAATGACGTGGGGAATTCCAGCTAAATTGGCGGGGCAACACGAAAGGGATGCGCAATCACGTGAGCTTCTTTGTCTAATCCACTTCCACGTCCCCCCTTTTTGGGATTGTTTCTTTCCTTCTGAACTTAGCACTTAGGTATCCAGGTAGGGCAACGAACCGTAGGCTATTCTGTCAAAATACTGCTTTTGGTTCGTATGCTGCTATTCTAACGAATATCTTTGGCTACAATATGTCGAAATAGTCCTCAATTCGATCGCAAACCAAGCCCCAGCAGAACAGCGCGAATGACGCTGGAAGGACGATACCGATGATCAACCAGAACATTAGCCCGACAATGAACCCAAAACAGCAAAAATACAGTGCCAGAGTGATCGGGGATACAATCACAATCCAGCTAACAAGTAGCACTACCGCCACAATCTTCGTGGCCTGGATCATCCAGAGCAACCTTAGCTTTTTCAAGAGCCGTGTCAAGCCTTCCCACCACAATGGCAGGCGGGATTTCGTGAAAGCCGAGAAATTGTTCGATGGCATCGGCACGAATAGTACGGCTGGCTTAATCTCGGGGACCCTACCGCCGCGCTGCGTCCATTGCCTCTTCCACCAGGCCATGATCCGACTCTTTCCATCAGGGCTCGCAAGCAGGTTCGCCGGCTTTGCTTGGACGGTGTGATGAAGCCAAGGTGGGGTTTGAGTGGCTAGTCTCCACGATGCCGCATAAGCCGTCGTCGGATCTGAGCCCACGTGGTCCATGACTTGGCTATGTCGGGCCTCGTAGTATCTACTTCGAAACCTGCTGACTGGGACGAGAGAATATGTGAGGAATCCGAGGTCTTCGAGACTGCCGAGCCGGGGCACTTCGCCACTGCCCAGGTAAGCGGACTCTTCGCGGAAGGCAAAGACCCGGCGTTCGACGACGAGGATCTGCTCTAGGTTGGGGAAATAATCTGGGTTTCGCAGCAGGTCCATGACTGCAGACCTTTGGAAGACGAGGTTCGCGAGTGATTCTTGGGCGTCTAGGTCGGGATTCATGAGGGCGACGGTCCGTACTGCCTTCAAGTTGTCCGTAACTCCAGGACGCTTGAAGATGGTTCTGTCAACCTTGTCGCAACATATGACATTTATCGAAGCCCTCGTGGCTTCCCATCGAGCAGCGCGGCAGACTTGCGATATCCGCAGGACGTCATCAGACAGGGGTTCGTTCAACACCTTCCCAATCCTCGACGACCTCTCTTGCCTGGAGAACAATTGTCTGTCGCATCCGCACGAAGAAAGGCGCAGTGGCTGGAATGGCGCGGTAAGAGACCCCTGCTTCCAGACCAGATCTTGGAGCTCCTGGGGAAGCGCATTAAAAGCGATTCGAGTTTCCGTATTTTCCTTGATCATGAAGCTGCGCAGCCAAAGCAAGAATTGGGCACCGCGTCGGCACGCCATGGTGCATGCGGGGACCTTCCCGGGATGAAGTGCACGTGGCATATCGCTATGCCCCGTGGTGTTGTGTGCTTTCGAAAATGGCAGGATCAATGGAAAGGACTGCATCTCGGGAGAAAAGATTCCTTATATCTATGGAAATGCTTTTGAAGCCATCTCCAAACTCTCCCATTCTGTCTCTCTCTTTCTCTCTCTTATATGCTCATTGGTCTCATATCGGAGAAACCTACCCCATTTCAATCCTTGAGATTTTAGAGAGATGAGGTTCATAAAGCATGCACTAACAGCGTAGGTGGCGAGATGCACATTTTGGCCCAGAATCTATATTACATGCTCTGCCGATGCCAGTGGCTTCCTCTGGCTATCTTTTTCAGAGGGAAAGAAAAAGGGGCCGGTATTTACAGTATAACAGGTTATACACACTACGTACCTCGCTGCTTTTCAAAACCAGTCTTCAAAATAAATCCCGGGATACTTAATTCATTGTATACCAGGCTATCACGCCTGGTAGGTAGATGGGATCCTCATCCATCAGTTGGTATGCCAATTCTACCCATGGTTTGTTACTGTTTATACCTGACAATAACTTCCAATTATTGACTTATTCCCCATCCATACTGTGCCGACTCCACTCCGTCACGTTGCGCCCCCACTTGGGTTATTTATGTGACTGAGACCCCTAACTTTAAGTTACCTGTAGTCGAAGTTACAGTAGTCCCCCCTGTAATTGGATGGCCCTCTAGCAGGATACAGTGGGCTAATAGGATAGGTTTCGCTTGCCTAATATAATTTTGGTAAGGAAATCACCCTTAATTGACTAACTGCAAATTGGATCTGACCTCTTAGATTTATCCGGTTGCTGGGGTTAAACTTCGGTGGGCTGGGAAATTTTGGGAGGCTCTGATTGGCCAGATTTGGCCGGTTGCATCCCCCCTCCCTCCCTCCCCAATTGTTAGGGACTGGATCACAGATAGCTAGGTAGAGGGCATCGACATCTATTCGGTAGCAAAGCTATTGCTTAGAGAAGAGAATTCTATCTCGCTGTGCGTGGCTTTCCAGCCAGAGTTTTTACCTAACGGTGTGGGTCCGAAACCCTAGCGTGTTGCCAGTGCTTTGTCAGCGATAATACGGTGATGCGCTCCAGCGCAGGTCCAGTTCCTGACACCAATAGCCGTACGTATACTCCCAATGGCCGCACACTCTTAATGGTAATGGCCGCGCACTCTTAATGGCAATGGCCGCACACTCCTAATGGCCGCATACTCCTAATGGTAATGGCCGCATACTCCCAATAGCCGGTAAGTCCCCAAGGCCGTAGGTTTAAAGTTCCTCACGTTATCGCGGGAAAGGGTTGAGGTATAGTTAAGTGACTTTATACTTGGTGGTGGACGCAGTAAAATTTAAGTACTGGTGCTATGTGGGGCTGATATTTCTGAAGTCACGTGCGACCCCCTAGGAGGATAACACCCACTAGTTGGATATCAAAGGCCTGTCTACTATAGATCCAATTACAGGGGGGACTACTGTACCTGTAGTCGAAGTTACCTGTAGTCTGAGTTACGCCAAGACGACAAACGCAAGCTCCTCACTGACTTACTTGTTACAACATCTTCAGTCCAGTAAAGAACGGGCGGCGGCTGGCAAGCAGTCGCCAGATACTTCAAGATGCTCCCAGGCTTCCTGAGGGATAGCTACAGACAGTACAAGGACGACACGGATCGCTTTGCCACGTGGTTGGTCAATATCGCGAAGCAGAACAGATCTGATGATGAAGCCAATCCAGCCGTGAACGCTGATGGCACAGCTGCCCATACCAAGGGCCAAAAAGAAAAGAAGAAGCCATCCGAGCGGAAACATTCCACTACAGTCGGTCAGCTCTTGGCTTATGGCAAGGCAGTCGCTCAGTCCGCCGTTGATGTTCCAGCCTCGGTTCTGGCGAGGGCCCGACGGGCCATCAAGCTGAGAAGCGACATCACCGCTCATTACCTTGGTAAGGGCGATGTCGCCTCCGACAAGCGACATGCCCACTTCATCCAAGTTCTCCAGGAGATCTGCGAGCTGCTGGAGCCAAGGCCCGCCGGAGCCCCGAAGGAGAAGGATAAAAAGCTCGGGAAGGAGCCAGCATCTTCGCAGAATAACGCTCAGGCCTGGCTCAACAGATTTGCCGCACTCACCGTCGAGGAGACGGAGGATCTTCCCGAGTCGGCGGCAGTCCCCGAACCTCAAGGTATCATTAAGGTTGAGGTGGTAGAAGGCGACGATGATGCGGGCCAGAATGGACGTGAAGCCCACCTGTCCGATGCCTACTTCCGCCTGCTGTGCCTCTTCCATGACCTCCAGAACTGGAGAGCCTTCATAGCTCAGACCTGGACCGAATACCGAGACCTGAAGATTGATCTCATGACCGCTTCCGTCGTCACGGACAACGCTCTGCAGCTTGCCCGTGACTTGATCGGCGATGTTGTCGACAGCTGGCCGTACGAGCTTCCCGACGGCCACACATCGCTACAGGGGCTCGTTTACGCGAATGCGTCCCTTGCCCGCGGAGGGCACCACCTGCCATCGACAGAGGTGGGTATGACATTCAATGAGGACTTGGCCGACGTCGCCGACTGGGTATACATCCCTACGGCAACGCTGCTGAAAAGCTTCGAGCCTGTCATCCAGGACGGCAGCGTGCCAGTCTACAAGCCGGGATACCTCGGCACCTACGACCCCAAGGCCGATCGAGCGAACATGTCTGTGCCTGAAAAGTTCAAAGAAGACACCATCATCCTGTTGGAGCTGCTCCCCGACTTCTGCCTCATTGATATGTTCGGTGTCCCAATGCCCGTCCAGGACGAGATCACAAGAGGGTTCGTCAATTTCGTACGCGACAAGCAGCCCACGCTGTGGCTGTGCTTCGCCGCTCAGATCCTACTGGATACGCACCACATCATGAGGACGAGTCGACTCGGTGCCTTCGCGGATCTCCGCATGACGGGTCTGCGTATCGCCAGGACCATCGACGACTTCTGGGAGCTCTCCAAGACGCACCCCAAACCCCAGTTCTGGCCACAGGAGGGCGATAAGGAGATCAAGAATATTCGCGAAAGCGTCGTCACATTCATCGATAATGATCCCATGGGCCATTTGATGCGGTCGGCACACAAGGAGATATCTCGCTTGCCGCATAAGCACCCGGATCATCTCCTGTTCTCGCGCAATCCCGTCCTGTGCGGCCTCTTCATGATGCACCTCAACCTCCGCATGCAGACCATCGGTCAGGGGTTGGCAAACCAGTGGTGGGACGTCCAGCAGTTGGCTTTCCTGTACAACTTGGTGCAGCAGGTGCCCGGCTCGACGTTGGTGTGGCCCGACATTGAGTTGTTCATCAAGATACATGGAGAGAACCGCATCTTCGTTGGCGACAGACCGAAGAACGCCGCTCAATCTCTCGACCGGCTTGAGCTGGCGACGGGCGTCTCCTCGGCCGCACGATTCGCCAGCAATGTCCAGCGCAGAGATTTCCACCGGCCAGACCCGAACTCGGCCCAAAACGCCCGGCTTCTGGTGCCGACCACCAAGGTCGCGAACCTCTTCCGGGAACTCTACCTCACAGGCGATAACAGCCTGCGCGTGATCGCCAGCGGCAACGTCGAGAAGCTGCTCGACGAGCTCTCGGGTGATGTGACGACGAAGGCGGCGAAGCCGAAGAAGGGCAAGAAGGCGGGCAAGGAGATGGTGCTGTCGTCGAACCCGCAGCAGCTCGTCGGCCGCAAGTGGGCCAACACGCACGACATCGGACCGCTGCAGCTCCTCAGCCTCATCAAGACCAAGCTCGCGGAGGAGGAGCCGGTCATCCTGTTCAACTACTTCGGCATGCACAAGCGCGCGATGGAGCTGCTGCGCCTCATCCGCGCCAAGGAGCACCACAAGTTCGTGCAGTACTTCACCTCGGCCTACATGCCCGACGACTCGATGATCCAGAACATCGTCATCCTCATCCACCACGTGGCGCGCGGCGGAGCGCGGGCCGGGCAGGAGCTGGGCCTCGCGCGCGGCCTCGCGCGCGGCGACACCGTCGTGAGTCGCATCGTCATGAGCTGCGGCGACGTCATGAGGGGCTACCTCGCGAAAAACGGCGACGCCGCCTATCGGGAGCTGCGGACCTTCTGCAAGAACAAGGCGCAGCTGAAGGCGCTGGAGGGCGGCGGGGACAGTGCGCGGAAAAAGGAGGTGGATGAGGAGTTTGGCTACTGGTTCTCCCTAGAGGAGTGCCTGGGACCTAGCGCCATGGCCTCTCTCATGACGGGCATTCCTGTCGCTGGAAGCTAAACCGGTACTGACGAGTAGAGCAACGCTGATGTATCGCCGTCCAGTCCGATGGGCCACGTCGTCGCTCATGGGTGTAAGCCCGTAGCAGTCTGTTGGCTGCCGTCTCCAAGACTTCCGTGTGCCCTTACCCGGCCAAGTAGTTCTTTTAAGGTTGTCGTATCGACAACGGCAGTAATATGAATGCTACGGCGATTACAGTAAATGCCCTATTCGGCGGCCGATACGACGCTGGCGGGGGCTGTCGTTCGACCTGTCACCCAACAGCACACTACCCCAGGCCACACAACCAGGCCCATCTCTTGTAGCAAACAGCGAACCCTGGGGCTATATAACCCCAATCCCAAAACTCGGCATACCAGGAGGATGCGGATATAAGCGTGCTCGGCGACCTCCTTGGTCTCATGGAGTAGAGGTCGAGTCAAGACTGGGTAAGGTATTTTATATGGGATGCCCCCGTTTATAAGCATCAATTAGCGCCACCGCTAAGACGGCGATCGCTGATCAAGTATCAACGTCACTCATTGCTCTGCCAATGCATTATAGTCAGCCGCCGGTACCTACCTAGTATCGGCCTACGGCGGTACCTACATCACCAGTCGCAACAACACTGGCAGACTACCTATTCAGAATCTGTTTCCATCAAACACACCCAGATCTTACTGCCTGCGCCTCAACATGCCGGCGTTCTCGAAGGCTCCTCCTTATGGTGGCAGGTCGAGCGCAGCTAGGCGGCGGCGCATCTCTGCTGTTCTCCGCCCGCGGTTGACCTGGCGATATGTCGTCTGCTCGGTAGTCCTACTCTACTTCCTATATTGCTCCCTATTCTCATTGCCATTACTATCGAGCCCCCTGCCCGAGTACAGTGGTCCATACCATGTCGGCGCGATAGACATCGAGGCGCCCGCGCCGTCTCCTCGGCTCGTTGACACGGCACGCTTCAAACATTCGAAAGCCAACGCCTTCGAATTGCAGACGACTCTCTTCACGCTGTACTATCCGACTAACTACGCCGTCGGCGGCAAGCCGAAGCACTACTGGGTCCCAAAGCCCATCTCCGTGACGGCGGAGGGGTACGCCAAGTTTGCACACATCGGCAACTTCATCACGAACGCGCTCTTCACCGGCGCACTGCGGGCCCTGGTCGGCGGCATCCAGATCCCGGCCAGCGTCGACGTGCCGCTGGCTCAGCTGCTGGAGACGAAAGCGCCCATGTTCCACATGTACGAAGACGAGGCGGAGAAGGTCCTGACGGGCGAGGAGGCGGCCTTCCCCGTCATCGTCTTCTCGCACGGCATGGCGTCCAGCCGGACGGACTACACGCACTACGCGGGCGAGCTGGCGTCGCGCGGGTACGTGGTGGCCATGCTCGAGCACCGGGACGGGTCGTGTCCCGGGTCCGTCATCACGCGGAACGGCGGCGGGGCCCCCGAGGAGCAGATCCGGACCACGTTCCGCATGTCCGAGGTCGAGTCCGTCGACGGCGGCGGGGCGCCGCTCGAGGTGGACGACTTCAAGCGGGCCCAGCTGAACTTCCGCGAGGCCGAGATCGAGGAGGCCGTCCGCGTCCTGGGCATGATCAACTCGGGCCGGGGCGACGAGGTCTTCGAGCAGAACCCCCGCGGCGAGGGCGCGCAGCTCGCCGGCTGGGCCGGCAAGCTCAACATGGACGAGATGGTCGTGGCCGGACACAGCTACGGCGCCACGGGCGCGCTGCAGGCGCTGAAGGGCGCGCCGAATGAGAAGCGGCCGTTCAAGGGAGGCATCAGTATGTCCGATCAGGCTTCATTCAACCCCATCTTCTGCCTATCTCATCACTGTTGGTTGAAATTAAATGCCTCAAATATAACCCCAAGCCCCAAGTCTAGGCCAGGTATCTTTCCAAGGTTGATTACAGACTGACTCCGGTTACTCAAGTCCTGGACCCGGGGAAGCAGAGCGGCCGGCTGAACGCCGACGTCGACGTGCCGCTGCTGATCATCCACAGCAACTCGTGGAGCAGCCGGCACAGCCTCTTCTACGGGCGCGCGCACTTCGACGTGGTGCGGGACCTGGCGGCGGGCGCCAACGCGGCCGCGGGTCGGGGCGAGAACCGGGGCCCGGCCTGGTTCGCCACGTCGCTGGGCACGGCGCACCCGTCGGTCACGGATGCCGGCCTGCTGCAGCCGGCGCTGCTGGGCTGGGCGACGGGCGCGCGCGTGGAGCCACGCGAGGGCCTGCGCCAGTACGTCCACGTCGCCGAGGACTTCATGCGCTTCGTCGCCGACGGCGCGCGCCGGGGGCTGCTCGCCGAGCCGGCCGAGTTCCCCGCCTACGACGAGGGCCGGGGGTTCGGCGCCTGGCAGCCGGGACAGGGACAGGGCGACGACGACGGTGCGGAGGAGAAGGGCCCGTGGTGGGATTGGAGGCGGTACTGGCAGGTTCATGTCGCTCCGGCTGCGTAGGTAGTTCCAGTAAGTTGAGCCAGATGTGGGACCTGTCATCTATTCGATATACTTTGACTCTTCGTGGTCGCTGAACTAACCAAGGTTCCAGTTCTTTGAGTACGCTCACTGACCCCTGATCCGTTCGCTTCGGTGTCGTACATCCAGCTCTGGGCTCTGGCTAGCGCTATGCCGATAACCTGGAGGAGTTCCTCCCGTCCCCACTGAGTGACCGGACAAGTAGTTTTGACGGTTCCCCAAAGCCATACTGCTCTAGTGACTTTCAACCTCAGAACGTACGGGTGGGACGGTGGCTGGACAGGGCAGAAGCAGACTTCCGCAAGCTATGGAGTTGGTACCTAAACTCTGTATTTGCCTCTGAGTCAAACCAAGCCACGCCCATATATGGAACTTCCAATCGAGTAATTTACAACTCAACTGTGTAACTGCTGGTATGTCTGTAAAACAGATCAGGACCACCCAGCAGACTTGAATACCTTAAATAGTCACTTGATGACAGTAAGCTAGTGGTTAATGCTGTAATGTTGAGCTGTGACAGCGAGGTTCGATATAAGTTGAATTTGACCATAGAAAATAGAAAATCGAGAAACTCTTGAGAACGATTCGAGTCATTTAAGTGAGTTTGGGTCCTTGTGTTCAATGTTGGCACACACTTGGGGCTTGGAAACTTCTACACATGTCTAGGTTCTTGTTTCCGAGACTCGGGTTTAGGATAAGCTTTGAGCATGTTAGGAGCAGCTTTTCGTAGCTCAAAGCCTCACTTTCGGAGACTACTCAAGTTGCTGGTCTCCTCACAACTAGGAAATATATATTAATACTCTGCCGCTGCACCCGACTCTTCCAATTCTGGTGATCCCAACACAAGCCACGGGTTAGAAACTGTATACACTTGTCGCCCATTGTACAAATACTATCGTCGAAGCTACATCCGTCCTCCTCCAGCATCACTCAAAAGCAACCAGGCACAACATCTACTCAAATTATAATTATTCCGCCAAACAAACCACCAACGCACCGTCACAGCCTGATTACTCAAGACACAATGGGCTGTCACCACAGCAAGCCCAGCAAGCCCAGCAGGCCCGAAGCCCCTCGATACACGAGTTGCGGCGTGCCTGACAACAAGTTCCACGCGCGCCCTTACCGCCCGCAGGACACCGAGCCCCGACAGGTGGCCGCCGCGGTTCCGCCGCATGTCAGTGCCGCCATGCAACGCAGCAAGGAGGCGAGGTCATCGCCGCCGCGGGCCTCGCGCCCCCCGTCGATCACTGGGTCTGAGACCTCGCAGGGCACCAGCAGCAACTTCAGCAGCAAATTCAGCAGCAAATCCAGCAGCAAATCCAGCAGTAGCAGGAGCAGATCCAGCAGCACCAGCAGCACCAGCAGCAGATACAGCAGCAGCAGCAACGGCTCTTGGTCGGACGCGAGCGTGTACAGCTGCGCCTCCCCGTCCGCCCCTGAGCCTCGAGACTCTCTGGAGGGGATGACCCGCGAGCAACTCCTGGAGCGCTGCCCCTCCGGCGAGAGCCGGACGTACTACCTGGACCGGGACGACGAGATGGGCCCCAGGGTCAGGGTCTCTGGGGGAGGGAGCGAGCCTGTGCGCCTGGATCTTCTCAAATAAGCAGGGGACTTACGGGAAGGGATGGTGGATGAAAGGGATAGCGGAGGAAAAGCTTGGGTGGAGGAAAGCGGTGGTTTGCATGTCTCCGGGCAACTTGGAAATGGACTGCAAGTATTCTGGTCATGCCTTATATACCTAAGTAGGCATTCAAAGTTATCGTGATACCAACCGAATCCATTTACTGAGTTATGCTAAACTCTCAAGTGTCTACTCGCAGAGCCTCGACGCAGTACGCACCGACACCACAAGGTCTAAAATGCATCAGGCAAGCCGCGACTTTGTCGCTTGCCTCGTAGTCGGTGGGCATCAACGAAAAACGGGCAGGGCGTGCAACGCCAGGATAGCTAGACGGGGACCCGAGGAAACCAGAACACTCAAGTCCCTCGAAATCTCTACTCGCCATTCATGGTCTGGTTACTTACCTAAGTACTTAGGTAGTGTAATCCTTATCTTTACCTTCTGTCGAAACTGGTTATGGGTCATCCTATTAGTAACTACCTATTTACTTACTTACCGTAGGACACGTGCTGCGTTTTTACTCCATGAGTTATCCAATAGCAACGGATCTGCTTTGGTATATGCTCTTCTCCGAGATGAAATATCTCTAGCATATAAGACTTTGACAAGGTGTAAGAGCGCAGTACTTCATTAAAATCATTACATTAAGTAGGTTTAAATGGAATATAGCCTCCTGCAGTCCCTGTTTCGTTTTTTTTGTTCTTTTCTTTGGTGGCAGGCTGACAGCGCTGATGCTTGACTGCCCTGGCAGACTTTCGTTTGTGCGCAATTGAGTAAAGTCCGGAAAAGATCTGTACGTGTAGACACTTCTGCTCTATCCTAGCTGTCTGGCGACTTACAGTATTTCTCGAAAAGCGAAGTCCAACAAAATGAGCTCAGATCGAGTTCTTACTAGGCTAACAACTAGCAACTAGTGCGCCGCTCCTCTTTCGCAGGTTGGTAATACTCTATATACAACACTACTTTAAGTAATTAATTAATTCGTCCGCTCATTCGAGACCTTGCGGCAGACGAGAGTGTTTGGGGAGCATAGTTTACACGACTGCCGCAGCTAAGCTATGAAGTACCTCGAGTCCTCGAAACCCCATCTTCTATGGCTAGTCAAATTGTCAACACGCAAGACGATTCCACGAATAAGTACTTCGCGTTATTGATTACCAGGAATAGTTTGAGCATCCGACATCTGATCGAGGAGGAGCGGTACGTGAAATTGGGGATGGATAAGGAGGATTTGAGGCTGCGCTTTCAGGATCAGCTTTTGCATATGTGAAGTTCCTGAAGCCCCCCGAGAGCCTCCAAGCTGCTGGGAGCACCACAAGAGGATATTGGCGGACGAGGCGTTTAGAATAGACCAGATTTTACGCGAGTTACTGAAGCCAATGCCGGTCGATCAAATTATGGTGACTGCTTCATTTTCGGCCTAACATTCCATGTGTACATGCTACGGGACTCTGGCTGTCGACAGCTGTGGCCAGCCGATCATGATTGTCTTTCATTCGCAAATACCGGACTGTTGAACGCATTTCATCATGGTGTTCGTTTGAGATACGTTCGTAGGCGCCGGAAGGAAGCGAGCCTGGATTCTGGAACAGCCTCCCTTTCAGGGAGGTTATCACCGAGATGGTTAATTGGCTGGGCTAGACCGATCGGTTTATTACTCCACAGCGGCCGGCAGAATCCTCGGGTCACGACCCCTGCCCTACCGTAGCGGCCCTCATCAAGGATGCTCAGGGGCACTTCGAACACAGAACAGCTGCACAGAACAGCACAGGCCAGCCACAAGCAAATTGCATTGCGATGTTCGCGCTCCACGCACCGTGTTTCATCGTTTCGGGCTCTCGTGCTCTCTGTACCTCCTGTGACGTCGACGCCGCTGGGTGAAGCCCAGGAGGGGGGCCTGGACGGCCCTGCAGATTTTGAAAGGAGCTTGCCCACACACCCATCAGAATTTCCAGGAGATCTCTGCGGCTGTGCGGCCAACGCATCCCGCTGCACTTCCGTTGGCTGCCTCGAGGCGCAGAGGCTGCTCACTCGCGCTGCAAAGTGGTGTTTACCGGTGACCCTTGCTTGACTCACTACGGCGACGATGGGCTGTGCGATAGACAGCGGCGCATGCTGCAAACAACAAGACGGCAAACCAAGAAGTAAACACGGATGGGGGCAGTTGATCTTAAGTGTCGTAGTAATAAGGATAACCTCATAGATGGTGATCATGCCGCTTCAACCTTATTATGCTCGGTGAGTCGGAGCTAGCCCCCCCACTGCCTAGGCCCTGCCGACTTGTAGCGAGCGACGCCGCCAGGTTTTGGAAGCGTCTGACAACAAACGACACAGCCTCCAGAGCGGCCTCGAAGGCGCGAGGGAAAGTCGGTCGAAGAGCTGTAGAGAGCACATCCCTGGATGGATACACCGGCCAGTTTCATGAATAAAGAGGGAGAGATGACCACAGTAATGGCAGGATTCGGGTGTACTGTGGGGGTAGAGTGTTGGCGCTCCTTTTTAGCCGCGACCTAATCTACTGGAACCCGTCCATCGCTTCACTCGATCCAAACAGCGATGTACTCCGTAGTGTTTTGTAAAGAGAATTCCGTACAGAAAACCTTCGTATCGAACACGAACGGGTGACGGACTACCTGTCAGAGGCCTAAGGCACTTTGACTGCGTGTCAGCCTCTCTCTGCCACATGGTCTTCGCGATCGCCCGAATGGACATGCTGAGTACTTCACAGCGCCGTAACCCAAGTAGCACAACAGGAGAGAGATGCTACGACCTGGGAACAACTCCAATTAGTACCTACCACTGTACAGTAATGCGCACGGTAAGACAACCTATCGCATCCCGACGATTTCCAAATCAGGATGCGCACCAGGAGCAGGCCCGCGCTAATACCGGCCATGCATATGATGAGACCCGCTTGGTGGCAGTGCCCCACGGGCCAATCCCATGGCAGAGAGCCTGTGGCACGTTGTGGCCAACCGGTGCCTGCATCTTGCGTTCTTAAGGTGCCCTCTTAAGGTGCGCTTCCAACCTCTTCCTGCTCGGAAACCTGTATTTCGTCCCTCTCGTTCCTGCGCTTTGCACCACCACGCTCTTTTTTGCCTGCCGCTTGGCACTTTCTAGTCACTCTCTCACCAACGTTCAATACCCGTCCGTCTCGTCACCGACGAGTCGAGTTGCAAGACCGCCCGCCGGCGCTGGAACCGTCTTCGCGTCACCAGGAGTAATCTCGCGTCAGGAGTTGCCGTACCATTGCCTTGTGCCATACCACTGAGAGCCACCCTATTGTTTGGTCGAAACCACCACGGCAATCCATCACCTGGTGACAGCCACCTCGACCGAACTTCGCGGATAAACTCAACAACGAATTCACAACCTACCCGGCAAGATGATGTGGAGACACGCGCTCCCCGTTCTCGGCGCTGCTACGGCCGCTGCCGTCAACACCATGGAGATCAAGGGCAACCGCTTCGTCGACAGCTCGTCTGGCGATGCCCTGCAGATCGTTGGTGCCGCCTACCAGCCTGGCGGAAGCGACGGCTTTGAGCCCGCCAAGGGCGTCGACCCGCTATCCAACTCTACCAACTGTCTCCGTGACGCCGCGCTGATGCAGCAGCTGGGCGTCAACACCATCCGTGTGTACAACCTGAGCCCGGACATCAACCACGATGACTGCGCCAGCATCTTCAACGCCGTGAGTTTACCTCCCTGGTAAACAGTCCAGACCAAGAACTAACCAGACAACTGCAGGCCGGCATGTACATGTTGATTGACGTCAACTCGCCTCTGCCCGGTGAGGCTCTGAACAGTCTGGAGCCCTGGACGACCTATGATGAGGACTATCTCAACCGCACCTTTGCCATTGTCGAGAACTTCAAGAACTACCCTAACCTGCTCGGTTTCTTCGCCGGAAACGAGGTCATTAACAACGTTGCTACGGGCGCTAAGGCACCCCCCTACGTCCGTGCCGTCACTCGTGACCTGAAGAATTACATCAAGAACAACGCCGACCGCCAGATCCCGGTCGGTTACTCGGCCGCCGATGTCCGCACTGTCCTGGAGGACACGGCCAACTATTTCACGTGTGCCATTGACGGAGACTCGGATGACATGTCGCGTGCCGACATGTTTGCTCTGAACAGTTATTCGTGGTGCGGTGACAGCTCCTTCACCGAGTCCGGATATGACCAGCTTGTTGCCATGTTCGAGAACAGCTCCGTGCCGGTATTCTACTCGGAGTTCGGTTGCAACACGCCTTCCCCGCGTGTCTTTACCGAGATCCAAGCCATCTACGGCGACCAGATGACCCCTACCTTCTCGGGAGGTGTGGTCTACGAATACGCACAGGAGGAGAACAACTACGGCTTGGCGACGATCAACGATGACGGCAGCGTCAAGCTCCTTGACGACTACGACACTCTGAAGTCGCAGTATGCCAAGATTAACTTCGACACCCTCGAGGGTACGAAGGCGACAAGCGCTTCGACCTCCTTCGCGACGTGCAAGTCCAGCTTGATTACAGAGGCGGGTTTCAGCAACAACTTCACCCTACCCGCTGTGCCCTCCGGCGTCCAGTCTTTGATCAACAACGGGATCTCGGGCAAGACGAACGGCAAGATCGTCGACATCAGCGACTACAGCGTCACAAACACGGTTAAGAACGCGGATGGGTCCACGATGTCGAGCTTGTCGGTGAAGCCGCTGGCAAGCGGAGAGATCAACACGCCCACGGCGGCCAACAGCTCGAGCTCGAGCAGCAGCGGCAGCGGGGGCAAGAGCGCTGCCCCTCGGGCGGCCCAGACTGGCCTCACAATGCTGATGGCGGTGCCGCTTGCCGCGACCGTACTGGTATATTCGCTGCTTTAGATGGGGCGACCAAAAGGTGCTGGAGTACAGTGTTTCTTTTTGTCCTCGGAGCAGGCAATTCCAGGATGTTTGTTTGTTCTTATGCGGCAAGGCTCTCAGGACGGCGATTGTTTAGACATGGCTGTATGTTGGTTTGTGCCCTCTGGCTATGCATATCTGAGCGTGGCACTTTACTAGCATTGTAATTTCCGAAAAGAAAACAGAATCAAATAACTGGACTCTTCCCCGCGGCAGGTGATATGAGGAGGAATGGGAATAGGGGTGCTGACAGTCAGGATATGTGGGTCACTGTTGACTGTCACGTACTTACCATGTTCGGCCTAGGTCAAGGGGGGAACAGGGGGCTAGGTAATACTAGGAGTGACCGCCTTGCGGTTCGTGCCGCCCGAGTCATAATTCTGCCAGCCCTCCGACCGCCGCCATCGTCTTTTAAAGCAGAGCGCAGAAAAAGACACGACGGCTGAATCTATGCTCTCGCCTTCTCGACTTGCGCCTGTCTCTTTCCGCCGCCTCAGCCGAACCATCTCCTCCAGCTCTTGCCTCCGTACAGTCCGACGCGCCAGCGCAATGGCACCCAGTAACGTCTCCCACCTCCGTCCCTCCCGCCTCCCTGCCTTCATCTTGTCCCCGCCGTCGCCCGCTCCTGAAGCCACGTCGCGGCAAGGCAAGCAGGCAAGCAAGCCAGCCAGCCCGGCAGGCGTTCTCCCGTACATCTCTCCATCGTGACTCTGAGCGCTGACAAGAAAAATCCAAAAATTTCACCAAGCACAGCCGATCCCCCCGCCGCCTCAGCGACGACAGCAGCACAGACAACGACGACGACGCGAAGCGCGGACGCGACCCCGAACCCGAACCGCCCAGCGGCGAGCGCATCGGCAGCAGACCTGCCGTCGGACCGGCGGCCGCTGGTGATCTCGGGCCCGTCGGGCGTGGGCAAGGGGACGCTGATCAAGCGGCTGTTCGCGGCGCACCCGGGTTCGTTCGCGCTGTCCGTGTCGCACACGACGCGGGCTCCCCGGCCCGGGGAGCGCCACGGAGTCGACTACTACTACGTCGAGGGCGGGCCGGAGGCGTTCGCGGAGCTGGCGCAGCGCGACGGCGGGCGCTTCTTCCTCGAGAGCGCAAGGTTCGGCAGCAACTGCTACGGCACGAGTCGTCAGACGGTCGCGGAGCAGTCGGCGGGCGGGAGGGTCGTCGTGCTGGATATCGAGATGGAGGTGAGAGGTTTTTCTTCTTCTTTCCTGGTATTGTTGTTGCGGTCGTTTTCTGTCTGCCCTTGCTGGGGACGGGATGTGAGACGGCCGAAGAGAGAGGAAGAAGAGAGGAGAGGAGGAAAGAAGAGGAAAAAGGAGAATACATCGAGACGGGGAGATGAGGCGGGGGAAACACCGAGCTATGATGTTCCTTTCCGTGGCAGGAGGGGATAGACGGTGTCCTACCTGCTGTCTCCGTGGTCCCTCAACCCGGAGCTCCTGTCCCCTACCCGCCCAGCTTCTTCCTCTTCCCACATGCACCCACCCCCCCGATCCTCTCGTCCTCCTTGACATGTCTCTACGTTGGATTCTTTATATATATGAGTTAGACCACCACAGAGCAAACCCCTACCCCCAGCATTTTATTCCTTCCATCCGCTGACGGAGGAATAATTGTTACAGGGCGTCAAGCAAATCCAGGCCAGCGGCGGCCTGAACGCGCGCTACGTCTTCGTCAAGCCGCCGAGCTTCGCGGCGCTCGAGGCGCGCCTGCGCGGCCGCGGCACCGAGGACGAGGCCGCCGTCGCGCGCCGCCTGGACCAGGCCCGCCGCGAGCTCGCCTGGGCCGACTCCTCCTCCTCTGAGAAGTCTTCCGGGGAGTCCGATGGGTCCGGGTCTGGTGGGGATAATAATAATGATAAGAGGAAGAGACCCCACGACGCCGTCCTCGTCAACGACGACCTCGACGCCGCCTTCGCCGAGCTGGAGGCCTACGTCTACGAGGGCCGCCTGCCCACGTCGTCCGCGTCCTCCGCCTCCGCCTCGGACGCGCAATAAGAGGAGTGGTGGTGGTGGTGGTGGTGGTGGTGGTAGCAGCGGCCGCAGAAAGGTAGGCTGGCTGGCTGGTGGAGCAGCCACCACTACCCTTCGTGGGCAGGGAGGGGGGAGGGAGATAATGGATAGGAGAGACGAAGAGGAAAAAACGATATGAAAAGCCGTCCTCATCCTGTCTCGGACGAGGAGAGAGAGAACCGAGACAGGGATGGACAAGAGACCACTTAGGGTCGGCTCTCGCACATGGTCACATAATGGGCGAGACTAGATGGCTTTGGATTGGATTCGGCGAGAGCGCAAGCTGAACCCATAGACGACGATAACTCAGGTACTTATATATTATATTAGACCAACCTGCTTGGCACAATACATCATCAAGATCAAGAGACGCCTTGCGGATGAAGAACGTCGAGACAGCACTTCATCTTCGATGTACCCGTCTCGTGGTGCGACGCTCGTGAGGAGGACGTCTGGATGTTTTATCATCTCCCTTCAGATCAAGTCTGGCATAATCTCTTTTTTGTTTGTTTATTCCATTGGCTATCAATAGGAACCTCACAGCGGGCCGGACGGCGCAGGCCCGATCATGGATTATTAGTCTTTAGAGCTTGCTAGAAGGCGAAGAAGAGAGCATCGGTGGAGGGGGAATACTAAAAGGAAATAATAAGAACGTCCGAGTTGACAGACTGCGTGGGCCTAAGATTCTGCTTGCTCGACCACCAGCTCTCTCGCAAAAACAAACAAGGCTGCAACATCTCAGGTGGCCCAACACCCCAGGCTTTGCTTTGATATATCATGCAGGCTCCTCCATTTTCTTTTTGGTACCACATGCCCACACGCCTTTTCTGTCCTCGAGACAGACGAATTCTGAGGAGCTCGTCCCCACTTGTACCTAACACAGGCTGACCATCACCGGGGCTGCTCGTCCGTGACGAGACGGCAGCGGATATCTCTCGCGTGAAGGCAGAGCCCGTGGAACCCAAGCACGCCTCGCAGAACGCACGACCGAAGAAGCAAATGGCCTAGTAGCCGTTCATGGTCATCCGCTGGGAGCTTCTGCTGAGCTCGCGATCGGCGGCAGGGCTGATCGGTCTGCTGCCGTGGCCTTGTGCGCTGCTCTCCTTGAGCGCCAACAATTGCTTGGCACGGAAGGTCTCGTAGTGGATCTGCGACGTGGTCTCGATGAGGTCCTGGAGGTGGGTGCGGAGGAGGAAGTTCCGGAGGTAGACGAATTCGCAGTGGTTCTCGTCCTCGACGTTGATGACTCCCCATCGGTTTTGGCGGGCGCGGACCTGCTTGCCATTGACGATGATGGACTGCTCGGAACCGACGACAGCGAAGGGAATAAGACTCTGCAGGCAAGATCAGCATGATGAGTCCGGGAGACCGCACTTGTCAAGGGATGTATTACCTTAATCTGGGTGTTGATCTGACGCTCCTCCTCATCGAATTCGTCGCTCTCGTAGGGGTACATCTTGAGCTCGTGGAACGCAAACTCTTCCTTGATGCGCTCCTTGAAGGCTTGTCTCTCCTCCAGCGTCAGGGAGTCCGACTTGGCGATGACCGGCACGACGTTTACCACGTCCGACAGCTTCTTCAGGACGACAATGTCAATGGGCTTCAGCGAGTGGCCAGAGGGCTGGATGAAGAACAGGCAGCAGTGGACGCGGGTGTCCTGGATATAACGCTCGCGCTGGGCGGTGAGCTCCTTCCGCAGGTAGGCGGAGTGTTGGTCCTTGATGTACTTGACGATGGGGTCCCAGCAGCGGTCGTTGTTGACGAGGTCGCCGTAGCCCGGGGTGTCGACCAGGTTGAGACGCAGGCGGACGCCATTCTCCTCGACGATGTGCGAAACGGGGTGGATCTCGGTCGTGGATCGGATCAGCTCGTCAGGCATCATGCGACCCTTCGAGTTCATGAGATGCGAGGCGAAGATGGTGTTGATCAGGGTCGACTTGCCCAGCCCGGTCTGGCCTACAGATGGGAGTGCCATGCGTTAGCCTTGTGAGGAACAGCAGAATCATGAGGCGCCGTGGGTGTCGTTGAAGCGGGTGCCAATGTGGTTCGTGATGGCGTGGGGGCTAGGGGCAGACTCACCGACACAGATGACATTGAATTGGAAACCTCTCTTCAGGAGCTTGCGCTCGATCTGAGAGGTAATGCTGTCAAAACCGACATGGCTGTCGGGGTAGACGCTCTGGGCAGCAGCCATGGTGCTTCAGGCTCGACGGGCGGTCACACGAAGAACGGATAAGTGTGGGAGGGAGTATGAATGGCGTGTCGGATGCTATTCCAAGAAATAGCCTGCTGGCAAACCGGCGGGAAGGGTGGAATCAAACGAAGGTAGGACAAGGATAGTCTGAAATGGCCGTGGACGGTGGCAGAGGCGGCGAGGGCGAAGACTGGAGGTTGCAATTTTCGTGGTTTCCCTGGGCTGTACCGAGAGCAATGCGACTCCTTCTGGCGAACAGCAATGATAATTTCCGCGCGCAAGGTACAGCGAAGCGGACTGGCTGGGGACTTGGACCCAAGAAAGGGGAAAGGGGGACGGTGGGCGGCCTTGTCTGATTGGCCTGTCGAGTTATGCGTCCGTGCGCTATTGGACCCGGCCTGGGGTGCCACCATTTGCCGTGGCAGGTGGGCTGGAGGCTGCGTGGCTGTGCTCAGGGTCTGCCTAGTGGCTGCTGCAGCCGTGCTGTGGCTTGACGGTTTTGTATCTTGAAGCTCGCGTGGAAACTTCTTCGTAGCCCCGGTCCATCTCCAGATTTCCTGCGCAACGACCTGAGCCGCACCGGAGTGGTAGGATCCCATCGTCTATTACTTTGCGACGCGAGGGTACCTCGGCTGCTCGCCTTCCCATTTCCTTCCGATTCTCGCCCGAATCCGAACCCGACTACGACGACGAGGTCGGCGATCCAACATGGCCGCCATACAACAGCTGCGAATGGCCCCGGCCTTCTCTACGCTCCTCCCCCGCCTCTTTCCGGGTGCCTTCATCTCTCCCTTCAGGGGAACCGCCATAGCCTACCCGCGATTCCACGCGAAGCCCCTCTTGCCGTCCATACCATCACTGGCCGTGGCCATACCTGCAGCCGTAGCGGGCATCCCCGCAATATTGAGAGACATCTGGGAGGGTGTGCTTAGGGCAGTGCCCAAGAGCAAGACGTCGCACATGAAGAAGAGACACAGGCAGATGGCGGGCAAGGCGCTGAAGGATGTCACGAGCTTGAACAAGTGCCCCGTGTGCGGTGGCACCAAGAAGATGCACACATTATGCCCAAGCTGCATGGGTCGTGAGTTGCGCTTCGCGTCTGTCGATATGCGACCGGCTATGCTAACTTGTCCACAGACCTGACTGGAATGCTCGACCGCGACTTCAAGCAGAAATGAGGCAGGCAGCTTATTGCGCGTGTGCGAAGAGCGAGGTCACCGGGTATGCATCGATTTGGCGTTGGGGACTTGTGCCGTCACGGCGCGCTTGGACGGACGGACCGTCTGTATTATCTATTGTAGACTGTGAAAAATATACCACTGCCGCATTTCCTTGAAGCAGCCAAACTGAGGCAGTCCTGTCTGTTGTCTCAAGAATGGGAAGATCGATGCGCTGATATTCCGTACTCACTTGCGAATTACCCTTAGCTCTAAATTTTGGTAGACCCCACCAAAGCTCTCATTGCTCTACCTCACATTTCAGCTTCGAGCTGCCCTGCTACGTACAACTGTCACTGACGAGTCACTCGGCGGAGCACGACGAGCCCAGATGGACCGATAACCATGGTACTGGAAATTCGCGCTCGTGCCATCACATCTGGAGAGGCCTTGCTGATCGGTTTCCACAGTCGAAACAGTATCTCACCACGCATACCGTGGACAATGGTGAGCGCATCATGTCCCCATCCCCACCTCTCTCTACGAAGAGCTTCTGGCGATCTTTGCCGCCGCCACCTCTTTCCTGTTCTCCCGAGTCCTTCCACTCGCCATATATGTGTCGTAGCTGACCCTCTATCTCGCCTGTAGCCCACATAACCGACATCTTCGCGCTCGCCGCGACGCCCACCGCTCTCCTCTCGGCCAGCGGCTCCTCCACCATCCACGTCCACTCGACCGTGCAGGAGGGCTTCCCTCTGTCGCAGTCGCTCTCCGGCGCGCACAAGCTCGGCTGCCACCACCTGGCCGCGTCGCACGACGGCAAGGTCGCCGCCTCGGTGGGCTTCGGTGGGGACATCAACATATGGAAGCTGTCTGATGACGGCTCGGGCCAGTGGACGGCCTACGGCCAGCTCGACCCGTCCCCTGCGGTCAACGGCAACGGCGCCGGCGCGGGCTCTGGCCGGGGCAAGGGAGCCGGCGAGGTGTGGGCCGTCGCGCTGTCGGAGAACGGCCAGTACTTGGCCGCCACGACCTTCGACGGCCGGATCAATGTCTGGGACCTGCTCGGTGACCGCAGCGCCAAGATCCAGGAGTACGACACCGGCAGCGCAGGGACGGGCTCGTTCGGGCTGTGCGTCGACTTGAGTCGCGATGGGAAGTACACCGCGAGCGGCCACCAGAGCGGCTCGGTCTACGTCTTCAACAACAACACGGGGCGCCTGCAGTACTCGCTGCCTGGTAGGTCTTGACCCCCCAATGTCGCCATGTCCGCTATTCGACGTGCAGTAGTGCTAAGGCTTCGTGCGTAGGCCTGGTGAAGCCGGTCCGGGCTGTGGCCTTCTCCCCGGCCGGCACGCGCCTGGCTGCCGCCGGCGACGCTGGCATCATCGCCATCTACGACACGAAGCACGGCGAGCACGTGGGCAACCTGACGGGCCACGCCGCCTGGGTCACGTCCATCCACTGGAGCGACACGGGCGAGTACCTGCTCAGCGGCGCCCTCGACGGCAAGGTCAAGGTCTGGTCCATCGACCGATCCGCCTGCGTCGCCACGCACAGCGAGACGGACCAGGCGCTCTGGGCCGTGAGGTGGCTGCCAAAGACTAAACAGAACGAGATGTTCTGCACGGCCGGCGCCAACCGGAGCATCACGTTCTACCGAGAGGCTACTGGTGCCTGAGAGGACACCGGTGGAGCCCGGGCCGGCTAGACGGTAAAGGCTTTGACGAAGACAAGATTTCTATCATGTATGGTGCGCACTGGCGTTACGAGAGGGGCTCGGGGGAAAAATGAAGGAAGCATTTGCAGCGATCTAGTAGCATGGACTCACCTTGCTCCATTTCACAAAACACCAGCGGCATAATGAACTGATTCTTATGCCGAACCATTCTCATCCGGGTCCGTCTGGCGGTTCTCTGGTCCAACTCAACATGTTGCCCAGCCAGCAGCAGAGCCACCACTGCTGCTTGAGATCGCAAAATACACCGAGCTTTTTATGAGAAAATGTCTGGTCGACAACGAAAAGCATTACATCAGTTGCCATGCTTTCTCTGCGCCATGCGCCACGCGCCAGAGGTTTTCACACCTTGGAGCTCAAGAACACTGGATGGCAACTTGCCACTGGCCCAGCATAAGAACAGCAGATGTTGTAACAGGACGTTTGTAGTCACTCTAAGCGAGCTGCTGCCGGATCGCACCTAAGAGGCTATGAGTATGCCGACTCTGGATTCTACCTACTTACCTTAGGTAGGCAGGTATCATCCAGGAAGGATCCTGATCCCCTGAGCAAGTAGACTGCCTCTTCATCTCCTTTATACGCTTCGTCCTTTCTTTACTATGTATACGCCCCCATCAAATCGGGTAGCAATCCGGCAAAAAGTCTGGAGCAGGTACTTCTAAAGGTCTTGTCCCCTTCACCCTATCCCTCTGGTCTCCAACTATGCGTCCGCCGATTTCCTTCACTCATCTTATACGCCTTGTGATATCACTTAAGTATACCTCCGGTTTCTCAGCCAGCCTGGGTCTATCACCCATTGCCCTTAGCCAGAGTTAGAGGGGTAGAAGACGAATACCTACTCACGCCTACTCAGGCGTATTGCCTCTCGACGTCGCACGTCAGCTGCTGATGAAACAATAAGAATGGAAATCAAGACTGAAGAAGAAGAGAGATGCAGAAATCTGGGGACAGAAAATTGAGCTGATAACTATCAATTACGAAGTCCATGGTGGCTACCTACAATAGTCACTGCCTCCTACGCACTCAATTCCACACTAGGTGCCCGTGGCCTGGCAGTCCGAGCTCAGCAACGGCGCCGTCGTGGTGAGTCGCCTCGTTGTTATCGTCGTCTATAGAATAAACCCAAGCACCACCGCCCATCGACTTTGCTGTCCGCCGTTGCCATCATCACGAACCGAAAAGTGTATGAACGACATCACCGAGCTGGTCCCTTCTCCCCCTTCTTCACTGGTTAGCGTACTTATCACCTTTGTTTCCCTCCCCGAGAAGCCACGGCCGCTGGATCTTCCCGGCCCCCACCCCCCCGCTTCAACTTAGCAACGTATTTATCAACCAACCGATTGTTATTTTTGCCTTTATGAACTAGAATGGAATCAATATTTTTCACGTACGACCATAGGATCTGGAGAACGCGGGGTCCCGTCCGCTCCCCCATAGCTAAGCCAGATACCGCTCGATTAGTAGTTGGGTCGGTGACGACCAGCGAATCCCGGGTGTTGTACGTTTTCTTTTTTCTTAATGGGCTTTCTTCTTCTTAAACTTTAGTTATACTTCTCGTTCTGCTGTTGTGTTCTGCTATCTTTGTAGCCTTGTTTCTTCCAATTTTGAAAGCAGGAGGTAAACGAAAGCCTTAACGGAAGCTCCCGAGAGCCCCCCTTTTTTTTCAAAAGTGAGAGAGATGTGTTTTGTGCTTGGCCACTTGCTTTCACTAAACTCTTTAGTCAACTCAGTCCTGGCACTATCTCCAACGTGACTTAACCCAGCCAATCGGAATGATAGTAGTGACATTGGCACCCTTCAGGGGCACTTTCACATGTTGAACGTCACTGCCGACCTTGAATGCCCCTCTGACCGTAAGTGAAGACAAGCCAAAGCATTTCTACCGGTACATGTAGTGCGACCCGAGCAAGCAGTGTGGGCACTTGCTAGAAATCTCTATCCTCTCCCTTTTTGGATGTTCTTTCTGGTCATTTTTTCTCCCGCAACTCTCTTATAAAATCTTCTAGAGTCACTAAGTCTTCACATTTCTTTCCCATCTCTCCCTTCCCGGGCGTCTAATCACCGCAGTATTGTGGTTAGATACCGCGGTATTATCCCTGCACACCTAAGTACCTCTGTACAGTAACCTAGCCTTCCTTCTAGAAAAGCGTACGGCTGCTGGGCTTCTTCTCTCTTAATAGAAATCGATTATATATATATATATGTATCAGTTCTCTATTGTATATAGACGGTAAGGAGGCCTAGGCAATGGCCGTGATCGGCTCAAAGTGGGAACAATATCGCTATGTCTAACCGCAGTGCCGCGGTATCTAAACAATCCGCTCCCTTCTCCTGTTCCTCCCTTGGCAGTATCCTAAGCTCCTCATAATACGTCCCCAGCAGCTGCGCTCCCTAGGGTCAACATCGTAGTTGAAGATTGGGAATTCTGATAGCTGTAGTGCGTAGGCTCAGTGGTGGGAGAGGGTTCCCGGTTGGGGCTTGCAGAGGCGTGAAAGAAAGAAGAGAGAGAAGCAGAGCCCCCAGATTCTCAGAGCTAGGCTGCCTTAGACTTTAACCAAACGCTTCTCGGGAGGACCCCGCCCGAGACGGGGCCTTCGGCGTTCCACTGTTCCCCGAGGTGGGTATGATGCTAGAATAGTTCAATGCTTCAGGGGTAAATCCCACGCAAAGAAAGAACGAAAATAGTTGAAAGAAGAAAGCGAGATGACTATGAAGGGTGTTTCGTTGCCTCCTAGTTATACACAGTGGCAAGCGAGCTTCTCTGTGCCGCGGGCTTTCCCGCTGGCGTTCCGCTGCTTTCACGAGGGAAAAGGGGGTAGGATGGGGGCTGCCAAGTTACTAATGGCCCTTCTCGCAGCATACACGAGAGAAAGATCATTTGCAACGAGGCGCGAGTCCTATGCGTTGGTTCTTCTTCACAAGAGGCGACTCAATCCCCCTACTCTGACCTTTCGCCCTCGGTCGGACGAACAATGCTGATATTGTTTATGGATCGTGGCCCCGAGATGGTGGGTACCATCCCATCAAACCTTCACGCACCTTGCCGTTGGGGGTGGGCTAAATTTCTGCAGTAGCAACCATAAAGAAATTGGCGTTTCCGGGGCCGACCATGGTATCAATGAAATCTTCTGCTTCCACCCAAGTACCTACATGGCTGGTTACTTGATTGAGGGCAAGCCGAGACCTGAAATCTACAGAAATAGATAGTCCTCCGGCCAGAACGGTCCATGTCTTCGGTTCGTATCATATTCTTGTCTCACTGGTCTCTACGATACCTGCGTCACCAAGCGTGTGTCTATAACGAGTCTTCAAACGTAACCAAATATCTCGTATTGCATGTCTATCTAGACCTTGACATTCATCTGTGGACCGCCAATGCCGCCAGCGTAACCGCTGTGGTACGACGTCTGCATGGATCAGCGGCAAGCATCTGGCAAGGGGGGCGGTTGCTTCAGGATAGTCACTTCGGCACCACACGGCATCACACGGCACGTCTCGCATGCTCGCGGGTCTGCAAACAACCTGTGCGGCGACGGCGGTTCCCACCACCGCACGGCCCGGATTGAGGCTGAAATAAGGCTGTCCAGGTTTTGAAACACCAACTAATTAGGCTAAAGTAGAGAGTCGACTTTAATCTCGATTCCCGCTGACCCGGGCCTGCATCCTGGCATAATCACAAGCCACCTATAGCTATGACTTACGTGTCACGGTGTCAAGAACCAGACTTGGTGGTTTACATTCAGTAGTCTACTTGACATCTTGTCACTGGACCGTCTTGCCTTGTGTTGAAATAAAACATGGCTTATTGGGAACTCGAACGGCAATGCCAATATTGCTACCTGAAACGATATATTGGCAAGCTTCGACAGACATTTAGCTCTGAGTCTTACTTATTTTACCTACCTACGGAGTACTCAGCTTTCACTATTGTAGGCTACTATGATGTACTAGTAGCCAAGAGGGAGACATGATCAAGAGTGGATGCCAACCTCCCGTACCTCCTCTCTGGATAAGTTAGGTATAACCAGTTCCAAGAAACCCAAACACAGTCAGGTCATAAGTACTAGTTAGCTTGGTTGAGGAACATGATTGGCCCATGTATCCGACACGCGGCGAATCATGTCTTCCTGCAACCGGCACTTTTTCCACACTCCCCCCTGAACGACAGCCAACTTCCACGGATACTGTGAACATCAGTACCGAATCCAGTCCCTTTCCGCAGATCTGGCAGCAACGACGAGTCTCACCAATCTCATGAGTTTAGTTCCGGTGTAGGCAGCCGCACGGATACGATCCCGTCACGTCGGACAAAGGGGATAGACGCGTCTGCAACATTCACTCCTGCTCGATTCTCCCAAGCCTTATCATTTGATTCCTAAGACATATGTATCGACCCCCGCCGTTTCGGACGTACCGGCAACACACTCAACCTCGCAAACGACCTTCCTCCCACTGAGCTGAGTGAGTCACTGCGGTACAGCAGCCCATGTCTCCTTCTCCTTCTTCTTCCCATTATCTCTCTCTATTTCCTTGTTGTGCTCACACGCCACCTATCGGATCCGATGGCGAGGGCCCCGGATTCCAACGATGCGGGCACGTCTCCACGAAGAGTGTACCGGTAGTAGATGACACCTCCCATGCAGGCTACGTGCTGGAGGTCCACCGCCGAGGGCACGGCGGGATTTGTCATGGTCCAGCCCTCTTTTGCTCCATCCCCGGGTAGCTCCCTACAGCAGTTCCCGAAGGGCTCCTGGTGTGGTTCAGAGCCTTGTCCCGCTCTTCGGGTCTCCCCCTCCCTTACCTCGCTCCCCTCGCCGGCCCGGGAGGGTTGCAGCCGGAGGGAGGAAGACCAGCAGACGGGCGGACGGGCACTGGCCAAGCAAGCAGGTGCGGAGAACGCATTGCTAATGCGAGAGAACCGAAACAAAACGAAGAAAAAACGCCACCGCCAGATCCGGCCCACAATGCTCACCTTGGTTGCCTCTTCGGTGGAAGGGGGATGAGGAGTTCCTCATTCGAGCCCAGCCGGCCGGATCCGCCCTCCGTTGAAATTTCTTCAAACGCCGAAAATCCATGCTTCGCCGTCTCTAAGCCGGATGCCAAGTCATTACTAAATCAACGGCTTACAGAATCAGCTGTGCGCGCTCCGGGACCGCCCCAGAGTGAGCGAAGTGTTAGTTTCCGTCAACTGGTGGTGGACCCGGGTCCCTGCGGCATCGGAGAGAAATCGTGCGATCCGGACGCCGGGCTCTCTGCGGGACGGGGGGACTGCCCCGGATCGACGATTTGCTGGCTTCAAGCCCCCGCCAAGTAGGTAGGTGGTGGTGGTGGTAGTGGTGTTTGTGGCTTGCTACTGCCTGCGGTCGAGGGGAGCTTCGGCCCAAAGGAGACCAGACCGAGGCCCTGGAAGTTTGACCCGTGACTATGCGGTGGCGTCAATGCCCTGATAGTCGACGAGAGAGAGAGAAGCTCGAGGCATGTGTTTGCTGGTCAGTGGCCAGCCAGCCAGCCAGCCCGGCCGGACGGGGCTGCCGAGTGTAGATATTTGCGATAGGGTCAGGGGGGGTTCCTGAGGGCCACGCAAAAGACAAATCAAAGTCGGGCCTTATGGTGAGCAGGCGGACAGAGAGAAATAAACCCATGCCGAAGCCACTACCTACGTGGGGCTGGAGAAGGCTTTCACCATCATATCATATGGCGGGGTGCGTTGTTGGTGGTGGCACAGGAAGCGGGCACAGGAGGGGAAGGGGGAAGGGAAAGAGGGGGGGAGGGGGAGCCTCCTCGGGATTGCCGTTTGCGGTATCTCTTGTTTGGCTCCAAGTATAAATGCAGACGCGGGGAACACACGGGCGGAGACGGGATGTGAAAAGATGAGATCGAAAAAAAGAGCACCCCAGGTTTAGATATGTCTGGTGATCCCTGCAGTTCGCAGCCAGGCCGGGCAATGCGGAGAAGGGGCGGGAGAGCCATAGGCAAACAGAGAGATATGTACCCACGATACGCGCCGCCCTCCTAGCGAGGGCGTCCCGCAGCCTCTCTCTCATGACGTGGCGTCGTGAGTTAGCCTAGTAGGCCGCGCCACGCGGGGACAGAGGTCTGAGTGAGTTCAAGTCAACTGTCGGGCCTTACTCGGCTTTTCAGGGGTCGGGGGGAAAGGGAGGCAGAAGGCAGGAGGGGGCCAAGGAGGGGTTTCCATATTGCCGGGTCTCTCCTTTCACCAGCGGGATCCCGATGTGTACTGCATATGTGCGTGCGTGAGTGTGCGCATATCATGATAATTCCAAATACCGGGCGCTCGTAGGGAGAGAGGAGCTACTAGCTGGACGAGGAACCGTCCGAAAAGCCCCTGCCGTCACGTCCTCGTCCGGGGGTTGCTGTGAAAGCCCGGCCCTTGACAGGAGGAGGAGGAGGAGGAGGGGGGAGGCGCTGGACGTCGTGGCGGACGGGCCTGACGGGCCGAGTACACCTTCGGACCCGGTCGGATCCAGGCCGGACTCGCGGATCGGCAGTTCAGGCGCGTCTGGAAGGTTGTGTGAGGGCTCATGCATGTCCGCTTCAGGCTGTGGGACGCGACCCGAGCCGAGTTGTACTGAAAAGAACTCTCTCTCTCTGGGTGTTTCTCTCTCTCTCGATCGACAGGCCGGATGCATCACCATCGTCAAGTAGGTAGCCCTGCTCTAAGTAGCCAGATGCGAGGAACAAGGCCTCGAGGCCGCCTCCCGGCCAAGGACCAGGGGGGAGGGCCTGTATAAGTAATCAGCTGTCCCGGTTCGCTAAGGCGTTATTGGCCTCACACCCTGACTCTAAGCGAGCGTAGATCTAACCGGTGACCGCAGGGCCTGTTTACCTTTACCGAAATATATCTCTCTCTGCGTGTGTTTGTGTGTCCTTCTATCCATCGCTACGGTATCTCTCCCTCTCTATCTCTCACCTGCTTCCCAGCCAGGACCTCCTCCGGCATCCGGTTAGCCAGTTGTGGAGGCAGCGCCGGTTGGCAGAGATAGTTCCATCTCCGGGCGTCGCACAGCATGGCGGGAGCGGAGCGCCTGCCACAGTGGCTTAGAGGGAGGCGGGAAGGGACCAGAGAGAGCGAGAGAGAGAGAGAGGAAGACAGGAGTGATAGGCGGTGCATAAGTCGCATTGCATGAACGAGGAGCGGGGGACATGGCGTGTCAACCATGGACGATAGGCAGACGAAGCGAGCAGCCGACCTCTCAACGCTCCAGAAAGGGTATCCCCCTCCTCCTCCTCACTCAGCGTCGTACAGCGTCGAGGCAGAAGCGAGAGTGAAGGGATGGAGAGGTGCGAAAGTAAGTGAGTGAGAGATAGAGTGATAGAGAGCCAGGCTCCCACAAGCCGCAGCGCGCCATCCGCAGATAAGGATAGCCAACCCAGTGTCACCCTGCCCACGACGATGGCCGGCGCCATCCCAAGATCGATACTGGTTGGGGGGGAGCCACCGCCCTACAGTGGTATGGTATGTATGGTTGGGATGGGCTTACGCGGCATGCAACCCGAGGCGCGGCCGCCGTCACGGCAGGCTACCAGCAGCTCCCGGGGAGAACTGGTCTCTGGCACCCCACGCGATATGATTCGCAGCGCGTGGCACGCTGGCGCCGATGTGATGTTACCCGGGCCCTACTTTGGTCCAAGGGGGCCTGGACAGAAAGAGAGAGAGAGTGTGAGGGAGGGAGAGAGCAGACAGAGCGAGATAGATAGAGAGACCAGACTCGTCAGCCCATAGCCCCTCGTGAGAATATGTCAGGAACTTTTCATGGTCTGCGCCGCAGCCACCCACGTAAAGAGGGGATGGATGAGCGCTCGATGGAAGCTTTCTCGCTCTATTGTGCCTGCCGCCGACTTCCTTACAGTACGAACTCGGGCACAGCAGCTCTGTCGGCTTTTCCACACCGGCTCACCGTAACACGGCAGCCGAGACAGGCTACCGCAATCATTCCCCTCCCATAAACCTTCGATAAGGACCTGCTGCGCCATTAATAATAATGGCGCATGTGTCAAGTACCGCAGGTACTTCTATACCCGGCGCTGGCTGCAGGTGACTTGCTCGGCACTCAGCCCTATTCACACGCCCTTTCCAGGGGTCTTGCCGTCGCATCGAGCACGGCGACGCTGCCGGCCGAGATGCGACGCGCGGGAGGCGGGGGTGGCTGGCCCTGGCTGGCCTGATGAACTGAGATGCGGCGGGGGTTGGTGTTGGTGGTGGTGGTAATGGACTTGTTGGTTTGAGCCGGGTTATCGGACGCACACCCGGCGGAAACGCCAAGAGACCGTGGCGACAGAGGGCGATTTGGTTGTTTTGATTCCAATCGAGATTGGAGATGAGATGCCGCGTGAATGGTGGCGGTACAGCCCAGGGGGGAGATGTGTAGTTGGCGAAAAAGTGGGCGAAAGTGAAGAAATTCGTGGTAAGGGCACGCAGAACGGGAGATAAGACTTGAGCACGAAGTAGAGCTTGGGTGAAACGGCAAACGGCTTGCTTCTCAACTATGTATGTACGGTACTTGCTGCTGCAGCAGCCCGGGCAGCCTCTCGTCTCCGGCGGGTATATGCAAACGAAGAAATCCTGAATTTGCTCGCTCGCTCGCTGGGGGACCGGAACACCGTTAGCCACGCTTGCTTGACTTGTAATAACTTCAGGGTCCGGCCGGCCGGGCGAGCTCAGGTGAGTGAATAACAATGAACCAACCTTCTTGGGGCTGGCACACAGGGGCGAATATTTGCCTATTAAGGCAGAATTGACGATCCGGCCGGGTCGGCCGAGGATATATGTTCTGGGGAGGGTGGGTGAGATAGATTGTTTTGAGCCGCGCAGGTGGCGCCATATGTCTGTGAGGACCACTCTGCCTGCATGCAGCCAGGGCCTGTGGATGCGTCGACAAGTGACCTCCAGCCCCTGCTCGGCCAGCGTCTGTCTGTCTGCCTGCCTGTCTGTCTGTCTGTGATGCGACGGCAGCCGTTACGATGTTCTGACTAGGGTACAGTCCTGGTTGTAGCCCCTGCGCGTGCGTTTCCCCGAGGGCCACCAGCCGCCGTATCAGGGACTCCGGCCGCCGTGCCGTCCAGATGGACACCACCAGGGTCGTCGCCCCCCCTGAGTATGTAAGTAGTAGCCAGCCAGCCCGAAATAGCCGCCGCGTCGACGGGGAGAAATTACCGTACCGAACGACTCCTCACGACAGCCGCCGGCCGGCCGCACCCGCTCGCTCTTCGCCTTCATCAATGGCCCCACTGCTGAGACGTCGACATCCAGGGGTTGTACGTGTGGCCGGCGAAGTCGGTCGCGATGGGTGACGACGGGTCGACTATCGATCCCCGCAGCGCCGGGTCGACCATGTCCTGCTCTGAGCCGCCGTCCTGGAAGTACGGGCTCCAATCCGGGGGCAGGCCGGATCCGTCCGAGTAGTGGGCGTAGTCCGAGTATCCGTCGAAGCTGGAGTAGTGGTGACCTGCCCGCCGCCCCCCCCTGAATTAGCACTTGGGACCGCCGGGAGGAGGAAAAGGTTGCAAAAAAGAAAAAGAAAAAACACAGCACATCCAACCCAACCAGTACCTTGGGGAAACGTAAAGGAGCTGGGGTGGGTGTCGACCCACCATGATCGTAGAAGTCCTGGCCCGGGAGCAGCTGGTGATAGGGCGCACTGGGCGTGTGGTGAGGGAGGCCGGCGTCGCGCCTGGCGCCCGGATACTGCGAGTGCTGGATGCTGCTGCTGCGGTCCGAGGCCATGTCGGACAGCGACGACGAGCCCACGTCGCCGGCCACGTCCGGCTCCGACGTGGCGTGGTGGCCCTCGTCCGACACGGCGGCCTCGGGCGAGGTGGCCTCGTGGGCCTCGTGCGAGATGCGCTGGTGGCGGGTCAGGAGATCCCGGCGCGAGAAGGCGGATCCGCATCGACAGATGTACGGCTTCTCCTTGGTATCTGCCGTCAAAAATTGTTAGCTTTGAGCTTCTTCTCCTCTCTCTCACACACTCTCTCCCTCTTCCTCACTCTCACTCTCACTCTCTCCGCTATCCCCCCTTTTCTCAAGGTCTGGGTTTGGTGGAGCATCAGGAATTGGGGTAAGACGAACGCGTTCGCACGTGGCGCTCTAGATGCTCGGAACGCTTGAAGCTCCGGCCGCAGTGCGGGCACAGACGCTGCTGGACCGTGGCGGTGCCGTCACGGCGGCGGCGGCTGCTGCGGGACTGGGACGGATCCATCTGCTGCTTCTCGGCCATAGGGGCTCGAGGGAGGGGCAACAGAAAACACACAGACACACGCACAGACACACAGACACACACGCGCGCGCGCAACCAAGACGACGATATGCGCAGGAGGTGTGGATGATGTGTGGTGGTATGGCGAGTTGGAGAAGGGGCACCGACTTTGGGTGTGGGGGAGAGGGACAAGGGGACTTGGCTGGGGGAACTGGACTGGGGGGAAGTAGACTGGGGATTGGGGACGGCACTCGAGTCGACAAGGGACGACGCAGCGGCAGATGGAGCAGTGGCAGCAGCAGGGCAGACCAGCCAGCATCAACAGGGGGGGAGGCTTTGGATTTTGTAGTATTTGCTGCAGCACCGCACCTCAAGTACAACAGCTCGAGTACGTGCCATATTCGCGAGCAACGGGCAACAGGACGGACAGGGCTTCTCCACTCGCCCGCCTGCAAGCTGCTCCCCGGGATGGCCTGGATAGGAGACCAGGGGCTTGGACAGGGGGGAGAGAGGGCGTCGTCCTGAGGGGGGCGCCGCCGTTTGTGGGGTAACACCCTCTGCCGACATGTCCCGTCTGCTCCGGCCCTCGAGGCCAATGACATTCGGAGAGGGCCCCAGTGCCATCGCCGTCGACCAGCGCGTCCTGCCCTGAGTGGAACGGCACGGCGGCGATCGTCTTCGCTTAGGGGGGGCACCGGCATCATGAACGACATGCTTGACGGAGTCGAGGCTTCCAGCTCCGCCGAGTGCCTCTCTGGCCTCCTTTTCTCGTCAAGTATTTGACGTCCGCCGAGTGCCTGAGGCTGAGCCTCTGACGCAACCTCTCCCGAGAAAGGGGGGGTGAGAGCGCGGCTCCCCGTCGAGGATAGCATGCCCCTTACGTCTTGCGTCCTCGCGTGCCAACACGACGTGAGCCGTTTCATATCAGTCTACACCTTCTCTTTCACCCAAGCTGTCTGGCTTCGCTAAGAGCACTTAGGAAACATCTGGACATGTTGTCATAATGCAACACCCTGACTAGAGGGCCGGCTGTCTGACGCCAGCACCCTCTCCATACGCCTCAACAACCTCCTATGTCGTCCTCGATCTAGTTGCCCATCGCCAAAGTGCAGCAACATCGAAGACGGCATAATATCTCTGTGGTTTATATCTCACGTAAAGCTCGAGGACGATGGTCGATCCCATTTCTCCTGGGCGTCGCGCTCCACGTAACAACTTATCCACGAAGTCGAACGCATGCCGGCTCAGGACTGTCTCGTCCTGGGTGAGCGCCAGGGTATTCCACTGGTACAGTCGCTGAAGTGCTGTGTTGTGGAACGGACTTCGATCGGGCGCGGAATTTTGTTGATGTCGTAAGTTAGGGCTGGAAAAGGAGAAGCAGGCAGCGGAATTTCCGAATTCAACCAGCAGGACCGCCGTGCATCGGGCCCTTGATAGGTCGCCACGAGTACTCCATATCAGGCAATAAAGCCAGCCGTGTGCCGGTGGCAATGCCACCAGCACATTAATCGACGGATGCCATTCCCGACGATGCACACCGACGCTGCCGGGAACCCCGAGTGAGGAAACCGTCGCTGAGCGGGTCCGACCCCGAACGAGGCGTGCGGCTTGATTAAGTCGTCAAAGCAATGTCGTCACGTTATTTGAAAGAGGCTCTCGAACAAGGTGTCTCGGTCCAAGGTGTGGCCTACCGGTACTCGCTTAGGGTCGATGACGACCGAGGCGGATTTCGCCGCGCCGAAGGGGTTGGACTTCTTCCTACAGATCTTTGAGATTTCTTGTGATATCCTCCACGACCTATGCCAATGCACTTGTGGACTCCGCAAAATGAGACGTTGACAGTTGCAGAGTCGTTATCCTCCAGGGTGACCATCTCCAGAAATAGCACAGCAGGTGTGACGTGTTTCTGCCGCCTTATCATGCCCTTTCACGAGGTAACAGTAAGTCCATCGGACTCCGGGGGCCCTTCATACACTATAGGCATTTAGCATCGGCTCCAAAGGCCTCGACCTTAGCCGAAATGACAAATAACTGCAGGTTTTTCCACCACTCCTGCGCATTGTGATGCTTCTCGTCCAGCGTAAAACTGGCCGTGACGAGAGAGCTAACTTAGCTCCCTCCATGGTGGGAGCCAGAATCCTGAATGACATACCTTTACGAGCATAGACGCCGTACCAGATCGCGCTTACCACCATGAAGCCTACGAAAACCACAATGGCGTAGTTCATGCTGACGGCCGTGACAGGGAGAGCAGTCGGCATGGAGAAAAGCACGACTTCGAAGGCAATCCATGCCAGCGCTAGAACATTCACAATGGGTCCAACCACCGGACCCAATGTCCACTTCGCACTATTCACTTCCTTGCGGCGCTGGCTCAACGAGACTGCAGCACTCCTGGTTAGTAATAATGCTTGGCAGATCACTTAGGTAATCTGATATTTGGCAAAGTCTCGAGAGCACTCGGACATGTTTCCGAGGAAAGGGGCGGCTTGATAAAAATGACGATCATTGGACACAGTCAAAAGGGAGCAGAAAAAGGTCGAGAGCCACATACTTGCAATAGGGATCCCATACGAGACTGCGAGGGATATCACACCGACTGACACGAACGCAAGAAACGCCGAAGACGAGCCGAGGTTGATCAAGCCCAGGAGCAATTGTATGAAAGTGGTAAGCGCCAGCGCCCAAATAGGGGCTGATCAATCATTCCTGGAGTCAGCATATGGCTTTCATATACTATTGTGTCGAGAAACGGAAAACCAAAAGAAACAACATGACGTCTTCTAACATAAGTTACTCCTTAAGACATGCCGAAACAGTATAAGTTATGGAAATACCAAGGAAAACGTACTTCCATGACGCTCGTCGACTCTGGCCCAGAGACTGGCCAGCGGGATCGCGTTGTCACGCGCAAATGCCCAAGTACATCGAGACGCGGCGACGGTTATGGATATGGAGCAGAAAAAGGTTATAATCAGGACAAGAATGGTCAGAGCCAAACCGCCTCCCGGTGAGCCTGTCACTCGCCCAAAGATATACGGCAGAGCTTGGCCAACGGGAGCCTGAAGAATATCTTCCAGATCGGGAAGAGTGGCGCATATGGGGATTATCTAAATGATTTTTATAAGCCTGTGAACACCCTTTACAACGACTGACCGTCTGCGAGAATAGTTGCAGACGAATATCTGCTCAGCGGCTCGGGGTGTTGGTATACTCACGAAAAAGAGCCCTGCGATGCCTCCCACGGGCACGCAAAGCGAAAGGGCGTTGGGCAGCTTTACCCTAGGCTCATCGCACTCCTCGGCCATCGAGGATATCATGCCGAGGGCCGAGAAACTACGAAAAGATCAGAACGCTCGACAGGCGACGTAGCCGGGTACCCTAAATAAGTCTTGCTTACGTGTAGGCGGAAGGCAATATACCGATCCAAAACGAGAAGTCGCCCCAGCCAGACAGGCTGGTGTCATAATGGCCCTGTATATAGGTTCAGTCTCTCCGCAGAGTCCCCCTCACGCCAGGACACAGAGGGAAGGAGGGAGGTGGGATGGGACCTCAGGTGGTAGGGGACGGGGGTGTTTTGGTTTTGATGCCTAGGTAGGTAGCAACAACAAAAGAATCCCTCCAACCCAGCACAACTTGCACCATTTAAGTTAGTTACCCACCAGCGTATATCCGGGCGAGTGCCTCCCGGCCTCGGCCCGGACGGAGAGGCATATACAAGTGACGAGGATGGTGAGGGCGGTGAAGGCGGCGCAGGCGGCGTCGACGACGGGCAGGAAGCGGTTGCCGAAGGCCACCACCGCGAAGGTGACCAGGCAGAGCGCGTAGAAGATCAGCAGCAGCTGCCAGGCCGCGCCGGCGAGCGCGTCGGCCCGCCCCGGCAGGTACAGGCCCACGGCCGCCGCCAGCAGCGACGCGAAGCCGAAGTTGACCGACAGCGTGATGGTCCAGTTGCCCACCAGCCAGGCCCAGCCCGTGATGAAGGAGAGCGCTGCCGCCATCGTCCGGCCTCTTCGCCGCCGGATCCCACTCTCGCTCCTGCTCCCGCTGCCGTTACGTGGGCGGCTCGCGAGCTGGAAGGACCAGTAGTACGGCCCCGCGGATGTCGGGTACCGCGAGGCCAGCTCGCTGAGCGAGAGCGCGATGCACTCGTCCAGCACGAGTACCACTATCCAGCCGACGAACATGGGCAGCTGGCCTGGGAAGATGGGGAAATACCGGTAAGGGCGTAGGGAGGAGTCAGCATTTCTTTCCAGACTATGCTTTGAAGCACGACGATCCACGAGAGGGGGTAGGTAAGGCAGAAGGGGGGAAAGGAAGTTGGACTTGCCGCCGCCGTAGATGGCGCTGATGAGGGGGCCGCCAAAGCCGTACGGAATCTTGGATACACGTAAGCTTCAGGAGTCTAGGTAGGGGACCTCGAGGCGGGGGGACCGGTGCCGGGCGAGCTGCAACTTTTCTTTTTACTTACGGCGGCGATGGCGAGGGACTGGAACAGGAGGGTGAGCATGGACCTGTTACGTCGCAGCTCGGGCTTGTATCCCAGCGATGTCAGGTCTTGCACGTCGTCGACGGTGCCCAGCTGAGCCGCCGGTGCTTGCTGACCGTGGCCGTTCTCAGCGGAACTGTCAGCCGCCGGCGCCTTCTCGCCGCTGAGTGAGAGTCTCATCTTGCGCTGGTCCCTGGCGGATGCTATCGGCTACCGACAGGTTACAGATATAGGTAGGTAGTTGTGAATAGGTAGGTGATCACGGGAGGGTGGTGACGCAGAGCTGTATAGTAAACTCTATGCGAGTCAAATAGGTTCTAAGTCTGTGATTCGGTACTAGATCTTTACCCCATCCCCAAGCTTATCTCTCCCTTGCCCTCACGTATCACCTAGTCGTCCACCTACCCCTGTAGAATGATGTTGTTTATCTCCGTATATCGGTTACCCCACGTGAAATCGAAGCCAAGGCCCAATGATGTCCTAGAACCCTGCAGCTGGCGGCCTATACTCCGTACTCTCTTCTATCACGACAGTATACTATCCTCAGGAAGCTACAATTCTGTTTAATCCAATTTGTGTTAGGTAGAGGTTAGACATTTGGACATAAATTGTATTGTTGATATCATCACAAGATACTTGCACTTGGCAAGGGACCCCGCCCCCTTCACAACTGCATTCAAGTTTTTGCTACTCCACGCCTTTGGCCCCTATCTGTCTAGGGCGTAGGAAGCATTGTACCTCTGAGCATGAAGATTGCCGTAAAGGGTCACGAGCTCGATATATTTGAGAAATCAGACGTGGTGAGAGGCATCAACTCAACGCTCGATATTCCACTTGTAGCCTTGAAACGAACGCGAAGAATCAAAGCACATGACGGCTACACATATTCAGAATCATCGCATTTTTCCATTTCAAGGGCCTTGTCATCAGCATTTTCACCTGTTTGGTTTCAAACCCTAACAATCTCGGATCCATGCTATCAAAAGCCTTAGCTTCCCGCTTGGAGCCACCCAAGATATTGTTTTACTCCAAGGAGGAGCCTACCTCAGTAGGCGATGGAGAAAAAAAATGTGAGTGAGTACTTAAGTAACTTAAGTAAGTACCTACTTAACATACCAAGTCACGTGGACTTTCAGCAAGCTTAAATCACTGTCACTAAGAGTCATCCATGATGGACGCACCCACACTTTCTCACTACATCCGCTTGCTCGTGCATAGACCCGAGACTGCCTCACGGCTCAGAGCAGAAGCCATGGAGAATAATCCATCTTTTACAATCTCATCGGGGCCATCTCGCTCCCGTTCGAGAGAAAGTCAGAGGGAAGATCGCGGCTTCCCAAAGGGATATAATATATTGTGCCGAACCGACGGTATATCAACACAAGCCTCAGCGGCTACGACATGCCGGCACTATGAGGACACGGTGATCATCGTTGGAAGTGGCTAAGCTCCTTCAGCTAACTTTACTCCTTACCATTTGCAATGAGACTCTCTACACTGTTGTATCATGAATACGGTCAGGGCCTCGCCACCAGAGGACAAGGTGAAATCAGTGAAGTATCCGCAACTGTTGAGGAACACCTGATACAGTAATTGGATTCAGAAAGTGAACGATTAATGGCGGCCATGCATGTGCTCGCAGTCCTACAATAGAGTCAGGAAATACTGGGACCCAACCGCACGCTGACGTCTGCCTCGCTCAACAGTCTGGGAGTCCCTGTCAGCTCGTGACATAGGTACCAAAGGAGTAATGAGGCTTTTCGCAAAGTGCTGTTCGCCGGAAGGGTTTGTTTGTGAACATGCCCCCGGAAATACTGACAACGACGGGCAACCTGGCCAAGGCCCTGCACGATTCCGGCGAGGCAGGCAAAACCAGGCCTCTCCCCAGCATCGACCACCGTCAGCAACAGAGAGAGTCCTGACTCTCAGGGCCCTGCGCTACCTAGTCGAGATTTACGCCAAAAAAAACCCTCTGAGTGGCTCTGAGAAATAGCGAAAAGCACAATGATTCCACGCGTATCGGCACTGAAGTCGGGATTTGGATGTTCATGACAAACCGACAGACAGGATGAGCGACGTCCTTATCATCGTGTGCATGCAGAACAATGCGCGTATTCGGATTTTCTCAAGGAAAGAACATTGAGGGGATTATTTCCGCGAACCCAACAGGACTGATGTGTCCTACGCGGAGATGGCTACGCTCTTATATTCGCTCAAAGCCGGAGAAAAGGGGCAGGGTCATACAAATTGCCTTTGCAGGAGTGGGGACAGTGCAGTCATGGCAATCGGTTCTGTTGTCGGTTCGAATCAATCGTCCGATGTTCATGAAGCCTCAAATCTGGATATCAAGGTTTCGTGTCGCCAGGTCAGGGGCTCGGAGAAGACCGAAAGTTGTGAGACACGGCGACGGGCCAACCCACATTGCTGCCATGCGAATGACGTGCACACCTCACTGGGTCGTGTCTCTCTGCCTGAGTACAGACTAGTATTGCCAGTGTGGAAGGCTCGCTTGGGAATATCTTTGAACAGCAATCCGGGTTGCCGGGTAGGCAGGTCGACGACTTCCAGATTCCAGCAGTATGCGATTCATTCATTTACTCGACGGGCAGCCGCAGTGACCGACGGAAGGCACCTCCATGGTACGCACATTCGTTCAAGGACGGACCCTATCCGGATTAAGCTCGTCATCTGATGTTGTCGCTTGTTGGAAGTTACAACCCGAGGCCTGACTGATGAATGTTGGGATGGCAGAGAGTTTCGGCCCGTGATTTCTTTGGATGCATCAGCCCGTGGCCCCAAACACAGCGTGACCACCGACCACGACCTCGCCGCGCATGGCACAACAAATAAGAAGACCAGATCAGTCAACCGCATAGACCAGCTGTTAAGGCGGGAGGCCCACACACGCTCACTGCACGAATCGTCCCTTGACCGACGACGGCAGACGCGTCTGCCGTCACACTCTGCCCTCACACTCTGCCGCCCTGGGCCTGGCTGTGGAAAACCTTGGTGCGACATCCCGACGAACAATTGCGACCTGCGTCTTCTGCTTCTTCTTGGACAAGACTTGGATTCCGTTACCTAACTTGTCATTCTCTCTGCTCCTGTTGTCTCGGCTCTTCTGCCGTCTCGCGCTTCGCCCAACATTCATTCATTCGTTCGTTTGTTCACGCTGCTCTGCGCACGGAACCATGCCCATCCTCTCGTTTGACTCCTCTTGATCACCCGGTACCTCTCTCTCTCTTGGGATATTGCGTATCTCCGCTTTCTTGGACGAGTCACACCAGGATATATTCATCATTAGGAAAAGGAACCACCTGTCGTCCCCTCTGCCTCCCCTCCTTCTGACGCCATGGCCGCCTCTTCCTCCATCACCGCCACCACCACCACCACCGGTCGCCGGCGACCCCTCGGCTGCCTCGTCCTCAGCCTGTCGTTGGCGGCCGCGTCGCTGCCCATGCTCGGCGCCGCCCAGAGCGCCAGTGCCACCATGACGCTCTCGCTCTCGGCGACAGTGCCGACGGGCGCCGCGAAACCCGTCGATCCATCGTTCGCCGGCTTCGGCATCGAGCCCTCGAACCTCTTCTCCTTCATGGGCCAGGAGTCGCCCAACCAGATGACGACCAACCTGCTCAACAACCTCGCCAACTACACGGGCCAACCGCCGCACATCCGCCTCGGCGGCAACACGCAGGACTACATGCTCTACGACGCCGACATGACCGAGTGGTCCTGGATCTGGAACCCGCAAGCCACCGGCCAGGGCCAGGGCCAGTTCCTCTCGGACGGCATGCTGATCGGTCCCCGCTACTTCGAAGCCGCGAGCCGGCTGCCGCCCGGAACGCCCCTCACCTGGGGCTTGAACAGTATGTAACTCGTCTCTTTGCGGCCGTCTTGGGGCCCTGCCCCCCTGCGCTGTCTCCCTACCGGCGCGTTCTTCCTGCCATGGATCCCACCGTTTCTCCGTGTCTGCGCAGAACAGGTAGGTATAGACGGTGTAGGTACTTGCTGACCCTCGGCGCGGCAGTGGCGTATAACGGGCCCGACTACATCTCGCGCCTGGTGACGATGGCCACGCAGGTCGTGACCAACGTGACCAACGCCCGGCTGGTCTCGTTCGAGGTCGGCAACGAGCCGGACCTGTGGCTCTCCAACGGGCTGCGCGCCGGCCCTTGGGGCGGCCAGCAGTACACGCAGGAGTGGCTCGCGCGCGCGGCGCCGCTGCACCAGCAGGTGCTGGGGCCGCACGGCCTGCCGACGGGCTTCGTCGAGGCGCCCGCGACAGCCTCGACCATCGGCACCGACTTCACGGTAGAGCAGCTCGCGGGCTTCGGCATCGGCGCCGCCGCGCCCGGCACGTCGACCCCTTACCTGGCCGCCTGGAACCAGCACGACTACTACTACTACATCGGCGTGTCGGGCTACGCGCTGACGCTGCGCCAGCTCATGCAGCTCTCCACCACCGAGGACCAGTTCGCTGCCTGGGCGCAGCAGGTGCGCCAGGCCGACGCCACGCCCTTCCCCTACGCCCTGCGCGAGATGGGCATCGTGGGGCCCATCGGCATGGACGGCGTGACGAACGTCTTTGGCACCGCGCGTGAGTACCTACCGGTAGCTGACATCCCCAATAGACCACCCCCTTCACCCCTCTTCCTGCCCACCCCTACTCTGGGATTTGCAAAGCCGATAGATATCTCTTAGGACTGAGCCAGCTGCTAACTTCTACCTACCCCTCCGAACGTGGTGACAAAGTGTGGACGCTCAACTTCCTGTGCTACGCCGCCAGCCTCAACGTCAGCAGCGTGCAGCTGCACATGACGGACAACAGCAACGCCAGCGCGTGGCAGCCCATCCCGATGTACGGGCGCGCGCCCTTCGTGCGCCCGCTGTACAGCGGCGTGGCGGCCTTCGCGCAGGCCGTCAGCGCCGGCGGCCGGGCGCAGGTGGTGCCAGCGCCGGCCACACAACTGGGGGCCCCCTACGCCGATGCGGCGCGCGCCTACGCCGTCTACCAGTCGGGCGCGCTGGACGGCGTCGTGGTGGTCAACGGCGCCGTGGCCAACGTGTCGTCGTCGTCGGCGGCGCCCCGCCTCGCCGTGCGCCTGCAGCTGCCGCCGCGGCAGTTTGCCCGCCAGACGCTGCACCTCGCCTACCTCACGGGGCCCGGCGCCGACGCCACCAACGGCACCACCTGGGCCGGCGTCAGCTTCGAGACCAGCGGCGACGGCTCGCCACGCGCCGTTTCGTCGTCGTCGCAGGGAGCAGACTGGTATGACGGCGACGAGGATGGGGGCGATGACCAGACCGTCACGGTCGCCGCCGACGGCTCGGCCGTCTTCTCGGTCCGCGACTCGGAGGCCGTCGTGGCCACGCTGGGGCGCCGCGTCTCGGATCCGCCGCCGGGAGGTGCTTTCGGCGCCTGTGCAGCCTCCGCCACAACAGCCAAGTCATCAGGGTCGTTGTCGTCCGCGCCATGCTCCTCCTCAAGCTCGTCGAGCAGCGCCAGCGGCGGCCGCGGGAGCGTCCTCGGGGGGTCGCCCGCCTCGATGATCACCGCCACCACCGCGACGCCGTCGTCGCAGCGGCAGTCGTCACGGGGGGCGTGCCTCGCCGTCGCCAGCCTCGCGATCGTCGTGGGCGTGCTGATGCTGTAGGGCGGCGTCGCGCTCCTCGGCGGCGGCCTGCCCCTCCTCCTCGGCGGCCTGCCCCTCCTCCTCGTCCTCGCGTCATCGCATGCGTGATGTATGCACGGTAACCGGTAGTTTGTCCATCGGAACCTACGGTAGATACCGTACCTGCCTACCTTCCACTACCATACCTGCCTACCTTTTCGTACGGTTCGGGCAGTGCAAGCAAAAGCAAGCGGGCTGGGCGTCGAAGGAGATGGGGTGGGGAGGGGAAACGAAGTGAAGAGAAATGCAAGGGCTCTTCTAACTCTTCTCGTGTACATAATAAGCCACGGTACCTGCCGGTACCCACCTACATACCTTTACTCACCGGTTGATGCGGGAGTTCTTTGCGTGTTTGGACTACGGTAGTGCGGCCTGGATAGAGAGCACCCACCTCGATTCGATTCGATTCGATATATTCATAATGACAAGGAGCAACATGACTATGTGAGACGGTGTTCTGCGTGTCGCGTTGCCGTGCATGTGATTTGTGCTTGTGTGATGATGTTAATGAGATCGAGGGAAAGGAGGTTTTTAGGTACAGTTACCGTCACGACGAAAACGGAGTGGCCTGCCGCCCACTGAAGGCCTTCGATGGGGGGCAGATAAGGGACTGAATCACCTAGTAGAACGGAAGTCTCGTGTGTACAGCTTTACTTCATCTACTCCCTGTTAACCTCTGGCAAATAGGCGAAGAATCAACGTGGGGGGGAAGAGATACTGGGATATCAACCCGTTTTCCTTGATCCTGACGACTACTGGAACTTGGTAGATTAGACAAGGTAGAGTTCCCTTATACGGTTGCCCTTGTAGTTTCTGAAACTGGCAGTATCTATTTGTTGTTTTCCTTTCCTTTCTGTGTAGGATAAGTAGCTTCGATGCAAGCCTCTATACCAGATTTATAGGTAGGGCCAGGCATAGTCGTGGTACAGATTAATTTAGGGAAATCTTTACTTTTTATTGTGATGGTATTAGCCTAGCCCCGTCCATCTCTTCATTTTGAATACGTACGACGAATAATATCGACTGAGCTTCGTTCCAAAGAAGTCATATTACAGTCTATTTAGTGGCACCGCCATTGCGCCCCTTGACCCAGTCGCACCTCTAGGCTTCTAACCCTCAGCGTACATAACCCTAGTGATCAACGCCCTCCCGCAGATATCTAACCCTGGAACTCCTGAACCTTGCTTTCCTCCCAACGACCGGGGATCAGTGCCAGAGGCACGATACCCGAGACGTGCATGTCGGGGCCGAAGATGTGGGCGTTGAGACCCAGCTCCTGGGTGGCAGCCTTCATGTTCTTCAGACCTTCTTGCCAGTTGGGACCGGCACGACGGACCCAGATCTGGACATTGTGCTCAATGAGCTGCTTGGAGTACTCGCGCAGCGCCCTGATGACACCCTTGAAAGTGGACGCAACGTTGGTGAAGTTGGCAATACCACCGCCAATGAACAAGACCTTGCCCTCCGGCGATATGGGGGCCCGCAGCATTAGGTCCAGAACTGTACGGGCGTAGTAGAAGGTCTGTGACTCGGTGGGAGCTCCCGAGTATTCACCGTAGTTGGCCAGGTCGTCAGCAAAACCAGCCGAGGCGATGGCATCGGCGTAGACGACCGAAGCACCACCACCGGCCACCAGGGTCCAGACGCGGCCATTGGCGTTCAGGACGGTAAGCTTCAGCGAAGCACCAGTCTTGGCGTCAAGCTCGGCGATGTAGGCCTCTTCCTTGGACAGCTCACGGCCGAAAGGAGCCGGGAACTCCATAGGGGGGCCGGCATCAACGCTGACCTTGTCCTGAGCAGACGAGACGGCAGTGATGCCCAAGTTCACAGGGGCACGGGCAATAGCCCACTTGACACCGCATTCGAAGTCGGCAGTCTGGTCCAGCTTGGCAGCCAGGTCGAGGAAGTGGACGTCTGCCGAGGTGGCATCCGCATTCGGGATCACAACTAAGGGGTTGATCTCGAGGTAGGTGAATTGACAGTCGACGTAGACAGCGTACAGGCGGGTGATGAAGTCAACCAGGACATTGTGGACGCCCTTGGGAACCTTCTTCAGCAACCCGCTCGCAATCTCGTCGTTGGACGGGTACTCCGACAGGTCGACGGGAATCAGGAGCTTCTCGGCCTTGGCATCGACATCGCCAACATCTACACCACCCTCGTGAGTGAAGAGAATCCAGTCGCCCTGCAACATCCGCACGGTCAGCGATAGGTTCAAAAGAGTCTCAGGATAGAGAAGCTGTGTAAGTGGCGGACGAGTGGGAAGCGTTTGGCCCATGCCGTTCCATGCAAGTGGACTGGCAGTGGAGTGTGGGTTGGATTGGAGGACAGTTTGCATGTGGCTAGCCTCCGTTCGCCCGTAGATACGGACTCGGTACAGCATTCCGACCCGAACCTATAAAGACCGCGATGCTACCGCACACGCTGCTCCGAGGCACCACCTGGTCTTTGAATTTGCGCTCCAAAGCCAACGCGATTTCTTCTCAACTCGGCCAGGCCATCTCACAACCATGAGACCCAGCCAACAACGCATTTCACGACATGGTGCCCATTGTCGTCCGCCATCGAAGCGTATAAAGGGCATTACAGGGACGAGTGAGGGAACGAAGACAAAACAACAACAACTTACGTCTCGCACCGAGTTGATGTTGATGTAGTACTCGGTTCCGTCGGGATGGGGAACGAAGGGCTCAACCAGGAACTGGCGCAGAACACCCTCCGTGTGCTCGACCTTCTGGCTCTTGGCAGCTCGCTCGGCAACCCAGGCCTTCGCCTCGGGCCAGGACTTGTTCAGAGCCAGGAGACCACTCTTGCCTCGTCTCTTGATCAGCTGGTCGGGCTTGGCGACGAACTTGGCGCCATTCTGGAGCAGCCACGGGTAGGTGACCTCAGCCTGGTCGAGGACAGCGTTGACGTCGGCATCCTCAGGGAAGTAGAGCGAGGCCAATCTGGGAGGGGGGTTGTGCTTGGTGGGCTGGGGCAGCGGACTCGGCTTGATGACGGGAGCGCGAGTGAGGTGGTAGTTGAGGATGGCCTTGCCGTCGGCCTCGAGGATGGATTTGGCAGACATTGTTGGCGAACAAGCGGAACTATTCACAACACAGGTACGTGGCCAATCCTATTGTTCTTATGTCGCTCGGGCGTGCCTCGCGGTGTCTTTGGTCTGGAAGAACGAGTCCCGGGTCAGCATTGATGCTCTCAATGGCCGAGAGAAGGCAGGGCAAGTGTCAGCCGTGAGGAGGGGTGGGCAAGCCGTCAAGTTTGGCCTGGCCCGTCCAGCCTGTCGTCAGCCCACCACGGGCCGAGAAAAGTCAATGCTGCTTACCTCGTCGCAACTGTGCTTTCTCGCAAGTGGAAGCAGAGACGATGGAGAGATCACAATGGGCAGGGAGATTGAGAGGCACGTGTGATAGGATTATGAGAGAAAGAAGGGTTGACTAGTAGCAGCACAGGCAAGCAGCAACAAAAACGGAGATGGAGCAAGGCCGATTCAAAAAATCGAGCTCCTGGCGGTTCCTGTCGGGTCTGCAGACACTGGACAGGTCAGACGGGACCACCCCGGTACTCAACCTTTTGAGTACCCGACAGCAGGGACGGGTGCGCTGCGGTATGGAAGTACTCGGTACTTGCAGCACCTGTGAGCAGGTGCGCGCGGGCTATTGAGTTCACTGGTTCAGATTGTTGGCGCGACACTAAATCTGGGCGAGCTGAAAGTGAACTGAGCAGCCCGGAATGGCTATATGCACGGTAGACTTGATATATAAACGGTGACTATGCCTTTTCCGGCCCAGCTATGTGGAGGGTTCAAATTTGGCAGGTATCACCAGCCAAACATTATGTACCCTCATAGCTCACCGCCGCCGGCCGTAGTCACCGGTCGCACATCTATCTCACCGCACGCCGTCAATTGCAATCGAATGCACATGGCCAGCGGCACTGCATAAAAACGCCGAATCTGCAGTAAAAATCAAGCGCACGCTTTTAATGGATAATCTGGTAGATAATCCGCGGCCGGCCAGGCTTACCGGTGCCCGCCCGGCCGCCTAACCGCCCAGCCGCCCGGCCCCGATCTACCTACACACATAGCCAGCGGTAACATACCTAGGTACCTAGATAGCCTGCATATGGTCCCGGCGGCCGGCCGCGCCGCGCCTACCACAGCAGGAGATAACCTCCCCGCGGCGGCGGCGTCGGCGTAGGAATAAACTGAGTCGGTCTATGGCGGGCGGCAGTGAGCGATAAAGATACATCTATTCTGGTGGGTGTACCAGCCAAATTCCTGGCCTCCACATAGCTGGGCCGGAAAAGGCATAGTCACCGTTTTTATATCAAGTCTACCGTGCAAATAGCCATTCCGGAGCAGCCTGGCTAGCCTGCCATGCCTGGTGGGGCTTACCTCCTCCTCGGGGAAGGCAGAGGCCACACGGAAGGGGTACCGCTGCAGGAAAAACCTTTGGGGAGATCCGCATACTGTACCTGTCCACGCACAGGGACTCTGCCATGAGTACCGGTACACTCCCACTTCTCCCAACACCGCTATTCGCATCTGCACTTTGAATCCCCCTCATCCCCCTTTTCATGGTGGTATTCCTTACTAAACAATTCGTGCAGCGAATACCGACCACGCCAACGTGCAGATACTCTCCCCTGCGCAGTATAGATCTGTACGGATTCATATCCATGGGTGATAAGAATACGGAAACTGGCTTGGCGGGAGTCCGGGCCTTCTCACAATTGAGCGGGCTGGGCGATATCGGGGGTGACGCCGTCGGGAACGACGGAGCTGAACCTCACTCCTAAGGGCATTTCCATCGTGCCGGAGTTGAGATTTGGGGACTATCCGGCAATGTTGCCCAACGTCTTTATTGGCTGTGAGTGTTGCCGCGTTGCGCCAACTGTCCCAAGGCCGGCCTAAGACTCCCGAGACACAGTCACCAAGCAGATGGGAGCAATAATAGTATGACGGGTGGGAGACGGGACGAAGCGATGCAACCCTTCTTTTCCTTACGGGCAACTGCTTGATGACACTTTTGGCTCACAGCATGAGAGTATCTGATCTGATGTGAGCCAACAGAATAGGGGTGAAGACACCTCATGCAGCAGGCACCGCAGGACTTTTCGCACCCCGTCTTTTCGGGGTTTCTTTTCGCTGTTCTGCTCTAACACGAGTTGCAGGGCAGCTGTACGGAGTATGGGTACCGGTACCTGACTACGGGGGATTGACGGCGTGGGGCAACACAGCAATCCCAGAGCCTTCCTCTGGTGGGTACTCAACGGGTACCACTAGACCCGCCCAACTTTTGTTAAGATCACCAGGGTCGCCCCCCCAAAGCAGTCCGTTGTCGGGTCCAGCGAATTCAACAACCACAAAAACATTTCGCCCCAACTAACGGACATTCTGGACATTCTAGCGGCCTTGTCGTGGCTTGTGGGTGTGTGCTTCGCTCTGGCCTTCTGTGAATCAAAGGGAAGTCCAGAATGGCAGCCATGTCAGCCCCACACCGGCCGCTCCTAACCTTGCCTTCCGGATGTACAGACGTAGGTACGCAGTACCTGCCGCGGAGTACGGGGGCCGGGCCAGGGTGTCGCAGATCCCGTACCACCTGTACAAAACTATTTCTGCCCGAGGGGAAAAGCCCCGAGCAATGCGCGTACTCTTCTGTTGAAGTTCATACTCAGAGGTACCGACCCCAACGTCTTGCTTAGCTCCGTGCTAACCTGTGCGCTCCCTGGAGCTCGTCCCTGCAGTAGGTAGGCACTACTTACTTCGCAGTGCCGTACTCCGTACAGGATCCCTACAGACCGTACCCGGTACCTGCCAGTGGTTCCTGGCGGGTCCTGGCCAACATACTGCATACGCCCGTCGACCATCTTCCTCCCAGACGAAAATAATTCCCCCCGGGTCATCGCCGCACCTCACCCAACTTTCTCCCCGATAATCCCATACCTATCAACCTCTTGATCTCCTCCCAGCCGAGTCCATTCCTTTGTTTCCAAGTTCTGGTCAACTCTGCTCTGTTACCAGGTCCATCATTGGGTTTGCCTGCTGCTTCGTTCGTGGCACTGACCGCACGAGGGATTCAAACTCGTTGACGAGCTGAAAGGTATGCATCCCCCTCGCGTCAGAAAGTAAGCTTCCTTCGTCGAGGTTTCGCCGCTTTGCCTCGGGTATGGCTTATCATCGCCTCGGCGCCATCTTCCAATGGAATTGATCATGACTTCCAATGGATTTTGGCCCGCTTCGGTGCCCGACAGCTGTCCTGCACTTGCTCGACCGAACTGGGCTTGCAAGTCTGACAAAGCCCTTGGCTGGTCCTGCCCACCCGAGGCCAATTGCTCGCGTGTCTTCACTTCCCTGATACCTTCTTCCTGCCGTCGAATTCCTTCTGTCTGTATCTGATCAAACGACGCCTGGCTGACCTCGAGTGTGCGATCTACAGCTAAGATTTGTCCCGAGTATACGAGTTCAAAACACTCGACATGTCTTCTGCAACCACCAACGGTGTCAATGGCACCGCGAACGGCACCGCGTCGTCCAGCGGGCTCTCTGCCAACGACAAGATCACCCGTTTCGCAGCCCCTAGCCGACCCCTGAGCCCTCTTCCTTCACACGCGCTCTTCAACGACAAGACAAGATGCTTTGTCTATGGCCTGCAGACCCGTGCCGTCCAGGGCATGCTCGACTTTGACTTCATCTGCAAGCGAGCGACGCCCTCGGTCGCCGGCATCATCTACACTTTTGGTGGCCAGTTCGTCAGCAAGATGTACTGGGGCACCAGCGAGACTCTGCTCCCCGTCTACCAGGAGACTGCCAAGGCTGTGGCCAAGCACCCCGACGTAGACACTGTCGTCAACTTCGCTTCCTCCCGAAGTGTCTACACCTCCACAATGGAGTTGATGCAATTCCCTCAAATCCGCACCATTGCCATCATTGCCGAGGGTGTCCCTGAGCGAGTAAGTGAGCTGAGTACCCCCAATTCAGCGTCGTGTCTAACGCGAGTTCTATAGCGTGCCCGTGAGATTGCCCATGTGGCGCGCAAGAAGGGCGTGACCATCATCGGCCCCGCCACTGTTGGTGGTATCAAGCCTGGCAGCTTCAAGATTGGAAACACTGGTGGCATGATGGACAACATCGTTGCCTCCAAGCTCTACCGCAAGGGATCCGTCGGCTACGTTTCCAAGTCGGGTGGTATGTCCAACGAGCTGAACAACATCATCGCGCAAAACACCGATGGTGTCTACGAGGGTATCGCCATCGGTGGTGACAGATACCCTGGAACTACCTTCATCGACCACATGCTGCGATACCAGCAAGACCCTGCCTGCAAGATTCTGGTGCTGCTGGGTGAGGTCGGTGGTGTTGAGGAGTACAAGGTCATCGACGCCGTGAAACAGGGCGTTATCACTAAGCCCATCGTTGCGTGGGCCATCGGTACCTGCGCCAGCATGTTCAAGACCGAGGTTCAGTTCGGCCACGCCGGCTCCTTTGCCAACTCGCAGCTCGAGACGGCTGCCATGAAGAACAAGATGATGAAGGAGGCTGGTATTCACGTCCCTGCCACTTTCGAAGACCTCCCCAAGACGGTCAAGGAGGTGTATGACAAGCTTGTCGCGGACAAGACCATTGTCCCGGACGCTGAGCCGGTTGTCCCCAAGATTCCCATGGATTACTCTTGGGCGCAGGAGCTTGGCCTCATCCGAAAGCCTGCTGCCTTTATCTCGACCATCTCTGATGACCGTGGCCAGGAGCTCCTGTACGCTGGTATGCCCATCTCGGATGTGTTCAGAGAGGAGATCGGCATCGGTGGTGTCATGTCACTGCTGTGGTTCCGCCGCCGTCTACCCGACTATGCTGCGAAGTTCCTGGAGATGGTGCTCATGCTCACTGCTGACCACGGTCCGGCCGTGTCGGGTGCCATGAACACCATCATCACCACCCGTGCTGGCAAGGACCTGATCAGCTCGCTGGTGGCTGGTCTGTTGACCATTGGTTCTCGCTTCGGTGGTGCCCTCGACGGCGCTGCCGAGGAGTTCTCCAAGGCTTCCGACAACGGCCTTAGCCCGCGTGAGTTCGTCGACACGATGCGCAAGCAGAACAAGCTTATCCCGGGTATTGGCCACCGTATCAAGTCGCGTAACAACCCGGATCTCCGTGTTGAGCTCGTCAAGGAGTACGTACTGGCCAACTTCCCCAGCCACAAGTTGCTGGATTACGCGCTGGCTGTCGAGTCGGTCACGACGTCGAAGAAGGACAACCTCATTCTGAACGTCGACGGGTGCGTGGCTGTCTGCTTCGTCGACCTGATGCGAAGCTGCGGCGCCTTCAGCACGGAGGAGGCCGAGGACTACATGAAGATGGGTGTCCTGAACGGTCTCTTCGTGCTGGGACGCAGCATCGGTCTGATTGCGCACTACCTGGACCAGAAGAGACTGCGCACCAGCCTGTACAGACATCCGTGGGACGACATCACGTACCTGCTGCCCACTCTCGCCTCGACTGGCCCCACCGGCGAGAGCCGAGTGGAGGTGTCGGTCAAATAGATCAGGTGGGAAGGCGAAAGGGGGAAGGTGTAAGCGTGTGATTTCCGGGCTGGTGGGTAAGGCGGTTTCTACTATCACCAATGAACGGGATAAAACTTAACCATAGACGTCAATTATGGCGGAGGATGTGTACGAAAGTTTCCATTGTAGCTGGCCAGGTCAGATACTGGTGTTGCAAGTACTAATAGACGTAACTCGTTAGACCAATGTCATACGCTCTAATGATTTACATGGATTAAATTCGTCTTTCACCCGGTGTTTGCCATACTCAGGTACCTACCTACTTAGGTATGTGTTACCGGTTGGGGGAGGTATCTTTTGCAGCTGCAGACCGGGGGGATGAGTTCGACCAAGCCGTGATGGAATATGGTGTAGTTCGTGAGTTCGGCTTGAAGGGGAGCGGCAAAACCCCGGGCTGTACCCACTTAAAAGTCGACCAACCATGCCCAGCAAGGCTCAGGTTCTCAGCATCTCTTGTCGATATCTCGCGCCATCTTCAGAGTGGCACCAATCTTTGCTACCCGCCACTTACGCATCGAATTCGGACGTGTGCGATTGAGTCAACCTGCCTTGTCTCCTCATAGAGGACTTAGTTACCGAAACGAGCGGGGACTATCGAGGTCTGCTGACTGATCAATCCTGACCTACTTCGCAGAGAGAGGCAGGAGAAGCTGCCACCACCACCACCTTACCCGCATTTCTACCTACATACCCGGTACATACCTACCAACCTGACTATCTGCCGACGACACGTGCCCTGAGACACGAACAAGAAGTCACGTACAACGCACACGCACAAACACACACACGGAGAGAGACGCCACCATCCGGCAGCAACCGCGCATAGAGAAGACACGAGAGAAGAGCACACAGAGAGAGAGAGAAGGCAGAGAAGAGAGGCGAAAAGAAAGCCAGCCCAGTCATACCATGTCCACCACGACCTTCTTCCGCATCACGCTGCAGCGCAGCGCCATCGGGCTGCCGCGGCGGACGCGCGGCGCGCTCGCGGCGCTGGGCCTGCACCGCCGGGGCCGCACCGTCTTCCACCCGGCCGAGCCGCACTTCGCCGGCATGGTGATGAAGGTCAAGGAGCTGGTCGCCGTCGAGGAGGTCGACCGCCCCCAGACGACGCGCGAGCTCCGCGACGAGCGCAGGCCGGACCCGGGCTTCTACGTCGAGCGGAGGGCCGCGGACACGGTGCCGGAATAGGTTTGGTGGGGGGAGGGCGGGGGGGGAGAGAGGGAGGAGAGCAGAGGAGGGGGGAGGATGGGGAGGAAGGGGAGGAAGGGGGATGATGTGGGGGATGTTCCAATGATACAGCGAGAGAGGTACCAAGGAAGGAGGAGAGAAAGGAAACAAGCAGGAAGGGGGAAAGGCTCGGCTATTGGGCCGAGGACGGCCAAAGAAACACGGGGGGAAGTACGAGATGAGGCTGGGACGGATGTGGTGTCTCTGCTACCGGGCAGAAGAAGGTGTATGATGATGATGCTCGCGTGTGTACGATGCGTGTAGATCAGGAGCCGCGTGCCAGATACTCGCGGCTGAAATACATAATACGCCAATGGAGTTCATCTAGGGCTCATCTCAAAAAGAGAGAGAGAAACACATATACACACCAAGCTCTTCGTTTGACAGTCACTGTCTGGCCCCTTTTGGCATCTATAGAAACGAGCACATACGCAACTGGAAAAAGGTTTTTTTCTATGAAAGACATCTATGAAAGACAGAAGAAGAATAAGCCGCAGGTTCGTTGTTCTATCTGCTGTCTACCTTCTTCATTTCCAGCAGCGCGACAATGAGCCTGTTGCGACACCTCGCCATCCCCGACCGGCGATGTTATAATGAGGTCCATATGCCATGTTCGCCATCCATCCATCTCTGCAATCTACCTATAATCCTCCAACAAGGTAGGACGCCAGCTGACAGACGGCGCGCCCCCCGACGGAGCACCGAAACCGGATGGCAGAGGCCCGGGCTCCAGTCAACCCGAGGCCGTTGTCTTATCTCTCGTAAGAAGCGGCGGCGGCGAGATTTTACTAGTAGGGGGCACGTATAAGCAGCGAATCATTACGAGATCCCGCTGCCTACATGATAGCCGATACGTACTTACCGATGATATACTGCAAGGAGCATGTGCTTTAGCTCTTACATCCACATGGCCGAGGTGCAGACCAAGGCTTGTCCCTTGGGATGTAGTCGTCTTTCCAGGCAGGCGCTGGGTTCAAAGTTGCTGGCACTTACGCCTAGCAGTCTACGTGGATGAGAAACTACACTATACGCCTGGTGCAAATGTAATTTATGGTTGCCATCTATTATTAGTGCTACATGCTGTACCTTGAGTACTTGCGTTCATGGCCGACTACCACTCATTTGTGCATGACGATTCAAAAGGCCATGCAGATGCCACCGAGCATCTATGAGTAGGTACGCAATTACCATGTAAAGCTCTCCGTGTGACCATTGCGTGCTGACGAACCAGCCGAGAATGTCGAGAGAAACCGGTCACTAGTATAACGCGAAAGCATTATCCAGCCAGGCCTATCGTCTTTTGCTTTGCTGACCAACGTGTCGACCCAACGCAAGTAGGAGCCCCAGGGAGAACACGAAGGCATCCTGCCATGTCTCGTAGGGGCCAGTCTTCGATCATCTTTGGTTGTCGAACACATGACCTAGTCGCGATTCCAAAGATAGAGCAGGCGTGAATGCATACTCTCCTTTCATTAGAGAGATGAGTAGTACGAATATGTGTCAGTGTCGAGAAGGATCCCGTTCCTGGGTTCCAGAGGCTCTCTTGCAAAAGCTTTTTACTTGCTGTTGTGATGGGTCTCGCTGATCGGTACGATGGATTAGGACTCCTCAGTGCCCTACTCCAGGCTTTTGGCTTTCTCGATGTAGTCCGACGTGGGTGTCTCGTACGTGTTGACGAAGTATGTCTGCAGGTTTCTGGACAGCCAAGCGCAGAACAGGAGCAGCTCCTCGCGGAGCCGGTTGACAGACTGCTGGTCCATATTGGTCTGGGCAATCAACCCAGGCAGGGACACTAGTATGGTCAGCCGTAGTATGACAAAATGGAGAAGAGCGTCTGGCAATCGCTTACCAATGAGACGCATAAGATGCTCAGCGCCGTACAGGTCGCTGATCTTCTTGTCCTTGTAGTCTGGGTCGCCTGAGTTCCACTTCTTGTGGATCTCCGCGTACTGACCTCGCTCGAATCTACCACAATTAGACCGCAAGTATTGAGCATAATATGCAGTGAGACATACCGATAGAGGAGCAGCCGGCCAAGTGCTCGCTCGAAATAGTCCTTGAGGCCGACCAGAGTCTCTACCAAAAGATGCTCATGGGAAGAACCCTCGATACGTTTCGGCAACTCGTATTGGGTGTAGTCTTGGATGATCTGGGAGACTGGCTTCGGGTGAGGAATGGGAACGAGTTGCATGTTCTTCGTGACATTCTCCCAGTCGTCCACAAGCATGGACTTCAGGATATCGGGGATGATGAGCTTAACCGAGGGTCGGGCATGGAAAGCTTCTTCCTGAAAGGGGTCATTAGCATTCTCGTCTGGTTTGTCCTGGATCGCCTCCGGAAAAGCAGGAACCGGGGCACTGGAGGCACTAGCATCTCCGCCGAGAAGTGACGAGGGGTGCGGAACTCCCGCCGTGGAATGACTTTTCACATGAAGCGGTACATCCTTGTACCATTGCTCCATCTGGGGCGTAAGAGGAACACCACGGTCTAGCTTCTCTTGAAGCTTCGGATGATTCTTCTGGGACTGAGACTGCTCAGAGAAGTTGAACCGATTATCCGTGGGACGGAGGCTTCCTCTCGAACTCAGGTACTGATGATTTCGAGGGGGGCGGTTCAAAAGACGGTCGTTTTTTTCCGCGGTCTCAGCCCACATCTTCTCTCTCTCCGCAAAGGAGAGGGATTCCTGAGCTTGTTCCTTTCTATAAGGATGTGGTCGGACTCTTTTCATTCTCAAAACTGAGTGAGATCGCGCCTTATACTCCTGCTCGGTAATAGCCGTGTCAGTTGGTTCCGAAGGTTGAGCCATGGCCTGGGTGGCCTGCGGGCCAAGGGAGGCCTGGGAAGCCAGCGAATCCCAGGCCTTGGGGAGCTGGGGGACCTGGGGGGGCTGAGTGCCCCAAGGGGCTTGGAAAGCCGGGACATCGGTATCGGTAGGAGAAGTGTAATCAATCGTCTGCGAAGGCTTGCGGCCTCTCAAGCTGTGAATGTGCTGCGAAGCAAGCTTGCTACTCCAGTCGCTAAGTTGTCCCTTGTCGCCTCTGTTCTCCGGCTTGGGATCACCCAATGCGCTTGGGGTAGATGGTTGAGTAGTTGTGGGCGAAGATTTTGCAGCGCTCGCGCTCCTCGTCACTCTTCGGGAAAGCTCATAGTCCGCCCAAGTGATCTGTCCCTGCTTGCGAACTCTGTTCTCCGGCTTGGGATCACCCAATGTGCTTGGGGTAGATGTTTGAGTAGTTGTGGGCGAAGATTTTGCGGCGCTCGCGCTCCTCGTCACTCTTCGGGAAAGCTCATAGTCCGCCCAAGTGATTTGTCCCTGCTTGCGAACTCTGTTCTCCGGCTTAGGGATCGTCGGCTCTATTCCTGTGGTTGGGTTGGCCATTGTATCGTCTTGTGGTTGGAATCTAGCCGCATCGATGGGGGCTGATGAATGAGCAGCGATGGCTGAGGTGGGCATTGAGGAAAACTCATGGCCAACCGAGGCGGTTTGCTGCTTCTTAGAAACAGGCTTCCGGTTGTCTGGTGTGGGTTCCATGTTGGCACGATGTGCGAAAATCGTGGCCAGCCAATGTCTGCGATCCTGGGCCACGAAGTATGGTGCAGGATGGAGCGGGTGATGATGGAAGAATCCAAGTGAAGATGTAGGATGCCGATCAAAGATGATACCAGCAACACGGCAAGAAGGGGTGTTGGCGATGACGAGGCGTGGAAAGGTCTCGCAGTAAAGGATGTAGTGCCGTTGGTCGCGAGAGACTAGTGCTGCGCAGCGGGCTGGCAAAGAGAAAAGATGTTTGGCGCAGCGTGGTCGGCTACTTCTTCTACCCGTGTAGCGAATTTTCCCTCAAAGGTTGTCCAGGTTGCAGCCCAGACGACACGCTGAGCTAGCAGATTTGGTAGGAACGACGCGTCGAGTGCAAAGGTGCTACCGATGACAGCGGCATGTCCATTGCTGCGATAGCCCTCCGCCGCAGGTGGTGACACGCTGAGAACATATCCTCCGGGGCTATGGCCAGAGTCATGCTTCGCATTCGCTAATAGCGGCTGCTAATAACGACAGCCATCTTCCACTTGCCGCACTTTGGCAATGACATAGTCGTACACGACCTCTCGTGAAGTCGGTCTCGGTTCGTTTTGAGGTCGGGTGTTGCCACCATGGTTGATAGTTCTTCAAGTGTTCAACCCATGCCGCTCTTCTGGGATGCCTGCCAGATGACTGCCCGAAAGTCGTATTTCATGTGCCTTCGTATCTTGTGCATGTCGGCAAGTCGGCAAGCAGATGACTAGACGCCATATTGGTATCCTGCATGGGAGCCCATGGGCATACTCATCCGCCAAGAAGATGCAGGCGAGTGCTGCTCCTGCCAGTCCCAATCCATCCACGCAGGTTTGCCCAAACTTCCAAGGGTGGGCACTCAACGGTGGTACGCCGGGTCGAAGATCCTGGTGGCCATAGGAGGTCGCTTGGGTTTGGTTTTGCTTCACCGCTCCTTTTCCAGGGCAAAGCCATCTATGAAGAGAACCCAAAAGGGGCAAGAAATACAGCCCCGAAAGGGGCCAAAAAGAAAACCCCAGCAACAAAGAAAATGGGAACTTACACTCTCTAGCTCCTGGTCTCTACCACGTCTGGGACCTCGGCCGGCAAAGCTCGATGATGCAGCAGCGCGCTCTTCACTACCTCTTGCTGAACTCATCTCAGAGCCGTTAGCCTTGACGCCTTTCTTGCCTCCCTTAGAACCTGGGGCGCGCATGCGAGAATTGGCCATGAGCTGGGAGGCGAGCTGCTTGTTGTCGTCAGTGAGCTTTCGGATGCGGTCATGGCTGACCCATTCGTCCCAGCTGGCCTTCCAGCCCTTGTAGTGGATGCGGTACTGGGCCTCGTCGGCCTTCTTGCCCGGCTCAACCTTGACGTCCATGATTTTGGCATCGTACATGAGGTCGCCGTGGAAGGACAGGACTTTCTCATCCTTGCTGTATGGTGGCGCACGTTCCTGCTTGGGCGGCGCCATGATGGCAGTGACGAATTCGGGGCAGCAACTAAAGAGAGTTGCTGGAGAGGCACTGGAAGTGCACGAGGATGTGCGAGGATGTGAAAGGGGCCCGGTAGTCGGGTGTGAGTTTCTGCTGCGCCGCTGCCAATCTTAAGAGAGGCTTGTGAAGTGTGCAAGAAGATCGCAGAACAAGATGACCGAAGGGTAGGAAGTAGAAGGAATCATCAAATGCAGCACAATGAGAGCTTCATGTGATGGACCTGCTTGCAAGCAACTGTAGGTGGAAGTTGGGTGAGGCTGACGCTCGGACCAGACGCGTCGACTAGCGCGTTTTCTGATGGCTAAAGCACTTTAAGAGGAAGGCACGAGCAGGCACATAGAACCAATCAACATCGACCTCACCACGACCGGTGGGTACTTGCCTCAATCGCGTTCAAAGTACTCTGTACTCTGTATTCAGCAGATACTTGCACGAGTACTCCTCCCAGGCACCTCATACCTTCTCACGGTGGGTTGACGTTGGTGATAAGTGATTCTCAGAGCTGTGCTTGATCTACCTTACCCTCCTATCACAGCATTGTTTCCCTATCATGGCGCCCAATGAAGCCACAATCCTCCGCAACTACCTCCTATTGCCTTCTCGCCTACCAAGTATCATATCACTGCAAGAGTTCATCTCGCTGTTTCCGAAGTCGCAGCAGTCCTCACCCCAGATCCGGGCTCTATATCGGGATCTTCAGCAGCAGCGCAATGCCGTAGTCGACAGTGTAGCTGCCAACATCGACACAGAGCTCAAGCATGCCAAAGCCTTGCGCCGTGCAGTGATCAAGGAAAAGAGAGAGGCGGGCCTGGATGAGCAAGACGACGAGATAGAAATCGAGAGAAATGTAGGCCTCAGCACGCACCGGTCTCTTCTTTCAAATGCGTGATGGACATGCCATGTCTAGGGGCTGACAGATATTCTGCAGTTGTTCGGTGCTACGTCCTCAACGCTCAAACCTAAACACCATTCTCTTTTGAGCATCATACCTGACTTGGACAACGCTTCTACGGATCTGGCGCAAGAGATCCAGAACTTGGAGGCAGAGGAGGCCACACTTCTCGAGTCCATTAGGCGGATAGCAGGCGACATGAGCGATCTTCGATACGGTAGACTTTCAAACTCGATGCTCCAGACAGACATCCTGGAAGGACTTCATGGCATACAGGAAACATGCAAGCGCAAGATCTAATGAGCGTACGAAAAACTCAAGGTCCGATTCATCACAGCTACTATGTAGAGAAGAGGGCATGACCGAGTATGGTCTAGTAGTCCTGTGGCACAGCCTGCCAACTTGCCCGACCAGTCCTACCCTTTTGCGCCATAGGTTGTTTATCGAGCGGCAGCTTGGCCTGCAGCGGCGGGGCGACGACCGTCGTTCATCTGGTTCTGCATCCGGTTGGACATCATGCTCCTTGACACCATGGAGATGATAACCATGAAGGCCCAGCTAGGGAGGATGTTGAAGGCCCAGATTATGTAGCCCACGGGCGTAGACAATTTGTTCTGCGCCAGTGGACCGTTGAAGGGGTGGAACATGCCGTCGTGGAGTTTAAGCTCGGACTTGTAGTCGCTCTTCTGTAGCTCGATGAGATCGTCGGATGTGGTCGTTGTGAAGTTTAGCCACTTGGTGTAAATATTGATAGGCGAGGGTTCGGGGAGCATCTCAAAGACCCACAAGCCGCCAACGGGGGCAGACCAGGCATTGCACAGGACGGGTTGGTCGTCGCAATTGACCATGGCGGTGTGCGGTGCTCCGGGGGTCAGAGTGAACGCTCCGGCAGTCTCGTTGAAAGCTGCCTCGACCTTGCCACAGCGGCCTGGATGAAGGGGCCATGTCAGTCGGGAGAAGTTGAATAGGAGGGACATGGGCATCAGAAGCAAACATACCAAAGCAGGTCTTATTCCCTCCAGTAAATAAGACCCACCAGTCCTCGGGTGTCGTCGCGTCAGGCTTCACGGGTCCATAGAGCACCTCCTTCCAGTTGTCCAAGCCAAGGATATCCATCTGCATGGACCCGGCCTTGGCCTCGGCAGCGGCGACGGGATCGAACTTGTTGGGGTGTGGGATTTTGGATGCGACTTTGTCAAAGTAGCCCTGCGCCTGGCCCATGTACTGCTGGAACTGTGCTTGGTAGTCCGGCGCATCTGCAGCAGCCAGCAGCGGGAGGCCAAGGAGAGCAGTAGTAGAGAACCGCATGATGGATTTATTAAGCAATAATCCGACTAGATTACAAGAAATCTGAGGGTTCGGCGAGGTTGAAAGCGAACTTGGGCAGACAACCAGAGGAGCAAAGCGTTTCAACCAAGCAGGCTGGTCTCAAGCGAGGTATATATAGAGAAGTGGTTAAAATAGTACAAGAACAGGGAACGACAATAATACGCGAAGACTCGAGCGGATGGTGCCTATCCAGCTGGACTTGCGGGAGATGGATGAAGCAACAAATTGGTTGTTGAAGAGAAGAGGAAATGCGCCGAGCCTTATCTCGGCTTCAAGCTACAGCTCTCCTTTCCACCGTTCCTCAGGGTCGCCAAGACGCAAGAGCGGATCCGCAACTCCGCAAGCATTTCCCCGAGTCCTAGCAGGCAGCTTAGGCCGAGGCGAGTGTCGGACTCAGCTCTTCAAGGCCGAGTCGAGGGAGCGCCACAGCCTTAACGCCTCAGACATGGGGGTTTTGTGGCTCAGTTAGCTCGGGTAGCTCAGCACCTCCACCAACCGTAAACACCACTTCCCGTCACAGCCATATGTACAACCTTCGGCATCTCTCAGGAGTGCCCAGTACCAGTAGTCGAGTATCTTTACCTCCACATAGGTGTGGTGGTTACGCGCAAAATGGTTTGTATTGCGCCAATCTGTCCTATACACGCAATGTGCTTACTTAGGTTCTCAGGCTTCTGTAGTCGCGAATCAGAAACGCAAACGCGGCCGCCCGACAAACGCGTCGCGCGACGACAATGGTAGCAACGCGTCGACCTCTCAACTCGCCCCTTCCAAACAGAACCACGCTTCGGCCGCGCAGAACAGCACTGATGTTGCGGATATGAGTCACAATGCGCCCTCCAAGAAACGTGGCAGGCCTGCGAAAGACGTCTCTGAGTCGTTGGTCGAGTCCTCACAGACCGACGCCCCCAGGAGAAAGCGCAACCGACATTCGCCCCCACACAACGGCACAGACTCACAACCGCCAGGTGAGAAGCCTACTAGCTCTTCGGCTCTCGGGCAACCGAAAAGGCTGCCACGGGGTCCGAAGAAGACACAGGCCTCGAAGCAGGCAGATGCGACAGCTGAAGAGGCAGACGATGAAAATGAAGGCGATTCCAGCTTCTTGCGACGCAGCGGCCGCGACCGCAAATCCACCGGCGAATGGTACAAGGCCCCAGATGTTAGCCCGAAGCAGAATGACGAGCTCGAGCAAGCGGCAAGGATTAAGAAGACCGGAAGGCCGAAAAAGACGGAACAGCCGCCAGCGGGAAGCCGGACCGACGGAGGTGCTGACACGGCATCTGCTTCGCGGCTTGCAAAGAGAACTTCTAAAACCAAGCCAAATCGACCTTCTGCGGAGGACCAGCCCGAGATAGAAGACAGACAAGACCCCAAAGCACAACCTAAAAAGCGTGGACGTCCTTCACTGCTAGGCAAGGAAGAAGACGGAGCATCGACCGAGAAAAGAAAAAGGCGGCGGAACCGGCCCCCCCAGGACCAAGAGGCATCAGACCATGGAGATGCTCCTCAAAAAGAGCCCGGACGGCGCCGAAAAGGTGACGCACCCGCGGCACCCCGGCCCGGCAAAGGCAGACGAAGCCCTCGAAACTCCGCCTCGGGTCAAACCGCAGGCCGCTCGCCGCCCGCCGGGTCCGATTCGGACTCGTCGCCGCCGCCGTACCGCCGCCTGGCGAAGCGCACGCGGCGCGTGCCGCGGCACACCATCGACGCGAAGTGGACGCCGCTGGACGCGCCGTCGGTGGCGACGGTGTCGTCGGTGCTGCACGCGGCGACGCGGCCGGTGCTGCACCGCGTGGCCGGCAACCTGTCGCGGCACACGCACGCCACGGGCGTGCTGGCGGCCGTGTCGCGGCGGCTGCGCGCCAAGCTGGCGCGCGGCCTGCCCTTCCCGCCGCCCACCACCACCACGTCCGCGCGGCGCGGCGACGAGCTCGCCTTCGAGCACGCCGTCGGCGGCGTCCAGGCCCTGCAGGCGCAGCTCGCGCCCCTGCTGCACGGCGTCGAGCTCCTGCGCCGCGAGCGCGCCCGCGAGGAGGCCGGCCTCCGCCGCGACTACCGCGTCCTCGAGCGCCTGGGCCAGGCCGCGCGGTCCGAGGCCCGCGCCAAGCGCGAGCAGCGCCGCAAGATGCATGTGCTGGTGCCGGAGAAGAAGAAGAAGCCGTCCGAGTCGGCTGCTGCCGCCGCCGCTTCTTCTTCTTCGATGGCAGCTGACGACGGTGGTATGGCGAGGGGCGGCCTTGAGCTCCAGCCCGTCGATAAGGGCGCCGGCAGGCTGTTCCTTGGCCTTGGCGACGAAGATGGGGACGAGGAGCTGCGCGACCTCGCAAAGCAGGTCGGAAACCACATGGAGAGCATGCGCGGGAACCTGCACCAGATCGAGGGCGTGGTGCCCGCCATCGCGAAGAGTTCCGCGCTGCTCAAGGCGGTCCTGCAGTCGCACTTGGGCCAGGAGCAGGTGGATGATGTCCTATTTGGCCATATGTAGGGGCCCCTATATAAGAGTCAGCCTGTCCACCAAGCCTCCCTTCGACAGCAGATTCCCCCGCTTCGGGTACCCAAGACGCACCTTCTTTACCAACTCGTGGTTATGTCGACCATGAACGCCGTGTTGGTGAATGGTGTGACTGTATCTACTTGCCACACAAGCTTTCTTTGCTGTGTCATTGTAAGGCCACTGCAGTGTTACGAGGACCGCCGCCGCGCGATGCTTCCGAATCAGATATGCCTCCCAATAATTCACCACAGACGCCGATATACGGCATAACTGAATTATGAGCATCATAGGCATCTCCTATTCGTGGTACCCTGACTTGAAGCGGTTTTCTACGCGCTATTGGGTTTGTCGAGCTACCACGGCTCGCCGCCGGAGACGGCACAAGAGTCGGCGGACTCAGGCAATGGCTCGTCGTCCCTGTTGTGGTGATGGTGACCTTGTCATGAAACAATTATAATTCCCCTATAACATGTCTTATGAGGGCCAACCTCCCTCACGCCCACCAAGCCATGATATGAAATGCATGAAGCCCCAAATACTCACTCTGAGGGTACATCCGATACGCGACGCGAGCCAGATGCATAAATACAGGGCGTCTTGTTTATAATAAGCAGCATGTGCACCGAACAGTAAGAGCCACCCGTACTGCCATTTCGTCGTTCCCCTCTCGCAGAACCACGGCTGACCTATGTCGCCCTGCTTGCTCAGCTACCAAGCCTGCTCTGTCTGCTTTCACGAGCACGACCAAGACACGCCGCTGAGGTTCCAGCGTTGCCACGGCATCCGGCCGGCCGTGGGGGCCGACCTGCGAAGGCGAGGTAGACCTCACCTATAGGGCCCAAGACCCGGAACAACCTGCGAGCGCAAGGGCGGCGATGCCCCATCCGCCCTTGTCCGAGATGCCGCGATAGCTTCCGTGACATGCGGAGCTGCTACATGCGCCAGCCACTTCGGCGTCCCGGACAGCGAGGTGCAGCTAGCCTGGAAGAACCCAGGAGCTAGCCATGCACCACCACTATGCGCCACGACCGTGCGGGACGACAGGCCCGTACAATATCTGCTACACATGATCAAGGAGCGAGCTCTGGGACGACTACAACGTCGTCCTGAGGCGGGGAGCAATGGCGGCAGGATAGAGCCGCATGGCTACCGCCTATGACCTTGTGGAGTCGAGGCTGCTCGCCGCGAGGGCGGCGGAGACGCGGATGAGCGGAGACGCAACGCCGCCTAGGCCCTGGTGGAGTCGAGGAGGCTCGAGGCCCTGACGAGAGAGGCGGGTGAGAGGAGGGCCGCCGCGGTCGCGGAGGCGCAGGCGAAATCGCGCTGCAGGAGTCATCGGCACCGTCACCGCCACCGACTGGCCAGTCGCTGGTCACAGGAGGCGATATCGATTAGCAAGCCGTGGGATTTCCTGTCTCTCTCGGGCGCAATAGCATGCCCATAATATACATCTCCATTTTCTGCACGGATGTGGTCAACTCTGCGCAATTATCATGGAAAGCATGTAGGCTGAGCAACGCCGGCCGACTCGGGCGACGGTAATAACATCTCAACATGGGCGGTAACTTATCGAGCATGGAATCTATGCCCTTAGGACAAATAGACGAACGACTACATGGTACATAACTCATACTCTTGACGAACGGACGCCGTCTCCATTTTGAAATATTGGGACCACGGCAGAAAAGCATGGAGTTGCATAGCGAACCACTTCCCTAGCCTCGATAAGGGGGAAGAAGCTAGTTTAGGGTGTATATAATGACTCCATGACCTAGAGACTATGATCATGACAGAGCATAACAGAAAGAGAAGAGTGGGTTGACCTGAGCTACCCCTGAGATCCTTCCTAAACTGGTGCGGAGAGAAGTGGAAGCCCGAAGCCCATGTGTGGGAGAAAAGAAGCACTCCTTAACCTCCCCAAAGAAAAATGGTCGTAACTAAGCCTGAGCAATAGGACGACTCAGCTTCCATCAGGTTTTGAATGTTCCAATCGCGGTTAGTATAAGTTCACTTGGTGCATATTGGTGGCGATGATAAGTTGCGAGATTGCCTTAGCTTTCTCATGATAATTTTGATCTCAACTCACTTAGATGAGGCAGTGTCACGATGTACAATACATTGGTAATGAGCAACACGGCTCTCCGTCGTCTAAGTCTTCTTGCAGCTGCTATTCATTTTTCCCACGTATCATCATAACAATAGATACGACAATACTGTGGCTTTCCTTCCGACCGTGTGGCAACATGTATCCCTCCGAGAACGGCCTACGCAAGCTTATAATGTTCTTCTTTTTCGACAACATCTAGATTACAGACCGGACAGATGATACCGCATGATATGGCTGTGATATCACGGTAGTCGCTGGCATATAGATCCATAGAGAGCCCAATAGAAGAGTTGCGAGTTATACGTACTTCATTACTGACGTCTAACTTAAAGTAAATGACTAACTCAACTTATCATACAATTATCACCGAAAGCGGCCACTAGCTTTACATCCCGCCCATTCTCCCCAACAATCAACGCCGTTCCTCGAGACGCTTCGGCGTGACTATCCAAAGTTTGGTGGTATCTACTTACCTTACGCATTTGAACGCACTGAAAGTCCCAAAGATTACGGTGCTGTGATGCAGTAGATAGATATTCCGCGGTAGTGAGGGAAAGCGGTAAGCGCCCACATAAGTGACTAGCAACTGACTCATTTATGACTATTTGGTTAAATAACCCCGAAGCCCTTTGTGAGCTATTATTTAAACCACTCATCAGGCCACCGTCCCCCATCTCGCCCGTAAGTGTGTCGATGGCGATATTGGCAAGGCAGGAAGGTATTCAATGAGACACGATCAACGTGAGTGAGTTGAGTGGTAACGCTGGGGTGCGTGCTCTCAGTAGAGTAGAAATCCATGAGACAGATCAAAGCCTTATTGTCCAGACAAAGTACACGAAAGTCGGCAGTGCTCGCAACCAACTAATTACCAAAAGTAAAGTAAGAGGGTACCTGCTTTAGGCAAGAAGACGATAGTAGTTGAAATAGGGGGACCACTAGTCTCTCAAGCCAGAGGCCGCTAAATTACTGGCTGTCCTAGCCGACGTCTCTTGGCTACTAGTGATAAACAACGGGTCGTCAACTCGTGCCGCCGGAGCTGTCACAATAAGCAGCCTCACACACACACACACACTCTCTCTCTCTCTCTCTCTCTCTCTCTCTCTCTCTCTGTGTTGCCCTCCTTCTTCGCGTCGCCGTTGTTCTCATAGGCTACGAACTACCGACACGGAACGAACATGGAGAACAGATATTCCCATCCATCAGGCAAGACTACTGAGCCGCGGGCTCAATCACTTCCACTTTAACTCTGCATATCACAGAAATTACGCCTCACTTAGCGTATGGCAGTAGCAGCAACCTGGTTCATCCCTTCCTTTTACTGTTAGCAGCTGTCATACGGACAGCAGCGCCCGCCGCGCGCTACCTACCTCTAGTAATAAGACAGACACCCCACGTAACTTGTTTAGCGGGCGCCCGGCGCAGGTGCGGGCAGCGCCGACGACGGCGCGGACGGCGCGGCGTCTGGCAGGTGTCTGCTGTGGCCGACCCCTCCGGAGCTAGGCAACTACCTGCTTACCTTAAGTACCAGCTAGAGTACGTGAGTGATTTCCGTACCTGTTTGCTTACGCGGGATATTATGACCTGTACGTATTGACCCCTTTCGCCCAAAATTTCGGAGTAGAAGTGCGCAATTTATCGGTACACAGAAGTACGTGAGCTATTACTCCATACACATGAGGGACATGTAGGTCCATCGAGTATCTAGGCTGCCGCCGTATTCTGCGCCGAGACAAGGGGGAGGGAAAGAGAGGGATTCGGGAAAGGGGGGGAGCGGAAGCCGGCACCGACCATATCTGCCAGTAATAGGTAATAAGCCGTGTCGTCGAATCCGTCAGCGGGAAAAAGAAAGTGGGCGCCGTCTGTCAGCCACTCGTAATTAGACCCAGCACACAAGGTAGGGACGAAAAAACGCCACCCGTTACGAAATCCAAGACATGCAATTGCGACATCACGGACGACATCTCACGAACACATGGAGAGACAAAGAGCGGTCAAGGCGGTCACCAAAGAAAATTCCCCTTTCTACAAAGTAGTCGCTTAGATACAACGAATTGAAGATATGTGGCAGTTCTGAACCCAACATTCGCATCATCCTCCCCTCCAAAATTGCTGTTGCAGCCAAAGCAACGTCTGGACGACAACAGCAGACGAGCAGAACCAGTCCGGCCACCCTCCGCTAGGGGGGTGGCGGGGAGAGGGCGAAAGGAAGTGTCAGAGGAGAGAGGGCCCGCTCTTGTGGTAATGCAACACCAGGTGCAATAGCTCGCGTCGAGAGAATTGACGACAATCAATGCCACACTGTGTTCAGAGCAAAGGCCCGCTCCGCCCTAACAGTCCCCTCTTATCGCCCGCCCTCTTTTGATCTGAGCAGTCTGGTTTTTGTATCTGCTCGTCGTACTGAGGTCGTGTAATCGTGTCGTGGATGTGCTCCGGTGGGTTCGGGGTATCGTACAAAAGGCTAAAGCCTCCACGCCAAAGCACAAGTCCATCTATGTTTTTTTTTAATTACGCGCAACGCCAGCTCACCCGGTCATTGAAAACGGGTGGCAGTTTAGTAGAGGTTGTTGCTGCGGCGGCGCAGGGCGGCGCCGGTACCCGTCGGCAGGGCGACGACGGTGCCGTTGCCGGTGGGGTAGGGGACGACAGTGCCGGTGGCGGTGACGGTGACGACGGGGTCGGTCTCCTCAGGCGGGCAGTCGTCCTCATCCTCGCCATCGTCACCCTCGCCATCATCACCAGTGGTGGTGCCAGTGGTGGTGGTGGTGGAGGTGGAGGTTGCGACGGCGGCAACGGCAGTAACATAGACGGTGCTGGCCGGGGCGGTCATGGTGGCCGTGACGGTGACGGTCTCGGCGACGCACTCACCAGAGCCAGAGTCGGAACCGACGTTGGAGCCGGAGCCGGAGCCGGAGTTGGAGCCAGAGGCGGCGCTGGAGTCAGAGCCGGAGCTGGAGCCGGTGGAGCCGGAGCTAGAGCCGGTGGAGCCGGAGCTGGAACCGGTAGAGCCGGAGCTGGAGCCGGTGGAGCCAGTCTCGGCGCTGACAGTGCTCGTGGACTGGCTCTCAAGGGTGACGGTGCGAGTGCCAGTCGAGGTCATGGTCATGGTGGTCGTACCGCTGGCAGCGGCCTCGCCCTCGGCGCCGGTAGCACCGGTGGCACCAGTGGCGGCCTCGGTGGCAGAAGCGGCCTCGGCGGTGATGGTGACCATCATGGTGGAGGTCGACTGGATGGTCGTGGTCAGGGTAGAGCGGGCGCTCTCGGGGCCAACAGTCATGGTGACAACGGACTCGCCAACCGAGGTGGAGGGGACAACCGAGACGACAACGGCGCTGTCACCAGCGCCGGCAGCGCCGGTGGCGCCAACGGCTCCAGTGGCAGCAGCAGTAGCTCCCGTGGCGCCGACAGCTCCCGTGGCGCCGACGGCTCCCGTAGCGCCGACAGCTCCTGTAGCGCCAGTAGCAGCGGCGGCGGTGAGCGTGGAGGTGACACCAGGCAGGAGGCCCTTGCTGTGGGAAGCGACGACGGCGCTCGAGATGGACGAGGCCTCGGCAGCAGGGCAGATAGTGGTGGTCAGGTGGGTGACCTCAGTGACGGTGGCCGGAGCGATGCTGGTGGCGTTGGCCGAGGCCCGGAGAGGGCAGTCGGTCACGGTGGCGGCGCACGAAAGGATAGTCTTGACGGAGGTGACGTCGACGGTGAGAGTGGTCTGACTGGGGGCTGTCTCATTGCGTCGGGCGTAGGGGGCGTGGAAGTGCCGGGGGTGGTTGTTGTAGGCCGTGGCCAGGCCAGAGAGCAGGCCGAAGACGACGGTAGCGGACTTCATGGTAGCGGGTTTATCGGGGAATATCACACGGTGTGGTGGTGGGTGGTAGTAGGCGATGGTAATCCTCAACTCGGGGAGTTTGTGAGTCTGGTGTTCCCTTTCCGGTCTGATCTCGGGGTAGAGAGTGTGTGCTTCGGTATGGTCGTCGAAAAGAGTGGACGCTTGCAAGATGCAAATCAGGGACTGGTGTAGAGAGCGAAAGTCGATTCCGCGAAAGCAGACACAGTTGCTGTTGTGATGAAGAATTGAAGCACGGCTGGCTATGCAGGAATGACCGCAGTCGGACGACGCCGAAGAAAAAGAATGACTTGAGATTGACTCGAAATGAGAGACACACAATGAGGGTGAGGGAGGAAGGGAAGCAGACAGGACCGGGCGCTGGCAGGGCTCGCCCTTTTTACTAGCGGACCTCCCCTGCGTGGAAGAGCCCTGCCACTCTGCCCTCGGGCCAGAGACGGCACAGCCTCCACCCGCCAGAGAGGCCGTGGGCTCAATCTATTCGCAGGAGTGGTCGGGCTCCACCGCCGGATCGCGAGTGGGACGGACGGATCCTCAGCAGGGAGGCGGCGGTGGCCCATCCTGGCCATGACCAGACGGGCAGAGATGGGCAACGACGGGATGAGGCACAACGAGCGAGCTGCGAGGGTTCCCAGGGGCGGCGACAGGGGACGAACACAGGCAATCCTTGGACAGCTTGGCGCGTGTGCCCCTGAGTCCCACGCTTCAATTCCGCTAAAAGGGGGCCAAGGCCGCGCGACGCCGCCCACCCCCGTCAAGCCCCTGTCCATGTCGACGCAGGTACCTGAGGTACGGCTACGTGAAACCGTCTGCGTGGCCAATGAGCGGCCGCCTGTCGTGTAAGTGGCACCGCGTCGCTGGCGAATGACGGCCCGCCGTCGTTGTTTGCGCTGCCTGCTACTTCGTATCGCCGTGGTGATGCCGTGCTGGAGGTGGTACCTCGGGTGGTACCGCTCATAACACACGGCACTCATTATTTGACCAGACCATAATCTTCCGGCCGGCGGTCATTTGATTACTCGTCGGGGCTACAGGCGCCCTTCGACTAGAAGTTGGTCGGGGTAACAGAAGTGGGTTACCCCGACCAACTTCTAGTCGAAGGGCGCCTGTAGCCCCGACGAGTACCTTCGCGTGTTGTACGCAGTCTTCGGAGGAGAGAACAAGACAATTCCCGCCGACACTATCGGCGGCTGTCATAAGAGACAGATCTGGACCGCCTCTGCTTTCCATAGGGTCCCCCGGTCGGTAGTCGGCGATGGCATGGCAGCCAGCCTCTGTCCTCTGTCCGTGCCTCCCTGGGACAACATTCTGAAGCACATGAATAATGAAATCTTCCTCCTATGGGGTGGCTTTGGCCGCTGCCCTCGTCGGCGGTGGGTTCCGAGCCCGTTTGTGGACACTCGTCCGTGGCTGGCCATGCGCAGCCATGCGCTGCTCGGGTTTCAGACATGAGGCTCTGGAGTCTGGAGCATGACGAGAAGACCTGCACTGCCCTTCTGGAGGGAGGGCATAGGCGCCTCATCGTCCATCTCATGCGCTGAAGATGACTGGTGTGGTGTGCCCCGGACAGGGAGGGCCTGCGCCACTGACCACGAGAACGCCGTGACACCGTGCGGTAAGCGCGCGCGCCCGCCCGCGACCACGTTTTTTCCCCTCTCATCAGTCGCTGTGGCTCCCCGTCCTGATCTCCAGTCCATTCTCCGCAGAGGCGCGAACCTCGTGTGCTCGTACGACGCCGGAGACCATGTACGCGGCCCCCGTCCCCTTCTCTCTAGCTACCGTCGGGTCTTCTAGATTCGGGAATTTGGGCAGTCGACGAAAGGCTACGGGGGATTTTTTTCTTTTCGTGGTTGTTAGCTCCGCCCTCCCCCGTAAGTAATGAAATGACCTCCGCCCCGCGCCAGCGGCCCTGGTTATCTCGTCCGCACGCGTGTTCTGGCGTGTCGGCATGCGTGGACCTTTTCGCGGCCTCACGCGCGGGACTGGCAAGAAGGTGTGCAATTGCAGCAATGGCGGGAGTCGCCAGCGGCTTTCCTCGTCGTCGTCAAGGTCAGAGATGAGACCCTGGTCCATTCGAGGGCTCTAGAACGCAGCGAACTTCGACCCGGCAATAATAGCATGAATCCTCACGTTTCTCGGGCCTGAGACCGAGACCCGACAGGCAGGAGCCTATGAGCCAAGGCCTCATGGGTTATGCTCGGCGTGCTGCACTTTTGCTTGCCCTCTGGCTCGATCCTCTGGCTCGATAATAGCAAGCAATTGCCAAGCAAGCAGGGAGGCATGGTGTTCGTCCGATCTGTCGAGACGGGCCAGGCTTCGCCCCAGCTCTGAAACCATCCTGACCGTACTCCGTGCTGCCGTGGCTGCTGCTGACTGTTCGCCGACATGCTCGGGTTCGATGGGCCCAGGGATGCAGACGAGTCGACGACATGTCAGATGGAGTTGTCATTTTACGGCCTGTTGGGGTTTGGCTTGCACGCCAGCGATAGCACTCTGGCACTGAGATTATGTGGTGGGATAGTCCTGGATAGGTAGTTCTGGAAGGTAGTCCACGGTTCACGAGTTAGTAGCCCTAAATTTCACGGTTCTAGCAGCCCTACATGTCTAGCGCCCGCTCTTTTGATTTGCTCGCTATTCCAGAAATGAACGAGAGCCGTTGACCATTGAAAATTGGCGCCCGGCTCCCAAATCAGCCGAGGTTGCTAACAACAACTAAAATGACGGACAAGCGTCAACGACAGCGCAAGGAGAGGTGCTGGAGAGGCTGAGAGCATGATGCCTTGCCGCGGTAACCCGGTAACTAACACACCGTCTTCTACCTCTCATTATGCAGCCAGCTTCAGATGGGGATCTCAGTCCGCAACCTGCCTGCAGGAGCAGAGATCGATCGAATCATCAGCGCAATGCCCACCACCACCAAAACAACAGAACAGGCCCCATCTTCCCGGGGTCATCATCTTGGAAGGGTCCGGGAAATGACTTGCCAAGTCCTGATGGGTCGCCGAGCCTGACAGGCTTGGCCCCTGACGAGGTGACGCCAGCGCGGTCTCGGTCGTTTCACAATGATTGCTGCAACAAAAAGCCAAAAGATGCTCAAATGCTGGAACAGTCTGGACCTGAGCAGAGCCATTTCAATAGAGTTGTTGAGTTTTTCCGTGTTGACGACCAAATCTAATGAGTTCTGCCTGCAAAGTCACCACATGCCTTATCACAAACCGGAAGAGCCTCATGGTATGTCGTGGGTTCCCGTACTTAGCCCACGGCATCATAGTATTGCATGGGCTTCCGTGGGTAATAATTATGCAGTACTAGAGGGCTCATGTGAGGCGGTGAACCCTCCGTGCTTCGCTTGTACCTACTGGCACCTACCCGATTGAATGATGGCGCCGCGACCTGACATCCCTGGTCAGCATCACTCTGTCAGCATGCCACTCTCAAGATCTCAGGCTTTCAAATACGAAGAATACTTACGCTACCGAAGTCGATCCACGGTGTAGCATAATATCATCCTTTTCAGAAAAGACAGGTAGACGTTGTCACAAAAAAAGCTGTGAGCCATAGTCTTAATTATCATCCTGTCAGCAGACTTCACCGCCTAACAATAGGCGGTGAGTCCCGACATCTCGTCAATTAACCCAGTTGAAGGGCTAGGCACTATTGCAACCGCGAGTGCTACTACTACATTGAGGCTGACACCTGACCCCATCACCTCTCCGGAAGATGCGAAACAAATTCCACTAAACGCCAACCAATCCCCAGGTTCGGTTGATGAACCGTGGTATCACTGTTTCTTCCCTGCCGTCTTGTAATGCCGTGTTGAATGCTCCGATACCGCCCGCCCGTCTTTCCTGTAGACTTTTTGGTATATGAACCCGCGCTTGACCATTAAAGAAACCACCTGTTCAGTCAAACGCCGATGTTGAGATCGAATGGCAACTGCCCAAGACACAGGGCCATGATGCAATAAGGAAACAGAAGGGATGAGGAACACCAGCTCACCCGCACGGGCTTCATGCCACGCCGAGAGTCTACTTGGTGTACTTGGCACGGAAGGACTTGGCAGCGTTGACCATGTTAGTCAGCGCTTCCTTCGTCTCCTTCCACTGCCGTGTCTTGAGACCACAGTCAGGATCGATCCAGAGCTGCTCCGGCTTCAGGTACTGGAGCATCTCTTCAATGCGGTCCTTGATCTCCTGCTCGCTGGGCACACGAGGCGAGTGGATGTCATAGACACCAGGTCCAATGTGACGCGGGTAGGCCGAGTCGACGAAGACGCTAAGCAGCTTGGCGTCAGACTTGCTGTTCTCGATGGAAAGCACGTCGGCGTCGAGAGCGGCAATCGCGTGGAAGAAGTCCTGGAACTCCGAGTAGCAGAAATGCGAGTGGATCTGGGTCGCGTCCTCGACGCCGACGGTCGAGAGCTTGAAGGCTTTGACGGCCCAGTCCAGATAAGCATCGCGCTCCTTGCCAGCTCGGAGGGGCAGACCCTCACGGAGGGCAGGCTCGTCAACTTGGATAACGTCGATGCCTGCCTTCTCTAGGTCAACCACCTCGTCGCGCAGGGCCAGGGCCAGCTGCTCTGCCTGTACAGACTGGTGAACGTCATCGCGAGGGAAAGACCACCGCAAGCAAGTGACCGGCCCGGTCAACATGCCCTTCATGGGCTTGCTGGAAACCGACACAGCGTACTTGGACTCCTTGACGGTCATGGGACGTGGGCGAGAGATGTCACCGACAACGATGGGAGGCCGCACGCAACGGGAACCATAACTCTGAACCCAGGCATGGGTTGTAAAGGTGTAGCCATCCATGCGCTCGCCAAAGTACTGGACCATGTCGTTGCGCTCCGGCTCGCCGTGAACGAAGACGTCAAGGTCAAGCTCTTTCTGGATCTTGACGTTCATGTCGATCTCCTGCTCGATAAACTTGTCGTACTGTGCCTCAGTAATCTCACCCTTGGTGAACTTGCTTCGCTGCAGACGGATCTCCCTGGTCTGGGGGAAGGAGCCGATGGTAGTGGTAGGGAAGAGGGGCAGCTTGAGCTTGTCCTGCTGCTGTGAGATTCGTGCAGGGAACTCAGATTTACGGTTGTAGTCGGAAGGCTGAATCTTGGATTGCCTCTCCTTAACCTGGGGGTTGTTGGTGCGCTTTGAGGTGGCTCGGGCTTGCATCGACTTGGCGTTGGCCTCCAGAATGTCCCTGACGGCAGCCGGGCCGTCAGTGACGGCCTTGGCAATCACAGCGATCTCAACAGCCTTCTCGCAGGCGAACGCAAACCAGTCCTTGATCTCAGGATCCAGCTTCTTCTCACTGGCGAGAGTGTGGGGTGTATGGAGGAGAGAGCTGGAGGTAGCCACGATGACACGGTCCTTGCCAAGCTTCTGGACGGCAGTCTCGACGGTCTCAATAGCCCGCTTCATGTTGGTCTTCCAGATGTTTCGGCCATCGACCACCCCAGCGGACAGCAGAGTCTTGCTGCCGAGGGCGCCCATGACGGTGTCCAACTGCTCCGGGTTCCGGACGAGGTCAACATGGACGGCGTACACATCCTTGGGTACCAGGTCTAGGTTGTGGACGATGTCGCCGAAGTAAGTGGTAAAGACAAGCTGGGGGATCTTGCCGCTCAAGCTGGCGAACTTCTCGTAGGCGGGCTTGAATGCGGCCTTGCTCTTGCCGGGCAGGTCAAAGACGAGGATAGGCTCGTCGATCTGAACTGTCTCGGCACCAGCCTCCTTCAGCTTGACAAGGAGCTGCTCGTAGACGGGCAGGAGCTTGTCAAGGAGGTCGATGGGGTCGACGCTCTGGCCGCGATCGGCCTTGCCCAAGTGGAGGAAGGAAACAGGGCCCAGCAGAACGGGTCTGGTGCTGATGCCAGCCTCCTTGGCCTCAAGGAACTCAACCACGGGCTTGGGGTTGGAGACAAGCGTAAAAGTCTGGTTATCTTGCAGGGTAGGCTTGACATAGTGGTAGTTCGAGTCAAACCACTTCACCATCTCCAGACTGGGAACGTCAACGCCACCCTTCTGGTGGCCACGACCCATGGCAAAGTATTCGTCGACGGGGTCAAGCTTTGAGCTCGAGTAACGCTCCGGAACGGCCTGTAGCGGCGAAAGGTCAGATGAGCCCCCATGCAATATCTTGACAAAGGAATGAGGGACTTACACCAAAGTCCTGGATGTGGCAGAGGACCTGGTCATAGAGAGCAAAGTCATTGCTCGGGATGATGTCGACACCGGCATCTTTCTGAATCTTCCAGTGTGCGAGACGCAGACGCTTGGCCTCTGAGAGAAGGTCGGCCTGGGAGATGTTGCCGGCCCAGTCTAGACTCGAGTGTCAGCGGCGGGCTTCGGGTTTCGCGGGTTTCGCGACGCATCGAGTAGACTACTCACAAGCTTCCGTGGCCTTCTTCAGGTCACGGTTCACACCCATGCGGGGGAAGCCAAGAACTGCGGATTGGACCATCTTGATGGCGGCTCCAGTTACGCAGGAGAAGCGGGATTTTCTGTGAAAGAAGGGTCAGCTTCGAGCGGTCAGCTTCAAGAGGCGAAGGGCGAGCATGGAGCGAAGCCTACATAGAAAACACTGCTGCTGCCCAAATTTCGAGTTGGGAGAGAATCAGAGGTGTCCCGACAACAGCTTGGAAGGAAGGGAATAAGCTGAGAGGGAAGGTTTGAAGAAGAGAGAGGGAGGAAGATTTACGAGGTTAGGGAGGGAGCAAGAGAGACGTAATATGCACCGGCGCAAGCGGTGAGGAGGGGTCCTCGAGCTCAGAAGCCAATGGAGTGAGGGGCTGGAAGGATCGAGGGGTCGACAGGAGTCAGCAGTTTTTTTCCTGTTAGCGACGTGGGCGGGTGGCAGGCCAGTGCACTAACAGAGCTAACAAAGAGAGCTACTGCGTACGGATTTACAGCTCTCCTCGCCCTAGTAAGTTGGTCCGAAGACGGGGGCAGGGGTTCCTGTCCCGGCTTCCTCTACCACATCCAAAGCAGCCAATGGGCCATTTCAAATCCTCACATCCTCCACAAAGTCCGGCACCGTTAGACCTGATCTGCAGCTGCTACAGCAGGCGAGTGCTCTGGACTCCAGAGTGTCCACTTAGGAGCTACGCTGTCCGCCGCTGGGATACGGAGTACAGTCAGCCGTCACCATGCAGCCCGACGAGCCGCCCAGAGAGCTGCAGAGAGCCGAGATCAACAACCAGACCTACCTGCCTCCTGCCTGCTGCCTATCAAACAATTACGACTAAGCCATCACCACTCCTTTAACAATGGCCACCCTATCAGATGCTTGAGGGTCACACAAAAGACCGCTATCCGGTCTCTCTGTGCTGGTCCGGCTTGCCTCGGCATTACCGTGTCATATGAAAAACAACACCCAAAGACAATGTCTCCTGTATGGTGCAGACGGGTGAGTCCTCTAGAGGAAAGTTGGGTGGTAAAAAGGGGTAAATCGTCCTCAGCGTCGCGGGGGAATACAGCTATGACACCCAAGTAAGTGACACAAGTATGAGGTTATCCGCCTGCACCTCGCACAATCTCAATAAAAGCAGCATGCTAGCAGAAAGACGGCCCCAGTACCTGTGTCGCTCATGACGGAAGACATGGATTGCTCCTGATAGCATGTCTTGAAAGGCTCGAGACCCATATCAGGGTCGTTACTTACAGCCTTCTCCAGCCATGACCCAGGAGGCACGGCGGCACATAGGGGGCTCCTGCGACTTCCCGACCTTACCGGACAAACAGAAGTGACTGGCCAGGTACTGCTGGCAACGGAGGAATGGCAAGCTATCTACCTCTCGTAACATCGCACCCGGTGCTGTCTGTGTCGGACTTCGGCCTTGTCCTTGGCTACTGCGCCCAGCTTCGACTTCGCTCCAACATCCGTGGATCTTTCTTGGAATACACGACAGACTTAGGACGGGTCGATACTTTCTGTGTCAGACGTCTTTGAGCATGTCCGTCCTCTGCTGCTGGCCCAGCCGTCGGAGCACGCTGCAGGACCCAGACATTGAAACCTGCAAGTTCCTAGCACGCCCACAGCCTGCGAAGTTGTCCAGGACCCCCTATTCTCCCGGAGAGTTTGAGATGCCACTATTTCCAACGGTCACCACACGAGCTCCGTCCCTGCTCAGTAGTCCAATACCCGAAGCTGAGGTTGACCCCACTGTCCTCGATGATGGAGATTCAGATACCGGTTTGCCAGCCGCAGAGAGCACCAAGCAGAGTCCCAGCACCTTAGAGGCAATCAGGACGAAGCTCGTTCGGCATCTTTCGCATAAGTCTCAACCCAGGCGCCATTCGCAACAGTCGCTCGGCAACAGCCAGGAGGAGCTCGCTCGACGCGCCGAGTTACGGAGGTTGATGCATAGGAGGATCCAGGAAGAGCTTCAGAATGAAGAAGAAGAACAGGCCGTCAAACCAGTTGCGCCAAATATTGATAACAACAAGAAGTCAGAAGCGTCCGGAGTCAACCCTCGTGATAGTCTCGAATTTTCAGTCGTCGAGACCGACAGAGGCGAATCTCAAGACAAGCAACAAGGCTCGAAACGTGCGTTACCTCTTCTGTTTTCTGCAAAGGGACGCCAAAGACAGCGTATTCGTCGGGGCAGTTGGCCAGAGTGGACATCTGAATCTCATGAAAGACTATGTCCTAGTCACAAGTCAAGGCTTGGGGAACGACTCTCTTTACCCCAGATGCCTCCGCCTCTTCACCTTGCGCCGAACCGGGCTTTGAGCGGACGTGGCCCAATATCAACGGTATCACGGCATCTCTCACGCGTTTCCCGGCACCTCCTCAATGATCTCTGTCTTATGAAAGCATCGAGATCGGATGTCACTGAACGGCGAACATCTACTGGGGCAGAGGTTCATGGCAATGAAAACTTAGCTGATGACGACGCTACCAATGTCAAAATCGCGATCACTGGCGCAACCTCAACATCTGGTACACTTGGAGCCAACGGCACATTGAGAACTGGTCGTCATGCCAATGATCCGACTTTTGCCGGTCATCCGGATGGGAATGAAGAGACCTTCACCGATGCGGATAGCGACCCTGATTCACCGTTGGACATGTGGCTTCGAAGCCAAGAACTCCATACAGCCTCAGTTGTCTCCTATTTACCGGTATGCGTCGACACAGTCACCCCGATCAATATCTCTGGGACAGACAGCCGAGCCACTTTGAATCCAATGTCAGCAACGCACGACCCGGCTATTGCCTCTTCAGAACAAGCAAGCAAGTCGAACAGCCCAACAAGTGAAAATCAAGAAGCACCACTCACTCCAAAACCTGGCTCTCAAAGCAATTTGATACCTGCGGTCAGAGAGCAAGCGTCCACTCCAACGCCCTCCTCTCGCAGCACAAAAGGCCGTACGGATCCAGCCTTTGCTGAGTCCCCCAGCAACGAGTCCGTTGCTCTGCAACAGGCTGTTGCAGAACTCGGTGGCGCGTTTGGTGGGCTGACTCCATCCAGAGACCGAGGGCAACGAGCGCCGTCTTCGCATTACACGTCGTCGCGATATACGAGTAGGCCCAGTAGCCGCCGACTAACACCAAAAGAGTCGGGTACAAGTCTTAATGATATGTTGACAGAGCGAAAGCTGACGACTCCTGTCTCATCGTTTCCGAGTGAGTGTCATTGGGCAAGCCTAATTCGCGTGCGCGGTGCTAACGATATATCAGCAGCCCGCGTCACCCCGTCACGTATCCAGAGCATCGCGAAGTCTAATGCCGGCCTACGCAAGATGTCTGAGCTGGCCGTGACTCCACAGAATCAAGAATTGGATAGAAATCAAGCACCTCGGCGATCAACAGAAGATACTGTTTCCTCCGCTGTCTCGGAAACAGCAAGCTTTCAGCAACGAGAAGCAGAGTTACAGTCTATACAAGAGCGGTTCCGCGCTTCTAAATTCTTCCGAGAATCGAGCGATCCCACGGTCAGCAGATTCCGTGAAGATTTTGATGAATCCAAGCCAACACATAGCATCGGACACTCACTTCTGAATAAGATACATCTCACTGTGCCCAGGAAATCGAAAGATCTCGCCAACCAGCTGCAGTTGCGCAAAAATAGGAGTACAGAAACTGAACCCCAACAAAGTCTAGCTGGCAAAAAAGCTAGCCTCGCCCCAGACTACAGGAGAAAGCATTCATCACGGTCATTCAGCAACGAGTGCCCTCCTGGGATTGAAGAGACCGCTACGGGCATGTGGCAGAGAGCCATCAAGCAAGAAGCAGAGCAGCGGGATATTCACAAGCGAGCAAGTTCAGCAAACACATGCAGCTCCTCGCGAGCTCCTGCATCTATGCAGAGCCTGTCAAAGCCCCGGTATGCAGAAGAAACCGATTATACCAAAGGAAGCATCGACAGTTGGTTAGATGTTCCACTGAGTCCTACCATGACCCTGCGCCCAAGACAGGTGGTACCTTCCTTCACAATTGAGCCACCATCAGAGAGAAGCGGAACCACAGATCCTGAATCCAAAGGATGGGCTGATCAATCTGATGTCAGCGGGGGAAACACTATCCCAGTCTCTAGAGCTCGTTCTATATCTTTGAGGCCTGTACGCCTGCAAACTCCTCCAGCTTCATGGGCAAAGTGGCCTTCCCATAACCGCCACGAACGAACTGGTGCTGCTGGGCAGATCGACAACGTGATTGCACGAGATTTTGCCACTTCTGCAGAGTCTTCTGATCGAACAGATACGGAGCATGCTTCCAAAGAGCAACCTACCCCCATTACCCGATCGTTGCCCATTCACTTTAGCAGAGCGATTAAGGGCGGATGGGATAGGCTGATTCCAAGTAGAAGCCGTCGAGATTCTTGCCATTTGGAACGTGGGTATCTGGAATACCCGGAGCTCGAACTACTCCCCACGCTATCTGGATACAAGGAGCTACAGGCCCTGGAGCAGCAGATCGAAACTATGAAGCGCCAGTCTACATCTGGTGCGAGAAGGTCTCACGCGTCCACTAGTGAGAGCTCCAAGCCGCGCATGGCCGGCCGTGTAGTGGAAGAGGTTCACAAGATGCAGCATGGCGAAGCAAGTGCTTCATGCTACGAAGCGGATGAGGCACGGCCTGATCTTCCCATGAGCTTATTGGTGACCCCTCCCCCTGCTCCTCCCGGCTCCCGGACAGTGTCCGTTGCTTCCGGATTCGCCACCCCCAAATCCCACCTGTCATACGACGATTGCGTCCCTACGCACATGCTGGATGAAGACAATGGTTCCATTCGCAGCAGGCCAAGTTTCGGTGGCCTTGAACAAGCTCAACACACACGAGACATCATCAAGCAGACGAGTTCTGATTCAAGTATCCCAGAGACTGCTTGTTTTGAGGACGCCCAAGGCGAAGCGGATTCACAGCCCGAGAGAACGACACAACCGCAGAGGCTGAACCACGAGGAGTGAAGTTTTCCTATTGGTTCACGGGGGTTTCTTGAAGTATAGTGGCGAAGCACACCACGACTAGAACTAATTCGGTGCAACAATATTTCACCTAGGACATTCTATCTTGGACTCTGCTTGAGGAATTCTCTATGAATATGTGTAAGTGGCACTCATCATGTAGTGTCCATAGTCTCTAATCCATAGTTCGAACACGCTTGGTTATATTATTCGACCGACCTAATAGGGTCGTCAACTACACGTTGAAGCGCGTTGGGTCCATTTCTGTCAGCCCCTGTTACCTCAATGGGGAGGTTTCCGGATACAATGAGGTATGTCATCCGGAGCGAAGGTCAATACCGGAGAGGGTTTGATGTGTAGTACCGAGCTTCATGTCTACCCTAATCAGCATCCTGGTATGACAGATGGAGTGATTAAGAACTGTCAACTAAAAGGTCATCAGTCGAGGCAACTCATGCGCTTCATTGCTTACGAGGGCATGCCATATCGCCGGCAAAAGAAAGACGAATATGGCACCGAAGCTCTGACAAGTCACACCAGTCCCGCTCTGCTCGACCGAGAAGGGCACATAAGGTATACCACCTATGGAACTGCACTGCCTGTACCTGTCTTAATGGATGATGCATCACGCTAGACTCGAGCAGCTTCTATGCTAAGGTATAGAAAAGCAGGTAGCCGATAGGTAGAGACGGCTGTGGTGAAGATGGCACATGTCGACGATGCCATACTTCAACATAGTAGCTTATCGGCGCCCGAGGCCTCGACGAGCTTGCCGTCGGTGTGACCAGCCACCACACACCGCGCTCGGCAATTCCAACAAGTACCTATTACGGCTATGTATACGAGATCCCGTCAAAGACCATCCGACGCTGAGGGTTCCCAGGTGCATGAGAATTACCTAGCATTGGGAATGGCTCGCGTTGGGCGCAAGTCTGACAGCGCCACGTGCCCAGTCTTTCGTTCTCGGCGTCGGCCTACGGTACAGCAGACTAGGCTGGAGCCGAGCGACGGTCTCGCCGCGGGCTCCTCCAGGCGCCGTCTAATGGAAAAGTTTAATAGGTACTCTCGGTATTGACTACACCGGAACGAAATTCAGAAACGCGACTTCAGCCACCACAATCTCGGCGCAGACGTCGCATTTTCTTCTTTCAACTCACTGTAGTCGTGTCTACCGAGGTAGTGTTATTTTTAACCCCTGGCATGATTCTGGGTCAACAAGCCCTGTCAAGGCGGAAGAGGAGTTGGTCTTCGACTGAGTGGGACGTTCAAGACTATAACGTAAGGCTTACCACATATGCGAAATTTCTTCGACTACGAGCAAGCAGACGTTCACAACGCAACAAGCAAATGTTGAGAACAGATTACTAGTAGTTGCCCGCAAGAGTATCTCTTTCCTAACAATAGAGAGAGAGCAGACCCTAGTGGTCAGTTGGACGACGAATTGGGTTTCCCGGGAGAGATTGAATTTGCAGGAGCTGATTTTTTTACTGTTGTAGATACGGTAAAGATTCTTCAACAAGGTTCCATGGATCTACAGCATACGGAGACTGGTCCATGCCAGTTATTATGTGGCAACAGTCCGTCCGCCTCACCGTCCCGTGAAAGACTCCATGTCTAGGCTACACGCGGCGGGTCCATAGAGACGACTGTTCGACTCATTAGTCTTTCATCGTGGACAATTTCTAAGCCTTGGGTCCGATTTCGGAAAACCTGTGCTCTGGTTATTTTCAACGGCTAGACACGACGCGTGCTCAATACCGTCCCTTCGCTTGATGTCACAGCTGATTATTGTATAACATCTTGGATTTCGGCAGTGAGGTATTATCGTGACCTCCCACATCATCTCAAACGAGCCGAACATCCTCCGGAGGTATTCCCGTGCGTGAGGGCGAACACGACACCCTTACGAGATCCGATGAATTCAACCGACTATGAGACTGGCAAGCGTTGCGCTGAGGATGGACCCCAGCCGGCATCTCGAGACATCTCGTCGGAGAAGACGTCCACGAGCAGAGATGGACCCCCACCGCATATACCAGACGAGCTCTCACCGAGTTTCGAGCAGGCGGAAGGACCCGAGATAGACTTCCACAGCCTGGAGTGGTGGTAAGTTGCTTTCAGGTCCATCATGTACTTCGGCCATGGAGACCAAGTACGATTAGAGAGAAACGAAGGAAAAGAGACTGACGGCGAACCTCAGGCAGGCGGCGCTGGTGATGATAGCCGAGACCATCTCGCTCGGGATCCTGTCGCTGCCGGCGGTGCTGGCGAACATCGGCCTGGTACCCGGGGTGGTGCTGATCGTGGCCCTGGGCGGGCTCTCGACGCTGTCGGGCCTGATGATGGGCCAGTTCCGGCGCGCGCACCCGGGCGTGCAGAGCTTCGGCGACGCGGGCGAGGTCCTAGGCCGGGCCGTGGGCTGGCCCGCGCTCGGCCGCGAGCTGCTAGGCGGCGCCCAGGCCGTCTTCCAGGTCTTCGTGATGGGCAGCCACCTGCTGACCTGGACCATCTGCCTCAACACGCTGACCGACGGGCGCACCTGCACCGTCGCCTGGGCCTTCGTCGGCCTCGCCGTCTTCTGGCTGCTCAACCTGCCGCGCACGCTCAAGTACACCAGCTACATGTCCATCGCCTGTAGGTTCTGCTCGCCCTCTCTCTTTCTCTTCCTCTCCCTGTCGATAGCCCCTGTGTAATCATGTCGAATGATGTCCCACCGTGCTGTCCTCCTCCCCCCCGGCCCGCCCCTGACCCCCTTTTCTGATGATTTATCATATATATAGCCTTCCTCTCCATCTTCACCGCGGTGCTCACGACCATGATCGACGTGGCGGTGGAGCGGCCGATCGGCAGCGCCGGCGTGGACGCGACGCGGCAGCTGGGCTTCACGTCGGCCTTCCTGTCGGTCAGCAACATCGCCATCGCCTTCAGCGGGCACTCGTGCTTCTTCGGCATCATGGCCGAGCTGCGGCGGCCCGACGCCGACTGGCCCCGCGCGCTCGCCCTCCTGCAGGCCTGCGACACGGCCATCTACCTCGTCGCCGCCGTCGTCATCTACGTCTACACCGGCGCCGACGTCCCCGCGCCCGCCCTGGCGGCCGCGGGCTCGACCGTCGTGCGCAAGGCCATCTGGGGCATCGCCACGCCGACCATCGTCATCGCGGGCGTCATCTACGGCCACGTGGCGGCGCGGTACGTCTTCCTGCGCGTCTTCGGCGGCACGCGGCACGCGCGCAGCCGCACGCTCGCCGGCACGGCGGGCTGGTGGGCCATCACGCTCGCGCTCTGGGCCTGCGCGCTCGTCATCGCCGAGTCCATCCCCGTCTTCAGCAGCCTGCTGGGGCTCGTGTGCGCCCTCTTCGCCAGCTGGTTCTCGTACGGCATCCCCGCCGTCCTGTGGCTGTTCCTGCACCGCGGGAACTGGTTCCGCGACGCCGGCCGCGCCGCCATGTTCGCCGCCAGCCTCGCCCTGCTCCTCACCGGCTGCTTGCTCTGCGTCCTGGGCCTGTGGAGCTCGGCCGAGGCCATACGCGACGAGGCCGGGACGGACGCCTGGACATGTAAGAGCAATGCTTAGGTAGCGCTTTTAGATGGGTTTTTTGAATCTAGTCGGGTGGTTCAGCCCTTTGTGAATCGCCTCTTTACTCTCTGATTTGTACTTATTATGACCACGTAGAGCTCTGTTTTCTACCACCACGTTCCTACCTCGAGTCTTAACTCGACTTTCGTTTGAGCAGTTCCCAGGTAGGGCTTATTCTATTGTAATAGGGCCCCAGGCAGCTTTTCCGTCCGCAGCGCTGGTGAACAAAGGCGACTTAGGCAGCAGGCTTTCTTCATCCACGTGCCTCAGTCCAGTGTTGTAGACAGATCTCACAGGCGTCAAGACAAAGGGTACTGCTGACCAAGACACCCAACCTTGGGAGCAGTTCTTTGACGCTTCTGGCCTCCTCGATTCCGTTTCCATCGAGCATATAGCACGTTGACTCGAGCTTGCTCACTGCGGCTTTGGGAGCTCGAAACCATATGCCGATTTTACAACCTACAGCAACATCGCGCGATCACCTACCCGTGGACAATTAATTCCTCCTGCCCCAGTCTTGGACTTAAGATCCCCTCCGACATCTGAGTCCCATAACTGTACTTCCCACGCCTCTCCACCGAGTGACCACCTACATTACCCGAGCACCTTACTTCCCTCGGCACCACCTACCTACAGACAGAACGACGACCGCCAGCCAGCCAGCCAGCCAGCCAGCCAGCCACCATGAACTCCGCGTGGCAAGTAGCGCCCTGGGACAGACGGAAGCCCAAGGACACGTCGGCCTCCGCGCCCCGCTGGCTGCGGGACGGCCTGAGCCCCGACGACCGCCTGCGCCTCCAGAGCACGGGGCTCTTCAGCCCCTGGTGCCGGCCCTGCGGCTCGAAGCTCTCCGTCGTCGGCGGCCAGCCCGCCAACGACCGGCCCGGCGCGCCAACCCCCCCGAAAGCCGACGGCGACTACCGCGAGGGCTTCGTCGTCCTGACGTGCGGCCACGCCGTGGTGAGTACCCGACCTACCTAGCTAGCTTGTCGTCGCACCGCATCATGTTGCCTTGGACGTCTCGGGGTCGATGGATTCGTGGTATCCTACTACTGCCGCTTCCTCCCCCCCCCCCTTTTCTTCCTCTCCCACATAGTCGCCGCCCGCCCTTTCACCTGGAAAGCTCCGAGCAATCTTCGGGGGAAAGAGACCAAGTGCTGACCCGCGGGGCGCTTTTTACTAAAGGGCGAATCCTGCGTGCTCCAACACATCTACGGCTGGCAGCCAGTGGTGCCCGTGTGCCCCCAGAGCAGCCAGGAGTTCGACCATTGCGAACAGGGGCTCGTGCACCCCGGGTGCCGCCACCTCGCCATGTCGGCCCGCCTGGAGTGCCGGCCGGGCCTGAACCTCTACAACGCCATCAAGGCCGGGATGCCGGTGAGTTTCCTGATTGCTTGACTTTGCTTGACTTGACTTGGGAAACGAGAGAGAGCTGCGTTCTGAGCGAGGGCATGCTCACCTGGCCGGGCCACGACCCCAACCCCCCGATCCATATCTCCTTTTCCTTCTCCTCCTCCTCCTCTTCCTCCTCCTTCTCCCCCTCGACCTCTTCCTCTCACCTCATATATCAGCCTCCCACTCCTGCCACCCACACGCGCGACCACTATTCTACCGTTACCTACCTCACTAACGCACACGTCTCACCTCACCTCAGTACGGCCCCCCCGGAATGCTGTGCCCCGCCTGCTCGACATCCCACGGCGGCCCCCGGTCCCGATTCTCCGAATACTGGCGGATCCTGCCGGGCGTCGTGGACGCGCACCTGGACCCCATGCCCGTCGCCGTCATCTCGTCCTCCACCTCGTCCAGCTCGTCGTTCGCGCACGCGTACCTGCCGGCGCCGCAGCCGCGGCTGAGCAGCGCGTGAGGAAGCTAATTTTATTTCCTGGGACATGAAAACATGAAGACATGGGAAGGGTGTGTGTGTGTGTGTGTGTGTGTCGTGAGCGCGGATCGGGTGAGGTTTCGGGAAGGTGGAGGAGGGAAGAAAAAGAAAGGTGGATAAGGGGTGCGAAAAAAGGGGATGGAAAAGGGGGCGGATGCTGCGCGCAACGAGAGGCTACGTGTGGACAATGATAGGCTGGGTCCATTGCTCAAGATACCATACCCGTGGACCAAAAGCAATGTATGGATTGCCACGAGGGAGAATGTACCCTGCTCTGCCTTAGGCTGATGAATTTGGTTTCCCTGAGCATTCTATCCTTCCATTTCGACACGGGGAAGACGGGACTTGACTTGAATGGCCTCCGAACCAGTTTCACCCTCGCACTATTTTCGGCCTCAAAGTTGCATTTCCATTGGTCTGGTATTCGACGGAACTTCTTGTCGCGGAAACATACACCTAGCTTATGAGGCGCATCAGCTGACGGGATGCATGAGCGTCCGCTCGTTCATTCCCGCGACGCCTCTATCTGACCGCAGACTACCTTTGGGAAGGGGGGATTGTGCCCCTAATAGACCTCCACGATCATAATCAGCCACCATGGTTCATCACATCTCATGTAAGCCGGGTCAGCATTGAAGCGTCAGCTGCCCTTGAACTGCATCATGTATGTGTGATTCTCACATCCCCTACTCCAATGGCCTATCCTGGTCATTCGTGGGTCGATGACAGGACGTGCAACTTCATATTCCCGGTGTCTCCGAGGATCAAGTGCCTGTGAAGTTGTTTGTTATCGGCTTGCTAGCGACGACGCAGCTGGCCTTGTCAGAAGGAAGCGCACCCGATCCGCGCCGATAAGACTGCTTGCAATGGAGCGTCGATAGGGGTGCCATCGCAGATCAGTCGCATTTCGTCCATGGCGACCCGCGTATTGGGAGACTCGTGCCCCGTCTTTCGATTTCGAGAACCATACTTGATAAGTGTGCTCTCTTCTAAGCCTTGCTGTCATCGGTGGAGATGCTCCTGCGCATATGCTCAAGCGGCTTGCCATCGTGGGTCGCGTATGAGATTATGAATCCCTCAAGCTATCTTTTGAATATTGAATACCGCTCAACGTCGCGCACCGTCCCGGGGAAAATACCACGGTGAACCTGCTCGAGTTGCTTCCCTGGGTTTTGGGTATTGTTCATACCATCTCCTCCTTATCCTGCAGCGTACTCCCCTGGACTCCGGGGTGCTTCTCTCGGTTCCTCTCTCGGCTCCACTCCTCGGCGGCCTTGCGCTCCATCGCGAGCTTCTGCTCCTTGAGCTCGAGGCAGAACCTGGAGCCGGCCCGGAGCTTCTCGCCCTTCCACAGGAAGACGAAGGGCAGCAGGCTCATGAGCAGGCTGAGGCCGCCGAGGAGGCTGCAGGCGCCGCTGATGCCCAGGGCGCCGAACATGGGCGTCGTGGCGAGCGGCAGCACCACGGCGAGCGAGGACCGCGTCGAGCTGGACGCGCAGTTGGCGCTCGCGGCGAAGATCTCGTACGCGTCCGTGAGGTAGTTGAGCATGCCCATGAAGATGAGCGAGAAGCCGGTGCCGAAGGGGAAGCCCGCCAGGATGGGCGCCACGAACGACACCTCCCGCCGAGCTGACCAGCCGAGCCAGAACAGCGAGACGACGAACAGCGGTCCGCCCATGCAAGCAAGGGGCACCCTCCGGTATTCTTCCTTTTTAGCCCATGGGCGCCCCTGGTCCTCGGCCTTGCGGTGGATCTTTTCCCACGCGATGAAGATTCCAAGCGCGATGAAGGCCCCGCCACCGATTGGAAGATAGCACAGTCCAGTCACTCCAGGAGACAAGTTGTAGACATCCTGGAAGACGATGGGAAAGGCTTCGAATGACATGTAGAAGATCTGCACAGCCCCATGCCTAGTCAGTAACAAAACGAGTGTCTTCGTACGACGCCAGTGACTTGTAACTAGCCCACGGGCGAGCAACATGTAGCAGACCCTGGCGGCGTGCCAAAGTCCTATAGAAATCAGGGGCCGGGGGATAAATTCAGGAAGCGACATACACTATAAACCAAAGCAAGGTAGAGACATGTTGATGATACTATGAGTTCTGTAAGTATCATTCGTATCGGCCTAGTCAGGACTTTGGTGATCAACTGCTTCACGTCGCGCCCTTCCAGTTCGAGGGATGAGTAGACCTCTGCCTTGGGATCAGATTTGCGGATCTTGGCCGCCCGACGGGTCAGGATGATCGGCGCATATGTCTCTTTGAACAGAGCCACTGGGATGATGGTCACGCCGGAGTAGATGAGGGCGACCCAGAAAGTCCAGCGCCACCCGATGCTCGTCGAGCAGTAACCGGAAATGATGGGCGCAAACAACGGCCCCCCTACGGTTGACTGGGCGATAGCTTGTTAGCACTGCATGGTCAGGGGCTTTGCGGGGCGGGAGCCTTACGACCATGAACCACGACATGGCCCTGCCGCGCGACACGGGGTCGCTGTAGATGTCGGCTAGTATGCCTGCGGCGGCGGCGATGGGGGCGCTGCCGAAGATGCCGCAGAGCAAGCGAAATATCAGGAAGGCCGGCCAGTTGGGGGCAAGGGCGCATGCCATGGTCCAGATGACGAACATGACGGTAGAGAACAGCATCAGTTGCTTCCGTCCAATGTACTCGCTTATTGGGCCGGCTATGGTATTGTCAGCTCCCGCTCACGTGTTCGTTTGTGTCTTCCAGGAGGCGCACCGAGTATGCCGCCAAATACGTAGCCGATGAGGTAGACAGAGATGGGGAGCACCAGCTGCGACTGTGAAGTTACGTGCCAGTCGGCGGCAATGTACGGTATGGCCATGGATGGCAAGGAACTACCCGTGGTGCTGTTGAGGACGGTAATGATACAGGTCAAGGAGACCATGATTTTCCGCCACTATGGCACGCGTCAGAAAGATGGACTGGGACCGTGACGATGCGTGGCTAGGCTCACTCTTGGCCAGTTGTATGGATTGTCCGGGTCATTTTCCCTCCAAGATATGACAGTCTTTTCTCTGCCGTTTCCCGGAGAGATCGAGTCCTCAGGCGGCGGGCGCATATTGTTGTCGTCGGCCTCGATCTTGTAGCGCTCTTCAGCATCTGTCTTGCTCATGCTGCGGACAAGCTCTGAGAAGTGAGCCGGGCCTCTGCCGCGTGCCGACGAGACGTTGTCTGGCGCAAGGCCGTCATGGTGCTCATCGGAGCGCTCCATGGTCGCAATGGGGTATGCAGAGACGGCGGATACGTGGTATCGAGCAGGGGCAGGGACGGGAAAGGCTCGAAACGGGGTTCTTTATTCTGGGTCTATTGTCGCGTCGCGTTTGCGGATCGAGATGCCGAAGGGCCGACGCCCTGACCGCCGAAGCCGAGAGACCCTGCTACCGCCGCCGGCCGCCCCCCATGCCGGGCCGCCATCCTTCCTTCCTCCACCTTCAGCCTCCAGGACGGCGGTCTCAGGCCATCTCTGGTCAGCATGTTACGGTACTCTCACCACGTGGGACACAACCCGGCTGGCTGGGTTCGCTGCAGTGAGACCGGTGAGAGCACTCGCGTCTTCCAGCAGAGCCAGGCATGCAGCATGCTTGTGCCGAAACAGAAGGTGGGCGTCATGGACTGCCATGCAGCGCATGCCTGACAGCTCGTTCGACTTCCAATTCGCTAGCCATCACTTGTCCGGCCGGCTTCGGAAGCTTCCCGGCGAAGTGGTCTATGAGCAACACGTAACTTTTTGTTCGTGACACCACAGCAAAACACATGAGTCATGACGTGACGAGCACGTGCAGCGGAAAGCTTCAGGAGCAAAGAAAGGGGAGCTTGGGGCGGGGTATGGTGGTTGGGATTTGGGGCACAGCCACTGACAGCTTGTTGGCGCTGGGGCGCGCGTGGGGGAATGTGGAGGGCGGCCGGGGGGTGCTCGGTTTACTGTACCCAGTAGTCCGTACAGCGTTAGGCTGCCACCGAGGCTGCCAGTCTCGATCCTCAATTCATGCGCTCATCTGCTCAGTCCCAGTCAGCTTACGCTCACCATCACGAGTTGCGCAATCTAGTACATGTGCTCTTGACCACTTCACTCATAGCCTAAGTAGAGAGCTGCTGCTGCCGTACCGGGTACCGGCAACTTATACTTCATCACTCAACCAACGACGTCTCGCGCGTCGTAACATGCACGTTGGTTGCACCGCGCATTAGCACTGCCCGCAACCCCGCAATCCCTCACCCGTCTCCAGCGGCTGTATCCGTACAAGGTAACCTGTAACACAAGGCATGCTGAGCAGAGCTCGGTGCTGAGGCTGCGGTCTCTTAAACCTGTGCTTTGATGCAAGCTACAAATCATAGTTTTAGAATACCGAAACTATTGAAGTAGTATCCTGATTCTCTTAACTTATCAACTATGACTGACCCCTTGGTCAAACAACCAACTACACCGGTAACCCCCTGGTTAGCATTCAACTAACTAGTATCTCAACCTACCCCCTGAGTTAAAGCAGTGTGCGTTAAGTTGGTCCTGGCCGTATTGATACAAGGAACTAGATTGTTCTCGCAACCCGATTCACATGGCGCAGGGTCCTACTCCGCCCCTACTTGTTACCGGCAAGCATAAATCAAGTAAAGTAGAAGCTGCGGATTCAAGCTCCAGGCGCAAGCGCCCGTTGCCGAACACGCACAGGCATCCCTTCCTTTGGATGTACGGTACTTATGCCAACTTGATACAGGCGCTCGCCGTTGATAACATGCGACGGTGTTGCCCGTGAACCCCTATCCAAGGCAGAAGTATCAGTATTCAATATCAAACCATGCTCGATGAAACCGAAGAGGGGGATGGGTCGTGCTCCGGATGGTTCACAATCAAGGGGGCAGAGAAACCACTTCTTCTCACCTTGATCTGTCCCAATCGTCCCAGGCCTCCTCCACGTCGAAGGCGCGAGCCGTCAACGCCAGCACCAGCTTGAGCTCCATCATAGCCAGCTCCATACCGATGCAGTTGCGCGGACCGATTGAGAAAGGTATCCAGATGTTGCCGTGGGGAGCGCGTAGGGGTTCGCCCTCGGCGGCCGTCCATCTTTCCGGGAGGAACTCGGTCGGCCTTGGCCAATACTTCGGGCTCCGATGAATCCCGGGAGTCGACATCCAGGCCCCGAATCCTTCCATTGGCCACTGCGTATTCGAGGCATCCGTGAGACAGAAGCCGGCGGGGCATTCGCGGATCGTGCCCGCTTGGGGGTAGAGCCTCAATGTCTCCTTGACTACGCCCAGCGTATAGGGAAGCGAGGACAGGAGATGGGGGCTGTCAGAGAGCACTGGAGCTGCTATCTCGGGATCGGTGCCGAGAATGTCATTGTGCTCCTTCCGGAGTCTCGCGAGAGCTTGCGGGTTATCTTGTAAGAGCTTGAACATAAAGCAGATCGTTGAGGATGTCGTGTCGTGGCCCGCGAACAAGAAAATTTTCAAATTGGCAATCAGTGAGTCTATGAAAGCATCATGTTGCCCAGTAGCTCCAGGATTGGTCCGGTTGAAGGATTCGACGGCGAGATCAACAATAGTCTTCGTCTTAGTGTTGTCGGGATCGCCATTGAGTTTGACTCTGACTTGAGGCAGGAGTGCTTTGTGCATAGTTCTGTTGTTTCTCACTATACCGGCCGTGTGCCATGGCATGCGGCCCAAAAGTGTGGCCTTTGCGGCGTTGGTCATGATTGCCATGAGCCGCAATTGGTCGAGTAGTGCTGTCTTCAATGGGCTCGCAGTTTCTCTTGACTGCTCGTGGAGTCTCACATCCCTGGGGAAGGTCAGCATGGTTCATGATAGGCTGAGAGATATACCACGTTCTGGAGAGCTTACAGAGCGGCTCTACAGATCACATCAAACGTTAGGTTGATCGTTTTCTGCTCGAGTGGAAACACAGAACCCCACGTCTCGTTCTCACCAGCAAGCTTCTTCAGCTCTTCCGCAAACACAAGGACCTCCTCGATCATGTTAGGCACCATTGCGGTGAGATTCCGGTTGCTGAATCCGGGATTCAGTATAGAGCGCCACGACTTCCATGCTGGCCCCTCAGTGCAGAAGATATCGATTGCTGCAGTCAAAGGCTTGATATATTGCTTAACCATGCGGATCTTGGGCAAGCTCTTCACAACCGTAAATTGCGAAGCCAATTCTGGGTCGCTGACGATAGCCAGGGAGTCGCTCACCGGCCATAGGTCCAGGTAGACAACAGGGGGAAGATGATCATGGCCGGGAAAGTATTTTTGGCAATTCTCAGACAGCCAGGTATGAAACACGTGGATGTTCACGTCAGGCGGGTGAAGCTGAGTGAACTCGGCGAGCACCAGCAAATGTCCTAGAACGATAGAATGAGGAAGTATGGGCTGTGATGTAAGGTGTCAGTAATTCGTGGGCCAATATCTGTGCGCAAATGGTTGCATGGCACCCACAAGACCCTGAGCCTTTAATGACCTCACTCTAGAACGATGTATGAAACCCTGACGGATGAAGCTCCCCAAGAAGGTCATGAATCCAACGGCAACGGCCGTGGTGAGAAGCGGTTTCAATAAGCCTAGCATTATACCACTTCCGAGACTGGGCAGCATGGTTAACGTAGCCGCAACACGGCGGCGATCTAGATAGGTAGAAAGAAGGCAAGACCCTGTGAATAGAAATGTATGCCACGGGTGCACTTGACCGAAGAGTGACTGAAGAACGAGGGGATCAGACTTGAGCTGGATACGGATACTACGGCGCAGAATCAGGTCTTCGTTTCGCGGCAATCGGCAAAGGCGGACCGAAGAGGTGTTGGTGCTGCACAGCCCAATCACAAGACACTACAGAAATTTGGGGGCGAGGCAGTTTGTGTTGCATCACTGAATTAGTCTCTTGCCAAAGTAACAGCACTCTGTAGTGGAAAGTGAACCAGATTTACTGATATATGGATGTAAGACTTGCTGCATCACTTGACTTTTGCTTATACCGCATCATATCGTTCGCTGGTACGGCCCCAGGGGCTGTGCGTCGGTCGACGAGACTTTTGGCAAAGCTGGAATAATGGAGACGGAATGCACAGCGCGAATGTTCATATGAAAGGTTGTCCGTGTAGTGTCACTCGAATCTCTGTTGGTCCTGCAGCAGTGCTGCATTTTCGCCAACATGATGTAACCCCGATGCCTAATGGACGGTCAACATACATGGCGTTGGTTGTGCTCAGCTGAATATGCACTCCAACAGCGTACAGGATGAATGAAGCATCGAAATTGACCAGGATATGTAGTAGCCGTGCCGAAGCATGTTCGGGTCATCAACCAGAACCAGTAAGGCTGGAGTCTACCTCCTCGGTACCTGAGGTACTGGTACGTTGCAGAAACGAAGTATATCGGCTGTGACTCTGCTAAGGCAGCAGACCTCTTGATCCAAGCTCGTTTTCAGTCCATTCCCACACTTTACTGGAGAGGACATGGTCCCTCGCGTCTTTCGTCTCCTTATCAGGTACACCCACCGGCTCGTAGTATCTCCCACTGACAACATCTGGACTCGTGGCAGCCCAAAGATGGTTCATGACACCAACCTCGATCGGCACACAGACCAAAGGCGCCAAGGGGGCCGTTAAGCGAACCAGCAAGCTCTCTCTTCTTAGCCCCGTAGCCATTCCCGTAAGAATTCTTCCTGGGTGGACAGCGGCCGTCTTCAGTTGCGGATAGCGCTGGGCGAGCTCATGCGCGAGGCCTATCAGGGCCAGCTTGCTCTGGCCGTATCTCTGGGCGTACGACTGGGACAGGTTGTCAGTAGCAAGGGGTTGTTCTTCATTTCATCCAGTGAGGACGCACCATGTCTGCGCAGTCGCTTTTCAGCTCATCCAACTGAAACCCCCCACCGGGGGTCACTGCGTGACCTTCGCTGGAAACCACAACGATACGGACGCCGGCATCCGCCTGAGCGTCCGCGGTGCGTAACATCGCAGGTATCAATAGTCTTGACAAGAGTGCATGGCCGAGGTAGTTGAGACCAAAGTGTACTTCGTAGCCTTCTCTGGTGGTCTCCGGCTTGACGCGAATAATGCCCGCGTTGAGGACCAGAATGTCGAGTCGTTCTTCTTGGGCTACGAAGTCGGCCGCGCACTGGCGAATGCTTTCGAAGACGGTGAGATCAAGGTCCAGGAAGCGGACTTCAGGGGCTTGTCTATCGCCGTGCTCATCGTGCGAGCTGGATCGGATGAGTTCGATGACGCCGTTCTTTGCGTCTGTGTCCCGCGGCAGATCCGCAACGTAGATGCGGGCGGGGTGGCCGTATCGTGCGAGCTCGACGGCCGTCTGGCGGCCAAGGTCTCCTGCGGCACCGGTGATGAAGATGACCTTGCCTGAGAGATCTGGAATATCGCTTGCGGGATCGAACGAGCGTTTGCTAGAGCGCGATGCATTGCGGGATCCGAAGAGAGTGACGCGAGCCATCTCTTTCAATTGAGACATGTTGAGATTGAAGTAGAATGAACCGAAACTGTGATCGTGAGGAACTGCAAGCGTAACTGAAGACCACAATGCTCTATGCACGACCCTTTGGAGGAAGATCTTGGAGCCAGTAACTACAAGCCTGACGGCGAGAGAATTTGGAGTTTCGGCATCTGAGTCCGAACTTATCCCAGGTGTCAGTGCCAGGGGCTGTGCCGTGCCGTGTAACCAAGCTTTTTGAGACCCCAAAGACGGGGGCCAGGGAGTACTCCCGGGCAGCCTTGGTCGGTTGGAACGCAGCCGACAGCAACTTGACCGGTGACAGCCTGACTTTTTGGATATCTGATGGAGGCATATCCTCCAACACCCGAGGAGGGGTGGTGTAAGCAAATGCCCTGGTCAAGTACATAATGCCGTGTAACTTAGGTGGTAGAATCAGAACTGATAAGTATTGTAAAGTGCCCTGCTCAGCCTCGACTCTTGGTGTTATACACACACCTGAACTGCAGCCCCTTATCATTGGTTACAGTCATCCCAGTGTGGCGCTTGTATCGTTATCATGACCTGAACCCTATAAGTTGACCCTGTCTCAGTGCTTCGATTTGCTGCATGGAACAAGTATGCATGACGATGCTAGAGGGTGAAGCTCGCTCACTGGGAAACGTAATAGCAGGCAACTAAAGCAAGTAACTAGAGTTCACATGGGGTTATTCTGGGAGACGCTGAAGTTTCTAGTAACTCAAACGAATTGTCGAATGAAATCATGATGTCTTCGCTCGGGTTGGGATGGGACAGCAAAAATCCCAGTCAGCTTATCCTGAGGTGACCCGGGAATAAACCCCAAGGCTTAGCTCTATAACAAGGACTATTAACAACACCGCTCTTGAGAACGGGTGTTGCCGGTAATTGTCTTGATTCCAGCCCCTCGTCCCTTTTTCCGAGGACCACAGGGCTATGTTCAATGCTCCAACTCCCTCGAATTATACAACAGAAAGAGGTGATCTACACTACACAATCCCTAGAGCAATGCTCACAAACCCCAACCCGAGTTTATGATCAACACTTAAGTATGGCCGTGGAAAGCCCGGACTAGCTAGGTACAGGTACTCCATACTTAACTTACTTGATAACTGAATGTTGCCAAGTCATCTCTAAATCTCGGTCTCGTACAGAGTTGGGCGCGTGAGAAGCTACGACTTGATGGCTCGCATTCTTGCCGCTGATATTGGGAACCAGTTCGAAAGGATAACTTAGTCGAAGCGATCATTGTTGCTGCGGCAATCGGAGAAAAGGTATATGAAGCCTTCAGCACCCAGGATTAGCAGCGTCTAATTGGGTAGGAGAGAAGAGAGAGGTGTCCAGCCGAGGCTTTGTGTTGTTTTCTTCAATCACATCGCTCCTGAGAAGCCGGCCATGTCATTACTCTACCGATGCGACTACCGTTGATGAGATGGAGGAGGGCGCCCACCGGGAACCAGCGGGAATTGCGGGAATTGTTCCGGCAGGACAATTCCGGGGCGCCCATTCGTGGACTCGAAATTTGCCCTCCCCCAAAACTCCAACGCCGGCGCCGTTCCGCCGCCTCCGTGTCCCACTTTTCGGCCTCTTGCCTCTTCGAATGTCCGGTCCTTGGTTCCGTGGTTCTACAATCGGCTAGCAAAGGCGAGCTCATTGCTAGAATCCACACGCGGCACGGTAGACGACACTCCTTTGGGATGACCAAGTTACCAGCTATGTGTGTGTATATAATGAACTGCTCGGCCGGCCTGGGGCTTCGCCGCGTCTTGTTGAGCCTGGAAGTGTCTGTCGTGACAGGTTTTTTCGAACGGTCAACATGTGGTCCTCCATCCTCAAGAACGCCGTGCTCGGCGCTGCGCTCGCGCAGGGCGCCTCCGCCGCGGGCCTGAAGTGGCTCGGCATCAACCTCTCGGTGGCCGAGTTCGGGACGGACATCTACCCGGGCACTTGGGGGGTGGACTTCTACTTCCCCGACAACTCGTCCATCTCGGTATGAGGCCTGTCACTCGGCCGCGGGGGAAACGGAAGAGCTGACCGTGACCAGACGCTCATCGGCCAGGGCTTCAACATCTTCCGCGTCGCCTTCGCCATGGAGCGGCTGGTGCCTGACGAATTGACTGGCCCCGCGGACCCTGTGTACTTGGCTAACCGTACGTGACTTTTCGGTTCCCATATTTTCCCCTTTTTGGCTTGTATGTTCTTGGGACCTCGACGTCGACAATATGTCCCGCTCGAGTCCATAGTCCCGAAACAAAGCAAAAACAAAAAAAGGAGAAAAGAATCCCTTTCGAATAACATAGTGGGTGATGGTTGCTGACTCGCGACGTCGAAGTGACCGGCACCATCAACTACATCACGCAGAACGGGGCCTACGCGGTGCTCGACGCGCACAACTACGGGCGCTACTACGACAACATAATCACCGACACGTCGGCCTTCGGCGCCTTCTGGACGACGGTGGCGACGCACTTCGCCGACAATGACCTGGTCGTCTTCGACACCAACAACGAGTACCACGACATGGACCAGACGCTGGTGCTGGACCTCAACCAGGCGGCCATCACGGCCATCCGTGACGCCGGCGCCACCTCGCAGTATGTTCTTTTCTTTCCGGCTCTCCTGATGATACTTTCCTGCCCTCAGTATATCCCCGGGATTTAAGAGAAAGGGGGGTTGGGGGGGTTCGGAAGGTTGCATTCGGGGGCTCTCATTCCGCTTCCGCGAACGAACGCCTCTACCGACCCGCCTCTATCTTGTCCGCAATCGCCCTAGAAAAGGGGCGTTGTTGCGTCGCGAGCGCGCAGTAAGTAAGAGGTATGCAGCACACACACGCTGACGCCAGAGGCTTTTCTTCGCCGCAAACAGGTACATCTTCGCCGAGGGCAACTCGTACACGGGCGCGTGGACGTGGAACACGACCAACACGAACCTGGCGGCGCTCACGGACCCGCAGGGCCTGCTCGTCTACGAGATGCACCAGTACCTCGACAGCGACGGGTCCGGCACGTCGGAGACCTGCGTGTCGTCCGACATTGGCGTGCAGCGCGTCGTCGGCGCCACCGAGGTCAGCTTTTGTCCCATCCCAGAGCCTTTCTTTCATTCAGCACCACCCCCAGCCCCTTTTGGGAATCCTTGTCTGCTCCCGATATCTGCTCTCGATCTCCGAATCTTGAGCAGGAGGTTCGAGTACCCGAGTATTTACTGACTTCCCTGGGTTGCAGTGGCTGGCTGAGGAGGGCAAGCTCGGCATCCTCGGCGAATTTGCCGGCGGCGCCAACTCGGTCTGCGAGGAGGCCATCGAGGGCCTGCTCGAGCACCTGGAGTGAGTAGACGGGTCCCCTCCCCTCTTTTTCTGGGGGTTTTGCCTATCTCCCTGCTTGCTTTTGCAAGATCCAATGCGCCCCGCGGCAAAGTGTACCTTTCTTCTGTCTAAATGAGCCAGAAGGAAGTAAGTCATATACTGACTTCTGGGGGTTGAACAGGGACAACAGCGACGTCTGGCTCGGCGGCATGTGGTGGGCTGCCGGCCCCTGGTGGGGCGACTACATCTACAGCTTCGAGCCGCCGAGCGGCACCGCCTACGAGTACTACGACTCTCTGCTGGAGAGCTACACCCCTTGAGGTCGACACCGGAGAGGGGACGTGCAAGTTGGACGGGGGTGGAAATGGGCCGGCTGGTTGGGGCTTCGAAAACTTCTTGGACATACTTGATACCTACTGTAGTTCGATGTTTGAGTTCTTGGACTCAGATAATTCACTCTCTTGTCTATACTTGTTCCCAATGCTAGACTTGAGCAAACAGTGTGCAGTGAAATACGTAGATGAGCACTCAAAAACACTTTAAAGGAGTGGCGAGCATTAGTGGGATGTTTTTATTACTGCACTCGAGTTACAATAATGCTCGTCCCGTAACAAGCATGCTGATGCAGCTGTACGCCGGTCTCTCTGGCGACGTCGACCTGGAGAATACGGGGCCTACCTACGTGATATCTTGGGGCCGGGTCTCCGCGGATCTGAGGCCGAATCTACTCGAAGCGATGGTGTCAGTCGAGGACGGGGGGGCCGGTGTTGCGTAGGAGTTTTGGGATTTCTGCAGGGAGAAAACGGTCGACTATCAATGATACGCGTTTGCTCTCTCTCCTTCAGGGGCTCGCGTGTCCATCCCACGGAACATCGTGCGTGTATAATTCCGTGTTCACTTCTTGATCCGAAACTGCTCTCTGTAGCGCGCGCATAGAAGCGATTTCCTCGGGGTTCCGGCGCCTCTACTTGAAATGCAGACGTACGTCTACCAAACCCCTTCACCAGGAACTTATACGCGCGTGCTGGAGGTGCACTCATCGCTCGACCCCGACGGGTCCCCTCTACTGCGCCCTGCACAGAAGCTCAACACGGATGCCGACCCGCGGTATGACGCGCTCTCGTGCCGTACGCCCGGGGCGACGGCGCACAGCGCACCGAGCCGAGGAGTTGGGCCTCGAACGGTCGTCCGCGGCGGTGGCGGCGGCTCTCACCCTACTCGTCGACTGCACGCGCATCGCCGACGAACACGACGTGTATCTCCACTGCGAGAGGCTGGTACCGGTTGCGGAACACGGCGGAGGATCTGCTGCGCTACCGTACGCCGCGCAGTGGTCCGACGACTCGCACATGGGCGGCCGTTACTCAGAACTCATGCGACTACTGGAATTGTTTTCTTTCTCTTCTTTCTCATCACCACTTCGTTCAGCTGAAAGAGTGATTTGTATTCGTATTTCACACCAGCTTAATGAGCGTAGCTGAGAGGAACCCCGTCAGATGACCAGACAAGTTTAGGACTGCCATAGACTGCAGCTACCCAGAACATGTCGGACGTTTGATGTCGACCGATTTTCGAAATGTACCCTGAGAAACCACCATTCCAGTTCCTGTACCGTTCTTGGTAGAGTGCACCGTCAAAACCTCGAATCTGCAATGAGGTCGATGATTCAGCCCTTGCTCTCTTCAATGTAATAAACGAGGGGGCAAGAGGGAGGAATGGCTGACCTTTGCAGAAGCAGAATCTGCATTCATCTCCGTCCGCCGGCCTGTATCTGCCGAGGGGACCACATGTGGAGGTGGGTGAAAAGCAGGCACTAGGTGCTTGCGTGAAGCCGAGGCAGTGGACGGTGTAGTTTCTGGGTTGGAACGACGGGTAGGGGCTTGCCGACGCAACCGAGCCCAGCAGGCCGACGCACAGGAGGATCGTAGTCGAAGGATACATTCTCCAGCAAAGTTTCCCGTTTATCCGCAGAGGTGCGGTGCAGGAGGTGTAGGGCTAGACGAACCAAGGGATGGTAACATCTCCAACTGCTCAACGCGCCACCCCGCAGCGCACCACATAAGTAATAAAATTAAAAACTTTATATAAAATTCAAATAAAAAGCAATTAGCCCGGGGCTTAAAAACTAACATATATTATAAAGTAATGTTTTAAAAGTTTAAAAGTAAACTCTATTTAGAGCAAAATTAAGAAAGTTAAAAGAAATAATAGAATAAAGGAAATAATAATCTTTTAATTTTTATAAAATCCGGGATAATATATAAAAATATATAATTACCTGCATTATACGGATATTATAAAGTAGGGTTAATATTTAACTTTACTTTTTAAAAACTTTTTAAATTGGAGTTTTAAAGATTTTTCACATTTAAATTTATAAAAATTCAGCTTTTTTTAAATAAAAGTATACTAAACTATTTATAATATTTAAAGTTAACTTATAAAAAGCTTATATTAAGTGAATATAGTGTTTTAAAAACAAGTATTAAAAGGTTATAACAGTATTTAAAACTATAGAATTTTGTTTAAATAAACGCGAGTTTTATATACAGCTTTAAATATAAATTAAAGTAATTAAAACATTTATAAGAATTATATAAGCATTTTAAAGTATAATAGCTAAAGTATTTTATTATTTATAATGTAAAACTTTTTAAAGCTATTAAAAGTTTTTATTAAGCTTCGAAGATTAAGTAAAACCCAGAGAAAGAGATTTTAAAAAAAGGCATTTTTAAACATTTTTTACAACCTTTAATAGCTTTACTATAAGCATGTTTTTATATTAGCTTTAGAAAACGTTAGTTTTAGCTTTTATAAAAGGAGAAAGAAAAATTATAATAATTTCTTTTAAGAATAAAATAAATAAAACCTTTTTAATAATAAGGGGAGCGAAGTCGTTAATAACTTATTAAATAAATTATATTAATTCCAATATAAGATATAATAACTTTAAAGTTAATTTTAAAGCAATAATAAAAGCTAATACGGTATATACGCTTAGTAAGAGTTAGTTTTATTAGCGGGTTTTAATTTTAAAAAGCTTATAATAAAATACCTTTATATATTTTAAAGCACGGGAATAACCGTGTTTATTAGCCGTTTTTATACCGTTTTTAACCGTTATTGTAAATTACTTTTTTAGTTTAAAAATTAATACTTCGTTTAATAAGTACAGTAGTATATACGCTGTATTTTATTAAATTTTATTTTATTAGTAAATAAAGCTTTAAGGAAAAAGTAAAGTATTTTAAAGATTATTTATATAATTAAATATAAAGTAGTTTTAACTTAAAAAAAATCTTTTTATAATACTTTAAAGTAAAGTCTATCGTTTTAAGTGTATAAAAGCTTATTAATTAAATAGCTTATTATTATATTTATTAATAAAAACGTTATTAAACTCCTTATAAAAGAAATAAATTTAATAAATTTAATCTTAAGTAAAAAAGCCGTTTTTTCCTATATTATAGTTTACTTTTAACTTATTATTATTTTTATAATACTAGTGTAATTTTAAGTATTCTCCTTTATTTTAATTTTTTTTTATAATTATTTCATCTTCTTTATATTAAAAAGCTTATAACTACTCCAATCTTATTAGTAAAAAGCAGAAGTTTATTTTTATAAATAGTATTAAATAACAGATTTAAAAAGATAACTTTTAGAGTTAATTTATTTCCAGGTTTTGTTTTATAAAGGTTTTACTTTTATTATTTACCTGGCGCGCTGAGGGGTGGCGCGTTGAGCAGTTGGAGATGTTAGTTTCCAGTAGGTGACCGGTCAATGGATAGTCAACCCCTTTAATACCTTTCCTGTGCTAGCGAGCAAGTTCTCGATCGAGATGTGCTTTGGGGCACGGGTGACGTCTGGAAGGCTCTACAACAGATCATTCCCCAAACTTTGCCCTTGTTTTTTTCATATCCAACCGCGCGGCATCGTGTAGTCACAAAACTTTCCGTGACGACGAAGGCCAGACAGGCGAGGCGGTCCGTCCAAGCATGGTACTTGGTTAGACATGGGTAACAAGCACTTCAGATGCTTCGATTTGAGACAGTTGACAGGGAGCAGATCATATATCAAGACTCTGACAACTATTTTGAGTGAAGAGTGCGACTGTTCCTAAAAATTGGAAGATCTCTCGACTCGAAGAACGTCAATAGAAACACCGGGTCGAAGTAGCAGTCGGAGTAGTGACAGTGTGTCCACAAAGCATACTTACACAGGACTGCCCGGACCCTCTGCGATTTTGGTGGCGGTGGCTCTGTGAGTGGAACGCCCACGCTTCAATAACTGACGCCAGCACGCGATCCTGGATGCATCAGCAGCGGCGCTCTACCCATGAGGAACTCATCCGATTCGAACGACTCTCTGTGCGGCGCCTGTTCGAGGTGCACAGCTGTTGCACCCAGCTCAAGTAGCACCTGAATAAGATGGCGTTGCTCGAATGCGAGTGCCACCATCATAGGGGTTCTCTTCGTGCTGTAGAAGGGACCGTCAACGGGTGTGCCTTTTTCAGCGAACAGACGGATGGCTTCCGCGTTGCCGTATCGACTGAACATTGCCATGAGTTCTTGCACCACCGACATGTGATGCCTTAGAAAGTTCTCGATGTCGACACTGCCGCCGAGAACGAAAAAGCGTAGGAAGTCGACGTGTCCAAACTCAATTGCACATCGAATCACAGGCTTCCACTGTTCTGGGTGCAACGTCACCCCATTACTTTGGAGAATCTTTGCAATTCCAGTATGCCCACCACAAGCTGCGCAACAGAAGGATCCGGCTTGCTTTGGATCCACAGCTTCGATATCGGTGAAATCAGGACTGTACCTGAGCCCATAAGGGTTTGCTCCCTTCGCAATCAGGAGTTCGAGTATTTCCCCGTGGCCTTGTTTGGCAGCAACCTCGACCGGTGTCGCTCGCCAATCTCCAAAAAAGTCAGGATAATTCCTGCAGTTAGAGGCGCATATCTGATCAGAGTCAAGACAAATGTCGTCATGTCGGTCTAGAATATGTCTAACAAGACGGATATCACCATTGAAACATGCTTCGCGCAGGCCGTCATGTGACACGTGATACATGGGCTCGTTCCCGGCCCGATTCAGGAGGAACTCTGCGATGCTGCTGCGGCCGAGGCGGATTGCGAGAGTGAGTGTCGTCTCGAAGTCTGGCCCAACGGCGGGGTACCGCCAGGCGGGCTCGAGCAAGAGTTGGACCATCTGGAGATCATCATTAAGTATAGCGGCCTGGAGTGTCTGGCTCACTGCAGCAATTGGATAGTAGGAATGTCGAATACGGCTTTCCTGAAGTATATGCCGTGCAAGAGCGTACTGCTTTCCCCAGATGGCGGAGTTCAGAAAGGTGCCGAGTACATATGAGTTAAGCCGCAGGTTTTCATCAATGATCCGCTTGTACTCATGGCAGTCAAGCACAGGACGGCCAGTGATGATTTGCGCTTGGAGAAGTGAGTAGTCAAACGATGGCATTTCCTGCCACGCCTCCTGCGACATGAAAAGGAACGGAACGATAGTGATGTGGTGGGCCTTCTGTCGAGCCACTCTACACAAAGCTAGGAGGATCGGGTACCTGGCATGCGAATCCAAAGGTATGTCATCCAAGGCTAAGAGGCGATCCACGAGGGCATTGAGAAACGAAGAGATGTTGGTGTTCCAGGGGTACTGCTGGTGTGGCCGACGAAGCAGGTATGTTGCCATAAAGTCGCTCTGTAACACGCGGGCGATCCCTCGCGTGGTAGGCCTCAGGACTTTACCACCAGCGGAAAAGCGCAAGAGTTCCTCATTCTCGATTACGAGCATGACCTCGTCGTCAAACAGCTCTGAAGATTTGTCAGCACACACGAAGGTTGAGAAAGGCTAAGAAGAAGCCATCGTCATCGTCTGCGTACTGTTCACTTGTCTTATTTTGATAGAGTAACACAGTTCTGTTGCGGTAACAGCGTTATAGATGATGGGGCGGATGAGCTCTAGCGGAAGATCAAGCAGAGTTGGCCCTCTGCGTTGCCGTATCTGTTCCATTTTGAGGTCTCCAATGAGAATGAAGTGGTGAACTGTGCAGAGTGCCCCACGAGACCAGCGTTGCTGAAGGGGGGAAAGAGGATACCCACAGCGGGTTAACAAGGCGCCAGTCGGTTGGCCTCATGCGCCCCACTTAGTTGTGGCGCAGGAGGTGTACGGGGCGGGAAGTATAGGGGGGGCTCTGGAAGAGGGTGTAGGTAACTGTTGTACCTACCTACGGATATTCGGGAAGCCAACCAGATGATGTGCAGCTTGAGATAATGGTAATCATAAGGCTGACTCGGCTGGGAAGGGCAGCCAGTCGTCAATCCTGTTTGATGAGTACTTCCAATCGCTGTATTGGGTGTTTTGGGCAGAATTTGTAATACACCGATTTGTATCTGTCCAGCTTAGATTGCTCGAACGTAAAGCTTCCTACTGGTAGGATCGTAAGTACCTTGCTACACGACACGAGGACTGAACTATTTGTCGCGAGCATAGCTTCCATAGTATTACGAGAGCTCATCATGTAGAGCAGTAGCGCTGTTCCACGCTATGTCTGTTGCTGTCCACCCGTTTTTCGATGCCCCTGGAAGGTTTGCAAAATCATATGTCTGCCTCCTACCCCGTCCTATAGGAGAGTGCTGGACATTGGCTGAAGCAACGTATGAGCGAGGCAGGCTTCGACATATTTGGTGGCAGTAATGGCAGCTAGTAGACGCCCGGGATGATCACATATTTCCCTTTGATCTCATCCTCTCCAAACTTCTGCTTGTACCACTTGCCCCCTGAAACGGCACGAGGGAGCATGGCAAAGAACTCGTTGACCAAGAAGATCCTGGCAGGCGCGCACGATACCCCAGCAGCGATCCAGTATCCGAGCCACTCCACCCATTCCATGAAGTAATGCGGGAAGAGCATGTATCGAAAGAGTCCGTTCTGGGGGACTTCATAATGCTTTTCGACAGTCTGGCCCTGCTTCCGCAGCCTCTCCTGCCGCCTCAGTTCGCCGCGACGGATCTCGCGTAGTTCCTCATCGGAGAAGTAGTTGCCGGTCAGGCCAACGTAAAACACAACCAGTCCGATGGAGAATTGCAGCACTGAGCTCTGAGCTTCCCATTCCTCTTTTGTCGTGGGACCATAAGCGGCCAGCCAGCTGCCGATGGCCGTAGCGTTGCAAAGCTGAAACGCGAGGGCAAACAGCCAGACCAGGATGTGAATCGGAGACATGGAAGGCTGAATGAGGGGAAATAGTAGGGCACGATAGATGTAATGAATGACAAACAGAGCGGCTAGCACCTTGTTCTGCCACGGCAGGTCGGTAATGCCATGTTCAGCCGGGAGCGTCTTCATGATGTATAGCAGAGTGATGAAGCCGGGGGCTTCCATGGTCAACCAGCCAATACGGCCGGGTACGTTCAGTCTGCTCTGGACAGAAGTCTTGCCCATACCATACCATGAGATGAACCATTGGTACGACGCGAACTGGATGTCCAGTCAGGAGTGCTTAGAGCAGACTTGAGGCTGTACCGGACGTGTACTCACAAGAGGCATGAACTGCCACCACCACATTACAGTCTCATAGTTTTGACGGCTAGGCGGAAGCCAGTCCTCGATGATAGCCATATTGGCGGCAGTGTTGGAGTAAAGCGTGCCTGCGTGCTGGTGTGGCACAGGCGCATGAGGTCTGGACGGGCGAACAAGTCAGAGGGGAGAATTAACGCTCCAACTCATGCAAAACCAGTTGGAAATAGAGAAAGGGTTCGACTCATGCAAATTGAAGTCTAAAGAGACAAGACACCACTGGAAAGAGGAGGGAAATTTGGACGGGGATGTCGCACTCACGTTGAGTCTTACTCCCAATTTTGCACATTTCAATAAGTTGCCTGTCACCTGTCAATCTTACTCAGATGAGAGATTGACTGCCCTCGCTGCCAAACTGCCAACTGGCACCTTGCCTTGCTGCTTTGTTAGCGTCATAGCGGGCCGCAGAACCTTATTCTGCGGGGATGATCCGGGGCGATGGGGTGCCCCTTGGACCAAGCCACAGGAGAGCCGAGTCCAGAGCTTGGCGATCAAGGACTGTGGCTAAGCGGATGGTCGGCAATAGATACCTTAGGTATACAAGCAGAGCACCGTTTGTAGGCTCGAAACAGATGCAGGTAGGGGCGCCTCTGCGCCGAATTCTTTTCACTTCAAATGGGAGCCTAGGAGCGAAGGTGTTATGATTGGCCTGATTGAGGGAGGGGGGGATGACGAGGCCCGCCACAGGCAGCACCCAAAACCCCTGGCACCGCCACAGTCAATCAAGCTGCACGGGGTCAAGTCAGCCAGCAGCGAGCTCACTCCTATTCGTACCACTCCTAAAGCTAAGCTCTACATATCTCGGCGCCAGCCCTCCTCCCTCCAAACCAGTATCCTACTTTCTGACTGTTCTGCCTGACGTGCTCGCTGTGAGCGCTCCCTAGGTCTCTTCGCACGTTAGCTGCTCGAGATTGAGTAGCATCTCAGGTGTTGAATTGGGCCTCCCTCGGCTCGGTACTTGCCTATCCTTGATCTACGCCAGGACCCTGCTCCATTGGTGATGACGCAACGCCAAAATACCCGTACATGACCACACTTCTGGTACAACCTCCACCTCAGTGGCCTTGCGCCAGCGTCGCTGGGTCTCTCACAAGGCGCTTTGCGGCCGCTTACCTCCAGCTCCAAGAGCTACTTGCTACTGAGCTTGCTGCGCCGACTCTCGGCCAACACGAGTGCTACCCGTCCTTGCTGACCGAGCACAATGGTCACACGAGAATCACGGTCTGATGAGGGCTCCGTCGATGCCAATGGCCCTCCTCGCACTGATGTACAGAGCACGCAGCGGCAGCCGTGGCAGACTACAGACTCTGAGCTAAACGCGGATGGTGTATGGGACGCTCCGAGCCGCGCAACAGACCCCGCCCCGCGCGGAAATGTCCCAGATCTGCTGCGGCCTGGTGTCGTCTCACAAGGCCCTGGCTACGACCAGGACGAGGAAAACCCGTGGGGCGATGCCAACAAGCCCGTCCTCTTCCAATCTGCGAGCGAGACAACAAGCGCTAAAGTCGAGGACGTGCCTCGAGCGTTGCGCCCAGGTCCAGAACGAGCAGGGACAAACCCTTTCAAGCGAAAACCAATACAGCCGAGCTCGACACAGACCGATGCGACACAATCGTCCGCTGTGGCCCCCGAAACTCCATCACCGATGCCCAACGGCGCCATGTCCCAGTTGCAAATCAATGAGCCCGAGCAAAATACGAACCCCTGGCAACCCGCGCTCGAGGCCTCAAGCTCAACTGGTGCTACTCCCCCACCGCCGTTGCTGGCCGAGCAAGACCTGGGAAAAGACATCTGGGACTCTGGGACTTCCCCGAGGTATCCAGCCGCAGTGCCAGCATCCAACTCCCCTGCGATGCTTTCGGTGCAATCTACAGGCGATTCCCATCCCTGGGACGAGAACCCCGCCAACCCCTCGTTGCCGTCGCTGCCAGAGAGGTCACCGGAGGCTGAGGAGTTCAAGATTGACCAGCACGCGTGGGATGATCTGGGTTCAAACAGCAAGGGCAAACAACGTGCTGCACCGCCGTCGCAGGTCCCCGATGGCTGGAATCTGATCGACTATGAAGCAATGCCAGAAGCCCGGCCCACCTTGTCTAGACAGAGCACATGGGAAAATTTTGAGGATGCCGACGAGGAGAGGCCCAAAGAGGAGCAGCCAGCCGCGGCCGAAGGTGAGGCGCCGATACCACCACCGAGAACGTCAGCTGCGGTGCCACCACCACAACCTCCAAGGCAGTCTGACGAGATACCTCCACCACAACCTCCAAGACCTTCAGATCCAATACCCCCACCGCAGCCCCCGAGACCGGAAACACCAAGCGCAGCGAATAGAACAGAAACCTACCAAATCAAGAACATCAACTGGTTTGATTCCAAGGCCCAGAGCAACCCTAGAAAATCACCCATTCTCATCCAAAATGCGAACGGTCCATGTCCGCTCGTTGCCCTTGTCAATGCGCTCACCCTGTCGACGCCGTCTGAGCAGCCCAGTTCGAACCTGGTGGAGACCTTACGATCCCGTGAACAGATCAGCCTCAATTTTCTCCTCGAAGCCGTTTTTGATGAGCTTATGACTTCTCGTCACACTCATACAGGCACATCATTGCCGGATATGTCGGAACTTTACGCCTTTCTGAAGGGATTGCACACTGGCATGAATGTGAACCCACGTTTCATTCCCTCGGCCGAGGACTCCAACAGCCGCAGTACCGATGCTCCCGGCACATTCGAGAACACCAAAGACATGAAGCTATACGCCACATTTTCCGTTCCCCTAATTCATGGCTGGCTTCCACCCAATAGGGATCCGGCATTTGATGCGCTACGCAGACAAGCATCCTCCTACGAAGATGCATCAAGTGTCATGTTCCGAGAAGAAGAGCTCGAGGATAAGCTCAGTAACTCAGCGGATGGTCTTACGGAGCAAGAACAGCAACTTTATCAAGATATTATTACTATCAGGCATTTCCTTGAAACATCAGCTACCCAACTAACACCCTGGGGTCTTGACGTCGTAACCAATGCCATCAAGCCAGGCGATATTGTAATCCTTTTCCGCAACGACCATTTCTCTACCCTGTACCGCCATCCAAAGACACGACAGCTCTTTACTCTCGTCACTGATGCAGGATACTTAACTCACGATGAGATCGTGTGGGAATCGCTCGTGGATGTTAGAGGCGAACGAGCAGAGTTCTTCTCAGGCGACTTCCGTGTCGTTGGCGGGAACCAACAGCATCGTACCGATAGCGCGCCAAGTAACCGGTACAACGAGACCCAGGGCAGCACCAGCGCTGATACTGGTGCTGGATGGCAAACCGTCCAAAGTCGACGATCACGAAACAATGGGCAAGGCGAAACGAGCCATGGCCCCCCTCAATCACCAGCGCACGAGCAAGAGGACCGCGACTTGGCACTTGCATTGCAACTTCAGGAGGAGGAAGACGAGCGGCATCGTGCGGAACAGGTCGCCCGTCGCCGAGAGAGTCGGCTATCTGAACAGTTCATTGAGCAACAGGGACGGCGGGGCAACTCCTCTGGCTTACAACCATCGGCCAGCAGAGGGGGCGGGGGCGCAAGCCCGGGTGTCGCAGCTGCCAGAACCAGCTCTGCCACCCAGCAGGGCAGCAGACCCGCCCAACAAGTCGTCCGGCCGCTCGTCCCGCCTGCCAACAGGACCCATCGCCCGGCCGACGACGATGTGGACGAAGCGCCCCCGAGTTATGAGCAGGCCTCGAAGGCTACTCCATACGTACCGCCGGCCGGGCACCCGAGCCATCCCGGCAGCAGTGCTGGCAGCTCCCGGTCTCCCAGGAGGGGCGCGCCGCCGCGGAGACAGAGCGGCGCTGCTACTACTACTGCTGCCGCCGCCGCCGCTGGGCCGAGCACGCCGAACGGCAGAGCACGGCCGGGAGGTGTGCCCGTGGCGGCGGGGGCGGCGGCGAGTGCCGTCCCGCCAGCCGGCGCTGGCACTGCCGCGAAGGAACGGGATTGCGTCGTGATGTGAGATTAACGCTGGCTTTTCCGGGGGTACCTGGGACGGAATAGACCTGCTTGAATGGTTGATCGCTTGAATGATTAATTTGGTGCTGTTAGCAAGATCCACAATACCTCTGTATTCCGTGATATGCGCCAATGTGTGTCAATTGCTACTGCACAGGGGCTACACGCAGGCAAGGCATGTATAAGCTGAAATGAGGCGGCGAGAAACACTAGCCACAGACTACATACATACCTGAAGTGTACCTAAGATGATCGAAGGCTGTGCCGGCTCAACAATTGCAACGCTCTCTACGTCCGCCTGCTAGGTGACCGGCGGCGTTTAGTTACTAGCGAAGACGCAATAAGGAGAGAAGCATTTAGTTGACAACTAAACCATGCCCAGTATAACTGTTGGGAAGCAACTCAAAGTGGTGTCTCCTATCGCACCAGCATTTAGTTCAAGATCCTTTTTGGTATATGACTCAATACTGAGCCTTATGCAAAAATACGTTGGTTGTCAACTCAGATAGGGGTAACGGTTAGCAACTACAGGCAGTCTGTAGGAGCATGTGAAACATACCCACCTGGGCTTTACCTTAGGTAGACATCGTCTGACTTTGCACATGTGACTGGTACCTATCTAATGGCTTGAACTCAACTTCGAAACCTCAACGCAGCCAGATCCTCCAGCCGCCTTGACTTTCCTGACTTGATGGTTTAGACCGGATTGCGAGACACATATCGGTCAAACACCTCGAGGCAGCTTCGCGACCCAGCGATGAGATCTGCATTCCAGATTTGTGCGGTGGTAGGAGCAAGGGGAGGTTGAAGAACAATGCTCAAGTAAGTAGGCAGTTGGGTGACTTACTTGGGCGTCAAAGAATAAACCAGTCTCGAGTGGTCATCTTCTCTGCGAGCCGGGCTTTTAAGTCCCTTCTTCAACGAGTGGAGGTGGCAGACATGGCCTTGGCACATCAGTCTTTCTTCTCACTGGACACCCAGAATACATGCAAGGAGGAGAAGAGAGCCCGACTGATTTACAGTCCGCTGGGATGCTTCTTCTACTCGGGTGGGCAAGGCATTAACCCATGGTGTTCTCTCAGCAACGATGGTTGTTTAGAACTATCTAGTAGTGATTTGATATCGCTGATTGTCGAGAACTGACTCGAGCTACCGAGCCCTCCTGACTCCTGCCTCCTCCCTTCCGCCTTCTATTCCTGGGGTATCAATCATGATCAAGGAGTCTCATCGTCATAAGAGTTGGAAGTGCTAACAAGAAAGAACGGGAAAAAAATCTAAAACAACGTCTTTAGAGCGAATGCCCAAGACGCAGCACACCCTCAGAACACCAGGCCTTCACCGTAGACACCCTCCTCAGATAGTCGGTAGATTTCCAGCAGGTGTTTCCGGGGCGGCAGCGACCGCCTCGGCCGTCGATTCGCCATCCATGGCAGCCTTGAGGCCCAGCAAGGCCGTGTCCTCTATGCTGAGGCCGCTGTCGATTGGACCGTCCCCCCCTCCTCCCGGCATCGGCGCCGCGACGTGGCTGTCTTCCGGCTCTTGCTTCACTTGCGGAGGACTGTGCGACTGAGCGGTGGATTGCACAGCCTGGCTCACCTGCGGGGAGAGTGCTGGCGAGGGGTGGTTCTGGGCCGTGGGTGTGAGGGACGGCAGGCTGACGGGCTGCGGCGCAGGAATGACGGGTGGAGGCGCGGGCGCTGTGGCCACGGGCTGGGTGAGGTGTTGTGATGTAGTCGGTGTGCCTGGTTGCGGGCTTGGGTGTGACAGGGCCTGATTTGGCGTGATACTCGGTACCGCTGCACCGGATGGGCTCGGTCTTTGCCCACTGTTGTTCTGAAGACCCCCCGCCAATGCCAATATACCATTAATATGAGCCTGATGCTCTTCCGAGTTCATCCTTGCCTTCTCTTCGGCCTCCTTCCGGGCAGCCTGGGTTGGAGCCCTGGTTTTCAGCTCTCCCGTTACGCACTGCAGATAATACGGCATCTCGGAGTTAGTCTTGAGGAAGAAGAGTTTCAGGTTTCTTGCTTTGTCCTTCAACTGGACTTGGGTACGATCCGCCAGGATGTTGCCCATAGATCCGTTGGGGCCGAAGAGAGACAATATCTGAGACCAATGAGGGCCTTTCACCATGTCGAGCCCCATCATCAGCGCCTTTTCTTCCTCGGGGCTCCAAGGACGGCGGGTGGAATGAGAGCCTTCGCGACGCGCATGGGTCGACGATCGCGCAGCTGCTGCTTGTCGAGCACGTTCGTACAGTGCTGGTGTTGAGTCGGTTTGATGGGGGGGTAAGTGATTATTGGGATTGGGATCTTGATATGGTGAATGCATATTAGCAGCCGGTTGTTGTTGGTACTGGTAATACGGCTCCTGAGACTGCGTTTGCTGGGGTTGGTAGTTATTATGACCCGAAACAGGTTGTGCATTCGGTATCGGCCTGTATTCGGTCGGATTCTCCCCGCCGTTCATCGATGTTGGCTTACCGGCCGGCTGTGATAGAGATAGAGTGGTGGGATGGTATTGGTTCTGCTGTATGCTCTGCAGGGCGAGCATCGTAGCCCTTGAAGCACTTTCGGCAGCTGAAGCCAGATCTGAGGGTAGCTCTGTATCCGCGGATATCTTCGTTCCTCTCGCTTGCTCCGCCGCCTTAGATATATTTTCCAGTAAGAATGCCGACAGGTCGGCCCCTGCATCAGTCGCGTCTCCGGCAGGCTCAGACGCCCTTTGTGCGGCCCTGGATGCTTCCGCAATGGCCGCATCGAGGTCGAAATCACCACCAATGTCATGATCGGCGACCTCATCGGGCATATTCATTTCTGCTTCCCAACTTACTTCGATCTCTCCTGACGCCTGGTTCCTGATTTCATCAATGTGATCATTAATAAACGTGCTTAGACTGTCCAGGAACATCTCATAGTTGAACTGTTTATTCAGTGCGTCTGTAAGAAAGTCAGCATGCAAGAACCCACCTCGAGCCCCAGCCACTTACGGATACTCTCGACAGTGCTCGATTCGCCGAGAAGCATGGCTCTGCGCGCCTCCACAGCCGCAACAAAGTTGCTTTCGGTTTCTGTCAATGGGCTCTCTGGATGACGCGTCTTTAGGGCACACTCAACTCCTGTCACAAGGATATCTTCGAGAAAACGATCTTTGAATTTCCCATGATCGTTCTCCAGAATCCCTAAACAGAGCTGGGTTTTCAGTCCCAAGAACAGCTCGGCCGTGTCTTGTGGCAATGCATGATTTTCAGGAACAAATATCTCCAAGAAATGATTGTGTACGTCTTCGAGAGTAATTTCGTTGGTGCCAAAAATGCTTGCACAAGTGCTTGCAAGGTTGGCGATACGTATGATCTCCCTTGACGGGCCAGAGACGCCCAGTTCCTTAGGATCCAAGAGTATACGGGCACCTGCTCCGGTGGGGGGCAGTGGGAAAAGCTGGCTGCGTTGGAAGCCGAAGCAGGATCTCAAGACGGCGTATTCTTTGGTAATGGGGGAGTCGGGATCGTTGCCCAACGTCGCAATCGTGTCTTCCAGGGTCTGCTCGGATAAGGCGACCAAAATATCTACGGCCTATTGAGGTCTTAGTCGTTTTGCCTTTGCCCTGTTGCCATTTCATTTACGTACCATTTTACTCAGCGTGGGCAGAATATATTTCCGTCGAGTGTAGTCCCGCGGGTTCGTCCAAAGCGACTCCCTTGGCGGCTGCGAATCCTCGATGGGGGACGTTTGCTGCTGCGCCAGAGCTGCTGCAATATCCGCCTCCATAGCAGCCTGCTCCATACTGGCCGGTTCCGTACTCTGAAAGATGTCGGGCGCCGGTACTTCTTCTTGTTCGGCGTGTGGTTGGAATCCTTGCATGGCAGACTCCTCGGCTTCTCTGATGAGTCTGGCAATATCGTCCAAGCCATCATGTACATCAGTCTCCATCTTCATCCTCTTTCCCTCCTGAACATCTTCGTTATGGCTGTCTTCGGACGGTCTGTGTCGTTTCAGAGGGGACTGCGGCGACTTTGGGGGATCGGATTCGAGTATCATGGGATCATCTAATGAAGACTCCGGTTCGTGCTTGATCTCGGGACCTAAGACATCTATGTTTAGCTACGAATCAGGTCTCCCGAGACATGAACACGGGTTATTTCCCATCGCGACACGGAAAACGAGAGTTGACAGCGAGGCGACTCACTCATAGCCGGAGCGGCCATTGCGGCGCTCAAGGCGGCAGCAACGGCCTCTGCGACGTCAGCCATGGTCTATAGAAACATGTGCTACGGCGGCAGCATGGAAAATAACGCAATGCGACAGCAGGGCGTAAGGGACGACCAGCATCGAGGGGCTGGATGACGATGTCTAGACCCTGAGCAGAAACTTTAGGGAAGCAGCGCCGATAAGATGCCCTTATTTTCTGCCCCAAAAGGCTTATCGATATGATACACAAGTCGCGCTTTTGATGCACCCGACCGTGCCACCTACTCACATGGAGCCAGTTACGTAAGGCGGCACTTCCTCTTGGCGGCGGCGCGAAGCCGATGCCATTTGGTGCAACTTTGTTTTTTATTTGACATAACCTCATGGATATGAGTGTCTTGGTACGAACCACGGTTGAACTATTGGGCGAGGTTTCCGTCGTAGGTCTCAACGTCACATAAATACAGTAGTCTTTTTCCGCCGTATTGAGATAAGTAGAACCTGATCTTTGAGCATTGCTTCAAAGCAATAGAGTACCTAAAGTAAGGTTGTTCCTCTGCCTCGCAAGAACGGCGGCGGTACGCTCATCAGCTCCGGACCGACGCCGAAGCCATTCGCACCCTTTTCCCCCGAGGTCGGCGACGGTCCGAGGCCTGTGCGGCCGCGCTTCACAGCCGGGCTGCCGGGCTGCTGTGGTAGCGTTACATCCTCCCACATCCTGCATAGATTCTGCATACATGTTCATTATCAATAATGACATAGCAGTGGACCGGACGATCACGGCAACGATAGGAGGTCACAGGCGCATAGCTCAACTTTTCTCCCTTTCTCAGCGGCAGAGAAGGCGGGCCAGCGGTGACGCACCGGCTGTTATGCCCGAGGCTATGCGAACCTCTTACCGTATATTGGTGTGGCCACTCTCCCTCTCCACCACGGGGGACGCGGGGAAGCGCTAGGTACTGGGGCCGTCCCGGGGGGAACTTGTCCCGGGGGAACTCCGTCTCTGGGGGGGCGGGGCACCTCTCGTACCTTAGAACTGTGACCCGGACTCCGTGCCTTCTACATGTATTTAGTGAAGCTGACCATCATCAACCACCTGCTACGGTTATTACGGTGAAGCTGGCCATCAGCAACCGCCCTCCACGCCTGATATCGAAACTGTATGCGGTGGGTGTGCCAGAGAAACCACCAGTTACACCATGGCGCGGCAGTGTTGTAGACGCTCCTTGATTCCAATTTCTGCAAACCCCTGGACCATAGTAATACCTAAGTAAGAGGTCGTTAAGGGATGCCATCACCTACTGATACCTACTACTGCAAGTTGCCTCCGCTCCGCACCCCATCACACCCGTGGCGACTGGCCCCGGGCTTGCGGAGCTGCTGGCACATGGACATCGAGCGAATCGAGTCCATAATAGGTATGCGCAGTACGCAGTAGTATACAAGCTGGAGCTGCACTTACAGTAGAAAAGTAAGGTACCTACCTACTTCTCATGCCTTCCCTGTCGCTCCAGTCTCCAGATATACTTCCCCAACGAGGTCCTCACTGGCGTCACCTACCCCGCCTTCAAGCTCTCTCTCTCCCCCGACGACTACAAAGACGGCATCGCCCCCATCTCTCCCATTGCCTCCTGACATTCCACACAGAACCCAACGATACCCGTTATCATCCAACGCACTATCACACCCTGGCCATCGTCATCTAGCACCATGCCTTTGGAGATCGAGTTGAAGACGCCGCTCACCGGCAGCTACACCCAGCCCACCGGACTGTAAGTGACCCCCCGCCCCCAGAACATTACAAGCTCGCACCAGTCCCACCAGAACATACCTGACCTCTGTACCTCTCGCGTAGATTCATCAACAATGAGTTCATCGAGGGTGTCGACAAGAAGACATTTGAGGTCATCAACCCCGCCACGGAGGAAGTCATCTGCTCCGTGTGCGAGGCGACGGAGAAGGACATCGACATCGCCGTCGCGGCAGCGCGCAAGGCCTTTGAGGGATCATGGAGGCTCACCACCCCCCAGCAGCGAGGGCTCTACATGAACAAGTTGGCGAACCTGTTGGAGGAGAAGTCGGAGCTGCTCTCCGCCGTTGAGTCGCTGGACAACGGCAAGTCGATCAACATGGCCCGGGGCGATGTCGGAAACGTCATTGGTGTCATCAGATACTACGCTGGCTGGGCCGACAAGATCAGGGGCCAGACCATCGACGTCAACCCCGAGTCTTTCCACTACACCAAACAAGAACCCGTGAGTCTCGGCTTCTGGACGGCGCCCTGTATTGTTGGAAACGTCACTGCTGACTGCATTGTAGCTCGGCGTCTGCGGCCAGATCATTCCGTGGAACTTCCCGCTGCTGATGCTGTCCTGGAAGATCGGACCGGCCCTGGCCACGGGCAACACGGTCGTTCTCAAGACGGCCGAGCAGACGCCGCTCGCCGCTCTGGTGCTTGCCGCCTGCATCAAGGAGGCCGGTTTCCCCCCTGGTGTCCTGAACATTGTGTCGGGCTTCGGCAAGATCGCCGGTGCCGCCATCGCCTCGCACATGGACGTCGACAAGGTTGCCTTTACCGGCTCCACCGTCGTCGGGCGTTCGATCATGAAGGCGGCGGCCGGGTCGAACCTGAAGAAGGTTACGCTCGAGCTCGGTGGAAAGTCGCCCAACATCGTCTTCAACGACGCGGATATCGAGCAGGCCATCTCGTGGGTGAACTTCGGCATCTATTACAACCACGGCCAATGCTGCTGTGCTGGCTCCCGCATCTATGTCCAGGAGGGCATCTATGACAAGTTTATCGAGGCGTTCAAGCAGCGATCGATGAAGAACACAGTCGGCGACCCCTTCGACGAGAAGACCTTCCAGGGCCCACAGATCAGCCAGTTGCAGTTTGACCGGATCATGGGTTATATTGACAGCGGAAAGGAGAGCGGCGCCAAGGTGGAGGTTGGCGGAAAACGCCACGGTAACAAGGGCTACTTCATCGAGCCCACCATATTCAGCAATGTCACTGCCGACATGAAGATCATGCAAGAGGAGATCTTCGGGCCTGTGTGCACCATTGCCAAATTTAAGACCGAGGAGGAGGTCATCAAGATGGGCAACGACACGGCATACGGCCTCGCTGCAGCTGTACACACAAACGACCTCAACACATCCATCCGTGTCAGCAATGGTCTGAAGGCCGGTACCGTCTGGGTCAACTGTAAGTTTTTCCACTTCTTACCAAGCTTGTTCCGCCCCTTGTGTATGTGCTGACGGGCGCGTGCTAGGCTACAATCTCATCCACCAACAGGTGCCCTTCGGCGGGTTCAAGGAGAGTGGAATGGGCCGCGAGCTGGGCGAGCAGGCGTTACTGAATTACACACAGACCAAGGCGGTCGCCATCCGGCTCGGAGGTGCCATGTTCTAAAGACAAGACCCTGGCGCTGCAAAAAGTCGATTATGCTTTGATGGGCTTGCGCATAGGCTATCACCAAGCAGTCGGACGCAACATGACGAGGTTATGACGAGCACGAAGGTACGATTCTGTCGTGGTGGAATTCGGTGAGTAGGTATCCGAAATTGTACGTTTGACGTTTGATGGTATATACACTTAGTCAGATACGGGACACGGATCGAGACGGGGCCTACTGTACACGTGTTTCTGAGCCGGATATCACAGGTGCCCGAATTAATTCAATGTACAGACAAGTTCCTCTGACAGTGCGCAAGTAGCATGGTGAAAATGACCTGTTGATGCATTGATGCAACGGCCGCCCGGGAGTTGCGGTCTGGCGCTCTACATGGCAAACCCACAAGGCCGCCCGCACATTCTGAGAGCAGGGCAGCTCCGTGACGTCTCTCGCTTCCGTACAGCCACCGGCCCTAGTCGCGTGGCCAGCAAAAGTCCTGTCGTGGCCAAGCCAAGGCGCATCCATTCCCCTCGGTTTGCCTGGGCTGGGAGAGCAGCCCGCAGCCCAAGCCGGGCACCGACTTACTACCTGGGCGTCGTGGGCGTCAGCCGGCCTGTCGGCGGCAGGTAGTGTGCCTGCAAACCGGACAGTCGTCCGGCGCGGCAGCAGTAAGCCGCGGCCAGGCTCCAGCGACAAACACCGGGAGAGAAGGCCTAGGCCGGAATAGCAAAGACAGACGGGGAAAGCGCCAGAGGAGAGGCCAGGCTGGTGGCTGGCTGGCTGGCGAGCGCGAGGAGAAGGGAGGCCTCTTATCATCATCATCAGGACGCAGGCAGAAACGTATAGTCAGGGCCGAGCAGGCTGGCGGACGGGGGGAAGCTGACGAAGGATTCGTAAAGTGCACTTCTTATGGCTCCGGAGTCCGACCTACGTACGGACATGTAAGGACTTTTACCTACCTCACCTCTGCTTTGACTTGGCTCGTGAGTACAGGAATAGGCCGCCAAGCTGGCCAGTTTCTCCTACTTCTTGGCAGTGGAAAGGCTCGGAAGGTTGAAGATGGCAAGATTGGGGGCTGGACAGTGAAAGAAGGTCACGATTCAGCCTTGGTGGATGAGGCAGGCTCCGGGATAGGGTCAGCTGGGTGGAGGGCGGCCGGGGGGGGCAGGCGGGCTGTGAGTGGACGCCTAGGCGTTCTTGTCTGCCACTGCTGGGCCCACCAGCCACATGGAAGCCAGCTCAATGGTCCGTGCTCCAAACTCCAAGCTCCCTCTCACGCTGCTTACTAAGAAGGTTCTACGCTACGGATTGCTATGAGATGCCTTTCATCTCACAACTTCGAACTCTAAACTCCGTACTCCGTACACAATTGTACGCATTGCACCTTTACTTACCTCTAATGTTACAGTACGGGCTCTCGACTCTCACACACCAGCGCAGGCTTCACCGAATCCTGCTTCCGCCCGGTTACGTGTCGCTTGGGCATAATAGTCGCGGGTTAAGTGATTCGTTGCCGCCTTGAGACCAATGTCATGGATTGCCTCCCGAATGATTGCCAAACTGTCCACAGATGCCCTCGCCCGTCAGACCTTTGGGGCGTGCGTACCAGGTTGAATAGAGGGCACTGGCGACTTATGGGGCCTGGAGGAGCGTCAATGTTTGCAGCTGTCCCGTCCGGGAATTTACCGGTACCCTTACCTACCCTCACCTTACCTGAACAGCCACCCGGCTGAGCCTCGCTCGCCTCCCGCTGCCTGTCGTCAGAACCCTCTTCTTCTCTCTCTGCCGCCTCTCTAGGACTGCGCTGGCTTGCTCGTCGAGACCCGTGACGCCACGGCCTCGACTCACTTAGGTATCGTCCCTTCATGACACCCCCTTGTCCTCCCGCCGTCCGCATGGGAGGCCTACCTATCAAGAAGTCCCATATGCATCTCATACTTATAGCCTGCCGCATCGGGCTCCGGGCCCAGCTCATCTCAGGCCTGTTCACTCTCCTCATTCGTCTCTGTATCCCTACCTAGCGCGAGCCAAACAAACGCAGAAGATCCTCAACCTCGTTTCCTGATCTAGGTAGTCCACTTGCATCGTCACCGTTACCTGCTTCGCCAAGCCTACCTACCCAGTATCTACTTACCTACCTACCTACCTACCTACCTATCTACCGTCCTCGTCTCTGGGTCCCCCTCCCTCATGCCTGAGTTCGGACGTCGAAACTCCTTCTCCCACCACGACCGCGATCAGTACCACTACCGCCGTCCCCACTTCCGGCCGGCGGCGGCGGCGGCGGCATGCTGCCCCGACGACTGCGCCGGCGTCACGGCCGAGCAGCTGGACGGCCTGCGCGCGCGCCTGGTCCTCGCCGCCGAGGACGGCCTCGCGACGCGGCAGCAGAACCGTGAGCTGCGGCGCGAGAACAAGCGCCTGGCGGCCGCCCACCAGCAGCTGCAAGCCGAGCTCGAGGTCCTGCAGCGCCGGTACCTCGCCCGCAAGGAACAGCTGGCCGCCCGCGAGCGCGCCCTGGCCGAGAGCGTATCCCGGGCGGACTACGAGGAGCAGCGCCGCTACGCCGAGGGGCAGCGCCGCTACGCGCGCCAGCTGTACGACCTGCTGCCGAGCCACATTCGCTATAAGTTCGTGTGAGACCTCGATCGAGGGGAGAAGCTCCTGCTTGCCTTGCCTTGACGACAACCATTTTTTGTTGTCGATCCTCGACGTAGTCGGGGCGGCCCATGGATTTTTCAAAAAGCCGTTGATTTAGCGGAGGACCGACCCGTTTTCGCTGTCAGTCGTCGAAAGCTGGTCTGTGGGTTTTCCAAAGCTTGTGTTGGAGAACTGAGCGGTTGAGTTGAGTCGGGTAGGCCGTCTATCATAGGTACTTGCTTACTCATCCTCCTCACATCTCTGCACGTCGACGCCAACTGACAGTACCTACTTCAGATCATCATTCGCATTGGGTTGGCCTTTTCCTTTTCATCATCACTTGATGCTATCACGCAAGTGAAAATATAGAAGCCAGTGTTTTAAGTTGCGAGGGTTTTACCTGTCTTGCCTGCTCAAGCCAGCTGTGGTGTAGGGATGTGCGGGCAGTGGACTGTCCAGATGCAAACGCGCGCGCGCGCGAGGGGACCACCAACGAGCGACAGGGCAAGGAGGGAGTAGATATCATAATAGAGTAATATACCAGGTATAGACGCCGATAATTAGATCAGAGAGAGCCTGCCAGCCTCCGCCACTTCCATTCCAACTTTAATAATACCTACCTGCGTTTAGCAGACGGGCGACACCCCCTTTTTGTAACCACCTCGTCAATTATACCTCTGTAGGTCAACCGAATTGAGCCCCTGGGTTGAGCGAGCCCCTATTCACCGGCCTGGCCTGAATTTTGTAGGACTCGATTAGACTAAAAAAGCCTCCATCCTTCTTCTGATGATAAGTGGTTGGAATAACCGTCGGGCTAGGAGAAACAATCTCTCTCTTTTTCTTTAACAAAAACAAAAATAAAAATAAAAACCCTTCGGCGGGTTCCCAAAACGGCTGTGCTTCTCTTCCCTCTCTTCTGCGCCATCGACATTTGTGTACCACGCGACATCGACGTCTTCCGTACCGTTGGCACAGCTGACCTCTTCGAGAAAGAAACATACGCCGCAAGGTGGACACGAGATCTCGATGGGATGCAAGATAACTTACACCACATCGTCTTCGCAGCAGTTATTAACTTAGATACTTTTTACTTACTTAACGTACCTAGGTATCCAGTTCTTGCGGTTTACGGGTGGACTAAACAGAGAAGGGTTCGTAGCTCGTTCTACACCCCGTATAAAACTCAAGGACCCAGAGTCCATGATCCTCATCACATTGACATGCCACTGCAGTCAGTCACGTAGAAAACGCAGTACAGGATAAATCTTTGTTTGCCACCGTTTGTGATATAGTATTTACGCCTCGGTAAACGAGATCTCCGCCCATCCCTGCGCCGGGTATATATATCCAGTAGATCCAACGACGTTTTTCAGCTGCCCGGCCCTCTAAGCAGCACCCCTGTCTCATCCCGCCGTTCCGCCTGCCAGGTGGGGAGAAGGGGGCAGAGAAAAAGCAACGACATCACCAACACCTCTTTAACCCGCCCCGGAACCGTGACGTGATAAAAGCTAATATACTTTTCCCTTCCCGCTGTTGTGCCTGCCTCATCCAGCCAAGCTTTTACGTTTTCGTCTACAACAGACAGGCAGACAGGCAGCGGAGCCAGTGGTCTCTTCCGCTCCAGTTTCACGCTCACGCCTATCGATCGCTGCTGCCGCGCCGTTGCTGTTCAGCCGCCGTCGCGTCCCTGCTGTTGCTACTGCTGTTGCTGTTACTGTTGCTGCTGTTGCTGGTGGTGGTAACGAGCACGCTGCCGTCCCTCTTGAGGTTGTACGTTCCGCGCAGGTTGGGGAAGGCCTTGTCGAAGGCGTCGCCGAGGGTCCAGTTCTCGAGGCGGCGCAGGTGCCGCTCGAAGACGGGGTTGATGAGCAGCTCGCCACCGCCTTGGCCGCCGCCGTTTTCTGCAGCGGGGCTCTGCAGCAGCGCGTCCGTGTCCTCGTAGGGCCAGTTGAGCGACACGGTGCTGGTGAAGGGGATGAAGAAGTTGTCGAACAGGTAGGCCGACGGGCTGTACTCGCGCGCCAGCTTCGCGCGCATCTCGGGGAAGGGCAGGTGGTCGACCCAGGCCGGGTGCGCGTGGGCCAGCTGCGCCGACACGGGGCGCGCCCACGCGGGCAGCAGCTCGTAGTTCTCCTGCGTCGGGCTGATCTGCCACCGCATGATCAGGAACATGATGTACAGCACCGCAACCCGCTCCGGCAGCGTGCAGATGCCCGGGAACGTGGCCAGGATGTCGGTGAACACCTTGGACAGCGGGTGCGAGTACGCGCTGTCGGCCGGGTTCAGCAGCGACGAGACCGACGGGTACCGGGGTCCGACGATCTCCTGCGTCGGCACGCCCTCGGCCGCGCGCTGCCGGCGCTCGTGCAGGAAATCCAGAAGTAGATGATCCAGGGGGCAGGTGGGTTCCCCGTTCTTGAGCGAAGGCCCCTGCTCTGGCGCGTAGTCGATGCGCTGGTGGTGCTGCTGCTGCGAGGCGCCACTCATGGCCGATGCGCTACGTGGGGGCGGATACGAGGCTCCGTTCCAGTCGTGCTTCATGGGCAGATGCTGGTAGGCCGGCGTGTCTTGGGGCCCGTTGACGCCCGTCTGCATCCTGTTCACGCGCTGTGAGGGGTCGAGGAGGAAGTCGAGCTTCAGCTGCTCGCCGGCGCCGAGCTCGAGCGTGTGAAGCAGGTCGTGCCGCTGCTGGTTCAACATGCTGACCTGCGTGTTCCTCGGGCTCGGCTGGGCCGATCCCTGGCCACGCCATGAGGTATCTGCCGCCGGCGAGGCAGTGGTCGCGCTGCCGGGCGTCGAGACATTGTGAGCTGAATGCGAGGATGGCGGCGGCGGCGGCGGCTGCGGTGGGGGGGCCGGAGGCGCAAAGGTCGGCACCGGAGAGGCGTAGGCACCTGCAGCTAAGACGGGATCAGTCAGTCATGCCAACCTATGTCATGTTGCTGGACACCACAGCGCGGCCGAGGTGGCCGTGCCAGAGGCTTCCCCCGCAGTTGTGCTCGCTCACCCTGGTGGTTCAAGAAGATGGGCTGGATCAGGGCCATGATGGCGGCTAGGCGGTTCTTGATCTCGGCATTCTCGGCCTCGACAGCCTCCTTCTGCCGTATGACGGCTTGCAGCTCCTGGTAGGGCTGCTGGGACGTGAGATCGCGTATCCGCTGCTCCAGAGTCTCGATCTGATTCTTGGTTCGCTCGCGTATGGCCCGCTGTGCCTCTCGATCTGCAGCACGGTGACGGACATCATTGGTGGTCAGCAAACCGCGTAAGCACGCACGCGTCGGAGGGGGGCGGGGGACCGGACACGGAGCCAGACAGCTCGGCCAGCAGCGGGACACCATCTAGGTAAGTAGGTAGGTATGTGTTAGGGGTCGGGCCGTACCGTTGGCTCTCTTCTTGGCCAGCTGCTCCGGGGTGAGGTTGGCCACACCCCTCGAGCCGGGCCCCGTCCGGCGCCGCTTGGTCCTCTGGTCTTCGGGCCCGTCGGGTCCGCCGGGCTGGGGCGACGAGGCATTCGACGGCGGAGAGTGGGCATCGTGGGGGTGACCGCGCTTGTGGGGACTCGTGGGCTCCCGAGCCAGGGTGGGAGCCTGATGATGAGGAGGAGGAGGAGCAAGAGGCGTCGGAAGAGGAGGAGCACGACGGCCGGCTAGTCCCCTTCCTGCTCCGGCGGCCGAGTTCGCGGCGGTGTTGGTGACAGATTCGGAGCGGTGGGCGGTGGAGGAGGCGTCGGAAGTGGAGGGTGACATATTATATCACTTGGAGAGAGAGGGCCCGAAGGCTTCCAGAAGCAGGCACATATGCACGGCAGAGCGAAGCTGTCACACTCGGTCTCACCATTCCAATTGACTGGCCACCGTCTGCCCACCCAAGCCTGCCTCCACCCGGGAAGGAAATGATGTTTGGGGCTTTCGTGTGGGACAGGACGGGCGGAGCAGCCTATGGGAAGAGGCAGGATGAATCATTACAATGTCGAGAGACGGCGACGGCCACGCGAGAACTCGAGTCAGGCCAGCCAAGAAAAAAAAAAAAGAGGAGCCGGCCGTTCTGGGGTGGTGCGTTTCGGGGTCCGTGCCCGCTGGGGATCGCATCTGTCAGCATCTCAGTGCCGAGCTGCCCTCGTATTTGCTGAGCTTATTGCCCAGTTCCACAGACGGTGGAGATATCCATAAGGTATTCTTCGTACACTACATCCGTACCCGACCTGCTAATAACCTCTCTGCTCGCACATGCTTACACCGATGGTTATGGTCGGCCATGGTCACATTCATCCCGTCTGCACACTGCAGTGCGTCCCGGGAACGTACGTATCGTTCGACGCTGAGGACTTGCCTGTCCTCTCCGGGGACAGATATGTCGGCCATTAGATATCCCTTCCCGAGCGCAGCAGCCCCAAACCCCCTTTTCGCCCATGCACTGGCCGGCCGGCCGACCGACCTTCCTTTCCTTTCCGTCTGATCTAATCTGCAGAGGCGCGCGCGAGCGCCTCGTGCAGATGGGGCGGAAAGCGGTACCTCAGCTGGCTCGTGTAGGTCGTCAGGTCCATGCTGATCTGCTTGAGGTTTTCGCACATCATCCGTCGCGTGCCCTCGTTGCCGCTGAACTGCCCGCTCATCAGCCGCTCGCGCTGCCGGATGCAGCACGTGATCGTCCACATTAGCAGGTTGGGCACGTTGATGGCCACCGTCTGCGACAGGCCCGAGAACTTGGACGCGTAGTGTCGTATCTTGGCCGGGTCGCCATTAGCATCCAGCGGTAAGATCTCAAGACCGCGTATTTTCTGCAGCAGTGTTAGCATGAGTCCAGGTTGGCCCAAATTTGCATGTTCCGGGGGTAAGTGATACTCACGTCCAAAGCCTCGGGCCATTGCCCCGTCTCCACCAGACCCTTGATATCGCTCATCTGCAGCAAGATGTGGCACGCGATCCGGTTCTGCTCCTCGATCTTGGTGTAGAACATCGGATCCTTCTCGTACATCGACATCATGGTAACGGCAAGCTGCACCGGGTCATCGATTGATGCGAGACTCAGGCTGCTGCCGGGCTGAGCTTCCGGTTCCTTGCCGCTGGCCCGCGGCTTGACCGGCATCAGGCGCATGGGGTCTTCACCGATCTCCAGGGATATTGCCTCGCTAAGGGCGCGGCTCACGATCGTCACCACGCTGTCGTAGTCCCCAGCAAGATGGTACAAGAGCACTGCATCGGTGGTCCGGCCGTTGTCGTCTGCAAACCGGGCCGCCTGTAGCGTGACCGTCTTGACAAAGTCATCTTCATGTCGCAGGCCGATGAGAGGGCCACGTTCTTCGATGAGCCCCGTGTTGCGGCGTCCATCCGGCCGTATATCGCCAATCAGCTTGCTGAACTCCCTCGTCTCCAAGACTAGCTCGCGCAGACCAGCATGGCACAGTTCCGCTTGCTGTCGGCCGGCCTCGCCGTGCAGGTCTGCGTTGAGGCAGATCATGGTGAGATAGTCAACTGCTGAAGCAACATCGGCAGCTCGGAAGTCGCGTGTGTAATAGCCCAGCATCCGGCCAAAGCTTAGCTGCGGTTTCGATCGAGAGTCGTAGGACAGGAGGGTATCTGATGTCGTCCAAGGATCCGCAGGCCGGATAAGCCCATAGTACGCGAGCCCGATGGCGAAGTGGATGGCATCGACATACGAGAAGGCGTAGAGATAAGCAACCGCCTGCTCAAACATGCCTGCCAGAACCTGGAGGTAGAAGTACATGCCATAGGTGTTGTTAGTGTCTTCCGAGGGGTTTTTGGGGAAGTGCTTCAACCCTATCTCTCGGATGCTAGCACGAAGATCTTGTAGGCCGTAAGACTCTGCCGCCATCTCGGTCGATCTGTCGTTCTCGCGCGCAAGGTTGAACTGCAGCCAGATCCAGTCCTCGATCTCTGTGTTAAGGTTATCAAGAGTGCGGTTGTTGACATCACACCGTCCCACCACCTTGTAGCAGGCCATGCGGTACGGGTCAATCGAGTTTTCCGGCGCGTTGCGTGCCCGCTGGTTGTATTCGTTGTTGCACCGGTCTTGCAGCTGACGCCTCAACCTCCTCCCGTTGGACACATACTCGAGGAGATAGGACGCAAAGGTACGGTCGATGGTTCGGAAGGCGGTGGATTGCGACTGGACATACTGAGCCGCTTCCTCGATCTTGCCCGACCGCAACAGAAAAAAGACCACAGCCCAGACGAACTCTCCTCCGACTCCTCCGACCTCTCCTCCGACCTCTTGGAGCTCAACGCCGTCCGGGACGAGATCCTTCCGAGCGTTTCGCAATCGCACGTACGCCTTGATCTTGCTGACAACATCGGGGCGGCCACCGAGGTTTGCCTCACGTGGGTATTTGGCAATGACGCTCTCTACCTCGCTGAAGAACTTCTTTTCCAGGAAGCCGGTGGCGCCGGTGAGAATGCGCTTCCGCATCCTCACCGAGCCCGCGGCCGTGTCGCTTGCTTCCAGGTAGTCGTTTTTGAACTGACGCGGAATCGATGTGGCGTCTCCCGCAAACGTCTCGGCCTCTGGGTTCTCGTCGGCGATGGACATGGCGGCATGGTATGCGTCGACGAGCTGCTCCGCGTGCCTATCGCCGGATTTCAGCTCCACCTCTGCAAGCTCGTGCAATATCGGATAAGGCGTGTTCTCGAGCCGGGCCAGGTTGAGTTGGCGGACGCGTGCTGCGAGCTTGCCCTGCTTCTCCCGGGCATGTCTGTCGTCAGAAGCCACGCCACCACTGACCCCCGCTGGGCTCCCTGATGCATTCTCAATGTCTGTGAACTCGGGCTGATGGCTGCCAATCTTGCTTGGAGTTCCAATGACGGACTTCTGGAGGTTGGAGCGCCCGAAAGCACTACCCCTGACGCTGGCGGCGGAGGGCCTCGAGGCCTTTGGATTCCGCCGAGAACGTCCAAACCCGCCCTGCGACTCTCTTCCGGATGAGCCCGCGGCGCCGTCGCCGACCCCATCATCCCTCGTTTTGATGCCGAAGTGCTCATAGATCCGTTTCCTCTGTGCTTCCCACTCCATTGTGATATTATCCTCCAGAAAGTTATCAAACTCCCTGTTGGAGCGCTCCAGCCCGTCAGCAATCATGCTGAGAGTTGTCTTAGTCTGCAGGTTCGCAAGGTATGCTTCCACATCGATATCGGACACGGCGGCACCAGGCGTAGGTCGTTCGGGGCGGGCAGCACCCTGGGTGCTGAAGAACTTGAGGTCTTTCACCGCCGCTCCGGGATCGACGCCGGAAGCTGCGAGCATGTACTGTGCTTTGCTCTGCTGAAGAGGGTCCGCGTGCGGACCCAGCTTGCGCAGACGTTGCCGCAAGTCGCCGAGCCCAAGTTGGAGGCTCGGCAGATCCTCCAGGGGCGACTCTCCCTGGGCCTTTTTCTTGCTCCTAGCGAGGAGACTGTCGAAGTACCCCACCGTGTTACCTTGGGGCGCCGCGCCGGCGTTCGACGGCGCATTCTGCTGAGGCTGGCTGGCCCCGAACATGCTTGCACCGCCCTGGGGCTGCTGGCTCTGGTTTGTAGATGCGCCAAACGGGCCTCCTTGTGTCTGCGTTTGCGCAGGAGCTGCGGCAGAAGCGCCAAAGATACCGCCAGCCTGGGGTTGGGACATGGTCGCTGGCTGAGCGGAATTGCCAAACAGCCCTGTAGTCTGCGGCTGCTGCGTCGTCTGCTGCGCAGACGTGGATGCGCCGAACAGCGAGGATGTCTGGCCAGGTTGGTTCGTGTTTGCATTGGCACCAGTGCTGGCTGGCGCAGGCTGACCGAAGAGGCTCCCTGCAGGCTTCGCAGCTGCCGATAAGCTGCCGAAGAGGGAAGGGGTCGCGGTCGAAGATGTAGCTGCGGCAGCAGGCGTGGAGCCACCGAAGAGGCCGCCGCCACCTCCACTGGCCGGAGCCGTCGACTGCTGCGGGTTGCCGAACAGCGACATGTCGGTAACGCGGGTGGATGCAGTCCGCCGTGAGGAGAAGAAGACTCTCGCGTAGACCTCTTGTGGCCCTCCGAAGGAAAGAGGCAGAGGCCGGGGCGGGTAGTTGGGAGAGGTGACCAGCAATTAGGCAGTGGGTGCACTGGCGAGATTTCCGGCAAGGCTGAAGAAAACAATCAACAAGGCAAGAACAGCCAAGCTTAGGCGCCAGAACTGCACCGCGGGTGCACGGGCCCCACGCGTCTTTCCATCGCGCCAATCCACGTTTGATACTTGAGCACAGACCTTAGGTTGCTACGAAGTACCTACGGAGAGCTTCTACGAACTACAATTCTTGATATCGGATCCGTAATTGCCGTGCAAAATACAGAGTATTCCGTATCGGTGCAGACAATCTCAGACAATCTCGTTGTCGACAGTGAAAGTTGGTCTACTCTTTTCCATTTCACACTTATTGTCTTTGCTCAATGCCAGGGGCTTTTTATAGCAATATCGAGTTCGTGCGCGAATGCAGCATCAGCTCGTTTTATCAACCGAAACGCCATACATCGTCGAGAAAACCTCGAAGACAATCAGAAGAGAGCCCCGTGCTCATACTTGTCCAGGCTTATGACGAAGGCGCCCCCAGACTAAATGTTGACTGTTATCCCTGGCATCAACATCCAGTACAGGCGCCTGTAGCCTGGATAAGTAGACTATCACAGATGCTCAAACCACCCTTGCGCCTCAACCGCCATCTATTTGGCACGACCGTTGGTCCAGTCCGATGTGGCCTGGTCCACTTTGTTGCGGTATTCTTGTTGCGTGCGGCACTGTTCAAGGAACACGTCGTACTTTGCGTCGAGAAGCTTCTTCTCGTTGGCGTTCTTTCCGGGCTTGACCAGCCGTCCAGGCTTGCTCATGCGGTCCATGATGCTCCAGAGATTCTCCGTGTTGCCTTCGGCGTCGGCACTCGCCGCCTTGGCACCGAGCATGGCCGCGCCGTGTACCACGGCTGCGTGTACATAGCGCGGGACTAACACCGGCATGTTGCAAGCCGTCGCGATAAGGTCCATGAGCATGTCGTTCTGGCACTGGCTGCCTGACATGAAGATGGTCTGGATGTTGTGGCCCGAAGTATTCATCGCCTCAATGATCTGTCGCGTCTGCAGCGCGATGAACTCCATGGTGGCGTAATAGTACAGAGCCAGGCCATCGACACTGGAGTCTGGGCTGAGACCGATGACAGAGCCCTTCATGTTGGGATCCGCGACAGGCGAACGGTTGCCCCACAAGTCGCCGTAGAAGAAGAAGTGTCGGCCCAAGTAGGAGACGGTAGGCGCACTACTCTTCTCGGCCAACTCGCGGAGATGGGAATTCATGTAGTCGTAGATGTTCATGTGCATCGCTTCCGCCAACGGCAGCACCTCCTTATGGGCTGGATGGGTCTCGATGACATGACGCAAGAGCTCGCCAGTTGCCGATTGGCCACCCTCGGCCAACCAGAAGCCAGGGATGAGGACGTCGCGGTAGGGTCCCCAGACGCCGTTCACGAACACGGGTTTCTCGGACATGGCCAAGTGGCAAGTCGACGTGCCGGCCACGGCGGCGAGTCGGGTCGAAGCCTGGGCCAAGTCGTTTGCTGGATGCGTCTCGTCTGCGTGACCGTACTCGGTATCGACCTTGGCTCCAACAGTACCGATCCAACCGGCGTACGCATCGATGACGCCGCTGCCGACCGCAATGCCTGAGGGCAAGCCCATCTGCTTGCTGGCAGTGTCGGAGAGGGTGCCGACCAGCTCGCCCGCACTGAGATACCTTCCGTTCTATGGCCAACGTCAGCAATCAGAGCCTGAGTAAATTCGTGAAGAGGATAGAAAAGAAAAAGGGCTCACCACCCCGTCGACCCCTCCCATGCGCTTGAAGTCATCCTTGACTAGGTCTCCCAGGCCAATGGTCTCGTAGAAATCCTCTTGCCAGCCTTTGACGCTACCATCGACGCCAACGGGGACATATCCCTGCTTGCAGACAGTGCTGCAGAAACTGCGGATCTCGTTGCCAGTCGCGAGGTGCGTCAGGGCGTCGGTCAAGTCGTAGAACTTGCAGCGGTCGAAAAGCTCGGGCGGCATGTTGTTCTTCAGCCAGAGAACCTTGGGAATCTCCATCTCTATGCTCATCTTGCCGCCGACGTAGCGCAGCAGGTTGTGGCCAGTGGCATTGATCTTGTCCGTCTCCTCGACAGGGCGGTGGTCGAGCCACAGCACGACGTTGCGGTCGTTGCCATCATTCTCGAAATCGGGCCCGGTCACGGTCATGGGCTCATCGGTATCGTGGGAGAAGACAGCCAGCGAGCATGTCGCGTCGAAGCCAACGCCCTTGATGTGGGAGGTGTCTACCCCCGATTGGTGGACGACTCGCTGTACGCAGTGGCAGATGCAATGCCAGATGTCGGTAGTGGATTGTTCCTGCGTTGCCCAATTAGCCTGAAGTCATTGGAGGTGGCATTTGGAGCTGAGAGTGGTTTCATACATAGTAGCCTTGCTGAGGCTGCCACAGCTTGATCGCTTCCGAGGCCAGGGCCTTGATGTCGCCATCGGAATCGATGAGGCAGGCACGCGCCGAGCCCGTGCCGACGTCAATGCCTATGTAGTAGTCCTGCATCATGGTCAATTGCTGCTGTCCAGGAACTGAGAAGTACGCTTTCGGCAGACAGAGCCCAGAATGAGGTCTTGGAGGAAGAACGGCCGAATTTGGAATTGGCTCCTTGCTCTGTTGCTGTGCAGCCTTTTCTGGGTGTTGCGCAAAAGAGTACTCGGGGAGTGGGCAGCTGACGGGATAAGCCAGGTGGTGGTTGCTGAAGACTCCCAGGCAACCTGAATAGAGTGACGCACATTGTTCTCGAAGTGAATTACGTTACGAGTACTGCCAGTCGGGTTAGAAACCATGGTAACGGACTGTGCGGGATCACGAGGCACGGCAAAGTCAAGGCGAGGTCAGGCGGGCACGAGCAATACAAGGAGGAGGGCTCAGGGAGATGTGTAATCGTGTTCTTGCAAGGGGAAGCAGCTGGGCGATCGCGGGAACTCGAGCGGGAGAGGTCTTTTGTTTGATGTGCCGGTACTCCGTAGCAGTCCTGGAAATCACATCGTGTGCGATACAGGAGCAGGCAAGGTAGTCTTGGGATTACTCAGGCACGGCATGGTACTTTCTCTTCTAACACGAGTGACGAGCCCAGACCACACCTCTGGTCTGCCTGGTCTGGCCACACCGGCCGAGGGCACTCACGGAGCACTCGTCCGAGCAGGAGACGGGATGATCAAAGGGCCAACACCATGGTGCGACTTACTCCATGCCGGGCAGTGAGTGGCCAGAGGCCCCGGAGCTGGCCAGAGACGGCGGCGGGAATGGCCTCGCGGTGCCAGCCACAGTCGTAAGCGAGGGCGGGATGGCACAGGACGAGGGCAACAGGAGTGTTTGGTCCGTCCAATGGTGTGGCGGTATGTGTGTGCTGCTCACCGTCTCACGCGTCTGGATTTTGGGCTGCACGGGCGTGACGGGCTGGACTGCTGCAGGAGGACGACAAGGTAGTAGGTAGCGAGGGTGGGAGGGTATGCAGTAGTAGTGATAGCTCAGAGCTGTTCAAGGTGTTGAGAGAAATCCCACGCCCATTTGACATGGGCTCCGGCACGCACTTAACGGGCAGTCGTTCCCGCCAGCGTTGAGACAGAGCTCCCCGGCACGGGGAGCTATGGCCCTCTGTCGTCACTCACGGCGGGGCAGCGTGGGGTCAGATCTGCTGGCCTGGCCTGCCCCGCTGAGGACCCCTGAAAATCGCCCCTGCCGCCGCTCATCTTTTCTCACCGTCCCATCTTCTCCCCAAGCCGTTTGGCTCTCGTTGGAGCTCTGCCAGTCTGCCCCTCAGCAGCCCTCAGCTCTGCGGCCTGCCCCTCCAGTGTATTCTGCCCTAAGAGGTACCCCATACGCAGCCGATAGCTCTGCCGAAAGCAAAGATCGGTCTGCGCAGTCGGCCATAATCTTTTTTTCTCTGGTGCTGATCTCATACTCGCGACTCATTACAGACCTTGCAGGATGTCAGCCCCACCCAGCACAAAAGGCAGAGACGTCAGGTGGTGGGCATCGTGAAGGATTTGCAGAGCACTGCTTGCCACTCCCCTCGGCAGCCCTCGGTGGTGTAAGCATTGCTGCCCCTGTGCTTATCCCAAGCTCTCCCCGGCGAACACGTGTATGATTTATGGAATCGGGCAATGAAGCTATGCTTCCTTGATCTTGTCATGACAGAGCCGACCAGATAATCCCCATAATACATGCTAGCTATGACTCTGTAGTGCAGCTGATACGTATCATGCCTTGACTCATTGACCTGAGTTGTGACCTTGGCGGCGCGTATAACCAAGTCAGGTCCTTGGAAGTTGGGAGCAGCCTTACAGTTTGGCTGGCAATTAACAGTGATCAGCCAGAGATTGAGAGAGGAAATCAAAGAGTGTGATTTGGTAGTAATAAGGATGATGGAGAGCCTACTCCCAGTCCCCCACCAGAATTTGCTTTTGTACCCCTCAGTGTGCTGCGTGCCTTCCTGTACGGTGTACCTTCCATGACCCAGCTGCCAGTACTTCCGGATAGCTTCGTAAGGCCTCCTTGCTTTCCAAAGCTCCAGGACTAAATGCCTAGGTAGGTAGGTACTTAGGTAGGCATCTCCGAGATACCGTGGGGCAGGGTTTGTAAAGGTCCTTCCCCTCATGTAGCCTTGGGGTTAAGACAAATCGGGTTCACCACTGCGAATGGAGGGAAAACTCTATCGTGGGCTACCAGAACGACGAGGCTATACCAAAAACCGTATACCGTACTATAAGGTGGTGGGGAAAAGAGTACTCCTTATGCAGACCTTACTTTGGCCTGTAACCATACTATAGTATATCTTCAAGTCGGAGTATAAAGTAGGCGGTGATCCCGGTCGATTAGAAATTGGTGGAATTAGACCCCCCATTTTGCACAGTAATCTGTCTAGAAGTCAAAGCTGTTAGACCAGATGGAGAAGAAAATTGAGCGCCAATTATAGCCCAGTATTGCAAGACAAAATCCACATCGTATCATGCTGTTCCAGTCGCGGTAGCTCAGTGGTAGAGCAGCGGACTGCAGAGAGATTGACGCATAGTCAAAAGTAATCGAATTCCGAAGGTCTCCAGTTCAATTCTGGATCGCGACTTTTTGCCTCGTCCTTTGCTGTTCTGATCATGCCCCAATTCTCCTGTTTCTTACTCTCGGCCTCATTCCCGTCTCTCTTGGGAGAGTGGATGATAAAGACAAGTATATGATAACACACATCCTTGGCATGCCTCCTTCTTGCTTTTTAGAACATAATGGGTTTAGTTTGGGTAGGTACATATCACAGACAGCCAACGACGTAGGAGCTATTCATTTCTTTCCGTGTGCCAATGGCAATGGGGTATCTCAATCTAGAAAAATAGCAATAGCGAGAGACTGCGTGCGGCAGTGGGTTGTTTCTCTCACCCACCGGAGGAGACGATGGCGACGACCTCCGTCTCCCCCACCTCCTCCCTTTCTTGCCTCCATCCAGCCATCTCCGCAGATACGAGTGATGGAAGGCGAAGAGCCGGCACATGATGCATCTGCCTGGTCTCCTCCCTGTCTATCGCAGAGTAGGTAGGTAAGTAGGCACTCAGGTAAGCACCCTGCATAAGTGCCACTACCCTCTCTCCCACGAGCTCCCCGTTCTCGCACGCGCGCACGTGCAAACCACCATCACTCACCCATCTCCCTCCCTCTGTCCCTCTATCGGAGCGGTGGCGAAGATCTAGGTGAGCGTATTCGCTCACTCGCTCCCTCCCAGCTCCCCCTCGACCAGGATGACGACCGTCAGGGTGGCCGCGTAGGCCTCGCGAATGGCGCACGCCAGGCTTGATCGCATCGTCCGCCCCGCCGAGCGGCCGGAAGTGTCAGTAGGTTGTTTGTCCGTTGGATTCTTTCTTCGACTCTGAAAACCCGGGCTCTACGGTAGGTTGCCACCGCCCACGCAGAGGAAGAAACGGGGGGAGGTAGTTGGACGCAAGGCTGGGAGGAGAGAAAAGTATGGCGGTAGGGGCCACGACGGAGGGCAGCACCTGCGTGGAAATAGAGGAAGAGGAAGTAAAAATAAGAGGAAGCAGAGGACTTACCACGTGCTTCCGAGATCCGCCACGACGGCGTGCAAGCCCCAGTGCGCGCACCACGCGCGCGCCAGCACCTCGTAGTCGGATTCGCCAAACGCCTTGATGACGAGCACACCCTCCGGGTCGTCGTCCTCCTCGTCGTCTCCATTGTCGTCTTGGTCGTCGTGGTCGTGGTCGTCGTGGTCGTCGTCCTTGTTGTCCCCCGCCCCCTCCCCCTTAGAAGACTCACCGCTCTCCTCCTTCTCCCCGTTCCTCGTCTTTACGTTTCTATGCCGCCGCCGTCGCCGCCCCTGCTGTCGCCGCCTGAGCTGCATCTTGCGCTTTGCCCAGTCGCGCACGTGGACGACCTCGTCGGCGCGCACGGGCGTGTAGGCGTAGTCGAGGAAGAGCGGGTGCGGCCCGCCCGAGCACGGCCACGCGTGCACGAAGCACACGTCGTGCGCCAGGCTCAGCAGCCACGGCTCGCCGTCGATGGCCAGCCGCAGCGACGCGTCGAACCACTGTGGCGGTCCTCCGACTCGCCCTCCTCCTCCTCCTCCTCCTCCTCCGCCGTTGGCGTTGGCGTTGGCGTTGGAGCCGCCGCCGCCCGGAGGGAGCAGCAGCGGCTTCAGTTGCAGCAGCTCGACGCGCACCGTCGCGGCCGCGCCGGCGTCGCCGTCGACGTCGGGCGCCAGCAGCGCGTAGTCGGCCGCTGGGTAGACCTCGGCGGCGGGGCCCAGCGGGTCGGAGCGGCGGCCCATGGCCTCGGCGGCGGCGCGCGGGCTCCCGCTCCCGAGCAGGCGGTCGAGCAGCGGCGGCGGGGGGCGGGCGCGCACGCGGGCGATCTGCGAGCCCGCCAGGTCCGGCGTCGGGCGCGCGGGGCCGACCCAGCCGGCGGCCTCGCGGCACGTCGGCGCCAGCACCTTGCCGACGACGCTGCCCGACGTCCAGTACGTGTGGCTGCCGCGGTACTGGAAGCCGCAGCTGGGGTGCAGGTGCGTCAGCAGCGCCAGGTCGTCGGTCGCCTCGTCCGGGTCCACGTCGACCAGGCTGTTCATCATCAGGAAGGGGAACGTGGGCTGTTGTTACCCGTCCTTGTCAGCGCTCTGCGTGGCAGACGGTAGGTTAAGTATTCAGGATGTCAATTACTTACCCCTGGCAGCACCAGTCCACTGAAGAAGGCCACTGCGATGAATAGAGTCAGCATTTACCCTTGGCAGGTAGATAAACAAGCCTTAGGGTCTCAGGGGCTGTGCAGAGAGGTTGGGCTCCCGCTACTAAATGAAACATCCTTTCAAGTACCCCTGAGTGGCTGAATCCGTCCGAGCATGACTTACTGGCGTGCGAGCTGATAGAGACCAGCGTGTTCTCCTCGCCTCTCTGCTTCAGCGTGTCCACCGTCTCGGCGAGGTTCGGCCACTTCATCATCTGGGCGAACCGCTTGAGCATCTTGGTCTGCCGCTTCCGGAGCTTGAAGCGAAACCGCACCTGGTCGGCGGCCCGGCCGTACTGCTCGACGCGGACGTTGTCGCGCCAGCGCCGCGCGAGGGCCAGGTTCCACTGGATTTTGGGCGGGATCTGGCCGAGGAGCCGCTCCTTGGCGTCGTCGCGGTGCAGGCGCGAGTTGATGCGCAGCTCCAGCTCGAGGCTCAGCAGCAGCTGGTAGAAGAAGCGGAGGTACTGCTCGTGGTTCGCGCCGCTCGTGTCGAAGATGAACTTGGTCACCACCTGGTTCTTGGGCACGGTGAAGTCGATCCAGTCCGGGCCCGAGAGGCACAGGACGAGATCCGTGATCTGCTGCTCCATGCGACGGCGTGGGCTGGACAATGACGAGGACGACGAAGATGACGAAGGGTCCCGCAGGAACCGCCGGTAGAGCTTGTAGAGCGCCTCCTCGCTGTCATCCTCCAGCCCGCCCGTCTCCAGATCCTTGAGCCGATGGAAGACCTGCGACAGCTCAACGGGCCGGGGCACGACGCCGGCATCCCGCAGCGCGATGGTCGGCGGGAGGGCGCTGGAGCGGCTGACCCAGGCATTGAGGGTCACGGTGCCGGGCCGCGCGCCGCACGCGAAGGCCTGGCTCGGCTGCTCGAGCGTCTCCCAAGGGTAGTTGGGCGGGCCGGCGCCGCCCCGGATCCGCAGGGTCGAGAGCTGCGTCATGGCGTCGTGTAGGTCCGCCCCGTCCGTCTCGTCGCCGTGGTTGCCCGCCGTCGTCGCGTACAGGGCGTAGTAGCTGTCAGGGGCATGCGCGACGGCGCGTCGGTGGCCCTTGTGCACCGGGACGCCGCGCGCGATGAGCTCCATGGCCCGACCCAGGGTGAGCTCCTCGGCGCTTGCCATGCCCGACGGCGGCCAGCGCGACAGCGGGGAGGCGGCCTCGTACACGTGGCGGCCGTCGTTCGGCTGCTCCCTGCCTTTTCCCTTGTCTTTCGCGACATGACGAGGACTGCCGTCCTGCCGCCGCGGTGGCCGGCGGTGCTGAACGCTGGCCGCGGGAGGAGGAGGACCAGGATCAGACCGTCGTTCTTTCTCCTACGTAACTCGTGAGCAAGGTTCGCTACGTGCAGATATGCAGGACGAGGGGTGTATGCGCACCAGCTTTGCGCTGCCTCCAGCCTTGCTGCGTGTCCTAAAGAGGCCGTTCCAGAAGCCGGTCTTCTTGGGCTCGGCCATGCTCGATCTGTTGTTTCTCAATGAGACACGGTGTACGGTACGGCCCACCGAGTTTAGTAGTATCAGCTGCCGTAGTCAGTGGACGAGTTGTCCAGGTCCCTCTTATTCATTCTCGTGAGGAGGGCGGAGGCGCGGCACACGCGTTTGAGGCTGTGTGACTGGGCCTGACGCTTGGTGGTTGGCGATTGAAGTCTGAACTTTGACGAGAACAATAGGGTGATAAGGCAATATCAGTGGCCAGTCATATGAATGGCGTTGTTGGCCGTGTACGATTTGGAATGGCCACGTCGGTACTTTGTACTCGGCAAGTACTATTTGTTTGCCAGCGATGACCTGCCTGAAGTTAAGGCAATGGACGAAGAGGTTGGATGCAGCGAATTGATGCGCAAACATGCACGTGGTTTGAGGTTGGATGGAGCGTCCGTCCGGGCCCGATTTCAGGTTGCGTGGCATGTCGGATTTGTACCGTACCGGTATCTTGTTACATGTACAACAGCCGGAAGCTAAGCCTCATTCATGTGCAATACATACAGGTGCCACGATTGCCTGAAAACATATACCTCAGGTAAGTACTTACACCTAGGTGAGTACTATCTCAGCTATACTCCGTAGGCACGCATCCACTACTAGTTAGGGGCGGCCTTGACGTTCTACTTTCACGTTTGCTATCGTCCACATGAACTTCTTACAGGACCGGCAAACGAGTTAATAGGTAGGTACTTACGTACTATCTAGGTACAGCATCTTGTCCGGCACAGACGCCGCCTCCCGCACACAGACGGGCGCCTGTCAAGATGCGGCACGGTATACGGCTCGCCGCTTCATGATGACGTCCAGCAGAGAGTGACCACATTTGTGGTCTACGAGCTCCCCCGAAGTGAGTCACCCCAAGTAAGAAACAACTCTCCCCGGCAAGCAACGAACAGATACCAGTAAAGCAACACGACGAATACCGCCAGCACCAACCATCCTGGTCGCTATGTCCACCGTCGCTTCCTGGGAGACGAAGCTCCGCGCGTCGGACGCATACCAGCGCCCGGAACACCAGCGCCTCATCGGCATCTACGCGCGGCTGCTCGAGGGCACCTCCGCTCCGGACGCGGCCGCCCGCGACGCGGCCGCCGTCCTGGATCCCTGGGTCCAGAGCCACCCGGCCGACATACGCATCCTGGCGGTCTGGGGGGTGCTCTGCAGAGCGGCGCGCGAGTTCGGGAGCGACCCGGAAGCCAGCCGGCGCCTCGTGGACTTCCTCGTCGCCCTCTCCGGGATCAGAGTCGAGCACCACGAGCACGGATTCGAGGTCGTCCTGGCGGGCGGCAATCGCAGATTCTGGGCCGACCTGCCGGGCTTCGCACTCATGTTCAGGGAGTACGGGATCTGTAAGTCAAGTCTTTGCTGTTCGCCCCCTGCCTCCCTCCCTTCAAGCTTCCAAAAGTCTGGGGAAACAGAGAGAGACAAGAGACAGATACAGCCTGCTGCTGCGTCTGCTGCTACTGCTGCTGCTGCTGACGACGGCCCCGCGCACGCACTCTCCAAGACGTCGAGGCCGACGAGGACATGGAGTCTCTCAGCGAGTGGCTTGCCCAGCAGACCCCCTACCTGAACGCGACCTCCTTCGCGGCCACATGCATCACCCACGCGCCCGATGCCATGTTCCGCGGCACGGAGCACCACGTCAAGCCGTGCATGGCGGAGGCCACGGACGTGGACGTGGAGGACTCCCACCCCCCCTCGGCCTCGCCGCGCGACCGGACGGCCGTGTACGTGCCCGCGGCGGCCGCGTGGATCTCCATCGCCGGGCCGGCGCTTTACGAGCTCTGCCGCAGCAGCGGCGACGCGGGGTCGCTGGAGGAGCGCTTCAGCCTGGAGGGGGACTGGCGGGCGTGGAGGGACGGGCTCGGCCGCGTCGCGGCGTGCGACCAGGTGAGCGCGGAGATCCGCGAGACTGCTCGCGGGGCGCGGGACAGGATGGTCGCTATCGAGGAGGGACGGGCTTGAGTCGTCAATAACGTCGCCTAGCTACTACTTAGGTGGGCAATGTTAAAGACGTCGAAATCGACCCTTTACTTGGTTACCTCGTCATACTAGTACTATAAAGAGCTAAACTAATGGAATCTACTATACAGTAGGCGCTTTATATAGGAGCAAGGCATCCAGTGAACATATCGTCTTGAACATAAAATACTTTGATATGAGGCTGGCCTCTTACACAGCATTATCTACCTATCTACGGAGTACCACCTACAGGTAGAGGATTCTTACCCATCCGGCACACCTCAAGTATGATACAAACAGACTGAACCGGCCTGCCAGTGATTGCACACTTCTGCCGTGTAGCAGTTACTACTACTAGTACAATGAGACCACTCTGCCGCAAGTGACCACGGCCACGTCCCCACGACACGTCGTATTGTCTCTTCGGCCATAGCCGTCGCAGAATTTATCCTAGACTTAATCACCCTCCCGGTTCGCCTCATAGGAGCTCGCCTATAATTGCTTGCCTGGTCGCATTCAGCTGCTCGTCGTCATCGAACCTCGCAATCGCCGCCCGGTACTGCGCAAACACCGTGTCAGCCCACTCACTTACTCGCACGTACTCACTCACCCACTTACTCACAGCGGCATGGAAAGCCGCTATTTCACGTGGAGACTAGGTAGACACGAAACACGGGAAAGAGGAAGAAGAAGGAAAGCTTACCGCAAACACAAAGTTGAGCACCAGCGCCACGATGAGCGCGACGCTGACGGCCAGGGGCCCGACCCGGTTGTCAAAGTCCTTGCCGCTGCGGTCGCGGATCATGCCGCGGCGGCGGTGCAGCATGAAGTAGCCCCAGGCGCCGGCCAGGATGGCGATGACGATGTACGCGATGCCCATGCACTCGGCCACCAGGTCCTCGCCCGCGGCGGTGTAGAGGCTCAGCGCGAGCGTGCCCAGCAGCACGCAGATGTGCTGCCACTTGAGGAAGGTCCGCTCGTTGGCCAGCCACACCTTGGGCTCGATCTGCAGCGGCCCGGCGTTCTTGATCCACACCCGCGGCTCCGTCACGCCCTCGGGCAGCTGCTGCGCCTTCTGCCGCTTCGCCCGCGCGTACCGGCTGACCGAGAAGCTGGGCAGCACCGACGAGAGCGTGCCGTAGTTGCGCCGCTCCCGACCGGCCGACTGCTCCCCCTCCGCGGCCCCGTCCTCGTCCTCCGGCTCGTCGGCTTGTCTGCCGTGCTCGGACCCAGACTGGGTCCTGGCGTCGGCCGCCGCTCGCTCGGACAGGTAAGACTTGCCGATGGGTGAGGTGGCAGCCGGTATGTACGAGTCGAGCTTGGCACTTGTGCCCAGGAAGCTCCCGACCACCTGCGCGTCCTCCGCCTGCCGCGCTTTCCTCTGCTCTTCTGCGTCATGGGCCGTCTGCGGGTCCTTGCGAATGTCCGTCTCCAGGTCGCTCAGCCAGAACGGTAGGTTGTTGACGTAGTCGTCAAACAGAGACGCTACTCCATGGACGAACTTAGAGAATCGCGGGGATGCATGCACAAGGTGAGACGCCATCAGGTCTTCTATCCATCTGAGGCGTTTGCGACCTTCTTGTTCCTTCAGCTTGATCTCCAGCACGGCAAAGGGAAACCTCGACACCTCGCCTTGATTCAGGTTAGAGAACGGGTATGTCATGTTGTGATTGTCAATATCCGTCCGATGCCACTCCTCAGGCTTTCGACAGGGCCGGGAAGGATCCAGGATGTCTTCCCGCATAAAGGCGATGTCGGTATCGATCAGGATCCTGACACGGTCGTCCGACGGCTTCTGGAATGCCGTTCGCGTGTAGTTGGCGCGCAAGGTAGGCTCGAGCTTCTTGTCGAGAATAAATCCCTGAATTTCTTCTGTCGTGGTCTTGAAGGAGTTGATCGACTCGGCCAACTGCCCTTGTCTTTCCATCTTCTCGATGCTCTTTTCCATTTTGTACTCCCCGTCAAGGAATTGTTTTATGTACTTAGGTTTGATGGGGAATTCCTTCTCCTCGCTGCTCCCGTTTTCGTAGATGGTCTTCTGCTCAAGCACCACGTTGGGCTTCGCGCTCAGTTGTCCGTACCAGCGTAGTCGCACCGACGAGGCATCGACCTGCCTGTCAACCTTCTTTCCGTACAGATCGAATTTGGAGTTGTCGAAATACAGAGACGTAATCTTTGGGTCTTGGTTGCCATCCAACTCCTTGGCCGACTGCTGACTGTAGACAAGGGCAGGGAGGTGTCGGAGGATGGTCGTTTTCACCTCGAGCAGATTTTCGGGGTGCACCCAGACTGATGTTCCTGATGAGCCACAGAGAGTCAGACTTGGATAAGCTGTACTTACATTTGTGAGCCGTGTAGACCTCCCCATTGCGGACTTCGCCCTGCTGCTCCATAATCGGCGGCTGCTGCTGCATGCCCTCGTCGAGGTTTTGGTTTATGGCATAGTAGACGAGAGACAGCTTGGCAAGAATGGGCGAGTAGAGCTGTTCCGAGTTGAAGCCATGCTGCGACAGGCTTACTCTCATCATGGGGCGGACCTTGTAGCGGTCGCCGCGCTTCCGGTCGTGCTTCTTGACGATCTTGAGGAAGCCGGTGTAGTTGATACTGCTGTACCTCTTGAGCTGGTTCACATCGTTAGTGATCGAATCCAGCTCGGTCCGAATCTCTCTGATGCGGCCGTCGGAGATCTGGCCCTTTTGTGTGCTGTCCGAGGGCGTCATTTCTCTCAACTGCTCGAAGGCGGCGTCCGCACGCTGCTTCAGGGCGGCGAGGGTCTTTGCATGAAATTCAGCGACCCTCTCGAGCTGGCGGTTGAAGATCTCCTCGCAGAAGCGCGTCTCATCCTCTTCTGTCCACGGCACATCGTCGTCCTCACTCGCGTCCTCCCGCAGCATGGTTTTCAGCTTGCCGTAGTCGATGTAGTATTCCGTCCATGGCGAGTACATAGACTCGCGAAGAGTCCTGCCGAAACGCATCTTGCAAGTCTCACAGCAATTCGTTGAGCAATACAAGTTGAGAGATGTCGTCTAAGCAAGCATAGCTCAGCCTCGGACGTGGAGCGGGCGAAGCGAGGCTATCTGCTGCGACTACGCGCAAGCCAAAGCAACGATAGTGCACCGGTGACTAACTGGACGTGATATGATACATAGAAAAGCCGCACCGAGTCGATGAAGAAGCCGTCGTGTCGTCGATGTTTGCAGAAAAACAAACCCAGGCCTAGATGGAGCTCACGAGAAGCTATTTCGTCACTCCAGTTGCCGCGCTAGAGCAACTCCGATAAGACGATACAAACCCCCACCCGGGAAGGCCCAACCAGACGACGCCTCACCGCACGTGAGGCCCCTGGTAACAAGGGTCTACCCTCATAGAGTAATTACCTGTGGTGGATCGAGAAGAAAGCACAGCACAACTTTTCGGTCCATGTCAACACAGCTGTACGGAGTACCGTAGGTTGAGAGAGAAAATTGCGACTCTTCCGCGGGGATGTTGGTGACTGAAGTCGCGTTTTCAATTACCCCCCACTGTAGCCGGGCTGCATCCTCATACCATAGACCAAGCCATTGGCCAATCAGGCCTCATAATTGGTTTTGCGCAGTGCCAGTAGTACCTAGTAGTATCTCACTGCATACAGTAGTACTACGATGAATTATCATAATGTTTGATACCTCTACGTGGTGGTACTGCTGCTTTCTGCTGCCTCAGCTTTAATATCTTGAGTCTTCTAGGTACAATGCAAAGCCTAGAGGATTCTAGCACGCCAGAGGTCGGTTAGGCATCAGCTCGGTACCGGTACGGCTTCGAAGCGCATAGCAGATCAGTCTCCGAGTACGAATATCCAATGGGATTTGATCAGTTACAGCCGGTAAAACGGCTATAGCACGGTTGTAGTTATCTAAGGTTGCATGTGCTGCAAGCTATCTACTGTTTCTCATGAGCTTCAATGAGCCCATAGGATTGGGATACGGTCTGGCCAGTTGGACGGATGCCGTAGAAGCCTAATAGTCGTGCTTATAGACTTGTTGAGGTAGCTTCTTCTCTACTACACTCGCCCTGACAGCCCGCGCTCAGACACGTTCATGAGCGCCTCAAATGAGCACCATTTACCTGTATCTATTGCAAATGTTGCGAGATTCGAATATGTGTCCGAGGATGTCATGTGAAGATGGGTGAATGACTGGCCAGTTTGCGCTCTACGCAGATTGCCCGACTGGGGACGATTTTGTCCGTGACAGCGAGAGATGAATCTGCTTAAATCCGCCCAGGAACCAACGGATAGACTGTGATTCGCATGCCAGGCAGCGAGAACCACCAGAATCAGGACTTCTTGTCAGAGTCAAGACTTCCATCACATGAGGTACCCTTCTCTGCTACCGGTAATTCAGAGAATTTGTGGGCACCTGCAATGCAGGGCAGCCACGAAACGTTACCAGGCGCCAGGCTCGGACGCCAAGGTAAGAATCGCATGAGACAGGCTTACGGTGCGAGTGAGTATGATTCTTACAAAGTCCCTCATTCTAAATACCTCGAAAGTTGAAAAGGTACATGCGACGGTGCGCAGCAGTTGACAACCAGGCTGCAAGGAATATGATAATAAATTGGGCCGACCTACTTCGTACGTGCGGGGTGGCATAGAAACATGTGATTTGCAGAGACTCCAGAGTCTCGACAAGTTGACAAACCATCCTCCATCTTCGTTCTTATTCATTATTACGCGCTACAGATTCTGATAATTCAGCCCAAGTATTACTCCGTAACCCCGAACACACCCTGCTTCGCTGGGCTACGGGGCCGGTGCCGGCTCGATTGTCGATTGCTACCCAGTGGCAGACCCTGAAATGCTGATCAACCCCTCACAACCCGAGGTTGCTTCCACCTCTGCATATCCCACGCTGCTGTACGAACGTACGGTACTACTCGCAGAGAAAGCTTGGGCCGCCGTGTCCTCCGCTCCGCATGGGGGCGCGGTATGGGGGCGCACAACTGCACTCGCCTGCTCACAAGACCACGGGCGCGCTGACCGCCGAGCTGACCGGTCGGCGTGCCGCCGCCCTGGTTTTCATCAGGTAATGGGAACAAAGTCCTCCTACATCGCAGGCCGACCCTCATTTGGCTCTCCTCGACCGAGTCCAACAAGGCTTGTGAAACCCCGTGTTCTTCGGCCGCGTCCGGACAGCTGAACCCAGGCCTACGTGGCTCGACACGCGGGAGAAATCGGAACGCGAAGAGGAGCCAAAATCCCATGCCGGCGGACTGAGATAATAACTGGGGCTTGAACCCGCTCCGCTCTTTCGGCGCAGCCCGGCGCAGCCCGGCGCTCCCCTCCCCCACCAACTCTCTGAGCAGACTCACAGCCGAAGCCGACCCAGCACAGCCCAGGCCCGGCCAGTGAAGCCGAGTGGCCATTCGATTCACCGATCTCGCTCCAAAACTCCCATGCTACGGTAGAGACTAGAGCCCAAATCTCCGCGGATCCCAGGCTGCCGGCCAAGTGTAATGCGGCGCTGGTATCGACGAAACATGCAAATCGGTGCTACGTGGGAGTACGGGGAGAAGGGGATGAGCGCCGCAACCAATACCATCTCCAGGTGGCAGTCTACACATTTTAAGAGTCCATAGAGTCTATGCTGCTGCACTAAACGCGGCTCTAGGCTTCCGAGCAGATCCGGGACTGCATGCTACTACCGGTAGAACGGAGTTCTATCTACTTCAGTCTAGAGAGCAGGCTATGTATTCATACGTACCGTAGGCCATTGACAGGAAGAACTAGGCAATTCCACGGTCTGTCACCCTGACTCGCCCTGCTTGGCTACCCCTCGGTGAAGCACAAGTGTTGTGTATTGGCGCAAAACACGACAGATGGCAAACAATAGATGACGGAGAATGCGCGGGGACGATGGCTATTTTGAACGTGATGCTCCTGTGGGAGGTCACGGGGCCAGTATAAACCCAGGTTTGATACCCTGGCCATGTAACATCGATACCCCATTCTCTCGGATGCAGGTCAAGGCGCGGGTGAGGTGGCATTTACCAGTACATATCGCAGGGTCTAGAACCACTTGTTGCTAGCGATCTCTGGACGTGGGCCTTGTCGGGAGGCGGGCCGTACAATCTCGTGCAGTGAGTAGCCGTCCGGCCATGTGGGAATACAGTAAGTCCCTTCCCAGACCTCTTAAGGGGGTGAGCAGGAGACAACTGGTAGTACCGGTAGGATCTGCAGCATAGGACATGAAGAGGCCGTATCTTTCAGCGACACAATTCCGACACCGTGCCTCAGTCACCAGCAGTCTTGGAGGTGCCGCTCCGACAGTCTAGTCCCGCGGGTGCTGAGGCTTATGATCGGGACTGGCCGATGCGCGAGCGGCGAAACCCACAGAGGCGACATCGGACTTGGGTTGTGGCCTCTACCACTTCGTAGCACTGAGCTTATTGGCGGAACTGCGCAACTTCATCCAGTCTCGGCTGACAACCGGCCTGCTGGCTCCCAGTGGCTCTCTTCCCACTCGCTTCCCAGTAATTCGTACTTCGTATGGTCTTGATCTTGCAGTTGGTGCCTTGCGGCCCTTATTACCACGGGCGCATGCAAAGTCTCTGTGGGGTACGTTCGGTCCGGGCTCCTGCTGACTGGGGACCCCTTGTTGTTGCAGACTGCTTAGTTTGTGGGCTAACGGGATGCCAGGGTCAGACGGCTCCGATCAACGGCTTCCACAGAAAACAATTGCTTGATATCATTACCATGTATCAAAGGTCCACGGGATGAAAACCCCATGTTGCTTGTGAGCGAATCCCTCTTATGAATTCGGGAGTCGAGAATGCGCTCTACACAGGATCCCCATCCAGTATAGCCGGTAATACTTGTTCCATCCACCATGAACAGTCGAAGAAGCATTGTGAAGAGCCGTTGCGCAAGGTCTCTCTCTAGAATGAGCGAATTTGCTTGCAGATTGTGAGCTGGCAAATGATCCAGGAAGGATGCCTCTGTTCATTGGAATAGGGATTGAAGTAGGTACTGAAGGGTTCCTGGATAGACGGTCGACCCATCACACGTTCACAGCTGCAAGCAAACTGTTTGAATGGATGCAAGCGATCTCAGCGATGTCATGTAGATGCATCCATCTGCACCAGAGTCAGACGAGCGCGCTATTTTCTCGCGTTAGCAGAATACCGCAGCAACTGTTCAGACCCCTGTCCCCAGAGCGACCAATCAGCAGAGTGCATTTGCCAATGCTCAACTCCTTTTGGGCAGTGATTCGAGCTCTGGCAACGTCACCAAGTCTAGCTAGAACTCACTAGCCGCTGGCGACCTTAGTAGCCGCAGCCAATGGGAGACAACCAAGCCCAGGGTCCAGCAGACAAACGTGCATTTTTTTCGTTTTTTTGCCCGATGCGCCTCTGTGCTGCAGTGTTGCGGTACTCTGTACCCCCCCACCCCCCACTCACTGCCTGCCTCGACCGGCGCGCTGGAGGCAGTGGAGGTCGGAGGAGACCATGGAGGGGAGAGAAGAGCCGGAGAAGAGGAGGAGGGCCGATCTGCTACACCATGCCCAGACAGTTCCATAGTGCGAATATTTGCTGGTGCGCGCGACTCCGCGAGCTTTCTCTGTGATTCCCGTCTCCCTCCTCGGATATCGTGTGGACGCCGGGCTCCTCTCTTTCTCAGATCCATCCAGACTATCCGTCCATCCCTCCGTCCATCTGCCCACCCATAAAAGCTAGGCCGTCGCCACACCTCTCTTGACTCGTCTCTCTCCCTCCTCTTTTCCCTTCTCTTGCCAGACCACCCCGCGAAACCCTCGGTCCTTCGCAGTGAAGAAATAACGACGCCGCAATCGCCGAGCTGTAGACTCCTCCCCCGTCCAAGTGCATATCTCGAGGCTCGTGTACGAACTCCAGCTCTGTAAGTACACCAAGCACATGCTCCCATCCTTCCTCAGCACACAAGCCCAGCACACACGCACGCCCAGCACACACGCACGCCCAGCACACGATACACTGGAATACCACTGGACGTTTTCGGCGGACGAGGCGGCGATCGGGAGCAGCGGAACCGGAACCGGAACCGACGGGGACGAACACTGCACCCACCAGCCAACAGTGGGATGTGCTCTGGCCGACATATCAATGGAAACTGGCGCATTCCGCCCAGCAGATGCGATGCGCGCCCCTACAGATGCAGAGACCCTGGTTGTTCTTATGGACGACTGAGCCATCGCACACGTATCTCGGCTACACGGGATGACGGAGAGGCAGAGGCAATATGCATCATGAGGTCGCGCGACAGCGTGTCAGATGCAACCTCGTTAGCCGCAGGGCTGCACTCTTTGGACCCTGCAATTGGCCGCGCTGATAGAGCTCCCCACGCTGCCCCGGACTGTTGCGCTCGCGACCTGATTCGACCGAGCTGGCTGTTCTCATGCGGGCGGCCTGTCATTCCACCTCTGGCGTTCTGAGGCCGCAGAGCTTGCTTGTGATAGCTGTGGTGAATCCTAAAAACGACGATGGAGGCGCTACTACGTGTCACGATCTGCGGCCTATAGCGCTCGAGGACGAGAATGGACAGGGCCCAATGTGCGACCTCATAGGAGAGGGGTCTCAGGAAAAGCGCGCGAAAAGAGAGATGCTTCACCAAGAGTCGTCTCCGTTGACGCGTCCACCATTATCACATGGCTGCTCCACCTGGAACAAAGAGCCACAATCGCCACAATCCTGGAGGCTGGGAGCAAGAGGGCATCTGAAGAGGGAGAGAAAAGTCTAAACGCGTGCCTGGCTTGAGCTAAAAGGAGTGCGCCTATCACCCCGCACGCATTCCAGGAGACGAATTATTTTCAACACCCCCCCAGCATTTGGAGCTCTGGACCACATGCACAACACACCACACCACACCTCGCCCGTCCTAATACACTTATCGCACCCGAGTACTTACCATACTGACTTCATTATTCTATCTGTCCAGGCTTGACGTTCGAGCGGCGTTCGCTGCTCCTACAAAGTTCTCATCACATACAGTCGCTGCGTCTGCAGATTCCTGGGACCTCCGACCGATCCTACGTATACCGTCAGGACCTACCACCTTCTTGCCTGACATGGGCCTGCCCGCCGAGTTCGACGACAGACAAACCCAGATCGAATCCGAGGGCGAAGCCTACCACCCCTATGACTACCAGACCGAGAACAATGGCTCGTGGGCTGGCGCCTTGCCGGTGAAGCAGTATGTCCAGCAGCATGAAGCATATCTGCGGCACGACATGAGCTAACGTAGTTGAAACAGGGGATTGTACGATCCCAGCTTGGAGAAAGATGCCTGTGGTGTCGGCTTTGCCTGGTAGGATTACCATTCCCCTCGAAACTGGACGCTATTGCTAACTTACCAGCCATATTAAGGGCAAGGCAAGCCACAAGATTGTGAGCGATGGTAAGTCAGGCCGAGTTCACGAGAACGTTAAAACTTGTTCAGCAGCTTACCGCTGGTAGCACGAAACCTCCTCTGCAACATGACCCATCGCGGGGCGGTGGGATCTGATGCTCGTGATGGTGACGGCGCCGGTGTCATGACCTCCATTCCCCACCGATTCTTCGTGAAGAACTTCGAGAAGGAGGAGGGTATCGTACTGCCCCCTCTCGGCCAATACGCAGTGGGAAACCTCTTCTTCAAGCCGGATGAGGAGACACTGCAGGAATCCCAGCGGCAGTTGGAAGACATTGCCGAGTCGCTAGGTCTGAGAGTCTTAGGATGGCGAGAGCCTCCCGTGGACTCTACTCTCCTCGGGCCTGCAGCTGCTTCGCGTGAGCCCATCATCAGGCAGCCGTTTGTTGTTCTGGCCTCTGCCTATGGCTCCGGGAATGCCCCTGAAATGACGGACCCCGAGAAATTCGACGAGCGGCTATTCGAGAGACAGCTCTACGTACTTCGCAAGCGTGCTACTCACACCATCGGCCTCCAGAACTGGTTCTACTTGTGTTCTCTGTCCAACAAGAACATCGTCTACAAGGGCCAGCTTGCCCCCAGCCAGGTCTACTCCTACTACCATGATCTGGTCAATGCCGATTTCCAAGCCCATTTTGCCCTTGTGCACTCTCGCTTTTCTACCAACACGTTCCCGTCATGGGATCGTGCTCAGCCTCTTCGGTGGGCTGCCCACAACGGTACGTGCAAGCGAGCGCTTTTGCTTGAGTTGGGGAGGTGCTGACAAGCAGTCCAGGTGAGATCAACACGCTCCGTGGAAACAAGAACTGGATGCGCGCCCGAGAGGGTGTCATGCAGTCGGACATTTTTGGCGACGAGCTCGAGCATCTGTACCCTATTGTCGAGGACGGCGGTTCCGATTCTGCTGCTTTTGACAATGTGCTGGAGCTGCTTACGATTAACGGTGTCCTTTCACTGCCGGAAGCCGTCATGTTGATGGTGCCGGAAGCATGGCAAGGCAATACCTCCATGGACCCCAAGAAGGCTGCTTTCTATGAATGGGCCGCCTGCCAGATGGAGCCATGGGATGGGCCAGCTCTCTTTACATTTGCCGACGGCCGGTTCTGCGGCGCGAACTTGGATCGCAATGGCCTTCGACCTTGCCGTTATTATATTATGGACGATGACCGTATTATATGCGCCTCGGAAGTCGGTACTATACACGTTGAGCCTGAGCAGGTTATTCAAAAGGGACGTCTGCAACCCGGCCGCATGCTTCTTGTTGACACCCAAGCTGGGCGTCTCATTGACGACTCGGAACTGAAATCAGCTGTCGCAAACCGCAATGACTTCCGCTCATGGCTCGACAACGAGCTCATCTCACTGCCCAAGGTCCTCAGCGACGCTTCACAGGTCTCGGGGCTGGATATATCTGCCAAGCCCAATACCACGCCTGTCCAGCAAGACCCCTTCTTGTTGGCATTTGGCTACACCTATGAACAAGTTAGTCTTCTGCTGGGACCAATGGCGACGGACGAGAAAGAGGCATTAGGATCCATGGGGAATGATGCGCCTTTGGCATGTCTATCGGAAGCTCCTCGCCTGCTGTACGACTACTTCCGCCAGCTTTTCGCCCAGGTCACCAACCCTCCCATCGATCCTATCCGCGAGTCCATAGTCATGTCTCTGGATTGCTATGTCGGGCCACAGGGCAACCTGCTGGAGATGGACCGCTCGCAATGCGGTCGCCTGCTGCTCCCAAGTCCGATTCTCTCCATTCCCGAGTTCAACGCCCTGAACAATATGTCTTCTGCGTATCCCGAGTGGACGGTCAAGACCATTGATCTGACTTTTCCCAAGAAGGAAGGAGTCGATGGATACATGAAGCATCTTGACTTCATCTGCCAGGAGGCCACGGCGGCTATTGAAGCCAGGGACCGGATCATCGTTCTGTCTGACCGCAAGACCTCGGCGGATCGCGTAGCTGTCTCCGCTTTGTTGGCTTCTGGTATGGTCCACCACCATCTCGTCGCCAACAAATGGCGGTCTATGGCTGCGATCGTTGTCGAGACCGCGGAGGCTCGGGAGGTCCACCACATGTGTGTACTGCTAGGTTACGGCGCGGATGCTGTGAACCCGTACCTGGCGATGGAGTGCATCTTGAAGCTCAACCACCAGGGCTTGATCCGAAAGAAGCTTTCTGATGATACTCTAATTGCCAACTACAAGCACTCGCTGGACGGCGGAATTCTCAAAGTCATGAGCAAGATGGGTATTTCGACACTGGCCAGCTACAAGGGGGCTCAGATCTTTGAGGCCTTGGGTATCGACGAGCAGGTTGTTGAACGATCCTTCAGGGGTACTGCTTCTCGTATCCAAGGTGTCACATTTGAGATCATCGCCGAGGATGCTTTCCGTTTCCACGAGCGCGGCTTCCCCTCCCGGTATACCGTTGATATTCCTGGACTGCCAGAATCCGGCGAATACCACTGGCGTGACGGTGGAGAGGCTCATATTAACGATCCGACTTCAATCGCCAACGTGCAAGACGCCGTTCGCACCAAGAACGACAAATCTTACGAGGCGTACTCACGCTCGGAGTATGAGCAGATTAAGAAGTGCACCCTTCGTGGCATGCTCGACTTCAAGTTTGAGGAAAGCAACTCGATTCCTATCGACCAAGTCGAGCCTTGGACTGAGATCGTTCGCCGTTTTTGCACGGGTGCCATGTCGTACGGTTCGATCTCGATGGAGTCTCACTCTACCCTGGCGGTGGCTATGAACCGCCTGGGAGGCAAATCGAACACGGGCGAAGGTGGCGAGGATCCTGAGCGGTCTCAGGTCATGTCCAACGGTGACACCATGAGATCTGCTATTAAGCAAGTCGCTTCGGGACGGTTTGGGGTCACGTCAGCCTATCTGGCCGATTCCGACGAGCTCCAAATCAAGATGGCTCAGGGTGCTAAGCCTGGCGAGGGTGGCGAGTTGCCTGGCCACAAAGTATCCAAGTCGATTGCGCGAACCCGTCACTCGACTCCGGGAGTCGGACTCATCTCGCCCCCTCCCCACCACGACATCTACTCGATCGAGGATCTCAAGCAGCTCATCTATGACCTCAAGTGCTCTAGCCCTCGATCCCGCGTGTCGGTCAAGCTCGTCTCAGAGACTGGCGTCGGCATCGTCGCCTCGGGTGTCGCCAAGGCCAAGGCGGATCACATCCTGATCTCGGGCCACGATGGCGGCACGGGTGCCTCGCGGTGGACCGGTATCAAGTATGCCGGTCTCCCGTGGGAACTGGGTCTCGCCGAGACGCACCAGACGCTCGTCCTCAACGATCTGCGCGGTCGTGTCGTCGTCCAGACTGATGGCCAGCTCCGCACGGGCCGGGACGTCGCCATCGCCTGCCTGCTGGGTGCCGAGGAATGGGGATTTGCGACAACACCCCTGATCGCTATGGGATGCATCATGATGCGAAAGTGCCACTGTGAGTATTTCCAGGAGTCGTCTGCTCCCCCCTTTGGAAATATGTCTGCTCCCGAGACATGCTCCAGAACTCTGAATCAACAACAAGTGATTTTCCCAATTGAGTATTTACTGACTCCTTGACTTGCAGTGAACACTTGCCCCGTAGGTATCGCCACTCAAGATCCCGAGTTGAGAAAGAAGTTCACGGGCACGCCCGAGCATGTCATCAACTTCTTCTACTACGTCGCCAACGAATTGCGGGCCATCATGGCCCAGCTTGGGTTCCGCACGATCAACGAGATGGTGGGCCACGTCGAGTGCCTCAAGGTCCGGGACGACATCCGAACGAACAAAACGTCCAACATTGACCTTTCGCTCATCCTCACCCCCGCTCACAAGCTTCGGCCTGGCGTTGCTACTTTCAATGTCCGCAAGCAGGACCACCGCCTCTATGTCCGGCTGGACAACAAGCTCATTTCTGAGGCCGAGTTGACTCTTGACAAGGGACTGCCGTCCCGCATTGAGTGCGACGTCGTCAACACCGATCGTGCAATGGGCACATCTCTCTCCTACCATGTCTCGAAGCGCTACGGAGAAGCTGGCCTGCCCATGGACACTGTCCATGTCAATATCAAGGGGTCGGCTGGTCAATCATTCGGTGCCTTCCTGGCTCCGGGTATTACTCTTGAGCTAGAGGGCGACGCCAATGACTATGTTGGCAAGGGGTTGTCGGGCGGTCGACTGATCATATATCCCCCACGATCGGCCGTCTTCAAGGCGGAGGAAAACGTCCTGATCGGCAACGTCTGCTTGTACGGAGCCACCAACGGTACTTGCTTCTTCCGCGGTGTCGCTGCCGAGAGATTTGCCGTGCGCAACTCGGGTGCCACGGCAGTCGTCGAGGGAGTTGGTGATCACGGCTGTGAGTACATGACTGGCGGCCGCGTTGTGATTCTGGGAAGTACGGGCCGCAACTTTGCTGCTGGCATGTCGGGCGGTATCGCCTACATCCTTGACATCAACCGGGACTTCATGTCCAAGCTCAACATGGAGATGGTTGAGGCGTCCCAAGTCGAAGACCCGGCCGAGATCGCCTTCCTTCGCGGCTTGATCGAGGATCATCACCACTACACTGGCTCGGAGCTGGCGGCGCGTATCCTGGTGGACTTCAACCGCGCCCTGCCGCGATTCATCAAGGTCCTTCCGGTAGACTACAAGCGAGTCATCCAAGAGGAAGCAGAGAAGGCAGAGAAGGCCAAGCGGGCCGAGTACAACCTTCCTATCGTATCTGGTGTCCAGGCAGAGAAAGAGAAGACTGAACAGCTCAAGCTTCAAGATATGGAAGAGTCATTTGGGGATAACAAGGCTGAGAAGAGGCGTGCCCTCGTCCTTGACAAGACCAAGGGTTTCATGAAATACCAGCGACGATCCGAGAAGTACCGCAGCGTCAAGACCAGGACCAAGGATTGGGCTGAGCTCTCTCAGCGTCTCGACGAGGACGAGCTCAAGTACCAAGCTGCCCGGTGCATGGACTGTGGTGTACCTTTCTGCCAGTCTGATACCGGTTGCCCCATCTCCAACGTCATTCCCAAATGGAACGAACTGGTCTTCGCCTCGCAATGGCAGGAAGCTCTCAACCGTCTGCTGATGACCAACAATTTCCCCGAGTTCACTGGCCGAGTCTGCCCTGCTCCCTGCGAAGGCGCCTGTGTACTCGGTATCAACGAGGATCCGGTTGGCATCAAGTCAATTGAGTGCGCCATCATCGACCGTGGCTTTGAGATGGGATGGATGGTTCCCCGACCACCGGAGGTCCGCACCGGCAAGAACGTGGCCATCATCGGCTCCGGTCCCGCTGGTCTGGCCTGTGCTGATCAGTTGAACCGCGCCGGTCACAAGGTCACCGTCTACGAGCGTGCAGACCGCATCGGTGGTCTCCTCATGTATGGTATCCCCAACATGAAGCTTGACAAGCGCGTTGTGAAGCGAAGGACCGACTTCATGGCTGCCGAAGGCGTCACATTCAAGACGGGCGTCACGATTGGCCAGGAGATCACGCTTGCGAATCTCCGGGCTGAGAACGACGCGGTCGTCATCGCTACCGGAGCTACCGTCGCTCGAGACCTGCCCATCAAGGGTCGCAACCTCGACGGCATTCATCTCGCCATGGAGTTCCTCCACAAGAATACCAAGTCTCTCTTGGACTCGGAACTGGCTGACAACGCTTACCTGTCGGCCAAGGACAAGAACGTGGTGGTCATTGGTGGTGGTGATACTGGCAATGACTGCATTGGTACTTCAGTTCGTCACGGGGCCAAGTCGGTCATTAACTTCGAGCTGCTGCCTCAGCCGCCTCCCCAGCGTGGCGAAGGCAACCCTTGGCCTCAGTGGCCCCGCATCTACCGCGTCGACTACGGCCACACCGAAGTCGCGCAGCACATGGGCAAGGACCCCCGCGAGTACTGCATCATGTCGGAGGAGTTCGTCGACGACGGCAGCGGCCGCGTCAAGGGCATCAACACGATGCGCGTCGACTGGACCAAGTCGGCCAGCGGCGGCTGGGACATGAAGAAGCTCGAGGACACCAAGCAGTTCTTCCCGGCCGAGCTGGTCCTCCTGGCCATGGGCTTCCTCGGTCCCGAGGACCGCGTGCTCGGCGACGACATCGAGAAGGACGCCCGCAAGAACGTCAAGACGCCTGCGGGCTCGTACGCCACCAACGTCGAGGGCATCTTCGCCGCCGGCGACTGCCGCCGCGGCCAATCGCTGATTGTCTGGTAAGTTCACACATCTGTCGGCTGGTGGTGTCATTTCCCTCGGACGATTGCTAACAGGACTGCAGGGGCATCAACGAGGGACGACAGGCGGCCCGAGAGGTCGACCTCTACCTCCAGAAGTGCACCGGCCTCCCCATCACGGGCGGCATCGTCCAGCGGACCGCGCAAGAGGTCCTCCAGGCCGTCGGAGCATGAAAGAAAAAACAAGACACGGACCGATGAGTAATAGTAACCAAAGCATCGTATAATGAGCTCGTGTACTGCTTTGCTACGTCCGACGGATGCATTTGGCGTGGCTTTGATTCTTCTTGGAAAAAAAGACGGCGGGGCGGGTTGGCGGCATTTCATGCATTGACGCGGGCGGGCTGATTCACGATACCATGAACGCAGAAAAAGGGGCGAGTATGATTTCGAAATGTTTTCAAACTTGCAACGAAAACTAAGGATCCACGATAGGAGTTTGCTTTTCTTTCTTGTGGACATGATTTCTCTGTATATAGTTTGACGAATATACTGCCTTTTAGCAAAATTGGTGATACCGGCATGGGGTCTGGATTCTTTCCGGTCACTGCCTGCCGCTACCGCTGCCGCGCTGCTGCCGCTGTTGCTGCCGCTGCTGCCGTTGCTCGTGCTGCCACTATTCAGTCAGGTACGGATGAAGGTGAAGCTGGCACCTGCGAATACTTCGCGGCTGCTCCCCCGCACTGCACCTCCCATGCCAGATAATAGGCATGCTTAGTAATACACTGGACTGGACTGGTATCTACTACTGGGCTCGCTGGGGTCCATAGGACGGCACGTCCCGTCAACGCGGGTCTGCACAACACCACGCACCGCGGAGCCTCTGGTACTTTACGCCTCCATCACCACTCGACCCTCCCAACCAACTCCGGCCAATTCCAGCTGCGGCACTAGAGACTTGCAGCGACTGCCCAGAAATGCCTTCGAAGCCAATCTAAGGAAGAGAACCAGTTCGGAACCATGCTGTCTCTACTACCGGACCTCACCCCCCGCGACGTACGCTAGCCCTCCCTCCCTCCCTGCCCACCTGTCTGCCCGCCCGCCTGCCTGCCCGCCCGTGTTCTGTTCTTCGCCTGGCCATACCGACACGCGCTGACCTCTCGTCCGCTCGCAGTCCCACTCTCTGTGGTACACGTCCGCGCGCAACCCGCACACTTCGCACTACCCCCTGGGCGGCGCGCCGCTGCTGCCCGACGGCTCCCACCACCACCCGGGCCAGCAACATCCACATCATCAACAACACCACCACCAGCAGCAGAACCACCACCACGGCGGGGGCCCGCAACAGCACCAGCAGCGGCGCGGGGGGGCCGGCGGCGGCGGAGGCGGCTCAGCGTGGGCGGAGCGGTCGCCGCTGGCGCGGCTGCGCGCCGACGAGCAGAACCTCGAGCGGCGGCGCCGCAACGTCGCCCACTTCGGCAGCGCCTGGCTCAAGCCCGTCGGCGTGCCCAAGACGCTGCACCAGCTGCGCGAGGAGCGCCGCGAGGCCGAGGAGCACCAGGAGGCCCTGCGTCGCGAGCAGCTGGCCCTGGAGCTCGCCGAGGCCGAGGCCAACGGCGGCGGCGGCGGCGCTGGTGGTGCTGGTGGTGTCGGGGCTGGAGCTGGTGGCGCGGGCGCGGGCGCGGTGGGCGCTGATGGCCTGCCCGAGCACATGCCGGGCGGCGCGGAGGCGGGAGTCGCAGGTGCCACTCCCGCTACGGCGGCGGCCACTGGTGGTGGAGGAGACGGAGATAACGATGACGGCATGGACGACGTCCAGCTCGACGGCGCGCGCGACCTCGACGAGGACATACCCGAGGCGGACGACTTTGGACTCTACGCCGAGGACGACGATGATGACGAAGACGAAGACGAAGACGACGAGGAAGACGAGGAGGAGGATGGGGGCCACGGGGATGGCGCGGACACGGAGGCTGGGGGCCCGGAGCAGCAGAGGGCTGCGCTCGCGCAGCAGCAGCTGCTGATGGCGCAGCGCATGCGGCAGGCCGACGACGCGTTCCGCGAGAACGTGGCCCGCGACAGCGCCGGCTTCTACGGCGTGGACGATGAGGTGGACGACGAGGACCAGGCCCAGATGCTCGAGGAGGAAGACCTCGTCGGGCACCGGCACGGACTCGACGGCCGAGGCGGCGGCGGCGCCGCCGCCACCGCCGCCGCTGACGACCTGGGCATGGACGCCGACCTCGACGACGACATCCCCGAGGCCGAGAGCGCCGGCTACGAGCACACCGACTCGGAAGAGGAGCTCACCTCCAGCAACGGCAGCGAAGGGGGCGACGGGGACGAGGACCGCGCCGAGATGAGCTTCGCCGCGGCAGCCGCGGCCTCGTCGTCGTCCTCGCAGCAGCACCAACCCCTCCTCCACCAGCAGCAGCACCACTACCACTACCACCACCCGGCGGCCCGCTTCCGCAGCAGCCTCGCGCGCAGCGACGCGACGACGAGGCGCAGCATCGCCGTCAGCGACATACTGTCGCACGACGGCAGCAGCGTGCTCGGGAGCAGCCCCCAGCAGCCGCCCGGCGCGCCGCGACGCGGCGGTGGTGGTGGTGGTGCGGGCGGAGGAGGACGTGGCTGACGATTGACTAAGCATCCTACCTACGGTCGAGCCTGGAGTTCTCTTTCATAGGTACTGAACTTGCTGAGGGCGTACGTAGTGCGACTGGCCATCCGTAACTTGCGCCTCCTTGTTATTCATTGATACCCCCATTCCCATTCCCCTCTTCTCCCCTATGAAGAAAGGTCTCGAGATGGCCCAGGACCGTCGTTTGTACTATGATGTAGCAGACACCACGACCAGAGGCATGGATTATAATACATTGATTACACAACATGGCAGGGTATGGTGGGATTTTGTAGCAGGGCCTCCGGTGATCATGTGAGCCAGTCGACTCCTTGGTCGCGTGTGCATGAGTAGAAGAAGCCTAGAGCCCAGCCTAGCCCCCCTTTCCAAAAAAGTCGGTCCCGCGTTCTGATGCATTTTTGATCTTGGTTTTTTCATCATGCCCTCGCAAGTCACGCCATAACGCCTTCTTCCCTGATGCCGCTTCCAAAACACGGCTGTCGCTGGCTCGTCTACCCACGCAACGCGAGCTGTACGCCCCAAAACGCTCGCCGCCTTTGCCCCGGACATCGCTCGCCTGCCCAACCGCGGGTTGTTGCACGTGGTACTTTGCGTCTGACGAAAAGGGCGAGGGAGGGAGCAAAGGGAAATTAGCTATGCTCTCTCTCCTCCTCCTCCTCACCCGGCCGGTCCTTGCTTTGCTCTGCTCTGCTCTTCTCTCCTTTCCCGTCCTCCACCACGCCACGCCGCCGGCTCCTCCTCCCTCCTCACCCTTCAAAACAGCCAGACGTAGAGGAAGATGAGGATGACGGCGGCGAAGAAGCCGAGCCAGACGCGCCAGCCGACGCCGGTGCGCTCGGCCATGACCAGCATGCGGTTCATGGTGCCGCGCAGGCGCAGGCGCGTCGAGTCGAACGAGTCGTTCATCTTCTCGGCGAGGGCCGACGAGTCGCGGATCTCGTCGCCGATGGCCACCGTCATCTGTTTTTGTTGTTTCTCTGGTTGGTTGGATGGTCTTCCTCCCCGAGGCGAGATGATAGGACAGGAAAGAAAGAAAAGGGTAAGAAAGATGTAAGGACAACAAGAGATAAAAACAATGACAAAAATACTAGAGTAGGAAAAGGAGAAAGACGACGAGCGCTGTTGAATCGACGCGTGTCTTGACCGCGCGCAACAGACGAGCAGATAGAGAGAGAGAGAGAGCAAGCGCATAAGACATGAAGCGGAAATGGGGAGGATGGGCAAGCAGCAGCCACTCACGTCTTTCAGCACCTTGACCTTGCCCAGGATGCCCTCGACCTGCTGGTCGTTCTGGCTCTCGAGCTCGTTCAGCACCGCGTCGCTGTACTGTCCCCTGTACGCGCCACACCAAAAGTCAGTCAGCCCCTTCCCGAACGAAGCATCTTGTCTGTCTCTTTTATCTCTTCTTCCTCCTCGTCCTCCTCTTCTTCTTCTTCTCTCTTTTCTCTCTTTTTGTTTTTGCTTTGCCTTGTCCGCGCGCGTGGAGCGCGCGCGCCGCCCCATAGCACAGAGCAAGGGGCGGGGCAGTGCTTGCTGTAGGTATGCGTATATGTGCGGCTCTCGTCCCCCGACGGACCCTGAGGAAACAGGGGCCGCCGCTCTTTCTTTCTTTCTCTCCTCTCTCTTCCCCCTTCCCCCTTTCCCTTTTCCTCTTCCCGTCTCTCTCTCCCTCCCCCCCCCTCTCTCTCTCTCGTGTGTTCGCTCGCTCGCTCACCTCGCATTCGGCGTCGCGGGCCTGTACGTCCCCGCCCTGCCGCCGTCCACGCCCAAGTGTCCTCCGCCACCGCCGCCGCCGCCGCCATTTGGTGCCCCTCCACCACCACCTCCGACACCTCCTCCGCCGTATCCGTAGCCGCCGTAGGGTTTCGGACTGGTGCTGACTTGCCGCCTCGTGGCGTCGGAGGAGGAGCCGCTGCCGCTGCGGCTACCGTAGCCCTCGAAGAGCGCGCTGCGCGGGTCGCGCTGGTGCAGCGTCGAGTTGCCGAATCTAGAAGGGGGGGAACAAGCGAGTCAGCTAGGAACGGTTCGGACTCTCCCTCCCAAGGGATATAGGGGCTGGCTGCTGCTGGCGTGTCCCTCTCCCTCTCCCGTCGCAACCGAGCAAGCTGCCTAGGCGCCTGCTCGCTCGTGGCGAGGAAATCAGGGTGAGAGGTCGGTCGGCGGCGGCCAGTTCCCCCCTTTGGCAGCGCTTGTCGCGGTGAGAGAGCCCTATGAAGAGAGAGGGAAGAGAGCGCGGGGGGGCCAAGCTGGGGTAAAGGGGGTTCAAAAGCGCGTACCTCGATGCCATGGTGTGTGTATGTGCGATTGCAAGGCGAGTTGGACGCGCAGCTTGCCGCACTTGGACGCGGCGAGATTGACTGTCTAATTTACCTAGCAGCGGCTCTTTATCGTAGAGCTGGCCTTATCGTGTCGCGGATCATCAAAGAATAAGACGAGCCAGGTGGGGCCAGCTGTAAGCCACATGGATTTGGTAAAACGACTTTTATGACTTCTACGCTGACTCCTGAGCATGCTCTTGTTCATTAAGGTATTAATCTGTCCACCCGGACTGCTACAAACCTATGAATATCCTTGCGTCGAGAAGAGGTCGGTTTTACCAGCGTTGGCCTACAAAACTTGGGACTTTTATACTTCAATATAGGAGACAAGCAGCTGCATATCACCAATTCACCAGCATAGCCCAAAGCGCGAAATAGAAAAAAAGTTCCTAGTTGCCCGTCCACCATGGACATATACCTACGCCTCTCCTGTCTATATATATGTATATACTGTGCCCGTCATACCGTCGGAGACATTCGCCGCTTCATGATTGGTTTTCCAGAAGGAACGCCTATCGAGATCGAGAAGAAAAAAAGACATTAGAGGTACAAGAGTATGTGCCGACGTGTGACGGTCGAGGCAGCCCGGACAGACCCGCTCTGAAAACTCCTGATTGATGCTTGCTAAACCCATGCCATATCCCAATGCCTCTCCCAAGTTGGGTGGCCAAGATGGATAACCTTAATCCCGCATGTCCCAGGACGGTTTCAGCTGATCGTTCATCGCGGCTTGTGTGAAGACGGTATCGCCGGGCAGGCGGCTGACACGACCGGCACCGCCGCGGATAGCACTCAGGTTGGCCGTCGAGATGCCGCTGCGGTTACTGCGGATACTGCCCGTCTCACTCATCGAGTCTGCGTCCTTGAAGCGACGGGGCGGCGCAAAGTCGAGGCCAGTGAAGGTCCCGGATTTGCGTAGGGAGTGGCTACATCTAGAGTCAACACGAAGCTCTTGCATGGGAAAACAAGAAATGCATCACTTACGGGCTAGGGAGCGCTGCCGTCTCATCGAACGCGCTGACCAAGGGCGAATGGATCGGTGTGTTCAATTGGTAGGGTCGGCGCTCGCCGACAGGGCTTTGCGATCTACCAGCAGCCTGGTCTCGGAAGGTGGGAGGAGGTGCAAACTCGATCGAGTTCATAAGGGCAAAAGAATCATCCTTCAGCTTGGATGGAGTTGGCAGGGTCGACAGCGAAGCCGGAGGGGGCAGAGGCTTCTTCGGCTTCCCGCCGAAGCGAGGGTTCGAGGCTGACGAGCCGGGGCGCGGGCTACGCGGTCCAAACTGGCCACCCGACATGGTTGAGCCAGCCCTGGGTCTCGCACCATGCGGAGGCATGCCTCTGTGCTGACCTGGAGGCCCTGGAGGGCCGCGCTGCCGGGGTCCGGGCATCGGCCGACGCGATTTCGGGGGCGGAGTCATCGCACGACGAGTTACTGGTTCGGCATACGGCATGACGAACGCGTTGGTCTCGGGGTCGAAATACGCCGCTTCTCCCAAATAACCCTGGTCGTAATCCTCGTAGTAGCCAGCCTCCTGGGGAACGGGAGGAGGTCTGCCGCGATCCGTCTTGGGGTCCTCGGTGAAGTACTCCTTGTAGAATGAACGGATCCGGTTGGCTCTGAACTCGGGGTCCTCAGATTCTAGCATGTCGTCGGGCGGCAGCGGTCGGAGCCCGACCGACAACCTTTTGTTCTCTTGTGACGGGACGCCCAGGCCGGCAGACTGGGGGCCCATATGCAGCTCATCATCGCCCATGTAAGTAGGGGAGGGAACATCGATTTGGAGCTGGTGAGAAATGTTTCGGTAGTCCTCCATGGCATTCGCGTCAGCCGGTGCAGAGTCCTTCCTGGACGGTCGTAGACTGGCTGGCACCGAACCGGTCTTGGCGATTGGTACCGTGGCCGAGTCTCGCGAGAAATCAGGAGCGGCCATCGAGTCTCTATCGTTCACGAGACCACCGACATACGATTGGTCAGCCGCGATAGATTCTTGGGACAACGGTCGAGCCTCAGAGACAGCAGGCTTCCGGGGCGTCTGCGAAACTGCCATGGGAGGCTCTTGGATCTCGGGGACGCGGCTGAGCCCAGGTCCATCGTCGACAAATCGAAACTCATTCTTCTGTGGCAGAGGTGGAACGTCGCCTGCAGACCCATTGCGCTGAGGCGGCTGCGCTGCTGGTGCCGGCTGTCGGAGAGATGAAGGAACATCGCTGGCTCGAGGAGAGGCCTCGGCGCTGGTCACGACCGGACGGGGTTTGAACGAGTCGCGGTCGAGACTGGGTCGTGATCTGCCAGTGTATATAGACGAGGCTCTGTTGTCCGCGCCTTTCTGGAAAGACCGCATCGAGGTGACGTCGCTGCCAGCATAGCTAGCAACCGGGCGGTAGGGGTCGTCGCTCTGGAGTGTCTTTGCAAGGGAATTCATGGACTCCCGAGATTGCTGTAAGTTGGGCGGGAGAAGGTATGGACTGGACAGGTTAAGATCCATAGAAAGTTGACCCTTGTGGTTCGCGTCTTTCTCCCTTCCAAAGAAGGCACTCCGTCGCTTGTTGGTCTTGGGGACACCGCCTACTTCTAAGCCGAAGTCCAGAGACTTGAACTTATCAGTCTTGTCCTCTTGCCTTTGCCTGACTTGAGATCGGTGGTGGAGGTAGACCAGAACACCGACTGCTGCGACCAGAGGAATGCTGTCAAGATATTAGTCGACCGGCTTGGCCGAGTATACGTTGTCTCCCAGTACTTACCAGATACCGAGCGCAATGGCAATAGTGTTCGAGCTGCCGCCAGACGCTGGCTTCTCATCGGTATCGCTCGACCTCGCCGCCACACGCACAAGGGTGTCGCTGACAGTCTCAGCGGCAGCCACCGCTCTGCTCCGTAGTGAAGAAGACATTCCGTCCAAGTCCATCTTCGACGCCTTCAAGTGAAAATTATAATGGCCATGGCCATGACCAAGAGAACGGCGTAAATTCATCTTGCTGAGAGATCTCCTGCCTTCCCTGACAACACGAAGACACTTCCTATCGCAATGACCAACTTCGGAACGAGGAGCAAGGTGAAGCCAGATGTGGGTTATCGTGAGTTGTAGTTGAGGCCGTATCAAGGGACCATTTCCTTCTCGAGGTGGCAGTAAATCGTAGCCGTTGATAGGCACGGGACCAGGAACGGATTCGAACAATTAAGAATAGGTACGTTTGTAGATAGGTAGGTAATATAGCCCAGACCTGTTCGATCACAACAGCCAAACGACGCGAGCTCGAAAAGAAGGACTATTTAGTGATCGGGATGCAAAAAAAGAAGGACTGGCAGTTGGGATTGAAGGAATGGCGCGCCCGCGAGCGAGGCAGTATGGTCAATCGACCTGTTGTCGAGGGACTGACTCGTCACAGCGGTGCTGTTAAGAATGGGATGGGAGAGAAAAGGGAAAGGCGAAGAGAGAAGCGCGGCCAGAGAAGGAGCTGAAGCAGATCGGTACCGCGGTACCTCTCCGCTCGCTTGACGAATGAGATTGGACACGGCGGAAATGAGAGAAGGGGGGGTGGGGGCGGCACGGTGGGCGCGTTGAGGCCTGCAGCCAGCCTGCAGCCTGCAGCTTTCCTAGAAGGAATGCCCCAGCACTGTGCTGTACCGGTTTTTATCTCGAGAAAGCAGGGCACCGGAGAGCACCAGAGGGGCGTGAGGGGCAGACATCCGGCCAGCCGCTCGGGCGCTCCTCAACACCGCCTCGATCGCCTTTGCTGCCATTTTTTGTCCCGGCCGAGCATCGTGCAATTTTCACCACGATCAGTATCCTCTACATTTCCAGAATAAGTTGGTGAGGCCGGGAGTAGAGACTGTGAGTCTTGGGAGGTTGGCACTGTCGGGAGTGTCCAACGACGCCGTTCGACGGCCGGGTTCAAGGCTGTCTTCTGTCTGCACTCTGTTCAGGGGAATCCAGAGGTACCTGACGAGCTACCAAGCAGGCGGCCAGCGCGCTAATGCAGGAACCAGAAGAGGCCCGATCCCTCGCAATTGGGCCGCGCAGGCCGCGCTAGTCTCAAAGGCGGCTAGCTCACCGTGTCCCACCCATAAGCCACCGAGCCCACCGAGCCCCGGCCCCGGCTCCCGAGCCCCTTTTCTCTGCCAATGGCCGTCCGCCGCTCTGAAGAAGCAAATCCTGCTCATCCCTTGCTCCCTCACCTTGCTGTCATCAGTTGTTGGATGCGGTGGCTTGATTTCTAATTTCGAGATCTGCCAAGATGACGAACCCGAGACGAACTGTCCGACAACCGGCACTACCCCCGGGCCGCGGGCACACTGGCGGTCCGCCGTCCGTCCATGTCGGGGGCTCCCATGCGGCATCGGGTTCCGCCGCTGAGCTTGTTTACTTACTTACTACTCGCGAAGGTCCTGTCGCGTGACGTGGTACTTTTTACCTGCTGGTGAGTATAAATTTGAGATGCCGGTACGATTTCCGGATACGCTTTGAAACGCTGTTTAGGACATGTAGGCTGTCCATGGCCCGATCGCAAAATAACGTGCAACGTCAGCATCTCTGCTCCACACCACTCATGCCGTTGGCCGGTTCGTCGTTTCTCCTTAACAACGGCTCATAAGGCTACATTAGGCGAATCTTCGCGCGGCCCCTCGGCCACGGCCGAAGCGCGGTCTTGGAGTCAAGTCAACAGATAACTCACGAGCTCAGCATTGCTCAAGAGTCAATGCTATTCATTGGTATTTTTCCGGTCTGCAGGGGCAGGGAGAGCGCTTGAAGAGTCGAGCGTGGCCCGGAAGACGTTGAGCCTCAATATATCAAGCAAGGGCTGATCTGCTCGATCAATGTAAGGGGTGTCAATCGATCTATTCCAATTGTTTCAGCCTTTCTCGCCTTGTCAAATTGTCTCATCTTAAGCTCCGTTCTATTGCCTCAATGCGTATCTGGCGACTGGTAGAATCCGGACGAATACTCGACGAGCCAAGTCTTGTCGACCTTGGTGACATCGCGGATGAATATCTTGCTGCCCGTTTCCATTGCTTCGTGGAAGATGACCCAGTCAGCCTTTCGGTTGAACATCAAGGAGCTGGGGTGCGCATGGAGCACAGTTCCTCCCTGGACGTTGCGGAAGCTCCCGTCAGGCTGCATCTTGGCAGCATGTGCAAAATAGCCCGCCGTCAGACATCTCCGGATCTGCTCTCCTCTACCCGGTGCAGCCGCACCGAGGCTCTCGTCTACGGAGATTCCAAAGCGCTCAAGATATCTCTTCAATTGCGCTCTGATGCTCACGGCGCGACTCAGCGCCTTAAAGTTGAGATGGTTGGTGTGGCAGAACCTCGATTCTTTCTTCCCCTTTGTGACGAAAGTCTGATAGACGTTGAGAAGCGTCAGATGATCGCCCTCTTCAGCCGCGAATTTTCGTCTTGCCGACTCCATCTGCTTTTTCTCCCCATCTCTTTGCACCCAGACAGAGCCACCCAGGCTTGTCATTGCCGCTATGGTCAGTATTTCGCTCAGACACCCAAAGGTCGTAGCGGAAAGCAGCGTTTTGGCCATCATGGGCTCCACGGCAAGTTCTGCCATACGCATACCCACGGGCCTTGTGAGTTTGGCGTACTCATCCAGAGCCCCCAGTGAGAACAGGAGCTCTGTCGCTTTGCTCATGAGTTCTGCAGGGGGTGGTGTTAAATAGTCAAAGCGGACAACGTTATCGATCCCGAGGGCCTTCAGTTGCAGTATGAAGGGCGCAAGATTGGATCGCTGAATCTCCGGAGGGTTCGCCGCCGGTAGTGATTGAAAAGCCTCTTCTGTGTAGAGCCGGTAACATTTGCCCGGCTTGGTTCGACCCGCCCTACCAGCTCGTTGCGCTGCTGATGCTTGAGATACTGGTGTTACAGTCAAGGATTCTATGCCAGTCCCCGGGTCGAAAGCCCTTAGCTTCACGAAACCAGAATCAATCACGTAGACAATCCCATCGATCGTGACCGAAGCTTCAGCAATGTTGGTGGATAATATGACTTTCCGTGTGTTGGCTGGAGGTGTGTCAAATACATACATCTGCTGTTCGGTGGATAGGCCAGCATAGAGCGGTAAAGCCATGATCGACTGCTCTTGTGGTTGGAGCTGCGCCGAACGATCTGCGATGGCCTGAACAGCAGTGTCAATCTCCTCGCGGCCTGTCAAAAAGACTAGGATATCGCCCTCCGGCTCGTTCGTGTGGATCTCGAAGACCGTGGCCACGGCCCTTTCAACGTAGTCCTCAGTCGGAGATTCCAGAAAGAGGACATCAATCGGATAAGTTCTACCCTCGAGACTAATAATGGCACTGGTCTTCTGGCCATTGTTTTCAGCGGCAGCAACCAGACCGTCAGCTTCTTGTGAGAAGAAGTTTCTGAAGTCTTCAGCCTGTAGTGTAGCGCTGCTGATGATAATACGCAGTTCTGGCCTACGCTTCCGTATTTTCTTAAGTAGACCTAAGAGGATGTCGGTGCTGATAGACCTCTCGTGCGCCTCGTCAACCATGATGACAGAATAGCGTGACAATAACGGGTCTACCAAAGCCTCGCGAATGAGTAGACCGTCTGTTAGGAACTTGATTCTGGTCGCGGCAGAAGTCACATCTTCAAAACGAATCGAGTAGCCCACTTCTTTGCCCAACTCACAATCGTACTCCTCAGCGACTCTGATGGCAACTGTGGTAGCAGCTACACGGCGCGGCTGGCGCGATTGGTCAGTCTCATAGCTCTGGAGAGGTAGGTATAGTACTTTCGGAGATAGACTTTACCTGAGTGACGGCAATGACCTTGCCATCCGCACACCACCCTGCATGTTCGAGGAATTGGGGTATTTGTGTAGTCTTACCCGAGCCCGTCTGGCCAACGACGATGGTGACTGGGTATGTTTCGATGAGATAGAGAAGGCTCTGATGGTGCTTGGTGATGGGCAGCAGAGTTGAAGGTTTGTGAAGAGCCGGTATGAAGGTCGAACCCAATTCGAAATCTGCCATCTTGGAGTTTCCGGTCAAAGGGCCATATTCCGTTCTTTATAACGAACCAAGGCGTCGCTCAATCGGAATGTAGCAGATGCCTACGAGCAGGTACGGTAGGTCTGGTAGGTAAATGTACCTACTTCACGGGCATCAAGTCGGATGTCAATTAGAGGTATCCTTCACCAGCCACACCCCCATACCAGTTGATGAGCCACGTCCAATGAGTTGGCACAGACCCGATAATTGCATGGCCTGTGTCATATGCGGCTTCTGTGCAGTTGCCTGGTTGGCCTCCTGCCATGCCGTCTGCCTGGATTGGTCTGCCTGTCACTGGCTGGCCTGGCGGCTTGGCGGGGAACGTCAACTCTCGCCCCTCATCAGGCGAAACACTGCATGACGATACCTTAGCTTATCACGGTCACCTCGTAATTATGCTGTCGCCCGAACGCTACCTCCTCTAGATCAAAGAGCTCCCCTTTACTGTCCTAGAGTCTAGCCTGCAACACAGGACCCCTTTTGCTCTGGCCAGTCTGAAGTTCACTTTCGGCAACGTCCTTTCTCATTCAGCTGGGCAACATGTCTGCTCCTACCGAAGAGGTAAGCCCCAAGTTTATCTAGTGGCTAAGTGGACAGCGGCTGGCGATCATGTCCGGCCCAAGCTTCGTTGCTGGCGTGTAGCTTTGCCCTCAGCTTTGCCCTTGATTTTTCATATCTCACTCCATCGTCGTCCTCGTCTGAATACTGAACTGTACACGCCTTTGCAGAACAAGACCAACACCAATCCACCCTCCGCGGGGCCAGAGTCCCCCACGACCGTCCACCCATTCGAGATGGACGACGACGACGTTCCCGAGACTGGCGTTCTCAACGAGGATGGTACTCGTGCTGCCTCTACAACTGCCGCGGCACCTGCCACTGCTGCTAGGGTCGAGGAGACTGCGCCCGCGAAACCACCTCGGCCTGTCACGGAGCAGCAGAAGAACGAGATGATTCTCAAGGAGGCTTTCCCCAGCATCGAGGTCACCGTCATCAGGGCAGTCCTGGCTGCAAGCGGCGGCCAAATCGACCCTGCTTTCAATGCCCTTCTTGGTGAGAAATGAAGACCCAATGTATTTTCCAGAGTCGGTGCTGGTGCTGATTGCCTCAGGCATGAGCGATCCCGATGCCGCCAAGAACGAGCCCGTACGAGAGGCTGCTCCTCCACCTCAGCCCCCACGACCGACTGGGCGCGCCCCGATGTCGCAAATGGAGGCCGATGAACTCTATGCCCGCCAGCTTGCCGAACATTACGACAATGTCGGCGCATACGAAGCGCGAACCATGAACCGCGGTCCTGGTGGTCAATCTAGAGGGCAAGCTACAGGCCTAAAGCCTGACGAAATGTACGACCGCGAACACAGCTTCATCGATGACGATCTCCCCGTCATTAGAGAGAATCTTCGCAAGGGATTCGTCGAGACCCAATCGAAGGTCAATACGTGGTTCACCAATCTCAAGAAGAAAATCGACGGCGAATATGACTCGGAAGAGGACGAGACGCAACCATCCAAAAACCAGCACCCTGGCGTTGGCGGCAGGCGTACTGGCGAAGGCAGCCGGAGAAGTACCGACTACCATCGTTACGATGCCGACCCTCAGGTCCTCAGCGATGATTTCGCTGGAATGAGAATGAGTTCGGATGGCAGTCGGTCCACCCTCCCGCCGTGTATGTGGAACAGATGGCTGACTATAAACCAGGACCAGCCCAAGGCCGCTCGACCAACGATCCGAACATGTACCGAGGACCCTCTTCGACATCACCAAAGCCGGATGGTCGCAAAGTCGCTTTCAAAGAGGGCGTGGAAGACATCGACCCGTATGAGGCATCTCCCCGGCTGCCTCCGAAGGACAGTAGCGCGACGCCGCCACCAGGCAAGCAGAGTAAATGGCAGCCCTTGTCGACCGTTGAGCCGAGCCCTATCGTTGAGAATGACCCCTTCAGCCTTGGAGACAGCGAAGACGAGAAGGAGTCAAAGGGCGGCAGCAAAGAGATCAAGCTGGAGGACTCGGAGAGATTGAAGCAGGCCACCGCCGACGCCATGGCCGACAGCTTAGTGGGCGCTCCCGAGAAGACTGGCGATGGCACTGCTGCTAGCAGTAAGAAGGAATAGAGACGGTTATATTCGCAGGGCGTTGGAGCGCACATTAGTGTTTCAGGGCTATTTGTTTAACTTGACTGTTCCATCTTCTCAGAACTTCCGAATTGATGGTTTTAGGACGACTGAATATTATGAAGCACCTCAGCGGCAGGGAGATCTAGGCGCACTGTTCAAGGTGCCCGAGGTACCGACGTGGGAAGCAGAGGGTTCACGTATGGACCATATTGATACGAATACGCGAACACGATAGTTCAGTCCCTCTGGCCTGTTTGCACACCGCTCGGTGCGGCGGGAAGTCTCGTACTCCGTATAGAACCCGAGACACCGCAAGTTGTACAAGGGGGAAAGGAGGGTTGATATAACTGTCAAGGGCATCTGCATAAAAACGTGGTAGTGAACCAGATTTGATATCAACAAGCACCAAGGCACAGACGCATGCAAATGCCCCGGATTTGAGAATCCTATCAAGCAAGCATCGTGATCATGGGACACCATGAATCATGGCCGTACTAGGCGCATAAGACCCCCGCACGGCACCGAGTGGTCCGCAGCACAGCAGCCTGGCGGTCCGACGCGGTGACCTTCACTCGTGTGAACCACGGGAGCAACCCCCAAGTACCTACCTACTTGCCTATTGTGCCGCTTGCGACGGGTTCTCGGACCCTGATGCTGGCAGCAGAAGCAAACTGCTGCTGCTGCAGTACGTAGCACTCGCGCCGGTGGCAGGTCACGAGAGTAGTATATATATTTGCAATCATCGCCCATTAAATATACCGGTGACGCTGTAGCACGGGGCGCGCTTTTGAGAGCTTCACCGAGTTTCTTCTGCCTCCCTTCCGATTGCAGGATCACGAGAAGTGCAAGACGTGTGCAAGACTCACCGAATAAGAAGAAGTACTTAGCCATGGCGCACACAGCGGAGCAGACGACAAGCCCACCGGGGCCCGCTGCTGCTGCCGATGTATCCCACGTCGGGATGTACGCCTTGCTGGCGCTGTTCACGGTACAGTCCATCTCCATCCAGACGGGAATCCCGATTCCCAGGGGAGGAGGGTGAAAACGCTGGCCTGGCCTGACATGACATGACATGATGGCGGCGGACGGACGGAAACAGATAGTCGCGTGGCAGATCTCGACGCTCGTCTACAACGTGCACTTCCACCCGCTGCGCCGGTTCCCGGGCCCGCTGCTGCAGCGGGCGAGCCGGCTGCCGTGGGCCGTCCGCCACGCCGTCGGCCTGCAGGCCTTCGACACGCAGCGGCTGCACGACCGCTACGGGCCCGTCGTGCGCATCGGCCCGGACCACCTCTCCTTCACCGACGCGCGCGCCTGGAAGGACATCTACGGCCACCGCGTCGGCAGCGAGAGCCACGGTCAGTAGTAGCAGCAGCCCCCCCCCCCCCCCCCCCCCCCCCCTTCCCGCGCCTCGCCACGCCGGCAAACATCGGTTCGACCGGCGAGCCCCGGCTGCGCCGCGTCTGCTTTGCCCGTCCGTGTCCGCTTTTGCCCATGCCCCGTCCGTCCATCAGTCAGTCAGTCAGCCAGTTGATATGTAGTCTCAGCGGCGGAGATGTCCAAGTCATTCGTGTTCAGCAAGACGATCCGCGCGATCCCGCATTCCATCATCAACGCGGGCCGGGAGGAGCACGCGCGCCTGCGGCGCGCGCTCTCGCACGGCTTCTCGGACGGCTCGATGCGGCAGCAGGAGCCGCTGATCGCGCGGTACGTGGACCTGCTGCTCGCGCGGCTGCACGCCGAGTGCGGCGGCGGGGCGCGCGCGCTCAACGTCGAGGCCTGGTACAACTGGGCGACGTTCGACATCGTCGGCGACCTGGTCTTCGGCCAGCCCTTCCGCTGCCTCGAGAGCGCCGACTACCACCCCTGGGTGGGCTTCCTCTTCCGCAGCGTCCGCCTCGGCGCCGGCATGGTCGCGCTCACCTACGTCGGCGGCGGCGCGCTCGTGCAGCTCGCCTACCGCCTCGGCGTCCGCACGCTCCGCGCCCTGCGCGAGTACACCGACGGCATGCTGCGCACGCGGCTGGCCATGGAGCAGCCGCGGCCCGACCTGTTCGAGGGCCTCCTCAAGAGGCGCGACGAGTGGGTGAGTCGGTTTCTCTGTGCTGATGAGCCCTAGGCACACGCGCGGGGGCGCAATGCTGACTTTGTCTCGCCCGGCACTGCAGGACCTCTCCTTTGAGAAGCTGTCCGCGGTGGCATCACTTCTCGTCTTGGCCGGATCCGAGACCACCGCAACGCTGCTGTCCGGCGCGACATATCTCCTGCTCACGCATCCGCAGGCGCTGGACAAGGTCGTGGAGGAGGTCCGCTCCACCTTCAAAGACGCTGGCGAGATCAACATCAGCTCGGTCAGCAACCTGTCCTACATGCTCGCGGTCCTCAACGAGTCGCTGCGTCTCTACCCCCCTGTGGCCTCGAGCCTGGTCCGCGTCGTGCCCCGCGGAGGGGCGACGATTGCCGACCACTTCGTCGCGGGCGGTGTAAGTGCCTCCTCCCTCTTCCCCAGGCGGATGGATGAGCCGCCCCCTCGGCGGGAAGCACAGGTGGTGGCTGGGCTAACGCTGGGGGCCTCGCGCAGACGTTTGTGGAGATCCAGCACTGGTCGGTGAACCACAGCAAGGAGAACTGGGCGGACCCGTGGACCTTCGACCCCGAGCGCTTCCTGCGCTCCAAGGAAGAGGCGCTGGCGGCCGGGAACAACTTGGACGCCTTCCAGGCCTTCAATGTCGGCCCGCGGAACTGCATCGGGCGCAAGTAGGTCGACTCCAGCAACTCCCGCACCTCTTGGACAAGTCACCTCTCCCAATTTTCCCCCAATCCCCCTCCCCGCGTGGCTGGTGTGGATGGGATGCTGACTCGGGTCTGCCGGTGCTAGCCTGGCGTACGCCGAGATGCGCCTGATCCTCGCGCGCGTCCTCTTCGACTTCGACCTCAAGCTGGCCGACGAGAGCAAGGACTGGATCGGGCGCCAGAAGTCGTTTGCCCTCTGGGCTCGGATTCCGCTCGACGTCTACATGACTCCCGTTGTCCGGCCATAGGTGTCGATGGTGATGGTGGCATTGGGCAGGAAACCAGGCCACCCGCGAGCGTAGGTAGGTCAAGTGCCTGGGTACCTAAGTAGGAAGAGGTACTTATCGAGGCACATCTTGGAAAATGACTGAGGAGATAGGTAGTAACCGGCCGAGTCTCGAGAGATAGCAAGGCTCGGGGCAAGGCACCGCGAGCCGCGGCATGAGATGTCGCTGGCCACGAGGGAGACAGCCGGGTTCTTATTGGTGGGTTTCTGCCCCTGCATGCGAAGCAGATTGGATGAAGTAGTCATGGAGCTAGCAACTCGTAGATCCCATCTATATAATAAGCAATGCGTACGATAGAATTCGACAGTGTCAGCGGCGAACACAGTAGCAACAGGCGCGAGTACAGCCTGCGTGTACTTATAGTCAAGGCATGAGAGGCAGCTAGATACATGCTCAGAGTAGGAACGAGATTCTAGAGTGAAGATACCAACTACTACCTCCTAAGGTAAGGCGAGAACATGTCTTGGCATTTGTTACCGTTGCGGTTACTGTGACAGCTGATTAGCGGGCATGTGTGCCTGTGGAAGGGGTGCTCTATTTTAGCTTCTCGCCCGGTCTAAAGGCGACCTTACTAAAAAAGTTGGTCGAGGTTGCCCCACTTCTAGCTCGGGCCTTTGGTCGAGCCATAATCCTTTGATCGAGCTAGAACTACCGGTATTAAATTTTGTATGGGATTTATATTAAAACTTAAGTCTTTTTTGTTTAAAGCATATACTATAATAAGCTAATAAGCAAACCTGTAATTTTACTATAAAGGTTATTATTATTATTACTATTTACAGCCTTTATTACTGCCCGCAGGGCCTTATTATCACTATTATAACCCTATCGTTTATTTATAACGTGACTTTTTATAATCTTATTATTTTCTTAGGAAATTTGCAGGGGGAATATATTTTTATAAAAGTTATGCTTATATTCATTTTATCTCCTTATATTATTACGACGGCCGATTATATATAAGAGGCCTTTTAAGTAAGAAGTACTAATAAACCTTCCCTTTAAAGAATCTGCTAAATCCTATTAACGGCTATACTTTAATAATAACTTTATTAGCGATTATTATATAAAACGTGTCCGCGCTATTTAATTGCGTATTATAATATTCTGTATTAAATATTAAGGGGTATTTACCGGCCCGAGTAACCGCTTAATTACTGCAGAAGTAATAAAAGTAACGGATCTAGACCAAAATCTCCTAATAGGCCGGGCTTTTTAAGCAAATGCGAATACCGTAATAAAAATCTAATTACATATATTACGAATCACTTAATAGGCCGGGCTCTTTAAAATAATGCGAATACTATAATAAAAATCTAATTATATATATTACGAATTACTTAATAGGCCGGGCTCCTTAAAATAATACGAATACCGTAATAAAAATCCAATTATACGTATTGCGTGTAATATTAATAATGCTCGTAATAACCCTGCCCAGTAATATAATACCCGCCCGTTATAGTATTAACCTTATATAATACCCGTATTACGTATAATGCTTATAATATTTATAATAACCCTACCCAGTAATATAATACCCGCCCGTTATAGTATTAACCTTTTAATACTGCTATTACCATTTATTTATTATTATTATTATTAAAATCGCTTTTTTTATTGGCCTCGTTAGCCTTATCGGTTTTATCGGTTTCGTCGGTTTCCCTAGTATTGTTTTCTCTTTACTCCATAATTAAGTTATAGGCTTCTTTAGCTTCGTTAATCTCGTTGTTTACTAAGTCTGCTAATTAAAGCCGGTTTATTAACTAAAGCCGATATTGCTTTTGCTTCCTTTAGTAGATACCGTTTAATATTATCTCTTCGATTAGCGCGGTATTATACTTTAAAGGAGCCTATATATATTATATCCATTAATCAGGCTATTAGTTTAAAAGGATCTCGATATCTTTAACGTTATATTCCTTATCCCGAGCCTTTTATGCCTTATATTCGTTCCGAGCCTTTAATAAGTGCAGGTTTCTTAATTCCCGCTATATTATAAAGTTTTTAATTAATACCGTGGAGTTAATAAGCGTAATACTATATACTTTATCGTATAATTTATTCCCTTTTATAGTATATTAAAATCTGTATTTTTTAAATACGAGAGGCTTTTTTTTTTTTTCGGTATCGCGAATCTCGGTATCGAGTAAGTTAGTATTATGAGTTTTTATATTAAGAGTTTTTATAGCGTGGGTTTTTATATTATAAGTCTTTATACTAAGGGTATAAGCCTTTTTAATCTCCTTAAGCTCTTTAATAAACCTTTGCCGTATTTTCTTTATAATAAAACTATTATATTTATTAAAATCGCGTTATAAAAAGTCTGGGTATTCGTTAATATTACGAAGCCGTTATAATACCTTAAAAAGGAAGCGTAATAAGGCCTTTTTCTCCCGCTTCCTATATCCGCCTTATATACGCTAGGCTTTTACTGCCTTAAGCGCTTAACGATTATAATTATTTACGGTAATACGGAGATCTTTATCGCTTTTAATAATAAGATTATAATTCGCTATTACCTTATATAATTATTTACGTTTTAAATTCCGTATATATTAATTTTTTAAGGCTTATAGCTCTTTTATTACCTTTACGCCGTTGATTATTATAGCGTATACTGCTTTATTTTTTTTAGTAATAATGCGAGTAATATTAGGAGAAAGCGGTATGCGGTAAAGGATATTTAACTCGGTTTGCTTATTAATATAAGTAAATACCTTATTAATAAGCTTAATACTCCTATACGGTATATTAAAGTTCTCTTAATCTCTCGGCATCTATTAGGGTATTACCGGCCTTATAATAAAGGCATTATTATCCCTATTATAAAGAAAGTTACCGTTAAAGTTTAAAGTGGTATAAATATTTCTAATTTCCCGGATTATACCTAAATAATAGCTTAGGTTAACGTTAATACTAGCGGATATAGTAAAGTTCCCTAATAAGCTTAATACCACTTTTAGGGTATACGGAATTAAGCTAAAAAGCTTTTATAATTTTAAGATCGTGTGTTTTTTAAAGGTTATTTACCGAATTCGCTAAAGGCCGTTTAGGAACTCGTTTACGCCGTAGTTATAATTACCGTAATCCACCTTATTTTATATATCCACTTAATGCTAATGCTTATATACTTAAAAAAGTAAGAGGTTTAGCGGCTAGTAGCGGTGCGTTATATATAGTGGGAAATAAAAAAGAATAATACCGTACTCTTATACCTTTACGTGGAATTCGTATATAAGGTAATTACCGTGGTTATTAACGATAAGTAGCCTAAGCTCCCCGTCGTTATCCGGCTGCGTGTGCTTATTAAAATAATCGAGCCAGTTTAATACCACTTAATCGTTTATATAACCGTTAGGAGTAATAGTAATATTAGAACTGGGTTTAAGGCCGTTTTTAATTATAGCCTGGGTTATTTATATACCTGGTAGTATAATAAAGGGAGGGATCGTTATACCGATTACGCTAATAATCTCCGCCACCGTTATTAATTTCCTCTTATCTGGATTAATCTCGATAACCTCTTTAATATTAACGTAGGTTTAAATAATATGCTTATTAACCAGTACGCTGATTTTAAAGCCTGATTCGTTTATATTATAAATACTTTTCTCTTTAATAGGCTTATAGCGTTCCTTTCCCGGGATTAGCTTATTTAGCCGGCCGCTTCTCGTTAAAAAAAAGGCTTTAAAGTACTGGTATAATACCCTTATAAGCTTAGCGGCTTTACGTTCTTTAGTATAAGACTTTATACGCCTGGTATAAAAAACAAGCTTATAACGCCTTAATCAGCGTTTTACCCAGTGCTTTAAAGCGGTCTCCCTTTTGCCTTCGATTCGTAAAATATGATTTATAGCTAATATAACGGTCTTAGGATTTAAATACTGCCCTTAGGTTATAAATTAATAGTATTATATAAAAAGGGCACGTTATTAGATTTTATCGAGCTTTATATATTAACCACTATTATTAGATTTAGGATGCTTTTTACTTCGTTAATTCTTATATTTATTATACGGTATACGCTAATAGCTTATTATATGGGTACCGTATCCCCCGTAATAATAGTTAAAGTGCGTAATAATTATCTAAATTCTTTATTCTTTATTACCTCGGTCGGCGCAGAATAAAGGGAGATTATATAACCGTAAGGGGTTCCCTACCGCTCGGCGTGCTGGTTATACGCGTTACCGTACGCTTATTAGTGTGATTTCGAGGTTAAAGTCGGGATTAAAAGCTGGATTAAAAGCCGGATTAAAAGCCGGATTAAAAGCCGAATTAAAAGCCGAATCAGAAACCGAATCAGAAGTAAACGGCTCGTTTTATATAATAGCCTTATATTAAAGCAATGCTATGGTTATTACTAGAGTTATTTAATAATAATAAGGGTTAATAGTATACAGTTAAATCGGTAGTAAGGTAATACGCAGGTGGTTAATTCGGGCGTTTAGTCCGACCCTATAAAAAAATGGTTAAAAAATTTTATTAGCTTAATATAGGATATGCCTTAAACAGGAGAGACTTAAGTTTTAGTGTAAATCCCATATAAACTTAAGTAGCGTCAGTTCTGGCTTAATCAAAGGATTATGGCTCAACTAAAGGCCCGAGCTAGAAGTGGGGTAATCTCGACTAACTTTTCTAGCGAGGTCGCCTTTAGACCGGGCGAGTTTCCGTGGGACCCCCCACCACCACTACCGGTATCTGAGCATGCCCTCAAGACGCTGCAACAACAGCAGGCTGCTGCTGTCCATCGTAGACAGAATCTGATAAACGGCTCCCTTATGATTCCTAAGTGCGAAAACGTCACGGACCTAGAGGTTGTGTGGCTAGGAAGTACTCTCTGCTTGACTGTAGTGCGTTTCTGAGGCAAGCTTGGTGCTGACCTCCTTGAAGCTCACGATACTCCATGTAGGTAAGCCCCCCCCGTCACACCCGTTGGAATTGGATCACATGGGCTCACCGAAGTCGCCGAGGAGATCTGCAATACCTGTGCTGCCTACTAGGCAGTTCTTCGCATGAAACTCATCATCACATCCATCCCTGCGACTTATCCCACCTCACCACCGCCAGCTACCGGCATTGTGGACTGACGCCCCAGACGCCGGTGCACTGACAACTCTCGACTGCATCTACGGTCTACGTCTGCCCGCCTGGAGTCTGCTGCCCAACTGCCCAGGCCGTTGTGAGGCACGGCATAATACACGGCATTAACCAGTCGTATCTGCGCTGACTGACGTCGTCGTGGGGTGTAGCCAGTCTGCTCGTGGTTGCATTACAGCTGGTCCCGTCGTGTTGCAGCGAGGGACGTTGCCCTCTTCGGCATCCCTCTTTGGATCACCCACCCTACCACGCCTACCAACATACCTATGCAGCACATATTTCTTTTCAGCAACTAGACTTGCTCTTCGAGTCTATGGCGTTCAAGCTATCTGGGACTAAGACATCACTGTCCCTCTGGACTTCGCTCTGAGCTCTGATCCCGTACTTTCTGAATTCCTACACCGAGAACGTCACTGAGCCCGGGGATACCGACTTATACACCCACGCCCACCCTGCTGCCTATGCAGGCTCCGCTCCTGCAGTCGTCTTGGGTGCTGCAGCAGGGTGTACCTCTAGGAGCCACCCTCTCTTGTTCCCGGTCTTCACAGCGTGAGTAAGCGGCATCTGTGGGCTGTATTACTCGTCTTGACACGGCAAGATGTAAGTTCCGCTTGAGCTCTGCCCGATTATTCGCCAGAACGTCCTCTCCAGTGTGCTCAGGACCGGCTGATTCCCTCATAGGAAGTTTGGCAAGCAAATCCAGAAGCGCCAGCTGGAGGTGCCAGAGTATGCTGCTAGTTTCGTAAACTACAAAGCTCTGAAGAAGGTGCGTGTTCTGTCCACCTACTTCACCCGCCTCTTGGCTTCATGTGTGCCCCTTTCGCAAAAGGTGGCAGCCCAGATCAAGCCTGTCTCATACACAAGCCAGGCTCTCGACTTTGGCGTAGTACCGGAGGATGTCTCTATTGATTGATCCTGTACCACTGACATGCAAGTGACAGTTGATTAAAAAACTTTCTGCCACTCCGATCTTGGGAGCCCAGGATGATCCTCAATTTCCCCCCACGCCGGTCGACACACAGGCTGCTTTACAGGCCAATAAGGCGAAGTTCTTTTTTCAGTTGGTAAGAGGCGCTCGACTGTTATGGGTCAACCCAAGCAGCGGTCGCAAAGATAATCACTGATGTTTCGTAGGAGCGAGAACTGGAGAAAGTCAACGCTTTCTACCTGCAGAAAGAAGCAGAAGTAGGTTATGACATCCAGAATATACTCCATACGTGGCGCCTTGTTGACGGCATCATAGCTCAAAATCCGGCTCAGGACCTTGTTAGACAAGAAAAGGGTCCTGCAATCGCGCGAGGGCGTTTCTAGGCGTTCTGCCAAATTCACCACATTGGAGGAAGGCTTCCAACAATTTGCTAATGACCTGAACAAGCTCCAACGATTCGTCGAGATTAACGGGACAGCCTTCTCGAAGATCCTCAAAAAATGGGACAAGACATCTAAATCAAAGACCAAAGAGCTGTACCTCTCCAGGGCAGTGGAGGTGCAGCCCTTCTTCAACGCCACCGTCATCAGCGAGCTCTCGGACCAGGCCACAACGAGTCTGCAAGAGCTGGGCGCCTGGGCAGATGGCGACCATGTCACTTTCGAAGCTCGATCTGAACATATGGTCAGTAGCCAACACCTCCTTGGAACAGCCGAAGGCGACGCAGATAGTCTGCTGCTGGATACTGCCATTAGCGGTAGCCTAGTTACACTACGGGAACTGCTCTCCAAGATGCAAGCTACGTCAGACACAGTGCCGATGGCGGACGTCGCTTTGAAAGAGAGAGTGACGCGTACCTTTCTGGCTGCTATTCATGAAGCACCACAGGCTTCCTTGGAAGTTTTGCTAGGTACGGGGCTGGTTGACATCCGGTCAGAAGACGATATCAACGAACGCAACTGTCTACATCAGGCCACGATATATGGGAACTCTTTCGTTCTTGGTGCCGGTCTTGCCGGCGGAGTAGCCGTAAATAGGACGGACGTCTATGGCCGGGTACCACTGCATTACGCAAGCATACACGGTCGACTAGACATGCTCGAGGCCCTACTCCACGGTAGGCAAACGCCTTTTCCCACGCTTTACACGGGGTTACTGACTTGACATACAGCCGATAGTAGCACGGTTGGCCTTATCGACCATGACAACTTCACGCCGTTGATACATGCCATCATCCATGGACACCTCGCGTGCGTACAGCGGCTTCTGTCCATGCCCACTCGACTGGACCCTGCGTCAGACACGGACCATATACCATTGAATCTGGCATGTGAACATGGCTCGATTGAGATCGTTGCACTGCTCTTGCAACATGGCGCACGCATACTCCCGGATGCCGAGGGGTTGTATCCTCAGCATCTCGTAGCTCGTTCGGGCCAGACTCCGCAGCTGCTTCGTCTCCTGAAGGCACACGGAGCCGACTTGGACCAGATCGATAAGCTATACGGCTGGACCCCTCTAGTCCATGCCGCAAGCGAGGGCAACGTGCCTTGTCTGCAAGAGCTGCTAAGTGTTGGCGCTGACCCCAGTATTCTCGACGAGAAGGGTCTCCCTGCCATGTACTATGCTGCCTGGGAAGGCCACCTAGTGTGTATGCAGTTACTCGAGCCTCACCAGATGGTATGGCGGGCGAGTCCCTCTACAATGCAAGCTGTAGAAGCGCCATTGTTGCCACCAACTGGCAGCGGAAGCGCACCCGCTCCCATGTCGCTAGATGCGGACAGTATTCCCATCCTCGAACTTCCTCCGCCGATCATACCCCTGCGGCGATATGGCCACAACTTCCTCGACACCAAGACGGTCGTGCAGATCAGCTTTGAGGAAGACGGAGACCATCCCCTCGTATTCTTCCATGACAGCAAGTATCCAGCGGCGCGACTCACCATCTCCTCGAAGCTATCAGACCTCATCCCAAAGAACATCATGCTTCCCTTCCAGGAGGATACCCGAATCGTATCCTTTCAGCTTGACAACCTCGACACCTTCGCTCTTGACTTCGATGTCTTCCCCACCTACGGAGCCAAAATCATCGCGAAAACAGTGGCACTTCCCAATACATTCAGAGCATCCCTCAGTAGCTCTGGAAGATGTTGCCTCCCGCTGTTTGACCCTCGTCTACGAGCAATAGGACAGATCACGTTTAACACGCAGGTGATAAAACCATTCTCGGGCGTTCCGCTGGAGATCACAGACTTTGAGACCTACTGGAAAGCTACAAGCCAACTTGATCAGAACCCGGCCATGTTTGTCACGGGCTCTAGCTTGTCTGGGGATTTTATCCAGCTCCATGTGCAGCATACCAGCGACGGTGTCCCTGTCATATGGCCCCGATGGCTGCTCCAGTGTGGCAGCATCGACATACCCGTCTCGCGCTTGTCGTACGAGCAGTTCTCAGCCGTCACAGCCTCCAGTCCCGGCCGGGGCCGCCTCGCCTCGGTGCCCACGCAGGGTCTGGACAGCATCTCCGAGATCCACCAGACCCTGTGCACGGCGGGAATCTCTCTAGAGCAGGCGCTGTCCATACTGCCGTCGTCCATGCACGTCAACATCCAGGTCGTCTACCCGTCGGAGGAGGAGGAGCGCCGGCTCGGCCTGGGCCCGACGGCGGACGTCAACGGCTTCGTGGACGCGCTCCTGACGGTCGTGTTCGACCACACGCGCGAGCAGCGGGCGCGGCGGACGTCGACGTCGGCGTCGGGGCTGGGCGCCAGCGGCAGCATGGGCAGCACGGGCAGCACGGTCCGCTCCGTCGTCTTCAGCTCGTACAACCCCACGCTGTGCACCACGCTCAACTGGAAGCAGCCCAACTTCCCCGTCTTCCTGTGCAACGACCTGGGCCGCGAGGTCGGGGACGAAGACGCCGTGGCGATGCCGGCCCCCAACGTCGTCCGCAGCAGCGGCCGCAGGACCTTCTCCGTCAAGGAGGCCGTGCGGATCGCGCAGAACAACAACTTCATGGGGCTGATCTGCTGCTCCCGGCTCTTGGTAAGAAACAACGCCCCCCCCCCCCCCCCCCCCCCCCCCCCCCCCCCCCCCCCCCCCCCCCCCAGCCCCGCCCCCCCCCCCCACCTCCCCTCCCCTACTTCTCACGGCAGAGGATGATGATGATGACGACCACCATCCCGATGCGAAGACGCCCTCAGCTTCGGCCGAGGATATTTACTTCATTTACTGACTTGTGAACCCCCAACCCGCAGGACATGGTGCCGGCGCTCGTGGACGCGATCAAGTCGCACGGCCTGGCGCTGGTGGTCGACAGGTCGGGCGAGGGGACGGCGGCGGCGGCCGCGGAGACGCACGCGCACGCCTTTGCGAACCCCTTCCCCCGGATGCCCAAGGGGATCGACGGCCTGCTCAAGAGCAACGGCGTCCTGCGCTTCAACGAGTCCATAGACGTCTAGGCAGAGGCAAGGGGCAAAGATCAAGATAGCACAAGCCGGTGCTGCTGCTACCCAGCTCAGGCTGGCGCTTGTTGCTCAGACCCGGCTGCTGATACGGAACAGCAGCAGCAGCAGCAGCAGCAGCAGCGATAGTACTTAGTTGTAGTAATTGTAGCCTTCCTCGTCCCTCTGTCGAGCTCGAAACACGTAAAGAAAAATGGCTCCGCAGACCAGGTCGGTGACTGGCATGGCACATAACGGTCAGAACGTAGTGGCTGGTTGTTGTTGAATGAATCGTATAATTGGGTATCTCAGTTCCTGTGCAGCTATTTGCCTCCACCTCTATCTGGTGCGCCGGGGAGAGTGTAAACAACAAGACCGACCGGTTTACAGTATGCGCTTCGGGTCCAGCCCGGTCTAGTCCAGTCCAGTCCAGTTCAGTCCAGTTCAGGCTCGCAAAGATGAACCTTGGACAAACACTCGCGGACATACATGGCACCTCTCTTCCTCTCTCTCCCCCTCCCCCCTCCTTCTTTCGCACCCCCTTCCGCGCCCCCTACTCCTCTCAAGCGCCTTTGTACTCGTACCGCAGTCCGTCCAGCTCACCCTCGGGGTCCACGCCGGCCATGACCATCTTGGCCACCAGCACGACGGCGTACACCACGGCCGGCAGGCACGCCAGCAGCCCGACGTGGTGGTGACCTCCGCCGCCGCTGCTGCTCCCGGAGGACGAGGATAAGGAGGACGGCAACAGCGCGCCAGTGAGCAGCAGCACGGCGCACAGGCCCGCGTTCAGCAGCGGCAGGAACCGCTCGAGCGGCGACCGCGCGTCGTTTACGTCGTCGTAGCGGTGTTGTTGTTTTCGTCGTGGTCGCCCACTGCCGCCGCCGTCGCGTCCACGTCCACCACCGTTGCCCCCACCACCACCACCACCACCACTAGCGGCAGCGAGGTGCGCGGCGAGGTCGTCGAGCGCCCGGACGCCCGTCGCGCCCGGCGGCAGTGCCCACAGCGTCCAGGCCGTGCAGGCGAGGCTGGAGAGCGCGAGGACGTCGTCGACGACGGTCAGAGATCTCGAGGAAGGCGTTCGGGCCGAGGAAGAAGAAGACGCAAAAGGGGAGGAAGATGAAGACGAGGACGAGGAGGAGGAGGAGAATGATAGGCGGAGCGGGAGCAGGAGGAGCGGCACCAGGTACGGCAGCGCGGCCAGCGCCGGCAGCGCCAGCAGCAGCGCGCGGAACTGCGCGTCGCGCGCCGCGTTCTGCGCCGCCAGCGTCGCGATCAGCTCCTCCTGCTCCTGCTCGTCGAGCGCCGCCGCCTCGGTAGTGGGGGATGTGGAAGACGCGCCGCCGTACTCGAATTCGTCGTCGTCGGCGCTGGGGTAGGCAAAGGTGCGGCGTAGGCGCGTGCGCGTCGAGTCGAGGTCCATGGCGAGCGGGCGAGCGAGCGAGGTAGGTGACCTCGGTCTGGTGTCGTGGTGGTGATGGTTCGGGTCGTTGGGGTTTGAAACTCCTGTGAGGGAGGAGGGTGCTCAAGTTACGCGTGGGTTGTGTGTGGTCCAGCTCCTCAGATGGCAGCGGGAGTGGCAAGCCAATGCGAGGGTAACAACGGCGTCGTCTTCGTCCTTGTCGTGGTCGTTGTTGTCGCGATTATGGTTTTGTGTTGCGGGAAGGCTGTGCCAAGTAGACAGTGGCTTGGCTGGTGAGGTTGAGCGTGCTCGTAGAAATCAGGCTCCAAGCCTGCGATGTTATGTGTTCATTTCGGTTTTGTCCTGGCAAGTGGCACGGGACAGAGAGTTGTGGGACAGATGCCGCTGCCGCTGAGTTACTGTACAGTGAGAGATAGTAGCTAAAGGTGTTTCCAGTGTTGCGTGTTGTTCACATTTGGTGACGATGCCACGCCATGACGTATAAAAAAGTGTGGCTGAAGCTATCCGTTTTCTTATGTAAGACATGGATGTTCAGCCAGCGCAGGCACCTCTGTACCTGAATTCGATAACTCGATCACCACTCGTAGAGTCTTGTTATCTAAGAAGTGAGTTTATGAGTTTGGATGGATAGATTAATTCTCATAGGTTTTGTTTTCTGAGAACTAGTTATGCCCAACCAGTAGTTCAGATATCTATACTACCTTGACCGGCATCGTACCAGTAAGTAGGTACCTTTGCAGAAGAGCACAGCGGTTTGGCAATATACTCGCATCAGGGTAATCGACTCGCTTTGGTATATTCCCAGTGAATTGGGTTCTGGACACTTTCAAAGCCTTAACAAGACGCTATTTATATCAACGATCAACCAAATAGTCGCGGCCCTGCAGCGAACAGCCACGTCTATCCATATTCATGGTCCGATACCTTAGCAACTCAGCTGAGTTTATATGATGACACAACAAGATGAAACTGCACGAAACGCAACAACGGGTCCATCATGGCTTGCTTGTTATCAGGTAATCCACCCAACTGTCCGGGACCTCACGATTTAGGAACCCCGTCTCCCCGTCCGTAGCTACGTCGTCCCGGGCCAAGCAACCGATTCCATATGATTACGGATGCAGGAACGCGCGTTGACGAATGAGCTCTCTGCGACATCAGCGACATCCGATTCTTTTAGGCAATTCCACCGCCCACCGTTGCGCCACCCAGGCCGGCGGCAGGCGGCACGCCGACAGAGTCCTCGGCAGAGTCCCTGCAGAGTCCAGCACTGAGCAGCTCTGCCAACGTTGTGCCCAGATCCAGTCCTGGAGGGGTGAACAAGTACCCAGGGGGAAGGTCGAAGGATCCATCTCTCAGCCGCGCCCCCCCGCCCCCTCCTCCCGAACCGATCCCTCGGGCCTAGGTAGATACAGGGCGTCCATACCACAACGGAGCTCTTGGCCGTGGTGGTGGGTTTGATGGTGGACGAAGTAAAGAAGTGGACCGGAGGCGTCCGCGCCTTTCTTCTGAGAAGAACAACAGCACCAGCAACGACAGCACTCAGCAGCCAGACGATGGAGGAGCCATCCACCGCCAGCAGAGACGAGGGCCGAGACGAGCCCGGCACCAGCCGGCCGCCGCCGCCGCCGCCGCCGCCCACCACCACCACCACCACCACGACCGACGCCAATCATGGTGGGGCGGCGGGGGAAGAGACGACGACAGGTGCTGCGACCGCGCCGCCGCAGCCTCAGGAGGCGGCCACCGCGGCGCCTCACCAGCACATCATCGACGAGCTCCAGATCGACTCGCAGCGCGAGTTCGGCGGTGTCGGCGGCGGCGACTACCACGACGACGACAACGACTCGTCGATGGGGTCGGACGTCTCGTCGTAAGGGACCCCAACCTACCGTACCGTCCAATTTCCCCCATCCCCCATCCTCTCTTTCTCTCTCTGTCTGCCCTCGCGGTATTTCTCTCCACTGGGCGAGAGAAAGGGGGGGGGGGAAGGGGGGTGCGCTCCAACTCTTGTGGCTGTGAAGGATGGATGGGAAAAGCTGATTTTGGGGGAATTTGGGTTGCGCAGCACCACGACGTCGTTGCGGAGCGTCGACTACGAGTTCCGCTTCGAGGGCGGCCGACGCTATCAGGCCGCCAACGCCGTGTATCACCTGCCGAACGACGTTGTACGTTTGTGTTCCCCCACCCAACCTCTCCTCTGCTTTCCTCGCTCGGGTGTGCGTGTGTTGTGAAAGACACATAGGACAGATACCAGAGGGTGGAGAGAGAGAGAGAGTGAGTGAGTGGGAAGGAGAGTATGCTGACGCACGCCCTTGCTGCCGCTGCTCGTGTAGCAAGAGATGGACCGCCTCGAGCTCCAGCACCTGATCTGGATGGCCATGCTCGGCGGCCGGTACAGCCTCGCGCCCCTGGACGAGAGCAAGCTCACCCACGTGCTCGACGTCGGGTGCGGCACCGGCAGTACGTACCAGTGTTTTCCGTAGCCACCGGCCACCAGTAACCACCTTTCCCCCTTTCATCCCTCTCCCTCTCCCTTTAAGGAGGAAGGGAGGGAGGGACGGCGGAAGAACGGACGCATCTTGGCTGACCTCGCCCGCCATCGCTACAGATTGGACCATCGAATTCGCAAACCGTGAGTCAGAATCCGCGTGTTAAACCCAGGGACCCTCCACGTTTTTTGGTTATCGCCCGCGGCACGGCGGCATCGGGTGGAACTCCAGCCGGCTCAGGCCACGGGCGGGTGCGTCGCATCACCACTGACACCCGTGGGGGAAACCGGCAGTGCACCCGGAGGTGCAAGTGTTGGGGACGGACCTTGTTAGTCGCCCACAGTCCTCTGTCTATGCACCCCTTTTGTCCTTTTGAAGGGCGTGATCTACGCCTAAGCACTTATTTGGAAAGATGATGGGAAAGGAGTTGTTACCTCTTACGTGCTTTCTTCTCTCCCAAACACTTCCGCCCCCGTCATGCCACAGCGAGAAGAAAGAAAAAATGAGGAGAAACCGCGTGCTGACCGGCGCGGGCACGGCCAACAAAAAACACCTCGCGCGCAGAGCCCGATCCAGCCGGCGTGGGTGCCGACGAACTGCTCCTTCGTCATCGACGACGCGGCGAACCCGTGGCACTTCCACCAGCGCTTCGACTACGTGCACACGCGCGCGCTGTCCCTCGGCATCGCCGACTGGGACCGCTTCGTCGCCCAGGCGGCCGACGTGCTGCAGCCCGGCGGCTGGCTCGAGCTGCAGGAGATGAGGTGAGAGCTACCAAACCCCCTCTTCCCCCCCTTTCATTATTCCCTCGTCCCCCAGCGGTCTCTCCTCTCGCGGGCAAGAGCGTGAGCGGAAAATTGGTCCATCGTTACCCCAAAAATGAAAAACGACCAGCCCTACCCAGCCAGTATCGCCAGTAGTAGGCAGAGAAGAGACGACCACGCCGCTGACCGAAAACCACCGTGCCCCCCGTTCCCTCCCTCCCGCCGAGAACAGCCTCCCGCTCGCGAGTCCCGACGGCTCGCTGCGCCGGGACCACGCCCTCTGGGCGTGGGGGGAGCGCATGCGGCGGGCGTGCGCGCTCCGGCTCGGCGTCGACTCGACGGCCGCGCGGGGCCACGCCGACCGGCTGCGCCGCCGCGGCTTCGTCGACGTGGCCGAGACGCCGCTGCTCGTGCCGCTGGGGCCGTGGGCCCGGGGCGAGCGCGAGAAGCGCATTGGCTGGAGTGAGTGGGCAGCGCGCCTCTTTCCGTTTTTTTCTTCTTCTTCTTCCCCTCTTTCCCTTCCCTACCGCTCTCTTCTCTCTCTTTGTCGTTCTTCTCTCTTTTCCGTATTTCCCCTTCGAATTTTTTTTCTGCTATCTTTCACTCATTGCCGTCTTTACTCAATAAGTAAGTGGCTTGCTGAACCACGATGGTGGGTGTCGCAGTGGGCCGCAAGGACCTTTACGAGGGCATCGACGGCATAAGCAGGAAGCTGTTCAGCCTCCTCGGCGACTCCGAGGACGACATCAGCGCGCTGCTCGAGCGCGCCAAGGAGGAACTGTGAGTCGCCCTCCCCATTTCTCAAGACCTGCCTTGACTCCGCCTCTGTGGGATGCTTCGTTGAGGAGGGCGGTATTGCGGAAGCGAGGAATTGGTTTGCTGACTTGCTCGGATGCTGTGACAGCATGGACTTGAGAATTCATGCATGCATGCCCTTGTAAGTCCCCGTGGCTGGTGGGTAGCTACGGCTCACCTCGTGCTGACCGAATTCCATCCAGGATTGTGGTATGGGGAAGGTGGCCGTCGCACGACGAATCTACCACTGATCCGGTGCAAGCACCAGAGTGATGGGAGAGCAGAGTAAAGAACGTCTGCTGGTCGTAGCGTTCTTTCGATTAGATGACGGCAGATAGAGGCTATTATAGAGCCTCATCAGAGGAGATTGGGTAAATATATACAGGCCGCCGCGTTTTTAACGCTTCAGGGGTCGTCGCCCGTGCCTAATCCAATCGGAATGCTGTGTGGTCAAGAGTGACATGCTCTCGAACTGATGATATGTCCCTTCCTGGACCAATATCTACTTGGGTAGTCTCTCTCATGGCACAGACAATCCAGGAACCTGAATGAGACAAGCCGTGACGCAGAGCGGTTCATCGTAGGAGGGATAGCGGGGCTGAACCTCAGGCGGAGAAAGCTGTGCGAAGGCTTTGACTTCAGGTCATATGTATTACAAGAGTGTACAGATGCGTTCATGCATGCGAGTCTATGTGGTCACAGTGGGGAAGTTCCTAAATTTTCCATTGTTGTCGTACTTCGCCTCTGCAGGACCTCGTCAGCCACGGTTAGCCCCCCTCTTGTGGGGTGCAGCAGACAAGGAGAATTTGGACGAGGGACGGGTGCTCCAACATGCGTGGAATTGAAGGATATATAAAAAAGGGTCTCACTGAAGAAGGTGTAGCTGAGGATGACGTCGTTGACGCCGCGCATATTGAAGTCGTTGAGCAGGTCGGGGTCGAGGTAGAAGAAGACGGGCATGTCGACGGTCTCGCCGGCGGCGAGGCGCTGCTCCTCGAAGCAGAAGCACTGGATCTTGCTGAAGTAGGGGGCGACCTGGGCCGGGGTGACGCTGTAGGTGGCGACGCCGATGATGTCGTCCTCGCTGCGGTTGGTGGCGGTGAAGAAGGCCAGCGCGGTCTCGCCCGGCCGCACCACCACCTCGCGCTGCTGCGGCACGAAGCGCCACGGCAGCACGTCCGACACGGACGACACGAACTTGACCCGTATCCGCCCCACGCCGTCGACGGGCACCACGCGCTCCGCGATCGTCTCCGGGTCGTCGGTGCCGAACCCGGGCGCCTTGATCGGCGTGCCGCCCCAGCCGGTCGTCTGGCAGATCTGTTTTGTGCGCGTGGGCGGCGCGTGCACAGAGCAGCGGCGCATAGTCGTCAGCCTTTGCGCCTCATCCCTCAGGATCGCTTTCCTTGGGTCTGATGTTTTCCAAATCCCCTTCCCCTAAAAAGAGGGAGAGATGGAGAAGAGAGGAGCGCCTGTAACTGAGAGGAACGAGAGGGCGGAGCGCAAGCACAGGACGGGACGAACCATCTTATACATGGGTACGGAGCCGTACGAGAAGGCCACAGTGCCGAGGATGAGGCTCATCGCGTAGAATCTGTACACAAAGCCCGATCAGCGCCCCGAACTTGTCCTCCCCAGAAAACGTCCCGGCTTCTTTGCCCATAGGCTACCGCGGGTGGGAACGAGGAAGAGGTCGAGTTACATAGTCGTCCGGTTCCGGTGCTTGTAGTACTCGGCCCTGCGGGCCAAGTAAGCGGTATGGTCGGCATACCGCTGCTGCTGCTGCTGATATTGCGTCTCGGCCGAGCTATTCGACACGGGTCGGCGGGGAGCGCGCGGGAGCGTCGGCCTCGCGCGGGCCAGCATTCGGCACTGCGGGGCGCTCGTCTGCAGCAGCGGCCGCCATGGTATCCGTGGGAGGAGGCTGCTGCTCATCGTGCGCGGGAGGAGCAGTTGGGACGGACGAGGAGACGGTTCGGGAGTTGCGTAGAGGTGAGGTGAGGTTCTTTAAGCTCTCCAGAAGCTCCGGCGTCCAAGGCTGGGCATGCAGTAAGGGTCTTGGAGGTCAGATCCGCCCCACCTCAGCCTCAACGGCGACAGCCACAGCACTCTTATGGCGTATGGTTGCTAGTGAGAGTCGCTAAATTGCCAATGCGATGAATACTTCCATCTTGCCTACACCCAATGCCCAATACATGTCTGCAATCAAAGTTCTCTTATTGATAGGTAAGTAGGGATGATGTCTCGAGAAGACGCGGCACACGCATCTCCCTGAAAGCCCGCAAATCTACAGATATACTACATTACAACTCCTTCTTGCTCGCCCGCCCCGCGTCCACGCCATTGATCCGCACCGCCCGGGCATCAGCAGCAGCGCCCCGCCCCCGCGCGAGCAGCCGGGCCGGCAGGTCGAGCAGGAAGACCTGGACGAGCAGGATGAGGACCCTGGCGAGCCAGTCGGCGGGGCCGAGCTCGGGGCGGCGGCCGCGGCTGTAGGTCGAGTCGACGAGGTCGAAGGGCAGGCGGGCGCCGAGGTGTTCCGAGGCGGCGCGCAGCCCGCTGGCGAAGCCGTCCTCGTGGAAGCCGTAGCCGGTCCAGGCGCCGGCGTAGCTGACGCCGCGCGCGCCCTGGATGCGCGGCAGCCGCGCCTGCGCCGCCACCGCCGCCGGCGTGTACAGCGGGTGCGAGTAGGCGAAGCGCCCCTGCACCGTCTCGGGCCGCGGCGGCCGCAGCGGGTTCAGCGTGACCAGCACGTCGCCGAAGGTCGCGCGCGGGATGTGCTGCAGCAGGTTCATGTTGTACGTCAGCGAGACTTGGTCGAGGTCCCGCCCCGTCGACGGCGACGACGCCGTCATGTAGTTCCACGCCGACCACGACTTCTCCCGCTTGGGCATGTGCGCCAGGTCCGAGTGCAGCACGCACGTGTTGTCCGACGTGCGGAAGACCGACATGATCGCCTTCTCCTCCGCCGTGGCCGAGGGCGCGATGATCTGGTATGCCTGGTCGCCGTGCGTCGCGAGGATGACGTGGTCGAACGTGTCGGTTTGGCCGTTTTCGAAGTGCAGCTTCACTCGTCCGTCCTCTTCGTTGGTGAGGTGCTTGACTGCCGTCTTCAAAAATATATGGTTTGCTGGGAATCCCTTCACGACTGCGTCGATATATGACTTTGCCCCTCCTTCCAGCGTAAGCCAATCTGGTCTGGTTGCGAGTGTACTCAAGAGGTGATGGTTCCACCTGCGTGGCTATGTCAGTCTGCGGCCTGATATTCGTCGTTCTCGTTCCGGCGAGACTCACATGAACCGGGCTAATGTGACCGCGGGGAACTCCAAAGCACACTTGTCGGGGCTGGTGCTCCAGACAGCGGCCGTCATGGGTATCAGGTAGTCGTTCCGGAAGGTGTCAGAATAGCCCTGCCTATCCAAGTACTGGCCTATGGTCTCGGTGTCCTGCGCGGCATCATCTCTCAGAAGATCCAGCGCAAACTGGTTGAAGCGAATTATGTCGAAGAGCAACCGCCACATCCTGGGTGAGAAGAAGTTCTTCCTCTGGCAGAACACGGCGTCTAAGCTCGTCCCAGCCCACTCGAACTTGCCGCCATCTCGCGAGACGCCAAATGTCATCTCAGTGCGCACTGTCTTGACATTGATATTCTTCAGGAAGTTTATGAAATTTGCTATATCCGGATCAGTAGGGCTTTCATTCCCCATTTAAACGGCGAGCGCCTGTGTCATTACTCACGATAGGTTGCTGTGTTCAGCACGATGAAGCCCGTGTCCACCAGCGTCCTGAACTTGCCCTTCGTCCATTCGACTGTGTTCGTATGTCCGCCCAGGCGATCCGCCGCCTCGTAGAGGTACACATCATGATGGGTGCGGTTAAGGGCCCAGAGCGCGGCTATGCCGGCGCAGCCACTGCCGACGATTGCGACCTTCTTTCTGGGCACCCAGTCAATAGATGATGTCATCGATCTCTAAACGATGCAAGAATACGAAGACGGGGAAAGTGGTGAGAAGTGAGACTTCCAAGTCCTCATATGAGGATACGGAAGTATTGATACAGAACCGTGGCAACGAGTCAAGTGCAAGGCTTCGAACACTGACAGCGGGGAACAAAGATATTATTGGTGACGGGATGGGGAGTAAGCAGGTGGGGGGGGATAGGTAGAGAGGTCTGTGAAGCTTGAAGGAGGCCTCGGAATAGATAGGTAGGTAGGTAGATGAATGGCTACACAGGGCAGGCAGGCAGGTAGGCTGGTAGGCAATCGTCCTCAGTCAGACCCCGTATCCCAATGAGGACTTGGAGTTCTGGAGCTGACAACTGCAACCGAGGCTGTGTGGATGCGGGAGAATGGTACAAGACAAGTTCTACTCACGTAGTATTCCCATTAGGAGCAGCCATCTAGCGCAGTACCCAGAAATAGACAGCTTTAACCAGAAGCCAACGCGAAGAGAGAAACGAGAGAGCCAAGGAGAGATCAAGACCAATTTACAACGATGTTGCTTGACGATAGAAGCCGTGGTGGCAGTAACAGGTAACAACTGTTTCATCAATGCGCGATATCCTGATATCTGCATCATGAGTATTTATCCTTTTATACAGATTGAGAAGAGTCAGTATTCTCCTAAACAGTATAACTAAAAACATTAAGTGAGTGCATTGTTTCCCGTGTCTTATTACTTCACGTAAACAACCAGTCGTGTTATTTTTTTGTTTTTAATTAAATTCACTTTTTTTTATTGATCCAAGCTCTAGCAGGTGCAGCTCGTCCTCCGGCTGCTCCGAATTATGCACTGTAATTACCAGAAATGTGGTAGCCACAGCAGCGGCATCGACAGCAGCAGCGGCAAAGGTTCACAACAGCAGTAGGGGAAACAGCATTGATGGGCTATGGGAACTGGCATCTTCTGGGTGTATCTGAGCTGCTCGCACCGCCAACGCCGAAGTAAAAATCGGACTGAGAACTGGAGAGCGGCACGTAGCGACCATGCTGGACCGGAGGAGCGTAGGCGATTAAGTACTTACCTTGCTGTACTGCGTTCGGAGATTCGTATCGAAGTGCTACTACGGCATCAAATTGTTTCATGGGTTCTCTTTGACCAGGTAGTCTTGTTCATCCATCCATTAGCAGTCAACTGTCTAACGGTGCCACCCTGTGACTTTCAGAGCTCTGTGTCGAGACGGTCCTGGGCCAAAGATACTGATCCCGTGACTATCTACATGCTCTCCCCTCCAGCCAACCTGGGTGATCCATTGACTTCTCCATACCTCAGCATCGACAAGGGATCTGCTCTTCACAGTTGACAGACAGAGCAGAGTCGAGCAGAGAAGCCGCAGGCGCGGCGGCGGTTTCACATCGCTCCGATATCGCGCGCGAAAGCCTCGCCGTCCCCGCCGCGCTCCGCAGCCCAGTCCTTCAGGCTTGGGCACCAGCTGAGCTTGCCCGCGAGCATGCTGCCCAGATCGACCAGACCGGCATAGATCGCCGGCGCGTCGCCCGCGAGCGAGGAGGCCAGCATCGCCGACTGTACGAAGGACGCCAGGTGTTTGCTCTGCCGGTCCAGCTCGGCGGCGCCGAGGAGGTAGCTGCCCCGCAGGCTGAGGTCGATGGCGAGGTCGGCCATGTTGAACTGGGCGGCCGCGAGCATCTCGGGCATGTCCCAGTCCCTGGCGATCAGCCAGAGCTTGGTGTACGTGAAAAAGGAGGTGTTGGGCTCCCAGACGGAGGCGCCGCGCCAGTCTGCACGAGTAGTGGTCCGGTCAGTCTCGATGGATCGTCACAGGGTACAGGCCGCCGAGGGTCTTCGGGCTAGGCGCATCGCAGGCCACTCACTTTGCAGCACTGCACCGTCAAACACGAACTTGAAAGCCTTGACTGAAGGACAGTGGAGGCTCTCGGGCGGGCAGATCATGGGCATCTGTTGTATCCTGTCAGAGAGGTGATTGTCGTCCCGGGGGCAGCCTTGCAGAGGCTTAGCTTACCTTGCCATCAAATTCATCTCCCAGGGGGATTTGCTCAATGAGAGTGCGGAACACGCCCGAGGCTTTCGAGAGAACGAAGTGGTTGCAGGGTACGAGTTCGCCCACTGTGACGTTCAACGTTAGTGGAGGTGGCATTGGGAATCGGTCCAGTGTACTGCCACGTTCAAGGAAACACCAGCAGCGAGAGCAACGAAGGCAGTAATACCATAGCACCGGTGACAGCAACAGAGACTATGAGAAGAAAAACAACAGCAAGGAAGGGACTTCGTTGTGAGAGCCTGACACTGGAGGAGATTGTGCGACTCAACTTACTGTAGTGGACGGCTACGGAATGGCCATCGAAGTCGACCTTGGACTCCTTACGTAGATTCTCGATAAATTCGTCGCACCAACGATTCTCGAAAAATTCCTCGGTCCGACTTTCTCTTTGGGCGAGAGATGTCTCCTCGTCCTGGTAAAGAGCCCTTTCAAAAGCTTCTTTCTCGGCATCTTGTCTTTCGACGAAATGTTTCATTCCTTCCTTGCGTAGAGTCTCTCTCTCGGCAGCAACATCCTCGTTCTGGGCAAGAATATCTGCTGCACCGAGCGCGATCTTATGATTAGCAAGCGAGGTAGGTACGACGGATTTCCAGATTCTGGGTAGGGAGGCATCGTTTTCGTACCAGCTTCTTCCCGCCCTACGCGACGGCGAGCAAAGGCCGTGGTCTCAGCGGCACGGATGTGGCCTGAGGTGCCCGGGGCAGCATCGGCCATGTTGACTTCAAGATCAGGCGGCAATGGCCTCAGGCTACAGGTCAGGTAGTTGTACGAGCTTGTTGGAACTCGCTGGTAGGGTCTGGACCGTGGAGAAACAGTGAACATCCTGAGACGAAAGGAATTGGACTTACTGACTGCTGCACAAATGTACGCAACGGGCTGCCGCGTGGGGCTTGGGCAGCCGCGCGGGTCTCGTCTGAACAGTAGGTGAGGCTATTCAGCCGCGCGGGTCTCGTCAGAACAAACAGTAGATGAGGCTATTCAGCCGCGCGGGTCCCTTGTCCGAACAGTAGGTGAAGCTTTTCACCAATAAGCACGGGAACGACCAGAGTGTTGCCGTGCCTATGTAGGTCTGGCAGAATGACCTTTCCTTGCAACAGACATCCTATCGTACTTGATGGTGCTCTCAAGCCTTGATGGTGCTCTCAAGCCGCATTGTACGAGGCACTATACGAGGAACCTCGGGTAGAAAGATCTGGTCCACGACCATTGTCATTGGGACCACAGCATGATGATGAGAAATCTACTCTAAATCGAGCAGACATGGTGAAAAAGCGCGAGAGTTTACCTAAGTGGTGCCGCTCCCTACTTGTGAGTTGACAGACTCATAATCACTGGTACCCATGAAGAAGATAAGGGAATTCGCGTATGTTGGTAAATCAAGTGTGTGTGAGTGCTAATCGTGGTGGAAAGAAGGTAAAAAAGGTAACAGGGTGATCACACTCATACATCTCTGCCCCAGTTATGGCAACCTCGGTGCTCATGGTTTGCACCATCCATTGTCAGGAATGGCAAGGTGCTGAATTAACGCATTCTGACACTACCAAGGGCAAGGCAAGAAAGGCTTGTGGGCTGTCCATTGCCGCATACTGAGTCAACTGCTAACGGATGTCAGACATCATGACTCTTTACGAGAATATGTCGAGGCTCAACGGGACCGAATACTCAGAGGCGGCGGTCCGGAGACCAACCGTCTAATATCCAATTCTTTAAAGCTCCATGTTCAGTCTGCCCGGCTAATACAACTCCAAGTCCGTGGGAATGGGAATCTCGGAGCCTAAAAATTCTGCGTCCGGGGTTGGTTCAACTTTCATGGAGAGAAAAGGAGAGAAAAGCAGAGCAAGCTCATGGTCGCAAAATTTCCTTGATATTGTTGTGGGCACGGACCACAAGTGTGGCTTGAAGAAGTGGTCAGGGATGTGGCCCTGTGGCCGTGTGGCTTTGAGAAGTGGCCAGAGATGTGGCCGTGTTGTCCAGAGATGTGGCGATGCTGGCCCACCAGGCCCCGGCTGTGCCTGGGTCTGACCCGGCTGGCTGGGTTGGTTGAGTTACGCAACGTCTACTTACCAACGTCAAGAAGCATTCATCTGTCTACACAGGATACCCCAAGGAGAATACAACTTACGGCCGCCAGACATCCGCACCCCAATCTCATATACACACTTCCTACAAACCTATTCCCTCACTCAGCCCGTCTCGAGTCCGGCCACGTCCCGACCCTCCCATTATCCCCGACCTGGGAGACGACCGGAAACAGCCTCTACTGGGAGCAACAACAGAGCACACTCATCGAGAGGCACCTCTCCCCCACCCACCGGAGAACGAATGGCCGGTCCTTCCGATCACATCACGATGGCGAACCCACTCGACACCGAAGCCGGCTCGGAGCTGTTTGGCAGCTACGAGGCCGAGTTCAAGCTGGTGCAAGCCGACATGGCGCAGAAGCTGGATCAGATCCCCGAGCTGAACGGCGAGCCGCGCAAGGCCGCCATCTCCCAGGCCGAGCGGGCGCTGGAGGAGGCAGATGAGCTGGTATGCGTGCCCCGTCGGGACTAGAATCCCATCCGTTGTCCCGGCCATCCGTCCACTCTCCCCTCCTTCCCTTTCCCGCGGCAAAGACGAGCGAGCGAACTGAGCGCAGGGTGTGCTGACCTTTGCTCTCCCTCTTCCCCCCTCCCCCTCCGCAACAGTTGGACCAGATGCGTCTCGAGAAGCAGAACATACCGTCGGCGTCGCGGCAGAAGGTGAACCAGCGCTTCCGCAACTTCGAGACGGACGTGGACCGGTCGCGGCGGCGGCTGCGCGCGCTGTCCGACAACCGGGCGGCGCTCTTCGGGTCGCGCTACACGGACGACCCCGACAACTCAGGTGGACCTTCGGACGCGCAGCTCGAGCAGCGCCAGCAGCTGCTGGCCGGCACGGACCGGCTCGACCGCAGCAGCCGCCGGCTGCGGTCCAGCCAGGCGCTCGCCCACGAGACCGAGGCCCTCGGCGCCGCCACCCTCGCCGACCTGCACGCCCAGCGCGAGACCATCCAGCACACCGGGCAGGTCCTCTACGAGAGCGAGGGCTACGTCGACAGGAGCGTCAAGACGCTGCGGGGGATGGCGCGTAGGTAATGAGCTGTTGCCCTTGCCCCCCATTTTACTCTTTTTCCTGGTCTTTCCTTCTCTCCCCCCTTCTATCTTATGTCTCTCTCCCGCCGTCCTGCTGTCATGCAGCATGGCCGCGGCACGCTATCGTCTATATCCGGCAAGAAGCGACAGCCTGCTGACCTGACCGCTCTCTCCCAGGATGGCTACCAATCGGGTGATCACGATCGCTATCATCACGGTGCTGGTGATCCTCATCATCGCCGTGGTGTACGGCAAGTTCAAATAGGCCCTGGCTTAAGCTTGCACGCCCTTCTCCAAGGACAGGGCTCCTGGATGCGCCTATATCATGAATGAAGCTGTACTTCTTTCTTCTGTAACCTTGTGTCACTACCTGTCAAACGGCGTTCGAGCGGAAAGAGGGAGGGTTTTCAGGCAGAACTACTCTGGAGGAATATGCATTAATCACTGTCGTTCTCGTATATATCTAACTGCGCCCTTGACACTGATACAGAGCTCCCGGCTGGGCTGATGCGTGTGTCCGTCCCGCGTTGTCCCTCTCCATCTTTCTTTGGACCCCATCGAGTTGGTTGGTTTGGTCGATGGGAATGTGAGCTGCCCAGTCCGATGAGGTTTGCGGGTGGAGGAGCCCGAGTCGATGGACAGGCGACTATACGCGGCATCTGAACTGTACGATACTTACCCTTAAGTACCTACTTAGGTATCTAAGTAGAGAAGTCAGTTGTCATGCACAAGCTCTCGAGTTAGGTCAGCCTCATAACTGAACTGAAGTCTCAACTGAACAAGTTTGTCAGTAACCAAATTGTACCCAGTTCAGAGACCTTTCACACAAGCCCCCTCTGCGATGTCGCTAAGGGCCAGGGAATGTAACGAACCTTCGGCATTGCGGCCTGCGTACCTAGGTATATACAAGAGTTTAGGACTTGTCACCGGTTGTGTAATTGCGTACCTCATACACTTAATAGTCCGGTTGCACAACGTGATATCTCATGTGATTTTTTGGGGCAATGGTAAAACTATAGGAGGCAAAAGAGTCGAGATGGAAGTGAATGGAAGTAAGAGCAGATGGAGAAGCGATACTCTGTGGTTGCGCTAGACTTGTTTATCGAGGTCGTAAATGCTGTGCATCTGCAAATACTCTTCTCTAGTGGCGATACTACGGGAATCTATCGCGGACCGTATTCTGACGTGAGTTATATACGACGACTATCCCTGTCATTACTGCCGCCCTGATCTTATTATCCTCACTGGCCATTGTATTGTCAGAGTTGCAGTTGTCTTGACATATATGCAGCTGTCTAAACTGCTTCCATCATTTCATCACCGCCACTGCTTTTGCTGCCTCTCTCTAAGTTACTCCCAAGTTTTGCTACTAAGTCCACCGTATTACAAAGAATGCCGCTATTATCACCGAAGAAAAGGAATCGCCAAGGACCACAAGGTCTATGTAGATAGATGGAAAAATAATAGCCGAATAATAAGACACTTTTTTTCTTTAAACCCAACTCCATACGCCGCTGAACGATACAGTCATGGGACAAAAACACGATATTGACAGAAGCCTACAAGCGGCGGGTATCAGCGAGCCCCGGCGTGCAGCACAGCCGAGACCAGGCGAGGGAACTACTAGGTAAGCAAGTATGTAGGAGGGCTGACAAGCTGGGCTCATCTCCGACCGCGACCGGGAGACTTCGGCTTCCCGACTCCACCACCTCCGAACGACGACGACGGGCCATGCCGCTTCTCCTGGCCCAGCCCGCGTCTGCCCGCGGCGATGCCACCTCTGCCGCTCCTGCCGCCGCCGCCGCGGGGGCCACCCCGCGAACCACCCCGCGGACCGCCCCTCCCGCCGCCGCCGCGTCCGCCGCGTCCGCCGCGGAACTGGCCGCGGGGGCTGGTGCCGCCGCCAAAGCCTCCACCTCTCCCTCCTCGCCCCCTGCCGACCTGGGCCTTGATGGTCGAGAGGTCCTTCTCGTCGAGGTCCATACCCTGGTCGTCGTCGTCGCCGTCGCCGTCGTCCTTGGAACGCCGGTTCGAGAACTTGAGGCGGCCGCCGCGGCCCCTGCGGCCCACGTCCTTGCTCTTCAGGGCCGCGACGTAGGCTCCGACGCCGCTGCTGCCGCCGCCGTCCTCTTCCCCGCCGGGCGTGTCGATGACCATGGCGTCATCGCCGCCGCCGCCGCTCTCCTCGCCCAGGATCAGCTTGCCGTCCAGGTCGGTCCTGGCCTTGGTCTTGCCAGCCCGCCGCAGCCGGCCCGGCTTGGTCGACGAGATGCTGGCGAGCGCCTTCTTGTCCAGGAGATCCAGGGGCTCGTCCTCGTCTTCGACGATATACGTGCTGCCGCCCTTCTCTGCCTTTCGAGATTTGCCAAGAATCTCGACGTCAGAGTCAGATCCATCAGATTCATCGCTGCTGTACAACGCCTCATCGTATTCGCTCTCGAACTGACTCTTCCGTTTGGCATTCCGGTGGTCTTGTTCCTCCTCGCCTGCGGATTTAGCAGCCTCCTTTTGCCGTTTGCTTCGCTCTTTGGTCTTGCGAATATTGGCGAGCAGCTTCTTGTCTGCTTCGGGACAGTATCTGTTGACGGGCTCAAACCCGAAACGTCGGACCATGCGTTCTATGATGTGCTTGACCTTGACCCTGAAGTGGCCTTTGTGCTCGTGGCCCCAAACCGTGAGATTTGGAACCAATGTCTGAAGACGCGGGAACATCAAGTCCGTGGGTAAGCTGAGCACGCAGACTTTCACAAAGCCAAGGACGCTTGCCACAATCTCGCGGTTGTTCGAGGTCAGAAATAAGTCCATGGTCTGGACGAGATCTTTCAACATTTCGGTGTTTAATGCTTCTCGAAACTCGTATAAAATCCGTGCAAGAGCTGTGATAGTTGCAGATATCATGTGAGGCGTCCCACCGGCGAGACCGGCGCTGATCATGGTAACATATTCCTCCATACTGGCGGTTGCAGAGGGCGCATCGGGAGGCATATTGGGGACCTTGCTGTTGTCGATCTGCTTTCCTTTGGAGTCGGCAAGCCTTTGGCCCATCAATACCAAAAGGTCAAACGCCGAGGTTCTGGCCCTCTCATTGTGTTCCTTGCAACATATTACCACTTCTGATAATATAGAGGGAATGAAATGAAGAAAATCGTCAAAGATGAATGGAACCATCGCGGCTAGAGCGGCCAGACGCTCCCTCCTCGCTGGGACCGATACTTTCTCTGCGCTGGAAAGTAGCAAATTCTGAAGCTCTGTCTGACGCTCCCGAAGTGCAAGTTTGCCGATCTCAGATGTGGCCAGCCTTGGTATTAACTTGTAAGCTTTCTTCTGTAATTGAGGGTCATCATCCTTGACGATGATCAGGGAAGCGATGTTGAAAAGAGCACTGAAACTCTGGCGCGGTAGGTAGATAGACATGGTGATGACAACATCCATCAGTGTCTGGGCTGTGGACGGCATCTGTTCTTTCGGCTTCTTCTTATTCTTCGCTTCTTCATTGCTGTTTTCATTGAGCGACGCAGCTAGCATGTTGCTGACTTGATCGAATGTTTTGATGAGCTCCGCGTCAGGGGTGATGCTGAGAAAGGCATTGATGGTTTGGAGTATCGGTCCCCTGGATTGCGGGAGTGTTTGACTGTAGACGTTGAACAGTACAGCTAACAAATTGCCAGCGAACCCGCCGAGATATTCAAGGTTCTTCTGTGCTTCGGCTTTCGTGACGCGACTTTGGAGGAGAAGGTCATCGTCATTCTCGATGGAAGCTATAGCCCGGTTAGACTCGACGAGCGTCTTCAGCGCCCGGCACACGTCTAGCCTTAGGTCGACTTGTTTGTAGAGGAGGTTGGCCAGCATCTCTGCAAAGCTCTGATCGAAAGCAACGGTCAAGTCCAGGGGCAAGTCACAGTAGCCAGGGAGGATCGACCAGGCCTGTTGTACCAATGTCTCGTAGATCTTGACTTCCATGGTTTTCGCAGCATCGCCGTGGTCAAGAACTTTTTGAAACATGGACTCGCTCAAGGGCACAAATTCGGTCCTAAAGTGTTGGAGATTCGTGTTGCTCGTATAGTCTCTTAAGATAGGCAACATCCAGGCTCTTCCGGGTTCACCTTTGATCGGCTTCGCAAGATGCAGAGGTAGGACGGACAAAACGGCTTCTGGGCCCATGGCACGGATCGCTTTCCCAATGACCTCGTCGGCTTCTTTCTTGCCCATGAAAGAATCATTGCCGCGAAGCTCGCCAATCGTACGGGTGACATTCAGCAGTATTGGGTTTGCGCGCCATCTCAACGTATCGAACACTGCACCGAGAACTGTAAACGTCTCCATCCATGCTGCCTGGTACTTGACGCTGAGCAGGTCCTCGGCGACCTTGGCCACCTTTTCGAGCGTTTTCTCGTCATATATGGACGGCTCGAGAATGACTTGGTTGGGTATGCAGTTGGCCACGAACGAGATGAGGCACTCTGCAGCCGAGACGCGAATATTATGTGAGGATGATTGCATGAACTCCGAGACCATGGTGAACAGTTCCGGTAGCTTCTGAAAGGTCTCCTCAGGTTCCATCTGAGCGGAAACATCGTAGCCGCGGGAGAGAATCGCAATCCATGGCGGGAGGAGCTGCGTGTCGTTTGACGCAGGGCGCATTTCAGATATGATCTCGAGGAGCCGCGGGAGCTTCGCGGACGAAACTTCATCTGCCATGCCTTCAAAGATCATCTCGAAGATATCGAAGACAACGACCGTCATATGTTCGCTCCAACTCTTGGCAATGCCCAACAAGAGCTCGCAGAGCGACTCAATGTTCTTGCTTGGCCAGCCAGTACTTGCGGCCGCAATGGTCTTAATGAGCTGTAGCGCATGGATGAGGCCGGGATCATGCTCTGCCGATCGCTTCTGCTTCCTAGCCAAGGCGGACTGTTTGGCCAGCTCGGTCAAGCTCTGCATAGCCGTCTCGGCGCATAAGTCGGCTGCTGGGTGGTCGAGCGACGGGCTCGGAGGTGGGTTCTCGAGGACCTTCCGCAGGGCATCCTGGGACCGCTTCCGCACTTTGGGCCTCGGATCCAGCGCAAGGTGTAAGAGTCCGGCCACGGCCCTGCGGGGACTGATCTCGCTCGCAGGAAGTTTCCATGCCGCCGAGTCTTGGGCAAGGAGCAGTGTTTCGAGGCAGCCCACGGAAGGTCTTAGCAGCGGGGCTTCGGCGTTCGCCAGAAGCAGCACCGGGGCGAGCAGCTGGAGGATCTGGGTGAACTTCGACCGGAGGAGGGGTTGGGGCGCATAAGGCGTGACGATGTCGAGGAGGTAGACCACGGAGTGAGTCAGCTCATTGTTGACTTGGCCATTACCGGCAGACTGGTTCAACAAGGCTAGCAAGGCAGCAAAGTAGCCCGTTGGTGTTGCAGGAGTGTTCTGCTCCTTAAGCGTTTCCTCCACCGCATTCAGTATCACAACGGTCTGGATGTTGCATGTGTCAGTCACCTTGTCCATGCGGAGTTTGGCAGATGGTGAGGCGACTTTTGACTCACTTGCTGTTGGCTCTGGAGATTGGGCGACCGGATCTTGTCCAGCTTGGCCTCCAGAGACGCCATGGTGATATTGCGCAGCTCTGCAAGCTTAGGTATGAAGGCGGGACAGATGCAAAAGAATCTCGGTGAATTTTGGATTTTTTTGTCCTGTCTCACCTTATCAGCGCTTATCGCTGCATAGTGCCCCCACATGGTCCATGACGGTTTGGTGGGGTAAAGAACTTTATCCATATGCAATATCACAGTTGCTATGCATCAATGGCATACTCTACTACCTCTACTACGAGCGGCGCTGGACGCTTGTGGCAATCCTTGCAACGCCAGGGCCAAACTCTCTCGATTCCACGACTAGTACCGTATCGTCTCTGGTCGCATCGCATCGCGATCCGACCACCGCCTCCAGCCGTCACGACACCAACAATGTGACGCAGCGCGCGCGAGAGGAGCGACGACCTGACCGGCAGCCACCACCGCGACCATGACGACCGCACCACCACCGGGACCCCCTCCGCCTCCGCCTCCGCCTCCGCTGCTCCTGACGGTGCGCTTCAGCGCGGCGATCCCGGACCTGGAGCTGGACATCCCGCGGCCCGCGGCGACGACGGTGGTGTCGCTCAAGCACCTGATCCGGCAGCGGCTGGCCGAGCCCAACTCGCAGCGCCGCCTGCGCTTCATCCACGGCGGCAAGATCCTGCCCGACGCGGCCGTGCTGAGCGCCGTGCTGCGGCTCCTCCCGGTCCCGCCGCCGCCGCGCGCGGACAGGAGTCACCACAACAGCAGCAGCAGCAGCAGCAGCAACCGTAACGCCGCAGGCGATGAGTCTACTGCTGCTGCTGCTGCCGCCGCGTCCGGGGGCAGTGGCAAGGGCAAGGCGGTGCCCGGGCGGCCCGACCCGCCGCAGCGCATCTACGTGAACTGCAGCATCGGGGACAGTCTGACGTCGGCCGAGCTCGCGTCCGAGGCTTCCCTGGCTGCTGCCGCGCCGCCCTCCATCTCCACCTCCACCTCCTCCTCTTCTCGTCCGCTCCCGTCCTCCTCCTCGCCCGGGGGTGCTGCTGCTGCTCCTGCTCCTCCTCCCACACTCTCGACCCCGACGACGACGACGGCGCCGGCGCCGCGCGGTTTCGACCGCCTGCTGGCGACGGGCTTCTCGGCCAGCGAGGTGCACCAGCTGCGACTGCAGTTCCGCGGCATCCACGCGGCGCGCTACACGCCCGACACGCTGCCCTCGCCCGACGCCTTCCGGCGCATGGAGGACTCGTGGATCGACGACAACCACCCCGCCTCCGGCGGCGGCGGCGGCGGCGGCGGCACCGCCGACACGGGGGGAGGAGGAGGTCTGGGCATGGGCATGGGCATGGGCATGGGGGGCCTGCTGGGCGGCGGGGGCGGAGGAGGAGGCGGCGGTGGTGGCGCGGGGTCCGACTCGGACGAGGTCGGCCTGGTGGCCACCGTGGACGTGCTGATCCGCGGCTTCATCCTGGGCTTCGTGTGGCCGCTCGGCAGCGCCGGCTGGCTCGTCCGCGAGGAGGGCATGGCCAGCGGCCGGTGGCGCTTCATGGTGGGCGCCGGCGTCCTGTTCAGCCTGCTCATCGGGATCATCAGGGCCATCTCCGGCGACAAGTGATGCGGCGGCTTCGGTCGCTGCTTGGATGCGTGAGCTTCATCACTACGTGAATACTACTTGTCCACATGTGTACATACCAGCATCCACAATGGCGTTATCGAAGAGGTGGCATGGCGTGGCGTTGCTTGGGTACCTAGGTAGTATTCCCTCTGCTTGATAGAGTCACAGTTCACATTTGCATGGGCCAGACGAAAAAGAAGCGGGTTGAGCATCGCTAACGACAGCAATGCTCGCTTCTCCTAGTAGGTCAAAATAAAAACACCGCGGTGCTGACTGCCATCGGGAAGGACTCATGCCAGATCTCTATGACGGCAACACACAAATCCGTGTGAGTCCGACTTCTTGTCGTGTTCCATGCCAATGCCTATAACGCAAGTGGTATTCCTTTTCGTCCCAACGCCGAAGACAATGCATTCCCCGTCTGTTCTCAACCATCCGGAAATCGAGCGATGCCCAAAGCGCAACTGCAATGGCATTTGCAACCGCAGCCGCCACGGCAACTGCGCCGGCAGATCCGAAGCAGTCGCTCCCACTTGACCCTAGCCACGCGATGACTTCCCTGGAGACTCTGCTAATATACATTACACATGGCTACACAATGGGGACCGGACGATCTCGAGCAAGTACCAGAGTAATCACAAGTATAGAGACTGAGCTGCCACAATGTCACGACGGATCTTGGACAAGCTCTCCTCGAACTTATGTTGCAGATCCTCGCTGCCCATGACCTTGGCGGCCTGGGCCATCTGGCGGAGGAGCTCCTCCAGACGGCGGAAGAGTCGGATCAGGGAGCCTTCGTAGGCATCTGTCATTTTGCTGTGCACAGTGTCAGCTGGTTTTTCAGTTGGAGCGATTGATTCGGCGACACCACGTACCAGACGTCTGCGAACGACTTCCCGTTTGCCCAAGCATAAACGGTCTCCATCAACTGGAACTTCAAGCTCTGCACGTACTCTTCCTCGTTCACTTCGAGCTTGCTTTCTTGGCTGACCTTGGCAATGATGCGAGCCTGGGATTGCATCTGCATGAATGGCTTCATCAGCTCGCCCGGCAGTGGGGAAGCCTCGACCTTCTCGTCGAAGATGAAGGCGCTGAGCACAGCAGCGGTGACCTCCGGAGAAAGCTCATTGAAGAACCTGTTGAACAGCAACTCGGAAAGGAGCAGTTCGTGGCCTTCAGTGGAGGAGATTTCACAGGCCACGCGGGCCTTCATCTGGACCACCTCCCCCTCGTTGATGAACCCAAGTCGACGAAGAACTCGTTTCCTTGACTTGAGCTCATCAAGCTGCGCGATGGAGTGTGCTTTGGCTATCTTTTTCTTGAGGGCTTTGATCTCATCCGTCCGCGCAAGCTTGGTCGTATACTGTTCCCACAAGCCGGGCAGTAACGGCGAGCCATGAAGAGGATTTGCGAGAAGGCGCGACTCTAGAACCTCAATCTTGCGAAGAAGTTTCTTGAATTCGTCATCTGTGATGTTCATGTTCTCAATGGGGTCAAGAACGGGCAGTCCATCGGGGAAGCGTCGTTCCACCTCCTTCAGGGACTTCAGGAGTTGCTTGCGAGAATCCTCGATATCCGAGCGGCTCTTAATCACATCTTTCGGCATGAAAACTCTTATTTGACTTAGCGCTTTGATGCAAGTGAGCATGCAAGGAACGGCCTCGAACATGCTGTTCTGGTTCGCATCATGAGCTCGAACACCCTCGGGCATCTCAGTAGAGGGATTAGGAGGCCCGAATGGATTGCAGTCCGCGGCGAGTCGGAGGAAGACATCAATGAAAAATGATTCCTGGGGCTCATGGTCTTTCTCGCCAAACTTGGGGTCCTTGCGCTTGGAAAAGTTGAGAAGAATACCCCAGCCAAATTCCTTTCCGGTTTTGGGGTTCGCAATCTGCACCAGCCGGCCCGGCTGCAAGAATTCGATGCAATGATTCGGGTGCTGAATGACGGAGAGCATCTGTTTCGTGTACTCCGAAATTTGCTGCCGCAGACCGTAGTAGTCCTTGACGACAGTTTCGTCAGGAATTACCATCTCGTCCCGTTCTTTTTGTAGTTTCATGAGATCATGCTCGAGTCCGGCAACGCTGGCTGTGTTCTGGAACTGGAAGAAACAGTTTTCTAGCATGAAGTCGGGCGAGATAGCCTCAATTCTGAGCAAGTTCAGAACCATGTTGTAGCCGAGGTGGAAGGCAGAATTGAGGCGATCCTGCTGCCCAACGACAATGTCCTTCGCCGTCTCTGGCTCCAGCTTGTCATCTATCATCATTATGACGATACCACGCTCATCTAGACCTCGACGACCCGCACGACCAGACATCTGGATGTACTCTGAAGAGGTAAGCGGGCGTACCTTAACACCGTCGAACTTGGTGACTTTGGTGAAAACGACGGTTTTGGCAGGCATGTTCAAGCCGATGGAGAAGGTCTCGGTGGCAAACAGAACCTTGATGAGCCCTTCCTGGAACAAGATCTCAATGGTCTCTTTCAAAATGGGGAGTAGACCGGAATGGTGTACGCCGATGCCCTTTTCCAACAGGGGCAAGATATTCTGGATCTGAGGTAGTTCCCGGTCTTCCTCCGACAAGGATTCGATGGCACTCGTAAACACCTTGCGAACCATGGCCTTCTCCGTGTCGTCATTGAAAGCATACTTGGACGTTGATACGGCGAGCAACTCGCACTCCCTCTTGCTGAAGTTGAAGACAATGACCGGGTTGAAGTTTTTGCTCATGATCATCCTGACGATCTTCTGTATGTCCGCATTGGCCCCGGGTTGTTGTCCACCTTTGAAGGGCTTCTTGTGTTTCCCCTTGCCAGTCGTCTTGGCATCCATTTCGCTTTCTGCGGCCTTCTTCTCCTCGAGCAGCTGCATAGTCTTGTTGAAGTTGTGCTCTCGAAAGACACCTTTCTCGTCGACGACGAGGAAGATGCCGGAGCCACCAGCAGGGAAGAAGTAGTTCTGAAGCGGCGTAGGCCGAAAATCGGTGTAGACAACGTGACAAGCCTGTCGGTGAATTTTGGCGATCCACTCGGCAAATTGAAACGCGTTCGGGATTGTAGCAGACAGGAATACGTATCGAACCTTGTCGGGTAGCAGAATGATCGTCTCTTCCCAGACCACACCCCGGGACTTGTCCCGCATGTAATGGATCTCGTCGAATACAACCCACGCAACCTCACGCATGATCTCGGACCCACGATACAGCATAGAGCGCAAAATCTCGGTAGTCATGACGAGGCAGCTCGCAGTCGGATTGATGGTGACATCGCCGGTCATCAGACCAACGTCCCCAAAGGCTTCGTTGAATTCCCGATACTTCTGATTACTCAGGGCCTTGATAGGACTTGTGTAGATGACCCTCTGATTCCTTTTCAGGCAATGCGCGATGGCGTACTCCGCAACGACCGTCTTGCCCGCACTTGTGTGGGCTGAGACTAGGACACTTTCATCTCGCTCAATGGAAGAGATGGAGAGACGCTGGAATGGATCGAGTGTGAAGGACCAGACGCGTGCTGGTTGCTCGGGCGCTTTGTGCTCGGAAAGAGGTACGTATTCGTAGTCGAGGTCCGGCGGGAGTGCAACTTGATGCTGGATATTGTGCGATAGGACCAAGGATGCTTCCTCTTCAGTCTTGGCTGCGAACCCGGCCGCAGCCGCAATCTCCCTGGACTGGGCAGTCTCGAAGGTATCGGTCAAGACTGGTTCAGCATCGCCGTCTTTTCGTCTCCGCTTCGCATCAATCTGATTTTCTGACTTGGTGTCCTCAAACCCATCCTCATCAGGAGACGTGGGCTCGATATCTCCAACATCGACATCTGGCGCAGAGGGCGCCGAAGCGGCTTGTGTAGTGCTCTTCAGTTCCTCGTCGGCCTTACGCTTCTTTCCTTTCTTGTCCTTCTTCTTAGACTTGTGTGGTTTGGTTGGTAGAGGTGATTGCACTGCATCAGTGGACACCTTGACCTTTCCGGCCGGTTTGTCATCGAAGACATCGAATAGATCGTCCATAATGACCGTTGTGCGATCGAGAAACGGCGGAGCGTAAAGTCGAGTGTGCGCAAGTGTGCACAGCAGGGACGGGGAGAGCTGGGACACCCTCAGCACACCAAGGTCTCAGTAGTGCATCCGGACTATAGAAATCCGCCGCGGTCACTCTTAATTCTGTGGCTGTTACGGGTGCCGCAGTTGTCGCTGCTGTTGTCGCCGCTGCTGTGGTCTGGATTTACCAACTTTTTTGTTGATAGACATTAAACTGGGTCGTGGCAGAAAAAGGGTGGGGTGGAATAAACTCAGGGATCGAAGGTAGGCGGTGAGATCGAGTCTAACGGTTTCCTTCCGCATGGGCCAATGGAAGGGACGAACCCACTGGAGGATCTCAGAGGTACCTCCTTGCCTCCTTGCAAAGCCGAAGATTACCCGCCCATCCATGTCATCCCCAATTCGAACGTCGTACCACTCTGCTGTCGAAGCTCCCCAAGCTCGCTCCTCGGCATCATCGAAAGCTAGCAACCTCATCCGACCCTATACACATTGCACAGCAGCTCAACAGCTATCGTCAGGGTAAGCAGCCGGGTAATCCCACCCACACCTCCGCTCAGCGGTGTTCGAGCTTCATTTACCCTGCTAAACTCGTCCACGCGAGCAGAAAATGTCTCCGCAGAGCGTCCTCCGCGCCAGCCCGCGCGTGGCCTCGCTGGTCTCCCGCCGCGGCTTCCACGCCACGGGCGCGCGCCTGTCGTCGCCGTACCACTACCCCGAGGGCCCCTACAGCAACCTGCCGTTCGACCCGAAGAAGAAGGGCTTCTTCTGGAAGTACTGGGGCTTCATGGCCACCGGCTTCTTCCTTCCCTTCGGCATCGTCAGTGCGTTATATCCGCCTTTCCTCTCTCTGTCTTTACTGGCTCCGCGCCCGTTGCACGTTGCTAACGTGCGGCTTTCCCCCATACAGTCTGGCAGACCAAGAAGCCCAAGGCTTAGACGGGTCGTCGCGGCGTTCGATGGCCTTGTGGACGATTTTGAAGGTGGCGCGGAGAACCGAGACTGTAAGAAGTGGCGCGAAGGGACTCAATTGCGGAAGGAAAGACGATGGATCTGTAGATTTAGGACAGCAATAGACCCAAGTCTATCAATCATCATTTTCTATGTCCCCTCAGATACCACCTAACCTGTTGATCGGACGTGGTGTAGGTGACCACTCACAACTTTTCAAGAATGACTTTCATCATCAATTGGGACCTTTCCTGCCATCAGAACGTCTGACAGCGTAGAGAGCTCAAGCGGGTACTGTAGCCGCTGAAGCGATGTTGCCACCAGGCCCTGTGAAGACCAATCGGTGGCTCGTCTGTAAGACAATCGACAATCCCTTACGCCGAGCAGGCCCTTGAACAGGTAGGTACAGAATTTACACGTAGGAAGCTGCCTTCACGATGGCGCTAGACGCTGCTGGTCGTGGATATATTAGGTACACATCATCTGACTCCTTCGCATGGAGGGGTCAATCCCATGTGCCGCCATATTCATCCCCTGAGATACCGCCCTTGAGACGACTATTTAGTACCCTCAGCACGGATTGTACAGACGCCGCGTCTAGGTCTCCCCACCTTGAGCTGAGATTTCGATATATGTCCAACATCTCGTCCCTTGACGCATGTCTCGCAAAGGCACGAAGGATTGCCTGAGCGAGTTGTGTGCTGATGTACAGACCTTCTGCCCCCGAGTCGCACGCATTCAGGAATGATGCCCAAACGCTCTCAAGCCTCTGCCGGCTCCAGGCGGACCTTGGTCCGCCGTGCAAGTGAAACGACTTGAAAAGCGCGAGGAATATGGCCCCATGCAGTTGAATGTTTAGAGGCCTCATGTCGTCAAGGAATTGTGCAACTCTACTGAGGTCGCCCAGCCGTACTCCGAAGTGATTGACCAGAATGCGGTAGGTATGCAGATCTGGCAATAACAGCGCAGCCCCTTGAAAGTCGGAATGCATGCTAGAGTTGGTTTTGGCAACCTTGGAAAACATCATCAGAACCTTGGTGATGGCCTTATTAGTGGTATAGTTGCGGACTGGTTTCATCTGAAGGTTCTTGTTCGATGTGATCATCTTTTCGTAGACGCGCAAAGCCGATTCTTCTTCCCCGGACCTGATGAGACCGGATATCACGGCGTTCAGTGCTATGGTGTCGATGATCTCGCCAGCCTCGACCATCTCCTTATAGGCGGCTCGCACTCCCCGACCATCTTGCTTTAGGCCGAAGAAATGAATCATGCTGACGTGGTGGTACCGACCGAAATACATCCCACGCTTTCTCATCTGCTCGTAGATCATCTCTGCAAGATGGAACTTGCCGGCCTTGGATGCAACATCAAAGAGGATATTGAATGTCACATTGTTGCTCCTGACACCTGCCGACAGCTCCATCTCACGCCATAGACGAAGCGCAGCTTCGGCCTCGGTCTCTGTCACTCTTGCGACAGATCGACTGGCAAAGGAAAGAGCGTTATTCCATTCGTTCGGGAGTAGGGAGAAGCCACTGTCCCTGATGTCGGCGACTGCGGAAAAGTATCGCAACATGGATTGTGTATCTTTTCTCTCGACCGATGCCAGTACAACCATGAGTTGGTGCCTGAGGCGAGCAGTGAGCAGTGAAACCCTCGGCGCGGGCAATGCACTGTATAGCTCCCAGATCTCATCCAGGTCTATCCGCGAAGGGTGGCGCAACCTGATAGCCACGGCTCTCTCGAGACGCTGCACCATTTCGGCTTCCGTTGGGCTGCGCCATTGTCTGCTGTTGACAGACTGAGCCTCGACATCCTCTCTCCTGGCCGAGACGGTGAGGTGCGGTCCATCGGCCGGTGCATATCCTCGCCTATAAGGGTCTCTATAGTACTCGAAACGCTCCTGGACCGATGTGCTGTCATACTGGTCGACGAGCTCAAGTGTCTCTTGTTTTGTACAGAGGTTTCTTGTCGGCAGATTATGGTTTGGCTCGTGTGGCTCGTTTGGATCATGTGCCTTGGCAGCTACCTCACAAGTGTGGTTCGAGCGGCTCGTGCTGGGAGCATCAGAGTGGGTGAAGAAGCCAGAACTGAGAGTCGGACCACCAGGAGGTGCTACCGCGGCGCTAAAACATCTTGAGGGCGTGAGACTGATAGGGCAGCCAACTGCGGATGTAGTCTTCGGCGAATATCTGAGGCGTCTGGCTGCATCTGGACGCTTGAGCAGGGCTGTGCTGCAGCCATCGCGTGCTCTTGCGACTCTGGATACTCTTAACAAGGCGACGAGGGTGCGAGAGTGTCGGCTTAGGAGTATGGTGCCGTATGTCGACCGGTCAATTCTAGAGAATTTCATGGGCTGTCCCGCATCGTAGTCCCGTCATCACAGCGTCTCTATGGATGTGGCAGCATGGCCAGTTGAGCTGGAGAAGGAGCGTCGCAGGCGTAATTGACAACCTACGGAGACACGGTCATGGATGTACGAAGTGCCTCGCAGATGATAGGTAGGTAGGAAAAAATCATGTACGATTGGCGATAGCTTATCCAATTAAGTGGGACTTAACAGTGGATACTAGGCACCTTATGCCATAAATCCGGGCATCCCATAGGCCCGGGTCGGACCTGAGGTACGTACCTCACCATCAAGCTGTCCGGCAGCAGCGCAATTTGTAACTGTCAGATACCAGTTCCAAGGCACCGAGACCTATTCGACCGCGAGCACAAGGCAACACTTGCAGGTCTGCTCCTCTGCCATGGGTACCCTGAAGAAGGTCAAGCCCGGCAGGGTCTTTCAGACCGCGACCGACTTGCTCAATCACCGCGTGCTCCCCGGCATCAAAGTCAACGAGCCGCCATGGTACAAAATTATCGAGATAACACCACCCGGCCAGATCGCCGTGCGACCGCTGCCGCCCCAACACCGCACACCCAATCCGAGGGTGCGGAAGCCGAGCCGGATGTTCCAGCCCCAGCAGCTGGTGTACGAGGAAGACGCGTTGCGGAGGACCTTCTACAAAGATCACCCCTGGGAGCTGGCGAGGCCCAGGATGATCATAGAGATGGACGGGAAGGACGCGCAGAGGTTCGACTGGTCTAAGGGCCTGAGGCAGCCCGCGATGCCGCTCTGCGGCGAGTCGTAAGCATATACATACCCTCGAATATTGCAATGGGAGGCGGTAACCAGCTGACCGGTTTTCCAGTGTCGTGCAGCGCCAGCTGTGGATGATGCACAACGTGCCCGGCATTACAACGGAGCAGGCATACGACAAGGTCCGCCGCGAGTTCTACCGGCTGCGGCAGGAGGAGGAGGTCGAGAGGAGGATAGCCAAGGAGGAGGCCCAGATGGTGGGCGCCTACTTCGGCAAGGGGGCCCTCCAGTTCGGCATGGAGCTCGAGGACAAGACGTACGAGCAGTGGAAGAGGTGGGCGGCAAAGCAGATCGAGACCAGCCGCGCCAACGCCGACGCCGCCTACACCAGCTTTGGCGCCGCTCCCGACTCCGAGGCCGAGGCCGAAACCGTCGAAGACTCCATTGCCGAGGCTATCCTGCCCTAGGAACACCAGCCTTCACGGAGACATTCTTCGCGACGTGGATATATATTCAGTGTAGCACTACTGTACAAATCTCACTTGTTGCCACGAATACGTCTTTGGCGGCCCCGTCGACATCTTCAATAAAGCGCCAGCTCGCTACCGTCTTTCCCTACACGGGGTCTTCTCCTCGCGACTGGTATAAGTGGACAACGCTTCGGGTGCTCCGAACTCCGAAATTCAATCTACAGTGCTTCCGTGTGCATATCGTCAAAGTCACGGTTGAGCCGGAATAAGCTGGTCTAACTGTCGTAACCGGTCCGTATAGGTCAGGAGCTGTAAGGCCAACATCAGCCATGCAGACTCTCTCTCGCCGGAAAGATCCTCCGTCTATAAGTAAATCTGTACTCACGATCGCCTCTAACTTTCTCCTGTCCGCCTCGTCGCCGGCCCGGTCTATGATCCGCTGAAGGAGGTCGACGGCCTCGGTGTAGTACTTGCGGGCGCCGTCGTGGTATTGCGCATTGTCGAGCTGGACGGCCGTCGACGCCTTGGCCAGTGCGAGCGACAGCATGGACTTCTGCGACGGCATCCTTTTCTTGTATCTTCTTTGCGTCTTCGGCTCGAGCCTCGGGCTAGCTTGCGACCACTTGTTTTCTCATGAATGACGGCGGGCGCACGGGGATGTCGGGGAGGTCCCCCGAAGCATGTTTGCGGACGCGCGCGAGAAGGAATGGAGAGCAGAGCCGGAGTCAGAATGCCGTTGGAGGCAAATATCGGTACGTCGGTACTCTATGGTGTGTGGGTGGGCGACAGCAGCAATAGGTACTGTATCCGCTTTTGATTGCCCGTCGCATGCGTCCTCGCCTGATACCATTGCCGTTCTGCATAGGAGAACATGGGTCGGATGCATGGTGCCCCTCCAGTTCCTCTTCCCTTTCCCCCCTACGTATCTGACCTGATAGGTCCCCCCCTGCTCGGCCCGAGGACTCGTGATGGCTTCACGTGGGTTCCCGGATGCCTCCCTTCAACGCTCGAAACTAATATGACGGTAAGCTACCGGTAACCGAACATGCTGGCCCTGCTCGTTCCGTGCTGAAGATCAGTCAAAGTTGTCATGTTTTCCCAGTGGTTCTCCGGTTTCGTACCTACACGAAACAGCATCTGCCCACTGCATCCTGACCCATTTCTCTGATTGGTGTACACAGTCGGAAAGGCGTAGGCGCCAAGAACCGACCGCGCATCCAGCCAGCCAGCCCAACATTGATGGGCTTCGAACTGCAATTCGTGCTTCAATGAACATCAGTCTCCAAGCTCTTCCAAACTACTGTTATCCTACTCCCATTTCCGCAGTAGGCTCTAACATGTTGACATGTATAAGGGGTCTTGCTCCTTCAACATGCTGCATGAGTCTTCGATTTCTCAGTTTCAGAGAAAATATCGAATCAGAGGGCTTGTAAGTAAGTGCAGTCGGTGGCCTCGCTCACATAGCAGCACACATTTAACGCTTTGGCTGGGAACCTGGTTCTTCACACCCTTATCCCCTCGTTCCCCTAATGCAGTACCGCTACCCCTTGACGCGAAGTTCAAGTATTCATGGGCCAGAGATCGGGCCAACGCGAACCTGCTGGCTTGAACCTGGCCAAGATGGCATCGATCGCCTGCATCTCCCTGTCCGTGATATCAATTGCCTGGCTGTTCTCCTGCACGCGGGCCGCCGTGGTTGCACCCGGAATCGGGATGATGGTTGGCATTCCAGGACGTCTGGAAATCGCCCTTGTCCAGTTGATGGCCAGCTGAGCCGGTGTACATCCCTTCTCCCGCGCGAGTTCCTCGACTTTCTCGACGAGCTGTACGTTGGTCTCAAAGTTTCCTGGCTGGAAGCGTGGGAAGCTGTATTGGAGAAGCAGCGAGTCCTTTGGCAAATCCTCCAACCTCTTGAACTGGCCCGTCAACATACCCCGGCCGATCGGGGAGTATGCCACGAGCGGAATCCCGTGTTGGGCGCAAGCCGCAGCTACGCCATTTTCCAAAACGTCAGGAGAGAATCTTCTACATCATCAGCATCTGCAATGATAGGATTGCATCGGCATTCCCAATAGACCTCTTGACTCTCAGCCACAACAGGTAAAAATACCGGAACATGTCGAGATAGGATTTTCCCCGAGGCCACTCACAATGAAAGTTCCACCTCCACGGCCAACACTTTGGTATACTTCACCGCTTCGTGAATCGTCTCGGCTCGCACCTCCGATAGTGAGATCCCCCCAATCTTCCCCGTCTGCACGTACTCCCGGTCGATCAGCCCAAACGTCTCTTGCAGAGGCACAGCTGGGTCTCGGCGGCCGAACTCGAACATGTCAATCTTCTTGCGCCCCTTGAGTTGTGCGATACAATTGTCGATGGATCGACGTGTATTTTCTGGCGAGGCGTCCGCCCGGAGCGTGGTGGGATTCGTGCCCCCTTTGATGCTCAAGACGATCTTGTCCGCATCTTCTGGGTACTTTTCGAAATACTGTTCCAGGAGCACCAGGCTATTACTCTCTGGCGGCCCGTACGACTCGCCGCCATTCCAGCAGGTACCTTCTCGCGGGTTAGCATGGCTGGGGTAGAGGGGTCGGTCTACAGGGCTGGCCCACGTACTCCCATTCTTGACAGCGACACGCAGGGTCTCGAAAGCCTGCTCCTGCGACGGTGGCTCGTTCCTCCAGGTCAAGCCCATAAGACCGAGGCCAATGGGGCCAACTTCTTTGCCAGCCAATCCAGGCATGTTCAGGGATTATTCCAAGATATCTTAAAGTGAGTTCTGAGCGCTTGAACTTGGAGTTCGAGAATTTGGGTGAATTGAAAGTCATCACGGCTACAATGCAGACTTATATACTGTAGGAAAAGGCTATGTTTGAGGAAACCCCGAAATGTCAGGAGATACCAACACCCAGTTCAGGAAACTCATTCTCTGCAGCTCGGTCTTTACGCACCCTTAAGCCCATTAACTTCGCTCTCCGCAACGATGATTGGCGCAGCCTACCGTGGGGATGACCAACCTTTAACACTCTCACAGACTTCCATGTCTTAAATCCGTGTGTTGCAGGAAATATAAGCGCTAATGGTGCCACGGCAGAACAAGCCTTGGCCTGGGCTTTTTTCCTCCGTGACAATCCGCAACCATCCGAGTGGCTGCTAGATCATCCTTGTCTTAATGCGATTTGGGATTACCGTGGTTGTTCGTGTCTAGTTATCCGAGCTTGCTTAATATCTTACTTCATATTCAGGGTGAACCTTTGTACGGCTCGCGGCAAAAGCACAGATATTATAGGCAATAAAGGAGGTGGATACTGTCAACTTCGTTGTGCCATCTTTCAAGCTCTAATTAGCTTGCCCACAGCGTATATGCCTGTGGCCAGTCTAGAGTGGGCACTGTCTCCCACTGCAGCAAGTATATTAAAGATACAACATGAAGGGAGCTTCAGAACTCTGAAGTTCTATAAACTCACATCAGGGACCGTGCTCTACTGACAAATGTGAGATTAAACATGAAGTATTGAATCGAGTTGGGAGAAGACTCAAACTATGCAGATGCCGCATATACCGCAGCCTAGCCTCAGAAGCTTTGTTTGCCTGTCTAACTTTAGACGCTTATCGCTTGACTAGATTGTGATATGCTACAGTAAGTGTAGATTCACGCTGCATATAAGAGAGGCCCGCGGCCTGACTAAAGCCTGCCTGAATCGAGCCAAGACAGATTGCTTGTTGACAATAAATATTGCTTCAAGAGGTGGTCTTCAATAATCTTGAGCCACCACGACCGATGATACATATGTGGCGTTTCATATTGTGTTTCAAAGCTTCACAAGGTTCTGAACATCATGAAGAGGATGCTAAACGAGGACCTAGGAGCTGATATTTAGGCCGAGAGTGTCTTCGCCGAGTACTTAGGTCAGTTCAATTCCCCCAGCAACGTCTGACTGACTGACAAGTTCCTGCATTGAGAGCGATACTATCATGCACCTACCTAGTTGTACTTAACTCGCACATCATCTAAGAGGCAACAACATCTGTCCTGCTCTAGACTGGTAGTACAACTAGCATCCCATGCTCCGATGGGCTGGCAGGCATCACCGGCCAGGCACCTTAAACGGAAGTCGACGGTGCAGGTGCATGCATATGTCCGCATAATTGGGCTCGTTGTCCGCAGTAATGATCCCGTGACGGATGAAGAAGTCGATATAGACCATGGCGGCGTCGGGCTTGAACTCGCCCGCCAGGAGCCTCTGCTGGACCTCGGCGACGCTCATCAGCGAAAAGCCCTCCACCTCGTCGTCGCGCGGCGTGGGCACCACGTCCGCCGGCACTGCAGGGGACACAGCGTTAGTGATCCGCGAAAGCTGCAGGATGACTACCGTAAACGGCCACCTCCCGGGATTGACGGGTTTACGAGAACCACGGACGGTGTGTAAGGTGGGCAAATAAAAGCGCCTAGCAGAGACAAGGGATTCAGAAGTAAAGGGACCCCCTCCCATCTGCCACTTACGCTCAATGTCAAACGTGTAGACCATGTCCGGGATGACCAGCCCCCTCTCGCCCGGGAAGTCGGCCCCGCCGCTCGTCACGCTCACGTAGGTCAGGACGCCGGCGGCGCGCGCGCGCGAGCGCACCAGGCCCGCCGGCAGGCTGGCCTCCTCGCCGGCCTCGGCCACGATGGTGTCGAGCGGCGAAGCGCCCGCCTTGATGCCGCCCGCCACGCTGACGTCCAGCTTGCCGGGGCTCGTGTACAGGTGCGCCGCGCGGCGCGCGACCTATAGGTGGGTAGGCGCCGTGGGCGAGCGGTTTTTAGCGGTTTTGTCTGTGTGCGAGGGGAGGGGAGGGGAGGTAGGTAGAGAGGTAGGTAGAGAGGTAGGGAGGGAATTACATACCCAGATACGCATGCTGCCGTTAGAGTCCCACGTGAAGGCAGTCAGGTGGGCGCCGCGCTGTGTGATGCCGAAGAGCGCCGCTGCGTAGCGCTCGATGTAAACGGTCTTGCCATACCGCGCACTGACAATGGCGAAGGGTTCGCTGCCAGGCCCGTCGGCGTCAGCCGCCGAGAGACAGACGGGTACGCCAGGTACCTAGGTAAGGTAGGTAGACACCCTCAGTGGGGGCTCTCACCTGTGCTGCGCGGCGATGCAGTGGAAGAGGTCTCTGTCGATGCAGCGGTCGACGAGCTCCTGGAGAGCGGCATTGACGGCGGCAGCCGGGTCGGCGCCGGAGGGGTCTCGCACGACGACGCGGCGGGTCTCGTGCGGCGCGTACTGGGGCGAGACTTCAAAGGCGGGCGTCCAGGGCATGCGGCGCACGACATCGGGCAGCAGGTAGCCGTGCGGGAACCGGTCCCCGGGCAGGAAGAACTGGTAGTAGGTCTCGGCGGGATCGAGGTCATATGAAAGACTGGCTTGGGGAGGCGCGGTGTCAGGAGTCGGTGTCTACCTCCTACGCAGACTGTGTGCTGCTTTCGGGGGAGGGCTCCGGTCTGACTTATCGCATGCCTGAACGAGGGAGAGGTACGATGCCATCTTGTAGACTACCTATTCAGGAGTCAGGAGGACGGGCCGCTGCGGTAAGAGGACGGGATGCGGTGACTGTATTCTCCGCGTACACTCCCCTTCTGGTTGACATCAGTTCTCACGAGCTTCAAGAAGTACCATTTTCGAGTGGCATTACCTCGTTGAACAGTCCTTCTGCCGGTGGTGTCGTCGTGCGATACTCCTCTCTCAAAGCTAAGCGAGGCGGTTTGCCGGGAGATTGCTGCGTACTCCGCAATGCCTACTTGGAAACATGGATCAGGTAAGGACCTCACTTTCTTTGGAATCGAATCCCTGAACTTTGGTCAACTGTGAGTTGTTCTGTAAGACGAGGTTGCAGCTTGCAAGACGTTGTCGAAGGCGATTCTATTGGGCAAGGCCGACCCACTCTTAGCAGCCACGGCGACTGCCTAGCAGCAACATCAATCACACTGGGAGCACAGCGTCCCAACTCGATGGATACCTCTGGGAGGTACCTAGGTAGGTAGACCACTTCATCTCACATTACACAAAGTAGGAGGAAGCAATGGCTGAGAGTTCCGTCTTCGTCTTTTCTGTCCTCTATGAGACAACCCGGTTCCAACGCGTCGAGTGACCACGGAACCTCTTCCTGTCTTCCAAGCCCGTAGTTTGTCGAGAACCCCTATCAACCTTCAAACGAGATCCTGGCCGTAGACTCCATAGTTACGGGCGAGCTTGTTGGATTGCACAATGAAGAGATCAGCCACGCTAAAACGATGGATTAGCTTCCCAGTCAGGCTCAAGGATCTGGTCCGCGCCCAGCTCTCGACGTATAGGGTGCGCATGTGACTCCGGGGCACGACGCGACACATTCTGAGGATGCGTGCGACTACTAGGAAGAGGAACCCCGTACCGGGGCCATTGGTGATGATCACGCCAGGGAATCGGAACGCGGGGGATGCTCGATAAGAGGGAGGAGTGATGAGGATGCGGATGATGCTGACGATGCTCAGGAGCGCGGTGAAGGGTGTTGACAGCCAACTCTGATGAACCAGCCGAGCCCGTTCAAACCAGACGATGTCAAATGTGCCGCTGTGGTGGTTTGTTGAGGAGAAACGCTCCTGTAGCCGGTGCTCGAACTCCAACACCTTGTTGTGACTCATTACATCCCCCTTGCCGATAGCCCATCGCCGGTGGGCTGCGTCCTCTGGGCGAATGCTCCGTTCGATCATTCGTATCATTTCCGCCGTGTGGCCACCTGATCCACAAATGAAGAATGTGTAGTGTGATTGCGAACGTACCATGGCGGCCTCTGAAGATGTGTAACAACGATGCAGGAGAGCCTGGGCGTAGAATACCCACATGGAGAGGAGGCACATCACAAGAAGGACGAGTAGGAAGTAATTCTCCTTGTCCAGGCGGTTCATCATGTAGGCAATGATGTAGGTAGCTCCGATGAAGAGGACTCCATTAATCACCACTCTTTTCGCGAGCTCCTTGATGAAAGCCGATGTGGCCATTTTATCCTCGTCGAATCGGTCTGGTGTTTTGTTGGCTTGGGGCTCTGCTGTATCGATGTGTCCGTGGAGACGATCTTGAGTTGGCTGGTCCGAAGGCAGATCTGGGCTTAACTGCTCCTTGCGCGAACTGGTGGTATTTTGGGATTTGCCTGAGTGAGGTGCTCGAGGATGGATAGGTTGTGGGGAGTGAAGGTGCCGGTCCCAACCCTCTTGTATGGGTGGCCCCTCATTAAGCTTGGTGTTCTCCATGGTCGACGACATCTTCAGTTGCTGTGCAATCTCTCCGGCCTGTCGTCGACAGTCCCTATTTCAACCTGACAAAAAACGCGAGATGTTTACTCCTGATCAAAAATGCTGTCATGAACAGTGCCCATCACCCCAGGTTCCTCAGACTGGTTTTCCTTGGGCTAGATGGAAACATGTGCCTGCTATTGGCCTCATTATATTTCTCCAGATCCTAGCACCTGCAAAGTCGCAGAGAATTTGGTTGTCCAGACCTGGAGCAGACCGGCAGCATTGAGATTCAAAAGGAAACTGATGCAGCCCATGCAATTCCCTTCGTCCTCTGATGCTTGGGTTGGGCAGAGGCACACTGGGCTTCAATATCGTGGTTTCTCATCCACTCTATCGCTCATGAAGTGTAGAATGAGTGCACCTGGTAGTGCGTCTGTTGTCTCAAGGTCTTCAACCTCCTGATAGAGTTTGCAAGATTCAAACAGGACCCCTCAGAAGACTGCCAGATTGGAAAATTGTTCTGTAGAAGTGAACAGAAGTTCATTTCAAGATCCTCTGCTCAAGCAGCATCCAAAGGGCATATCTTTATCCTGAGGAGCTAATTAGCATGATCTTAATGGTGCTACCATTTGTAGGTATATCGTGGCAGACACATTTGCCCTGTGCTGGAAAGATGGACATCTCATGTAGCAGCTTGAGAAGGCGGAAACAGGGGGAAGGGCTGAGAGGCTACCTGGGACCCTCTGACGTTCACCAGACAGGTTAGATGACGATAGCGAACCATTGTATGGTCGAGCTTTGACCTGCACCTCCCAGTACACTTGATCCAGCAGCTAAGGCAACAAGGGAAAAGTACCAAGTCCCCGAACCATCACATACACTCTTGATTGTGGCCTCCACGTGGCTGTGCTGGATGATGCTGGAAAGTTGTAGCCCACAAAGTGAGGCCCTTGACAAGAGAAGACATGACAGAATCAGAAACCCACTGACCTATTCTGGCTGGCTGGAGGCTTCGATCTCCCTCGATTTTTGCTGGCTCTTGGCGGAAAGTATCTGACAGCTTCGTTCAGGCCACAGGCTCTCGAATGACTTCAAGTCAGAGTCGTTGGCAGGTTGAAGAGGGAACCCTTCATGAGCTTGGAGAGTTGTTGTCCTTGTCCTGCAAGCTGTTTGGCCCCGGATCTACAGAGGTCTCCCTACCTGCAGCTCTAGCGCAACACGCCCATCTACTGCCTGGCACGTGGCATTTGGCCGTAGAATAGCCGGTCCTAACCGCGTCTGCCCGTCTGCCGTCAGGGTGACACTTATCGCTTATCGGCCATCTTATCATCTCGAGGTTGCCAGGAAATTGTCTTGACCACCCGGCAGAACATCATCCAGAGGTACCCAACTGTGCCTGTCGACTGAGCTCATCTCCAGCTACTCCAGAGACACCGCCTGCTCTAAGAGCAAAAATTCCTCCTGATTTCAGCTTGGATTTGGTCGTCCTTCGTGGCCCGACGCTTGGGCCTTGAAGTTATGGCAACTCTGCGCTCCGGCAAGAAGCCTCTGAGGTGCTTCTACTGTGGGCGCAGGTCTAATGTCCGATACGAAGGCCAGAAGTCCTTCGAGTGCTCCCAGTGTGAAGCAACCAACTGGCTGGACGAGGTGCGCTATACTTTGTGTTGCTTGATGAGCTGAATAATGCTAATGTTGCGCTAGGATGGAGATATTACAGATCCTCCCGCCTCGACTTCGGGCCTAGACTGCAAGCCGGTGCAATACGCCGTTCCTCGATCCTCTGCAGTGCCTCCATCCTCGCCGCCAACTTCGCCAGATGAGATATTCTGTTCGACCTGCCTGCGGAACCAGCACATGCTCACTAGCTCTCTTGCGCAATTTGAGTGGCCCGAGGACTCCAACAATGCCGAGTATGCTGCGCGAGAACGAAAGTACTGGGCGCTGCGAAGAGACCTGGAAAAGCGCTATCCCCAAGTCTGCGCCGAATGCGCACCTAAGGTCGAGAGCAAGATGCACGAGGCGAGCTACACGGCACAGACCGACCACCTGCGGCGCATGATGGACCGCACAAGAACTCAGCGTACAGAAGTCAAGAGCCGTGGCTTTCTTGATGTCGTCGATTTGGCGGGGAAATGGAGCTGGCATGTCGGCTTCCTGTTCCAGTGCATATGGCACATGGCCATGCTTCTTTTGCTTGCAACCGAACCTTATGCCTCCAACAGGGATGGTCTGTGGACGGTGCCGTCGATGGTGGGCGCAATTCATCGCTTCGTGTCGAATGATTTGCCCGACGCAGATCGTCTCATGCAATGGGCGATCAGGTTGGGCATGGGTTCCTTTCTCTGGAATCCCAGATTTAAGCAGACTATAAGAGGCTTCACGGCGCACATTCTTGGCTTCCGCCAATGGTACACTTACCAACTTTTGATACTCCTGATTCGGCTCGTCTGCCTTTCCATCGCACAGTACTGCAAGTCGCAGCAGGTACCCGCGACGAAGCAGTTGGGAGCACAGCTTGTCACGGCATTGCTAATGGGTCAAGTAAGTCAACGACCTCGGACGGCGGGAATATGGCTAAGACGTATCTTAGGTCTTCAGGATGGCGAGGAGGTCTATCCGGACAGATACTACGCCCCTCTTCCGCATAGCGACGAGAAATCCTGGATTGGAGACAACGTCTCCATCCAGGCCAGAACGCAAAGACCCGAACGATCTCGGGAGTATCCTCGATGACATCCTTCAGACGCCGTCCGCATCAGACGTGATCGCCGGCGCGCAATCTCTGGGGGGATCAACCATCCAGGGTGATGGATTGCGTGGGGACCCGTTCAGAGAGCATTCGAGTATGAGACAGACCGCGCCGAATCTGGGTTCATTACAGCTTGGCGATACAGCTCCCGTCCGTGCCGCCGGTCAGCAAGACCCTCAAATAACCTGCTACGAAGAAGAAATGGACTGGTCGCCTTCTGGCTCACAACATCGAGCTTTCAGCACCTTCAATCCGTACAGGATCAAGAACACCAATCCTCGCTTCAGTGACACACCGATAGAACCCAAAGCAGGTCCGATTTGGTACAAAGTGCCGCCGGCCCCGACCAACCCAGCGCAAAGAGTGCGCAACCCACCGATGCGGCCAATCATCAGAGACAGTCCGAAGGAGAAGAAGGAAAACTTCTTCCAAGCGACGGCTCGTGGCCCCGTCGACATCGGGACTTCGTCTGGTGCGGGCTCCTCTGACATAAATTTAGCGGGTCCCAAATTCTTTGCGCCGGAGCCCAAAGACGATCCCCGGGACAACCTCTCCAGCATGTTTGCTTCGTCTTTCAGCATTGACCCAGGTCCGGATGACGAGGTCGGGCATGCATCCAGATCCAAGGGTCCGAGCAGCTTCTGGCTCGGTGGCCGGGAGCTGGCAGCCGACTCAGCTCGAAAGGCTACACGGGCGGTTGAACTGTTTGTGCTCTTCGGCGCGCTTGGCGGTTGGATTTTTGCGTTGGGCACGGACGAGCACTATGGGCGGACTGTGGCTCTGGCTTCGATCTGCGCGTGTCTCATGGTCTCGATAAGACTCGCTGCGGATCTGGAGGTTGACGTACAGGCCAGAGAGGGCAAGCGACCCTCCGTCTTTGCGCCTTCGTTGGTAAACCTGGCCTTGGCACAAGGCATTGCTGTCCTCGTTCTCATGTGGAATGTCTGGTCAGGCAGCGCATCTAAAATTCCCTCGGGTGGGTTTGGAAACGGCCTCTTTGGAGTCATGATCGCCCATCACATGTGGCACATCTTCGTCTAGGTCACAGCAACACTGGGGTGGAATGTGAAGCGCAATAAGGGACCTGGAGGCTCGAATGGTTGGACAAGAACCGCGGTTAGGGTACATGGGTCACCATCATTCTCGTCTTAAGCATGGCCATGGAGTTCTGTTTTGGAGTTTCCGGACGGGCATGAGTTGTGGTCAATGAGATACCCGGCGTCTACGGAGCTGCACGTCTCCTGTGGACGGATTATATAAAGTGCATTGCAGGCTTGTTGGTATACCACGTGTAGGTAGCTTAGGTAGTCGTGGCGTTGCAATTGACTTGACATGGACCTGCACAGGGTCAAGTTGTTTACCAGTAGTAGTTGGCCAATAAAGGAGAACGTTCGCGGCTTCGAAAAGATTTGAAGTCGACGGGCATAGGGCTGAGGGCTCAGGGGCACGAAATAACTGCCTGTTAGTAGCTAACCCTCCGAAATTGCATACTTTTTATCCTTGCTGGCGAGATTTGATGCAAATGGGCCTGTTTATGTAGATATTGACTATCCCTTTGCAGGGGTGAATACCGGCACTTCACCGGCTGTACCCGCCTGGCTGGAGCCGTGGTATGATCTCGCCACTGCCTAATAACGCCACTGTCAGCTGTACGGCGCGTTTGCCAACCGAGATCTAATCTCCTTTTGCTGCGCGAGTACTGATGGGCGAGCAATACCCCTAAAAGTTGCGAGGAAATGGAATTTCCCTAGTTGTCTCGACCACTCGGAATCTGCTTCCTGCTACCTTCAACCATCGTCTACCTACCTCTTTCACTCCTTTGGTATTCCTGTGCTCGCCGCTCTGTCTTCGCCGCTCTGCTCTTTGATGGTTCGCAGTTCTCTACTACCTCGCCTTTCTCCCTCCTGATCTAAAATCTACCGACCGTTGCGCCACTATGCCTGGGCGAATTCTACCAACCCTGACCCAACATGAGGTCGAGTCGCACAACAACGCAAAGTCCTGTTACGTTACCGTCGGGTCTCAGGTCTACGATGTCACCGACTTTGTCGAATCGCATCCCGGTGGCCCCGAGCTGATTCTCGAGTACGCCGGGAAAGACGTCGCAGCCATCCTCAAGGATGAAGACTCCCACGCCCACTCCGAGTCGGCCTACGAGATGCTGGAGGAATACATGGTCGCGTTCCTGGTGACGGAGAAGCTGGCACCCAACGGCAATGTGCAGAAAAAGATCGCCGACTCCCAGATCAACGAAGAGGTCACGCCCCTCGTCCACCCCCGAACCGGTATGTCCTGCGAGGAGGACCTCAGCAGAGAGACCGACCTCAGTGCCGACTACAAGGCGCACAAGTTTCTCGACCTGAACAAGCCGCTGTTGATGCAGCTGTGGAGATCGGGCTTCTCTAAGGAGTTCTACCTCGACCAGGTTCATCGGCCGAGACATTACAGAGGAGGCGCGTCGGCTCCTCTGTTCGGAAACTTCCTGGAGCCGCTCAGCCTGACCCCTTGGTGGGTGGTACCGATGGTATGGCTGCCAGCAGTCGGCTATGGCACCTATATCGCCTCAAAGGGGTTCAACAACCCAGCCTGGCTCGCCGCGGCGTGGCTATTTGGTACCTTCTTCTGGACCATAATCGAGTACTTCATGCATCGATTCATATTCCACCTTGACTAGTATGTCCCCTTTCCTCGGCTGCCGCCATATGCAGGAGCTAACCTTTCATCACAGCTACCTTCCGGACAACCGAGTTGGCATTACTCTGCATTTTCTTCTCCATGGTATCCACCACTACCTACCCATGGACAAGTACCGGCTGGTGATGCCACCCACGCTTTTCGTGGTACTCGCAGCCCCTTTCTATAAGTTCGCACATACTGTCGTCTTCTGGGACTGGCACGCAGCCGTGGCTGCCTACTGCGGCGGCATTTTCGGCTATATTTGCTACGACATGACACACTACTTCTTGCATCACCAGAACCTCCCGCTCTGGTACAAGCAGCTGAAGAAGTACCACCTCGCGCATCACTTCCTCGACTACGAGCTGGGCTTCGGCGTCACCAGCGCCTTCTGGGACCGCATCTTCGGCACCGAGCTGCCGACTGTCGTCAAGACGAAGTGAGTCAGAAGAAGACTCACAGCAGATCCCCTCACCCTACAGCGGCGAGGCTGTGGCCCCCTCGTAACGACTGCAACTTGCATATACAGAAGGCGTTGTGATACATGGTTAGGCCTCGTGGCGGCTCTCGGTTGTCATCATGGAAGGCGTTCGGGGGCTACTGGCATGGAATGAACAGGCAGGACTCCTTGGCTCACTTCTCATGGTGGAATATAATGCTCTATTCCAGGGTCTCAATGGAATAATCTCATTTAATGTAGTCTTCTATTCCAAGATGGGGCAGCTCCGATGCTCCCCCTCCGTGTCCCTCATGCATTGTTACCGGCAGCCAGAGTGCCAGACAGCAATGAGTAATAATTGTGGCTGGGTGGCTGTATCCCCAAAACCCCACTTTGTAGCACCATTATCTGCCAATCCGCCGTGGATTTGCCGAGCTACCATTTTCACTCCACTTCCGCATCTGACACGAGCATCTCTTTCCCCAGCCCTTGGCCTCTTCTCACTGCCAATCCCCAATATCTTGTCAGCCTTGACACCGACTGTCACGTTAACTTGATCGTCAGTCATTGTCAGGACTTTGTCTTGACCAGGTGGACACCAAGTGCTGCGTACCATTTACCGCAGAAGGCTCTTCGCTGCACCTAGCAGCAGTTCAAGATGGCCACTCTCGATGTCGAGGCTCTGCTCGATGCGACTGCAGGAAACAAGGATGAACAGAAAGAAGTCCGCCCACAAGACTCTGATGACCGCTTGAAGTCGGACCGTTCTGACCGCAGAGAGCGAGATCGCAGTAATGATCGTTCTCGGCGGGACCGCAGCCCTCGAAGACGCGACCGCAGCGGCGACCGAAGGCGCGACCGTGGTGATGATAGGGAAGCCACCCCGCGAAGTGACACTGGTAGCCACAAGAGTAGGCGCAGAAGCCGGAGCCGTGATGGTGACCGTCGACACTCACGCCGCCACAGAGGAGGCGACGGAGACTTTTATCGTAATGGGCGAGGGGGTCGCGACCGCTCTCGTTCTCGCTCTCCCCACCGGTCCTATCGCCCTCGGGATGACCGCCGTGACCGTGACGAGCGCAACCACTACAGAAGCAGAGACGACGACAGGCACCGAGGCGGACGCACTCCCAAGCGCGATGGCACCCCACAGCTCACAGAAGACGAACGGGATCGCCGCACTGTGTTCGTCCAGCAGCTAGCTGCCCGTCTCCGAACTAAAGAGCTCAAGGAGTTCTTCGAGAAAGTCGGTCCAGTTAATGAGGCGCAGATCGTGAAGGACCGCATCAGCGGCAGATCCAAGGGGTGAGTTCTGCCGTCCCACGGTACCTCTTTTACACAGCTTGCTGATACGGTGCACAGAGTCGGCTACGTTGAATTCAAGAAAGAGGACTCCGTCACTGCTGCTCTTCAGCTCACAGGTCAAAAACTCCTAGGTATCCCGGTTATCGTTCAGCTCACCGAGGCTGAGAAGAATCGCCAAGTCCGCACTACTGAGGGCTCCCAAGCCAATTCTATACCCTTCCACCGTCTCTACGTGGGCAACATCCACTTCAGCATTACGGAACAAGATTTACAGAATGTCTTTGAGCCTTTTGGCGAGCTCGAATTCGTCCAGCTGCAGAAGGATGACACTGGCCGCAGTCGCGGTTACGGGTTTGTACAGTATGCTCTCCCCTGCCTCAATTTCCAGGCGCCTATACTGACTTGCATGCCCACAGATTCCGTGAAGCCGACGAAGCTCGTGAGGCACTGGAGAAGATGAATGGTTTCGACCTTGCCGGTCGGCCAATCCGCGTTGGCCTTGGAAACGATAAGTTTACCCCCGAGTCAACTGCCAATCTCCTGCAGAGATTCCAGGGTCAAAACCAACCATACCAGGGGTCAGCTTTCTCGGGCGCTGGTGGACGTGGTCCCCAAGCCTCTGGCTTCGACCGCGCGGGTGGCCGTGATAACGACAAGGCTACCGGCGCCAGTGCTCTGGACGACACGGATGTTGCTGGCGTAAACTTTAACAACTACAGCAGAGATGCCCTGATGCGCAAACTGGCGCGAACCGACGACGCTCCTAACGGAAATCGTGATGAGAGACAGATCCTGAAGCCCAAGACCGAGACCAAACCCCTGCCGGTTAACGTCAACATGGCAAGTCGTTGCGTGGTCCTCCACAACATGTTTGATCCCACTGAGTATGTCAGTCTGACCTCATTTGATTCGCATGTTTACTGACCTGCGCCACAGAGAGGAAGGTGAAGAATGGGTCAAAGAACTGGAGGATGACGTTCGACAGGAAGCCGAAGACAAATATGGACATGTCGTTCACATCTCGCTCGATCCAAACTCGCAAGGAGATATCTACCTGAAATTCGACAAGGTTCAGGGAGGCGAGAACGCCATCAAGGGTCTGAATGGTCGATACTTCGGTGGGCGCATGATCAGCGCCGCGCCTGTTGTGGACGCAGTCTACAGCAGTTTGTTCTCTCGCACGAAGGCTATCTAGGATGCTAATCATGGCCTGACTTCTGCCTCCTCTAGGACACTTCGCCTGTGAGTTTCTATGCTGCCTTGGTTCTTGGAACACACTTGCTGATGTAGACAGTCAGCACATATATCTTGGACCCCTTGACGGGTCCGGCAAATCACCGCCGTTCTCCTGGTAAACGATATCAGCCCCATGACTTTCTCACCACGACCAACTGCTATTTTAGTTCTTTCATGGTATGGGGCTACGCGGTCGATTACAGACTGATGTTACTGCAGCCACCCACCCCATGAAAATGCATCCCCCAGATGAAATCGGCTTGTTCTGCTGATACTCCCCAGATCGGAATCGACTTCACATTCATGTCAATTAAACGAAGGCTTCTGATGACTTGTTGATAGGACCCAACTAGGTACTCGTAGCTAGTTAAGTTGCTAGTACCAAATACACGCTGCTGTAGATACGGTCTCTGTCGTTCCTTCGGATGTCAGACTTGAGAAAGGCATTTTGTGGCACGACGGGTTCCAAGCATAGCTTTGCTCACACGCCGAGGACCAAGCTACTCGTCGAATGACTTTAGTCTGGGCGAGTAGACTTCCCATCGTCCATTCGTCCCACCTGTCAATCTAGTCTCGCTAATATTTTCTTTTGATATTCTACTACGGAGTTTTATTCTAGCCTAAAGCCCTATCCACAGATTCAGTTCCGATGTCCCACTGCCACCTGGTTGGAGCAAGCTTATGAGATACGACAAAAATTCTCATTACACATCCCGGCCGTCCTGGCCGTCCCGGCCAACCCATGACATTCTCTCTGCAATACTGTCGCGCATTTATTCCATGTGTCTGTTTCCCTGAATATAGGTTCCATTTTGTCTTTACCCTTGCGCCCACTGAAGCCTGGCTAACAGCTAGTGAGGTACGTTTCCGCATCGCGTGAGACTGAACTGCATGAGATAATACCGGTACTCGACTGCCCGGAGAATAACCCCGAGACCTTGCACATTCACGCATTACCTGAAATCAGCATCAGATGCGTCATGTGCAGGCCGGACTTGCCGCTTCTACTAGACCATAGGTCGACACTCCTAGTGTTGGCCTGGTGCCGGCTTTGGCAGCCATACGTTACCAGGTACCTACCTGCGCCAGGAGCCGTGCCCGTCGACCTATCCGGCCGCGTGGGACTAAGTCAGTGCCTGCCCTACCTGTCCTCTGCGCCGCAGAGCGGCTAGGTGAGTCAGGTAGGCGTGGTAGGTAAGAAGCGCATTTATCTGCCAGACATGGCTGCTGCAGTCAGTCAAGAGGTGGAAGGCACCGTGGTTTCACACCCCTCAATGCTGTTATTCACTATGGCAGGGGAAGTTGCTGTGGTACAGCAGGGCAGCGAGGCAGAAGCTGGAGGTCGTCGGCCCCGGAGGGGAAGTGGCCGGGAAAAGGAGTTACAGTCGGGATGAAATAGATGGAGAGCCGGTCTGCTTTTTTGCCGCTGCCATGTTCATTGCTATTGCCGTTGTTAACGCCACCGGAGCTGCCATCCCTACTGCTCTTGCTGCTGCTGTTGCCACAGTTGGTGGCAGAACTTACGTTGATATATCCAACTGAGGCACTTGCATTGACTGCGAATATTAAGCGAGGCCCCGTCGGGGAAAAACAGCCGCAGAACGCGTGCTAATCAACGAATTCAAAGGCCCTTTTTGCTAAGTGCGCTGCACCTGCGTCAGTGTCAGCTATATAATCATCGCCGTCTAAGAGCACCCAACCGACTAGCACCGCATGCTCTGATATCGTCCCCTTTTGCAAGCAGATCGCTTGCTTGCCTTTCAGCACAAAATGCTAAGTAAGATTCAAGGGCACTCGACCGTTGCCCCTCGACTTCTGCCTTGACCACCCATAAATCCAACGTCTGGGAGGCTCAAATAAATGCATTTCCCTTTCTCCCCCTTCTACCTGTTGAGAACAGAAAGTCTGGAGCAGCATGTACTTTCTCATCATGGCCTGAAAAGTTCCCGACTTGCACAGAAATCTTTAATATATGCTGTTGTCTGAAAGCTGTCTCATTCTCAGTATCATCAAGTCAGAAAGTCTGGATCGAGCGTACAGTTGCCAACAGAGTACTTATACACCGGCATCAAAGTCTGGTTTTTTTTCCGAGTCAATAGTCAGATCCTGCACCCAAAAGCACCAGCCTGCCCTGCTTTGTCACTCTGCCACCATTTCACTAAACCGGCCCTTGAAAACCCAGGCTCTCTTCCATGGGTTCATTGATGCCTTGTTTAGGCCCTCTGGTGCGTCTGCAAGAGCCAGAGTTTCCAGTGCGTGCAGACGCGAAACTGGTTCTGTCCATCCCTATATTAGCGATTTCACTCAGATCCGACTGAGAATGCAGGTGAAAGACATATCACAGCGTATATTGGCAGTTATTGGGTTCTAGATGGCATTTGAACCTTTGCTCCTACTCTAACTATTGCTGTCTGTGAACATGGCTTGCGCTTCTTGGCACCTTGCTTCACAGCCACGATGAGCCGTGATGCCGCCACATATCCCTAATAGCTGAGCAGAGGCACGGTCACTTGAGTAGAAAGAAATCATCTGAGGGACTTGAAGGCTTTGGAGGGTGGCCATAAATCTGGTGGCATAGAACACATATCGCCGGAGTGTCTTGGATGCATCTTGGGTGCTCCTGCATTTGTTTTTACATCTAGCATTTCTGCTCAGGGGCGACAGTCGTACTTAGGTTAGGGCACAGTTTTTCTCGAGATGTACGCAACTCGGGCCATATATCTGTTCTCTCTCAAGAACTTGAGTTGAGATACTTTATAAAGCTACTCTGCTTTTGTACGCGTACTCAACCCAGGCACTAACTAGTACACAGACGTCTCACATGCGGATCTCCAGCCCGAGCCTAACTGTCTCCCTATTAAGTGATGTGTTGTTCTCTTATATCAGCAGCCTTGAGTTAAAACCTTTAATGATGGTACTGATACTCCCTTGATAGTGTCGAGATCTATCTGGTCCCTAAAGCCGTCCAGCTATTAGTAATGTTGTAGATCAGGAGTAGCATGTACACGTACACATCCTTGCATGCCGAGAAGTCTAGCCAGGAGCTTAGTATCGTGGGCCTCACTGTCGACCTGAAACGGGTACACCGGGGCTGCAGCCGCTCCTGGCGACTGGCAACAGTCGAAACTTAGTGCCACAACAGCCGCATCTCGAGATGATACTTATTTTTCTTCCAGACCCCAATAGCATGATCTTTTAACCTTTCTCTTCCTTCACCACCCGCCCATTTCCACTTCCCCATCTTTTTTGAGCAACCACGACATCAAATATTACTCCCCGTCTTCTGCATCTGGCTCTTCAGCTACTACTCACCATCACGAGATCCCTTCCAGCAGACTGCCAGTCAACACCTACTTGACTCAACCGCCTTCAGCTCGCAGAGCTCTCGCCAAGTAAGTGTTCACGGTTCCCCTCTCCTGCGTTTTCGACCACTCGCGCATCCATCGCGTCCAAGCCCAGTCGAGTCAGACCAGCCAGCCTTCGAGACGAACGCCTGGGACGGGACCACACTCTCCCTCTCTCTCCTGCGACGCCTCGCGTAGATGGTTCTTCCCGTCTGTCTGGCGAAGGCATCGCACTGATCCTGGGCTGTTTCGTCATCCGTGTCTGAGGCAGCGCGGTGCAACGCGGTGCATACGCTGACGCTGACGGCCCTCGTCCCATATTTAGGTTTCGCCCGCCATGTACTCTCGTGGCTCCTCTCGTGGCTCGCGAGGATCCCGCGGATCCAGCAGGGGGGGCCGCGGCGGGAACCGCAACTGGCAGCACGGCATGAACGATGCCAGCCCCCAGTAGGTTGCATTTATTCCTTCTCTTCTCTTGTTCTTCTTCCTCGTCTTTTTCTTCTTCCTCCCTCTCGGATTCCTTGGGTCTTTGCGTCCGAGGTGGTTTCTTGATCCTGGAATGCGTCAAGCCGTCCCTCGCAAAGCTTGACGCTCGCTGGGTATTGCGCTATGGGCTGGCTTCAGCTACGTGTGAAGCTGGCGCGGGCATATCAGGGCCCGTCAGTGCAAAGTCTCCACGATTTCCACCGGAATCCAGCCTTCAAAGGTTGGCTTCCAGGCTCTCGAGGTTCCCCGTCGCGAGCTGGCCAAGACGGCCAATTCCGATCACTGTCTCTCGAACTTGGTGGCTATCCGTGTCCTCTGCTTGTCTGCCCCTCTGCAATACCTTTCACTCGCCAGCGGCTCGGCGTGGGATGGAGTGGTTCATATATCCTGCTACCGGGGTGAAAAGTTACTCTCTTGCAGGAACGAGACGGCTAACCAGTTCTCGAAAGGCAACGATATTCAAACCCGTTCGCTCCTCCTGGCGAAATACCTCTGCCCGACAAGTTTCCCGAGTTCAATGCAGAGAATGGTATAGCGGCTCTGCAGGAGGGGGAGAAGTGGATAGGGTGAGTACATGGTTTTCTTCTCCCTTTCGTTTTCTTGGTTTTAGCCATCTCCCTGTTCTCCCCCTTGGTCATCCAGGTGGCATGGTGGCCAGTGTGCTGCTAGCTACACGGTTCCCTCCTTGGATGGTGAGCTGGTGGGCAGGCGGTCTTTACAAATTTGCTTGTCGGCCGGGCTTTCCGGGGGACAATAGACCCAGCGGTCTATTGTCTTCTGGATAGAGGATGGTAAGAGGATGGACGATATCCCGGCCACCAAGGTCCTTGGACAGCAGCTACCTATGCGAACCCCGTTTCGATGACTATTCCTCGGACAAGGGCACGGATCCTAAGGCCTCTCGCGAATAATGCCCCAGCATCTCATGGGGCCAGGGACCAGGAGCTTGTCCTCTTGACGACTTGCCAGGTTACCGGGTCTGGGAAGGTAGGTACGCAGTACCCACGGCGTTGCTCAGGGAGATAGGTAGGGCCCTCTGGTTCGGGAGCAGCACCTCAACTTTCCACTCTGCACCTGGCACGGCGGCCACCTGTACCTGTTCCCAGCTGCTCGTCACCCATTCACATTCTGGAGCTATTTATCAGTCTGCTCCTTCCACTACTTCTGCACCAACTCTTCCTCACCATCACCCTCAACATCACCCTCACCATCACCCTCTCCATCACAATACACCTCCCATCTGCACCTTCGATTTTCCTCTTTCACATCTCGTTCCCGGCGTCCCTTCCTGGCGTACTTGCCTCTTCCGCCTGGGAACACTGCCTGCCGTATTTTCCATCAACAACCAGGTCCTCGGCTCTCGCGCAACATAATTATCTCGGGATACGCTGCCGCTACCAGGAGCATCATCAACAACAACAACCACGTAACCATAGCGCCTCGACGTATCGACATTCGCGCAGCGGCTGTCGTTCTGATTTCTTTGCGTTCTTCGTTTCTGCACCTGCATTTCCCACATTCCCCAGCGCGAGAACTTTGATTTCCGGTGGACATCATGGCAGAAGCTCCTAACCACGAACTCTCCAGCACGTCCGACTCGTCCGGAGGAGGCGCGCCGGTGCATTCGGCGTCGCCTTCCAACGCGCCCGACACCAAAGAGACTGAGGTCAACACGGACGACGAGAACGCACTCGCCATGGCCTCGTCCGCCTTCGGCAACCCGCTCGAGGACCCCTTCCTCAAGACGCCTGGCGTGCCTCGCTCCGTCGCACCCTACAGCTTCAACGCCAATGCCAGTACAAACGGTAACGGCAACCTCTTCGCCGGCTACATGCAGCGCCCTAGCACGGCCTTTCCCCGCAGCAGCACTGCCCAGTTCAACAACGGCAATCAGGCCGTCACCCGCTACCGCGAGTCGGGCTCCTTCTCGAGCAACAACTCGTTCGGCTCGGCCCATGTCTCCAACACCATCGCCTCTGGTCTCCCGTCCCACCTCCAGGGCCGTGGCGGCTCCGCTCTCAACGGCTTCCGCCCGCCTGCGTCTGGTCCCGTCGATGTAAGTCTTTCTACTCTTCAAACTTGTCTCTTGCCGTTCTTGCCTCCCATACTCGTAGGAAACGTATTGACTGAGTACGTCCCGCCAGCGCTTCCAGCCACAGGTCGAAGAGATTCAGCGCGGTGTCATGACGGCTGCACAGTACATCAGCATCTCGGCTGGAATTGCCCCCTCCATCGTTAAGCGCAACAGTTCCATGCTGCAGGTTGTTGCCCAGCAGCTCAGCATTCTCGTCTCGGGCCTTCGCGCCGACCGCGACCAGGCCGTCAGCCAGCGCGAGGATGAGTTCCGCGGCCAGCTGCTCGAGGCCGCCGAGGCACGGCGAGCCCGCGACGTGGCCAACGAGACCTTGGCGCAGACGAGGGGCCGAGAGCAGCTCCTGGCCGAGCACATCGACACTCTGAAGTCACAGCTCGAGGTGGCCAACCGCCAGATCAAGACCGTCCGAGAAGAAGCTTCCCGCTTCCATGACCATCACAAGAAGATCACCGATGGATACAAGAAGGCTGATGAGACACACTTCTATGAGATTGATGTAAGTCCTGCCGACCCTAACTTACTGACTTGCGTGTGCTGCCACTGCTGACACTTTGGAAAAAGAATCTCGAGAACAAGCTGAAGAATGCCATGGAGGAGAACAAGAGGCTCAGCAATGCCATGTCTCTGGTCAAGATAGACTCTACCGATGAGCCCACCTCTCAAACTGGCCCGCACTCGGATGCCACAGATGTGAAGGGAAAGGGCAAGGTAGTCTCTACGCTGAACGAGAAGGACGCAGCCATGCTGCTCGAGGGCCTCAAAGAGAGCGTCAAGAATGTCGACAAGGAGGATGATAACGGCGAAGGCGGCGCTTTCGTCCCCAACCCCAAGGCCCCTGCCTGGACTCCTCACACCGGTACCGCCAGCAGCCGTGCTCCCAACAGTCTGGCCGGCAGTGGTCAACTCGTCCTGGCCAGCAATGTCGGATCCTCGGGTCGCCCCCGCACCGTCGGTCCGCCTCCTCGACGTGGAACGGACGCCAGCCAGCTCACTGGCCCGTCATCGACGCAGTCGTCCGGCGCACAGCAGATGGCCTCCGCGATGAAATGGGGCCCCGGAGGAGGCTTCCCGCCGCAGCAGCAGCCGGCCAAGATGACGACGACGACGGCCATGCCGCGGCACAAGGAGACGTGGGAGCCGGACGACGTGCAGGTGGCCATCGACCACCTGCTGCAGATGGTCAAGGGCTACGTGGCGCAGAACCACATGGCCGACCCGGCGGGCCAGCGCCACGCGCCCAACTTCGCGCACGTCGAGCGCGCCGAGCCCAACACGTACGGCTACCTGCTCAACATGGCCTACCCGGACCGCGAGCAGGCGGCCAGCCACCTGCGCTACCTGTTCGACAACGACGCCTACGTGCCCTTCGTCATCCAGCGCATGGTCACCGACTACGTCTTCAAGCGCGTCGTCGCCCCGGGCGTCTTCCTCGGCTTCTCCGAGGAGAAGGACGGCCACATGAGCGCCATGCAGGACATCATTGCCAATCTACATGGTGAGATCCCCTGTTTTGTTATTTATTTTTTTGCTCTTCCCCCCCCCTACCCCTTTCCATTTTGCTGCCTTTCCCTGCCTCCTCCTACCTCCTCCTTCTACTGCGGCTCCTGCTTCTGGATCTGCCCTCTCCTTCTCCTCTCCTTTTTCTATCCTAGAGTCTCCTCCCAACGCAGACTGCTGACTCTCTCTTTCCTCGTTCGCCGTCCCCGCCCAGACACCACCCGCTCGGTGAGCCGGCCACGCCAGCGCGTCATCGAGGAGCACGCGCTGCTGATCGAGAGCGTGACCAAGGACGCCGGGTTCGCTGCCTTCCGCGCCGCGCAGACGACGCGCATCACGGCGCTGCTGACGTGCCTGCTCGAACCCTTGCGCAGCGCGTGCGTGGACCGGGAGCGGGCGCTGCGCTCGACGCGCGTGCTCGTGGCGGCGGCGCTCGACGTGGCGGCGCGCGTCTGGACCAGCGCCGTCACGCTGCACTCGGTCTTCCCCGAGTGCGGCGCCAAGTTCGCCGTGGGCACCATGACCCCGCTCAACGCGAGCCAGTTCGGCGCCCGCTCCGCCAGCGAGCTGCAGTACTCCCAGGTCCGCATCTGCCTCACCGTCACCCCGACCCTGACGCTGCGCGACGAGCGCGAGGGCAGCCGCCTGCGCTGCTACGGCGTCCACCGCGCCGAGGTGCTCGTCATGAAATAAACAAGAAGAAGGAAATGACGAAGCAATCCTCTGGTAATACTATCGATGGGATATCATCGTCGTTAGGTTCATTAACGGGACGTCTATCGATTATCGCATTCGGAGGATCATCCATCCCTTGTTTCTTCACGGGAAACAGAATTCGGAGGGGAGTAACGTTATTCGGCCTTATCTTTTCGCCTTACGATCAAACGCACGGCGAGCCTAGGCCACAGGTTCACATTTCTTCAGTTTCTGCATTTCGTCTTTTCTTTTTATCTTGCCACGATACCAACACACGGCCGCGAGAGCAATCGAGGCCACGAGACTTTTACGAGATCACGAAGCAAGAGACGATTCTGGTTCCGAGTTTGCATATACCAGACTTCAGGAATCGACCGATGGAGATCGTTTTTCTTCTTCAGCATCTCGCCCCGTCTCTCTCCTCGTCTGGATTCCCGCCCTCATCGTCGTGGTGGCAATCAGGAGGAGTCAGGTAACAGGCAGCCAAATGAAGACCCCATCCCAGAACAGGAGCAACAAAACGAAACGAAAAGCACCAAAAAAACATGGAAAACAGAAAATACATGAAAAAAAAAAGCCAACAACCTCTATCTGACCGCGTGGGCATCCTCCGACAATATCGCCCTTGCTAACAGGGCGCAGCACGGTCTCTTGCACATCACACTCGCCACACTTTTGCTCACGGGACACAAAAACAGGGATCGGGTCAGAAGACAGGAAGGACGCAGTCGTCGACACTCGGGTTTGGTCGGTTCTTCTCTGTCTCTCCATCTGACTCACTTACCTACCACCCAGCTAGTAGTACCTACCCACCTACCTACTTGGTAGGCAGCCAAGTCGGTGCGTAGGCCACTTACCAAGTGCTTAGATACTCTGCATGTAAGTAGCTCAACTATAGCAGGTAGTCAGTCAGTCAGCTAGATAGTGAGGCGGTAGCTCCTTTGGGAGTACCGAATGCCGAAACCTGTGGTCGTCCTCCGCTGAGACTGTCTTGTCGTTGTCGTCTTCTTCTTTAACCCACCTACGTACTGACTTAGGTAACTTAGGTAGACACTTGCCGTGCAAGACCTAGAACTGCGGTGCTTCTGGTAGTCGGCCAATCAGTTATTACTTGCGTCATCCGCAAGAGGACGTGTCCGGAAAGGGATGTACCTATGGTAAGAAACTAGGTGAGTGGGATGGATAGGTGAGTATGTAGGCGGATTTAGGCACGTATTCGTAGAGACTGAGAAGGGACCGTTCGTCGTCGGCAGTCGGTCACTCGAATGCTACCTGCCTTAGCAGTTCCTCACCGACGTATCTATCTCGCTCGGAAGGAGTTGGCAAGACTAGGCGTGACAGCCAGGAGAGAGCTCGCCCACATCAGAGCACCCAGTCACCGCGACAGTTTCGATCAATATGCGTCAGCCTCAATGAGAAATAAGATCTATGCGGTAGGTAAACGCCAGAGCCTCGCGGCCATGTAAGTATCTATCATGTTTCTGGGGGACCCCTCCCCCTTTTCCCTCGAGTTCATGCATGCCCCGTCCCAGCTGAGCAGTCCCTGTTCATGAAAGACACCGAAACTCCCGAGGAGGGTATCGGAGGGCAAGAGTAGAGTAAAAAGGAGAATATCGACCAAATCAGCCCAAGGATGAAAACGAAAGAAGAGTGGAATAAGAAAGAAGCCCGACTTTTGCCACCCCCCCGCGAAAGGGGATCTCGTAAAGGAAACGATGAGAGAAGCATAAGAGCAGCCAAGTAGTCAGTCAGGTCGCAGCACCGCCAGAAAACGCCAGGATGAGATGAGAGGGTTCTGTGTCTCCCCTTCCCATTCCCCTTCCCCTTCCTCTTCCCCCCAAAGTCTCTTGCACAGACAGGTAAGGTCAGGCCCAACCATCTACGGCACCCACTCCACCCTGACCCTACCTACCGGGCCTGCTGCTGCTGCCGCCCCGCTGCCGCTGCGGCATGCGATCGAGGCGCTTGATCACGGACCCCAGCACGGCCTTGAGGACGCCGTCGGCCGTGAGGGTCGGCTGTTGCTGCGGGTCGTTCGTCTTCTCATAGCCTGCATTTGGGAGTTCAAGGTCAAAGGTGACCGTGTCGACCATGTCGCGCACGTCGTGCTGGCGGCCCAGCTCGTCGTCGAGCCAGCGCAGCGCCTCGGTCGCGTCGCGGCTGCGCCCGACCTGGAAGAACTGCACGCCGACCTGGTCGAGCGGCGCGCCGCAGCGGTCCAGCCGGCGCGCCGCCTCCAGTAGCACGACGTCCGGGTCGTCGCCCGCCTCGCCGTCCGTCACCACGATCAGGTTGAGCGGCTTGGGGAAGGCCGGCTCCTCCCCATCCTCGTCCTTGGCCTTGGCGGCCGCGGCGTCCTCGCACACCCGCAGGTACGGCTTCAGGATGTCACCCAGCCGCCCGCCCGTGGGCGTGCCGCCCGCGGGCGCGACGCGCGCGAACAGCCCGTTCACCGCGTCCGCCGAGTTGACGCCCAGGTAGCCGCCCTTCTGGCCGCCGACGCGGCGGTCGAAGGCCGGGTTCATGTGGTTGAGGAAGTAGACGTCGACGCCGTCGGCGTCGCGCGCCGTGCACACGGGCACGATGGCCGCCAGCGCTTCGCGCGTCTCGTCCCAGCGCGTCATGCCGCCGCCGCGGTGGCGGCGAGATTGGCGGTCGTCGCACGTTCGCATCGACGTCGAGTCGTCGATCAGAAACACCGTGTCGTACTTGGACAGGAACCAGTACCGGTCTTCTTCTTCTTCTCCGTCCTCGCCCACGAAAGTTGCCCTGTCGCCGGTGCCGGTGCCGGTGCCGGTGCCGGCTACGGCCTCCGAGTAGGCGGGCGGCGGGCTTGATCCGCGCGGGCGGCGCGACGAGGACCCTCCACGGCCCAGGCTGCGGTTCGACAGCGCCCGGGTCAGCGAGAAGCCGCTGCCGCTTCCGCTGCCACTGCCGCCGGCGGCGCCGTAGGAGGAGGACGATGCGGAGAAGGGGTTCCAGGAGGAACGCTTGCTGCCGGACCGGCGGGAGGCATCGGGGCTCAGTGACTGGTTCTTGTCCCTGTCATCCTCCGGCCTGCCCATCTTGCTAGGGTAGTAGGCCCCCGGTACGCACGGGCGTCTAATAGTGCTGATGTTGGTGCTAGCTTGTTGTTGGCGATAGTGGAGGTTACCTCTGCTGCTGCTGCTGCTGCTGCTGCTGTAGTTGCTGCTATTGTTGAATCTGTAGTGATGGTCGCGGTGATGGTGTTGGTGGCCGCAACAGGTTGTGGTGTACGGAAGGCCCGAGGCGTGGCACAAGGACTCATAGATGTCCGAGTTGAGAAGCAAGGACGACATTGTGGGCTGGCAGGTGCGCAGTGAAATAGTCACTGAAACAGTCTTCTGGGTGCGAACAGCGAATGGACTGTAAAGCAGGTGCTACCGAATAGAGAGGCAGGGCTTGCTAATGTGCTTGTCCTTGTTTGCTGGTGAGGGATCCGATCTCAAGTGAGAATCATAAATGACCTGTTTGTCTAGGTGGCTCGTGACTGTGTGCTTGCTGCCTCTTGTCACTTATGGGATGAGTGAGGTCTCCCGACTGTGAGTCCGACCTGTTATATAGTACGTAGTTCTCAAGGACCATCGTGAGCTATCATTCCTTCTCCCGTGGTATTCCTAAATTCTGCCTACCGTATTTGCCTTGCTGCGCTGTGGGCGGTAAATTGTTCGAGAAGTAGATTACCACTATTGTGCTGCTTCGGGATGTTCGCGGTTGCGTGAGGCTCAATGCCTCGTGTGTGCGGAGTACTACTAGTAAGAGTACCTTGCATACGGCAGGGGGTACCGGTAGGCTGGCACCTTCCTGTGGCTGTATCCGCCGCGTGGCTAATAAGCCACTTAGTGTGCCTCAGGCTGTGCTTTTCGCACAGCCTTGAATCACTGCCCCTGTCTCGTGCACCGTAACAGATCGGGAAGACGCGGCTGAAACGGTCGACCCGTGCTTCCGCATCTGTTGAGGCATACCTACAGGTCAGGCTTATAGGCTGAACCACAGCCACGGATCCAGCCCGGGCCACCCAGCCCTGTGCGGCGGTGCTTGAGGTCGAGGCGGTCTACGGGCACCCGAGTGGCGGGAGAGAAAAGAGACAAAGGAGGGAAAATTATCGATGGAAGGACTGCGGGCACGACAGCGGTCTTATATACCCCAAAAGTGGTCACGGGACAGTAGGCACCCGACTGCGCATCGTCCAAGCCGGCGACGACCACGTGGAAGCCCGGTAAATCGGCTTTGGATTATTCGCCCTTCCGCAACCGCCAAGATGGCTGGACAATTGCGGCAAGAGACTCATTCTTTCAGAGCTCTCTAAACTAGCAGGGCGATCTGAAGGTTCGCTTGAGCGCCGGACATGGCATAGCTACCATATCGGGACCATCGACATCGCAGATCAGTCGAGCCCATCCCACCTAAGTACTAGATAGTTGTACAGAGACCCTCCTCGAGTCACCTGGCCTGCGAGTGCACCTTCTCTTCTTCTTCCTCGCCCTCTCCAGCACAAGTCGATCGTAGCCGGACCTATCAGCCCCAGAGCGGCGCCGTGACCTCGGCGGCGCGCTCGACCACGGCCTTGACCCGGTCGGCGAAGACCTTCTGCGCGCACTCGACCTGCAGGTCCTCGAGCCAGACCGTCGCCACCATCTTGTCGACCTTGATGGTGACGCCGGGCACGGGGATGCCCAGCCGGTGCAGCCGCTCCACCTCGGCCCGCTGCCGCAGCTCCAGCAGCCGCTCCTCCTCCTCGCCGTCGTCCGACAGTTCCATCGACGCGTCGTCGTCCTCTCCGTCGTCGTCGTCGTCGTCGTCCGGCTCCGCCCCGGCTTCCTTGCGGGCCTTCTTGTTGCCGCTGCTGTCCTTCTTGGCCAGCGGCTCCAGCTTGGGCGTCGCCACCGGCGCCACCGCGTCCGCGCCGAACTGCGCCTCCAGGAAGAGGAAGAGCCGCTCCAGCCGCTCCTGCGGACTGAGGCCCGCGTGCGGATTGCGCGCCGGAAGCTCCTGCGAGGGTGCGTGAGAGTGCGAGTGCTTGCTTGCCGATTCTGTGAGAGCATCAGCGATGCCCCAGAGCTAAGAGTGGTGGTGGTAGGGAGAGGGAATGTGCTTTGCTTACGCTTCACCGCAGCCGGGCTGCTCTCGGTCGATAGCAGAACAGCCATGACCGCGTCGGCGATGCCGTCGTTCAGCATGTTGCCTTCCCATTCCAGCTCGACTTCGCCATTGTTTCGGTACCTCACCGTGACACATCCCATGACGAGGTAGGCAGCAACGAGCTGATTTATCTCCTCGTCCGCCTCTTCCATCTTGCCGTTCCCATTGGCTTCCTCGTCGCCCTGATCTTTCCCCTTTGTCTCGGCCAGCTCCTCGATGCTGCCAAACGTGCCTTCCAGAGCCCACCTGATGAGATCGACTCCGGCCGCGCTGAGTGTGAATCTTTGCCGACATGCGATGGTAGACGTCGTCAGGCCCGCATACTCACGCAGGTCTTCTGGGTCCATCAGAGACATCTTAAAGTCGTTCTGGACGATGACCCCGGCCACGAGTCCCGCATCCTGGTCGTCCGGCGTCGGAAGCTGCGTGGGTGGCGGGATAGCGGCAAGTTTGCCCACAACTTTAGCAACCTTGTCTGTCTTGAAAGGGATCCGCAACTCTTCACAGTTTCTAGGACTGTAGACCTTGACTTTATCCGTCTTCCCGGAGTTGAGGGAGAGCAGCTTCGACTTGAGTCGCATCATATTGTGCTGCTCGCCATGGACCAGGATCTGTACGGATTAGCTTAGAATTGGACATCGTGATCAAGCCACTCACCACTACTGGGGCGGCAACCTCCTCAATAAACTCTCTGTTCTCCTGGCCGTCTACGTGTGCGGCGAAGGAGTACTCTGCAACGCTACACCTCCGCGGTATCATGACCTTCTCGCTGTCACCCCCTGGCGCTCTTCTAACGGCGCTTGTATGTCGGGACATGACGGCCTGAATCTGGTCTGGTTCCTGGACAATATGCTTCGCCATGGTCCCTTCGACGCTATAGCCGGTGATGATGACGCCATTCTTGTCGCTCGGCGCCCATCTTTCCAACAGCTCTCGGCTGACTCCGTTCTGCAGCATGCCTGGGCTGGCGAGCATCACGCAACCGCCGACATCGTCGAATCGATCGAGGTTCTTGAGAGATCTGATATACTTGAAATCCCAAGGGCCACCTTGGGCCCCTGTCCCCGCAGCTTCCGCCTCTGCCATTCGCTCTCGGAACAGTCGCTTGATGTTATCATTCATGGCCCCGACGTACGTCTGGTAGACTACCATGCATTTCCGAGCAAGGTTGCTGGCGTAGTAAATGGGGATCTTTTGAAACTCGCTGTGTTTTCCCCAGTACTCGTCCAAGATCAAAAGCAGCTCTTGGGCTCGGCCGAGCGCGAAGACCGGCATGAGAACGCGGCCCCCACGGTTTAGGATGTTTGTAATAGACTTCATGAGCGCCTGCTCGCGTTCCAGTCGGGGTACATGTGTTGAGACGCCATACGTAGACTCAGTAATCAACACATCTATCTTGACTCCCCGAGGAACTTCGGCAGACACAAGATGTCGATCTTGTTCTCGGGAGTAGTCTCCCGTGAAGAAGATGTTCAAACCGGCTATCTCTATCAGGAACATGGCGGCACCCAGTACGTGCCCGGCCGGGTATGGAGTGATCCGAATGGATGATATCGTATGGGTGGTGTGGTAGTCGATTGCTTCAATTTGGGGGAACGTGTTGAGATGGTCCTGCTCGCTGTACACAGGCTGCGACGTCGGATTCGATGATGTATTGCCAACTCTCACGCTGTCTTGTATGAGCCACTTGTAGATGGCCTTGGTCGGGTGCGTCATGAAGACCCTGCCTCTAAAATTTGTCTTGGCCAGGACATAGGGCAGAGACGCAGCATGGTCTATATGGAAACTTTCAGCCTGTTAGCAGGTCCTTATATACATCGTGTGGGGGCTGGATAACTAAGGCGGCTATGGCAAGAGAATCACGACAGTCAGAGGGCTATCGCTGGGGCAATGGAGTAATATCTTGTATTGATAGCTTGATACACGACGCTGTCCACGAGGGCCCGCCATCGTGGCAAAATACACATGAGGACTTGGGGAGCTGTGGATAGAGACTGATATGCAGGACCATGTGTGATGCCGTATCCATCACTCCAACCGATAAAGCCTGCTACCATATACAGGGACGAGCTTGGGCCGGGGGACCAGATGACTTACTGGCTGATGAGGAGGACGTCGACAGTGCTGAGGTCAAAATCGTCGTAGAAGGGCAGGGCAGCAAGACCATCGTATGCGGGATGTTGGCCAGCATCAAGCTACACAAGCACATGGTCAGAGAATGGCACGGATAGAGCTGAAGGAGGGGATCTGCTCGCACCATGACGGTCTTGCCCTTGTACTGTATGATATGGCAAGATCTCCCGACCTCATTGCCACCACCTAGGCAAAGGAACATCAGCTCGTCCGAGGGATCAACCGGCTCCTCGGCGGCCGCCGTGGCCATGGCCGAGGCCTTGCGCTTAGATGCCATGGTCAGTCCTAGGTGTGACCTCTAGCACCCATAGAGAGAGGTTTTGGCGATCAGTAGAGTGGGAGAGTAGCCAGTCTTCGGCCGGCGCAGGGCGCTTTGGTCAAAGAACTTGAAGGCTCTCAGACCGAGTAAACATATCGAGGCTAGCACTGTGAGCAGAAAAGCCGGGCTAATCGACACAGCTGAAGGGCAGGCTCAACAAGGTGCGTGTATGATCGAAACCAAGGCACTGGGCATGTAGCATGCAGAAAAGGTCATGGTTGATGTATTGATTGGGGACGGAATGAATGAAGTGCAACTGCGTGCGCATCGATGCGACCGCGCCAGACCGTGTCGGTACTTAGGTACTTCCATTTGTACAGGTGTGGGGGCATGGGCACTTGAGGCTCATCGGCTTGCCAGTTATTCCGAGCATGGTATGGTTTCTGATTGGCCGATAGTCCAGGGCACTTAGGTAACCACTTACATAATTCAGGTATCTCGGTACTTCCAGGCTCCCATGTGGCGCTCGGACCAGCAGACCGCGCAACACCAAAGATTTCCATTCGGGGGAGCTTTTCCCTACTACATACAACTACCATCTGCTACTGCCGCCTCCGCAAAGGTCCAGACACCGCTGCTGCCTCACAACTTCGGACCTACCGATACGATTACGTCTCCACGAAGCGATTACACGCGTCCGCTACCGAGTCCGAGCCGCCCAACCTCGATGCCCGCCGCGCCGACCGTTCTCTGCTAACTGAGCATTGCGCATCCCGCCCTGCTTCCTTGCCGTCCTGCCCTCGGATGGGTGTTGACGATTCTGGCTTGACAGGCTCTGCGCCTGCCCTCGCTCAGACATAGTCTTGAAGAGGCTCGCAGACTGCTGGACATTCTCCCGTCGTTCGCACCATTTTCCTGCTCCGCCCTCACACCTGAGGCTGGCCTCGCGCATTCACCTATATCCATCATCCTTGGATGTCGAGCCACACTCCCCCCGTCGCCATGTCGCATCCACCTCAACAACCTCAACCAACGCTGCCCCCGCGGCAAATGTCTCCGCCACAGGCTTCGCCTACCTTGAGCAATGGCAGTACTTCTTTTGGAGGCCCCGCAAATAAACGGCTCAAAATGTCGCCTGGTGCTTCCCCGTCGTATACCCCATACGCAACCTCGCCCCGACCAAGCGCGACGAGTCCCGCTGCCATGACGCCGAGCGCTACTTCTCCGGTCCCTCAATCGACTATGTCGCCCGGCTTCCAGATGCCGCAAGGCCCTTACATGCCTCCGCCGCAGCAAAACGGTGCCTTGACCATGCCATCCGCACCAACACCCCCAGCCGCTTCTCCTCAACCATCTACGCCGAATGCTACGCAAGCGCCTCTGTCATACTCGCAAGCTACGCTTGCGCCTATAGGTCCCTCTTCAGCAACTCCCGCAGTCGGCAATATGGGCCCTCCGACGATGGCCCCCTCCTCTTTCTCTGCCCACGACTCAAGGCAGCCCTCGCGAGCGGCGGCCAAGGCCAATAACTACGAAATGAACGATATGCTGTGCGGAACTGGGGTGGATTTAGACGAAGAAGCAGAAATCGCCAATCATATGAATCTGGAGAGCCGGAATGGATTTCCGAACTACCCTCGGAGCGGTAGAGCCACATCCCATGGTGCTGGCCCCGTCAGCCAGCCTCCGGAATATACCCAAGCCGAAACTCAGGAACAGCTCGCAGCAGAGAGTGCCGATGACGCGTGGAGTGACGCGGCGCGTCGGCTTGCTGCCACTCAACAATTCGAGCTCAAGAACGAATTTATCGAAGCCGGGATGATTCACAAGCGTGCGCACGGTATTGCGCACAAGTTTGGGCTTGGCCTCAACCTGGATATGAAGCCAGACGGCAAGGCGCAATACATAGGAAAGCTTGCTCCTGCCGTTGGTTTCCCTCAGCCTGAGATCAAAGTCTGGCAGCAAAAGGCACCCGATGGCACAATGGTTCAAACATCAGGATCATTTATTCCCAAAGAGGCCTTCCTTGTGGAACAGATACTGCTGCTATCTCTAGCATCGAAGGAGCATTTGAGGGGTCTACTCAGTGACGCGAACAAGATTGCTACTCTGCGACAGAAGTCGGCACATGGCGCTGTGCCTTCGGAATGGGCGGAAACCGCGGCCTATCCCTCGCCCAAGGCGAATGGAATACATAAGGAAGATCAGCGAACGGGAGCGGAAAGTGCAGTCAGTCCTCGCACTAACCCGCTTAAGAGACCGGCGGAGGAAATCAGCAATGGACTCCCAACTCCCGTGTCGGAAGCACCACCGCCAAATTCCATGATCGATACGATGTTACGTATCGGGAAGGAAATTCAAAATTGCGAGGAGGGTCGCCTTAAGAAGCGGCAGAAAAGGCTCGAGAAAGCGGCTGAGAAGGAGAAAGAAGGTGCCGATGGATCCCGAAGTGGATCTGCTGTGCCAGGAACGCCGGGGGCTGTCGGCTCCGAGCAGACAGAGACGAAGGCTCCGACGAAGAAGGAAGGCAAGAAGGCAGCTGCAAAGGCAGCAGAGGCCAGCAGTACCACAGTGAACACGACTCTGAACCTGTTTGCGGGCGGCAGCAAGAAGAAGAAATACTCCTGGATGACGGGTGGCGTGGGAAGCGGGACGAGCACCCCCAGACCTTCTGCCGCCCCCGGTACCCCTGGTGGCGCAGGCGTGCCCGGTGGCCGGGCCGCACGGGGTCCACTGACCAAAGCCGGTGTCACACATCTGGGACAATTCCGCGAGGACTCGGAGAAGGGCAAGAACATCCAGTTGCGCGATTGGGTCACCGTCCTAGAGGATCGAGGCTTGGACCTCAAAGACTTACAGGAGGCCTATAACAAGATGGACAAGTCGGACACCGGTGACAAGGTGGCTACTCAGAAAGCCTTGTAAGCGGCTACTGCCCTGCATACTGCAGCATGTCGCCGCCGACTCAGGCTATCGATTTGACCTTCGAGTGATGAGGGTCTTCGAGGTGTTCCTTCAGGGACGAGCAATTCACGACAGTGAAGCTCTCACGCCACGATGGTACACCTGGGCAACTTCCGCTATGTTGCCTCGGAAAAGTCCCGGGATTCGACCGCAAGCCCTCGGTTCCCGAGTACAAAGCCACGGCTCTAGGGCGAGGACTATCATCTGCATATTGCATTGACAGAAGCGGCACAATTATCTACCATACGGTATACATCGAGTATACTTTTTGACATTCAGCCAGGCGTTGGCATCGGGGCATAGGGAGACCGGGTCTGGTTTCTGCATTGTTTTACTCTCTCGGCCACGCTGGCCCGTGAAAGGCAAGGGGCGCAATCGGCGTTTCTCGCGGGTGGTCCGGTCGGCAAGCGGCGCATTAGTAATACTATATACATCGGCGGCCCTACCATCCGGCAGCGGCTTTTATGGAAGCCTGTAGGCTACCGCTAGCCGCGATGCCTGTCTATGTCTACAGCGTTAGATAGGCGCAAGAATGGCCATAAAACTGCATTCAAATCAAAGCTGTCTTCGCATGAAATTGTGTATTACCCGTGTTCAATATTTAGGCCTACTATGCGGGACCCCGGCGTTCACATCCCCCGATAGTGCGTGCTCGGCACACGGGTCGGGGCAAAGTGGAGACGGTCGAGTTGACGTCTTGTCACGGGCAGCAGCCCGACATTGGAAGCTTTCCAACTCTCCTCCCTCCGCCTTCTGTATCAACCGCTCCTCCCGACCAACATAATCTGTATACGTCGGACTCAGAGTAATACGGATCGGAGACCGCTTTTTGAGGAACAAGAAAAAAATCAAAATAAATTGCGCCATGGCCAAAGCCGTAACTGCTCCCAGTTCCACGCCCATCCCCCCCACCACCCCCTTGCCTTCCGTGAGAGGAGTTTGGCAGAGCTCGTCTTCTTGCTGACGAGTCGCTCGCACCGTAGGCGATCGGGCAGATATGCTCGTCCAACTCGGTGGCCCACAACCTCGAGCAGTGCGCGAAGCTCGTTGCCAGAGCCGCGGGCGCCGGCGCGAAGGTGAGCAGACCGCAACGACGCCGCCGACGACGACAAGTTTTCGCGCCGTAATCGTTTTCGTTTAGTCCCTCATTCTCCTTCTGCTTTTTGTGCTCTTTTATATTCGTTCGTGCTCGGGGCTCATTCCTTCTTTTTCCCCTCTTTCATGCCCTCTTCAATCCCGACTCCACCTCCCATGCCGGGTCTTCCAAGCCCACCCATAGGCAAGGAGGTGACATGCTTCGGGTATCATACTACGCTCCTGTACAAGGAGATATCGAAACTGACGCTCTTGGCGATGGGGGGAGCGGAACTATGCGCCCAAAATCATCACCCTCCCAAACAGATCCTCTTCTTGCCCGAGGCGTCCGACTACATCAGCACGTCCGCCCAGGAGTCGCTCGCGCTCGCGCGGCCCATCGCCAGCTCGCCCTTCGTCGCCGGCCTGCGCGACGCCGCGAGGCGGCACGCACGTATGTATTCCCAATTTGTTTTCCATCTCTCTTTCTTTTGGTCCATCTGCTTGTCTCCTTTTGCCACCAAATCCTGTCTCCCACTTCCCCCTTTCCATCCCCCCAAATACTCTCTTTCTCTATATCGAGTCGTGAAATAGCGAAATACTCGCTGACGCTCTGGAGCTTTGAAGTGCCCGTCCACGTCGGCATCCACGTGCCCGTGGCTGTGAGGCCGGCCGACGGCGGCATCAATCCCGTGGTGCCGACGCTTCCGTTGGACAAGGCCGAAGCGGAGAAGGAGAGCGCGGTGGCAGGGGGAGAAGATGGGGAGAAGACGACGACGACGACGACGACGACGACGACGAAGCTTTACAACCGCACGATATACATCGACGCGGACGGCAGCGTGCGCGATTCTGCTTCTTATGACAGTGAGTCCGTTGGCTTTGCTTCCGGATCCCCTCGTTCCTCTTTCCCCTTTCCCCTGGCTTCGGGAGAGTCGTGGTCCCGGGAACTCTCCATGTTACTATAAACCTTGGCTCCAAGGGCTGTCGCGCTTCACGATGACCTCTCTGCTCTCACCAACACCCTACCCTGCCCTGCCCTACCCTTCCCCTATATGCCTGTGAGGTAGCCCAAGAAGTCTGGAAGTAGAGGAGTTCAAGAAACCAGAGATGGCCTACCTACTTCCTACCTCCTTAGCCGCCTTGCCTCCCTATACCAACCACCCCTCTACCGCTCTACCTACATATATATATATACCTACCAGTATTTCACGCCACTCACTCACTCACTCACCACTCACTCACTCACCACTCACTCACCCACCCACTCTTTCACCAGAGCTGCACCTCTTCGACTACGGCGCGCTGCGCGAGAGCGCCACCACGCAGGCGGGCGCCTCGCTCGCCCCGCCCATCGACTCGCCCGTCGGCCGCCTCGGCAGCCTCATCTGCTTCGACGTGCGGTTCGCCGAGCCGGCCGTCCGGCTCACCACCGCCACCCGCACACCACCGGCGCAGGTGCTCCTGTACCCGTCGGCCTTCACCGTGCCCACGGGCGCCGCCCACTGGGAGCTGCTGCTGCGGGCGCGCGCCGTCGAGACGCAGAGCTGGGTCGTGAGTAGCTAGCATTGCATTTTCTTTTTCATCTTCATCATCGGCTTCTTTTCTTCCTGTTATCACTTAGCAGAAAGATTTCATTTCATTCATTCTGTACCGGAGCTCCCTCCCATAGCCCGCCCCTTTCCTTTCTCGGCAGGCTCTCCTCTTCTCCTTCTTCTTCGTTTTTCCAGACACCCCACTTACATCTATCTATCTAGATTGCCGCGGCGCAGGTCGGGCTGCACAACCCGGGCCGCTCGCCGCGCGTCAGCTACGGCCGCTCCATGGTCGTCGACCCCTGGGGCCGCGTCGCGCTGGAGCTCAAGGGCGTGCGGCCGCAGGCGACCGGCACCGGCGAGGAGGGGTACGTGGCCGAGGACGGCGCCGTGGGCGAGCTCGGCCTCGTCGACGTCGACCTGGGCCAGTGGGAGAAGGTGCGGGAGCGGATGCCGCTGATACGCCGCACGTGAGTTCATCTATTCTCTTACCTCTCTCGTATTTTCTTTTCTATCTTTGCCTCTTCTTTATTCTCTTTCTCTGGTGGGCTCCTATACACCCCCTTTATCCACTCCATCGTGGACGTAAGCATGATATACTGACGGTGTCCAAGCGATGTATATCCCGAGATATAAGAAAAGAGTGGGTTGGAATGGGGAGAATAGAAGGTCCGATACATCGTCAATATCTACTAGAGTCCTTCCCACCTAGAGAGGCCGGAGCTCGTCCTGGGTTGATTGGCACGGCCTCGCAAGTCACAGTCACGATGTCTGTTGGTGGCACTGTCCACCGGAACGCTCATCCGCTTAGAAATCTCGCAGTATGCATTTATCGTCTCTTCATCAGTGTGCCTTGCAAATGTAGCTGGTATCAACGCAGTATCCCTTCGTACTGCACTTTGTCCTGGGAGGTGAGAGCACCGGTGCTCGAACCTAAGACAGGCCATCGCTATCCCGTCCGAGTCCATTAGACTGATGCCGCAAGACGCTCAACTCCGTACCGCTTGACCGCTACGCCAAGGTGAGCCTCTACCAAGACCACCCTTTTACCCACGAGGTTCCGCAAGATTGCTGAAATTTTGGACCAACTCCTTGGTACATGATCAAAGCATGACCCATCTGAAGAATCCCTGAATAGTACAACGTACGCAGTAGCATATGCAAATACGCTCACCGCGACAAGAAGGCAGCTTTTCAACCGGCGATTATGACCATTGTAAAGCATGTTTGCGATTCAATGGCACAGCATAACCGGGAGGGAATGTTCGCCTGCGATGATGCCCAGCATGGTGGGATGAAAGAACGATCGTCAAAATCGCTTCGTCGTTGCCAAGTGCTTCGGCAAGCACTTTTCGGGCAATGTCGATTATTGGATGGCGGCTTGTGGATAGCTGCCACCACGGCCTTGGCCTCGGCCGCGCGGGCCCCGACCACGAGAGTTACCGCGTCCGCGGCCACGTCCACGGTAGCCGCCACGGTAACCTCCGTCAACACTACCTTGGCCAAAGGTCTCCATGTTCTTGCGCTGCTCTTCGCCCCGCCATTCGCGCCCACCAGGCTTCTGTCCCCCGTTCTCCGCTCGCTCTCTAGCCTCGCTTGAGATGTTATCGAAGAAGCTTCTGGTTTTGTTGTATGCAGCAGCTGGGACTGCAGATTCGGGAAACTCGGAAGCCTCAGGCGCAGCTCCATTGAGTGCATCAGATGTCGGGGAATCGGCGATAGCTTCCTTCACGAGATCCTGCTTGTTGAACTTGGCGTTTGCAATCTGAAAATCGAAATCGGCGTCGGGGACTTCGACCTTGCCCTGTGCTCCTCCACGGCCCCCTCGACCACGTCCCCGGCCCGAGTTGGTTCGATTCGCATTTACTCGCATCTCACTGACCTTCTTGGTCAGGTTGTCCATCGCATTTCCCCCTACAGCGGCTTGTTCCGGGCCTGCGACTGCCGCGGGATTGTCCAGCTTCGCCATAGCAACGGCCACTGCTGCCTTAGCAGCCTTTGTGGCGTCCCGCAGAGCAGCAGCACTGGGAGCCCCGCTGCCCTGCTCGGTAGAAGGTCTGACCGTAGCAGTGGCGGCGGTCACCTGAGGACCAGTCTTCGCAGGTGTGACGCGGTTGCTTCTGGGGCCACTAGGTGCCGCTTTCATCTCGGGCTTCGTTGTCGAAGCGCTGTCCATGCCCAGCGATTCGGCCGTGGCCTTTACTTCTGCAGCCGTCGGCTTTGACTCGATCGGCGGTGTCGGTGCCGCACTCCTCGAAGCCGGCTGAACAGGAGGCTGTCCAAATGTCTTAGAGTCGGTAGGCAATTCGACCGGAGGGATACCAACCGGTCTTTGTTTGTCGACGCTGGCACCGATAGGAGCCGGTCTGTTATCTTGCTGTGGTGTTCCTCGCATTCCTTGGCCGGGGGCGCCGGGAGCGCCGGGAGGCCCCGTAGGTCCAGGTGGATATCCAAACTGGTTCCATTGCGGTGGGCCGCCAGGCGGAAAGCCTTGACCGGGAGGAAACCAACCCTGAGGGGGAGGATATGGCATTCCATTGAAACCTTGTCCAGGTCCAGGAGGTCCAGGAGGAACACCCCTACCCCACTGGCCAGGAGGCGGGTAGAAGTTCGGAGGGTATGGGTTCTGACCATAGTTTGAGGGTATCGGCCCCTGGCTGCCAGGGCCTTGATGGCCAGGGCCGGGCGGAACGTTGCTGGTGGCTCCACGAGTCCTAGCCTATTCAATGAAGAGATAATCAGTATATAGTGGATAGAGATTTCGACATGAGCTGGGGTGAAGTATGGAGCTGAGTCCAAGAGGATCAGAAGGAAGGCAACGGAAATGTCAACACGGGGTTGTTTGCGCAGTTCAGTAAAACAATGTTTTACATCCGAAGTAATTCATCATTTGAGGACTCCAAAATAGGAAACAGCAGCAAGCTTGCACACTAGAGACTTACTCCAACGATAGCAGGGTCGTCAGGGACCTTAGGAGGCTGGTTCTCCTTTGGCGCCGCGGGCGTCTGCTCAATGCGTAGGTCCTTCACATCGCTGCCTCGAAAAACAATGTACTCGTAGATCTGATCGGAAGGTGCTATCTCTTCGTCCGGATTTTGTCGACGGCCCTCGGTTCCAAACGACTTGACATTCTCGAGAGAAACAGTCGACTGGTCGGAGTTGATCTCGTGCAAGATACCAGAGTAACTTGTGGGAGTCAGAGCAAGCTAATGATGTGGGTGAGCTGATTGGAGACCTACCGAATGTCGCTCTTGGATATCAGAGATATGCGGGAGCTGCAGCTGGGTGTCAGCGAACACGTTCTGGCAGACGCGATGAAAGCTGGCGTGCAAACACGTACCCAAGGAATTCAGACATGATCGCGGACAACGCATTCGGCACGCAGAAATGATACTGGGAAGGGGAGAAGTGTGTGATTGACAACACCTCTCGAGTGCGAGAAGAGGTGGTCAGATGGTGTGTGGAAGGAGAGGTGGGAAGAGTTTGTTGGTGTGTGTTGAAGAGGCTGAAAAAGAAGCTTGTGCCAGCCATTCCCATTTTCAACTTGCAATTGTGGGGCTAGAGCTCAACCCCACAAAGCCCCGCTCTAGCAAGCCACACCCCACCATCTGTGGCATAATTATTATCAGTACTGCAACTGCCAGCCCAACTTCTGCTCTCTTGACCATTACCGCTGTTTGGCTGTATTGTCCTTTTGTAAAACCGCCTCTTGCGTGCTCCCAAAACCAAAGTCGCCAAGAGTAGCACTTTATTGGCAGTGTCCTACTACTTATCACATTGGAGGTGGGCCTGGAAATAGAGCTAACTCCTGACCGCAAAACTGGCTTCCCATGCATTTTTCTTACCGATTATATTGAGTGGTCATTTAGGTATTTATCAAACTGCTGTAGGATGCAGACAGTCATTCGAATGAAGCATTCTGATGAAGCGACGATGGGCCGACGATGGGCATAACTCACAACGTACCTGGGCCAGGAACAGATGTCGCTCCCTTCACAATCACTAGCGCCTGCTGCCGGCTATTCTGACATATCTGAGTCCGACCCTGAGCTGCTCGTTCCTGAGCTACTTGTCGGATCGTTTGATGATCCCCCATCAGCAAGATCACGCCCAGCTACCTCGCCTTCTTCCTCCCTGTCCTGTTCCTCGTCCTCTGATGCAGGGTTGGCGTCATAGTCTACGAGAGACGCTTTGTTCCGTTCCATCTTGGTTACTGTGGAAGGCACCACCTCCACGACGAGTCCGTTGGGTATATCTTCAGTGTTGGCTGGTAAAACACAGATTGTTGGGAATTCCACAACGTCAAGCCCCGGGAGCAGGCTAGCCAGAGGCTGTCCAGAGTTTAGAGGTATAAGTCTATGAGGTTCCTTGGACGGTGTCCTCGGCTTCAAGAAGAAGAAACGATATTCGTGCGAGCGCTGGCATTGGCCATGTTCTTCACTCCAGGTAGCACTGGACGGGCTCTGTAGAGGATGTGGTTGAACGTGCCATGCAGTAGACATCACATCTTGACCGCTGCTCCGGAATCTGGGCTGTTTTTTCCGTGTCTCCTTCTCCTCGGCGCGCTCCCTGTCGGTGAGCTGTTGGTGGCGGTGGTACTCCTGGGCCTCTGCAAAGCCAATAGAGAGTGGTTTTTCGTCAAGTATCTTATGCAGGATTCTGGTGGGTTTGACGCTTGCACAGTCTCTGGATGTGTGGTCGATATCGTAACATAGCCATTCAACCTGCCAATTGATTGACTCGGTCCGTCTGTTCCAGCTCGTTTTGTTCTCTTTGGACCGGCTCATGCCATATGAGACGGACGAAACATGTATGCCGAGCCGCCTTAGCCGAGTAAAAGAATTCCTGTCCCACTTGCGCGTGCTGGGGTTGGTTGTGACTTTGCCCCTGCTCTGACCCTTGTGGAGACGAGCTCTCTTGTTGGGTGGCAGTTCAACATCGTCCTGTGGCAGAATTTCCTTCTCATCGCGAAGTATTTTCTGGGTCCGCTCGACTGTGCGTTCGATCTTTGTAAGGAAGTTGTAGTCGTGGTCGATACCAGCCTCAGTCTTGAGTTTTTCCCGCGGCACAAAGACAGTGGCATCGCGTTCGCCATTGCAGGAGGACCAATTCTTGTGTTTCTTGACGCAAGCTAAGGAGCAAGTTCGCGCGCCACATCGAGGACACTTGTATTTGGGCATCTGCATGTGGCAGATGGTGCAGAGAGATGTCAACAACGGATCCGCCATCTTCTGGATATTTCGAAAGCCGTGATCGTTGCGATACTGGAGGTAGCAACAAGACTCCCACTATTGCGGTTCGCGGTAGATATCAAAGTTATTATCGATACGGGAACTTGTCTTATCGCTTATCTGTGCAGCTAGGTTACATAGGCTCAGAGGCCAAGCTCGGATGAAGAGCCTCAAGAGCTTGACCTGACAGCACCACAGACCAACTTTCTTTGAGGTATCTAAAGAGTCACCGATTCAATGTAGTTGCGCAATAAATATCCAAATTGACCTGACCCTCCGCCGAGGTGGTCAAGTTCAACTTTGAAGCCATGATAAACCTGTAGATGCAACGTGTGTAAGACATCTACACACTGTAAAGCACATGCCACTAAGGTAAACTACCTACGCTTTCAAGTGACCTCATCCATCCTCACGAATGGCTCGGAATAGGTAAGCTGGAACCTATCCGTGGCGGCAAAAGCAACCAATATCCCGACGCGACTACTTATATATCGATCCTTCAACATCGTGCCGGCGCAAGCCCGGGCAGGGTTCTATAATGACCGAGGCGGAAGACATGAAGATCGACCCGTCTCGCGCCGCGGCTCTGGCCTCGCAGATCAAAGGCGTGAGCGAGCGCATCGCCGCCGCGGCTCAGGGCCGGAATGTGAGTCGATCGCGACCACCATCACCACCGCTCATTCGCGGCCATCACGTGCAGATGTTGCTGTCAATGCCGGCCAGAAGCTCGCCCGTACTTGCCGCGCCTGGTTTGCTGAGGTTCTTGTCCCGTCATAGGTCCGTCTCGTTGCCGTTTCCAAGCTGAAGCCGGCGAATGATATCCTGGCCCTGCACCATCCCCAAGACGCCTCGGAGGCGGCGCCGCAGCTGCACTTTGGCGAGAACTATGCCCAGGAGTTGTCCCAGAAGGCCGAGCTGTTGCCAAGGAGCGTGCGCTGGCACTTTATTGGCGGACTACAGTCTGGTAAGTTGAGACGGCCTCATCATATAAGCTATCACGCCTTCTTGCTCTTTATTGGGGCCTTGACACGCGGCTTCCCATTCCGGACCATCAATCTTCAGGCTTGTATATAGCAGGGGTACAAGAGCCGAGACAGCATGTTGCAATCTATATACTTCTCCTCAGGGGCTCTCGTGGCTGCCCACTGACCGCTCTCAGGCCACTGCAAGAACCTGGCTAAGGTCCCCAACCTCTGGTGCGTCTCCAGCGTTGATACGGCAAAAAAGGTTCAGTTGCTGGATAAGCACCGCGGCGAGGCCGTCGCCTCGAACCCGGACACGCCCAAGCTCAACGTCCATGTGCAAGTCAACACCTCGGGCGAAGCATCCAAATCAGGCTGCGAGCCTGGAGAGGAGACGGTTGAGCTGTGCCGCATAGTCGAGGTGCGTACGCACGCATCGTAATCCCTTTTCCTCCCAGCTCCTTGTGACTTGGAAGGTTGTAGCCGACTGACTTTCCGTCCTAGGCGGCGTCGAATCTGCACCTTCTGGGACTCATGACGATCGGCGCCATTGCGCGTAGTGTAGCGACAGCGGCGGGAAACGAAAACGAGGACTTTGTCCGGCTGCGGGAGCAGCGCGATCTCGTAGAGAAGGAACTGAGACCAGGCCGCGAGCTGGAGCTGAGCATGGGGATGAGCGAGGACTTTGAGGGCGCCATTGCGCTGGGCAGCCACGAGGTCCGTGTCGGTAGCACCATCTTCGGTGCGCGGGGCCCTAAGAATGAGGCCAAAATCAAGGAGTAGTTTTTGAGCCTGTCACCTATCGGATAGGTAGATATGTTCTCTGAAGAACTGAATATTGTATTCTGCTACGAAGTAGCATACTTGGTTCCAAAATATCGGGTCGACTACCGAATGTAGCGTTGAGATTGACGTTGTGAACCCATAGAAGCAGCCGCGGCCGTGGCAATGGAAGGTAAGAGCACCTATACGTAAGTTAAAAAAATTAAGAGACCGGCGACATACACACACATAGCTAGAAGGAAAAGGAGAAGGAAAGGAAGAAGGAAAAGGAGAAAAAGGAGGAAAAGGAGGAAAAGGAGGAAAAGGAGGAAAAGGAGGAAAAGGAGGAAAAGGAGGAAAAGGAAGAAAAGGAGGAAAAGGAGGAAAAGGAGGAAAGGGAGAAAGAGAAGCCAAAAACTGCATATGCTCCTCAACAGCCAAGTTATCGCTGAGGGTACTGAAGTAGATATTATGTATCGTTGCAATTTATCCGTAGTATTCAACGCTAACACCGTGGTGACCAAAGAAATCGACCCGGATGCAGCCGGAATAATCCCTTGATTCCTTAAGGTCTTCATGACAGACTGACAATATTATCATGGCTTCCGTGCTCACCCTGCCAGAGGCAAGTCAATATCGACTTGCCATGGTGGCTGAAAACGGACGGTTTCGTTCGAGCTCTGAATCGACGCATGACGAAGAGCCTGTGTTCTCCATCATCTCCGCCCGGGTGACTTGCCAAGCAGAAGCCTTTCTGCGCATAGCGTTCGGTCAGCGTGAGCTTCTCCAAGCCAGACTCTGCCGTTGACGAACTTCGTCACGGTCATGTTCGACAGCTTCTCGATGACGGTTGTTGTCGATGTCCGTATCTGGAATGCGACGGCTGCTCGCTGCTGACCTTCTCCCCTCATGCCACGAGTCTGGCGCCTCAGCCCTCGTGGACGTGTCCGAAGCAGTGCAGCCGGGGGCGTGCCCGGGCGACCGCCCCGAGCAGGCTCGGGCAGCCGGTCCGGCGGTCCTGCACGTAGGTAGTCCATGATGCCGTGCGGCCGGACGTGGGTGACAACCACGTCCACGCCCTGTCCGATCTGGAACTCGTGTTCGGCGGCGCCGCCGCCGCCGGCTCGGCAGGGTGGCGTGTATGGGCTGGCGTAGACCGTCAGGCGCGCCCCGTTCGCCAGGATGGAACGGTGGGTGCCCTCGTCGAGGTAGGTTATCCCGGGGGCCTCGCGGAGCAGCTGGCGCTCCTCGCCGTAGTCACCGTATCCGCTCTTAACGAGCTTGAGCTCGAGCGGCGTGGCGGCCCCGTCGACTTTCGCCCCGAACGTCGGCAGTGTCCAGGGTGAAGCTTTGGTTCCCGGCGATGATTAGCTTTAGCAGTGCATTGAGGCGTTCAGGGGTTTGCAGAGCAACGCGAAACTCGCTCAGCTTGGATGCGTTGGTGAGGTCGCCGCAATGGATGGCCACGTCCGCCCTGATCTCAGCAAACTCAGTATCATCAGTATGAGTGTGAGATATGATGAGGAACTTGATGCTGATACCCATTGTCTTTAGTTGGGTTGGTTGGTGAGTTGTCGGCCAGTAAGAGACGTGGTGATCTATCAATTTGCATTCGAATTAGACGACGGGAGTTTAGCGAACAAGTTAAGTGAGAGACCTGAAATGTATGAGAGAAGATCACCGCGCAATGCAGTGAGTGACTGATGGGGAGGATGGAAGGTGACTATTGGAGAAGGATTGGTCCTGCAACGGACTACGAGGCTTCCATTGTTTTTAAATAGCTCTTCTGGCTTGCCAGCGGAAGCTGCTGTTAAAGTTCTATTCTGGCAACAAGTAACGTAGAGGGTTGCATATATCAACTCTTGACGGAAAGTTCAATTGTTTTCCAACACATCCTTCAGGTTGATCTCTCCGCTGCCTCTTGGTAAGGGCTGAGCCTGATCCTTAGATTCTTTCCATCCGATCATGTAGATTGTACGGAACGTCGCTGGAATCGTACCATCTTCATTGCCATGCAGCGATTTGTAGATGGCGTCATTGGCGAGTAAAACATCCCTCTGTATTGGCCCCATCTCCCTACCGAGGATAGCATTGTTTTCTCCCATGGCCTGGACATCTTGCATCAGAGCAAAAGTGTCGGGGTAATCGACGATGATGTCGTCCACATCCACAGTCAACATCTTGAACCCTGCTTTCTGCAGCAGTCCGCCCACATCGCGCACGTCGGCTAGGGGTGAGACGTGTGGCGAGATGCCACCGCGCCTTTCCTGCTCCGCCAGCTGCAGCGAGGTCCGCAGCTCGAACAAGGTGTCCCCTCCGAACATGGCACCCATGAAAGCACAGTCCGGTTTGAGGATATTATTGATCTGCGCCAATACTCCCGGCAGATCGTTGACCCAGTGCATGCTGAGGGAGCTCAGGACGAGATCAAACGTGTTTGCCTCAAACGGCAATGTCTCCTCGTCCCTCAGCACCTGCCTCGTGATATTGAGATCCCGGTTAAAGTCCAGCTCGGCATCTCGGTAGAGTAGACCCTCGGACGAGTCGACAGCAAGGAGATGATCGATTTTGGCGGCAATGCGCTCAGATTCGGCCACGTCGGGGCTGGGATCGGGATTATCGCGGACTAGAGCTCGCGCAATGTTGCACGAGTTTGCTCCAAGGTCGAGAACTCGAGGGAAACGGCGTTTGATGTCCTATGCACCGACTTAGCCATCCTAGGACCACGACCACAGGGAGGCCGGATATACCAGCAGCCTTTCACAGAGGCGGATGGCAACCTCGTCCTTCAGATAGTCGGCCAAGCGACTGTTCTCAAGGTCACCAGCGGCGCGCTCCCTCTGCATCCATTTGGTGCGGCGGTTGAACACCTCGAGGATGGGAGGTGTGGCAGCTTGGAAGGCGTACGAGCGCCGCGACCAAGTGGGCAATAGCCTATGCTTAGATGCTTGCCGACATAGTGACGCCGAACTTCGAAGAGTACAGTTCATTCTGCTTCCCAATCAGGTGGGAACAGCTCCGTCACATTCCGTTTCGGAGAGAGCGAGGTGGAAAGAGAAAGGCCAAGCTCTCGAAGCTCATCTGTAATTGGGGCTCCGGGGAGGGAGGGAGCAGGGATTATAATGGTGACAACATCGGCAGCTCAAGCAAGAGCTCAAGCCACATGCACGCCATACCCTCGGGCCATGCATGCAACCAATGCCAGCAATGCCAGCCCTGGCCAGCAACGCCAGAGCCCATTGCCAGTAATGCCATGCGCCGATCGGAGATGTTGCGCCACACCCCCGAATAATGAATGTCGGGGTGCGCAGAGCTAAGCGTAATTGGACCTAGTGTTCCGTGGACTCCTGAAATAAGATCCGTGAGTGAACGGCTCCTCCTCCTTTCGCCGCTCGGCCTTCACTGACGACGCAGCGCCGCCGCTCTACACTGTACAGGCTACACCTCCCATTCTGCATCTGGTTTCCGGTTCCTTGCTGCTGTGCCACGATCGCCCAGTAGCCCCATCCGATGCGATAAGTCCGCCGCCTCATCGCAGGTGCTCCTTACTTGCGAAACAACTCAAATCCGACCCTCGCCCGGACGACGCTGCGCAAACGACCCGGTGTATGCCACTCGACCATGTTGGTGGCTTGACTGGCCTGACATGCATGCCGCATACTGAGCGTGCTCCCCGCGAGGACCGGCTCTGAACACCCCGTATACAAAGACATCGGGCCTCCCTATATAGTCTATCGGACTGGCGGTCCGTCGTGCGGTGGACGTGAAGGAGGGATAGTGCGGATATCGCGAACGGCATTGCCAGGGGTAGCGGACTGCTCTTCCGAGGCGACAACATGGCTTCCTCCGCAGCTGCCGGCTTCCTCGGCCGGTCGACGAGCGGTAACACGAACATGCGTGGTCTCGTCCAATTCATCGCCGACTTGAGAAACGCCCGGGCTAGGGATCTGGAAGAGAAGCGTATCAATAAGGAGCTGGCCAACATCAGGTTAGTGGATCAGGCTAGACCAGGCCGTCTTGATGGGGCCATTTTCAAGAATCAAGGTGCTAACACGCTGTATTCTAGACAAAAGTTCAAGGGTACGTGGAATCGTGAGACGATTGCGAGCAACCGCGAGGCATTCACTTAGCGGCGGAAGTGCGTACGTCGACAAGTGCTGACCAACGATGGTAGATGGCAATTTGAGTGGCTACCACAAGAAGAAATATGTTTGCAAGGTATATCATCTACCCTTCCCACCGCTAAACTACGCAGCTGACCATTCCAAGCTGTTATATATTTATATCCTGGGATGGAACGTCGATTTCGGACACCTCGAAGCCGTCAACTTGATTTCAGCGAACAAGTACTCCGAGAAGCAGATCGGGTATCTGGCCATGACGCTGTTCCTACACGAAAAGCACGAGCTACTGCACCTGGTCGTCAACAGCATAAGGAAGGATCTCCTGGATCACAATGAGCTATTCAACTGCTTGGCCCTGCATGCCATCGCGAACGTGGGTGGTAGAGAGATGGGTGAGGCATTGAGTGGTGAAGTACACCGACTGTTGATCTCGCCGTAGGTTCTGCAAAGCCATTTGCTAGGAGGATGCTGACATCAAGCGCAGGACCTCAAAAGCGTTCGTCAAGAAGAAAGCTGCGCTCACCCTTTTACGTCTATATCGGAAGCATCCAGATATCATTCTGCCGCAGTGGGCAGAACGCATCGTATCCCTGATGGACGACGTGGATCTCGGAGTCTCCCTATCGGTGACATCTCTCGTCATGGCAGTAGCACAGGATAACCCGGACCAGTACAAGGGTGCCTACGTCAAGGCGGCCTCACGACTGAAGCGGCTACTGATAGATGGCGATTTTTCGGCTGACTACCTGTATTACAAAGTCCCATGTCCTTGGTTACAGGTCAAGCTCCTCCGCCTTCTTCAATATTTCCCGCCTTCTGGTACGTCGGAACATCTTGCTTCAACTATCTCAGTTCTAGCTAACGAAGAGTTCAGAGGATAGTCACGTCCGCGACATGATCCGAGAGTCTCTGCAAAGAATACTGAACATCGCATTGGAGACGAACAAGAACGTGCAGCAGAATAATGCTCAAAATGCAGTGCTGTTCGAAGCCATCAATCTCATCATCCATCTTGATACGGAGCATGCACTCATGAAGCAGATATCGTCGCGCCTGGGTCGTTTCATAACGTCTAGGGAAACGAATGTTCGGTATCTGGGTTTGGAGGCCATGACCCATCTCGCAGCCCGGGCCGAGAACATAGATCCTATCAAGCAGCACCAAGATGTCATCCTCGGATCGCTGAAGGATCGCGATATCAGCGTGCGCAGAAAAGGTCTTGACTTGCTATATAGTATGTGCGACTCGACCAATTCCGGGCCCATCGTTTCGGAGCTGCTGCAATACCTGCAGAATGCCGACTTCGCAATCCGGGAAGAGATGGCGTTGAAGATTGCGATCCTCACAGAAAAGTACGCCACCGACATCCAGTGGTACATAAATGTGTCGCTGCGTCTGGTAGCCGTTGCGGGCGATCACCTCAGCGATGAGGTCTGGCAGCGAGTCATCCAGATCGTCACTAACAACGAAGAGCTACAAGTCTATGCTGCTCATAACACCTTGCAACACGTCAAACAGGACCACTGCCACGAGACGTTGGTAAAGATAGGAGCTTACATATTGGGCGAGTTTGGACACCTGATTGCCGAGGAGAAGGGATGCAGTCCGATCGAACAGTTTATGGCGCTGTCGGGGAAGCTTTCCGGCTGCTCATCCAGCACGCGCGCGATGATCTTGTCTTCGTTCGTCAAGTTCGTGAACTTATTCCCGGAGATCAAGCCTCAGCTCCTACACGTTTTTGAGGTTTACAGCCACACTTTGGATTCGGAACTGCAGCAGCGAGCCTGCGAGTACTTGACACTTGCGAGCCTTCCCACGGATGACCTACTCAGAACTGTGTGTGACGAGATGCCGCCATTCCCGGAACGGCAGTCGGCGCTCCTGTCACGACTCCACTCGAAGCATGCCGGGACCAGCGACAAGCGGACATGGGTAGTCGGGGGCAAGGATGCGAACGTGGACGCAAATGAGTTGAATATGACCAAGAATCCAGGCTTGCGAAGGGCCTTCAGTGCCAACGGGCCCGTCAACGGGGAGGGAGCTGCTAATGGTGCTAATGGCGCCAATGGCCATAGCGACCTTGCTGGTCTGGATATGAACGCCGGCCCCATGGCAGAGAAGCTGCTAAAGGCACCAAACCTTGCGAGTGCTGCTCATCTCTCCCCCGGCTGGGAGCCGGGCTACAACAAGCTGCTACTGAAAGCTGATGGTATCTTATTCGAGGATGGGCAAATTCAGGTTGGCGTCCGTTCCGAGTACAGAGGACAGATGGCCTGCCTCATCTTCTATTTCACGAATAAGACTCCGGCTGCGATAAGCTCATTCACGACCACTATGGATCTCGATGAGAGCGAAAAGACAAACCTGACGTGGGATACGAAGGCGTTACCCGACAGCACGATCACCCAAGGCGGGCAAGCGCGACAAATTATCATGTTCGAGTCGAAGAAAGTATTCAGCAAGCCGCCAACTATCCGGATCAGTTACCTGGCTGGTGCCCTACAGGCACTCACATTAAAATTGCCGTTGACGGCTCATAAATTTATGGACCCGGCCGAGCTCGCGGCTGATGACTTCTTCAAGAGATGGAAGCAGATTGGAGGGGCGCCCCGCGAAGCGCAGCAGATCGTTGGCCTCGCGAGCGGGAAGGATGGCGGACGAGAAATCACCGAGAGCTTTGTCCGCAAGGTGATCCAGGGTTTCCGATGGGGCTTACTGGAAGGAGTCGACCCAAACAGCAAGAACTTTGTCGGCGCCAGTGTTCTCCACACATCTGAGGGGGGCAAATTTGGCTGCTTGATGAGGATGGAGCCGAATTATCCATCACAGGTAAGTGGAATGGTTTAGTCGCCCTGGCTAGCGATTCTCGGCTAACCTGTCCCAGATGCTTCGGCTCACTATCAGGGCCACTGATGAAAGTGTACCTTCGGTGCTTCTGAAGCTGATGGAAGAGCGGCTGTCGATGGGGGTCTCAACTGGGCCAACCGCTCAGGACGGGCCGACACGGAGGGAGATATCAGACACGTTCAGTAACATAATGGTAACGTAGGGTAGGTATGTGTCCCAGGAATGAAGAAGACGATGCAAAAGCCTCACGGCGCAAGGGGCATAGCAGCCAAATGTATCGTACGGAAGCAGATACAGGGCTAGGGCCTGTTGTGTCTGGCGAACTGTGAATGCAAAACAATTTGTGCCACTAAGTAAGTATTTGACCGGTACGAAGTGTCCTGATATGGTGTATTAGACGGGCTCGTATAGTAGTACTTGCTCGGACTGACTTTCCTTGGGACATTAAGTACTACACTTGAGTAGACGACCTCGACACGAACGCGAGGAAGGACGTAGCCCTCCGAGTACCTACACGTGGGCACCTCGCCTACTACTTCCTAGCTAAGGTAGGTAGGTAGGTACGCGGCCCAACCAGACCCTCTACACCTATCAACATACCTTACCTATCGCCTATTCCGCTTCCTCTCCTACCATAGACCATTCATCCAACCCGCCTATACGCCTCAGTTCCAACTTTGTTTGCATGCAGCACAGATCCGAAGAGCAGCAACCGCAGCGCCAGCGCCAGCACCGTCGAACGATCCATGGCACGTAGGAGCGCCGGGACCTCGAAGACGAGCGTCGAGGCGTGCCGCTGCAGTCCCTCCTCTGGCCGCACTCGCTGGAGATGAGCACGCCGGGACGCAAGGTCCTCTTCCGTCACCAGCGCGTCCTCACCCTGCCCTATCACCACCACCACCGCCTCCTTCACCATCACCACTACCACCACCACCAACACCAAAACCAGAACCACCACCCGCGCACCTCCATGTCGCCGCCCCAAGCGCAGCAGACGTGGGTGGCAGCAGCAGCGGACCCCCCGGGCGCGTCCGCGTCCGGGTCCGGACGCCCCATCTCGACCCCGTCGCTCCGGGTCCAGCGCTGGCGAGACCGATGTCGCGGTATGATGGCCCTCGTCGTCCTTGCTTCTCTATTTATCTACCTACCCAACTTACCCGAGATCATGCAACGTCCGCCCCTTATCTCGATAACGAGCATGGTCTCTTCCCCTCTCACTCTCTCTCTCTCGAGATCTGTGGCGATGCTAATAACAACCCCGACTCGGTGTCGCCGCAGATTACAAGCGACGGGCCTCCTCAACGCGGGTTCGCTTGGCCGGGCTGCTCTTCCTCACCTTCCTGCTCGTCGCTGCGGGCGCTGTAGCAAGTACGTGAAGATACACTGCGGGCAGAATCCACTCCCCCTCTCCTGCCCCCCGTCACGCCCGCGCCCCCGTCCACCCTTCTCGCTCTGGCTCTTCGCGACTAACAGCAGCGCGTCCTCCAGTTGGCTGGGCGATGATGGCGCGGCACCCATTCGACCGCAAGGCCGCGAGTTCGGGCGCCCCCGGCTTGGTCTCGACGGCGTCGGAGCCGCCCGCCCCGCCCGGCTTCGTCGTCACCCAGCACATGACCGGCTCCACGACGGAGATCGAGCAGCGGCAGAATCTGGACAATCTGACGCCATCGACCACACAGCTCCGTGAAGAACCAGAGGAGAAGGAGGAGGAGCCCCCCACGCCACTCTCCACGACCGATCATGTCCCGCCCGTCGCCACGGACTCGCCGCCCGGCCCCTCGGCCGCCGGTGGCGGTGCTGGCACCGCCGGTGCTGCCACCACGGACGTGACGATGTGGCGCACGGTCCTCGTCACCACCACGGTGACGGACAGCACCACCGAGGTGCGCACCAGCACGGTCCTGATACCCGCTGCCAGCATCACCACCACCACCACCACCAACGCCGCCGCTCCTAGTACGTCTTCCTCTGTGTCCTCGTCGTCGACGACGACCACCGCGTCCCTCATGACCGGCCTCATGTACTGCCCCTTCAGCGGCCGGCCGCACATCTGGACGCCCTGCCCGTGGGTCCACACGGCCCGGCCCAGCAGCGTCATGCTCGCCGCGTCGGACGTGCCGGCCGCGGCCGCCGCGGCCGCGAGACCCAAGAACCCCCTCACCGGCGCGCGGCTAGCGCTGGCGTCCCTGTGGAACTCGGTCCCTGGCCGTGCGGGGGTCGTTCGGCAACAGCCGCAGCACCAGGAGCAACAGGCGGACAACGAGAAGACTGCCCCGTCGTTTCCTTCTTCATCGTCATTGTCGTCGTCGCCCTCGCCCTCGCCCTCGCATTCGTCATTGCCAACAACAGCATCAGCATTATCAAACGCATCGTCGTGCAGCAGCAGCAGCTGCTGCGCGGCGGAGGCGGCGCAGCTCAGAAGCAGGCTGGAGATGGCGGTCCGCCTGCTGCGCGCGCAGCAGCGGCTGCTCGACGGCCAGCGCGAGCTGCTCGCCGAGCACCGGCGCTGCCTCGCGGCCGCGCTGGAAGTCGCTGCTGACTTGGCGAGGGGGGGGCCGGCCGGGGACACGGCCGAGGAAGAGGAGAGGATGAAGAACAACATAAAGAAGATGGACAAAACCCGTGTTTCCTGAGAGGTTGGTCTCGCAGCAGTCTTGTGTCTGTTCAGATTGGGGCGGGCAGCCGGAAACCCAACCTACCAGTGCTTACCGGTACTTACCTTGGGATGAGAGGAGGACACATCTGGTCGGGCTGAGTCTGGGTCGGAACTGTCACACATTGCGAACTTGTCACATTTGAGTGTCTCCCCCGCTGTGGGTCGTGAAGGAGAGTGCGGAAGTGGATAAGTACCTATGGCAGTCCGGACATTGAGCACGATGACGGGGGACTTGATGTCTGAATTTCTTCAGAGATCGGTTTGGATTCGGTGTAGGATAGACTATGGCAACGACAAGGAGCCTGCGGCAGGGGGGAACTGAAGAAAGCATTTATTTCCGTGTCTGCACGACAACATAGGAACTGAGTAAAGTCCCATCACCAGTACCCGTTTCGAAGCAATGCTCTCCGTACTGGCACGATCGAAGTAGTCCCTAGTTGGAAGTGTACCGTTTGCCAAACAGAACGCAATGGAGGCTTACATGTTCGAGCTCTATCAAACCTCGGGTAAGCCAGAAGCGATTGGCAGCAACCAGAGATGGAGGGAAAAGGGGCTTAGTCCTCGGCCTGAAGAACAGGCCGATTGATACAAGTGATCAGATCCTTTGATATAGTACTTAGTCGCCCTTGCGAATACATGAACACCTCTGGCAAAATCATGTTCACCACAAGGACGGGCTGCAGATGTCGCCGTCGCTATATACCATCCCAGGTATTCCGTAGTCTGCTGTGTTCCCGTCGGCGATAACCGGACCTTCTCCGACAAATGTGGAATTGTCAGCGGATCCCGTCACATGCCTTCTACTGCCCAGTAACTTACCTCCATATCAGTTGCATCGGAAATCGGAGGATAACTTACGTGCTTTGGAGATGGCATGCATTTGCAGGGGTAAGTACAGCACCTACTCCATGTGGCAATGATCAAGTATAGCCGATGGAGGACCCTGACCGAGGGCCCTGACTTCGATGGCGTCAGTTGGTAAGAGGTACCCTTAGCAACAGGCCTCAAGGCTCAAGTTCGCAACTAGACCCCCTAGCGTTAGGTAGCCCTCGTAGTCGCAACTGATCTATCTGTATTATAAAGCCATTTCTCTAGTCTTGGCTGGGGATATGAGCAAGTAAAAAAACATCGCGACCCTCTCTGTCTCTGTCTCACTCTCCTTCCCTGTCTCCCGTCTCGAGTGTCTGATAAGCGGACTTCAGTACTTCCTTACCTACGGTACCTACCTCCTAAGGTGGTAGCTGCAAGCCCGTGAATTAGGGGCCCAGAAGATACCCATACCCGGTAACTTTTGTTCCTCGGTACGGTACCACTCAACCCCGCGGTGCCGCCTGCCTCATGGCCGACCCCTCGGCCCCCAACTCGGGCCCGCCGGCCCCCGCCCCCCGCAGCCGCCGTGGTGGCGGCGGCGGCGGCGGGCAGCGGCTGGCGCTGGCCGCCCTCCTGGTCGCCATCGCCGCCTGCGCGCTCGCCGTGTTTCTCGCCGGCCAGGACGACTGGCGGCCGGCTGCGCTGCTCTCCTCCATCCCCGGCTCCGGCTCCTTCTCCTTCTCTCCCGTGTCGGAAGAGAAGGCTGCTTCTTCTCGGCTCCGCGAGGGCGACGACGACAATGCAGCCGCTGCTGCTGTTGTCGTCGGTGGGAAGGACGGCCGGGAGGGGGACTACGACCCGACGGCGATCTGGACGACGCTGCTGACGAACCGCGCCTACTTCGGGGGGCTGCTGGTGCTGCACCACTCGCTGCGCCGCGTCGGGTCGAGGTACGCCCTCAAGGTCATCGTGACGCGCGACGTTGAGGTGAGCAATTCCTTCCCACTCCCGTTTTGTCGGCTTTCTTCTCCGGGAGCTGGTCCTCCCTCACTCCCTCACCCCCTTTTCACCACTGCTGGCTCTGAGAGATGGAAATGTGATCTCCCGACGAATCTTGCTGTTCCTTAAAGAAACGAATGCACGGCGAAGAAAAAGAAGAAGAAAACCAATTGGCTGCTGACATTTGGATCGGTTCGTGACATTCAAAGGCCGATACCGAGTTTATGCGCGCCTTCGAGGTCGCGGGCATCCCGACCATCGTCGTCGACGGGATTGAGCCGAAGCCGCGCGACGGGAAGCCCATCCGGGGCACGTGGGAGAAGCTGGCGGCGTTTGGCTTTACCGAGTACGAGGTGAGCACTTGTTTCTCTGTCGAATTATCTGCCACCTTACTTGCTCGTCTGTCTTTCTCAACCGTTTCGTTTTCTTGTTTGCTTCCGCCTCCCTCACTACACCTTTGCGCATGAGTATTCCACGGCACGGGAACAGGGGCGGGGCAGCGATGAATGGATATCCGGGGAGTTGAAGTGGCCCTGGCCCAGAACTTGAGCTACGTGGGACCAGTCGACAGCCGCGATGGGTCTGCGTTACCTTTGACTGACTATCGTGCCCCCTTTTCGGCACAATGCAGCGAGTCACAATTCTCGACAGCGACCAGGTGATCCTAAAGAATATCGACGACATGATGACGGTTGAGCTTCCAGACGGCTGGATTGCCAGCACGCATGCCTGCACCTGCAACCCCAGGAAGCTGGCGCACTACTCCAAGGACTGGTAAGTCAAAATCCACAACCTCAAGATACTCAGTTGGCGTGTCGAGAAAAATCGGAGGAGCAATACAAATAGCATGAATGGGGCCAGCCATGAGGGAGTCTTGACAAGCTCGGGAAAGGAAAAGTGATCAAGTTTCCAGAGAGGATATAGGGGGATTTGCTATGCGAATACCTACCTACTACAGGAGAAAAGAAGCTGACCGAGGTGATGAACCTCCATCGCCTCGCGCGCGGCGCAGGATCCCCGAGAACTGCGCCTACACGGCCGCCAACGTCACGACCGGGCGGACGCCGCCGCTGGCGGACTCGTCGCCGGCCAACCACCACCTGCTCAACAGCGGGACGGTGGTGCTGCGGCCGTCGCGCGCCCAGCTCGACGCCCTCGTCGCCGCGCTCGACGACCCGGCCCTCGACGTGCCGTCGATGCGCTTCTTCGACCAGGACCTCCTGACCGAGGTGTACAGGTGAGCATGAGTGTGGGAGCAACGAGGAGCGAGCGAGGGCCACTTTGTTTTCTTGTCTCTCTCTCTCTTTCTCCTAATTCCCCCACCGGAAAAAGCACCAGGAGGCAAACAAATTACTGAGCAACGAGATAAAAGGGGCCGCTGGCTGCCGCTGCCGTACTGGTACAACGCGCTCAAGCCGATGCGGTCGTGCCACGCGGCGCTGTGGCGCGACGAGGACGTGCGCGTGCTGCACTACATCCTCGACAAGCCGTGGCGCAGCCGCGCCTTCGACCGCGACGACGCCGTCCAGTCCACCCACCGGCACTGGTGGGACGCCTTCGCCGAGCTCGAGCGCGCGTGGCACGACGCTGCGGCGGACGAGGGCGAGGGTGGCAAGGGTGGCGAGCGGGCTCGGCTGTGGCGCGACGTCGTCGTGCCCAACGTCGCGCAGGAGTGATGGAGTGAGTGAATGAGGGCGCGGCGAGGAGGATGATGTTCCTGATTTCATGCGTGGTCGGGTATGGCGGTGCTTTACTTTACCCACACACTTGCCGATCTATGGGAAAGAAATACAGGGAGGTTGTTGCAATGAAGGGAGGGAGGGGAACGAGGAACGTCGAGTCCGGACTCGGACGTCCGGGGCGCAGGATGTGGATCCGCTGGCGGCGGCGGCGGCGGCTGCGTCTGCGGCTGCGGAGATTTCCAGGTCGGTCCGCTTGCTCTGGGAATGAACGCCAGTCCAGTTCATTATGAAGACGGTGTTGACCGGTCGGAAGAGGAAGCTGTCTGAGAAATGAGGGTCTAGGGTGCGTTGTGTTGGCGTATAGGGATGGGGATTAGTAGTTCAGGAGAGTGAATAGGAGAGCGAGAGAGCGGCAGACTCTCTCCCTACAAGGAGACGGATGCACATCACGACGGGAATTTGCCGGTACCCTGACTATGTGACTGAGCCCGACAACCGGATCTCAGCTGTCCCGTTGTTCCCGTTCCCTTTACCGCTGCCGGCGCCGGTGCCGGTGCTGGTGCCGGTACGGGTGATGCTGTAAATGACCACGCGCGGTCATGCACATCGTTCTCTTCTTCTTTCCCCTTGTTCTTCCATCTCGCCCCTTCTCTTACCTAACATGCAGGGGCGACGGACCTTTAAGATACAACCCAAGAACGGGCAGCAGGGTCATCCGGCACCGGACTGGACTAGCGGTGTGTCTACCTTACACTGAGTTCCGTTGGTACGTCTGTCTGTACTGAGCCATTCATTGGTGGGGATCGGCAGTGGAATACGGGGATGAGACACACATAGGTAGAGTCTGGGTTTGGTTCCCTACACCGGTACATGGTTGTCTGTTCTATTCATCTCTTACTTGCCTACTTATGGGTTCAAGCACGTACCTATAGACGTACTATACGCTTAAGTCGGCCTGCGTCGAGCGGGAGAAGTCCTGAATTCTTGGGCTATTGATGCAGAGATAACGATAGCTCAAACAAACGATGAGCTGCCCGTCAAATGCGCACACGGAGAAGCGCAACGGCCGCCCTGCGTGCCTGTGAGAATCGTAGTTGACATCGCTCTCACTAAGGGCTGTATGACAGGGTACGTTCAGTCACCTAAGTGCCTTTGTAGGTAGCTTCTTCAGTGCCATGACTCCCTGGTTTCCAAAGATACGATGCGGTCGCCATGATGGTGGTGGTGGGGACATGCAACCAAAGCTCTCGCTGCGAGAGCCAAGTCAGAAAGACACGTGAAGAAAAGGTCGAAAAATCGGGGTCTGCTCATTCGCCCTGAGGGCTGGATATATCTACGATCCAAACCTCTCTCTTCTTTCTCTTTTTTAGGCTAGTTTAACCCCCTTCCGAAGCCCAAGTACGTATCTAGGTACATATCTCCCTCTTTTGTTTTTAAGTCATACCTTGCGCCAGTCGGTCATGCACCGCTGTATGCTGCCCAGGCCGGCCACATCGACAACCTTCTCGTGCCAGCTCAGCAGGACGCTCATGCCGGCGCCCGTCGACTCGTTGGCGCCGCCCGGCCGGCCCCCGACCTGGCTGAAGCCGCCCGTGGCCTGCGGCGTGAGGCCGCGCGTCGGCGTCCGCGACGCACCGCCGCCGCTCGCGGCACTGCCGGCCATGCCCTTGTACCTGGTTTCGCGGGGGAGGGAAACCGCTGGTCAGCAACGGCTTGTCTATGAGATACGTATATACAGAAAAGGAGGGTGGGTGTGAGATAGGTAGGTAGGTAGTTAGGTAGGTAGACAGGTAGTTGAGCTACGCACAAGTACTTGACCAGCACGTCTAGCAGCTCGCTGCCGCCTGGCGAGTTATGGATCCGCTGCAGCATGGGCGTCATCTCGCTGGCCTTGATGGACTGGAGAACCTCGGTCACGGTCTGCATGTGCGCGTCCTGTATGCCGGCACGCTCGTCAGCAATGCTTGCTACTTCCTCGCCTCGGCCAGCTCCGGGGTTTCAGGGGGAGCCGGAGTGCGGGACCCCAAGTCTCTCTCTCTCTCTCTCTCGTCTAGCACCGGCCCCGGCCCCGGCCGCGATGCCGCCTTGCTGCCTCCTACTCCCCACCCCTAGCCAGGACACCGAGCCTAGCCGACCATCGTCCTTCTCCTTCCCCCCAACGCACAACACCACCACGGATGACGGCGGGCGGCACATCAAACGTACCTTGGCGGCGTCGCTGCCGCTGTAGACGGGGCTCTCGAGGCAGCCGCGCAGGGCGCCCTCGGCGTCGCCGCCCCGCAGCAGCTGGCGCACCTGGCCGTTGAGCTGGCGGGCGTCGGCCTCGCCGACCTCGGGCAGCGGCGGGTGCAGCGTCGACGTGTCGAAGTTCTGCGACGAGTCCGGGTCCAGCGCGTCGATGTTGATGGTGCGCCACGCGTCGCTCAGCGAGGCCGCGCTGTGCTGCTGGATGATCGACATCCTTTCCTGCTCTCTCCTTCTCCTTCTCGTTCGCCGCGGCGCGGAGGGGTGGGGTGGGGAGGAAAGAGAGACAGAGAGAGAGCGGTAGAAGCTGCAGTCAAGGTATGCGAGACCGCCGCAGGCTTTGCGAGCGTTTCGTGCGAGATATACGACAATCGGCTGAGGCGGCTCGGCTCTGCCCTGCCTCCTGCGAGCGGATGGATGGACGGACGGGGGCTCGGTGCGGGTCGCGGGACGGAAAGCGAGGCTCACCGGCCGGAGCTTCAGGGTGGCGGTGGCCGAGGCAGGCGTGTGCTGGGAGACAGTCTGGTCGGTCGGACGAATCGCTAGTAAGGCTCTCGTCTCAGCCAATGTCGACCCAACTGTAGTCGCGGCGATGGAGGTGATGGTCAGGTATCGGGCGGAGGTAAGCGGATGTAGGCGTTGTGTGCCGTGGGGTGACGTTGGAAGTCCTCTGGCGGGGCGCGGGCCGATGTGGCTTGGTGAATGCTGTGGCGTGTGTGGCTCAGCCACTCTTACCCACGTACATTGAAATACTATTGCTTCATGACGTTACCGCCTAGACTTGTAGAGAACCTCGAACATCGCAGTTAGGGTATGACTATCAGGCCATTGTAGCCTTCCAAGAGATATCTCGACTCATTCGGGCACACTGGGCTGGGCTGGGCTGCGCTGGAGCTGGGAGAAAACCTACCTATCTCATGAGACTACGAGGTACGGTTTTACTCGAACTTGGCTGTGGTTGTGTCAAACTGCTGTTGTGAACAGTCTTCTGCGGTTGACTAGACACTTGGGAGCCATGAGTTTTGATGGATCTACGAGATATACTATTTTCAGATGTCTCGTACTTCACGACTAAAACCATCCATATGGAATGGTCGGCACGGTTTAGTTTTAGCATGGTGGACAACGGGATGCCTGGTGGTTTGCAGCATACTCAGCGCCTTCGTTTTCTATGCGCTTGTCAGACATTGGAGGCTGTACCGGTACATGAGTGTGTCGGATCCTTCGTGGTCCAAGGTAGAGAGGACGCACGCCGCTCATCTCCCAACGGGGCAGTTGGGGTTGCAAATACCACGTGGGATGGGCGTAGGAGCGGCGGCTCCTGCAATGCGGAAGCTGAAACCTGCACGTTGGCACGTGTGGTGTCCGTGGGTTGCAGTCGCTTGCGTCTCGGCCTGGACCAATGCACTCTTCTGGCCGAGCCTGAAGGAGGATCGTCTGCTTAGTCGCAACGGCCTAAGCTCCGTGGGGAAGCTCGGGAGAATAGGCCCAGATACCTAGCTTGTCTATCCAGGCCTCATCACACCGTCGTGTGGTGACGAAACGGGGGAACTACGGGATAAAGAGGACGAGGTGAGAGGCGCGGAGGTTTGCATTCCAGAGCGTAAGGGGATGATACTGAGATTGGGCAGGTTCCGTCTCAGAGATCAACGACGTCCAAGCGACCGTGCCGGAAAATCTCTGCTGGAGGATGCCCAAATCCGAACAAGGGCCAAAGCATGTGGCCAGCCTCGCCATCTGAGCGAGTCACTGACGCCTGGCGGAGCAGGATTGCGTCTCGGCCCGTGTCGTCCTTTTTAGAAACCCGACGGGAAAAAATGAGATGTGAGATTCTCGATGGAATATTTTCACCGAAGCTGCGGGCCGTAAATCCTCGAGAGCCCCGACGCAACGCCCATGTACCACTGGCAGATGAAAGTCGACCCAATGACATGGAAACAGCTGATCGCGGAACGCAGGACACAAGGTCCGGTGGCTTGACGTGCTTGATTGACATGCTATTCTTCAGGAAAAATTTTCCCGTCTGTGCTGAAATTGCTTGGGCGACCATGACCGAATGTCAGTCAGGGCTTGGACTTTCACGAGGCGGAAGGCTTCCGCCAAGCTGTCGGTTTGGCGGCGCCCGGCTGGCTCAGACAAGGTATTCGATCCTTGCCAACCGGGGTCTACGACAGACGGCCTCAGGTACCGCGATGTGTTGTATCGTACCCAGGGCGTGCCAGGTCTCCCGCTATCCTATCCTCGTCAAAGGAGTCGAGATGCCGCCAAATTTGTACCACGACTTATCGTTGATGAGTCCGCCGTCTGCGTGGTTTAAAATATGGGATTTTGTACCGTATTCTCTATGAACATCGGTATCAAGATTTCTTGAGATTCTGGCGCCAGGTATCAACGTACGCTCAGGAGAAGTTATTAATATTCGACGTGTGATCTACCGGTGATGGGTGGACACTGATTCTAGGGAAGTACGGAGTAGTGGAGGCTTCCCAGGTCTCCGGTACGGTTGTCAAATCATCAGTGGAGTCTGCTTCACTACCGGATCGGCGACCCAAGCCGCTGGTAACAGCAAAGTGATGTCGGCCATGAGAAAGAACTAGTGATGAGAAGGACCCCGAAAGCATCTAGGTATCCGCAAGCTACTGGTTTGTGGTTCAGGATGGGCGTCCCTGGTCGTAAGGAGTTCAGGATACCGTTAGGTGCACAATACCGGTACCAGTAGTGGGATGTAAGGACACGGGTTGCTAATGGGCCGTGGGCGCTCCGACAATTCGATCATTGATGTGCGTGATGGTGGTGATGGGAGATGGTCAGAAATCAAAGATGACCGTTAGAGCGATACAGACAGATATATTCATGACAGCTAGTACAGATTGGGTATCTACACATGTCCTGGGAGATTGCCTACATCATCCTGTATTCGAGAAATGAGAGAGGCGGCAGGCGGCGCAAACTCAACGAGGGCAATTTTCTTTTTTTCACACAGATTCTGTCTAAGGGTCTTGCAAACGGCTCTGTAAACGGTAAAGCCTGGCTGCAGAAGGCTGCAGAAGGCTGGCACTGCTAATGCAGGAACAGCGAGGGAGGTGGGGAACCATGTGTTGCTACAACTGCGCCGTACCTCAAAGTGGCGGTAGGTACTGGAGTTTCTGGTGTAGGAGGACGAACATGTACGTTTGTACGATCTGCAATGTACCTTCATCTGTCCAAGGTTTACTCCGTAGCACCAAGGTGACAAGTTGATAACAGGGTCCTGTTTCGATGCCGGTTCTGCTGCTGCTGCCTCAAGAGTCAACAGCCGGACAGCTCAGATTATTTTTCCATAGTTACATGGTACGAATGACCTCCCTGAAGTTCGGAGTACTACCTGGTATTTACTCCGTCCTCTTTTGACTTAGCATGATCTTATCCATTCCCTACTAGATATCAGAGAGATCTATATATTGATAGGTATGCGCATTTGTACGGAGTAGGCGCTGTCATCTCTCAAACAATATGAAGCCTGGCTTAGTGTACCAAGAGATGCCACAGCCTTGCAAGGGCAGAGTTTTCTTATCCCTGGAAGTCCTGCCAGTTGTCCTTGCAACTGTTGCCATAGCCAGGTGTTCTGGTGACTTGTGTAGCAGGGAGCAGTCCGCACTTTGAAGGGCAAGAGTTCAAATATGGAGTGCGACCCATACCTCTAGAGGCTACCTGTACCTATGAACCCCGGAGCTGCCCGGAGCTAGATGCCGGCGGGGGCAGCGCAGCGGGGGCCAACTTCTAGAAGTCTCATCGAAGCACCGAAGTTCATGCAGCCCAACGGAATCCGAGGAATACGAGGCCCACAGGCGAAGGAGGTACTGTACCTGGGTACTTGGAGATCCTCGTCATACAGCACTCCGTACATAAGGTTCCCTTGCAATGCCTGCGGTGGAGGCTGTCATTCCCCATTTGGCTTGATCCTAGGTAGGTACAGAGAGTAAGTTCTAGGGAAAGGACGACGAAGATCTATGTAGCTACTATTTCTTGCTCAACCCTGCTCAGGTCTGCTCAGTCCCGTTCTTTGTTCACGTCGCATTCCGATTTCTGCTTTCTCTTGCCAATCCACCCCTACCCGTCAAGCGGGATCCGGCCGTTAGAAGGCTTCTCGGGCTGTGGCGATATTGAGGGGCCAGAGAAGCATTCATGGTCGCAAGTACGGATATTCGTTTGCGACTCCGACGTCTAAATTGCTTGTCCGATTTACGGGAAGCCCGTCACCCCGTGTGCCACACATGGCATCGGACCGGACCGTCGGTAGCCTTGTGCACAAGTCGCCCAGGACTCAGAAGCCCAGAGAAGAGCCGTCCGCCCGGGCGCGAATAGACGTGGCCATAGGGAAGCTGCCCTATTGGGTCTCGTTTGCGGCCAACAAGTTGTACAATGTGTCAATGCGACCCGATACGCCGACTCAGTCTTGGTGTGTTGCATCCGTCGGGAGACTATCAGCTGGACAGGCTGGACGACAGAACTCCCCCTTTGAGCTATCTTCAGCCGAAGCATGATATCACGCCTTCTCCCCGAGTCCGACTGTCTACCTAACCTAACACGAAACCTGCCTTATCTGCGGACATTGTGCGGGCTCTCTTCTGCCGTGCCCGGCTCTGGCGACAAACAGGAAGTTCTTGTCCTTCGTCTGAGTCATAGCTGCCAGTCCAGCCAGTCCTCGATCACGGTAGGGATCGATGACCCTTTTGTTTCATTCCCAGCGTGCCAGCCCAACGCGGCTCGTTGGGCCTCTGGCGTTCTGGCCGTTGCTTCGCTCATGGCAATATGCTCGGTCAACCGTGTAGGCACACATGTGCGGATTTTACACTTGACGAGGAACACCCGAGGCATCGCCCCTCGACAACGTTACAATCGCACAGCTATTGGAGTTAGCCGAATCAGCTGACAGCCTCTTGATCCTATTCTAAGAGCATGGCTTTCGTAATTTCCATCTTACCTTGCGTCTACGGATCACAGCAGACTCGTCGCAGCGACACGTCACTCGTCGTGGCACAAATAGGGGGCCGCCTGCGTGATGGCAAGGTAGAGATACATGCACACCACAAGGTTGCATGCGCACTTGGACAATGGACATTGTCTCGGAGCCGATAGATATGCTACGAAAACCTTGTGCGAGGGTTGGGCGTCAAGTCCCTTGCATAGGACAGTGCTTGGGAGCGATGCTACGCCTACACCCTCAGAACGACGACTTACAACTGACTGCTCGGGTCCGAAGACGACTTCTCACGCCCACGTCAAAACCATTGCCCACCCCATTGGAGATGGAGAATACAGTACTCCGAGTACCAGCTGCTTTCTACGGGTTGCGAGTCACACTAGTGACACAGCATTCGAGGAGCCCATCATCCCGAGCCAATTGCTGTCACCTCTTGCGACCAATCGATATTCAGGTGTCCCGGGCAAAATTCCGGGCCGGCAAGTAACTGGCCTGATTCGATTACACTCGCTCTGCTCGCCCTGCGGTAGGGAGATTTTCATTGCATGCTGATCGTCCCAGCCGTTTGGCTCGTCCGATCTGGGCGCAAGCCTCCCACTTGGAGGTGCCAGGCCCCTGTAGCACCGCTGTCATATGTCGGTGACAGAAAAACGTGGTCCAACAACCAGATCCGGGAACAGTGGGATTCCAAATGCAGTGCCTCGTCGGACTGCACCAGTAACTACCTGCGTCTCTCATGCCGCCAATATCTCCGAAACGTGGACGTCGACGAATAGGGCTCGTATTTGTTTGTCGTGGCCTCTGATGGGCTGGGCGCCGAAAATAATGGCAAATGAGGACGTTGTGATGGATGGGGAACCCGGAGCCTCTACCGAGTCCTCGAGCCATTGAACGCGGCACACATGTCTTCCTGTCGATCTCGTTTTGGAAGCGCTTGCGATGAGAGACCGCGCGGCGACCTTCCCAGTAACACCAGCAAGAAGCTGAATATCCGGACAACACCAGCTCGATATTTCCACCTTCCGGCCGGCAGGTCTACAGCAGCCGCTTCGGCCGGTAGGCTTTCTAGCATTATTGAGCTCGGAATCATCCCTTCCTGCATAGCGGGGGACAGAACAAGCGCCGCAGTTGGTTCGGATGGCCAATTTCGCATTTTGATTAAGCCTGTCTTTTCCGTCTTCCCCTAGCTCCGTCGACCCGCTTATGCGCCTTCAACCAGAAACGTCCAGGCCTGCAAAATGGAGGTACTGTATCAAGTACTTGCCGATACTATGATGCCTTGATACATAGCATTTGTGCCATTATGCCGGCGAGAAGCAAAGACCAGTGGGAAGTACTGTAGTAGTACTGATAGGGCCGTCAGAATGCCCTATGCAAGCCAAACCTCACATCGGCCTCAGGGGCAGCTGGAAGAGGAGAGACAAAAAAAAATCGACCTGCCATCGGCCGATATTGCAGCCGCATGGCTGCAGTACCTTCCTACCGTGCCTACCTATGTCCAGGGTCCTTGATGCGTCAGGTACCTCATTCACGGCGCCAAGGTGCCAGCAACGGTCCCCGGAGCTCACATCTGCAGCCGGGTCAACCTGGACAGGCCCGACGCGCAGGGACGCATTCGAGAAAAATTCGAAGGAGACTCGCAGGGTGCAGGAGCTGGTTTAGCGCCAGGGGAAGCTGCCGGAGTGGATGCGAAGGCAAATGGCGATTCCCCGCTACGGTATTCAACCAAGGGAGAGATCAAGTCGATCATGTCAACCGTCAGAGTACCCCAGGATAGGGACGCGCCCTCAGCCCTGATTCGAAGATGTCCCCGCGGCAAGGACAGCAAAACATAGCTGTCATGGCTTCCGAAGGACGAATGATGGCAGCACCCACCTCGTCCACCTTGACTCTTGACGTACCTAGTCAGGTGCGTGTCTGGTCAGAGCCAGAGTACCGTACGATAGGTCCGCTCTGGACTCGAAAAGAAAGACATGGCAAGATACGAAGGTGATGGAAGCGGGTGCACGCACAGTAGGCGACAGGCAACTGGAATGATGCACGTCAAATCTACAGAGACAAATGAAATTCGCATGCCTGGAATACACACTGGCGTGTTACCATTCCAGGACGCGCGTGGGTAGTACTGCTGCAAGCACTTCAACCCGACAAAGGTACCTTACATGACCTCGAGTTCCGGTTACAGCACATACGTCAAGGCACGAGGCGCGTACGGGCAGATGGGGCAGCAAGCTGCGGCCTCTGCGACGATCCAAGAATTCCTACTTACCGGTAGGGCTTTTCCATCGGCCCAGTCCGCACCGGTACGACAACCCGTCCACCAAGGCTCCCTCATCTGGACCGTTTCGAGCAAAATAGGCAGACCGCTGCCAAGCACGGCTTGGTCATAGGCGCATAGGCGCACACGCGCACTGACCTGAGCCTTGTTCGCAGAGTTTTACTCCTTGACAGGATGGCCTGCTCAGAGAAGGCTCAGAGCTCAGAGCCTGCTGCTCCCCAGGCACGCGAGGCACGCCAGGCTGTCGGATACGACTCCAGGCGGCATCCCAGCTCCCTTGCAAAGTCGTCATATCGCGTAGCTAAATTGGGAGTGGGGGAGGGAGACGAGCAGGTACAGTACCCTCTGGTAGGGGTAAGTAACCGGCCCCTAGACCGGTATTGCATTAGCGTTCTTTTTTCCCGAGCGAATGGGACAACTGTCTTGTTGATACTGTGTACCAATTCCAAGATCCACCCCAGCCGATCCGGAATAGTGGGCCAAGTTTCTACCTGGAGGGTGGCCTTTTACTTATGCCTGCAACTGCAGTACATGGCCATGGGCAGTACTTAAGCTAGCACCTTGCAGCTATGGGCCGCGGGCAGGTACTGCAGTCGGTGAGGAGTACCTCTGGCAGTATGGAGCACGCCCTTGCAAGCCCAGTACCTTGGTACGTACTTAACGCAGAGGCTAGCACCGCACCTAACCCACCCAAGAGTGTCAACTCCCTGCACCGCGCACGCGGCTTTGTTAGGCCGTCAAGCCGGCGGGAGCCCCTGTCGCGGCCCCGTCCACCTCCAGCTCTCACCAACTCTCACCCAGTGGACCCCCCTGAAAGCCCCCCAAAGTACCTGGCACCTCTCATTTACTGGAGATTCGGCTTGCTGGTAGATCGACGGGCTACGGGACCACACCCACACCACCTTTCTTCCTCGACCCTTCCACCCTTCTTCCCCTGGGCGGCCCTGGGTGCCCTGGAAGAGGCAGCTAGGCTGGCTGACGCCCGTTTTCCCGGCTCTTACTGTACCTGTGGTACCTGTGGTCGACGGCACAGGTACCTGCTTCTTGCGCTGGCTGTCGGAGACGTATAAGATGAAATGAGTGCCCTTCCCACGCTCCTGAGCTCCCTTGCAAAATTTCCTGTCCATCTTCTCAAAAATTCCTCCCTGTACAATAATTCCTTCCTCTCCTCTCCGTGGCCATTCTCGCCCTTCGCGCTGTCTTTCGCGCTCCGTCTGGCAAATTCCATCTGTCTCTCGGCTTCTGCTGCCTGCCCTGTCGCCTGTCGCAATCCCAAGAGGGAGAGAAAGCTAGGCCGTTGCCACAAGCTGCAGGCTGCCTGTACCACCTGTTCCAGCGCTGTCCTGCTTTAGCGATCGATCCACCTGCAACGGTGCCGGCATTGTCATCTGCCGCCTGCAGCGTACCTGAGCCTAAACCTGAACCTGAATCTGAACCTGAACGCTGTTCTGCCTGGCCAATATCCAATATCTGGCCTACCGCGACAAAGGAAACAAGGCAATAATTCCGACAATACAGGCCCATATTACTTCGGCCTCCCGAGACCTGCGCGACAACGACGAGCGACGCTTCTGGCAGTCTTCTCTGCCTGTCTCAACCACACTGCGCGACTGGTGCTGCCTGCCTGCCTCCAGAAGCCTCCAGCCGGGCCGGCATCGTCTTCAGCCTTCGCTTCAGCTGCAAATCACGAACCGACCGATACACAAGAGCGGGCTATATATACAGCAACACACACCTCCTGCCGTCATCTGCCTCTGCATTTGACGCTTCGGTGCTGACCTCAGATATTTAATTGCAACACATCCACACACGAAACACGCGGTGCAGCAACTATCATTTCCGCCGTGCTGAAGTCCGCTCGTCCGCTCGACATTGCTATCCGCCCTCCGGCCTTCACCCCCTGGCGTCTGCTGCATCACCGCCCCAATCTCTTCTCACCAATCCGCTTCCGCAGCACGCCTTTCGACAATTCTTTTTCGGGACCGCCCACGTCGCCGCCGCAAGCCCGACCCTGAACATGTGAGTCAGACGCCCTGCAGCAGCTGCTACGCTGTGCTTCTTTTTTCCTCTCTGCCTTTCGCGTTGTCGCCTTGCTGCCTTGCGCCGGTGTGCGCCGCGACTGGCTCAGCGATGACTTGGCATCAGAGGTCTCGCGTGCTGCGCCCATTGCCATCCTGTATATTTATATTTCCTCAGTCACCCGGCTTTCTCGGATCTGGCGCTGACATTTGCTTCTCCTTCACTCAGTTTCCTCCGCCCTCCACAGCCGCAGCCTTCGCCCATCTTCGAGATGGTTGACAGAGAATTCCAAATGCTCAACATGGGCCGTGGCGCCTATGACACAACTGGCGTTCCCAAACCACCTCCGAGGCCCAAGCCCCGATAAGCCTCTGATCGGATCTTGACATCTTTGGCGACATTCGCCAAAGAAAGATAGAGAGAGAGAGACAGCTGCCTGAATGCTTCGGCTACTCGATCATTTATGCGATGGGTCTCTGCTGCCGACTTCCGCCTTGCCGTCCCCTTCTAGCGACTGCGAGCGTTGCGCATGATTTGACAGCGGTCGATTCGACATTCTATCTACGACGATTTAATCTGGCTTGCACTTCGACCTGTACATCACACAATACACGCTAGCCTTGGATTTCCGACTCGGCCCATCTGGCGCGTTTCGATACAATGTTTTAATACATGACATTCCATTACCGGCCAATCGCCGATACACAAATGGCCCGATGCCATTCACCCCCCAGCAACGGTTGGAGGGGAATTCGACGCCGGCGCAACTCGTCATACCGCATTTCCGGGTTATTGATTGTCTGCAACGGCGTTACTCTTAGAATGGCATTGGGTTTTTTTTCGGGTCAGGGAAGCTTCGCGATATTCTGGTCTCGCCAGTCGAGGCTACTTGTCTCACCCACCGACCACACTCGACGCACCGATTTGGGCAATTTCTACGAATCGATTTGCCAAGGTGGGACATATCCCACCGTCTGCTTTGCGCCGCGCCCCGAGTACGCGCACACCCTCGGGCACGACTTGGTGCCTCCACTGAACAGTGAGACGCGGGGTTCAATAACCCACCTACAGTGTGGCAGCGTCTGCTCTGTGCACTACAGGCCCTCCTGTCAAGGCCAACGGGGTGCCGCGTGGCCAAAGCAACAAGATTGGGATCTGGGATTTTCTACTGGGCAATTCTGGGAGCAGGGTGCAAAATCTTGGGTTCGGACATGGGAAAAAAAATTCGTTTGTTGGGCCTGCATATAGACGTCTCCGGGGTTTCCTGAGACATTTTCCTTTTGTTTCCTATGCCCAACGCTACTGTGTGCCCCTCGCGGGGCGGCAGAGATGGCCAGGCTTGGTCGAGGCTTGTACTCCTATTGGGTTCCCGCTCGGTTCGTTTGGATGTTGTACTGCTGTTGTTGGTTTTTTGGCGGCATAGCTCGGATGGCATGGTACCTGGGCGCGACAGGTTTCTCGTTTGAGGGCCGGCTGTTCCGCTCCGTCGATTGAGAGAAGGGCCCTAGGGGCTGGAACGAGGTTGATAGAAGATACCCCTTGCTTAGACTGTACAGTACAGCAGAGAGACACGAGAGCTACACAGCGCCCTGGTATGAAAGAACAACACGGATCGGATTACTACTACTAGTGCTGCGATTGCTACCACTGTCGTGACTTGGACTTGTTCGCAGAGCGACCCAGGATCGAGCTTCCTCGGGCCGAATCAGAGTCAAGATGATCGGTCGCGCGGTCTTGAGAAGTGAGGCGTCATTGTGACAGATCTGGTGGCTGTCCGTCTGCTCTTGCTTCTGCTTCGCTAGATGAGAGACTAGGGCGGGCCTCATGCCGCCAACTTCAAGCCTCTGTCTCCCTCTTTCTCTCTTGCTCTCCATAATACGCGATGCAATCCGGGGTAAGGCCCCGCCGGCGCGCTGTCAACCGCACCGAGATCCGCACGCATGCAGACCGCCCGGGGACCAACTAGACAGATGGGACGAAGCATCTGATAATCCGATTATCAGCTAGCAAGCTGATCACAGGCGGGCAAGTACAGTATGCGCTTCCCTCGGCCACGAGTCTGAAGATCTGATCTGATCTGATCTGATCATCGTGCCGACCACACCCCGCAAACAGGATAACCCTCTCGACTCTCTCTCTCGACTTTCTCTCGACGCAGGCAGCCAGCCTCGCATCTCTCTCGTCCGAACCGTCGGGTACGGGTGGGTGCGGGCGGTGGGCGCGCTGCAGCAATCCATGGCTTCGGGAATGGCAGTGCATCGCTAACAAACCACCGACTGGCTCTCGTCGAAAGCCTCCCTTTCGCACCCCCTGCCAGGCTGAATGGGTGGCGTGGCGGGACAAACGAGGACACCGAAAAAAAAAACCACCGAATGAGAGAAAAAAAAACACACAAAAATAAAAAAAGCGAACAGGGCGCACGGCTCGAGATTACATGATTACGCGTGCTCGGCACGTCCTCTCATCTCTCTCTTTCGCGCACTCTCTGCCCGTGCGCGCGACAATACGAAGGGACCTTGTCGACTCCTGTCAATGCACATTGCATCTACTAAAGCAAGCACCGGAGTACGGAATGTGGAGGGCGACAGAAAAAAAAAGGCATCACCATCATCATCATCGTCATTTTACGGCCGTGGCCCGTCGCCTGCGAGGCTAATGCACGTTTAAAATAAAAAAAGGAGGGTTTCCCATCCGCCCGCCGCCCGCCTTCCCCTCCCCCTGATTACTTCCTAGCGTTCACATGGCCTGCCTTCCAGCAACCGTCCCGTCGGGTCCTGCTGCTGGGCACGTCCAAAGGGGGTATAGTGCGTTCTGTCCCCTGGGCCCCCCTGGGTCCTCCGTTCATTCCACCCCTTCGACCGGAGCGAGGCTCGAGGCGCAATGAAATGCTGGCACAAGTCAGATCTGACCCACGTTTCCTCTGGTCCCGTCAGCCAATTGGGGTCCAGGAGTGATCTCCTGCAGCCAATAACATTGAGCCCAGGAGCCTGCCACTTACTGGAGACCCGCCGATGTGTGCCAGCGTTTTCTTGCAGGTCGAGCGAGGCTGACTGACTGGATCGGCTGGTTTTTCTTCTTCTTTTTCGTTTCACTTCTTTCATGCTCCCTTTCCTCTTCCTTATCGTCTTTCCTTTTCAATCCTTCCAAGAGGGACGTATTTTGGGTTTCTTCTCTTCTGGCCCGTCCTTCCTTTTCTTTCTCTCCTTGTCAAACCCGCTTTTCCCGCCCGGCTGGGCCAACCGTCCCCACCGCGCCGTGTTCTAGCTCATTTCCTTGCATTTTCCCCTTTCCGTCTCGGGCCACCAAGCTGCCCAACATCCTAGGCTTTCTTCAGAGCTCAAGTACAGAATACCCGCTTAACGTACCGGCTTTGTGCTACAGCTAGTACTTATTACTGCCCCCTGTATCTGAGTATTCGGGTGGCAAGATGGGATGCCACGATGCATGTGCTTCGCCTGCACGGCAGCAGGCCCTGCTGGCCAGAATACGATGAGGCGCCTTTGATCGCGCACGATGCCGCTGCTGCTGATGCTGCTGCTGCTGCACCGCCGGCGAGGCACACAGGGCGTTCTTGCGCCTAGGGTACTAACTGCTAGTACTCCGTACCTTGAGTGGAAAAGAATGCCTGCCTGCATGCATACATGCATGCGTGGCATCTACGTACCTTAGGTAGGTCGCGTAAACAAGCTGATACCAGTACTTCTCCATACTTGGCATGTACATCCCCAATACTCGTGGGGGTGGCCTCCAATCTTAGCGCGTTTGATCACCGGCGGCCCTCCCGGCGCCGTCAGCTCTCGTCTGCTGGGCCGAAACCCGCGAACCACCCTGGCCCCGGGATGGAAGCATCCACGAACATGGAAGGCCGGCGACCCTGCAACCTGCAGGCAGGAGAAGTAGGTACCTGCCTAAGTACCTAATCTTTCCTTTCTCAAGTGAGCTGTACCTCTACGAGATACTTCGCACGCACAGCCTGGCCGGCTTGTACTCAGGTACTTTTACACAGGGCTCTCTCAGAAAAGAGGAGGTCCACCGTTGGGACGACTGGGCGGAGGTGGTGGGGACTCTTTCGGTACAATTACATCGGCCGCCAGCGGAACATTATGCAGATTTCGGGGGGTGCCAGAAATAGATGGTCCTGCCGGTGACGACGATTCACGAGAATAGCTCCCCGTCCCGTACCACATCGCATCGCATCGCATCGCATCGCATGGGATGGATAGCATGCAACGAGGTGAAAAGTTCTGCAGACACAGACGATTCATAACAACCAACAACGGTCTGTCCGAATGCCCTGGTTCAGGAGTCGTGCCCTGGGACGTTTTCTCTCCTTCTCTGGTTCTGCCCCTGGCGATTTCGAGTGGGATCCCGAGAGCGGCTTTTCCAGATCCCAGCAATTGGAAGGCTTTCCGACGATGGGGGAATGTCCACCTTCATCACATGTGCTGCAGATTGGCAGTCGCCCATGTGGGCGTCCCCCTGTCCCAGATGCCCATTTACTAAGCCAGTCGATGATGACGCCGGAAGGGTACAGGATGACGATGGCGCGCCGTCCCCTACAATGGTCCCCCATCCCTCGGCGTTTCAACATCTTGAACGTGGGACGAGCGAACGACATCCCACGACTTTTATTATCATGTGTCTTTATTACCTACCGAGTCCCTCGACCCCCAGAGAGGCCCCCACGGACCACAGGTAAGAAAGCAGCGAGCCGGCGTCCAAGATCACAGTCGCTTTCTACGGGGCCGCCGCCAGCGCCGTCCGTCTGTCCATCCAAGTCGGCCTTCGCCGGCATCGTCACCTTTTAACCTGATAATCTCCGACCGAGGTCGCACGGCGGAAACTTGTTCGCGCGGTCCTTGCGCACACTCACTACTTCCACCCAAAGTGCGGAATATCTCTACCCTCTTGCGGCCCACTCGGCCGACGAAGTTATACGTGAGGCGCACTCGCAGAAGTTTGGCCCGTTGGAGTTGTCAAGGCGTTGGCGCACTCACTGTATGCTGGAAGCCATTGGCGTCTAGAGTGCCTACGGGCAAGGAATGCGGCAAAAGGACCGCGCATCATCATCCCATCGCATCCCACGTGTGACGGACGGGGTCAGCCAAGCCCCTTTCAGCAGGTGAGTCGACAGGCTCTCTTCCGCAGCCCCGGTACTATGCGACTCCTTCCAGGTACATACACACTCTCTCCTCCCGCCATCCAGAGCCAGCACTTCTAGTAAGAAGTCCTACCGACCGGTTTCTGCCCACTGCAATCCTGAGCGTTCTGTATTACGCTCAGGACTGAGCCTGTCCGCCGAGGAACCGAAAGCTGCCTTGCTCGCTCGTCAGGTCGCGCCATTGGGCAGGAAGAGGTCTTGCGACGGTTGCGGCAGCTGAGTCTGACCTCAGCCCACCTCCATATCGGGCCTTCGCAGCTTTCCCCGGGAGTCCTGCGGATGACGTGGGAGCGATGCGCGGGAACTTTGTTGATCCCGCATCGGGCCTGCTAGGGCATCCTCGCGTCTTGAGGTGAAGACCTGTTCTCACATGGCAGATGAGTCCGGGTAATTTCGATTCTGCTCCGCAGACCGCAGTCACGTCCGCAGCTCTACTGCTACGCTTTGAAAAACAGACCCCCCGTTCTGACGAGCACTCGAGCGCTACGACTGGCAAAGTAGGAGAGACATTATATCGGAGGCCTGATATGGTGTTGGAGACGGGATTGCAATCCAGCCACTTGGTTTCAGGCTCTGCCCTGTCCGTTGGCTCCCTCGTCTGCCATTGGGGAGGACGGGGGGGGACACGACCGCGTCTGTCTGCCTGTCGTGCTGGGCCCGTCAGCCCGGCGCTGCTGTGCACCGCCGCCGCCGCCAACGGAACGGGTTCGTCGAGTACTCCCGAACTTGACGGTGCCACAGCATTAGCCCGGCCCTTCTCGAGACATCAGACCGAGAGTGCAGAGTGTTTTCCTGCATGGCCTCTGGTGGTGGTAGTAGTAGTGAAGGTGGTGTTCGCGCAGACAGTCCCGTACCGTTATCCCCTCCCAGCTCTTGTCGGTTCCTGCACGGTTTCAAGCCATCCATCGGCCTCTGGACCCCGGCCCTCGGGTACAGTAACTGTGGCTTCCGACCATAACAGGTCTTACTCCTGTACGGCCCTTACTGGCAACGCGGATATACCTCCTCTACGGCCCTTACTGGCACGCGGATATACATGCACTTTGTGGGTCTCGGGAGCGTCCGCCTACTTGGTGGTCCAGTTCGGGGCTGACTGGCATCGTCCCAGATCTTCCCCCGGCGCAGCCTCTCTTCGCCATCGCCGGACTCATTTTCAATGTGGTGCCATGTATACACACACATGCATCCAGCTCGTCAGCGCACGCGACCGGTCCCCGGCCCTGGACGGACAGCTCCTGTTCTCGGGTTTCACAACCTCGGGACTCCCACGTGGTGGCTTGCTTACTCACTGGCAGCGGAGTCCAGGAAGGACGACGCAACCCCCCCCCCCCCCCCCCCCCCGGCATCATTTCGTTGTTGTATCCTCGACCTCGGGGCTACTTCGAGCAGACGGCGCCCCCTTTCTTCCTCCTCTTGGGTCCGCCGTGCTAGGTAGGTGCATAGACAGGGCAGGACCGAGGTAGAAGGAGAGGGGGAAAGGCGCGGATCTGCCGGACGGATGGACGGGACAGACAGACGCGCGCCAGGAACTACATGCACGTCGCGTGGTGTCTTATGTTACGTCGTGGGCCATGTGGCCGGCCTACCTACTTTGACGCTCGGGAGTGAGGGACGAGCCCCGAAAGTCATCTATGACCACTGCTGCCCCTGAGGTGCTCGGAGCCGCGGAAGACCTTGCGTCTCTATGTGGGAGCAGTAGACCGACCTCATCGAGATTCAGGTTATCCCGTCCACGACGGCCTATCTGTCTTTTTCTCACTGGCAGACTAACTACCGACGCTATCCAGGACGCGCGAGCAGAGAGGTGTGCGTTCGTCCGTGTGTCCGTTCGTCTGTCTGTCTGTCTCGATGCCTCACCTACGTCCTCTCCCGTAACACCCTTACAATTGTAGACCATCAGGTGATGCATACCTTAGAACACGAATGGGGGGCCCTGGTCCATGTCGATTCAAAACGTGCTTACCGGCACATATGCTCATAACGCAGACCGTTATGATGACATCTCCCTCCACCCTTTTACAGAAAGTCCGCAGCATGTCATCTTCAGCAGCCTCCTCGACTGCGTTATATATGTGTGCATACTGGGGTGAGTAGGTGGGTAGTATATCTGCCACTCCCGGACACGCAGTGTTGGATGTATACATTGGCAACTACTAGTTAGTAGTGAAGGTACCTATGCCCTCTCAATACGACGTTGATGGGAATAGTCATCCGAGTAGTAGGCAAAGTAACTAAATAGGGGCAAGATCAGATTCCCACCAAGATCGGCTTGGTCTGCCATTCCGAGTAGTCGCATAGCATAGCCTATCTCAGCTCACGTCGTCTCGTCTCTTCAAAGGCACCAAGGCGGCTCAGTCTCCAATCTAATGGTTTACAGTATGTATGTGCGTGTGTCGATTGTGCGTGTTGGTCTGTTTGCGCTCGGAGACGCGGTACGAAGTACCTAGGAAAGAGGGGAGACCCGAGTAAAACGACAAGAACCAAAACATGCACTCGTGAAAACCCATCATACAATTCTGGACTCTACGCAGAGCGAGTTAGAAACGCCCTATGGAGGGTGCTCGGGTGAGTAAGTTGAGTTGGTCGTAACAACGAAGTCGGCGAGCCCGGGCGACACAGCAGCCAACACGCCACTGACGTGCTTCGAGGAGCACGATGTCAAAAACGGCCCAGCTGGCTGCGCCCATACCAGACATATTTATGACGGTTCACTGGATGATACATGGGTTCGCACTCCCGAGACGACAGGGTGGGTGGTCTGACCCCAGTCTCTACCATGCGTATCGCACTCGACAGGCCAGTTGTACTCAGAGGTGTGTAAAAAGAGGGCCATCGCAAGGGTCAGCGAAGGCAGTGTAGTGTCATGTTCAAGTGTTGATGATTTTATCTTGAATCCCTCTATCCTCAGTCCACCCACGACATTCTCAACCCAGCCACCCATACACTTAAGCCAAGTAGCTCCAGGGTGTATCGGAGCAGCCTGCTGATCTAGACCGGGACCGCTCACTGGCACTGGGAGTAGTACGGCGCCGAGACGTCCTTGCAAGTAAAGCCGGACTGGTCGAGAGGGGAGGTCAGCAAGGCACACAGAAGAGGACCGCAGATTCAAAGACTGCTAGGCAGGGTGCAGGAAGAGGGAAACTTACGGCGCAGGTGGTGCAGCCCGTGTAGCCCTGTCCACCGCACTGCTGGTACTGCGCCTGGGCGCAGCTGCCCGAGCCGCCCGAGGCACTCCCGGTGGCGGTGCCGGTGGCGGCGGATCCGGTGGCGGTCGCCGTCGCGACGGAGGCCGAGAGGGCCGTGCCCGTGGCACCGGTGCCGGCCGTGCAGGTGTCGGCGCAGCCGGCCCCGCAGCCGGAGCCGGCCGACTTCTGGGTGCCGGCGGCGATGACGGTCGGGCCGGGGTCGGCGTAGGTGCTCATGGCGGCGTGGATGTTGATCAGGATGCCCGGGTCGGAGGCCGCGTAGGCCCCTGGGAGCAGGACGCCCGAGGGCAGGGTGGCGGTGGCCGAGCCGCCCGAGACGGTGATCTGGTAGCACGACATGTAGAACTGGGCGCCTCCGCTGGAGCTAGCAACGCTGCACAGAGACGGGATATCAGTACACACGACCACGCTCTATCTCGGAATATCGCCCCGTAGTAGCTTTGGTCGATGAAAGGAGCACAACCGATTTCGGAGGAGAGGCATAAAGGCTACGTACTGGAGTGCAATAACCTCAGCCCGAAGCAGGTAGTCGCCATCAGGTGTATCGGCAGGGATAGGGATGTCCATTTTGCCGCAGCAGGTGTTGAGGTCCTTGGTTCCCCAGTTGTCATCGTCGCCAACGGCGCCTCCGGTACTCGCCCAGGTGTCAGCGAAGATCTTGTACCACGAGGTCGACCCGTCGGCGGTGGCGGCGTCGTCGACCTGGGTCAGGTAGACGTGCACGGGGCCGTAATGGTCGCCTCCGATGGCATCCTCGGAGCATGATCGGTCTCCGGGTTGCTGGCGAGTTTTATCAGCAATGATATCTCGACTTGCTGTTGCTGTTGGTGTGAGGTGCGCTTACTTGGTGCATCTCGATTGTCACGTTTTCGCCGGCCTTCACAGCACACTTGCCGGAGACGCCCGTGGTGCCGCCCACATTGCAACGAATGTCATCACTCGTAACGTCCGTGACAGGGTTGTTGGACGGTGGGAGGCGAACACATTGCCCGCCGTGCTGAGCCGGTTAGCTTGTAGACTCTAGAGACCTCGTGGGGCAGACTTATCATGTCAGTGCCATCGACCCAGAGGTCCTGGAAGGTAGCATGGCCAACTACATTCGTAGCCAGGGCAGCCCCAACGATAGCGTACAGCGAGTGCCTCATTTTGTCAAAGAGTGAGTGAACGAGCCGAGAGAGCGTGAAACAGCGATGTGGGCACGACGGACTGGTCCAGGAAGATACCGCGCTCCGCTTGGTTTTATCCTCGCTCGGCGAGGTCAAAGATTCAAGGAACAGCATGTTCCGTACCATGCATCTGGCAATATCCCATCTTGTCGATATTGTAAGCAATAAGAGCCGCCAGTCCCATTGGCCAGTTACCCCGGGCGAAAATGCCGTCCCGGCTGAATACTCCCGCATTCCCCGTGGGGAGGACTGTCTTGGCGCTCTAGACAGGCCTCACAGTGAGCGTGACTCTTCACTATATTGAGACACTAGGTGACAGGATTGATTGCGGCCTATGTTGGGCTGAGATAATCGGCGCGTGAGAAGGAATCGGCATTACGAGCCTGCTTCCATCAAGCTTGCATCGGATCGAGCCAATTGTAGGCCAGCGACGAGAGTTGACGCGCAGGCAAGTAACGCATCGTGGACCACTCAAGAAAATGGTCTAGGCGCCGGTACCCAAGGTCATAGCGGTAGCCCGAGTCTCTGGCCTGTCGTCTGGCCTGCCGTAGATGAAGGTTCGAATCAGCTGGAAACAATATTCCTGTGTTGTGGCGCTCGGCAGTTGTGAATCGGCCGAGATCTCGATCTCGTCGACTCCTATCCGTGTTTCTCTTCGCTCCAAGCAGAGATCCTGTCACCAAGTCGGACCGAGAGGAGCGGAATGGTGCTAAGGCGCAGGCGAAGGCAAAGAGTCCAGCACTGAATCCATCGAGCAGTGATTGAGTAAGATGGTGTGAAGTTCATAGCCAGACGCCAGAACGCTAAACGCTGGGGATTTCGCCAGCCTCGCGCACGCCATTCTGTTGCTCGTAGGCCATGGAGAGCGCCGTTGCGTGGCGTGGGGAGTAGCTGAAAGGACCAGCAGTCCTCAATTGGCCGCCTCGTAGCCCATGCCCACCTTCCACCACGACTCAAGGCCCCTCTGCCGCATCCGCTCGCCAAATTCGGCAACCGAAGCGACCTCCCGGAAGCCTCCTGCAGCCCCGTCGTCCGGCCGAGCGGGAGGCTCGAGCCGGGCGGGCGCGGGCTTCTGGACGCACTGGAAGTCCTTGTAGCGGAGGTTCTGCACGGCGCTCACCCAGCCGGTGACGCCGGCCTCGTCGGCGCCCTCGGCATACATGATGCCCGGCGAGCCGCCGCTGCGGACGAGCACGAAGGGCAGGGCGAAGTGCGCCGCCGCCTTCCTGACCTTCTGCAGCTTCTTGCGGCTGGTGATGTGGTGCGTGCGTATGAGCGCCGTGTACAGGCTCGCGACGCGCGTCATGGTTCTTCGCCCGCGCGCTGGTCTCAGATGCGTGATGGGCTCTGAGAGAGGGTCATCGTGGCTCGCTCACCAGCGAGATAAGAGTTCAGAGTGAGTGAGCAGCTGCTCTGCAAGAGACTTCATCGAGTTGTCAAAGCTGCGTTTTGAACTCGGTTGAAACCCCTTTAAGTTATTATACTGTCTAGCCCCGTTACTAGCAAGCCCCATAAGTACGTAAACAGATATTATGCAAGAATTTAGAGGTCTCTACCCCCTTTTCCAGGGTGTAGGGATGTTAGTAAAGTCACTTGACTTCCTTGACCTCTTCTCCTCTCTTCTTTTCGCTGCACCTTCGCTTCGGTCAGCAACATCATGCCACCCGTTCGAACAAACAAAGCCGGAGTCCGTGAGCAGCCTTGCGCTGCTGGCCCTACCTGTACGGTTCACAAAAAGCAGCTTCCAAAGGAGGCAGCGCATGGGGAAAGATTTTATTTCCAAGGAAGACTGGATGGAGACGAGCATCAGTGCATCACAATGACCATGAACAGGAGGTTGGTGATCAGCAGGGCCTAGCCAGCAATCTGCATGCATTAGCTACGATTCAAGTACCGCGACCGATACGAAAGCGTTCCCCGGACGACATACCGCCTCGCAGGTGCCTTTGCGCTTAATACACTGGGTGCATCGAGTCTGCTTACCAAACTGCTTGAAAACGCAGCCGATCTCCAGAGGCTTATCTTCCGGACTCTGGTGGCGCTGGAGGATCGGGCCTGCACACTTATTAACGGCGGAGCGCAGATAATGGAGACAGGAAGAGATCTTGGCCCCGACCGGAGTCGGGATAGTGGCGAGCTCGTTATTCGTAAGGGGAGGGATAACGAGAGGGGAGCGATGCGATCGCGTTGCGTCAGAAGGTGAAGGATCGCGAGCGACGCGATTAAAACGGAACGAAAACGATAATGGTGTTACGAGGAAAAGGAAGTAATGCCAGACCGAGGCGCGAAGTTATGTTAACAAAGAACTGGCCCAGTGGGGCGCGAAGAGGAAGATTACGAGGAGGAAGAGCATGATGAGTATGACTATGATGTTGAGATTTCTGAGGAGCGGCAGCGCGAGTGAGTGCTTCTGCCAGGACGAGCATGAATTCCACTCGTATTGCGCATATCATCAGAACAACTTCTACAAGGTCCACAGAGTTCTCGCCGGTATGCAGACCATTCACACGGCATGGCTCGTAGGATGTCATCTATCGACGAGTAGTACGGTGGGTGCTGGGTATGTTCCAAGATTCGTCTATAGGGCCGGGAGTACGATAGCTTGAATGCGCGCATCGCGGACAGTCTCGGGGCCCTCACGCAGGTCCCGGGCCTGTTCGTAGAACAGGCCAAGAGGGAGGTGGACTACAACGACCGGCGCATTAAGCCATCATACTTCCGGCCCTGTAAACGAATCATGGAACATACCCAGCACCCACCGTACTGTTACGATGTTTTCTGCCGGGAAGAAATCCACGACCTGGCATCTACCACTCAGGATATCAAGTATATCAAGGCCATCTTGCTCGCCCACACGGAGAAGTCACGGAGAAAACCTAGGAGGACCGCAAGATGCGTGTGGCCGGAGAGAAAGTGGCTGAGTGGTGGTGCAAGGCAGACAGCGAGTCGCGCAACCAAGGAGAGGTCAGCACGGCACTATCTGTACCAGTCGATATCGTGAGGCTGTAGGATATCATGGCCTTGATATTGGACTGCACGACATCACTTGGGGACAGGCAGGTTTCTAGTTACATACACATACGCAATAATTGGCAATACTCAGGACTAAAATTAATCTGCACACCTCAGATTATGGTAACAGGACACAGTCTGTATGCTGGCAAATAGAATAGCGATTTTAACATTATATCCGGCTCGGGATATCTACCTCTACAAGGCAACAGACAGCAGTGCTGGACCTGCCGCCGAGAATATTCCAAACAATAGATCTGCTCCGTATTTCCTGTGCAAGTACCTGTAGTAACGCATAGCACGTGTCCAAGTATGCAGCGCGTGGTGACGCCCCGTCGACCTGGTTGCCAGCCGGTGCGGTGGTTCCTGGGCAACCACTCGTCCCCCTCCCCCCTTTCGCACCCCGCGGGTCCTAGTGCCTATAAATTTGTCAATGCGCGCGCGCTCCCCTCCCTCCCTCTTCTTTCCTTCCTCAAGTCACTGTTACTTCACGGATTTCGCCATGCGTTCTCTACTGTGTTCTCTGACTTATCTGACCCAAGTGGTCATGCGACCCGTCGCCACCCCATGTCGGCCTTCCTTCGCCGGAAGGTCCCCGGTCAATGCCCGGATTACGTCGTCGCCCGGAAGAGGTCCCGCTGAACGAAGAGCGGAACGAGGCCCTTCCGCCGGCACCTCATCGCCCTCGCCCTCGCCACGAGGGGGTCCCGCTGAACGAAGAGCGGAACAAGGCCCCTCCACCGGCACCAGGCTGAGTTCTCCCCCTGCCACTGCACCATCCCCCCCATCCCCTCCACTTCCCCCTCCTGCCTCTGCTTCCCCCCTCCTGTTGTTGCGACCCGGTGCCAGTGAAAGAAGACTGGAGGCACGCCGGCAGCGCCAGCAGGAGCGCCAGCAACGCTTACAGGCGAGGATCGCGCAGTTAAGCCAGTCGTTACAGCAGGACCAGCAGCGCCACCGGCAGCAGCCGGAGGCCAACGCCAACGTCCTCGCCAACTTCCAGCCCTGCCAACGCCCCGACCCGGCCGAGCAAGAGCAAGAGACAGGCCAGCAGTCCGGTACGTAACATCTTCTCTTGTCTGTTTCTTCTCCCCCTCACCCCATTCCTTCCTCGTGCTATCCCATCCTCTCCTCCCCTCGTCTTGGTCTTAGTCTCTACTTGTTTCCCTTCTCCTGTTCCCACTTGCCCTGTCCCCTGTCCCCCTTTCCCCTTTCCCCTTTTCCCCTTCCCTCTGCTTTCATATCTCTGTATCCATCTTTCGTGGCCTGCCATCACTGACCTGACTCGATCTGTTCCTAGTCCGCTGGACCCGATCCCGTGGCGGGCGGTTGTCGCGAACCCTGTTCGTGGCCAGTCCGCCCCGCCCCAACATCGCCCGAGCACCCGACACGCCTACCCGACTGGCGGGCTCGCCGACCTCGACCCTCGACCCGAACCCGCGCCGCGACCCATCGGCGCCCAGGACCATCGCCATGCCCAACACCCGCCGCCTGCTGTTCCCGCGCAGGGACTGCACCTGTGCCGCCTCCCACCCCGGACCCTGCCCCGCCGCCCCGCCCCTCGTGCCACCCCCGCGCGAGTCCCTGCCGCGCTCCGAGTTGGAAGCCGACGACTTCGTGCCCGAGGACGTCTCGTTCCGCGAGGAGGAGGGCGTCGATGACGAAGCCGAAGACGAGGATGCCGCACAGGAAGTTGAGGAAGAAGAAGAAGAAGAATCCGAGGAACAAGAAGAAGAAGACGACGACGACGACCAGGAAGAAGAGGAAGAAGAAGAGGATGTCGATATCGAGGAGGAGGTTGAAGAGGATGAGGGTTCTTCGCCGACAGGCCCTATGACTCCTGAAGGTAGGATTACCCGCAGTGTGTTCTGGAGGAACCACGGGGTCGTTAGTGAGTCCTCTTCTCCTTCGCCTCCCCCCTCACCCTCGCCTTCACCTTCGCCTTCACCTTCGCCTTCACCTTCGCCTTCACCCTCCCCTTCACCCTCCCCTTCACCCTCCCCTTCGCCTGCACCTTCGCCTGCCCCTTCGCCTTCACCGTCACCCGCCCCAGCAGCACCCCATCCCCCGCCCGTCTCGCACACCCCTTTAGCCCAACAGTACCCGCACGCCTACATAGCCCTCGTCGTCTTCAGCACCATCCTCATTCCCAAGATCGTCGAATTCCTAGCCAAGCGGCCCCCCACATCATAACTTCCCTCGTCCCCTTCTTCCCGTCACCACACCTCCCTCCCCCGCTCTACAACCAGTGTTGCCCCCCTCCCCCTCTTATCCCATTTATGCCTTGTCGGATTATCACTTGTCGGAGAAGTCTCTTGTTGCCTGTCGTGTCACGGATGTTGTGTAAGAGTACCGGTGTTGTTGCTATTGATATTCTAGCTGTCGGATTTATTGGACGTGGGGAACTTCTGTGGGCTTTTCGACCTGCTCCCCTCCCTCCGGAGTTGGGCGAGCTCAGGTCTGGTGAATCGAGTACTTCCCTTGTACGAGGTCTCGTTCACAAAATTTTTGTAACCTTTCGGATGCCCCTGGTATTACACTGCCTCCAGGTGGCGTCCCCCTCCCTTTTTTTTCATTTTTTTTTTTCATTGCATGCTTCGACTTGCTCCAAGCTGTGAAGAAGAAAAGAGTTGTCCAATGAGGGTTTATGTGGATATAGACTGATGAATTGAACTAGCGAGTCAGAAATTCTTGTTAAGACCGCACTCATGGTGCGGTTGGTAAGACATAACATTACGAGGAGCACACTGTAGTTTATTAGAAGCGATCGCGTCACGGCCTTACTTTCCCAAGAAAAGTGGTATTCATAAAGCTTGCTGATGGTCCACTAGAGAAAACACCTTCAGCAGAAGTACCTCTTCGCACGAGTAGCCGACTTAGGCGCCCGCCCAGACACCGGCTTGAGCAATGACCCGAACCACTAGAATGTTGGATATTGGCAGGTGTTGCAAAGCGGTTGTGTTTGCCCGATTACCGTGGCCGACAAGTGGTGCTAGCCAGCTGATAGCCGACCCGTTTCGACTCCAGCTGGCGGGCATCCCGCATCCATTCCTTCCGACTACCTCTTCCGAAGTGATATCCTCTACGGTGATCTAACGACCTCAAGCCTCTCTTCATTCGCCACGTTTCTCAGCAAGTCCCTCGCTATAGCTGATACTCATTATGGCGAGCTTCTTCGGCAAGAATTTGGGCCGACTCTCCAAGAAGGCAGCCCTTGAAACCTCGGAAAAGAATCCCACCGTGCTCAAGCCTATAAAGAGGACGAGGACTGGACATTTGCTAAGGTAAAGGTCACGGTCCGAGCCAACGAGTTTTATGGGCTTAATATTAGGGAAACCACTACCGATAGCATAAAGAAAAGACTTTTCCTTTGGGAAGAACCAGCACTTTACTCCTACCAACCTACAACCGCCTTAATGGGAATAAGAACGATCCGCCCATCGATAACATCGGCCCTGGCAGCAAACTTAAGGCCATTATTAGGAACAGGAATCCCACCCCTCGAGCCATTACCCTACATTAGTATCTTCCGGAAGGGGGCTCTTCAGAAGCTGCTAAAGGGTATGAATATCTCTTGATAGGACGGTGGTTGATAATAGAGGGGAAGGCTCGCTGAGGATGCGACCGCCCAGCACTAAGTAACTATCAACGAACGTCGTGGTGCCGGTCACGTGGTGTTGGTCATACTGATTTTCACAATCAACACAAGTATCCGTACTTCATCGCCCATCCCGCGGAGCATGAGGTCGTACCTGGCTCTGTGAGGTTTGTCGTCTTCATCTTGCGAGTCGAGGGATTTAATTCTCGCTTCCATTATTCCGATGAGACCCCTCCGAGACGACTCAGGGCTGTCTTCGCCTTGAGTGGACCTTGGGCGTCCTGGAGGAACATTGGCCGAAGCCACTCACTGCCTGCGGCTTAGTCTTGGTTAGGTGCTCTTGGTTGACCTGATTCTTAGAGTTTGCCTTCTGCTGTGCTATGTGGTTCTTGTCGGAGTCTATCATTATCCTCAACGGAGCGTAGTAGTGATACGGGCTGAGCTCCTCGGACCAGGCTTCAGCAGGCCGTGCTGCTAGCAGTTCTAGTAATGACAATGCATGGTTCTATGGCTACTCAATGCACAATACATATGTACCTACTCGTACACACCTAGTACTACCTCCCCAACCCGGGCTCAGCCTCTATACTCGGCCAGGCCCTCCTCCTCCTCGAGCATGGACGTGAAGGAGAACGGCATGAACATGTGGCCACCGAACTCGGCATATTTGGACTGGGCCTCGACCCACTGGAGACGGAGAGAGTGCAACTAGAAACAGATAGGCCAGTCAGTTACATGCCCACTCTCAGATTTTCTGCGGCGTCGAGAGAGAAGAGAACTTACCATGGCACTGCAGCCCTCCATGGCAATGAGGATGGCGCAGGTGAGGAAGAACCACAGGTAGAATGCGCAGACGATGAAGATTACGCCGACCACGCCGGTTCGGCTCAGCGAAGGGCCCAGGGTCATGTCCCACAGCACAACACTGAGCTGCTGGTGAGCGAGGGACAAGGCCCAGAGACGTAGGTACGATGCCGTATGCGAGACGCAGTTCAGGCAGAATTCTAGTGCGGTCAGTGACAGTGGTCTGGTGGCGGCGGGGGGGAATAGCAAACTCACCGATGGTGTGGATGGTCTGGTGAATCATGACCTCGCTGAACTCGAATTCTTCGTGTTCCTCGTCGTCGTCATTGCCGTGCGAGAGCATAGCAACGCCCTCCCCGTCTTCCGTGTCCACACTAGGGCGGCCGTTGCCTTCGTGCCCATCGCCCTCGTCATCATCCAGTGCTGAGACTCTCGAGTGTTCGCCTATCCCACGGTAGCCCTTAGCACGGGCACGGTTATGCTCCCATCGCAGGTAGAACGGCTTCAACAGTAGCAGAATGGGCACTTGGATGAAGGCGATCAAAAGCAGCAGCGTCTGGACGACCGCCTGGCCTCTGTACAGCGGAATGTCGATGGTGCCGGGCTGCAAGAACATGTAGATCAACATGTTGAGCAATCCGGGAGGCTGTTCGCCGATGGCGATCCAATCAACGGACCACTTGTAGATAATGCAGATGACGAGGTAGCCGAAGATGGCCTGGAAGAAGATCATCCCAGGCACGAGGTTTCCCCAGATGTCGATCGGCTTCTTGAAATGTCTCGCGTTGTACCACGAGAGACAGAGGGAGTACGTCATGTGAGCCCAACCAAGGATGATGGACATCTTCATCTTGTAGCTGTTGCTGAAAAGCAGATCGTTGTCGGAGCCGTGCCACTTCCAGTCCATGCCGAATGGGTAGCGGTAGTCGCCCTTGAGCTTGGCATAGAGCCCTTCGCCCTGCTTCCACCCCTCGGGTACGTCCCATTCCCATTGGCTTTCAAATAGCGTCATGGACTTAGAGAAGGCGTCGTTGTAGATGAGACCGGTATACATGGAGAAAACCGCCATGACCAATGCAATGTATCGGCCATAGTAGATCATGGCGAACAGTTCGAAGGAGACCTTCTTGAGAGGCTTCTCCCAGTAAATCATAGCGCAGGCGGCCAAGAACATGATGACGGCGTGGCCGAAATCCCCAAACATGACAGCAAACAGGAAAGGAAAGGTAACGATAGCAGGCAAGGCAGGGTTGACCTCCTGGTAGGTGGCCGTGCCGTAAGCGTTGATAATAGTCTGGAAGGCCTCGGTGAATTTGTTAGTCTTCAAGTATGTCGGAGGCGTCTTGTTGGTTCTGATTTCATTGATGATCGACGGGACAGAGAGGCCAGCCCGGTTTGTGACGTCCTGAAGTGTGCTTCGAATGCGAGGAAGGTCATTACTCGGGCACCAGCCTTCGGCGATAAGGGTCCGTCGCTGACGGTCGAACGAGAAGAGATTCAGTGTCTGGTAGGCGGCCTTCTCCTTCGTGATCAATATCATCCAGGCTGCCAGGGACTGACCGATCTGGGTCAGCTCGGCCTCGAGCGTCTGCTGGGTGTTCTGCAGCACGTTCTGGACATCGTTCAGCCGAGCGTTGACTTCATGCATCTGGTCCCGGCGGAGGTCAGAGTTTTCATCAACGTTGTAGATGTCCGCTCCCATTGACTCGGATATCTTTCGGATCTTGGCCAGAATCTCCTTGCCGTGAGCGAAGATGACGAAGACGTTCTTCCTGATGGACTCGTTGTTGGACGGGTCAACCAGAGGCTCGGGGATCTCCGACTGGTTCATGTAGAGGTTACCACGCAGGGTTCGCCACAGAATCCGCTCAAAAGCAGCGACTCGGTCGCGGCTGATGACTCCCGCCACGAACCCGATGTTCATGCCCGAGAACGAGCGCTCCGCGTCGGCAGCCGAGTTGTGCTGCTCGACATCCTGAAGCAGGGGGGCATCGTCGTCCTCGGTCGAGGCTCGGATCTCCTCGACATTACCGTGGGCTCTGTCGAAAAAGCCGCCGGCCTCGCGGAGGACCCATCGCCACTCGGTCAGCTCGACCTCTCGTTTCTTCAGCGTCTCGTAGCTGTCGTTCAGCTGGAAGACGCGCTGCTCGAGGCCTTGGCTGCGCTCGGCGAGCTCGTCGATCTCGGTGGTGGTGGGCAGTGCGAGGGTCTCGGCATCCAAGTCGAGCTTTCGAAGGGGGATGTTGGACTTCTCCATTTGCGCGTGGAAGTAGCCTGCGACGTCAGCGGGGGGACATGGAGTCTATCACGTCCGGTCAGGGACCACTTACGAAGCTGGCGCTCGACATTATCCAGGCGGCGGATCTCTTGAGTGAAGGTTCGCTGGAAGGCAGTGACTTCGCTGTTGAGCTGTGCAGTCGTCAGCACCGTTACGGCGTAGCCAAGGGAGTGAGTGAGCGGCGTACATCGCGGAATTGGACCAGGCCGACTTCTCCCAGGGCGTTGACACATTCTCGGCCGATTTCGTTGGAGATGTACAGCTGCACCATGCTCATCTCCGCCGAGCGGAACATGGACTGCTTTTCTGGAGCCATGGTGGCGGGCAGGGCTCCAAGAGCAGGCGGTTGGGTTGATGGGTGTGGGCGAAGTTGAACAGAAGCTCGACCTCGACCAAAGCTCGAAATGAAACGTCGTTGCCTTTGCAGCCACATGCGCGCTAGGCTCGTGGCTTGACTGGTCGTCACGCGGCTTAGTATGTGGCGCAGCCGATTCGGAACCGCCGAACGTCCCCTCAAATTTGGTTCATGTGTCCAGGGGTTCTTACCTAAGCAATAGAGTGGAACCTTGGTTCAGATGTGTATTGTGGCTTGAGTGATTCGAGGAATAAGACTTGAATACCTTCTTTCAGACTACGGTGATATCGAATGGCGAGAGGCATAAGGTGAGCAGATAACCTGCTCTACCGAACAAATTCGAATCTAAATACCAAACACAGAATGCCCCAATTTCTCCCAGCATCTACACATCTGAGTGTCCAACAACATCTCTAAGGGAGTTCCTCACATCGTGGGGGTGTCTTACTGCCGCTCTTCCACCCAATAAGAGCGGCTCTCTCAATATTTCAGGTCGTCTATTGCCGTTCTCTCGTTGACAATACTGCAGGCAAATATAGCAAGCTTGGTATTACTATCTACCGGTACCTCCCCTAGCCAAGGGGGCCAAGATTCCCCCCGGCCATAAGACGCTCTGGTTTATGTCAGCACTTGGGCAGCGCGACAAGCGACGACCATCAAAACCACGACGCCCAGTTTAACCAGCCTCTGACATCGCCGGCTGTGCTGAGATGGGTTCTTGTTTTTAAACGTTGCTTCGTGTCGCGTGATTCATAACTATCTATTCGCCAAGGCTGCTATCCAAATAACATGAAGAAAGCTTCCTGAATGTCCCTGCTTTTGCCCAGGCTCCCGTTCAATTGCGTCGCGATGCGCAATACTTTTGTAGTGATAACACAAAATCTAGCGCGCAGTTGATGCCACAAGCAGCCTGAACCCCAATTTCTCAGGCCGTGCCGGCCTCAAGGGACGTGTATGGACGGTCGGCGACGCGTCCTGAGTTGCAAAGAGGCGGATGATGACCATAAGTCGATCGTGCTGGGACTGCGACGGCTCGCTGTTCCCGCATACTAGACCTCACAGGCGGCGCTTGAACATGTAGTTCCCGTACATGCCGCCGACCTCCTGCACGGCGACGGGAATCTTGCGCATGCCCCAGAAATTGGCGCCCATCTTCCAGGGCCGGTGGCCCGAGTCCCTGCTGCCGCACCTCCTCCTCACCTCCGCCTGCGCCTCCCTTTCCCCGTCTCCGCCGCCCGCCTGGGGTTCGTGCGGCTTTCGCACGAGCCACGCGCGCGAGTCAAAGTTGGTGATGGTCCAGCCGGCGTGGGGGATTGCTCTGGACAGCGCCAGCAGCTTGTACATGCTGTCTGAAACCTCAATAACCTCGAGGGGTGCCGAGTGTCTCTGCTTGCTCAGCAGGACGCTGTGTAGGGCCCCGCTCAGGCCCAGCTCTACCGGCGTGTAGTCCGACAGGTCGAGGTAGCGGAGAGTGTGCGGCACCCACGCGAGCGCTTCCGTCAGGTCTTCCTCCTGGCCGTCGTCGCTCGGACAGGGCTCATCTGGTGCAAAAAGCCGATCGATATCAGCGATCTTCAGCCGTCGACCGAGGGCGAGCTCCTCCAAGTGCTTCGTGAGAGGCCTGAGTAGGTCGATGTGTGGTGTGGCCATGCTGCTCCCCTTCAGGCTCAGAGAGCGCAGAGTCGCAGGTAAAAGCGGGAGGAGTGCTGTAACATCATCCTCGCCTAGGAGTTCATGGCTTCGTGCGTCGGTTGCCAGACTCAAGTACTGCAGCTCCCTGACAGCAGGGTGACTCGCGAGGAAATCAATGACGACCTCTGCTGTCAACATCCTGCACTTGGCAAGGTTGAGGTGCGTGACTCTAGCGGTATGTGGGATCGACATGAGTGCCTCATCGGTGATACTGGTACCGGCCACATCAAGATGGGTCAAATTATGCAACCGAGGCAGTATGATCTCGAAAGCATCTGATGGCAGGCTAATGCACTGGTGCAGTGAGAGTCGAGAAACGGACAGAGCTTTCGGCCAGTCCAACTTGACCAAGGATTCGAAAGCAAACCTGAAGTTGCGGGAAGAGCAACCGCAGAAATCCAACGCCCGCAACCGCTCGAGCCCAAAGAACAGCTTTCGGAGGACATCCTCGTTGATCTCGTCATCTACGTATTCCTGAGCTAGGAATTCACGCAGGTAAGGGGTCAACTTCAGGCACTGCAGGAGCCTCTCGGGTGTTAGATTGCGGGTAGTAGCGCGCTCGCTGGCTGTCGAGAATAAAGCGGTGGGGTTGAAGTGGCTGAAGTCCAGTCGCCGCACGAGCGTCCCCAACTCTTCGTTCTGTAAGACGTGACTCATGAACTTCCCAAAGATCCTTGAATGTGGGATTGTTATGTTCTTATAGAGTGCGTTGAGCGTGGCCGTGTGTAGAGCTCTCGACGAGAGCATCAGCGACATTAGATCCGCATTACGTGCCGAAAGACCGTCAGGGGGGATATCTAGCACAAGATGGCCGATGATCTGATCTACCCATGTATTAGCGTACCTGGTGATGGCCCCAGGTCGGCTAGGTTCTCACCGTGGAGTTCCGCAGGTAGCTGCTCGATCCTAGACTCGCCAGGAACTGGATGCTCGAGGTCCTTCGTCTTGTCGGGAGCAGCAGGAGACGACCAGACAATGCTCAAAGCCCGAAGATCACCAGAGCTTCTGCTAGCCTGCCTGCCCTTGACGCCTATCTGCTTCCAACCCTGGAAATTCTCGGCGGCGACGGCAGGAAGCCAGAAACCGTGAAGCCTGCTGTCTGGCTGGGTGCGTGGTCGCATAAAGCGGGCTTCCGACACTTCCAAGCTCGACAACTGCCCAGTGGGGACAGCCTCTTCTTCTGGCGCGGCCTGTCGCGAGTAGGATGATACCTTGGAACTAGTGAAGGTCTGCGCCATGTCCTCGACGGTCTCTCGGCACGATGAGAAGGAGGAGCGGCTGGGTTGCTCGGGAGAGCGCGAGCGGGTGGTGTGTCCATGTGAGCCATCCATTGCGGCGCATGGAGCAGGTCCTGCTTTAACACTTCCGGGAGAGGCGTGTTGGCCAGGGCAGCTTGTAAGAGTCTGGTCCATGGCGATGGTAGTAGGCGAGCTGGAGCAAGTAGCCGTGCTCGGTTCAGTTTCCGCGGTGCCGGTAGCCTACGACTGCTCGGCACGGCCAGATGTGTGCAACCTGGATGGCTTTCTGTTAGTCAAGCCAAAAGCGACTAAGGTAAGAATTTGGCGCCACCCTACACCCGAGCGGCGACACAAGGAATGATAAGACCCAAGGACGAGGTATGGGCGATGTATTGAGAGAGGTGCTGTACGCGAAGCTACCTGGTTATAAATTATCGGTTGGTTGTGCTCTGCGGGGGGTAGCAGGTAGGTACCGGTAGGGACGTATGTTGCAAGGTATGGGTATACAAATGCGATGGCAGGAACGGAGGCAGAACGTTTTGTAGCAATGGCTGTAGGGAGTAAGGTATGGCTCAGAGCTAGGGGTACACACGTTGCTGGTACGTAAGAGAGGCGCACGTGGTCGTATGAAATGACAGGACGGGCTCGGTCGGTATGGTAAAGCTTAGCAGATGGAAACTTGCCATGGCCGAGGCCGCGACGCTTTTCATTAACCAAAGATTGGGTAATGGTAATGGCATCAAAGCGAGAGGCACCGTGACACCGTCTTTGTCACCGCGACCGGGCGGCGAAGGCCATCCGTCCCCCGAACCAGAAGAATGGCAATAATGCCATCATCATGCCATGCTGCGCAGGCAACGGACCCTCCTCCGCGGAAAGTCCACGGCGTGTACTGCGTCCCGCGAGGTGAGAAAGCGGCGCAATATCAGGTTGCTGATGGTACCTACGTGTGGTCGTATCTGTGAGCGACTGAGGAATCTTTCCCGTTGCTACCGCGCCTTCGAGAGTGACCAAGTGAGACCAGGTTCTCTACATCTTCCCCGGATTACCTAAACAAATGCGGCTTAGTGCCTAACCTTTTTAAACCAAGTGCCTAGCAGCCCGTGGGGAAGACGGGAGGGACCGGAGGAGACGGCATGGAGGAGTCAGAAGACGACCTGACCGTACCTATCTCCTCCATCTGACCTTCGAACTCCCCCACAGAGCCCCTGCAACTGGATGTGAGTAAATCTGATTGGCTTGAGAGGAGACCTTATTTCAAAGTGCGATATCGCTCTCTTGCATTCTGCTTTGAGGACCCTCTCCCGGTCTAAACTAACAAGGCACTCATTCGTCCAGGATATACGTTGAAAGCTTTTGATTTTCCGGATGGCTATACTTCTACTTCACCGATGCTGCCATTCGCAAGCCCGTCTCCAGATTAGACTAGGTTGCCGCTGGTATCCAGACGGCCGGGTCCAACGGCGCAGCGCTCACGTTGACCAATATTCGAGTAGAGAACAGCTCCCTTCCTGCTGCTGCTGCTGCCGTCGCTCGTTGGGTATCATGGAACCCATTTGCACAATTATTCCCAATAGACTCCATTCATGATGCTGAAACGCTTCGAAGATGTCGGGACATGAGATTGCCACGGTGACCGACGCGTCACCTCCCATTCACTTTCTTACCTGATTTCAGGCGCTCCTTACAGTGATCGCAGAACCATTTCACTGCCAGACTTGTTAGCGTCGAAGAATCATATGTAGGAATAGATACGGATCCCACTCACTATTTAACGATGGGGCTGCTTTCAAGCCTACGCAGTCGAGATGGAACCATTCTCGCTCGCAGTCCTCTGCATCGCAAGCAACCATCTCGCCGTAGCTAACGCCGTTACAGTAGCAGTAAAGTGGCTCGTCGGCATCCACGTCGCCTTCGTCGTCGCCCTGCCCACTACTGCGGGCATCTCCGTCGGTCACTCGCGGTGGGATGGCTGGGTGATTTGCCCCCTTCTTATGACTCCGCTTCGCCGTTGTTCCTGATGTGGTTCTGGAGGAACGCGAACGCGGAGGAGCCTGGTCTGGAAAGCTGCCCAGCGCAGGTGTCGAAGGTTTGCTAGCGCGTCCACTCTTCGTTGTGACAACAGTCGTGGTAGTCGTGGTAGTGGGCGCGGGCGGTGGAATCGCGGCCTCCCCTTTGGGTTCTACCTCGTCCACTTTCGCGGGACCTTCTTTCTTGCTGCCGCCATTGGTGTTGCCCGGTGTCGCATTCGGGTTTGTTTCCTCCTTCGTGTGCTCCGTCTTAAGAGGAGCGATCGTTTCTTTCGACGGTCTGGGTTCGACCGAGGGGCGAGAGCCGTTCTGCGTCGGGGCGACTTCTGGTGGAGGCGCTGCCACGGTCCCGTTGGGTTTGTTGGAGGCTGCTGAAGCAGGCCGTTGCCGGTTGGTTTCCACGCCCGACTGTATCGAGTTCTGCCTCGCTCGCGAGGAGGCCGGTCGAGAAGCGTTGCCCGAGGGTGGAGGAGATCCGCGCCCGACAGCCTTCGCGTCTGCGACGTTGGGTTGGGCAGGGGAGGACACGGTGGAGGGTGAAGGGGCTGCCGCCGCAATGGCCGTTTTGCTACAATCACGTTAGACTCTGCAGGGATAAATTGGCTAGAGCGACAAGAACGAACCTCTTCTTCGATACACCATTGGCAGTCGGAAGTGCTTTGCGCTTCTTGGGTGGTTCGGGTGCAGGTGTAGCTCGGGGGCTGGAGTTTTTGGTTTTTGCAGCGCTGCCGCCGAACACTAGACTCATCGCACGTTCCATTGGCTGCCCACCGTTGGTAGCCTTGGTGTTCTCGACCTTTCGTCTTTTGGATGGAGGGTTCCCGTTCGTGGTAGTGCCGGTAGTGATGCCCAAACCCACTGGTGGAGCGGCTTCGGCAGCTTTCCGTGCCTTGCTGCTCCCATGACCCTTTTTTGTCGAGTCGCTCTTCTGCTTGGTTTCGTGGTCATCCTCCGAGTCGAGGTGTTGTTGGTGCTTCAGGCCCTTCTTGGCCATCATGGCCTGCTTCCGGGCGTCACTTCGCGCGGCAGCTTCCTCAGCAACGAGCTGTTGAGCTGCCGCGGTGACCATAGCAGCACCATCGCGACGCGAACGGTCTGCCTGACTCGCCTTTTGGGCGCGATTGTTCTCTGGGTATGCCCAGTGTGTAGTGCTGCCCCATTTGGCTTCGTCACTGAACTCGTTCTCGAGATGCGGCCACACGTCATTTATGCGATTCAGCTGCTTAGAGAGCGCATCATTCGCGGTCGAGATGACATGGTTCTTCTCCTCAAGGGAGACCAGCATCTCTTGGATCTTGTAGGCTGTTCGATGGACCATGTGTCGCCGCTCGAGGTTGGTCGGACCGTGGACACTCGGGTTGTAGTTCTCGTCGGCCGAGCCGGCAGGATGGTGGCTGCCCGTCGCAAAGCCACTTGAGCTGTTCTGGGCGCTCATGGGCGTTGACGCGGTGGCGATGGTGGGGGAGGCATCGTTGGCATTCTGAGGTTCGGGCGGGCGTGATGTGAGGACCTGGTCGACGAGCTGGAACAGAGTCTCTTCGGGCGCGAAGATTTTGGCGTCGACTTCTTTGAGCAGTGTGAAGTGTCGGACTAGGTCTTTTGGCAGAGATGTAATGGCATCGGTAAAGTGTGTGATCGCAGGGAAGATGTCGATGGGCTGGTCGTGACCGTGCGCCGCCCCAAGCGACTCTCGGCCGCCGTGGGAGCGGGATGGGCCAGCCGTCGTTCGAGGAGGATTGGTCCGAGTCTGGCGGACAGGTTGGGCCCTTCGACTGGAGGAGGGCCCAGGCTCGGCTGGGGGTGCCCTGGCCGTCCTCATCGTGTGCTCACGTAGGTGAGGGTGGGAAGGGCGACGTTCAACAGGACAGCGGAGGAGGAGGTGGGCGGGCGCCAGGAGACGTTCGGGGGCGATGGCAAAGTGAGCAGCTAAAATAGATGGTCGAGGAGCTCCAGTAGGTGGGTCTCAAGACATGTTGCGCTACAGGAGAAAGAGAGCAAGCCAGGAAGACCTCGGAGACAACGCAGACGGACGGTGGAAGCGGAGGCGCAAAACTGGCGAAAGAGTCGTGGGTGAACAACTGGACGGGATGGATTGCGTCGGCCCCTACCAGCAGCTGGCCAGGCGAGCCAGGCACTATGTGCTGGGGGTCGTACCTACGCCGTGGCGCCTTCTTTCCACTGTGGATCCCAAAGCAACCAATAGAAGGCCGCTTACGATCGAGATAAGATAACGTTGTGACGTGAACAATGGCTTTGCGCAGCTTTGGGGGGCGCCGCCGCCCGCTGCCAGCTGCCAGCCTCTCATCACTTTCATCCAGTGTCAGGTCCTCCGGTGCAATCCGCCCGCACCCCGCCCGCCTCGGCGTCGGCATTCGCATTCCCTGGGAGCCGCTGTCGGAGCCCATCCCTCTCGAGTCGCATGGAAAGAGAAGCAATGGTCAATACCTACTAATCGGTTACTCCGTAACTCGCCCAAGACAGGCGCCTGGCATAACGAGCGTGAATTGCGCCATAGTCACCATCCACCGCATTGGTCCCCGCCATTTCTTCGAGATTTGATGCAGGAACCCTTCTGCGGCGCTGAATTCATCTTGTACGGCAGTTTTGGGATCGTATTTGGTATCTCACGGCGTCCATGTAACACTTACTCCAGTGCGAACAATGTGTGAGATGTCACGTTTAGAGGGTATAGTCATTTACGCTCAAAGCACCTAGGTGCTTTCGCCTAGGTGCCTAGGGTGCTAGATACTTATAGACAAGTTCCGCTGGTCAGCATCTCAAGGACTCGTTCGCATCGAAAGCCCACAGGGAGGATGACCCTGTAGGCTGCATCGAGGACGAGTGACGTCCAACCATCCTTGCCAAACCTGCACTTCCACATGCGTCTCTTAGTTTGCCGGATGCATAATGGCATTGCGCCTGCAGGAACAAATGTATGTCGTGGGCTCATACGCCTTGTGGCTCCGTCGGGATATATCGCCCAAGACCTCTGTGTTGAGCCCCAAGCCTCCATGGCAGGAAAAAAAAAACAGAACAGATGGCCCAAACGCTCGTCTTCCCTTCTCCTATCTACGCGGCCCCCTTTCTCTCTCCAGGAGCTTCTTCTGCCGCCATTGCCATTCCAGAAGCACGGGCACAAAGTTCCACAAGTCGAATTCGGGCCACATGCATTGGAGGAAGAAGATGTGCGTATCCTCGTGGCACTGCCACAGCATAAAGTCGCTCAGCCTTGTCACATTACTAGTTCGAATGAAGATATCAAGCGGCGGGCACTCGGCAGTGTACGTGTGGCTGTTGATTGTCTCGGCCGTGATTGCTTCCGGGTTGGGGTATCTAGGCGGTCTGGCGCCGGTCGACTGTAGAGGGGGCGACTCCGGATCCAGAGCGGTAGTCGAGGACATGGAGTCGTCCACGTCCGACTTCGCAGCGGCATCCGGAGACGATTCGCGGATGGCAGCAAGCGAGCTCGCATTCTTCGACTGCTTGGAACGAATATGCTGAGTAATTCGGGACTGTGAGAAGGGCGGGTTGGCTGGACGGGCAGGGGTCGTGTATTCATCTATCGTGGCCTTGATGGCACTCGTCATCTCAGCCCTCGATGTGTAGGGAAAGCAGATATTGAGGACCGCGCTGATCGATGCGTCAATATCGTGTTCGTACGAGTAGCGGGGAGTATGTCTTACTCCTTGTTATGCTTGGTCATCTCGATGGCACGGTCGACAAAAGGTAGCACGTCGGGCGGTATCAGCTCCCGCTCTCCCAGTACACGAATGCCGGCGCCGTATCGGTCGAGCAGCTCCCCGTGCTGGACCAGCTGCTCCAGCTTGATCTTGGCCATGTCCATCAGCCCTCGGACCTCGGACCTTGGGCGGTTGAAATTCTCGATACTGAAGGCATAGACGGTGACGACCTTGACGCCGCACTTGTAACATATTTCCAGGACCTTGTGCGCGTTAGCCTAGCAGTGGCGCATGAGCGGACACGAAACACACTCTTGCCAGGGCCTCAAAGCCTAGGTGGTGGCCTTCTATAGTTTCGATATGGTGGTTTTTAGCAAAGCGGCGGTTTCCGTCCATCTCGAAGGCAACATGTTTGGGGATGGGACCCTGCTTGAGAGTCCCAATGAGAAGTTCCCGCGCGCCCTTCACGAGCCATTCTGCAGGTGGCGACCTCCAGAGCCAATTCCTAATATGGGAGAGGTAGAGGTCGGACATGACGGACGCCGACGCCGGCACCGACGCGTCGAGAGCAAGGTGGCGGCGCGATGAAGAGTTTCGGTGGGCGGGCGGGCGGAACAATGGACGGACTCGGTAGAGTGGTAGGCAAGACGAAAGACAGGCACGTTTCGAGCTAGCTACACGGAGTTGTGGTTGTGAATTTGAAGGTTAGTATCTGGTATGGAAAGTCGAATGCGAAGCTGATCATCTGTATGAAATACAGTGGAACCATACTGTAATGCAGAACGAGAGCTCTGGCCAACAAGACCTGCAGCTGGAGCGGGTCTTTCTCGCAGCTGCCAGCCAATGATAATGAATCACATGTGTCTCGCAGCCAGGACTGTACGGTCCACGGACGCTGCTTCGACAACCTCACTCACTTTCATGCCCCTGTAGACTGGGAGTGGACAGTTGCAGTTGTTGCAGTTACCTCACCTTACATTGGATACCTATTGATGTCGATGACGGACTCTAAGGCTCCGTATGAGGGACAGAAGCGCGCTTTTGAGCAAGAAGGCTAACCAGGACAACTTGTCCACCATCTCGTAACTGACTGTTCTCGACTCTCACAGTCAGGTCACTTACTTCCTACTACTTACGAGCTTACCTCCTCCCACCCTCCACCTTATCCTCAACCATACTTTACTTACCTACCTACCTATAGGTAGGCCGCCAACGTCATCTCAACGGTCACTTCAACCGTCTCCTAAACCGTCACGCCGTGTTGAGTCAATCGCACGCCGGCTTTTCCGGCTCGTGACTTACCCGGGGAGTGTTGAGCCTTGTTACATTCCCGTCGGTCTCCCTCCTGGCGACGCAGACGCCCGTCGTGTGACACCCCAGCCGACGGTCCAACGCGGCCTTAGCGAAGGCCTCCTCCCGCCAGTATGTCGTTCACGAATGCGCCCGTCTCGCGCAGTCTGGTGTATGGGCTCATCGCCTCCTCACTGGCCGTCAGTCTGCTGGACATCAAGCATTACTTCTATATCCTCGTCGAACTGCATCTGTGGCAGTTCCACCAGGTCTGGAGGGTCCTCCTCTACCAGCTTTGCTACACCAACTCGTCTGAGGTTCTGTTTGCTGCCATGACGCTATATCATATGAGAACAGTGGAAAGGATATGGGGTTCGAGGAAATACGCCGTGAGTGCTCTCACTTATTTGCATCGCACGAGTCTGACCAGCTGACACGGACCTCGTCCTCTCTCATAGAGCTTCATCTTGGTCACCTACACACTTACCAGTTTGATCACGCCGGCGCTGCTGGCGCTTCTGTTGAGACCAATCACACTAGGCCTGTTCAACTACTTACCGGCTGGGCCAACACCAGTCATCTTCGCGGTGCTGGCACAGTACCACGCCATGGTGCCGCACATCTACAAGTATAGGGTGACTACCTCACTGTCCCAGCCTACGGACGACCAGGCGCAGAGTATCACCTTCTCGGACAAGTCGTATCGATATCTCCTCTCCCTGCAGTTGGCACTCTTCCAGTGGCCAGGGTCCCTCCTCGGTGCGCTGATCGGCTGGGTGGTGGGCTACTCATGGAGGATGGAGGTGCTCCCGAGATCGATGATACGCTGGAGGCTGCCCGGATGGGTCGTCGGGACGCGTACGCAACGCAGAAGTGAAGAGTTCGAAGGTTTGCGGAGAAGGCTCGAAGGTGAAAGCACGTCGGCAGCCGCAGCAACTGGAGTGGAAAGCAACAGTGAAGGGGGGAGGCGCAGGCTGTAAGCCAGCGTCTTCTTGTCGCTAGCCCTGGCGGCGGTCTAACCACCGCTTTAATACAAATTGGACAGCTTCTTTAGCCCGATATAATGTGGTTTGGAAGATTACCGCGAGAATCTCATACGGAGTTGGGAGTGGCTCGGGGTCGCGTTGTTCAGCTTGCAGCAAGTTGCTCTCGTCTACTTCTTTTACGGGCAGCCCAACCAGGGCTGGATATATCTTACCAGCTGCCATGTACCTTTGGAGCTTCCATCGACCGACGTTGAGCACGAACCACACAGACACACCTAGGTTTTAAGGTATGACCGCCTCAATAAGGCTGGATCGGGACAACCCTGTCCGCCTGTCAATATCAGCAACAATATGCCATCTCGCGGGACAGACGGTCAGATTGGGATCTTGACGCCATAGTGCAGCAAAAACGAAATTGCAAATCCAACTGCTCGGACGCGTCAGGCGTGCGGCCTAGAGAACGCGAATCGCGAATGTTGGCGCCAAGATTATGTGTGACAAGACATAAAAGTGTTTCTGCTCAAAAAATAAGAGACATGATCTCTTGGAACGCGAAGGCAATGCCTGTTGTATTGGAAGTCTGTTGAGTCCTGCTCTAACTGTGGCAGTGTGGTTGAGGCTGTTGTTTCAGTGCAAATACCAAGCGCGCTTCTTTCACGTGGCCTCTGAGTCGGATTCAGGGGGAGGATGGGATGGCGGGCTCGGCGGGCTGGCACCGGATCGCTCCGGGATTGCTCACCTAAAAAATCTTAGGTGCTCGCCTGGGGCGGGCTGGGGCTGATGAGGATGGCTTAGCGCATGGGGCTTATGAAGCGCGGACTTTGAGTGGCCGGCTTTGTAGGGGTCTAGGTGCAGCGTCCAGGGGCACGCGGCCGACGCCGTCGCTGGCTGCACCGGTGGCTGCACGCACTTCGCCAATGCTTGATTGCCCGAACCCCATCAGCCCCATTTCCTTTCCGCTTCCGCCAGATGAATCGCGACATCTCTCCTTTTCCTTGGGACTGTACTCCCTACACTCGCTCGCCGGCTGCTTTGTCTGTTTGACGGCCTACTACTTTTGGACTTTACGGATTACATCAATCGCATGCTCTCGACTCTTGCTCCGCTCATATGCTTCGTTGCGCGTCAACTCCGCGTTTGGATTGAAATCGCCGATCATACACTCTTTGTCCCGCCTCCGCCATCCTTCCCTCGTGATTCACCTACCAGCCACCAGCCTCTCGAGACGAACACGTGCGCTTTCTAAATATTCAGTCGACCTGCGATACTTCTTGGAGCTCAACGCTGTTCGTGGTGTTGCTGCTATCATGCATTAGGAGGTGCGACGCTGCGGGGAGAACCAAAGAGACAACATAAAGAAACCTCAAGATGGACGGATTCGCAAAGCGTCGCCAGCAGAGCTTCGACGCGGGCAGACCGAAGTTGATGCGGAGCCCTACATTCGCGCCCCCGGGCTCGGCGCTGGTGGACGCCTACCAACAGGACAGCCTCAATGGCTTCGAAAATGAGAGACCCCGGTACAACCCGGTATGTAGCATCTGGTGGCATCACTCGGCCTTGCGTGCCCAGCCTGGACGCTAATTCAACACCAATACCTAGATGAACCCAGAACGGCTCCAGAGCTCGGCTCTGGTCGATCTCAAAGATACGGTGCAAGTACACCTTCTCACCGAGAGTGCTCTCTTCGAAAGCAGAGAATACGAGATCCTATCTCAGGAAGAAGCCGACGATCTCAAGAAACAATGCCAGGCCCTGCAGCACCAGATAGATCAGACGCGGTCGAACCTCGCCATGCAATCGAAATACCGAGATGCCGCTATCTCCATGTCCCGACTGTACTCCCCTACGCGAAGCGGCGGCGACGACGACGCGGCGCGAGAAGCCGAGACTGAGCGTGAAGCCACCCAGCAAAAGTGCGAGAGCCTAGCCTCGGAACTGTGGATGCTAGAAAAACAGATGATGGGGGCGCAGAGGAGGCTCCTCGAACACACCGCCGGCATCCTACAACACGCACATAAAGCAAATCAGAAAGCGTCCATGCCGCCATCCAAGGTGACTCTGGTCGACGGCGTACCCGCTAGTCCCGAGAGCATGTACACGACTTCCATTGACAACCACATGGATTTCCTGGATGACGGCTTCGTCTTCGATGAGGCTAGTCTTTACAGATCATTCGATACGACAGATCCCATGGGTAGTCGAGCTCGCGCAGACACCATCGAGATACCCTTGAAGTCCCCGGGCCGTGGACAGAAGCAGCTGGCCGAAGAAAGCGAAAGGCTACGGGACGAAAATGCACAGCTTCGTGCCCAGTCGGAGGCCTTACTCTCCGAGATCAACGAGCTGAGAAGCCAAGAATCCGACCAGTATCATTTGATATCTGATACCGAGCGAAAGTTGGAAATGTTCAACAGCCAATTGCGCGAGGTAATTGTACAAGCTGATCCTGCAAAGGGCGATACTTATGAGGCCGTCCCCTCGGGCCAGCTCGAGCCTCGTGGTATGATCGAAAGTCACCTGGACTACCTCGGCAATGGTCTGACTTCTCTCGGAGATAGTCAAGGGAACAGTTCAGAAGTGGCGGGCAAGATCCAAGCGTTGAATCTCCAAATTCAAGACGTCCTCATGAATGTCAACCCCAGTCATCCCTCACCCCCCACATCGTCCCGGGATGTCGACGAACAGCTTGGATATTTCCAGGACTCCCTGCGCACTGTAGAAGATGAACTTCAACGTGCTGCGGACATGACAAACATGAATTCTGCAGATAAGCAGAAGTCCGAGCAGGCAGAGACCGTACTCACTGGGTTGTGGGACATAATCCACTCAGGTTTCGCGGATATTCGCCGGCGCAGACAAGAGCAAAGAAGTGCGCGTCTGGAAAAAGGCCTGGAACTAGACGAGGAGGATATGTCTGACGGAGAATCCTTCGATTTGAACGAGGCATACTCGCTGCCAGCTTTCTCAAACAAGGTTCAGTGGCTTTATTCGCAGACCACTCGACTGCAAGACCAGAAGGGTGTCTTGAAGCGACAGATCAAGCAGCAACGCGAGCTGAACAACAAGTCTGATTCCGAGAAAGACCAACAATTGGAAGAGAAGGCCAGTGAGCTAGAGGAGGCAAAGATGTCGCTTAGTCGGGCGGAGGAGGAAGCGGACAAGGCCCGCTCGCAACTCTCGCAGGCGTTCGAAGACCTCGAGAACCTCCAAAATGACCGCTCCGAAGAGTCGGCTGCCATCGAAGAGGCGCGTGGGCAGCTTAGGGACCGCAACGCCAAGATTACATCCCTCGAGGCAGACACCAGGGATGTGCAGACGCGACTGGCTGCAGCCGAAGCCAACATTGAAACCATCACTGCGCAGCTTAACGAGGCCAACGACGCTAAGGACGCAGCCGAGAAGGCGGTCGAAGAAAAGCAGAGCACAATCCAAGACAAGGACAACGAATTGGAACAGTTGACCGGCATGGTCGCGGAGCTCAAAATGGAGGCAACTCTGGTCAAGGCTGAACTCGACGGCGCGTACGGATCGCGAAAAGAACGTGCTGCCGAGGTAGCGAAACTCCACAACAGTTCCGAGAGTGCCAAGATGCAGATCAGACTCGAGACGCTGGAGAAGGAGCTGAGGAGCGCCACGAAGGACCTGACCGACGTCGTCAAGCAGTCGGTCGCAAGCGAGAAGAAGATTGGGGAACTGGAGGTAGAGCTCGACCGAGCGAAGTCGGAACGGGCACGGATCGCGGAGGAGAAAGACAAGATGGGCGATGTGGGAGAGAGGCTAGAAGCCGACCTCAGCCGCCTGCGCAAAGAGAAGGAGCAAGTGCAGGAGGAGCTCGACAGCCACCGGTTGAGATCCACCAACGGCCCGGCCTCGCCTGGTGGTGGCAACAAGACCTCCTTCCTGACAGACTCGTATCGGGTTGGGCTGCGAGCGGAGAGGAAGAAATTCGACGAGCAGTTAAGAGTGAGTAGCGTGATCTCCAGCAGCCCCCGCTCCCTCCCCCCAACCTCCAATCTGTCCATAGGATCACAGATGGCTGACGTAAACTCTCCAGGCGGAACAAGCGCTGCGGCGGAAGATCGAAGACGAACTGAGGATGCTGAAGAGGGCCCAGGGACCGGGCAAGAGCCCGCTCAGCCCTCGCTGATGGCGGATTTACCTCACCAAATCCTGACCGAAGTTGCATATAAGAACCCCTTTTCCAGCCTCGTGCGCTGTATATTGTTTATAATCATCCGGGGCATGTGTTTATTTGACTCTTCTGTACATGGAAGCCGTCGGGCGACTGGCAATACCGAGACACTAGGCAGCATTGGGAGGCGATACCGCGAAGGGGGAATGGGGGAAGGGGTTGGACTAGACGACATATACGCATATACTCTTTTGGGTACCCGCTTACTCAGGTGAGGGAGGCGGCTGGGGTGGTTGAAACTGGATACTATTGTAGAATACGTCCGAGTATGCGTTAAAATGCGGTTAAGGATAATGACTGCTTTACTCCTGTCTATACCAATAATCATAAACTACCTGGTTTACTTCTTTCCCTCCATTTTGAAATTCGCAAACCACCCTGCCACCTATGGCGACTTCAGCTTTACGTACCTACTTATACTTGGGTTCCCAGAAAGAGTGAATAGACACTCAGGTAAGTAGGTAGGCACTGTTTACCTTTTGTTTCTCAGTCGGCTCGCAGTCGATATGATAGAAACTTATCGCTTCGGCGCTTTGGTTTCCAAGTGCCGACGGGAAATGAGAAGTAGACAGTATTGGGATGGGATATTTTGCTGAGGCCTCAGCCTCTGACAGGAAGAGTCTGACGGGCTGAACCGCGCCCATATTATTTTTACATACCGGTACATACAACGTTACTGTGCAGGAATAGCCGGGATACTTTGGGCAACCTACGCCAAGCGATCATCGAGCCCGCTCGCTCGCTACGCTCACCATGGATCTCGGCACCGTCGGCACCGTCGTCGAGGTCGTCAACAAGGCCGTGGCCATCTACCAGCGCATCCAGGACGTGCCCGACGAGCTGGACCGGGTCGGGCGCCGCGTCAAGGTGAGAAAAGAGACAGCAGCCGCAGCCGCACACGCAGCCACGGCCATGGCCTCCTATTGTTATTATTCTCCCCAACTTCCCACGTATCCAACACGTTATCCTGCTCTTCCTTCTGAAGTACCTCTATCATACAAAGGAAACATAACCAAGTATTTGCTGACGCTCGATCCGTGTGGTGGATTGGTGAAAAAAAAAACAATAGCGGCTGCAGGGCGGGCTACGCGGCCTCGAGCTGTACCTCCGCGGCCGGCCCAAGACGGCCTTTGCGCACCTGCGGTCGGCGCAGGAGGAGGAACTCAAGGACATCAGTGAGAGCGCCACCGCATGGGTCAATTCATTCCTCTTCTTCATTTTTTTCTTTTTTCCTTTTCTCTCTTTACTACTGAATCTTAGGTACTGACCCGGAGCGGCACATCTTCGCCAGTCGGCGAGACGCGAACCAACTGCGGCAAGGCGCTCGGCATCCTGGACCGGTGGGAGCGCCGTGCGTTGCCGCTGGGTTTGCAGTTCCGCGGCAACGCGCTCGCCCGGCTCGCCCAGCAGGCCTACTTCGCGCTGGGCAGTTCCTCTCTTTTCTTCTGTCCTGTATGGCGGGAAATGATGACCATGCGGTTTTGCATGATACCGGTACCTTAAGTCCTACTTCCTAAGCACCTGCGGTAGGCCATAATTCATTGCAGACTGACTGATTGACCCGGGCGTGTACGTTAAACGGTAACGTGAAAAGTGCAGCAGTTGGCCGACTACCTGGAAGACGACCGCGCCGCCATCGACTCGTACGTCAGCGTCCTCGGCCTGCTCGCCCACGACGCCGCCGCCGCCGCTGCCCCGGCCGCCCCACCTGCTGCTCTAGGCCCGCCACCGCCGACGACGCCGACGCCCGCCCCCCCGGATGCCGAGGCCGGGTCCACCGGGCCCGCCGCGCCGCGATTACCGCGTGCTTTTTGTCGAAGTCAGTCTTCACCTGAGTTTCTTCGTTTGTTCGCAACCCCAAGCACCCCGGTCAGTCCCTTTCCCGGGTGTTTCTCGGGTGGCTTATGCATAGGTATACTGCGCACGGAGCATACCTTCGGTCCCCAGAAGAAGAAGACCAGCCGAAGGCGGAAGGGAAGAATGTAGTAACTGGGGATGTGACTATGATAAGTTATTCGCCGGTGTGCTGACTCGAGCGGCTCTCCCTGGACAGCCCGGAAAACCGCGGCCGGAGCGTGGTCTGCGAGTTCCTGACCAAACTGCTGGGCAACTACACCCGCCAGACCGGCTACGACTGGCGCATCGTCACGACGCACTCGGCTGGCTTCTTCACGCGCGCGCGCGGTAATATGAGGTACTTCGGTACCCTAATAAGTACTTATTTATCTGAGGCACCTTGGCTTGGGTACATGGCTGTCTCCCCCATCCCCCTTCTCTCTCTTCATGTATGTCTCTCTTCCGCCGAGGACTTCCGGGGGCCGGCCGCGCCCTCGCCCTCGCCCTTGCCCTTGCCCTTGCCCTTGCCCTTGCCCTTGCCCTCGCCCTCGCCCTCGCCCTCACCGGGCACCGGCTCGCGGACCGGGGGGGAGCGCGGTCTGTGGTGGTGGCGAAGCGGTGGTTGTTGCTGTTGCCGCTGCCGATGCCGCCGGCCTGGCCTGCCTCGACCAGGCGCACCACCTGGCCCGTGCAGATGGTTTCGCCGGGGCCGTGCATGATGGCGCTACTGTCGCCGCCGCCCTCTTCGAGCTGGCGCAGCTCGTAGTCGTTGCCGCCGCCGCCGCTGGTGGTTGTAACTTGTGGCGGTGGTGGTGGTGCGGCACAAGCCAGAGACCCAGCGGCACAAGCCGCGACCGACGGCCTCCACTCGGTCCCAGTGGATGACCGCGAGCAAGACGGACAGGATGAGCTCCACGATCCATGGGCCAGGGGCCCAGGCCGAGGGCGCCGGGGCTGCTGCCGCCGCCATGTGGTGAGTGGTCGATTTAGGGGGAAAGAAGTCTTCACCGCCGCGCATGGGTGATGTCAACACCATCAGAAACGAGATGGCCACGTTTCCCGCTGTATAGGCACTCGGTGACGAGTTGGTATCGTGCGGCATTTTGCTGTATTGCTCTTCGGTAACGAGTGCCAAGAGGACTTATCCAGTCCGCGTAATAAGCTCTTTCTTCCCTGGTGGTGGTGCTGCTGCTAATAATAGTACTAGTAGTGCTGGTAGTGCTAGTGGTGCTGGTAGTGCTAGTAGTACTCTGATTCAACTTCGATTGCTTGCTCGATTTCTGGGCGAAGTAATCTTGGAAATGCTTGACAAAATCTCCTGACGCACGGCTCGGGTCATTTGGGGCTGGCTGCTCCCCATCAACTCCTTGGGTGGTTTGCTCAGCATTTGCCTTGCCCTTTGCCTTTGTCCTCGCCTTTCTAGCTGGGATCATGTCAGGTGCCGACACTGGGGTCTTGGGGATGAGGTCCGCAGCTTCGTTGTGGGAAAGCTCATACAGGACGAGCTCGTCAAACAGGTTCGGCGGGGTGGGTATGTGACCTTTAGGTAGGTACCTTAGTTTCTCTCGAACCACGCGAGATCTGCCACTGGTTTCGCCGTGTGTAAGAGGCTCGTCATCAATTCCTCGTCATGTTCTTCGTCGTCGTTCGCCGATTCGTTGTCCCAGTTGTCTTCCTCCGGCTCGGTAAATCCTTGGCCATCAGAGTCCCCAACGATTACGGACTGCTTCAAGGGTTCGGTCTGCAACATGAACGCAGTATCCTCGTATCCTCGTTGGCCGACGATGTGCAACTCGTCTCCCTGGAAGTAGTGAACAGTAAAGGAGCAAAAGCTCCCGCTTCGGCCGGATCGATACGGGGCTCCTGCGGGAGGTACCTTTCCAAGTGCAGCCAGCAACTCGTTTTGAAAGAGCGAGTAGGACGTAACATACAAAATCCGAATCTGATGTGGACGGGTCGGGGGGCTTAGGTCACGCAGCATTCCCAGGCGGCAAGGCCGACTCGCTCCAGGAGACGTCGTGTAAATGTGACATCCCGACTCCGGCTCTGACTCCCCTGCGAGTCCGTGAGCGAGTGAGTGTTCGATCGAGGGGCCCCCGAGGCTGATTGCGTCCGCGCTCACCCAACCATTCCCGCGCCTCTCCCCTTCCCAAAACAGACCAGATAGCACATTGATCTGGATAGTGACGGATGCTGCTTGAACGCCGTTCGGTACTCGTGAGGTCATGTCGCCTGTCACCGAGTTATAATTCTGTACTTCGATCTCTAATGCTTAAAGCATGATGCAATAAGTTGTCAACCGTTATGAAGTTATTGCCGGCCAAGAAGTGGACTCTACCTTCATAGATATCAGAAATGGAAAGCATCCTACCATAGAATATTGATAAGCGGCATTCAATGTCACCGCAGTGATAGCATGTTTTCACCCCCTCCATTTTGAATTTAGTTCTCTAGGAAAGCGGGAACGATGTAGAGCATAATAATAGGTGCTGCTCTCGAGAGTGGTGGCACGTACTACTTATCTACTTCCTGCCTAGTAGCTGTGGATGATTCCTACTATTCCTCTGAGAACCAAGTCCTGCCTACTTCTTACCCAGTCGAGCACAATTAAGTGTAGATATTCGTTGACGTTACCTCGTGTGCCTTATGCCCAGCTGCGTGCAGTAGACATTCCTGAGGAGTCATTCTGAACCACGGAATACCGGAGTCATCCGTACCTGATGTGTTATAGGAAGCGCATCCCAAAAACGACTGGCGTGGCGTTGCAATAGCTTCGTATTCCTTCTGCCTAAAGCAGAGTCCTGGGCTAATGGCGCCACCTAACTCTTGGTGAGCAATAAAGTTCATGAGCAAGCGTTGTTGTCTGACTGAGGACTTACTTACCTTAGGTAGGTACCTACTTAGGCAGTGTTGGGCTTGAGAAGCTTCAGGTTGTTTCCCGCCACGGTAAGGCCTTTCTCCGCTCCGCTATCTCTTTTTCTCATAAACACCACCCCTACAATCAGAGGGTATTTCGCTACTGTGCTGTACGGACCCCGAAAACCCAACCATACAGTAACTTACACAAATATTCGCACACCGAGAGACACAGACACAATCACCTTTTCGTCGGACTCTGTTCGCTCTTAGGACAGAGAAACAGCATCGAAACAAGCACAATAACTCTCTCACATCTCCGAGCTTTGGTAGCGCTTGCAATGCCGCCAAGAGAGACCGCACATGGCGAGTCAGCCGACGAACAGCAAAGACAAGCCCCTCCGCCTTATGAGCCTTCAGATCCTCTCGGTATAAAACCCGTCATGCCACCTGATTTGACCGCATTGCACGCACCGATCTACACTGCTGACGGGAGCGTCCGACCCGGCACCTCACACAGTACCGTTGCGCCCAGAGACTTAAACCCTGCTGTACAACAGATTGAATGCATGGACCCGGATGTTCTAGGGGACTTTTACGACACGATCGGCTACTCAAAAAATGGCTTAATTCAGCATCTATATGCTTTGGCGGATGAGTTCTCAAGGGATATGGCCACCCCTGACATCACACCCAAATATCCTGATCACCATTCAATGTCCGAACTCCACGAATTTTTGAATTTCGTTACGGCAGCGTCCCAAAGAGCAGAACGCTTAGCTAAGCAGGCTAAGAAGTGGGCTGCAGAAGCCGAGAGGTCGGACGAGATATGGGCTGGAATGGCAGCGAAGTGGGCTAGAGCATTTTCCAGAGTGTGGGGTTTTGAAAGGGCAAAGTGTAACATGGAAATACAGGTATGGGCTGACCAGATCGAGATGTGGTCTAAGTACCGGTCATTTATGATTAGTATGCGGGCTAAATGCCCGCCAAGGACGCCCGGAAGCGAGGTGAAATACAGGTCGTGGAGAGTGGACAACGGCTTACTTTATGTATGCTTCAAGGGCTGCCCGGGCTATAAGAAACCAGCTATCTGGTGCTCACGCTGCAGCCGCTGCTAAAACACCTACCTGCCCTTTACCTTGCTTAGTCTTATTTACCTCTTCTTTGGCTACTGCCTTGTTACGTTGGGCTACTAGCCGGCCCATCCCGACAACGGCACCTGACGTGGCACTACTAGGGATCTAGGGGATTACTCATGTAAATAAGGCTCGTCGGATCACGTTCGACCTCTCCTCGTCTCTGACTCCCGAAGGATCAGCCTCTGTATTAGGCTGACTGCATAAGTTATCTGTTTTGCCCGTTCTACCTCTCTTTGCTCTGTGCCTAACCCCTCTCCGCAGTGCGGCTGTAATATGCCTAATACTTAACTTATATCTCTATATCTTAATCTACTACTTAAAAACCTTAGTATTACAAGTTATAAAACTATTTAATTTATAATTATAAAGTATTATATATTATTAATACTTTATATAAATAATATAAAGCTTTATAAAGCTAATATTATTAGTAAAAAATACTATTTTATTTAAATACTTTTAAGTAAGTAAATACTTAAAATACCTTACTACTCCTATTTAAAATCTATAATACTTACTTTAAGTAAATACTTATAATACTTCCTAGCTAGTACTGTAATCCACTAAGGTAGATATGCAATTCTGGATATAAAAAGGATTGATATAAGAACTTTAGTAGGTAGTAACGGAACTTATTGCAACAGGTATTAGTACCTTAGTCTCCATCTGCCGTACTAGTAGCTACCTGCCTACCTCGGGATTACAGCCAGCTGTCACCGTGCAATCGAAGGCGAGCCTGCCAGAAAGTCTAAGTTGGGTTAAGAATTTAGGTACCCCTTAGTCCTTGCCATGAATTGCCACTTCCAGTGCGTCTCATAACCCGGAGCATAACCTTCCATTCCCAAGTGAGGAGCTCTTGCCATCTCCAAGGCCAGAAATCAAAACTTACCTCTAGGTGCCTACCTAACCTACCTACCTAAGGTAAAGTAGGCTTTAGGTAACTTAGCACCAAGGTAAGGTACCTGCCTCTGCACCAAGGCCCTGGCCCCAAAGCTGATTATTTGTCCTCTCCCACCCAGCCTCATCTCCACCACTCATCCATCCTCTACCATGCCGATCCTTGTGGGCATATCTTGCCTTGTATCTGAGCTACGCGTCCTTCACACAACTTTCTCAGAGGCCTTGAGACAATTCGAGCCATACACGTGTCGTCCTTGCCTGGTAGATCCTGGTATGTATGTCTCTGATTGTCCCAAGGCCCTATTTGCCCATCTAGGTAGCTCATTGCTGATACTTCTTCTCTTCAGACATCTACTAGCCGTCCGCCGCAACGCCAGACCAGCCTCGCACCAGACCAGCCCGGCACAAGACCAGCCTCATACCAGACCAGCCTATCGTCCGTCTTGACACCAGACCAGCCTGCTCAAGCAGTCGTCCGCCTCAGCCCAGACCAACCTGCTCAACTCAACGTCCGCCTCGTCCCCAGAACCTGGCCAGCCCAACTAGCCGTCCGCCTCAAACGTGTCACTTGACTTGCTGTCCGCCTCAACACCAGACTGCCCTCGACCTAGCTGCCCTGCTTAACAAGATACCATACGGCTCACGTCTTCATGCTCCGGATCATGGCGCTCAAAGGCATATGTCGACATTGCTCAACCAGACAAAGCGCTACTGACGAGCCTAACTCTGGTCACTCTGATCTCGCCTCAAGACAACCATTGCGCGTGTGTGTCCCTGTGTGTGTGTCCCTGTGAACTCTGTGTGACCTACTGTGTGTGACCTTCTGTGTGTGCGACCAACTCTATCTCTCCGGCAACTTCTTCCAAGCTTCAAGCTTGTGGACTCTTCTTCTTCTCTACTCTTCTCTTCTCTTCTCTATCTTTTCTTTTCGATGCTACTCGCCGACCCTATTGGAATACGGCTGTGTCAGAAGCACGGACCACAGACTGCATCGACAACAATGCTGCTGTAGTATGCTTACCTGGACACAGGCGAGGTAAGTTCTTACTCAGCCTGGAATGTCTGCCTGAAACTTCCTTCGTCTAACATGAGGTTATTTCAAGCTCGCAACTTTCCCACATGACGGAACATGCCTTGCTTGTGCGGTGTACATCTCCAGAGCGATTTCAATTTCAAGGCAGAGCCATTGTCACCAATAAGGCCATCGTTTTTCACCGACCAGCCACTCGAGTTATCGAAGTCTGGCAACTCCATCAGTACCCAGTCGAACAGCCAAGCTACTTTTGTTTATCGTTGCATCCAAGCCTCACGGGGGCTCAGGAATATCGCCGAATCAAGGTTCCATGAATGGTCTTAAAGAGACTCGTGAGATATGGCTGCTTAGGGTGGCGACATTCATGGGCTGGCTGAATGGAGACACAAGATACTGTCGGTGGATAGAAATATGTGTTCCTTACGAAAAGCCCCAGGCTGAGCCCACAAGTACTGTTATCTGCTAATGGATAGTTCTTGCTTCCGAACCCTCCAAGTCATCATAATGAACAGGTTGCGGAGTCTCGGTGATGACGGCTCTTGTTGATCCGGTAATTTGTGATGGCCAGAACGTCTCCGTGGAACAATTTCCGTGCATTGACTGCAGCCTGATGCCACAGCGGGGGTCTTGGTACTGGAAATGAAGTATAAGACCCCAGTAAGAACCGCTTGAGGTCAGTCAATTCGCAATAAGGCGTCCAGCGCAGACCCGTATACCAGTACGACGGGTATCAAGATACACAATTCCTTGCGAAACCTTTGACACATACGCGCAGCCAGAGACTCGTCGTAGGTACGACCCAGGGTCCCTTGCAGCAGCCAGAGATCAGATACGCGACCAAGAACATGGCCCCTTTCCACAGCCAGACGTCCTGCATGACTGGACTCAGGGCACGTAATGGCACGGAACCCAGAGATACGGCGTTCAATCAGGAGGCCCAGGACGACAGCCAGAATTCAGAAGCCCTACACCGGGTCAAAAGTGCAGTTTACACACAGAAGTTTTATTTGTTTAAGAAAACGAAGAGAGAGAGAGAGAGGAGAGAGAGAGAGAGAGAGAGAGAGAGAGAGAGAGAGAGAGAGAGAGAGAGAGAGAGAGAGAGAGAGAGAGAGAGAGAGAGAGAGAGAGAGAGAGAGAGAGAGAGAGAGAGAGAGAGAAGAACAAAACGCAGCGATTTCCCGGCCCCGCCGGGGCGCCCACACACCTACTCCCGCTCTTTCTGGGGGACCCCGCGGCGGCGGGCGTTGCCACCCGCCGCCGCCGCCGAGCCTGTCGACGACGACGACGACTCCGCCGAGGCCTTCCGGGGGCCGGCCGCGCCCTCGCCCTTGCCCTTGCCCTTGCCCTTGCCCTCGCCCTTGCCCTCGCCCTCGCCCTCGCCCTCACCGGGCACGACGGGGCGGGGACCGCAGACTGTGGTGGTGGCGGCGATGCGGCCGTCGGTGCTGTTGCCGCTGCCGATGCCGCCACCGGCCTGGCCTGCCTCGACCAGGCGCACCACCTGGCCCGTGCAGATGGTTTCGTCGCGGCCGCGCATGATGGTCGCACTGCCGCCGCCGCCGATGACGCCGGTGCCGGTGACGGTGCCGGTGCCGGTGCCGGTGCCGGTGCCGTCGCCGGTGCCGGTGCCGGTGCCGGTGCCGCTGCCGTCGCCGGTGCCGGTGCCGCTGCCGCTGCCACCGCTGCCGTCGCCGGTGCCGGTGCCGCTGCCGTCGCCGGTGCCGGTGCCGGTGCCGGTGCCGGTGCCGGTGCCGCTGCCGTCGCCGGTGCCGGTGCCGGTGCCGCTGCCGCTGCCGCTGCCGTCGCCGGTGCCGGTGCCGGTGCCGGTGCCGCCGCCGCTGCGACCCTCTTCGAGCTGGCGTAGCTCGTGGTCGTCGCCGCCGCCGCCGCTGGTGGTTGTGGCGGTGGTGGTTCTGCGGCACAAGCCAGAGACCCAGCGGCACAAGTCGCGACCGGCGGCCTGCACTCCGTCCCGGAAGATGACCACGAGCAAAACGGACAGGATCAGCTCGATGATCCATGGGCCAGGGGCCCAGGCCGACGCCGCCGCTTGAGCCTCCGCCGCCACCGCCACCCTCACCACCGCCGCCCTCAGCTCCGCCAGCTCCGCCAGCACCGCCACCAGCGTCGTCTCGTTCACCTCGGCCATCTCTACGCAACCTACCGTGTGTGTGTGTGTGTGTGTGTGAGTGTGTGTGTGTATGTGTGTATGTGTGTGTGTGCGCGCGGTCTCTTTCAGGGAAGAGTTCTGCCCGCTGCTCGACAGGCAGTTTTGGTTACCTCTGCCTCTGCTTTCTCGAGGGGGCTCTTGCCTTCCCAGAATGGCATCTGCCTCTCCTTCCGCGGGGCACTTGCCTCGCGGCCATAGGTATGACACAACCTCAGGGGACACGTGTTTCGCTAGTAAACAGTAAAGGAGCAAAAGCTCCCGCTTCGGCCGGATCGATAGGGGGCTCCTGCGGGAGGTACCTTTCCAAGTGCAGCCAGCAACTCGTACGTAGAAGGTGATGGCTAAGGGGGTAGGTACCCAGGTTGGTTGACCTGCCGAGCTGTTATCGGGAGGGATAGGTCCTGCCTTAGAAATATGATTGTGCTGGAGGCATTATATTAGCGACAGTCTAAGTACCTACCCTATTGGCCCCCGTATCCAGCAGGATCATGACTCTTGTCGGTGACTTTTATACGAAGAGTAAACGAGGCGTTATCACGAACAAAAGCATAGAGGTAAGTGCATGTCGAGCGACGGGCAGAACTCTGGCCTGAAGAACTGAATAAATAATAATCACAAGTTGAACAAAACGCATATTTATCACACAGGCCCTAACCACCAGCCTAATAAGCAACTTAGAAGTGCAGTGCAGCGACAGGTCGATATCAGGCTTGCGTGTGTATCGTACTTAATCAGCTTAGGTTCTCGCTTCAAGGGGATTCGAGAATGGTCCCGAGGCCTTAGAGTACGGCAGAACATGGGCTTGGGGGCCTGGTGTCCGCGCGGTTTTTTATTTATGCTAGTAAAGTACCGACAATATTATCCTGACCACTCTCATTATGTTTATCTCATCGGCTGCCCTTGACTCTGCAGGCAGATACCCTGTGCCGTGCTGTACTCGTACGTGGTAACAATGCTGACCTATCATGGACTAGACCCCGGCTGAGTACATCAAGCTCGTGGAGCCGTGCCGGATGTACGTTCAGCACATTACCCGGTTGTGTTCTGGATAACCTCCGAATGGGATACGATCAAAAGACGAGCTGTAGTACTTAGGACTGGAAGGCGTTATGTGCCGGGTCCGACCGGCTCGGTCCCGCAAGTGCACTGAGTGCCACACACACATACAAACACACAGACGTAAATTGTCATGGGAATGGCATCCGAGGCGGTGCCGACAGCCAGGGCGTCGTCGGGACGGCGCATGTCGTCGTCAAGAAGCTGGTGTGCCAGTGGGTCGTTGTCTCGGCTAAGGCCTAGGGCATGGGTAGGGGCGCCGGCGGCGAGGATGGGGAGAATCGGGACAAGAAAGAGGAGAAGGTGGAGTAAGTGTGCTGGGCACTGGGGAGGAAGAGTGTCATGAGTTTTTTTCCATTTCTATTTGTTACGAGACGACGAGAAGAGAGACAGAGGAATAGGGGGGTGGACAGGGGTAGGGAGGACAACCTTAGGAGAGAGAGAGAGAGAGTTTATCCGGTTGTCCGTAAGCTAGGTACCCTTCCATTTGGGTACGTCAGCTCATTGCTAAATTTATTTCTATTCAGACTCCTCCTAGCCGTCCGCTTCAGCACCAGATCAGCCTGACACCCGACTACCTCGCTTCACCCAATTGTAGCTGAGCAGCTCAGCCAGGTGATGGCGGGGACCATGGCCGGCAACGCGCCGTCGCCGTGGGCCCCTGGCCCGTGGGTGCTGCTGCTGCTGGGTGTAGGCATCGTCCCAGGCGTGCTTGCGGTCCATGACCGCTGATTTGCCGGCGACCGCGGCAGGGGCACCGGTGGCGGCAGCACCGGTGGTGGCGGAAAGATCGTCGTGGGTTTTATTATGTTCATTTCAAACCAGACGACGAGGGAGGGGGAAGGAAAGGAAGAGAGAGAGAGAATCCATCCGCCGGCGAGGCGTGTTTTTTTTTGGTGAGAAGTCGTACATATATAAGAGCTAGTACTAGGTCCAACACATGAGCCTTGGCTTGGGCTCCGCGCCAGAAGTCTGAAGCTCTTCCTTTCCTCGCATATCAATGCAAGACTTCCTCGGTGCCTCGCCCGTTCCCGCGGCGGCTGCCCGCCGGACCTCTGGCTGCCCACCGCCCGTTGGGTTACGTATAAGTTACCTGCTGTAAACATATAGAACGAAAATGAACACTGGTCATTCAGATAGCAAGTCTTTTGCATCTCCTACCAAGTCCTAGCCCAGCCAGAAACCGTCACGGACCATAACTGATCCGCCTAACGCAGCTCCAATTCCGGACAGGGAAGGAGACCCAGCGGTTGCACCCCTTCCCAGGCGACTGCCACAGTGAACGACAGGAGTCAAGGGCGAGCTCGCTACGGAGCGGGCCACGGCGGAACTACCGTCCCAGGGTTGTAGTCCTCCGCCCTCGTAGAGGGATATACATGGAAATAATAGCGCGACCTCGACGTTGCGATTTAGCAGCCTCTTTTGAGCCCGGGTCAGCAGGCTTAGTTGCCAACAACCACTTCGTACCGTCGCCGACCACTGTGTCCAGCACTACCCGGTACTCCTCGCGGGTCTCGGGGTCGAATAGCGTGAGGTCGACGGACTCGGGAGCAGAGCTGCCGCCATAATCGCTCGTCCGCCGCGCGATCAGTAGCACGTATCCATCGATTTGTCGCCGCTAATTCTCGATCTTGACCCCCTTCTGTCTCGAGAGGCAGGTCTAATAGCGCGGGGACATCGTGATCTTCGTAGGTCTGGCGAGGAATCCCTCGTAGGCCGAGCGAGCCTCTTTAGTCCCGAACTTCTCGGTCTCTGGCATTGTCTCTGATCGGGAGGTAGGTGGTATATTGACTGGATAAAGTAAGTACGTAGGGCACAGGGCTTCGGGGAGATGGTGGGTTCATATCAATAAGTCAAATACTGGCGAAATCTCTGAGCCCAAATAGTTCGACTGCGTTTATATAGGAATTCTCCAGCCACTTGATGCTTTATTGACGAGGCCAAATGCCTACTTAGCTATGAATCACGGACTGCAAGTCAAAATCTCTGAGTGGCCTGCCACAAGACACTTTATTGGATGAGTGGAGGAGTCTGTCCAGAGATATGAGAGCGTCGGTCATGACGCATGGGAGGCTGCGCCTTGGCTCAGAGTCTGAAGCCGAGTATCTTGCGAGGGGATATGACAAGAGCCTTTTGGTCCCAGATTTATATAATCAGGTACCTTGAGGAGGCCAGTGACTCGTAGAAGGGGCCCAAGTACAAAATTAGCATAGCGATCTTCATCAGGAAACAAGTGAGCAGGCCCACAAGCTGACAGTGAAAGCAGATCAGAACAATTTAGGAGCCCTCCTGCGAGAGTGGACATTGAATCGGATAACTTAGGTAGCTACTTAGCCTAGTACAATCCCCTTTCATCAACCTCTAAGCCAAGTACATTTTTATGCTGAAGCTATACTCACCGTTCCCCCCTTTCCCACTATAGTAAGTACCTACCGTAAAGATCCGTACCCCTCGCTCAGTATATGTAGAAACTGCACCGAGACTCGACCTGGGCTGAGCTCAAGCGTTTTATATCATTAGGATTAGGTGGCCTAGTTAGATATAAGTTATAAATCCAGTGCCTGCTTTAAATCCAACTAAAGGGGTTCTTACTGTTCCTGTACGATTAAGTACTGCGTATTACACGACGTAGGTGCCGAAGAAGCCATAAACACTGCGCCCGCAGCACAGAGGAAGGTGGAGACGAAGACCGAGACGGGAACGGGTGGAGGAGACAAGAAAGGCAACGAGTAAAAAAAGAAGAAAACAAAAGACAAAGCATGAGGGGAGAAAGGGGTAAGGACAGGGAACTGAGAGTACCCTCGTAACAAGGCAAGCCAGACAGCCCTCATCTCTCCAGCCAGCCCTCTCTCCAGCAAACATCACCGACCATACACAGATGCCCCCCTGACGCCCTTGAACCCCAGCACCCCGTGCGGCAGGCGGCGGTACGGAGCCACGTGGCCGCGCTGTTACGGCGTCATGGACACGTTCATTTCAGGACCTACCGTAGTACGTAGTGGCCGTATTGGTCCTCCTATCCTCGTAGTCGTCGTCGTCGTCGTCGTCGTCGTTGTGGTCGAGCTCGAGCAGTCGTCGCTGCTGCTGCTGCTACTGGCATTGCCCTGGTCCTGAACCACAACCCCGGCTCCGTCCCTGGCCTAGGCTCTGTCTCCTCTCCCCGCGGCGTCTGTTCCCGGGTCGTCTTCGCCCTGTGCCCGAGCTCACCGCCCATATCTTGCGCCCCATGCTCCCACCCTGAACTTCTTTCTATACCTAAGTTATGTGCTTGCTTGCCTTCGCGCCACGGGCCGTGCTGAGCTTCATCGGGAGGAGCTCTCCCATTTTTTGCTATTGGCCATGTCCTCTCTCTCTCTCTCTCCATTGAACCGCCATCCCCTCGACAACAGTTATGCGAGAACGGGTTAAAAAAGAAGTGCATGTCACCGGTGAGACCGGGATCTTGGAAAGCTTTCGATTGCAGCGTTGGTCTTTCTTGCTCCTGCGAGACGCGACGATCGCCGTGTCCGAAACCGCCACGGTGATAGGATAACGCAGTCAGTCCCCGCCCGCGGTGTGTGCTTTCAGCCTTCCTCATCACCGGGAGGAGAACTCCGCGCTGAGTCGTGAGCGCGCAGGTCGCGCCGGCGTAGACACACACGACGGCGTGGAGACGAAAGTTGACCGGCAGGAGTGGGTAACCTGATCGCCTCTGAAGAGGTCAGGGGCACTCCGCTGGCGCTGGGCGGCGCCGGAGAGACGCGATGGGAGGTTGCGGGCTGGGCACCTCGCTCTTGAGTTGTCCAGAGGACTTGTCTGCTGCCGCCGTCATCGTCGTCATCGTTGGCGACGGCGGCGTTAGGGAGACAGATTCGGGGCTGCTGTCCAGCTAGGTAGATAGGTAGGTAGCTATCAAAGATCCGCTTGGCACTCCAGGTCTGGGTTATCAACACAGGAGCACAGGTAAAGGAGACATAGATGTCTTACAGATAGCAGCGGGCACGACGAACCACTACCAGGCGTCACGAGTATTATCAAAGGCGATGCGACTAAACTAATATATATACCTCTATAGATACCGCTAGGGCCCGGGCCCAGATCATCGATTACTACTTGACTCTCTTGCGTGGGCGGCTCTTGTCCAATATCCGCAGGAGCACACAATCACCGTATTCCGCAGGAAGAACGAGAGCGGCCAAGCCCGCCTCGACGAGGCAGATCAGAAGACCCCAGCCCAAATCCTAAGGCCCTCTGCGAGCGCGGGAGCCTGCTGCCTGCCCATCTGACGCTTTACCGGAATGCAACCAAAGTGGAATGGGGGCACCGAAGCAGGAGAGAATGTGATGAAAACTCGATGGCTCTAAGCTTGCACCGGTATTCGGGGATCGGAGCAAACAGATCCCAGGAACGCGGATCGTCCACACCAACCCCGACCAATGGTGCAACCTCCAGTCAAAACTTCGCAACCCCGAGGCCGCAAACGGAGATAGTAGCTGCTGGTGGGCTGCACTTTGCGTGCGTGCAGTCTTCAAGAGACAGTCTTATACTGACATCAAGGCTGCCGATATCGCGGGTTTCGGCTGCAGGGCCTACGTTCGAGGGTCACCTGCTCAGTGTAGGCACGCTCGCCATTGCCGTGGCACATAGTCGTATCTTGCCATGTCGAGCGAGCAGCTAGCATTTTTGGTAGCTGCAAATTCGGAACCGCTCTTTGGAGCAGACTGAAAGTCGGCTTTCTCCAAGCTGACAGTTCTCAATGCGGGATTGGCTGTTCCCGTAGCCATAGCCAGGAAAAACACGGCCTCTCATATTCCAAGTACGGTGCCTTCGTGTGGCAAGGTTGAAAGTGGGTTGATAGAAATGTTGTCTTCACCCATGTCATAGATGCCGCTCCGTAATTCGTTCCCAAGGCTTCGCAACAATCGCGTTGTGGCAGATACTGCACCGCTCGTGGTTTCCGTAATCGAGATCGCCAGTAGAGATTGTAGCGATGGTCGCTTTGCAGTATAAATATGCTCATCAAGTCATTGAGGAGCTTGGTCGCACACGTCGGACTCATTTCAGGCCGGACTTCCGCTTCCTGGCGCCTGAACCCTTGGAGGAGGCCGCGCCGTCCACGGCCTTGAGGTCATCATCATCGTCATCGAGGCCCAGCAGGTCGTCGTCCGGCTTGGCCGCTCTATCGGCGGCGCCGGCGGCGGCATGCTCCTTCATAAGGGCGTCGTCGTCCTGGTTGAACGTCTTGCGCATCTCCTTGATAGTGTGGCGCTTCTCAATCATACTCCGGACCTTGCCCAGGTACTGCGGGTTATGGCGGAGGCCGAACTCGAAGTCGTCGAACTTGAGCTTCTGGCGGCCGGCCACCTGCGCGTGGCGGCTCGCCTCGAAGCACACGCCCTCGAGGAACTCGGTCACTATCTCGTCGAGTACGCGCACCGTCTCGGGCAGGGGCTCGGCCACGTCGCCGTACGCGTACAGCAGCGCGGCAACTGCAGAGAGAGGGTGTGAGCGAGAGGGAAGAGTCGTCGGAGGCTCCCCTCCGCCAGACGCGTGATGTAGACGGAGGAGAGAGCTGGCATGTGAATGTGGGCGGACACACCTTCCTTGGGGTTGAATGTCTCCTTGCCCACATTCTTGCCCGCACGAGCACGAGGCTCCATGGTGAATTCCTATTGACGCGACACCCGAGCTGCTAAGCGATGGTAATGCTGCGAATGTCTAGCTTCGGCGTTCTATATCGAAGAGTATCTCCAGCCTCGAAGCTAAAGCGAGGAACGAGTGTCGAATGCCCATTCGAATGTAGATGGAAGGACTGGCGTTGCTTTTGTCCACGAGGCTGAAGAGGGGAAGAGCGCTCTTACGGTTGGCGGGCAGCCTTGATGGCAGGTCGCGAGGGGGAGACCCGGGGATACGAGGCGGGATCCATTGAGTGGGTCGAGTACGTACTCCGGCCACCTGTGCATCTCGGATAAATCTGTGGCTCCGCCAATCAACGGCCGCCCAGACTTCGGTTCCATATCAAGCTCCTTCAAGCTCATCGGGCAGTAGAAGGCTGAGAGGACAACCATCGTCATCGTCCCTCGTCCCGTCGCAAGTCGCGCCGAGCTCGAGAGAGCCCTTCCTATATACGCAAACAAGTGTCGTCCCCACGCAAACATGGTGAGCGTCTGACACAGCTATTTCCAACATCCGCAGCACGCGATGCTAACTCAGACCGTAGTCGGCGCTCTTCAACTTCCAGTCCCTCCTGCTCGTCATCCTCCTCCTCATCTGCACCGCGTCCTACGTGCACCAGATATTTCCCACCATTCTCGACCGGAACAAGCAAGGGTACTACTGCCTTCTTGGCCTCCCTGGGGACGGATTTCGCAATTGTCCAGGCACGGCTGACTTACTTCTGCAGGCCCATGGGTATCTTCTGGAAAGCGGCTAGGATAGGAGAGAGGCTGAGCCCCTATATGAGTCTGTGCTGTGTATTCATGGCTGTATGTCGTGGCGCCCCGCTGTGAGTGCAGGCTGGAGCTAATAGCTGGCAGGTGTCTATGGTCGTCGGCACATAGGACGATCGACTGTCTTTCAGTCCGGGTTTCCGGGCATTTTGGTCTCTACCTACATTTGCAAGACCGACACGGCGTGACAGTTCAAAATGGAGAGCGAGGGGCAAATTACAGGAGCCTTGTGACCCCATCGCGCGGGCGACGACATTGCGCGACTTCTGAGCGGCCGTACATGTGCACTCACGCAGAGGCATCCGGAGTTGGACCTTGGTTCCGGCGCTGAAGGGTACGATAATGAGAGCGACGGTGTGTCCTACGTAATCTCGTATAGGAACCATCTGCTGTCCCGGTTCGGTGTCACGGCTGCCTGGAGGTCACAGGACACGGATGACGCGCTCCCAAAACGTTGCTGTGCATATACACTTCGGCAAGCCGCAAGCACGGCGTGCCGTCTATATTTCGTCACTCGCCATACATCTGCAGAGGTCCGCTCCCGACGCCACCCCTTGTGCGACGGCTTTCTGTGAGGCTGCAGAGTCATCATCTACTGAGCATGGCCCGTCCAGCCTGCGCAGCGATGCGCGGATCGTTACTGGGAAGAAGCAGATCTGCGACGGTCAGGGCAATCTAGGGTCAGCGTCTAAGGCGAGGTTCCGGTATGCACGTGGTCGTGAGTGCTTCTACTTGTAGGCTGGTGGTACAAGATGGTTGGTCGCGCTCCGTACTCATGGAAGCGCGGGTTGCATGAGCGCGAATTAATCGACTTGTACCAAAAGCTGTTCACATGGAGTCGCAACATCCGCCTCGGTGAAGGGCAAGGCCGGCGAGGCTGACCGGTGAGATGATGCTTACGTAACTATCACCAGCCGTGTGTGTATCAAGGTCGCACTGGCGACAGGTAGGTAAGTACATATTGCTGATTCGAACCAGTCAGGTGGGTCGAAGAAAACATTTCATACATCGTTTTCACCCGCAAAACTCACCAACTTCCAGCCCTTGCATCTAGCCCAAAGCTATACTAAAAGCTACTCTACTTGGATCCTAGGTAATTGCGTATGTCCTCTTTCAGAAAGTGATTTTTCCTAATTTTTATAGCATGATTTGGGCGAGATGCGGCTAAATAAAGATCTAAAATTCCAAAACTCACCGAAAATTTTCGGTTTCCAGCCGTGTTTTCACGTTTTAATTAATATAAAATCGTAATTAAATCGGAAAAATAAAAACAAAAACTTATTATAAAGCTGAGAATTTCCTCTACACGGCTATTATTCTCAAGAATTTTATATCTCCAGGTGTAGATAGTTAGAAAGGCTGGAAGTTGGTGAGTTTTGCGGGCGAAAAGGAAGTATGAAATGTTTTGTTCGACCCACCTGACCAGTCCTTCGGGTCGCCCGCTGCAGCCTTCTCCCAGAGGGGGGCTGATGTGAGGCTTGTGGCGGGTGAAACGACTGGCCCGACGTACGGGGAGCTGATGAGCAGCTGAAGTGAAACTCGCACGTTCCCACGCTCCGGCTCCCACGCGGCGCATGGGCGACGACACCAAAAATAGACGGCCATGTCCGAGATGCATGCGCCAAGTTGCTACATATCATGCACAGCTATGAGCTGATGGGCCATGGGCCATGGGCCATGGGCCACTCACTCATGAGCCCAGAAGCGGCAATGGGACGCGAGCACGGCTGCTGAGCTGATGGGAGGCCGCGGCCCGCAGGGGCGCATACTCAGCACACTCGCTCTCTCTCGTCAGCCATTCATCCAGTCTCTCTATTTGTTTTGAGGGCCACCGTTTGTGGGCTGCCATGGGGATAATAAGAACTAAGAATGAGCCCGCGCCGGAGGAGGCGGTTAGGCGGTACTTTAGGTAGCAGTTGTTGGTCGACCGGCGGCTGCCTTGCCGCGTACTAACGGCAGCTCCATAAAGCTGCGCTGTCGTCGGGTCCGACCAAGACTCGGTGAGCGCGCGGCGCGTGATACCTTATACGACGGGGGGGCCCCGACATTGGCGTGGTCGGCCTGGCGGCGGCTCGCAGAAGTCGGTCGGTCATGGACTCGGTCAGCAGCGGCGGCGGCGGCGGTGGTTGGTAGGTAGTATTGGTGGTCACACACGGTCGCGCATAGTATGCATGATAAATTCAAGGCGCCGCCGTCGACGAGCGCACCGCGCACCACCACGGCCTCGACGTAATTAAAGGGATACGGCGTGCTTTTTGGTACAGTAGCTTTGAGGTCACTTACGCATACTATCTACTCAGCTACTGTGCCTCCGCAGTTGCTTCTAGTACTCCGTACGAGGTAGCTGCAACTCGAACACCTGCGAGATTGTGCCTTATGCGCCATCCTAGGACCTTGCATATCATGCTGCTCTGTACCGTAGCAGTGCGGTGTAGTAGTGCGGGTTTGAAGAGCTTCGTGCGCCGCCTCGTGATTCTAGGAATGGAACTCCGTACTCGGCTCCGTACTGGCTCCGTACAGGCCACCGTCGTAGCTGTGGAACGACGACATCAGACGAGGTCCATGTGCGTTTCACTGGAGTGGTGGCCTTCTAGAAAGACTTGGCACTTTACTCTCCACCTGAGCCTCAAGCGAGCCTTGCCAGGTCATCATCATCCCACAATGGGCAAAGCCATAGGCGCCAGGATCTTCAGGAAGGTACCTACTTACCTATGTATGTACCTACCTGCCTACTTGGAGACTGTGAATTGTTGACGATGAATACCTGCCTGCTAGGTCGGAGCTGATGACTTTCTGTCCGTCCGCGGTCAGCATGGTGCTGTACCGTGCTCCCCCAGAGATGCGGCGACACCTGGACTATGAAGGCGTGTGCATGCGGCTATCAGCCGACAGCGGCTTCCGAATGGGCTGCGGTCCCGTAGCTCCTCCGCCTCGTCGGCTACCAGCAGCCGCGTCCGTCTGTCGAGCGCATCATCAACAGCCACTCTTTTCGCCCTGCTGTCTCCCCCACACCAGGCAGCGAGATGGAAGTGGCTGCCGCGACTTCATGACATGAGCTATCGGGCCGGCGCGGGCGGAGGAGGGCGCAGGGCCCCCGTCATCTGACTCGCGAGAGGAGACACGGCAGGGCGGCGCGGGCGGGACGGACATGAGCGCGACAGGAGCGGGCCGTCTTCCGTGAGAGTTGCCGCTTTTCGTCCAACGACTCTCTCCGTGTCAGCCCGACTCGTGGTGGGACGTGAATGAGTAGTAGTACCTTAGGTACGGAGTAGTAGGTACAGGATGAGGGGGGAGGATCGGAGGACGGACTGGACGGAATCACACAGACCAACTTGTAGTCGGAGGGAATTGAAGATTGGAACCCCGTTAGAAGCAAGAAATGGCACGAAACTGCCCGAACTGCCCGGATGTTGAAGGGGCGACGAATGAGAGTTGAGGTATCGCCTTTGACTTTCCCGAGTTGGCAATGACTCTTCGGCTTCGGCCGGCTCACCTTCGAAACCAGTCCCGGAAAGACAGGTGTAACCTTGAGGTGCGGGAGTGGCGCTTATTAGCTTGCCGACGGGCGACACTCGCGCGCATCCCCCCCAGGTGGAAAGAGTCATGTTGTTGAACGCCGCCTGGTGAAGAGACTCAAGCGAGACTGTACATGAGAGGTACCTCCTACCCTCTCTGCAAACAGTGACCCCACGGCCCTTTCGGGTGTACACTGCTCATTCAAGCCGTCTCTGTCTGTCACGCCACCCAGCTACCTGAGTAGGTAGGTAGGTGGTTACAAACTAATAACTCGTGGTTGCAGTCAAAAAGTCCATTCCCGACGATGCAGGCAGGAGAGGTATGTAGTAAGCTCCAGGGAAGAGTCAGAGCAGAGCCGCGAGGCCGTCGGCTGTTTGATATATGGTGAATATAATGGACGGATTCGGCCAATAACACCTCAAGCACATGCGGAACTACGGAGATGTCCTCATGTACTAGTTATGACTAGATGATACTCCGAGGCTGAACACCATGTGAAGAAAAGCGACCTAACAGGGTCTACGCTATTAATTGTTGCCTGAAACCGCACTTCGGAGGGATTCTAAGCCCAGCGGCGGCGCTGTCGACGTCGGTGTGACTCGGTGAAAGGAGCGGCGGCTGGCTGCGACTAAATATAGGCCCCTATGCAGTAGCTGAATCGGGAGCAAGTAGACCGTAGCACGGACTAGCTGATAAGCAACTACTATCAACTGGTCGCAACCTCTTCGTAACAAAAATAACGATACAAGAGGCGTGGTTACAAAGTCCATGCGTGATCCGTCGCAAGAACCGGAGAAGAAGCAACGAAGCTCCCGTCCACAACACCCGACGTTCCCCATCCCCAATAGTATCGCTGTGGTATCACCCTCGCACCGCCTCGCAAGCGCGCGGGGCGGGTTGATATCGGTGCCCAGCCCGAGCCCAACCCACTTGCCACATTACTTTCTCGGCCAGGCAGGCCCTGGGGTGACTTGACAGATGGACAGACAGACAGACAGACAGACAGACAGACGGGGCTGCTGCATTCGTGGCCAGCGCATACTCAAGGTAGCATGCCATGGCCTGTACCCGTGTCCTGTTGGCCGGCGCGGCTGCTATCTCGCAGCCGGCTCGCAGCCGTTATCAACCGCGCTGGGTACCGCGGACCCGCGATTGGTCCTGCAGGTCGGCGAATTGGGAGTCGGCGGCGGCGGCGGTGGTGGTCATCGTGTGGTCGGTGCCCGGGTGTTACACACCATCTCTCTCTCCATGTCTCTCGCCACACCAATCATCTTACACCCATCTGCGCGACGGTGCCGGTCTCGCTATCATCACGGACAGTCACGACCAAGTAAGTATACATACACGTGCTTCGCGTGGCCGTTCAGGGTTGTCTGCCATGAGTAGCAATTCGCACCGTAATCATGTGTGGCTGGTTAATATGCATATAAGATGAGATGCGCATTGTTAGTGGTATGAGTACATGTTATCAGGCTGGTCAGGCGCATTACTGTGAAAGATCTGGTACTGAGAGATACACATTACGAGGTACCAGCGGCTTCCTTCCCCTTGACCCCTGCATCGGAGCTGGAGCGCAGGCAGGGCCCCGTCCCAAGTCGATGGGACCTGAGCAAGCTGGAGTGGAGGGGTGGAGGGGTCGCTGCAGAGGTGTGAGAGCAGGTGAGAGGTCGTTGGACTGCTGGAAACGAGCCCTGACAAGCCCCTAGCCGAGCGCCGAGCCCTGACTCCCTGAGGTGGAATTCCGCCCTGCTGCTGGCGGCGTCGTTATCCCTGCTGCTGGCCCCTGGCCGAACTGCCCCGAGCATCCCAGCTCGCTCCCACTGCACTGGTCCCCGATTCAGCAGCCCTTTGGGCGCAAACCGACCCAACGCGGACCCGTGAAAACGGAGCGAGGCACGGCTCGGCGGCTGGGAAGGATGAGATTTGGGATCCATTCGACATTCCCAATCCGCACACCCTGGCCTCTTTCCCCATTGCCACCACCAGCCACCAACCCTTTCCACCCTTCCAGTCTCTTCCACGCCCGACTCCACTGCTTCCTCTCTTTTTCTCTCTTGGGCAAGTCTCATGCCTCCCTGGCACCCACCCTCATTCTACATGCGCATACCACACATGAATGCGTATGCCGCACACGGACACAAGACACAGACGCGCACACACGCACGCATGCACGCACGCACGCACGCACATACACACACAGATACAATGCACACAACACACGCACACGCATACGGTCGCCTTCCCGAAGAAGAGGAACCATAAAAGAAAAAATGAGGAAGAGAAGGAAGAATGAGAAAAAGAATAGAAAAGAAGAAGGTCAAGACTGATGGAGAATATGATGACGACGATGACGATGACGATGGGTGTTGCTCGCCCCCAAGATGAATCATGTAGCGCCGCGCATGGCTCATCCGTGGCTGCAACCCATTCCTCCCTCTCGTCCCGCTTTGCCGCAGCGGCTGCTGCTATTGTCATCCCATTCCATTCCATCCCATCGTATTCCATCCCAATGCCTATGAAGTGGAAATTGTCAGTTCTGGATGATGACAATGCTGGCGCCTGGCGCCTGGCGGTGGCGGCGCGGAAGACCTTTCGCGAGTCGAGAAAAAGAATCCCATCGATATGGCACCTCCTGGCACCTCCTGGCACCTCCTGCACCACTCACCCACCACAGACCACCGTTCACAGTCCACAGGTGCTACAAGGCCAAGCCTCCCAGGGCCGCAGAAGAAACCAAGGGGGGACACCCCAGCACTCACTACCACACCGCAATCTGCGGGTATTGCATCCGTACCGCACGGTTAGTGTTGGTAGCCATGGCAGCAGCTAATGGTAGGTACCTAGGTAGCAGCAATGGTAGGTGGAACAGCAGGGAGCCAGCAGCGGCGGGTGCCATGTGTACAAGCACCGTCCTCTGCACCGTTGTTGTCGTATTGGTGTTTTAATATGACGGCCCTGTTGTCAACTATTGGTGTTGATCCCAAGTTCAGGTGTCGTCCCGCGCGTCCTCCCCTTCTTCGTCCCTGTTCGTCCCTCCCCCCGGGCCGGCCAGCGGAAGCTAGGTTGGTAGGTCGGGTCACGGGTTGCTCCATCTATCTGGCTGGCCCTTCGTGGCAGGTCAGAGTCAGTCACTCAGGTCCGCCGCCCCTAGCATGACATGACGGCGGCATTCCCAAAGCGCCCTCGCCTCCTCTCCGCGAGCGAGTTGGCCATCCATCGGACCATCACATCCAGGTACGGGTACCAACCAGGCGGCGCGCTCCGAGCGAGGAATTCAGGTCCTGGATCGACACCCCCCCCCCCCCTCCCTCCCCCCCCTCCCCTCCCCGGTTGTCCCCCGTAACCCGTTGGGCCGTTCCCTACCCCCCCTTCCCCTTCCCATCCCTCCCTACACCCCTCCCCCCCTGCTATTTTCAGCCATGCGGCACGAGGCTAGAAGAAAGGACGAGTCAAGGGGACGGGACGTGCGTTTGAGTGCTCGTTTGCGTGTGTGCCTACTGCTGCTGCCGCTGCCGCTGCCGCTACTGCTGCTGCTGCCGCCAAGGTGTGACGAGCTGGCCACGAGCCACGGAAGGATGGCCACTGGTCACCGTCCGTGGTGGTGGTGGCGGTGGTGCCGGTTCGTCGGTCACTGACTGGTGGTGGTGACTGGTGGTGGCGGTGGTGTGGTAACTAACGGCAGCAGAGTAGTACGGATAGCGCAACGCGAATGAGACCTCAATGCCCTCATATGCACATATGCCTCAATTTCCCCCCGGAACATGGCCACCCCTTACACCCTTACACCTTACACCCTTATTAAGCCTCTGGCCGTGGGTACTCTCTCCTGGCGGCCGGGTACCTACTAATCTCACTTGCTGTCCCGGCCTGGCAAGCCTGGGCCTGGTTGATTACTCCTTTCATCGGAGTCCCTTGCAAGTTGCGACCTCTTTCTGCGCCTGCTCTGCCGTCTGCTTTTATTACCCTTGACCCGCCCCGTCCGTCCTGCCCGTGATCTGCGCTCTCTTCTTTCCTTTGTTGGAACTTCTGAGTCTCTGCCTACTCCGTACACTCCTTTCTATCTTCTTATCCCACAAGGAAGGCGGCCCTCCTTGTCCTGTCCAGAGTTCCAGACTTCCTGTCTCAGCCGCTCTGCCGCTGCTTCAAGCACACCGTCTGCAAGCACCGTCTGCAAGCAGCCACCGTTGTTGCCCTTTCCATCGCCGCGCACCATGTAAGCTGCCTGCATGCCTTTCAACCTCGCAAACTTGCCGCCTGCCTCAGTCTGTCCTGTCCTGTGCCTCGCAGCCTCTGCCCTTCCCCTCCCTGCCGGCTCGAATCAAAAGTCCAGCAGCCCAGCAGCCCCGGGGCAACGGCAGCCCATAGTACAACGCCCACCTGCAACTACCCGCCTGCATTCGGCGTGCACAGGATACCACAGGAGACTGCCCGTAGCGTTGTTTGCAGTGCCGTCACCGGCACCTATAGAAGCAACCTGACTGACCATCTAAACGCTGCCAGCCGCCCTCTTCCAGACATCGACCGGCACCCCCTGCGCACCTGTGCCCAGCTTTCTCTCACTCTCTCACCGCCACGACTCCCGCAGCACCCTAAGTGCCTCGTAGAGAGAAGGTGCCCTTGCTCGAGCGAACCTCTAGCTTCTTGACCTCTGCCCTCGAGCCACGAGACGTCGGATCGTGGGAAGCGCGCGGCATTGATCCCACCGCATACCACCAGCCAGGATGGGCGAGCAAGGACCCGGCGGGCTCTCGAGCCAGGGAATCGATAACAACACTAGACGCCACTCGACCTCGCACGATGAGCAGCTGCCAACTCCCATCACCCGCCCGGAGGCATCCAAGCCCGAGGGCAGCCCCCAGAAGTTCGAACCTGCAGGCCCGCGTTCGACGGCCCTGGCACGCACCGCCTCGACCCATTCGAATTCGTCGTTTGCGCAAAAACCCAGGCCCCTCGAGCCGCCAGTCACGAAGGGCACCCTGAGCGAGCTGGACGTGCAGAAGATCATCCACAACCCCAAGCTGCGCCACGACATCAACTTCGACCCGGAGCTCCATTTCCGGCCTAATCTGGATGGGGAGAAGGGCAAGCGCAAACAGGAGAAGGCCAACCTCTTCTGGGACGCGCTGAGCAGCCAGTTGGACATGTTTATCGTCGACCGGGACGAGTTCATGCGGAGGTTTGGCCACGGCGAGGAGTGGTGTCTACCGCTGCTGCTAAAGTCGGTCAAGGAGATCATCCAGACCTTGGTCCCGAACCGGGATCGTATGCAGCTCGATGAGGGTCTCAATGTCGATCTCATCATGCAACAGTTCGGCAAGGGCCTCGCGGACCTAGAGAAGCTGGCTTCGTGGTTGTCTGGCGTCCTCAAGTCTCATTGCGCACCTATGAGAGACGAGTGGGTGGACGAGATGTACAACCAGCTGACCAACGGCAACCGGACAAATGACATGAAGGAGCTGGTGAACGGGATGCGCAGTCTACTGAGCGTTTTGGAGGCCATGAAGCTTGATGTCGCGAACCACCAGATCAGGTGTCTGCGGCCCATCCTGATCGAGGACACCGTGCAGTTCGAGCAGCGCTTCTTTCTGAAGAAGATACGTGATCGGAAACTCGACCCAACCGAGGCACAGGTTTGGTATCATCTACTAGAGGAGCGATACCCGCGGGAGCCGAGCTCTAGTCAGGCCTTTGGTGAGATGGCCGTTTTCTTTGAGGCACTCTCCGGAATGATTCTTCCAAAATACGAAGGGGGCTTGCCCAACACGTTTCTATTCGACGAGGAGCGGATATGCAAGCTCCGAAGCGACATGCTCGACGCCATCAACTTGGAAGTCTGCATGCGCCTGTATGAAGACATGGAGAGGGAGTACAGACACTACGACGAGAGCGCCATGCCGACACCTTATCTGGCGACCCCATCCTCGGACGCCTCCGGCTACCTCAGCGCCAAGTCGGACGACGAGGGGAGCGAGTTCAACTTCAACACCTCGAGGCCATCGAGCATGGTCTTCAGCTCGGCCGGCTCCGCTAGCTCGTCGCCCCGTTCGTCGCTCATCCTGTCTTCGCCGCCAGCGGCCAGGAGTCTGGAGGACCAGAGGGCCAGATCTCGAGAGCTCTACAACTCTCTGGTTGCTCTCCTGCAGACTTCCACGGGAACGCGCCAGACGCCGTCGCGGTGGAAGGCGCTCAAGGACTCCCTGGCGCTCCAGGTCTTCCGCTACACCAACGCGCCCACCCAGGATCTCATGAAATTCGAGCAGGCCCTTGACGACCACCTCAGCCAGCTCCAATCGCCTCGCTTCCAGGCGGCGGAGCAGTACTACCACCGGCGCCTCCTCTCGGAGCTGCAGCAGCGCGTCAAGGAGTTCCGGCGCCTCACGGGCGTCAGCCTCTTCTCGGTCGCTACGGGCGGCCGGCTGCAGGCGCCGGGCCGCGGGTGGGACGGCTCGCGCGAGGGCTCCTCCTCCTCCCAGCACGGCCGGGAGCGCGAGACGGCCGACGACTCGGTCCGGGAGGGCCGCGAGGAGGGCGGCGTCGAGGACATGGCCACGCGGCTGGCCCACGTGGGCCTGCTGCACTGGCGGGTCTGGTCGCCGATCGCCTACGTCGGCGAGGCCGCCGACGGCGACGTGGCCATGAACGACCTGCCCGTGACCGTCTAAAAAAAAAAGAAGGACCAATCAGCGACGCATTCGGGTTCCGCATGCGGACGACACGACACATCGACTGCAGCAGCGCACGCACACCGCAAACGACCGCCACCCAACCACCGACTGCTGCTTTACACACACACCGCTCATCTGCTACCTTCTCTGGGTCGCTTCCCCCTCTTTCTCATTACGGATGCATCTGAGCGAGGTTACAGCTGGGGCAGACCGCCCCAGCGCCGACTAATACCCTCTTGGAGATGCCTCCTAGGTACTCTCAACATGCTATAATATCACCCATATCCACACACAACGCTTACACACGCACGCACCACACCACCACCGCGACCATCACCGCCGTCTAATCATCACGCTGCATCAGGTGGCGTTCACGCGCCTGGCACGCCACGTTTTCACTTCCACATGGCATCGCCTTGGAGTTCAGGGGACGGGTGTTAAGGATCGTTCTGCTTTATTAGATTCCACACGGGTGGGGTAGCCCCGTCTCGGCGAGAAAGCTCTTGTTTTGTTTTTTCCTCTTTTCATCCCTCCCCAAGAAAGACCAAAAGAGGCAACTCGCGTCCGACAATCATCTAGATCTGGGTGTGTGCTCTTTTCCTGCGTCTCGGCTGCTTTTTTTTTCCTTTCCGACTGCGAGGAGGGAGGGGGGGTTTCGCATCTCGACGATACCCGAAACATCACCAGGCGTTCACGGAGCGAGTTTTGTTGGGCAAAGCTCGAGAGAAAGGGGACGGGGGAAAGGAAGAGGATACTCATTTGACAACGCATCGTCATCATTTTACCATATCACCATCATGGGGGCCAAGTAGATGGCCAGTGGCGGCGGATGGCCTCTGGACCGGGGGAGTCATTTGAGGCGAGGCGATAGGGGGTGGTTGACTGTTTAAGCCAAACACCTACTACCTAGGTAGCTCAGGACAACTACGTTTGCCTCCTGCCTCTCTCCCCCTCCTTCTCTAACTCTCAATCTCTCTGACCGGGTGGAGATAGAAGAAGGGCGGAAAGGGGGGAAGGCATACAGTCAGGCAGGCTGAGGCCGAAGTTACCTACTTACTTAGTCGAGCCCGCATCCGCGCCCAAATAAAGCCCGCTATGCAAATATTACTTCCTCCATGTGCTTGTTTTTTTTCTTTTTTTTCTTGCTCCGCCTGAGCAGGTCTCCCTCCTCCCCAACCCTTCCTCTCCCCGTCGCCCGCTAGGTTCCTCCAAAACGGATATCCGGTGGCGAAGGGTGAGCTTACGGGTAGACAGGCGGGTAATAGGTAGGTAAGCAAGAAGAAAGATAGTTAGACGACGAGGCAGAGTCAGCAAGACGTTGGAGGAATATACAGTGAATCAACCACCTCCACCTCCACGTCCCCCTTCCTGCCCTCGCCCCCCCGCGGGCACACACACACATGCACGCACATGGCACACGGCCCACGACACACCTAGGTCACTCGAGTTGGGGGTCCGCCAGCCAGCCAGCCAGCCAGCCAGCCAGCCAGACAGATCATCCCGCCCTGCCCTGCCCTGCCCTACACCGGCGACGCCGTACCGTAAGGTAGCAATGTCGGCGGAGCGGGCTGGGACGGCCGGGCTGAGACGGCGTGCGTGGTGGGGGAAGAAGAGAAGAAGGAGAAGCCGGAACGGGAAGCCTCGATGCTCATCATCAGGGCGGGATATATCAGGTAGGTAAGTATTTAACTACCACCTGCCTCAAGTGCCTACGCATGTTCTTCATGCACGTAGGGTGCACGGCACGAGGCGTGCGTGGAGGTATACACACACACGTGCTGGTAAATGTCATGGTACTACCAGTACATATACTTACTTCCCAGATTCCTACCTGCCCTCAGCTGCGCGCCTCCCGGGGGATGTTGACCAGGACATATCGACCGCCTCACTTCGATACCACCTAACCTGCTACCGGTACCAAGGTCAGCAAGGCGCCCCCTTTCTCCCGCCTTTCCCGCACCCCCTATTCAGGCTGAATGCGAGAACTCGCTGACGCATCGGCGCATATAGCCGGCGGCGGGAGAAAAAAAGGAAAAAAGTCAGGTGCCGGCTACCGTCTGCAAGTCCGCACCCGCGGGGCGCGCGGATGGATAGATGGATGACTTGACCGGTGGGACGGGACGGCGGAGCACCGGTAATTAGGCAAGTAAGTAACAGGTATGCATATAGGGACTGCCTGGGAACGTAGGTGCCCACTACGGCACTGGGTAGAGGAGTACTCGGGTGCCTGCCTACCTAACCTCGGGTGCGGTTCACCTAGGTCAGGCACTGGGAATAGCGTCGTGGGGGTGCCGCTGGTCTGAGGAGGAGGAGGAGGAGGGGGAGGAGGAGGAGGAGGAGTGTCTGCTTGCTATCTAACTACAGACCGGTGAAGAAGCAAGGCTGATGAGTTCGAGACAGTTTCATCCTTCTCCTTCTTCTTCTTCTCTTTGGCTTTTCTCCCCCTGTGTTTTCCCACTGTCCCACCCCCTCTCCGGTCATGCCTCGACTTAGGTCACCAGCGGTGTATACCGTATCCGGGCAGATCCCAGATTCGATAGATACTCCGTACAATGGGATAGGGTAGAAGAAGGTGTGAAGGAGTCAGCAAAGCACGAATTCGTCCCATCCCTTCATCCATCTGTAACGAGGCTTCCCTTTCCCGTCGAAGCCGTGACTTACTGGTAGCCAGCTTTCCTCCCCCCCTTCCCACCGAGGCAATTCATCCAGCCATTCATCCAGCCAGCCAGACAGACAAAACAGCTGGCCTCTCAATCCCATCCCATCCGCTCCGCGGCCTACCGGTACCTGCACGTAGACCTATCCGGCCCGCCGCCACCGCCACCGGGGCCCCGGGCGCCACGGCCCAGCTGCTCGGTATACTGTTCGAATGCGTGCCTATCGGGCCTTTCAGAAACCTGGGGTTGCTGTTTCGGGAAGGTTTGGTGGGGTTGGGGATTGGGGTTTGGGGTTTGGGGTTTGGGGGGCAGTTGGGGGGTGTTGTTGTTGTTGGAGTTGGAGATGGACACTTCGGGTTCTGGAAAAGGGCCGCTTATGGAATTTGACGTCTGTGTAGTCAGTCGATTAGCCTCGGTCGACCGGTCTGCCTGGGGCTCAACTGATAGTCACTTGCTTGCATGGCTGGGTAGACGATGATGATGATGATGAGGCGCGGGATCATCGTCTTAGGTCTTTGCACAGACACACACACTCTCTCTCGCTCTCTCCCTTGGATACCTCCCCCCTCTCTCTCAGCCTGTAGTCACTCGGAGTCGCTAGAAATCAAGAACGTGAGGTACTGTACTGTACCCAGAAGAGCCGGAGGTATGGTGGCGCGAGGCTCAGAGCGCTCCAAACTGACGATGAATACCTAGGGTACACATCACCTATTGGCGTCTGCTGTGTGGCCGTCAGGTTGACTACGGTACAGTAGGGGACACTTATCGTTGGTATCGGTTTTAACCCTAGGTAGTGTTCTGGATTTCCAGGTCCGTCGTCCGTCATTAACCCGTGACTTTCGCGTGCCGCGTCGTGCCGTGCCGGGCCTTGTTGGGTCGGGTTCTCGTCTTGAAACTCAGCTAACCTGCCTACCCGCTTGCCTGTCAGTCAGCCTTCTATCCCTTTCAAGGCGGAGGTACCGTCAACAGGCGGCTGTCCTGGGGGGTGAGTCTCTCTCTCTCTCTCTCTCTCTCTCTCTCTCTCTCTAGGTTATGTCACCAGTTCTCAGACCAAACAAAGCAAAGCAAAGCAAAGCGAAAAGGAACTAGGTAAGCGAGATGGAGATTTTTCCCTCCTGCGTCTTGAGATGTCAAATACATACACATCCATACCCGAAAGCGCTTTGCCGAGCTGCCAGGGACGCCCGGGAGGAACGGCGCACACGTGACGGCCATGTGCGTTGCGTGCCAGGTAAGAGGTAGGTTTTTAGATTCACGTGAAAGCAGCTTTTTGTCCGCCCATCCACGGGAAGACAAGACAGGGCAGGACTCCGGAGACGTACCGGTACGGTAAGTAGAAGACTTATATCAACAGTAATCCATCCATCCCGAGCACCGGTAGATGGAGTGCCTCACTTATTACTGGCCGGCCCACGGCCCTCACCACATCTTCACCCCTCTCCCCTCACCTCCCCCACCCCCCGGGCCCTGTCATTGAGATCTCGACCTCGCCCCCACGCTCCAGGATCTTCCTTCATCCCCGCCCGCTGTCTGTCTATCTGCCTGCCACTATCACACCCTCCCGCCACTCGCACCCCCTGCCCCGAGTCGAGCCGAGACAGGGAGGGAGGGGACCCGGGCGGACGATCAGGGAATCCCGCAACCCCCGCCACGCCCGCGCAAGCACGCTTCTTTCTCACCGGTCCAAGGCCCGGAGGTTACTGCCGTCCGTCCGGCCGGTCGGTGGACAAGGTCCGGCCGCGCCGTCCGAGCGCCGTTGTTCGTCGGTACGGTATATACTCCGCGGATGTCGTCGGCCCGGACAGTACCGTACAGCGCGCGGCTGCCGCGCTCGCTACCTTGACCCCCCCCCCTGGGTGTCTTTCCCATCTCATCTCCTGAGTACTACCGGTACCGGTACCCCCCTTGCCGCCACCGCGGGACGGGACAGTATGCGGGGTGAGAGCACCCCCGGGTGCCTCATTGATGTAGGTAGGTAAAGCGCCACTTGGAGGCGTCCGTCTGACACACGTTCTACCGGTACGGTAGGTGCTGTCCTCGACTCAACTCAGATATCTCAAGTAAGTCAGCGGTACTCCGTACTTGGGTACGTAAATAAGTCGGTCTGACTGCGAGCACTGGGAGATGTCTCAGGTGACTCTCACTCACGCAGGTCTTGCGGCCGCAAGCATGCTCCTCCCCCAACCTGGCCACACAAAGCCCTCAGCCGCAGCGAGCGAGAAATGAGATCTTGAACGAGTCGACCCGCGGGCGCGTGGTGCCTCTCAGCTAGCTAGCTGGCTGGCTGGCTGGCTGGCTGGCTGGCTGGTTGATAGACCTGACTGACCGGCGTGTGGTCTGATCGGTTTAGGTATGTGATCACGCAGGTACTGTAGGCAAGGTACGGTACCTGTGTACGGCATCCTTTTGTGCAAGAATGCTATTCATCTTCCTACAGCCGCTGCTACTGCTCAGTGCTCACGCCTCCAATACGGCCAAGGTACCGCCCCTTCGTCCACGGGTAGGCACCGTACCTTGCGGCGCCCACCGAAGGAATCTGACCGGTGTCCCCGAGGTACCACTATGTACGGTAATTTGTACGGACAACCGAGTTATGTCCCTTCTCCTCATCTTGCCTATTACTAATCCAGGAAACGCGCGGCTAACCCGACTAAAGCCGTGCGTATATTCCCCTGCTTACCTGATTGGTGAGGTAAGGTATAGAATCCGTAGGTAGGTGACTTACCGGTATATCGGAGTTAGGATACAGACTCCAGACTCCGGCAGCCACTTAGGCCAATAAATTTGCTAACGGCGACGATTCTACTTTAACCTAACAGTCCTGAACTTCAGCATCATCCGTGGCGCCGCTATGAAATGGGAACTGTCCACGGGCCTGCGTTATTATGTACCCTACTATGAGCATGTGGTCCTAAGGCAGAAAGGGGGATGGCCTGGTTACAGCCGGCCAGAACCAAGTTTCTTGACGTCTTGTATATTCCACCAGCCCACTCAATGAGCAAATCAGGCTCTGAAGGATGCCTTTGCACTCCAGTGCAAGTTCCAGATGCAAACTGAAGTGAAGCTGGAAGATGATCCACGTAACATTTGCGAAAACCTATCAGCCTGTAAGCGTTCATATGTGTATCTTCTTATATGAGTATGAGCAGTCGAACATGAGCAGTTGTATGTGAGCAGTTTATATATTATACCCTACTCATGCAAGGCAACTTCAAAGCCGGGTCTATGCTATTTGTCCTTTGGACTTCCCTGAGGACCGGTACCTACCGGCACGTTGGAAGCTAGGACTACACCGCACGTCTAGTACCTCAAGTAATGAATTATCGGTAGTAATGATTACCTATGGACCGATTCTTAAGACTGCTTGAGAGAAACAAGTGAGTAAAGTTGTGTAATACGAAGCTTGCTGCGACATTCATCTTCAGTAGAGTAACAGTGAGGCATAAGTCAAGCGAATTCCGAGACTCGGCTTCATGGAGTTGCCCGTCTTCTCGTTGCGGATCATCCACGGTACCGAACTCCACTGCCAGCCCATGGGCCAGACGCAGTCGCCGTCACTCTGCTACTCCTCTTCACTCCTTCTGACTATAGAAATTGCTACGTAAGGCAAGGGCGGCGGGTTTGGAAAACAGGTCATGCAGAAGCGATGAGTGTTCCTCGTCGCTTATGCGAGATAATGGCGTCCTGTACATAACATTATCACAAGAGCAATTGGAAGCGCCTGCGGGAGCTTTTGGTGAAGTAACGCCACCGGGTTCTCGCGTGACCTCATTTCTTTTCCCGTATCTAGGGATATTATACACTCTTACAACGACGTCCGCACTGCACGCGGTATACCTCCCAGCCCATCGTGTTGTTTTGCACATAGATAGATGGACGGAACGGGCCCTCAGACCCCACCACGCTACTCGTTGCCGTCGCCGCAGGGGGCAGGCAGGCAGGCAGGCAGAAAGCCAGCCAGCCAGCCAGCCAGCTCGCCAGCCGGCTAGCTTACTTCCAGAACTTTTGGAGGGACACCTCCTTGTCGTCGTGCTTGTTGAGGATCTTGGCCGTGGCCAGCTCGAAGTCCTCCTGCGTGACGTGGACGCGCCTCTCGCGCAGGGCGTACATGCCGGACTCGGTGCACACGCCCTTCAGCTCGGCGCCGGAGCAGCCGTTCATCTTCTCGGCGATCTTGGTCAGGTTGATGCCGCGGGTGAGGTTCATCTTGCGGCTGTGGATGCGCAGGATGTCGGCCCGGGCCTCGACCGACGGCGGCGGGAACTCGATCTTGCGGTCGATGCGGCCGGGCCGGAGCAGGGCCGGGTCCAGGATGTCCAGCCGATTCGTCGCCATGACGACCTTGATGTTCTTGGTCGGCTCGAAGCCGTCCAGCTGGTTGAGGAGCTCCAGCATGGTGCGCTGCACCTCCGAGTCGCCGCCCGACGAGCCCTCGACTCGCGAGGAGCCGATGGAATCGATCTCGTCCATGAAGATGATGGAGGGGGCGTGCTCTCTCGCCATAACGAACAGCTCTCGCACCATGCGGGAGCCCTCGCCGATGTACTTCTGCACCAGCTCGGACCCGGAAACTCGGATGAACTTGCAGTCGGTGTGATGCGCGACAGCTCGCGCCAGCAGCGTCTTCCCGGTGCCGGGGGGGCCGTAGAGCAGAACGCCCTTCGGCTGGGCGATGCCGAGGGACTCAAAGAGCTCGGGGTGCTTCAGACCCAACTCGATGACCTCCTTGATTTCCTTGATCTGCTGATCGAGGCCACCGATCATGTCGTAAGTGCTGTCGGGCACCTTTTCTACCATCATGAGAGAGACGAGAGGGTCGACGGAGGAGGGCAGGATCTTTTCGAGCTTGTACGAGTCGGACAGGAGGGTAACCCGCTTGCCCACGGTGAGCTTCGCTATATCCACGGCATCCGAGACATCGACGACTAGCACTTATCAGCGACACTGCCACCAGAGGCCCGGAGGAGCCTGGGGCGGCATACCGTATTTTCCCTCGGGATGTACCTTGACCAGAACCTTTTTCGTGCCCATCACCTTGACCACCTCGCCGACGTAGGAGCCGGGCTGCTGTAACAGGCCAAGCTCCTCGCGCAATAAGCGGACTCTCGAGTTGTAGTCATTCCTCTGGGCTTCGAGACGGCGCAGAACAGCTTGACCCTTGAGGATCTCGAGCTTCATAGCCTCGATCTTGTTGTTGTAGTAATTGTCGAGCGCCATGGTCGCTGGAGCGCGCGGCTGGAGGGATATCGAGTCGGGTCGGGTCGTGTCGGATCTAGGCGGGACTTTGGAGGATTCTCAGAAACAGAGGTGACTGGCGAAGGCCGTGCAAACTCTGCCAAAGGTACCCCGTAATGATAAAAGCTGTCGTGGTGCGGATGCGCGGCAGCTGGTGATGATGTGCCTTAGCAGTCGACGTTGTATCTTGTCATCAGTGGGCAGCGAATGGATGATGAGGCTAACGAACAGCCTTGGACAAGGGTAGGTCCAGAGGTACCTCTAGCGCGCCTGCCGCCTGGCACCTCCAGCTGCAGACGGCAATTCTAAAAATCCGCAGCTAGGCTGTCCCATCACTGCAGGTGCCCCGGGCTCCAAGCAGCTAGGTACTTAGGTAGCGGGTACTATTATGGAACCGTTCCATCGACTTTCAAGCCTTCCAGTCCGGTGCTTGGAAAGCAGATTTCCACTGCGGGTACTGACCTCATCGGTCACTCTTTGACAGATCGGTGGATAGAGCCCGCCTCGAACTACTGGACGCTATCTACTATCAATTGGGCTACGGAGAGTTCTACGAACTCATCACACGACTACATCCCAAGGGGCAGTTGTCGAGCCGAAGCAGCTTTCGATCATCGTTCTCACAGTACCCGAAAGGGTCACCTTAGAGCGTACCTACTACCCTGTGCGAGTCGGCTTCCCGGAAGCTGATAGCTCGAAAAGTCGAAAAGTTGATATCAAATCGTTGGTTGTTGGTCAAGGAAGTGGATAGGTCGCGGACTCCGAAGCTGGTGCAGGGAAGCCAAGATCCGATCCATTCTATTTTCAGCCAAGCTTGGCCGCTGGCGTACCCTGCAATACGCCAAGGGAGCCCCACGCGTGCAGCCCCCTAGGCTGTTTTCGTCTGTAGCCTACATCTTCTCTGCCTATCTCCAATGAGGACATAGTGGAAACAGCGAAGATGCAGAATATAAGTGATGAAACTCCATATGTTCTGCTGCGCGTGCGCCGACATGTCCACTGTAAATAATCACGGGACACCATCACGACTCAATCAGACAGCGCCCTCTCGGATGTGCGCAGCTCTCAACGGCTGGTCAGATCCAGATTGTAGTCTGTAGACTCTCACCGGTCTCTGGCGGATGTGGATATCGCCCAAAAGAGGATTGATCTAATCTGCCTGTAACCTTAGGACCTTACTTTAGGTACCACGCACTTAGCGAGCAGGACTTGCTTCTTACCAACAAACCTGCCAGCCTGCCTGGTGGTCAGCCACGCTCCCACGCTCCTCCATTCCTTCCTGTCACTCCAACACGCGTTTCCAAGGTTAGCATCATCTCGTCTCCGTACCACCTTCGGGACGTGCAGCCGCAGCCGCAGCTGCAGCGCACAACACCTACTGTATCTCCGGTCGAGTCGTCTCACGACTCTTTCTCGTTCGCATATACCTCCAAACCTCCCGACCTCCCAAACTCCCGACCCAGCTGCCCCGGCGCCGCCCTGTCTCACTCTTTTGACAGCCGCAACCCTACGAACCACTCTCCCCACGGCGATAGCCACCATGGATCCTCCCTCGCAGGGTTCCACCGAGACGCCGTCGCCCACCGACACGCGACAACCGCCCATGAGTAGACGCGATACCACCGACACCAGGGACAACCGGGACGATGTCTTCCCCGAGAGCTACCAGTCAAACGAGACGGTGAGGAGGAGGCCAGATGCATCATCCTATGGTGCGTTCCCTCGTGGCCGGCGAAACTCGATATCTACGACCAATAATACCGTTGCCTAACCCGTTGCCTAACGTCATGTCCTGCGCTGCTTGGAGCGCACCGGCTAACTTTATCACCCTTCGTCTAGGCACGCTAACCTCGCCCGCCTCATATCTGGGTGAATCCTCCGCCCATGACCGCTCTCACTCGAGGGCCAGCGGCCACCAGACGCTCCGGTCTCCCATCACCGGACCCGACCGCGGCAGACAGCGCCCCCGAAAGCCCGCCATGCCCCGTCGGACCTCTTCCAACGCCCAAGCTCCTCACCGGGGCGAGGTCTTCTCGACCGACGACGACCCGTACGAGGTAGAGCACGGCGCTCCTGCGAGGCAGCCGAGCTTCTACAACGACCCGCAACGTCCGTCCGCCACGCGCCGCCGCACCATGGCGCTTCCGACTCTGTCCCGGGTGCAGTCGCATCGGAGCGCTGCGCCTGAAGAGGTCATGATCCAAGAGCGCTCGGACGAGGACAGCGCGACCCCCACACCGCAAGTCGAGCCGCACGAGGAGAGCGTGCTGCAAGACTCGCCGGCCGGGAGCGACATGCTGGACGATGGAGATGATGACCTCAGCGATGCCGAGAGCTTCACCCTGAAGGACCGCCAGCAAGCTATCAACGAGACACACCCCTTTGGTATCAGAATATGGAAGCCTGCCTTGTACAAGAAAGACCGGTCTGTGCAGAAGACTGCCGAGGGTGATATCCACTCGTCTCCCGGCGGCCATGTTAGTAACTGGCTGCTGTTCTTCAACATAACCTGGACCTTGCTCTTTGGCTGGTGGATGGCTGCCTTTGCCGCCGTCGGCGCCATCGCGTGTTTCGGCTTCGCCGCAGCTGGTAGTGGGAGGGAATACGGCCGCGTGCTCTGGGGCCTGGCCAAGTATCTCTTCTACCCCTTTGGGAAGTATGTTCGACTTGAGCAGGACGAAGCTTATCTGGATGAGGACGAAGGGGAGGGCCGAAGCATCAGCGAATACGAGCAGTGGCAGAGCGGCGACCTAGAGTACGGAAGGCTCTTCTTTGGGCCCGATTCCCGGAATCGCTCCATCGTGGGCCGCTCCCGGAGGAGCATCGACTCGGAGCCCAGTGAGACGGATAGTCTCCTGGGCCGTTCTGCTCGCCACGATGCCCCAGACGAGCAGGGCCCGCGCATGAAGAGACGCTTGTTCGGAAGAGGCCAGTGGAACATAGGTCGCGTCATCTTCTTCGTCTTCTTCTGGGGACTCATCACTCCGTCGTTGATTCTCGTCTCCGCCATCTGTTGGTTCCTGGTCTTCTGGATTCCCATGGGCAAAGTCACCAATCTCCTCTTCGACCATCTTAGGAGGCATCCACTGGCCTTGTCTTTCGAGTCGGATCTTACCAATGCCAGGAGTGCCGAGGGTGCTCACTCGTCCATCCTGCTCTGCACTTACCGGGCTGTGGGTTCAACGTACTGGAAGTACACAATTGACGGAACCAACATCTTTCTCATCAACCTGATGGCTGTGGTCCTGTTCGTCATCTTCGACTGGCTGGTCCTGGACGGCTTGCTGCATTTTGAGAATTTCTTGACCTCGCCGGGCTTCTTATTCGTAGCAGGACTTTTCTCCATCATCCCACTGGCCTATTTCATCGGCCAAGCCGTGGCTTCCATCTCAGCACAATCATCCATGGGCTTGGGCGCGGCGATCAATGCCTTCTTCTCAACACTCGTGGAGGTCTTCCTCTACTGCGTCGCTCTCAAGGATGGCAAGGGTCAACTAGTCGAAGGCAGCATTATTGGGAGCATCTTCGCTGGTATACTTTTCCTTCCGGGCTTGTCCATGTGCTTTGGCGCTATCAAACGCAAGACACAGCGCTTCAATGCCCAGTCCGCCGGCGTCACGTCGACCATGTTGCTGTTCGCCACTGTTGCCGCATTCGGGCCGACGCTGTTCTACCAGATCTACGGCACGCATGAGCTCCGCTGCTCCAGCTGTGAGGACTACGGAGACGTGAGCGAACGAGACTGCCGTCGTTGTTACTACTCTCAGGTTCCTGCCCTCGACGACCGCTTCTATGTCGAAGCCGTTCGCCCTTACTGTTATCTGGCGGCTGTCTTGTTGGGCCTTTCGTACTTCATCGGCCTGTGGTTCACCCTTCGAACTCATGCTGCTGTCATCTGGAACTCGGAGATCGACGAGAAGAAATTTGAAGAGCAACAGGCTGCGCCTCGCTTATCAGACTCCCGCACTCTCGGCGAAGCGTCTGGCGCCGACATTCAGAGCAGCACCTTGTATAAGAGAATATTGGGCCAGTCTCTGAAACAGGTCGGTCTGCAAGGTGATGATGGTCACCATTCGCGTACGCCAATAACTCCCGCACCACCCAACGGCTCCCAAACCGCGCATATGGTTCCCCCAAAAAGCAGTGGGAGCATGTCGGACGGCATACGTTCACACGTCAACATCCCGGGCTTCTCCGAGGCGGAGAATAACAACCTGCTTCGCGGCGTGACAGAATTGGCTGCCACCGCGGCCGCCATTGCCGCCCGGGATGCTCGTGGTTCACGCCGGGGCCCCTCGCACCATCCGTCCAATGCCACGGCAGGCAATTCGGCGTCCCGGCCGACGCCGCACCGCACCGCAACCGCAAACGCAACCCTTCCGGATATAGAAGACTCGGGGGAGCAAGCACAGGCTGCCCACGGAGGACACGACGCACCCAACTGGGGGCGGATGAAGAGTGCAGTCATCCTATTGTCTGCAACCATTTTGTACGCCATCGTGGCCGAGATTCTCGTCGACACGGTCGATGTGGTGTTGGATAACTATGCGATCGATCCCAAGTTTCTGGGAATCACACTGTTCGCTTTGGTTCCTAACACCACGGAGTTCTTGGTAAGTTTTAGCCCACCCCCCTGCCCCAAGCCGCCAAACCCCCTTTACGACTACATATAGGACTAACCGTACCTCCCTACCAGAACGCCATCTCCTTTGCCATGAACGGGAACATCGCCCTATCCATGGAGATCGGATCCGCATATGCCCTGCAGGTCTTCCTGCTGCAGATCCCGGCGCTGACGCTCTTCTCGGCCGTGTACCCGATCGCGGTGCCGGACAGCGCGGACCCGATCCACTACATCTTCAGCCTGCTCTTCCCGCAGTGGGACATGGTCACCGTCATCCTCTGCGTCTTTCTCCTCAGCTACATGTACGGCGAGGGCAAGAGCAACTACTTCAAGGGCAGCATCCTGCTCCTCGCGTACGTCGTCGTCGTCGTCGGCTTCTACCTGTCCGGCTTCACCGACGGGAGCGAGGGCGTCGGCAAGGGCGGCACCGGCACGTCGCGCTTCGACACGCTCGGCCGCGACGGCGTCTGGAAGTCGTACAAGACCATCGGCAGGGGCGCCAACGCGCCTACGTTCGAGCTCGGGCAGTGAGTAGGTAGTAGGCCAAGGGCAGTAGAGGAGGGAACGGAGCAACCGGGCGAAGGTTGTCTCGTGGGCCACGGCGAGCTGGAGCCCTCCTGGTGGGAATACGCGCAAACCACCTAATCTACCTAGAGAAACAGGCGGGCTTGCGATACCTATAAACCTCACGTTTTTGTTTGTTCTGTATATATTACATCGGTAGAAATTGGTATTATGGCTGCTAGGGCTGTGACTACTGCTGTTGCTGCTGCTGTCATCGTGACCGCTGCTGTCACTGTGAATTGCACTTCCCACAAGTAGACGAATATCATCAGCATCGAGAAATCTTCATCAACTATGAGAAAGCCCAACCCCCACTGATTTCTTCCTGTCTTCCTATCTCTCCCATTCTCCCTCTTCTCGCAGCAAGCAAGCAACATGATCATCTATCAAAAAGCCCAACCGAATCTAGCCCAGGCCACCACCATCACCGCATCTCGTCGTCCCCTATAAGCAGCTGGAACTCGTGGTCGCCAAGGCGTTGCCTCGTTTCTGCTGAAGAGACACGTCCGCCCTTACCACCACTACCACCACTGCCACCACCACCACTATCAATGGCGTTACTCGACCCCGGCAAACAGAGAGACATGTCGACTACCCCGCCCGCAATGCACGCTCACGGCAGCCCGACGAGCTGGCCGGCGAGCCACGCGGGCGCGTCGACAAGCGCGTCGACCGAGTACAGGAAGTGCTCGGGCAGGATGAACAGCGTGCCGTCGCAGACGGCGCTGCGTTTCCGATAGGACACGTGTTAGTATGTGCTTGAGTTAGGTACTGTAGGTAAGTAGGTAGTAGTGTGCTGAGTCCCACACCCGGTGTAGCCATTTCTTTGGCTGGCCGGGTTTTCTGGTAGAGGCAGATGCGGATATGGGCACGACAATATGCAAGAGGGCAAGAAGGAGGGGGGGAGGGGGTGTTGCAGGTTTGGGGATGCTATGTGCACTAGGTTGTATGTGTGTATGCGCTCGCGTGAGCGCATGAGCTTTTCCCCGGCGCAGCACTGCAGGGAAAAGGGGCAAAAGGAAGAGACGGGTGAGGACGGTCGAGGAAAGGAGAGAGAAAGGATAGGAAAAGAATGAGAGAGAAGCCAACGGCAAAAAAAAGAAAGCGAGGCACGCACTCGTCCGCGTTGCAGTACACCTTGGTGCGGTCGGCCGGGAAGCCCGGGACGTGCCCGCCGTCCTGCCGGTTGCGCGTGAAGCCGAAGAGCACGACGCCTTGGATCTGGGCGGTGACGGACGGCGCGGTGACGGCGAGGCCGCTGACAGCCGCGGCCACTGCCGAAGGGAGGACGGGGATATGGGATCAGCTCAGTGAGCCACACAGGGGAGAACAGAAAGAAAAGAAAAGTTCGAGCGAAGAAAGAAGGAGAAGAAAAGCCAGATGCCGAACGACATTGCCTGGTGTTCAGACAGAATTAGACAGGAAAGACGAGAAGGGGGCAAGTTAGGGAGCAGGGGTGGGCAAAAAGCCAGCCAGCCAGCCAGCCAGCCAGCCAGCCAGCCAGACAGACAGACAGCCACGCAACGCAACGACACAACACGCACGGCAATGAACACAACGCAGAGCGACGCACCCACGGCGGCCCCCTGGCTGTACCCGGCGGCGACGACGGCGGCGGCCGGGCAGCGCGCGTGCGCGAGGGCCAGCAGGCGCGCGGCCTCGGCCACGGCGCCGGCGCTGGTGCCGTTGGGCGCGAGGAAGTTGTCGGCCAGGTCGGCGGTGTAGCCGGGCGCGCCGACGCCCTGCACCCAGACTGCTGCCGGCGCTGACGACGAAGAAGAAGACGAGGAGGAGTAGGAGGAGGAGGAAGAAGGGGAAAGACCGTAGCGGGCCTCGAGCGCGCCCGCCAGCTCGGGTCCGGCCAGGAGACCCTGTCGTGCGGGAAAGGGGCGTCAGCGTTATGAAAAGGGGTAGATGGGAAAAGATAAATCTCCATGCTGGCAATGAAGGCAGTGGAAAGGCGCTCAGCGGAGGAGGAAATCGAGAAGTCGATGCCAATGGGGTTTCAGTTGGAAATGACCAAAAAAGGGGAAAATGAAATAAGTCACCATGTTGCCCGGCTCCAGTGTCCCACGCGCGTATATCAGGATGATCTCCGGGCAGGGCGCGTCAGCGGCGGCGTCCTCGAGGTCGGAGCGCGTGGTGACGGAGTCCTCGTCCTCGACCTCGACCACATTGTGATAGGGGACACCGTCGCGCCTGCTCATCGGCACCGCGGCAGGGCCGGGGCCGGGGCCGGGGTCGGAGCCGGGGCTTCGGCGGGGGCTGGGCAGAAGCAGCTCATGGCTCTCTGAGGAGACCTGTGACAACTTGACCTCTGCCACTCCTCCTTCTCCGACGGCGACGGGGGCGGCCAGGCTCAGGAGAGGAGCCAGGGCGGCCAGGAGGACTGTGGTGGCTCGCATGGCGGATTGGACGGGCGGCAAGAGGGGAGAAAGGACGAGGTACGCGCACACACAGGCAGAGAGAGAGAAGTGTGCGAGAAGGCCGGATCAGACAGGAAGTATGGACGGGCGAGAGCTCTTTCGACGAGAAGTGGTCAAATACTTGGGCAAGTCGATAGCCAGAAAGGAACAGCTTGAGGACCAAGGTGGTAGAGTATTGGGACTTATTCTGTCGGTTTGGTGTCGTGTGATCTCGTGTAGTGTCGTAGTCCTCATCTGCGGGCGGCTCCTGCCCCCTTTAAAGGCGAGTCCATCTCGTGAGGTCCCCTTTCTTGAACCCAAACACATGCCCCTCGCCCTTCGGCTTCCACGCCGGTCGTCACCCCAAGCACTTGGATCTAGGCGGCCACACCATAAGCTGCTCACATGGCGGCCACGGCTTGTGGTACAGGCAACGCCACGACGCCAGCAGTGGTACCTACCGGCCGAACGGAAGCCCGCTCGGTCAGGAGGTGTGCTCTCCAGAGCACAGGCACACCGTACCATAAGATTTCGGGAAAAGAGACCAATAATCTAAAGACGGTGTAGCGATTCTCACGCGCGGAGACGCAGTGCGTCGTGTGCGTCCAGGAAAGGAGGTTGAGAGGGAAGAGTACCTCTGACCGGGACCTTATAAACCACCTCTGCCATACAGTAGAACATTCTGGTTCATGTAAGATAGCAGGGACCTCCTGGTTTGCTTACCGTATGCTTCTCCTTGACCTTCTCAAGGACCTCCCGGAGCTCAGCTATTGGTGCGAATCGGCCGACATGGTGTCATCCGAGCTTGACTCCTCGAGGACGAGGTATCGGCATGATCGAGTGCTCGTGCTCTCTCCATCCGAAGCTCATGTCTAGGATATGAGAGCAGTACATATCGTGAGCAGCAATAGGTGTTTGAGTACTGATAAAGTAGCGGCTGCTGCGTGAAGCTGTGAGTCTGATGGACCGAAGTCGTGACTTGTGAGCGCCAGCGCCAGGGGTACCCTGAGGCTTGAGCGGGGCTGAGGACCTCCACGATTGCGGCTCAAAAGCCCCACCAAAAGTGACTGTCTAGCATCCCAATCTCCAACGTCAATTGCTACGCCACGTCCAAAATTCCAACGTCCTCTACTACCAACTACGGTAACTATTACCTTCTCTCCTCCCTCCACGTACGCATTCCACCCACTCACCCGCCCACGTACGCCACGCCCACGACCACCACCGCCCGACATGTCACACACGCGGATCGAGGAGGTCTCCGACAGCGATGTCTCCGACCCCAGCGAGGACGACATCGACGACTTTGCCGAGAGCGACATCCTGCGATCCGTCCAGCCACGAAGCACCACCACGAGTAACCCTCCCACCTCATCCTCTACTATATCTAGACAACCACAACCACCACCACCCCAGCAACAACAACAAAAAGGCCCCGCGGCGAGCGGCGGCATCCAGGCCTCGGACATCCGAGGCTGGCAGATGCTGTACCCGGTGTACTTCGACGCGTCGCGCACGCGGGCCGAAGGGCGTCGCGTCTCCTCGGCGCTCGCCGTGTCCTCGCCCCTGGCGCGGGACGTGGCCTCGGCGTGCGCGTCGCTCGGGCTGCGGCCCGTCTTCGAGGCGCACCGCGTGCACCCGCGGGACTGGGCCAACCCCGGCCGCGTCCGCATTGAGCTGCTCTCCTCTACCTCCTCTCAGGGCGGTAGCGAGACAAACAAGATCAAGAACAAGCACCACCTGTACGTGCTGGTGGCGCGCCGCCTGCGCCAGCAGGGCCCCACGACGGGCGACTCGGACGCGCTGCGCCGCGTCCGCGTCCCCGGGCTCGGCGCCCCGCCCGACGACGGCGCGCCCTGGCCCCGCCCCGCCGTGCCGCGCGGCTGGAAGCTCGGCGAGTTCCTGCCCGCCTACTCGGCCGCCCTCACCGGCGGCGGCGTCAGCGAGAACGCCCTCCAGGACATGATGCGCGAGATGCAGCAGGGGGGCGGTGGTGCTGGTGCTGGTGGTCCCGCCGGCGGCGGGCCCGGTGGTATGGATATGATGAGCATGATGCAGAGCATGCAGGGCATGGGCCTCGGCGGCGGCATGGGTGGCATGGGTGGCATGGGTGGTATGGGCGGCGGCGCCTCGGGTGCCAATGAGGGCGGCGGCGGAGGAAAGAAGAAGAAGGGCCGAGGCAAATAGATGAAACCAAGCGACGGACGGATACTTCCGGCGCGACGAGGACCCCCGGCGCGACGCCCTATTCACGATGGCCAACATCGCAACGCGTGGAGTCCCGCATCGCCGAAAAACAAAAAGCTAGTTCGATATCACAGGCTGTGCAAAGGTGCGGCCAGATACTTAGACAAGACTAAGTATTTCGACAAAAAAAGCATCTCGAGTGAATTTGTCAGGCGCATACGATGGGTGCTGCCATACGACGCAACAGAAAATAAAAGGGTATCTAACTCTAAACTTTGAGCACGTGGGAGTCCCCAATCTCGTCCGTTACACAGGATCGTCTTTCTTACACGGGCGCCCGCCGCCCCGGAAGCACGTCCTCCCACTCCCTCGGGCCGTCGATGCGCACCTCCTTGCCCGAGCCGGGCACCGGCCTGCCGTCGGGGCCGGGCAGGCGCACCTGCAGCCGTGCCGCCGCCGCCCTTCTGACGGCGGCGGCCGCGGCGGTCGCCCTGGCGCTCCCTCCTCCCTTCACTGCACCTTGCCTGTTCTCCTGCTGCTGCTGCCCGTCGACGTTGACGAGCCGGGCCTTCTCGGCCACGGCGTCGCGCCAGCCGCGCCAGCTGTCGTAGTCGGCCCGCAGCTTGGCGGCGTGGTACTGCGGGGTCGAGCGGTGCGGCCGCCAGGCCAGCCGGTCCGCCGGCATGGCGCCGTAGTCGTAGTGCGTCACGCCGGCCGCGAGCTCCAGCAGCTTGGCCAGGCAGTCGCGGCCCTCGGCGCGGACGCGCGCCCGGCGCTGCTCCGCCGGTGGGGTCCGCCCGGCCCGCGGCAGCAGCGGCTCCGAGAGCCAGTCGTGCCGCGTCAGCTGCTCGACGGTGCGGGCGCGGTGGTTCTGGCGCGCGAGGTAGGCGCACGCCTCGTGCGAGGCGCGGACCTCGTCCCGGAGGTCGTCCATCTCGCGGGCCGTGGCCACGGCGCGCTCCTGGCCGGCCCGGGCGCCCGCCGCGTCGGCCGCGTCGCCGTACGCCCGGCTGTCGCCCGCCATCTTCTTCCACTTGTCGCGGTCGGCCTCGAGCGCGCGGGCCTCGCGGTCCTGCTGCTCGATGTCGCGCCTGAGCCCGGCCGCGTGCGTCTGCGCGTCCGCGATCTGCGTCTCGAGGTCGGCGATGCGGGAGGCCTTGGCGTTGGCGTCGCGCATGCGCGCCTCGAGCGTCTCGATGCGCAGCGTGGCCGTGCTGAGGTTCTCGTCGCGCAGCGCGATCTCGCGGCGCGCCTGGTTGTAGTGCTCCTTGGTCTGGCGCAGCTCCTCCTCCGCGTCGACCGGTATCGTCTTGAGAGCCTTGAGCTCCTGCGCTCGGAGGTTCCAGGGGGCGTCGCTGCGCTCAAATTCTTGCGTCTGGGACAAGTCGCCACAAACTGCGGCGAGGTCCGAGATCTGGCCAGTGAGGCTTCGGAGCCTCGACAGATAGGTCGAGAAGAGGTCGGACTCGTCAGACGAGAAGGCATTCAGGATAGTACGCGTGACAACCTTCTGCACCTCTGGATAAGTATATGGCTCTTCGCGGCCCTCCTCTGTGAGGACTGCATGCAGATCAATCCCGATCTTGCGTGACATCTCTCCCAGCTCTTGGCTAGCCGCTTCGCATTGCTCAAAAACCTCGGTGGTATCCGGTGTCGGCGCCAGAGACCTCGCTCTCAAGTCGTCCAGAGACCGCACAGCCTTCGAGGCGATGACTTTGGCGCTCCGTGTCTGGTTGATGACTGCTTCTGCACGCTTCTCGAAGTGCTGAGCCAACTCGTCCCCTTCGTCACTGACGGATACGACGCGCTTGACCATCCCCCTCAAGACGGTGAAAGCCGTTGCAGCCGAGTCCAGATGGCTCTGCATCAGCGTCGCCTTCATCTGTACATTGTCTGCAAAGCTCTCGAGCCCGTCGGAGATGTGCACCTCCCCGAGATGCGTCATGAGGGCGATGGTGCGCTGGAGCTCATCCGCGCATTGCTTTTCCTTGAGTTCGTTTTGTCGGAGGCCTTTGATCCAGCCGTCCAGAGCACGCTCCACGGGCTCCAGTTCGTACAAAGCGCCTTCGTACTTGGCAAACTCTTCCAGGGAGCAGTGGCTTATGGCGTTGACGAAGCGGTCACACATGGAAGAGACCCAAGACAGCTTGTCCAGAGCACCACATCCGGCAAAGATGTCATCCTCGTGTCCAGGATGCGGCTTTCCGCTGACTCTTTCCTTAATAAAGCCGCGGAGAAGGTTTGCCTTGAAGCCCAAACGCCTAAAGCGTAGCAATGCCAAGACCGAATCCCTGTCAGCACTGTAGCTCTCGGGCAGGAACAGTTTGAGGATGTCTAGATGCTGCTGTGCCTCCTCCGCACCCATGCGCTGCAGTTCCAGATCGATCGTCTTGGCTTGGGTCTTTTCTGTCGAGATACGAAGCTTCTGGTTGAGATCTTCCATCATCTTGGACTTGCTGTTCAGCTGCTCTGATTCGGCCTCGTTGACCGCGTGAGACGCTCGCAGGTCTTCGAGGTCGGACTGAAGATTCGTGACGAGCTCTCGGAATCTGGAGCACGTATACTCATACTCGCCAATGGCGTCGTCCTGCTCGCCAGCCTTCCTAGCCTGCTCGGCGATGACATTGTCCTTGAAATCGAGCTCCTCTTGCATCTCCTTCTCGTTCTGAACGTGATTGACCTCGAGCTCATCATTGATTTCCTTGAGGGCTTCCAGATCGTCTATGGTGGCCCTGAGCTCGTTGATCTGTTCGCCTTGGGTCAATTTCTCGTAGCTCAGCTGCTCGATCATGGCTTCGGCTCCAAGATTGTCATCCAGCTGCTGTCGCAGGTCCTCAGCACGAGCCTCGGAATCGAGGAGTTGTTCCTTGGCAATCTCAAACTCTTCCTTGACAGCATCGAATTCTTCGAGATCTGCCCTCAAAGATTTGATCGTGGCCTTGTACTCCTCGTCTGCCTCCTGAGTGATGTCCCGCAATCTGATCAGTGCTTCACGAAGTCGTTGTTTTTCCCGCTCCGACTGTAGCCATCCCGTGCTCGCTCTCTCTTCAGGCGAAATGCCGTTGGAAAACTCCTCATTCTCTTCGCGCAGAATTTCAAGCTCTAGATCCTGCTCTTCGGCTTTCTGCTTCAGAGCATCTAACTCCACCTTGTAGACTTCCGCGGTCTCCTCGGCCATCTCACGGTCCAGGGTCGCCATCTCGAACATGGACTCGTGCTCAGCCTGCATCTTCTCCAGCTCCTCCAGCCTCTCTTCCGTCTCCTTGATTTGCTTGCGTAGGCCAACATTCTCCTGGGACGTGGTCTGGAACTTGCCCTCAATCTTCTTGTTGATGGTTTCTAACTTGTCGCGCTGCTCCTGGAGACGCTCGATTTCCTTGATCTTCTCGCGATCCTCCAGCCTCTTCCGCTCGAGAACTTTCAACTTTGCTTTCAGGTCCTCGTTCTCTCGGCTGGCGGCATTACTGGCAGCTGTCCGCGTAGTTCCGGCACTGGTGCCGGTCAAGGTACGGGGCGTCGTCGTAGCGGGCGGTTTTGGGGATGCCGAAGAAGCAGGTCCGCCAGAGGTAAGCTTCTCGAGGGCCTTGGTCCTCGAGAGGACTGGACTGAGGGCCTGCTCTCCATCGCTCTTGAATGGGGAGCCCAGTTCGGATCGATTGCCACCCTCATTTCCTGAGGACTCGCCGGACATGACCCTGCCCGAAGTGGTTCGAGACAGCCCGCCTCGGGCTGGTCCCATAGACAGCCGAGGCCTTGTAGGCGCGGGAGCAACCCTCGAGGATGTAGAAGACGTAGCAGAAGGTTGACGTCTCATACCGGCGGCGGGCAGGGCAGGCGGGCCCATAGATGTCCTGGCGCCGCCGATTGAAGGCTTTCGACCCTTCACTCCTACTCCAGAGACACGTGAGGGATTCGAAGGGGTGCCCGTTCGCGAGGCTGCGGCACTGGGCGCGGGGTTTGCCAGCTGCTTGGTAGGAGACTTTGTCGGAGACTGGTAGACGAGGGCTGATTAGACACGAAAGAACGGTGCAGGGACAGAGACAAGGGCCGTATCCAGGCAGACAGGCTTACCCGGGCTATACTAGAGGGTCTCGACGTTCTCGGCACCGGGCTCGGGCTGGGCGCATTCAGACTCTGACGTCGTCCCAGCGAGGGATCCGTAAAAGAGCTCGGGCGACCAGCAGTCGCCGAACCCATGCGGCCGCCTCTCCTCGCGGCGGGAGCAGCTCTGGGCGGCGGTGCGGCCTGGATGACGGTGACGGTATGGGGGCGGACGAACATGCCCCGGCCGGGTGGACAGTCGAAGTAGCGCTCATCCTTCACGGAGCCGTCATTCTTGCCCGAGTCGTCCTCGAGCTCAAGGCCGACCCAGTCACCGAGAGCGAAGCCGGTCTGTCCAACAAAGCGGACGGTGGCGGTTTTGGCACTGGCGCCACTGCCGACCTGGACGGTCTGCCCGACAGCTAACTCGGACATCGGGGGCGGCTGGCGTGGGTGCCTGGTGGTTAGTACATGTTTATTGCTCACAGCGTGGAAGCTTGAGGTGAGGTTGCGGCACGCGTTGCTTGATTCGCTGACGCGACTAGCTTGTTTGATTTCAGGGGTACCTCGGGTTGCTACTTTACCTTACCTAAGGTGACCTTACCTAAGATAACCTTGCCTCCGGTATTGCCGATCATTACGGTGCGTACATTCTCTCAGACTGTCTCTTACGCACTGTATCAGCCTTGGAATTGACTTCAATTGTCTAGCAAATGGCATTGTCCCTCCACTCTGCAATTAACTTCTCTTATTATTGTTGCTCAGCTTCAGACGAGGTATTTCTGGCAATTACCTACGTCGTTGAATCAGTAATTTGTTCGTTTACGCTTTATACAATGAGTAAGTACTTTGTGAGTATAAGTTGATGCGGGGCAGAGGCTCAGAGCCCCAGGCCAGCAGTATAACACGGTCCGAGGCACGCCCTCCATTAACATATCACAGTAGGAGCGGGCATGGGGAGATCGAGGATCCCAGCAAAAGGCATAGGACGGTCGAATGATCTCATAATCTACATACAGAGAGCTCAAAGTGCCGTAGTGGTCTCTGTGCAACGATAAGTCACCGGAGCTCTCCATCACGTGTTTCAATAGTTACAGCAAAACGCCCTCCTTCTCTCCCTCTCCCCATCCCTTCTTTTCGACGCGTTGTGTTCTCCCTTTCACTCCATCCCCAATCTCGTCTGTCCCATTCCTTCATCCCATCCCATCCTACCTGGTTACTGTCTATCCGAACCCACCCCATATCCATCATCCAGAAAGGAACCCAGCCCGGAAGCCACCGCCGCGCACCCACTCCGAGATCTCAAACCCGAGCCGGCGCTCCAGCCGCTCGTCGACCACACCACCACCACCACCACCACCACCACCACTTCCTCCTCCTCCAGCGGGTCCCCCCTCGGCCGCGCCCGGCGGCGGTGGCGGCACACGCACGACCATGACGTTCGGCCCGGCCATCTGGACATCGGCCTCGGCGGCCGGGGCCGGGGCCGCGGCCCCCTGCTGCTGATGCTTCTGCTGCTTGACGCACACGCTCAGGTCGGCGCCCACGACGCCGCGCCACAGCGTCGCCACCCACTGCCAGTGGTCGTCGGCGCCGTACGCGTCGCCCACGTGCAGCGCCGCCGCGTACCGGTCCGCGTGCGTCAGGCTGTAGCCGTCGGCCAGCACCGCCACCGGCAGCAGCGGTGGTGGGGGTCTGGTGGTCGTCGTCTTTTGGCCGTCACTGAGGTCATTCGTCGTTGTTGATGTTGTGGCTGTGGCTGTGGCCGTGGTCGTGATTGTTGGTAGTGGTGATGACGGCGGCGGCGCCGGGTGCCTCGTTACGTACCGGATCAGCTCCTCCGACGTCTTGTGCCACTTGAGCATGCGCGCCACGTAGCCCGCGAGTGGGCTCATGAGCTTCTGCTGCTGCTGCTGCTGTCGCTGCGGCGGCCGTTGCGGCTGCGTGCTATTGCCGGCTGTCTCCCCGACGGATTTCCCGACTTCGCTCGGAGGTCTATTGGCGTCCGCTGCCCCGGCGATATTCGTTATCTTGCTGGTACTCTTGTTGTCATTGCTGCTGTTATTGATGTTGCTGCTGCTGCCGCTGTTGTTGTTGTCCTCCGACCACAGCTTCACGGCATACTCGCCCGAGACAGCAAGCGCCTTCTCGACGACCGACGCCACTTCGCGCAGCACGGAGGCCGGTACCGCGCCCTCGATCGCAATGATCGGCCCCCGCGTCTCGAAGGCCGGCCCGCCCGGCCCCGGCGGCTGCAATGGCGGGGCGATCGAGCGCAGCACCTCGAGCTTCAGCAGGAATGGCCACCTCGGCGGTCCAGCCGGAGCCACTGCCGTCGACGTCGGCGGTGGTTTCTGGTGCTGATGTTGGTGCTGGTGCTGGTGCGGATGCTGCTGTGGCGGCGGCGGCGGCGGCGGCGCCTTTTGCTGCGGCTGTTGTTGTTGCTGCTGCTGTCTTCGCACCGGCCCGACGGCTGTACGGTTCTCGAACAGCTGTATCCCAGACATAGGACTGTGCGTCCTACCCGTCTCCGGATTCTGCGCCGGCGAGTTCGGCGTCTGCATCTGCGTCGTCTGCAGCGGCGGCAGCCTCAGCGACTCGTCGAACCCTGTGCTTTCCGGCGGGGCCGACGGCTGCTGCGGTGTCATTGGCTTCTGTTGCTGTTGCTGCTGATGTTGTTGCTGCTGCTGTTGCTGCTGCTGGGCATGGTTATACGACACCGACCGCCTCGGTGCCGGCGGCGGCTGTAGGTGAGCGGCAGTCACCGGATGGCCCTGGAAGCTCCCGGCGCGCCACGGTATCTGGGGCTGCGGCAGCGGTGCTCCGGGCCCGTAACCCGTGGCGGAACCCGGCGGCGGCGGGATGCTCATCGAGGGTGCCCGTTGTTGTTGATGTTGATGTTGTTGTTGCTGCTGGTGCTGGTGCTGGTGCTGCGCATAGCGCGCGTCGGCGACGGGCACGTAGCCCATGTGGTGCTGCGGCGACCCGGTATGCGGCGGCGGTGGCGCCGCGTACCCCGGTGGCGGCCCGTTGAAGCGGCGCCGCTTTGCCGACTCCGGCACCGGCGCGGGTGCCGGTGCGCCCGGTGATAGCATGTTGTAGTCGTCTTCGGCGGCGACCTCGTGCATCGCCTGCATGTACCGGCGGGCGCTGTTGCCGTATCCGCCGTCGACGGACATGGCACTGAAGTGCTGGCGTCCCGTGTCAAAGTAGCTTCGGCCCTCGTGGCTGTAGTCCATCGTGTGGTTCCACGGCGGCAGCTGGTGCTGCGGGTAGGGATTTGGGGGGTGATGGTGGTGGTGGTGGTGGGGGGGCGCGAAGGCGGCCGAGGGCGCCTTGTTGGACGGCGGCAGCACTGCCGGGGTGGCGACGCTGAAGGGCGTCGAGGGCGTGCGCGGCGTCGCGATGTAGCGGCCGCCGCACTTGGGGCAGCGACCGCCGCCGCCGTGCTCGCCGGGCCCAGACGACGTGGACGGGCGGCCGGCGGAGCCGCTCTTGCCGCCGCGCCGCGGCTGGTAGCGGTAGTCCGGGTACTGGCGCTGGTGGCGGACCTTCTCCTCCTCGGCGAGCTGCTTCCAGCTGTTCTTGACCTCGTCCGGCTGCTCGCGCCACTTCTCGCCGATGAGCTTGGAGATCTCCGGGTTGGCGAGCCCCGGGTGCTGCGCCGCGACGTGGCCCTGCCAGTGCTGGCGGTAGAGGATGAATGCTGCGGCAGGACACAATAGGGGTCAGCCTTGTCTCTCCTCGTCTGAGAAGTCTTCGACCCGGCCTATCGAGGCTCGGCCGTCGAGGAACTTCTTTTTCTTGTCTTCTTTCTTGTCTTTTCTTATTCTCTCTTTCTTTCCCTTCGACCACAGAACGGAGTTGTTCGTGCAGACGGCAGGGAACGAGGCAAGAAAGGGTAGGTCTCTGCTTCTACATGACACGTCGGTCCCCCTTTGTTCCCTCTGGCAACACGAACGTGCTAAGGACAAAGGGTGGCCTTGTGCACGGCCGAGTGGCACCTCGGAGAATGGATACCTTCATACCCATGTTCGTGTCTGAAGGGCCATGGTATTGGGGGTTGGGTTGGCAGTGGCCTCTCGCCCAGACAAGGAGACCGCCCCCCGACTTCGGGATAGGGCGAGCAACAGGGAGGGTGGGTCCTTTTCGATACAGGAAGAAAAGGAAGAAGAAAAAGAAGGAAGAAAAAAAAGAGACTCGGAAAGTGCCAGACTCACCGTTACGCGGCCGCGGCACCTTGGGCGCCTTGGTGCAGAGGCAGATCAGGTCCCGCTGGTGGGGCCCGACGCCGCCGCCGTCGTCGTCGTTGTTGATCCGCGCCGAGGCGGGCGTGTAGAGGCTGAGGTTCTGGATGCGCGGGTGGCCGCTGTTGGCCCCGTGCACGTCGATCGAGGCGGCGCGCTTCCGCGCCGCCAGCCGGCTGCTGCTGCTCGTCGCCGTCGCACCCATGCCCACGCCGCCGCTGCCGCCGCCGCCGTCTATCGTGGACGAGGACGATGAGGACACCGCCGAGGACAGGGAGGACACCGAGGGGGCACTCCCGTTGTTATTATTGTTGTTGGAGTTGTTGTTGGGGTTGTTGGGGTTGTTGATCTTGCCGCGGCTGCTCTCGTCGGTGGTCCCCGGCGCCGGTGGCGGCACGGGGGGAGGAGGCAGGGGCAGAGGCAGGGGCTTCGCTGCTGCTGCTGAGTCTGCGTGCGCGTGGTGGAGTCTCGTGGCCATCGCTGGCTACCTGGCTTTCTGGGATCTCTTTGCAGTGAACGGAGAGTCAGCTTCGGGCCGGTAATAGGGGAGGGAGGCTGAGAGACAACGCTTTAGCTGCTCAGGGGAGGAAGGGGTTCGATGAGGATGAGGGGTTGATGGGATAACGCTGGCGCCGTTGGTCCTGTCACGGTAGGAACGCTTGGTGCTGGGCTTGAGGAGTAGGGCAAACGGATCGAGAGCAGAGCAGACTGTGCTCGAGATAGGAAATGGGGATAGGGGAAAGGATCACGAGAAGGAGGAGGAGGAAGAGGATGATAGACAGGGTCACAAAAATCATACATACACAGGACAACCAATATGTTCAGGGGTCTGACATCAAGATGCCAGAGGTAAGTATGTAGATGATGGGTAGTAAATTGGCTAGTCGTCTGAGAGTCTCTCGTCTCTTTTCTCGGTTGAATAATCTGCTCCGGTCTGTTTGTTCGGTATGACACGAAGCAACGGATAGCGGCCTGCTGCGAGCGGTGTTCACTAGTTCAGACTGATTTTTCCGCGTCCTCTCGTCTTCGTCGTCGCCTTCGTCTTCTCCTTCTCCTTGTCGATGCTCTTGTTATCGTGGCTGATGCGAGTGGTGTCTCTCTCTTCTTCTTATTCCCCTTACCCGTGGTTGTCTTGGATCGCTGAGGTCGGGAAGAGACACTATGGAAACAAGAGGGACCAGCCAAGCCCGGGAGACGCAAGAATACCACAGTAATAATTACAAGCCCACAAGGGCTTGTTCGAATTGTCCTCTTTGTGAAGCCCTGCCTTTCAATCCCCCATTCACGGGCCAGGGAAGAAGGGGCAAGTGGAGGAAAGGGGATGATTGCGGGGGGGAGGCGTGGCGGCGACTTGGCCCGGGCTAGACAAGCAACTAGAGAGAATGATAGAAGAGAAAGAAAAGAATAAAGGAGGGAAGAAGGGCAGCGGAGGTGTCGGTTAGCCGGGGCCGGGTGTGTCAGAGGGACAATGACTGGTCAATAATGAATGAATGAATGAATGACTTTATGCCGGCTTTGGCTCTCCCCCCCTCTTCCGCGATGATTGCTACTGCTGCTGCTGCTGCTACTGCTGCTATGACTGACAAGAGGGCCGATGGTCCGCCTCCGTCATTATGTGAGGTGCATAGAGATTGGGTGTGTGTGTGTGTCAATGGTAGCGTAGAGAGAGAGAAAAAAACGGTCAGGCAAGCAAGGTATTATCACGGCCCAGCAGTCCTCCCGCTTTGGGTGCTGTCTCGGGACTATACTGGGCGAGGTCCCCCCAGACTAGGCTCCCGATTTTTTTTTCTGGTACCTCTCTATCTCTTTGTCTCTAAGCGTTTGCAACGCCGCCACCTTGACCGTTCGCAGTTTGGCCTGGTCTGGCATGGCACGGCATGGCCTGGCATGCTGCCACAGCCCCTAGTGCTGCCTGCGTACGCTGAGGGCTGAGAGGAAAATTAAGAATACAACTGACCGTAGGCAAAGCAGGTAGACAGGATATATCTGACAGGTAGAAAAGCAAGCCCCGAGATCTTGCCTGAACCCCCTGATCCCCTGAATGTAGGACCCGACTCTGCTCAAGAATGGACGAGGTCTTCGTCCATCTTCCTCCTTCACTCTCTCTTCTCTCTCTTTTCTCTGTCGACCCGTCCCACCGCTCTGCTCTGCTCTGCTCTCCTCGGCGCACAAACGCCCTGGAATGTGAGATTCTTCAGACTAGCTGACACGGGGAATGTATGGTCCCCCGCCTGGGGAGCTATAACAAAGACAATGTCCGGCCGAAACTGGCTTAGATGATGCCCTCCCGTCACGTGGCGCTGCATCTCCAGCGTGTGTGTCTCAAACCCGCAAGTCTCTCCTTGCCTGCTGACGTGCATTGGCGGTCCGAAAGCAGCCGACTGACTGACTGACTCACTGACCTGACTGGATGAGTTCGGTAAGATGGGCAAGTCAAGTCTGGTAGCTTAGCTCGGTATCTTCTAGGTACAGTGTGCAGGTAACTCAGATCATGATGTTTTTCATTGAAGGGATATCGCTGGCCCGTGCAGGATTTCGCAAACCAACATACAACCACATTGGAATACGCCGAAAACCCAACTCCTGGGGTTTTGCTCCTTTTTGAAACCCGTCGGCCAGTCTACATTTCTCCATCGTTACACACGCGACGCGACGCGCGGGTGGTCTAGAAAACCCAGCCGGCCCCCCTAATTGCTCTCGGATGCGCGGCGCGGCTCTGTGAAATTAGATAATATGAGCAAGCCATGGCCAAGCCCCTCCCGATGTCTGAGGCTATCCGTCCGTCCAAATACACCACTTACCCTAATACCCCTCACGAGATATACCCCCGTCCTGTCTCACCGGACAATATGTCGGCGCTGCGTCGCGCGTCGAGGAACAGCTCCTCGCACTCGGCCACGTCCTTGACGTCGATCTGGCTGCGACCGTTGACTCGGGCCAGGATGCTGTTGTCACACGCACACATGTCAGTCAGCTCTCCCGGGCCCGTCACCGTGGCGGAAGGGGATGATTCGAGTCTAGGGGTTTGGGATTTCGATGCTCATACCTTGCAGGTGTCAGCAGCTGCAGGCAGTACCGCAGGCTGATGCGCACGCCGTGCTCTGCGATCTTGTCGATGGCCGCGTCGGTGACCGAGACGCCCTCGGTCCTGGAGCGGATCTGCACGATGCGCTTGATCTCGTCGGCGTCGTAGGGCGTGGTGGGGATGATGAGCAGGCGGGCCAGGAAGTCGGGGGGCATGCCGTGTGCGGCCGTGAGGCCGTCGGTCCCGCGGATGGTGCACATGCCGCGGTTGGACGCGAGGATGACTATCGGCGAGATGGAACTCTCCAGCGCGCGGTTGAGATATGTGAAGCACTCGATGTCCAACATGTGAGCCTATCGTATGCAGCATCAGTCAATCAGTCCGTCCGTCAGCCAGCCAGCCAGCCAGCCTGCGCGTGATGTCGTCGAGGATGTTAGGGTGGACAGCGGGGCGTCAGTTTACCTCGTCTATGAACAGCACGCCGGGCACCAGCTCGGCCACGCCCTGGTCGATGTACTTGCTGACGACCTTGTCGATCTCGCCGCGCAGCTTGTCGGTGATCTCGGTCATCTTGGGCTTCATCAGCTGGCCCATCATGCTCATGATGTCCTGGCCGCCCTGGGGCCGGGCGTTGGCCACGTCCAGGTCGTGCAGGGTGACGTCCTGCACGATCTCCTTCTTCTTGTGCACGTCGCCCTTGGGGATGGGCACGTACTCCTCGGCCTCGAGGTCGAACTCGGTGGCGTAGGCGTCGGACCGGCCCACGCGCTTGCAGGCGCCCGTGTTGGCCTCGATGTAGATGACGTCGCCGACGGTGACGCGCTCCTTCTGGATGGCCTCGTAGATGCTCGGGTCGAGCCGGAGCTTCTTCTGGCCCTTGGCGCTCTTGAGCCCGATGAGCAGCGTGCTGATGGTCTTGCCGTAGCCGCCCAGCGGGTTCTCGGCCTCCTCGGGCGTCAGCTCCGTCACCTCGCCCTCGTAGACCTCCTTCGTCTCGCGGACCTTGAGCCCGATGGCGCGGCGGAAGTTCTCCATCAGCACCTCGGTCTTCTTCACTTCGGTCGAGTAGATCTCGCTTCCGACGATGGGGCAGAAGGGGATCTTGGTTCCGAGCTCGTGGCTGAGGGCTAGCGCCAGCGCCGTCTTGCCGGTGCCGGGTCCGCCCGCCAGCAGCACGCCTCGACCGGCCATCTTTTGCGCGCGGATCAGATCGACGACGACACCAGCAGCCTAGTCCCGGGGAAAGGTAGAGTCAGCCTTGGGCTTGCCGCCTGCCTCATCCCGTGCTGTTCTTACCTCGCGCGCTTGCTGCTGACCGACGAAGCCGCCGGCCTGCTTGTCGGCTGTGCCATCGGTCTTGAGGCCCAGGCCTCTGATGTGGGTGTGGGCGGCGGTCCGGTTTTCGCGATTGTTGCCCTTGACCTCGCTGATCTGCACCATGTCTGCGACAGAGCCTAGGAAGGCAGAGAGGGAGGCGGGAGGGCGATGAGTCGGAGAAAGAGGTGACGCACTGCCTTGCGAGGCGATCGAAGTTCGTTATCGGGCGAACAAGGTGCGAGTGGATTGCGGCGCGAGTGGTTGGAACTTGGACGTTGTTTTTCGTAGGGCTGAGAAATCTGCCGGGTTCAAAGCTCTGGAGCTCCAGTCGCGAACTTTGGGAGGCGCGACTGCATGGACAGTGCTCATACAGTACGAATCTTACTGTATTACCCTACCCCCAACGAGCCTCAAGACGACCACTGCCAAGAATTGAGATCTCATAGCGCGCATCTAAGCAAGCAAGCTGGCAGGCAAGCAAGTAAGTAAACCAGCAAATACCCAGCGATCCTACCGCCATCACCACCACGTCCGCCTCGAGAAGACACAAACCCACCTGCTTCTCGAGAGCTCAAGTGTACCCACCACCCCGTGCCATTCACTGTTGATCTTACCCAGCAGACAAAGCTCTACAGGGACGTGATGGGTATAGACATAGATACAGAAACGGGGGTGAGGTAGCTGGGGGACATAGCACATTTACTCCTTCCGGGACACGGACAACAGGCAGTCGAGAGCTCGAATGGCAGAAGCGGTCGCGAGCAAGAAGTCATGCGTATGCAGTAGGCAGGTAGCGAGCAGTGAGCCCTGTTCCATTCACGGGTAGTTAGTGATGTCTCTACCGGTATCCTCCGAGGCATACACCCAAACAGGTAGGGAGGCACTTCTCAACCTCATATCCGGCATGACATCCCACCATGGGCGCGGCCATCTGCGTGCTTAGGTAGGTATAGAATGCTGACGAGCACAAAATATGCCGACTCGAGGACCATTAACGCCTTTATACACTGCTTGGACACCGCAGTCAAGCCGGTGCGTTAAAATACTGATGGTCCCTTTATCCAATCCCGCTCCACGCGGACGCCGTCCATCACAGAGCCTTGTGTATACCACAGACCACAGCCGGACTCTAAGCTGCTATTGCATTTCGATCCCGACTCCCTCAGGATCCCATTTCCAGTGACCTTGCTCATCTGCGGCCACCGAGACTCCCACTTCGATGTCTGCCCTGGCCTGCTATGGGTCCACTGGTCTTTTCCTGGAGCCTCCATATCCACTCGACAACACTCTCGTAACAGAGAACATATTGCCGCAGTGATTGGACCATACTGAGACGTTGTCGTCTGAAATCCTCGACTGTTGCCTCGATCAGATCAAGCCCGGTGTCGCCAACCCAACTGGCCTCGACGGCCTTCATGTCGTTGCTCAAGACGCGTTGCTTGGCCTTCTTACGCCCGCCTGACAACGACTCGACACCCATGTCCACATCGCCTTCCGCATCGACATGGCTGCCCGACGACAGAGAAGCATGCCGCTGTCGCTTGAGCATATCAATGACGCTGTCGACCGTGCAGAAGGTCCCTGTGCGTCCACAACCAGCAGAGCAGTGTACGAGCATAGGTCTCGCGCTAGCGTCCGACTCTGGCTCGTCGAACCAGCTCATGGTGGCAGGATGTTGCGCAGTGACCGCCGCAGTAACCGCAGCTGCATCGACAGGAAGCGCAGAGCGTTGCATGACGTTGGCCAGCTCAACGAGAGCCAGTAGGTGCGCGGGTTGGGCAGGGGTGCCGAAGTCGGGCCATGAGGGAAAGTGTAGGTGAGTAATCTCGCGTATAGGTGCGAAGGGATGGGCAGCATGCGAGAGGGCGAACTTTCGAATGATAACGTAAGGGGTATCCGACTGCGGCCGAGCCCCTGATGCAGGTGGCGCAGATGGCGCAGAAGAACCCGTAACGTTCGCGGTATTGGCACGTCGTCTTCCAGATTCCGAATTGCCCGCGGACGGTACCCCAGCGCCGCTCGCACGACGTTTGTCGATGTCCAACGACACCTTCTTGTCTGAAAGTAGCCTCAGCTTGACCGGTCCAAACTCTCGACCCTGCCAGTAAGGGTGGCATTTAAGCTGGCCACCTTCCTGCTCGGCAGTCAACATAACGATGACACGAACATCTTGATCCCAAACAATAGACCAGAAGTCCTGAGCCACGCGTCAGTATTATATCGTCAGAATGTGCACAAGGATCTGGACATACCTCAAACGTAGCAGGCAGGGGGCCCTGAGAGGCAATGTATCGTTTGTGGCTGCGTGAGGCTTGGATATGACTGGCGTTGATATAGTCGCAGGCGCCTTCTTTGCGGGTGGGCAGACGCACTCGTGCGTGCTCGAAAGGCAAAATGTCCTTGTAGCGGTTCTTTACTCCCTTTTCAACCCCAGAAAGCCGGATCCTTCCTGAATTCGTACTCGGAGGTGTCCGCGCATTGAAGGCAGCGTAAGCATCCTTCATGCGTGACTGCTCCATACGCTCAATCTTGAGAAATCGGTCAGACACCTTTTTGCCATGGTCCGCGTTCGCAGCTGCATCGCGAAGCCACCGAGGAAGGATATTGAAGTCCATAGACGGAGGCACGGATACGTCCATCTGCCCTACCCCGTCTGCCAAGTCCATATTCTGCCGTATATTGCTGAAGAACGGGTTGGGGGCATCGGCGTGAGCGGGAAGCATCACGCCCCCTATCACAGGCGCGAAGCTGGGTCCGCCGCGCTCCGGAGAACTTGAGCCACCGCCGCGATCCGCGCCAGACTGGTGGTCGACAAAGGCTGGGTAAGCAGCGGCAAAGGCGTGGAACCCGCCCTTCAGAAGATATGAGCTGCCAGTGTAGCCCGCGTTCGAGAACTTCTTGAGCATATTCATGGCAGATACCGCGTCACGCTGCTCTGAGGAAGACATGTCGTACACTACCAGACACTTGACTTCAGGCCACTGCGCGAACTTCTGCTGGTCCTCTTCGAGCTGGAGCGTCTTCTGAAGTTTGTCCAGATTGAAGGTCGCACGTTTGAGCAAGGTCGTCGGGATGCATAGGTTCAAAGCGCTCCGTATCCGGGATTGAGAGTAGTGCGTGGCAACGCGGACATCTAAAAGTAGAAAATCGCTCTCAGGTGAGTTTTGTAGCATGTCCTTCAGCTGGCTCGTCAGGATGAGCCCAGGCTCGGCACTATCAAGATTTGAGGGCAACGTCTCAGAGCGCAGCTTCGTAGGCTCTGCGGCCGAATCTGTCTGGTTCTGAGGCAAGGACAATCGTGGATGACGATCATCAATCTTGGATAGGGTAGTCCGCCGCAACGGCTCGAAAGGCGACTCTAACTGAGCGGGCGATTCGAAACGAGGCACGTTACTGCCGTTAATGGACGGAGGGTTCAACGAGATCTCGGAGTTTCTCTTGGAATCCGACGACACATAGGCTGAATCGTGTAAGCTGTCTGCATCGACGTCCATGCGACCAGCCGCAGCGCCTCGTATCTTACTATTCGACACCTTCGGAAAGAAAGAGTCTTGAGCGCTATCACTCTGGTTAGTGGTCCGCCGCGGCTGTGGTGGCCTCAGCGACGGAGGAGTGGCAAAGTGAGAACTGCCGAGATTGAAGGCATTGTTGCGGTTTGCGTCGACCTGGCGTCTAAAAGCCTCGAACTCGGGATTCGCATCGAGAGGGACCTGCATGGGTATGGCGGTGCCGAAAGACTTGACCGAAGAGCTCGACGGAGTCCAGTTGTCTAGGGCGGGAAAAGCAGAGTCGCGCGGGTCGCCGCCATGCGGTTCGACATTCAGGCCGAAATAATTGGGACTGGGAGTGCGGGCAGCATCGGCGTTGAGGCTAGGCGACAACTTGACGGTAGGAGGATAGGGCTGGCCGACGGAATAAGGCATGCGCGGAGAGGCCAGGGGAGTCGTGGATCGGTTATTGCGATAGGACTGCATGTTGGTCTGTGGATGGCGGGAGTGGTGAGAGTTGTGGGAGTGAGACGAGACCAGTGACGGCCTCGAGGAGGTCTTCATTGTGAAGTGCTGCGTTGATGGTGTTCGATCGGGGTTTCTCGAGTCTGGAGCCATGCCTGGATATGACGTCGCGTCGGTTCTTTTGTGGTAGGTATTATGGCGTCGCCTCCTCTTTTCCCCAGCGCAACAGCGATGCAGCCCTATGAAATCGACATGGCACAACACGGACAAATGTGGGCGGTTCTTGGGGATCGGAAGGTAGAATGGCAGGTAAGATTTAGGCAGAGGTCGGTAGGTAGTAAGTAAGTAGGAGGTAGGTAGGTGGAAGTGAGTAAGAGGTAGGAGGTAGGTCAGAAATAATATCGGTGGCCAATGACAGGTACTTCCTACTACGTGCTGTATTCTGGGCCAACCCCGTGTGCGACAGTTATATAAGAGGTGAAGGTTACAAGAGTCCAGGTACAGAGCTCAGCTCAGCTCCAAATGATATGAAGGCGGCGAAAGGAAGGCGAAAAAAAAGAGGGGAGAAAGAAAGGGTCGTGGTCCCTGGGCTGGCTGCTACTTTAGCTACCCTTTTCGGCGTCCAAGGGGCCGGCTACGTTTTGTGTGGTTCGGGAGAGGAGGAGGTGGTGGCCGGGACGTGGTGGTGTGCGCAGCAAGCGTAGAATGTTTCTGGACCGCGGCGATCCCTACCATATAGAGTCATGTACAAGTGACCGGCCGAGATGGGGCGGCCCTGGAAGAGAGGCAGATTAGGTACGAGAGTACCTGTCTAGCGGTGATTAGGGGAGGGGGCTGGCGAAAGGCTGCTTCTGGGCCTCTGTATGGCCAGGCAGTTAGGAAGTGATCAGCGCGCCTCGACGGAGCTACATGGTACCTACAGTAGCGGTACGTGCGAAGCGGCAAGAGGTGAGATGGTGGGAGATAGCAGAGACGATATCTCGTACAAGGTCCGTAGGCCGCAAGCGGACAGGAAGCATCAACGTGATCTTCGCTCCTCAAGCACACGCAGCCGAGTTGGAAGCCATCGAAAGCAGCCCCTCTGGCCTCCTTGATCTTGACCGCGAGAAGCGACCTAAGGATGCAGGGCAGCTAGGATGACGACATGGCGGTGGTGGAGGGACAAAGGATCAGGTAAGAGAATGCATGTAAACAGCATGTACTCTGAGATATGGACCCCTAGATCCGAAAATCAAATCCATCTGATGACTCGGCGAACTTTGTCACGCAACGCGCTTCCACTGTTGTGCGTCGCCTCACTTCGACTCAAGTCGCAGCTACCTTGCCTGCAAAGCGCACTACCACCGCTTCAGTTCGGAAAATTTCGAGATATGAACTCCGTATTCGGTACTTGTCTGCAGAGCCCACTGATACCTACCACTTAACATCGCGAGGTCCATCATGACGGGACGTCACGAAGACCTTGTCCTCTAATCCGTGGCTGCTGACCATTTACGGCTTTCCGACCTGCAGAAGGACACGCTGCCTGCATCTGCTATCTAGTACGGAGTATTCGTACATGCAGGATGCGTATATGCTCCCGGTCAGACAAGCATAACAGGTCTTCCGTAGAACGGTCAGTTCCTTATCTGGCCGACTTGGTTTTTGTTAGATGCAATGCCTTTGTGCCTGTTCGCTCGCAAAATCCGAAAGATCGAGAAGGGAAAATCAGAGGCGCGTGCTGTGCATGCTCAAGTCCATTACTCGCATGATACCGAGCACCACTATTTGCGCATTACCCATCCAACTATCGGAGCATTATTCCCACTTTGTCAGAGGGCTAGAAAATGAAAGTACAAGCCCGCGCACCAAATTTTGTATGACAACTCTTGTATCTCTCTTCTCCCTACCTCCTATTCTGACTCTTCTTCACACACGCACGCAGTCAATGGCACGCGTTCGGTTTTCATTGCAGATTCGAATGATTTAGAGCCTGGCAGTGAAGAAAACGCTCCCTTAGCCCTTAGCCATGACTGCGTGCCCATGGCCATGGCTGCGTGCCCTGCGTGCCCTGCGTGCCCTGCGTGCCCTTAGCCATGACTGCGTGCCCTGCGTGTCCTGCGTGCCCTGCGTGCCCTTAGCCATGGCTGCGTGCCCATGGCCAGACTGCGTGCCCTGTGTGCCCTGCGTGCCCTGCGTGCCCTGCGTGCCCTTAGCCATGACTGCGTGCCCTGCGTGACCTGCGTGCCCTGCGTGACCTGCGTGCCCTGCGTGCCCTTAGCCATGGCTGCGTGCCCATGGCCATGACTGCGTGCCCTGCGTGCCGTACGTTATCGTTGTTGACGTTGTCGTTGTATAAGGCTTTGCATGTGGGTGGCTAGGTCTGCAGGTGGATTATGGCTGGGAGAGCAAAGATACCAGAGTTGTCATACAAAATTTGGTGCGCGGGCTTGTATTGCTGTTTTCTGGCCCTCTGACTGGTTTTAAAAAGTGGGAGTAATGCGCCGATAGTTGGATGGGTAATGCGCAAATAGTGGTGCTCATGATACCAGGTACGGTACCGCGAGCGAGGCAAGTATTCTGTACATGTTTTAGCGAGAGGTAAGTACCTACCTCTTACCTTACCGTGGGGATTGTAACGCCCAATGAAAGCGGTGGCGTATCAGCGCAACGTCATGCCGACCACAGCCCCGCACGTGACCACGTCTGCGGGTAAATTTCCAGAGGAGACAGGTAGGTATCGTAGGGTAGAGTTCTTTGCCTCCCACACACCGTCTGCTCGTCAACATCCTCATGTTCAGGTGTCGTGCTGTCTCGTTGCTGCGCCGCCGCTCTCCCACAAGTCGACGTGAGCCGGACGTGAATCGCAGCACAGTCGGTTCTCGTCACCCGTTCCTGCCAATTGATGATCTGGAAACCGGTTCTTCCGTGTTGCGACCGACCTTGATGAGTCTCAGACAACCACGCAGACACGGGCAGCCCAATAACTTGTCTTGCCTGTCTGCGTGAAGCGTCGGCGCTCTGTGTCATGAATCGGTGGGATACTTGGGTAGTCCTGATTCATGCGACTATCTCGTCCTTGTGGCGCACTAATGAGCGCCAGAGAGATCGCATTCGAAAAGACAATTTCACTTTCCCATGACTGACTGGCATCTTCCCCGGAATGCCGATCAGCTGGTCTGGTACGCAGCGCCGCACAGATGTTCAGACGGCTCGCGGCAAGCTTCTTCCAGCTTCTGGCCTGTCACGCCAACGCTTGCTCGCCAGGAATCGAGTTGTAGTTGCAGCCGCGCCGACGTCGAATGCTCCGGCGGCAGGCCCCACGGAGGGACCCGGGGCATTTGCTCGGGCATTTGCTCCGGCAACTTGTCTCGTCAATGGCCCCGGCTTTTCGTAGGTACTTCGTGCGGACTATTCAAACAAACCGATCTTGAGCCTTGGCTGCCTCGAGGCTGCCTGCTTGCCGTACTTCTGAACGCTGAACTCATAGGCCATGCTCATCGCACTCAGAAACTTCGTCGGAGCTCCTCCGAGGTACAACAAAGTACTTATCTTTTTCGCTGCTCATCGCCTCATTTTGACGTCATGGTGCCTCGCCTCATGCAGTGCAACCAGCCTCCTTGGAAATTAAAAGGTTAGGCCGGTAAGACGAAAAAGGTGGCCGCCGTCTGCTCTCTTGAACATTGTCGATTCTGTTCCATTGCAGAACATCGTGGCCCAGTAAGCAGCGAGCCTACGAAACTGACATAAACATACTTACTTACTCGAAGCACTTTTTCTTGGTGCCGCAGGTAGCATGCCCATCTTCCTACAGCCATTTACTTGTTCCCAGTGCTGCTGCTTGATGAGATTCGCCCTCGGGGCTCACGAGGCCGAGCACGATGCCGGACGGTGTGGAGGTGGAGAGGCCTGGACCCTTAAAGATCAGGGTCTAGCAGGGTCAATCCCGCAACCGCCGCCAACATCCCAGAACATCCCTTGCCAGACGCCTGGCTGTTTCAGGACTGCCGGCTCATCTGATTACTGATAGTTCCCCCCCGGGCTAAACCACATTTCACCACAACCACAGACAGTATTGCGACTTCACACGTTCCCCGCTCCTCCAAGTCCGGCCCCTTCACCGCCAATGCGACACAAGCTACACTTCAGCCAGTCTGGAAGATGTGCTCCGTTGGCCAGGCACCGGCAAAGCACTAGTGTGAAGCCCTTCACGGTCCGGGCCTCGCCTTGAGTCTACACGTAAAATGTGAGATGGGGGTATTATTATTAGAACAAGTCCCGCCACGTGCTCATACCGCTGCCGAGCTTTCCGCCGACCAGCTCGGCCAAGACCACCGATGGCAGGGAAGTCGGGCACGCGATAGTCAGGGCATCAGGGCTATGTGAGAGAAGCATCTAGACCAGGACATCGTACATATTGCTCGGCATATTGCTTCCGACTAAAAGATGTCCGCCTGTTAAATTCCCACCTAGCTGGAAAAAGGTATCGTGGCATTCCCAGTGGTGGTACGGCATAGCAAGGCGGCCCTTGCACCTAACACGGGCTACCATTGTTGTTGGCTGAGATCAAGTGACCAAAACAGCCTCTCCAGCCTAGACCGTAGCACCAAATACCATAACATCGGTCTTCTCTATTTGTAAGCCGACAATAGTGAGGTCATGAGTTCCTGCGAAGGCGGACCTACTCGGGCAGTCCCTGTGCCCGTCGTTCGATGTTCAGCAGGCAGTGAGCATCAAGCAACATCCGTCCAGCCGAGGAGTCTTCCGTTGAGCGAGCGCGCCCGGGATTGCAGCGAGTCCACGCTTGCCTTGCCGACGGCGGTATATGCGCTCGCTGCTCAGCCCGGGAGACGCAGCAGGGCCTGAAGATGTCACGGATCCGTCTTAAGGGGGGAAACAAACTGTCGGACATACAACGCTCGACGCCGTTGGTCGTAACTTTCCTTGGTTGCCGGAGCCCGGGGACTGCCGGCTGTCGCCGCCACCGCGGCGTAAAAACGGGGGAGGTGGGGCCGGACGGACCCGGACTCAGGTGCCGCCACCGCCGCGCAAACCCCTCGTCCGCCAGCGGGGTCTCACACGGCCGGGTCCTACCCGGACCACTAGTAGCACCGTGGTGACGTCCGGCACGATGGCGATTCCTCATTGCGGGTCGGCTGCGCGACGACTGTGCGCCCTTGGCAGAGAGAGCCCTTGGTCCCGCGTCCGGACGGCACAGCGCACTCACGCACGCCGCACTGTCGCCGAGACGTGCGAGAGTCCGGGCAGCCCGGGCGGCCGGAGAGCCGAACGTTCGCGCCTGTGAGCTCTGCTGTGAGAAAGAAGCTCCCTGGCACGCCTGGCTCCAATATGTCCAAAAAGGAAGGGGTCAGGAAGGAGGGCTGGGAGGACTCCGGGGGGGATCGTCCCGAACATGCGTCTACTGTCGGGTACGTACAGATCTTTCCCCGTGGCGGCGAAACGGCCACCCGGACCATAGACAGGTATTCCTGTCGCCAGTCTCCAACCCCAGAGCTCGGCGAAGATCCCGCCCTGTCCCGCATCGCGGCCGCTTGCCTCTTTCCTCACGCTCGCCGCCACCTGTCGGAGTTAGACGTCCACTTATACTGATAGAAGCGCCGCCCGCCTGCCCGCGTGCAGTTACTCTTGTCTTTTTTGCTTTGCCCGCCCGTCCGCCCCCCTGCGCCCAGCCCAGGAAACGCCACCGCTTGGCTGTCCCTGTTTTCACCTCCGCAGATCACGCAACGGTTGGCCCGAAGCGTCGGCTGGCCCGGAGCAGGGAAGATCGGCGCGATCTTCGCCTGTGGCGCGGCCAGCGGCCGCCGCCCGCGGCTCCTGATCTCCCTCCGACTTTGCTGGTTCACTACGAGGCGCAAAGGGGGCCCTTGGTCGGCCCGTGCGTCGCTGGGGGAAACTCAATCAAGTGTTCTCTCTGCACGTTGGGCGTGAGCTATGCGCCTCTGTGGCTCTTGGGGCACGGCCAGGCTGATGTCGGGTGGAGCTGCCGGTGCGGCACCTGGGACGAGGACTAAATTCCTCTGCTCTCGTGAGGAATAGCAAGTTTTAGGTACGAAGTGCCTGCTTGTCCACGCGCCTCAAACCGGATCACCGAGGTGGCCTCATCCACGTCTGCTTGAATGGGAGCTATCAAGTGGCCGCTTTTGAGCTTTTGGAACCCCTGGACATAGGGTAGTGGATCCCGGCTTTTCTTGAAGAAAACAAGAAGGAATCTGGCTCGTCTCCTAAATTTCATGCAGCCAGGGTGCCAATCACTCAGTCCCTTAAGATGATAATTCGAGTTGAATTATTGAAAGAATATGTTCAGATAACTCAGCGTTCAAGTCCTGGAACAACATGGTAATAAGGAGAAGACAAGCGCCAAAGGACAGAATAAAACAGCGAGTCAAGGCTTCAAATAAGTTGTTTAGGAAACAGAAGCATAAGCAAGGTCCTCTACCCGGTAGTTGCCAAAACTTCGCATTCTCTTCCTTTCGGCATCAGTAAAGCCACCTTCTGCTGTCGGTCTCGTGCCTTGGTGTTTTAACTCGGTTCCTCCCTGCCTGACTACCATGAAAGTCCAAGAATCAGTTGCATAGAGACCAAGCCGAGGAATATGACCTCGATTTGGTTTTCTTGATTTTGCAAGGAGGTCCCTCTGGCATTGCCGTGCACCCGTGGTGGCCACAGCCCACATACGGAATTAATGTCAGTGTTTCTCTTCAGCTTGATGAAGTTAAGTAATTACCTTAGGTAGTTAATGTTCCTTTATTTGGACCAGCGCGTACACTCAGCACATGTTTTGATAAGTTAACATACAAACCCTGATCAAACCACTAGAATGACCAACATAGCAAAGAACTCACATATAAGCCAAGCAGCGCTGAATTCAACAGGGAGCTCCCCCAGGGACTAAAAAAGAAAGAAAAGAAACAACTGTTAGGCTCCTACTGCAACCACATTCTAAGGCCTCAGGTAAAGATCAGGCTTCACAGCATTAGACTCACATAGACAACACACGTGAGAAGTGCCACATGAATGGCGAGTGTCTCTCAACTTGGTCTGTCTGCCCGGGCCATCAGTTTTGCGACCCCCTATCCCCTTCTCCGGATTTCCCACTCTGTGCAAGGTGGAGTTGACATTCATATCCGTCTAGCATCCCCTGGCCGTCTGCGTGCTCGGCCGTCTGCGTGTCCATGGTCAACACCCACTGCCGCAGATTCATTGCACTGTACAGCAGGCTGCCGCCGGCCGAGCTGCGGCTCATGCCCATGATGACCTCAAGCTGGCTGATACCCGTCGATCTCTTCATCTTCGTGTGGACGGCCCACGCTCACGGCAACAAACCTGTAAAGTCGCATGCCGTCTATTTGTGAGGATTAAATGCTCCGTCAGCTACCACAACCTCATCCTATCGCCGTTCATCTAGTCACGAATCTTGAACGCTTTGTCAGCTACCGTAACCTCTAGCTGTCGCCTGTCGCCAGGTTATGGGACCGGAATCTTCCAACAACTTCCGCAACTAGGGCACGAGGGGTCATGTGCCCCCATCCCCACGCGGGTCCGTCCTATTTATTTTGTCTATAAGTAAGCACACTTTTCTGATGACCACAACAAACCTCCATCATCTCTCCATCTCCCATCCTCAGCAGATCCTTTGCTCCATCATCCAAAGTACTTCCATCCCACTCCCTTGCCTCCATCTACACTACGAACCCTCTTCTTCATCACTGCGTCCTTCTGAACAACCTACGCGTGGCCACGGCCTCTGGTGGCCTTTCTGGTTGTCAACCCCGCGAACTCGTCAACCACCGAGTGCCTGGCCACCTGTCACTCAGCTACATCCTTATCGCGGCCCTCGGCGGCATCATGCGAGCGAGTGGTAAGCTGACCTTGCGTGCAACGGTGCCAAGAACACTACCTGACACTGGTGCAAATCGCAGTGGCCAGCGTGGTAAACGATCGTGCCTGACGAGCACCGCACCGTAACCAGTGACCTTCACCATCCAAGGTAAGCTGCTACCCATTTCCCTACGACATGCAACAGTGCTCTGCAACAGACTCTGACCCGAAAGGATAGACAACCGCCGCGTCGACTTTCTCTGGATGCATAGAAACTGCGCCCATGGGCTAGATGGCCTACGCCTTGACAAAATCGTCGCGATTTTCTACTTCTTTTTTCCGTGCGGATGCCAGGTAAGACATCACTATATTAAACACATTCCGAGCACTAAGCTAACGTACCTAACTCACGGAACAGTAGGCATCTTCCCATGCCACAAGGCTCGCTGTCGCAGAGCGTGCTTCCACGACGATTAACCAGATGAAAGACGCTTGTCTTCTTCTTGGGTTGTTTTGCTGCGCCGTAGGTACAATATGCCATCCCTTCGCACCGTCTTGACTTTGCTAAGTTTGTCATTGAAGTTCCCTCCGACACCAGCTCGCCAAACCAGGACAACGATTTCGAGGGATTGGGACTGCCTCTCACCCGTATCTGGTGGCCGCCCCGCTGCGTGCCCGTATAACGCTGAACCAGATGAACAAAACGCCCTCCTCTTCGGTCTTCGCGCGGTCTGGGCAGCCCAGACTCGCAGATATCAGACAAGATGGTCGTCACCGGTGCCAAGTCTGAGGATGACTCGAAGCTGGCATCGCGCAAATATGGTCTTGTTCTCAATCCGATGACCATGTCAGCAGAAGACGAGGGATTGATGAATATTCCCAGCCATGCGAGCGGCGCTCTGGGTGACGATAACTCTGACGGTCCAAGTGTTCAACAGAAGCAGCAGCAGGATGCTCGCTGGGCTCATTTGGCGAGACCCATCCGGTATGCCCGCATCCCCCAAAAGCTCGGCTTCAACGCGAAGTTCACCGACTTCAAGATCCAGAACATCTTGGCCAGTTGCGACATCAAGTTCCCCATTCGACTTGAGGGTCTTGCGTCTAGGCACCACAACTTCAGCTCTTATGAACCTGAGTTGTTCTCTGGCCTGATCTACCGCATGATCAAGCCCAAGATTGTTCTCTTGATCTAGTTTCACCCTTCTGGGTGTTCGTTTTACGCTTAACCAGATAAACAGCGCTCTTCTGCGTTTGGGGGGAGGGTACCTCCCCCGATTCAGTTGACTTGCGAAACCCATTTCTGGATCCGGACCAAAACATGGCGCAAGCTGCGTTCAAACTACCGGAGCCTAAGGTACAGCGCAACTATGCTGTGTAAGTGTCTATACCGCTACCGCCTTCGACCTTGTGTGCCCCCTGACCCAACTTATCCTTCTCTGCCGGAATGGACTGTGAATTATGCCATGCTAACAACCGGGAATTCAATATAGTCGAGCATTATTGGCAGAACATTGAGAGCCAACACATCTCGCCTAACGGCCTGAGCTATGTTCGGGATTACCTGGTACGCTGAGGTAGGTTATTCTATCCTCCACCCGTCCATATATCGTTCTGGTGTCTTATACTGACGGCCATTCCTGCGTAGCACTGCGTAGCAGGGGGTCTGCCAGAGAACATAACCAGAATCAATGAGAAACGGCGAAGACTCAATGCCAAGGATCGAAGGTACCGGAAAAGCCCTATTGATATAGGGTGTCTTCGAGACAACATCCTCCCCAGACCCTAGCTCTTCTCAATTTCCTGGGGCCGCATCTGTTCCAGGGGGATACATTCGAGCGTTTACAAACGATTCGGAACACCAAGGTTCCCAACAAAGAAGTTCACAACTTCGCAGCTCTGTCGGAGGAGCGTCGCGAACCGTCCCTTTGGTCGTCCTTTGGCCTCTCTGCAGATCCGTCCCCCTTGGATAGACCACGACACTCGCGTCATCAGAGCACACCCAATGTTCCGCACCCCAGCATGTCCCTGGGGCCGTCTACAAACTACAGCCAAAGGCCGCGAAGGGTTGGTATTTCACGACAACCAAACCAGGTGATCTGCGCTTTTCGTCGTCTTGGTCTGGACCCTTTGGGTCGAGCAGAGGCGCGGGTTCCTCCTCCGCCAAGGAGGGTAGGCGGGCTCCCCAAAGGCCACCATGCCTGCGAACACTGAAGCGGCAATGACCGCAGCCATGCCGGCGACCACCGCAGGCCGCACCTAGCGTTCTGCAGCCCACCGCGGCTGCTCTCGACACCTCGGCTGCCGGCACTGGCGCACCCAAGCGAGGCGACAACGACGACTACGACAGCCCGCAGCCCCGGGCTGCTGCCCCGAGCCCGGCCCCGCTCCTGGGCGGTGGTCACCCGCAGAACGCGGGACCCGAGACCAACAACCATTACCATTTGTTCGAGTACGGCCCGCATGCGGACCGTATCGACCATGATGCCGACGTCAACGCCATCGGCAACCTCCAGCCCATCGGCTCTGCGTTCGACGACATGTTACATGTTCGACGACGTCTACCCCGGACGCCTGCGGCAGCAGCAGCTGTAGCAGGAGCAGCGACAGCGCCAGCAGCGCCAGGAGCAGCAGCGCCAGCAGCTGCTCTGGGGCGGCAACACCAGCGGCAACAACCTGAGCACGAGCAATGTGGGCGGCAACGCCTACTCCCAGCAGAGACTGCCCTCGCCGGCAATGCCCGGCATGGCGGCCACCAACACGCAGTACCAGCCCGGCTGGATGCCGCGCCTGTCTGGTTCTGGTCCTCTGCAGAGCACCAACGTGGGCAGCAGCATCGGAAACCCCATGATGGTCGAAGACGGTAAGCCACGTCAAGCCGGCTGCCGAGAAGCAGCAGAAGAAGAAGGCCACCGGCACTGCGGTGAAGAGATCGAACCCAGGCGCAGAGGCCTCTGACCGACAGGCAAAGCGCCAGAGAACCGGCCCTGCGGGCACCATCTCGTCGCCTATCGGCATTCGTAGCAGCTCCCCAGCGATGCAGAGCTCGCCGCCTCGCCAGCCTTTGGCTGTGAACCCAGGCAGCCTGGATGCCCAGCAGCCTCAGAACGCGTATGCCCAGCAGCCCCAGAGACCGGGTCCTGCTTCGGGTTCCCACCGCATCGGCCGCGCCATTCCGGGCTCTGCCGCTTCGCCCTTCCACAACGACAACCGCAACAACGCCTTCGCTGGACAGCAGGCGGACGCCGCGAACCCCCGCTTCCAAGAGTACTACTCAACAACAACCAGCGGGAGGGCGGCTTCCGGCTGATTCCGGCAGCCTCAGAATGCGTACTCTCAGTTCGCCCACAGCCCGGACGGACAATCACCGAACCTCTAGGTAACCTGGCGCCGCGCCCACAGGCCGTCGCCTCCACGCAGTGGGGTCATATTCGAAAGAGATACGACCTCGGAGACGCCGTCAGGACCCCGGGGTGCCGAGCCCCTGATCATGTCCGCGTCCCTGAAGCGTAGGTAAGGCCAGAGCCGACGCCGCTGCAGCCGCCGCGGCCGCCCAGGACGATGACGACGAAGACAGCGAGGAGACGCCGCGCCCTGCGAAGAAGCGCCAAGGTCGCCCCATCATCATCCCCGACATCGTCGCCGACAACACCATGAAGATTTCCGGTAACATGGCGGAGCGCAAGCCTAAGGGGGCAGTCCCCTGGACGTATACCATGGGAGAAGCCTTGCAACCCGCAACATCAGGAACTTCTGTCGAGCCTCAATCCCGTCCCGCCAACCAACTCGTTCCGTATCGCAAAACATTTGCCGGACGATTCCAACCCGGACAAGTCATTGAGAGAGGTCCGACCATAAGAACTCGGACTACGACGAGCCGAAGCCAAACGTTAAGCGCGAGAAGAAGGAAGATGACAACTTTGAGCCGAGCAACGTCGACCTGTCGTTTGCCAACTCGCTGCGAAGCGTGGTCCAGGCCGAGGTGCCCACGGTGGCCCATCGACCTCGTCGAGATTGGGGCCCAACACGTCGGTGCTGGCCAACGAGTTCATCGCGCACCGGCTCGGCCTGGCCTCATCCCGCTCGACTCGCGTGAGCTCGACCAGCTCAACTACACGCGCGACTGCGAACTGCGATCAGTCGTGCGAGAAGTGCACCGTCATGGCCAAGTTGGCAAGAGTCTCCGGCCCTCGGCCATGGAACTGGTAGCGTGGCGTGCTACAGGAGAAGAAAGCAAACATGATCAACTCGACGATCAAGTCGGACGATGCGACGATGGACTCGCTGACTCCAGTCTCCAGAGGACCTTCAGTTCCTTTTGGAAACTAAATATCAACTCAGATGATGCGGCGATGAATCGCAACCTGGAAGACCTTCACTTCCTTTTCAGAGGAAATTAATGATCACCTCGGGTGTTGAAGATCGCTGTCCACGTGACTTCACTGTCCGTGGCCCCAAGGCCGAGGAGATCCTCGAGCGTGGCCTGAAGGTCAAGGAGTGCGAACTGGCCCAGGCCAGAGGGAGTGAGGGACTGGCTGGTGGCCGTCTATACGGCCACTTCCCTAATCTCGTGTATCCGCCACGGCGGTTAGCCAGATGAACGACGCTGATCTTCGTCAGGGTCTGGAAAGGGAGAGAAAGCCCCCGGGGGCACATGATTCGGCGTGCTGCTGCCCGCCAGTCAGCCCAGGAGTCGGCCGGCAAACGATAGCGTCCGAGGGGACCGCCGTAGTAGCTCATCGTTTCAAGGTTCAGCCAGGTCTGGAGGCCGAGGCGACTTCAGACGTGGAAGCGGACGACCCCAGCCGCGAAACCGAGCGGCTGTTGGAATCAATTCCAACAAAACCTTTAGCAACCCCAACTACTTCAGGTACCTGGAAGAAGGCCTATGGACGACAATAGAGCGTGAGAAGGAGCGGGAGAAGAATAACGACGTACGTGGAAGAGGGCCTATGGGCGACGCTCGAGCGATCTCACCTGACAGCCCTGTCACAAACTATTCCGAGTCCCCAATAGTTTCACGACATGGATGGCTGAAGAGATTCCAAGCCGAACGAGGAGCCCACAAAAAGATCAACAGAGAAGCCAACATAGAAGTCGACAGAGAAGCCAACAGAGAAGAGGGAAGAAGGCTGGTCTATGCGCACCCAGGTCCACTTCTGCCGTCGACCAGGTTGGTCACAAGTGGAGTTGCCGTTCCGGTCCCGGGCCGCAGCCCCGCTTATTCCGGGCCGTACGAGGTGCGGAACCCCGGCCCCCCGCCGACGCGGCTTCAGAAGTGGACTTGCCGGCGGACTCGTGTCCAGACTGTCCAGACCGGAGGGCGGTACCGGTAGGAGTCATTCGACAAACCCCCTTCTGCGGTGCCGGGCGCCAGCCTGGACCTCGTCATCGGCGAGGCCCCGATGAGCTCCCTCTCAGCTATCAGAACAGCGCCGCGCCGACGCGTCCTCCCTCCCAACCGATAACCGCTCTCCATTGGGCGCCCCAACCAATGCCACCCAAGAAGATGAAGATCTGAGGCGGGCACTGGCCGAGTCTGCGAGAGCCTCTGGTCTCCCACCGCAAGAAACTGGCATAGTCGATACCGAGCTGAGATCGATGACGAAGAAGACGACGAGTCTTTCGATGAGGAGACTGGTGAAACCTGGGACAGACCCAGAAACCGGGACGGAATGGCAGACTCGAGCGAGGAAGAAGACGACGATGGTGATGAAGAGGAGGCCCGAAGAGCCCGATGGAGGTACGGGTGGCCATGGTCACGCTCATCAGATAAACCGATCATCATCTCCTTCGGGACTACAAGCCCCTCGTCCCTCCCTGTCTTTCTCATTCCAGCCGAGCATCCAGGACGAGGCTATTGCCGGCCCCAGCTCCGGCCCCGGAGCTAGTCAGGTCGAGGTCTCGCAGGCGGTGCGCTTTCCCTCGATACAGGATGAACTCGCGCATCGAGCAATCCTTCGCCGCGCAGATGCAGACACGCAGGAGGCCGCGTGGGGCCGGATGATGTCGGAGTTGCCGCGACTCCAAGCATACGTGAAGTTCCTCGAAGACAGCTACTTTGAGCTCGACATCGAGGCACTTATGCCCGAAGGGAGGGCTAAGTCGTATAACGCTTAACCAGACGAAAATTGCGCTTTCCTGGTCGGCCCCTGCGGGGTCTGGGCAGCCCAGGCCAGACATCCGTACTGCATGCAGCTGGAGTCCCCAAGGTCAAGAAGGAACAAGCCCATGAACAAGCATGAGCAAGAACGAAAGTCGAGCGAGCAGCTTCGTGAGTTGAGGGTACACCACCCCCGAAACGCAGTTTCAACCCTCAGTTTGCAGACAAAATCGGCTACGATGGCCGACACAGCTGCCAGGTCAAGCTGGCGAACGGAGTCATCATCACTGATCCCGAGACTCATGCGACCTCGCTGGAGGCCAAAATCTCCATCTGCAAGTTAGCCCTTCCGGGCGTTGATTCCCGAATGGTTCCTCCCATCTCGATCCCTAGGAGGGTGTAGGGGGGGAACTTCGAATGAGCAAGACCGGTCCGCAGACCAAGGCCTAGTCGACCAAGGACCAGATGAAAAAAAAAAAAAAAAAAAAAAAAAAAACCAGACAAAGAGAAAGTGGAGAAGGAACATGAACTGGGGCAGACCAACATCCACTGGACGACCACAACGACGCCGCCGGCGCTCAGCTCCCAACGTCATGGCAGTGGCAGTCAGGGGGGGGGGGGGGGGGGGGGCGGGAAGGGGTGGCTTCCCCAAGGGCATACGAGCGCCGCTGGCGCGGTTGCGGCGCCAACTTCGGCCACCAGCACCGAAAGAGACGACCATCTCACCAGGGCTCACCGCGGTGCTACCCGAGGGGAGGGAGGATGTGTTAGGAGATGTGGTGGAAGATGCGGTGGGAGAGGAGGGAGGATTGGTAGGAGAGGAGAGAGGATGTGGTAGGGGATGTGGTAGGGGATGTGGTAGGGGATGTGGTAGGGGATGTGGTAGGGGATGTGGCAGGAGATGTGATAGGAGATGTGGTAGGAGATGAGGGAGGATGTGGTAGGAGATGTGGCAGGAGATGTGATAGGAGATGTGGTAGGAGATGAGGGGGGTGTAGTAGGAGATGTGGCAGGAGATGTAGTAGGAGATGAGGGGGGATGTAGCAGGTGATGTGGTAGGAGATGAGGGAGGATGTGGTAGATGTCGAGGTGGAGGGGAAGGGGGAGGACATCCTCCCTCATCTCCTACCACATCTCCTACCACACCCTCCCTCATCTCCTACTACATCTCCTGCCACATCTCCTACCACATCTCCTACCACATCTCCTGCCACATCTCCTACCACATCCTCCCTCATCTCCTACTACATCTCCTGCCACATCTCCTACCACATCTCCTGCCACATCCTCCCTCATCTCCTACCACATCTCCTACCACACCCTCCCTTCTCTTATTACCTTTCCTGTTCCGGTGTGCTGTCCAGACCTAGGTAGAAAGCCACTGGTACCTACCAACCTGAGTTCTTAACTGTCTCGTGTGACTGTAGTGAAATGGCTTGTGCCAAGTAAGCCCTTTGGCCTATAAGTTAGTAGTAGCCTTCTGCTTCGTTAGCAAGTCCGAAGGCAGTCTCGCTGTTTTCGTGTTCCAATGGCGACGAACTTACCTCCCTACCTTCCTATAACACGGCAACAACCGCCCCGAGTCTCCCAGCACAGGCCTCCAAACACACCCACTAGGTAGGAACTTGCCAGCACCCGCGGTGTTCACGTAGCTCGACTCCACGGCCGAATTTCTCGCCAAGCATGTTGAAAACAGACCATCGCCTATCAAGCTAGGTAGGTAGAGGAAGTTACCAGGGACGGCTGACGTGGCCGTATAATCGATCATTGAACGAAGTGATAGGACGTCAGGCGTCACCAGCGCCAGACACGCAGGACTTGCGGCCCACCAGTCGCTGACGCCACGGCCCAAAGAGACGGCGGTACTGTGGCCAAGAAAATAGTCATCAGAGGTCGCCAAAGCCTTTTCTCACAGTGAAGATCTACATCTTGGACAATCCTCGCGGACGTAGCATTACAAGCCCGTGGGCGACTTAAAACGGATCCCTCGTCTCTCTCCTGCGCCGCCAGAGCGCCGTGGGCCATCCGTAAACATATCCCAGGGATGCCAGGCGCCTCCAAGCCAGTGCCAAGACAAAGCCAGGTAACTTCTCCAAGTGCCGCGCCGAGCGATGCGCCGTAATGTAAAAAAGGGGGTATCAAAGCAGGCCGCCGTGTATCTCGTGTGCGCTCATCCCCAGATGCCGACGCCGGGCATGGGGGCAACCCTCGCCTCCCCGTGCTCCTCCTGTTCCGTCCGAGCCTTGGCGATCTCAGCCTCGACGTCCCACGCGTCCAAGAACTCGTCCAGGTTCCCGATGACGGCCGCGACGTCGTCTACCTCTTGGCCCTCGCCCTGCCACGGTGACTGCGGCGCGTCGTCTCCACGCTCCTCGCCTGGCTCTTGGGCCAGCGTAGCTGCTGCCTCGATGGGGTCCTGGGTGTCGATAAGCTCTTCGTGGTGCGCTTCTGCCTCGCGGAAGGCCTGCGCCATAGCCTCGGCCGAAGGGCTTGTCTGCCTCTGTTGTGAGGCGCTTGGGAGTATGCGCGTCCCTCCTATTCGAAATCGGGGGGCGTCGCTGGAAGACCGTTTTTTCATGGCATTAAAATGGCCCTGATATTTCCTCTCTGTTGGCACATCATGTGTCTCGGGAATTGATTCTGGTGGAGGCGATAGAGCTCTCGTAGCCTTTTGCGTGGGCAGCTGTAAGGCGGTGCCATCTTCATCGGGAAGTGACGCAAAAGAGACCCGTCGGTTTGATTTGGTGCTGCTATTCAGGCGTGCGGGTGTAGTGCTAGTAAGAATGCTTCGGTGCCTACTACTGCGCGAGGAAAAGATCGGTGTCCCAGACCGCCGTCTCGGAGAGGAAGCAGCATTGAACATGGCGAAAGACTTGATAGACACTTCGGGTTCTGCCATCGAAGACCGAAATTGAGAACCAGGTGTAGAAAACCCAGCTTCTCTAGGGCGGTCGGCGGATTGTGTGGGTTGCGAGGATGCTGACATGGGTTGCCACGGGTCGGCGCTGCGTTCGGAAGGAGATGGCATGCCATAAGCTGCCTCCCCGAATGGAGACATTTGATGCTCAGACCTTGCCGGAGCAACGCGACCTAAAGCAGCTTGAGCCATGGCTACCAAGCTCTGTTGCGATCCACTGGCAACTGCGGGTTCCATGACCTGGTTGGACCACGGACTCTGCTGTGATGGTCTAATGGCTGGCGATTCGAATATTCCGGTACTAGCGCTCAATGGACACATGACTATCGGGTGCGCAGCCGCTGGCTTTTCTTCGGATGGCTTGCACTCGATCTCACTGGCAGCTAGACAGCCCCCAGGAAGAGGATTGGGTACCCATGGACTCTGCTCTATATCAGCCTGTACAGGTTCAGGAGATCGAGGATCCGCCGTTTGCTCTCCGCGCTCATCAGGGTTCTTGTCGATTTGGGGACGAGATGTGACCGCATCAGTTGCTACGTTGTCTTCCAACCCTTGAGTTGACTCGTGCGTAGCTTGGGTCGTTTGGTTTGAGTGTGATAACGAAACCCCGACAGGCTCCCTAGAGCGGTCGGAGTCGCGTTCTGGCGTCCCTGAAAACCCCTTGTCACAACTCTTGGCCTTTATATCGGTCCCCACATCACCTTGAGGACTCGCCGGATCTCGACATACAGCCCGGTTAGGATCAGGAGGAAGGTTGCTGTTGCTGCTGTTGTCGTTGCGCTCTTCAGCTGCCGGCTCGTCTAGATCCATCTGATCTCCTAGCAAAGTCGTCCCATCGCCGACCAACGACTGGGAGCCGGTGGTAGCTTCATCATCAGCACTCTGATATAATCCTAACTTCACTTCGAGTAGAGTCTGCGGCGGAATGTGAATATCGTTCGAACGATGGCAGGCGCCTGTTGTAGGTATGGTGGGTGAGATTGATGGGACCTCGGCCTTCGCCCTGACAGCAGCTGCGTCTTCCTTGGACTGTGCTTGAGCACTCGACCTCGGCTCTGATTCCCTATACGTGTGGGAATCGCATTCTTGTATCACGGGACTATCCATCTCATCCTCGCAGTCCCCTTCAGACGGAGTTTGCCCTTTCAGATGGCTCAGCCCATGTACTGAAGGTTCCTGGGACAGGATGATGGGGTCGTCGTGACGGGAAGACTCCGGAGTCTCAGTCTGGGTTGGCGCCTGACTCGGGCGAACTCCATCATTTCCAGGATTCTCAGATGTAGCCTGTTTTGCCGGTCTAACTCGGTATTGAAAACTCTGGTCGGCACAGCTCTCGAAGCCGGTATCGTCTTGTACCTCCTGCTCCCGGTCGCTTTGCCGAGTGCCGGGTTCTTGTGTTTTTCGCTTTGAAAGCAATGTGGTATATACTTGAGAACCGAAATCAACTGGATCCTGATCATGCGGTTGCGGCTGTGCGTTCCGGGCAAAGGGCTGCTCCAAGGGAGCCTGAAGCACAGGCGGCAGCTGCTGCTCGCCAGTCCCGCTAGTACACGAGACGTTGCCATGTTGCAGAACAGCCGGACTCCTAGGTAACTCGTCATTTTTTGATATATTCCTCGGGTTGTTTGCCGAGAGTTTGCCTGAATGCGTCTTGGAAGGCACTTCAGTGCCCCGCTCGGAGCCCGATGAAGGCGTCGTCATCTCAAAACTAGGATTAATGGCTTCGGTAGCAACTTTCGACGTTTTCCGAGTTGGCCCATTGGATGTTGAAACAGCCCGTATTGTCGATGGTACGGGTTGTACTGGGGTAGGTGTAGAAGCCGCTGTCTCCAGGGAACCGAGTGGTCGTTTCCGTTTTGGAGGCTTCGTCTTCAACCATGACACACCAGCAGCAGGACGTCCCTGGCTCATTTCGCCATGCTGGCTGGTGGAATTCTGCTCAGGTGCCCAGAATGCATCTTTGCTCGGAACCCGGGACTCAACTTCCTTCGCCCACGCCTCGATTCGGCATCGCTCCTCCGACTTGAGAGGACTACCACTTAGGTTGAACTCCTGCTGGCTTTGAGGACTAGGTAAGTGGCATAGCATCGAGTTGTCGGCTTGGGAAGTTGGGGTATTGGCGTCGTGTTTCGCCGGTCTCTGAGCATGTCTACCAAAAAGGTACTTCACGGCTGGTGGAGCGTTCGAGATGGGAGGAGCGACGTTCGGTCGTGGATGTCGATTGGGAGGTTTCGGAAGCCATGGATTCTGCCAGCCCGAAGCCTTGTCGAAGGGACCGGTCAGGGATGTCGAAAGAAGACGTATAGGTTTGCCCTGTAGAAAGCGCTGTGCTTGAGCCTCGTAGCGCAGCCTCTTCGCAGCTCTGCCGTCATGGTCAAGTCCATTGTCGGATCCGAGGCCGATAAGATGACCGGGAATGGGAGGTTCGGGGGCGCTGCAGTATATTGGCTCCTCGGCTAAGCGGTCTCGTCTCCAAGTATCGATGTGCCCGTATTGTCCCAACATGGTTTCATCGTACAAAAAAGAAGGGGCATACAATACAGAGACAGAGCCTGAGGCTGGACGGTGAAGTTGAACGGAATGGGGCGATGGGGCGTCTGCATTGGGTGATGCTTGGTGCGGGAAACAGTGAAAGTGCAGCGCGGCGCGCGGCCCCACTGGGTCGTGGCTAGTCGCGGCTTGACGACGCGGGTTCGGCGCGTTAAGTGGCTCCAGTGTGGCTTGATTTCGCGTCTCTCTTTCCCTTCTACGAAGTACGGTCGGAGAACATGAGGCGCTTTCCTCCCCTGCGAGGTACGGAGGGTCTTTTCCTATCCAGATAAACTCTGACTTGAGTGAAATTTGCTACTGTCACTCTTCTGCTATAGAACTTCACACAACAAACATTTTCGAGCTTCCTCAGCGGAAATGCAGACGTCCATCTTTTCCTTACGTTCGTACAGAGTGGAATTGTACTAAAACAATTGTGGCTAGTGAGCTAGTGGACACCCAAGCCTGCGCCGAGCCCGGCAAAACAAGGGCGCTGAAAGCAGTTTCCACAGCAACCGGCTGATCGACCTTCAATGTTTTGCTAGCAAGACGGCGGCGCGTGCAGGCGTGTTGATCGGCGCCAGTACCTAAGCTCAGCAAATGCGATGGGCAGCTCTTGTACCTCCGTACCCCTCTACCTCGACCTCAACCATCAGTCCGAATCCCCAATAGCACTTCATCGTCATAGCCTCTAGTAGCTCTTGATTCTCTTTGACCGCCAATGTTTGGGTCCCTCCCGTCAATTTCGCACGACTAAACCTGCAGTTGATACCCCAGTTTGCGATCGGAACCCACAACAACACTGCCGCCCCTCGATCATCCACCCCCGCCTTGCCGTAAACATTGCGACACGCTGGACAGAGCCACGATCAGATAGATCCCTTTCCACGCTGTCTGCCCCGGCACTGCTTTATATCACCCATATCGACTACTCTCCGGGTACTCATTACTTGCGGAAGGTTGTGCATGGGACAACATCGCTAGCCCTGACTGCGACGCCTTCCTTGACTCGACAGACCTGTCATATCTGCCGACGATGGCTCACGCCTGGCTCGACTCGCTCTCCGAGGATTGGGTGTCCCAACCGAGGTCCGATACTTCACAGGCGCAATTGGCCACGCCTTCCAGCCCTCCAGCCCTCCAAAAACCGAAAGCCGCCGGCGAGATTGGTAGCCGCATCCCGCGACTCAATGCGGGGAAGAAGGGAACAACGCGCTCGCAACATGTCGCACGAGACAACAGCACCAACGCATTACATGAACGAAGCCTGATTGATTTCAACATTCCGTCTTCTCAGCGTGGTTCGCTCAAAATTTCCCATTGGTCCAAACCCAGCTACCGCGGACGTCCCTACAGCCGGTCGGTGTCCGTCTCAACAGCTGGCTCTGTCATACACAACACTGCCCCCCATAACAAGTCTCAGAGTGCGTCTCCGTCGAAAGGGCAAGGCGATGCCCCGGAATGGAAGAAAAGGTTGGTGTATGGGGAGCTCAATTATGGCGAATCCAGAGACCTGTTCAGTTCGGCTGGAGCAGGTCTCGAGAACATCTTCCGGCCTCCAGGCGCGACGGTTACAGAAACCCTCGAGGAAGAACCCGTCCAGGACGAAGGCTACACCGTCAACGAGACAACTCTTCCATCCAGCCCACCGCCCTATTCAAGATCGAGGCAAAATGAAGCACAGAGCGACGAAAACTCCGAACAGCCCGCCGAAGATACGACCGTCAGCCCGCCCTACGTTCCCGAATCTGCGAATATACCCAAAAAGATGACATTTCGTAGGAACGTGGACCAAACCGACGATTCTAGTAGACTTGAAGATTCCACGATGCGAGGGAGCTGTGGCTCTCAAGACACAGGCACACATACACCCACCGTGCGCTCTGGTAACTCTCGCCAGCCGAGCAACCCCTTTGCTGCTTCACGACAGATTAGTGGCCAGAGTGTCGTCAAGAATGAAGACTTCAGTCCAATTCTGATATCGCGCCATAGTTCCGACGATGGCAAGGTCACATTTGCACCGGTTGAGTTGCCTGCGCACCAGCTGCGGAAGAAGCTCGCGAGACTCCGAAGCAATCAGATGCTTCTGGGTTCGGAAACAGGTAGCGACATGGCGCCAGGCACTGTCATCCCTGACGACGGAACACAGAACTTCGAGACTACCGAAGACTACGCCAAGAATGGAGGCTTCCTCAACCTTCGACGGGGTGGAAGATCTGCAGAGGATTCGTTCCGTCGACGACCTCTCAGTCCACCACTGAACACCGACACGTCTGAAATGCTCCCGGAATCTTCGCTGCAGGCTAGCACCCCGAAGCAATTTGCGAGCGTCAGAACAGACCCGGTCAGGGTACCTGCAAGGATGGATGACCCTGGAACTCCTCTTAGCCCTGTTATGCCCCGTGCTCCCCACCCCAGTCCTGAAAAGCGATTGCAACCACCTGCCGGCTACAATGGAAGTCCGCTGAAATTATTTGGCCCTTACGACACTTTCACGAACCAGACATTACTACGCCGGATAAGCCAATTTGAGGACCAGCTGACTAATAGTCCATCGCACTCCATGCCCGAGTCGCCTTCGAGATCCGCGGCCAACAAGGGTTCTGTTCCTAGTTCCAGCCCGACACGGTTGGCCCCCAGCCATGGCCATTATGAAACTTTCGGCGCCGTCAACAGTTTTGGGGCAGGCGAACTCGATGGCTACGAGTTTGACGAAGACCTCTCATTGAGTGGCAGTGATCCTTCGCGCCTCGGGAACAAGGAGAATATGACTCCCGTTCACCGGCAGGGCCTCTCGAATTCTGCATTCAAGTTTGAGATTCACCAAGACCTGTCACGGGAAGGAGAGTCACTCCTTGTGCAAAGACAACGACCCGAATCCAATGCCTCTTCGTCTACCACAAATGACTTACGGCTGCACAAGTTGATGAACACCTCGCGGCCTCAAGCAGCTCCCGAGATAGATGATCTCAACTCAGCTTCCGCCCACGCACCACCTAAACGTGATGGCTCTGAAGGCAAGAGGCCGAGAACCTCGCCATCCAAGGACCCTACGCCAAAGAGGAGAAGAACTTTACATCGCTCTGATGTTGCGTATGGGTTGGAAGACCGGCCTGCTCTGATCGAACCAGTGCAGTCATCTCACTTCCATATGCAGTCTGCAATTGAAAATAGCCGGAAAGATGGTCTCCAGGGAGTGTCGCATTATCAGCTTGCGGGCCCTAGTGTTATGGAACTGCGCCAAACGCTACGGCCTCGGTCACCTACACCGAGTCGGAGAGCATCACTAATGCGCGAACGACAGCCACTGTCGGAGCTTGGGTTCGACCCGGATGACGGATTTGGCCAAGTTCCGAGCCAAGCTCGTGCGTCTGCGAAGCTTGGTCAGGAAGCTGTTAATGATGGATCCCGAAAAACCTCAATGAAAACGCAGGACTTTTTCGATGCCGCAGAAGAGATAATGGCTATGATTCGCAATAAAGCGCGTCCAAAGACGGAGCTTGGTTCTGTCGAGGAGACTGAGGCCGAAACCTCTGGACCGCGAAGCTTGGACACCTTGGGCGCTTGGGAAGAGTCGTTTCAAGACTCAACACGCGAGCCATTTTCTCGACCGCCGAGCCGAGACGGCGCACCCCTCCCCAGAATACCCATGCGCCAGTTGGACCCGGAACTGTTAGATCGGCTGAAGCAATATGAAGAAGGCAGCGACCTGGGTGACATTATCTCGCATTCGTTAGAATCTATGGGGCGGATTAAGGATGCCATCCACGAGACCAATGTCGTCAACGACTCTATTGAAGAGAGCATCCGATGCAGTAGGATGCGACGGAGCTCTCGCGATGAGCCGGAGATCATCAGTGATCTGTCTAACATCAGAATCTCCCGGAACCCGGACTTTGGAGAGACTGGCCAGAATGTCATGGAGTTTCCTTCGAATGGGTCGAGGTCTTCCGAGGCTTCCACCGCTCGGTCGGTTCCTACAGGATCCTCTCGGAATTCGAACTCCGATTCGAGGAGGTTGATCGCGCCCGATGCGGTCACCCAATTAATTGGCGATCACGTTGGTAATATGGTGTTTGACAAAGAAGACAAGAAGTGGCGCAAGGTCAAGACACCGAGTGCAGCGCCACGAGTCACCAATGTGCTTCCCTCTGAAGAGAGTGATGAGGATCCCTTTGCTAGTATCCCGGACCTTACTGTTGACACAGCCAAGGAGACGCACAACCTTGGGCTGCCTCCGGGGCCAAACCGGGAGGATTTGGAGCATTTTCTTCAAGAGGACATAAGTCCAAGGTGTTCTTCTGTAGGATGCCCGTCCATCGACGAAGCAGCGACTGATGCTACGAGTACGACGAGAGACACGTATACAAGAATAAGGCGGACGTTGACCGAGACTGCCGTGGAGGATGACGAAGAGATCGAGCACGAGATATCGATTCACGAGGACCGCATGCAGAATTCGAGTCCAGCGAGAAAGAGGAGACTCACCATCACTTTCTCATCTCCCATTGCGTCAATCATCCAGGACGTCGCCCTCCAAAACTCAGATGATGATAGCGCTGAAAGGGAGCTCAGCCTGCTAGGCAAGCCGCCGGGCAGCGCCGCTTCGGGTTCGCTAGGCAGAGGCCGCAAGGGTCAAGTACGGAGGGCTGTCAGCCGCGCAGCAACCGAATCCAAGTCTCGAAGTCGATCACGCGGCGTGCACAAGAGCCTTTCCGTCAAGGGGCAGGTTTTCGTTCCCAGGCCTGTGTCACGGATCGACGAACGGGATGAAGACTCGGCTGATGTATCTGGGGGACACCGCCAAGTCAGTATCCGAGGCGATTACAGCATAGTTGGGCCGGATATGGAGGACATGGGCGACAGAAGCCTCAGCGTTGTCTTGGCCACACCCGCTCCTCCCAGGACGACTTTTGGGGGTGCGACTCCCATCATAGGCCAATATGTTGGAACGCTATCGTTGAGTCCCCTCTCCGAGTTCACCATGCATCATGCAGATCGATCGTGTGGCCTTGAAGTCAGCTATGTTGTCGGCGACGATTACCTGGTGACCGGGGACGGCTCCAAGAAAGTCATGTCGAATGCCATCCGAAGCCTGGTTGAGAAGATTACCGAGGTTGAGCCTTTCGAGCCTGAATGGGAGTCAATGCAGGAGCTAGACATCAGCGGCAAGCAGCTGGATACACTGCATATGCTCGACGAGTTCTGCACGCGGCTTGTGACTCTTGACGCTTCTCGCAACGCTATCGGCCACCTCGAGGGCGTGCCCCCAAATGTCAGGAATCTGCGCGTATCCCATAATGCCTTGTCAGAGCTCACTGCCTGGGGACATCTGATGAATCTCCAGTACGTGGATATATCCGACAACCATGTCGACAGCCTGTACGCATTCAAAGACCTTGTGCACCTGCGCACCCTTCGGGCCGACAACAACCAGATCACCAGCTTGGACGGCATCAAGTTCCACGACAGCCTGCAAAACTTACGCGCGAGAGGGAATCACATCGAGGATATAGACTTTGATGGCACTCTCATGCAACGCTTGGTAGAGCTCGACTTGGCAAACAATCGGATCAGTCATGTAGCCAATATCGAGCAGCTCACATGCCTTACGACGCTCAATCTCCAGCACAACTGTTTAGAATCCTTCGCTCCATCCACGGCCCAGGCTATGCCCAACCTCCGATACCTCAAGTTGTCGGGCAACGAACTGGACAGCTTCGACCTAGCTGGTGCCCCGCTGCTACGTCTCCTCCACCTGGACCGCAACCGGCTGACCTCTCTCACCGGCTTTTCGCGATGCCACCGTCTCGACAGCCTCTCGCTGCGCGAGCAGCGGGACGGCACCGTCCTGGACATGTCGTTCCTGGACGCGGCGTGCGAGGTGCGCAAGCTCTACCTGTCGGGCAACCGGCTCGGCGGCGGCGGCGACGGCGGCGGCGACGGAGGCTACGGCTTCGACCCGCGCGTCGACTTCCTCAACCTGCAGTACCTGGAGCTGGCCAACTGCGGGCTGCGCGCGCTGCCGCCGCGGCTCGGCCAGCTGACGCCCAACCTGCGCGTGCTCAACGTCAACTTCAACGCGCTCGCGGACCTGGGCCCCCTGCGCTACGTGCCGCGCCTCAAGCGGCTCGCCGCGGCGGGCAACCGGCTCGCCGACGCGGCCCAGGTCGCCGGCGTGCTGCAAGGCTTCCCGCACCTCTCGGCACTCGACCTGCGCGACAACCCGGCCACGCTCGGCTTCTACCCGCCCATTCAGACCCTCGTCGTCAAGCCTGACGACGACGGCGGCGGTGCGGCGGACGGCTCCGCAGGGGAGCCGTTCGCGCTGCCCGACGCCGACCCGGAGCGCGCGGCGCGCTTCGCCGGCCGCCTCGACCTCGGCACGCGCATGCGCAGGCGCCTCTACGACCTCGTCGTCAACGACCGCTGCCCCCGGCTCCGGACGCTGGACGGCGCCCCGGTGGCGCCCCGGCGCGCGGCGGCCTTGTCCGCGCTTCGGGACGACGTGTGGGACGCGCTCGTCGCGGCGGGCGTGCTCGATGGCGGCGGCGGGGACGACGTCGCGGAGGCGCTGGGGGAGAAGACGGAGAAGGAGAAGCCCGGCAAGGATGGAGAAGAGGTGGAGGAGGCCGACGCGTGCGTGTCGTCGCGGTAGGGCTGCGAGGACAGCTTTGGCGGCTGATTGTGGGCGATGGGCTGTTCTCGACATCGACATGACGCGATCACAGTCTTGCGATGTCACAGGTCTCTCTCTGTGTGGGAGGGCGTTTGTGGGGGGAGTTGGTGTCTGGTCAGACAAGACGGGGTTGTCGTAGTGACTCCGCGGGGGTCAAGGGATGGGGCTACGCGGCTTGGCAAAAAGGGGAAAAAGGGGGCAAACGGACACACGGCGTCAACATGAGTTTTTGTCTTTTACAATGTACTATTAGACGGCAGCATTTGGGAAGACTGGGCATGCTTTGGCCTTGCATCGTTACGGTACTTAGATGAGGGCGGGATAATGAGACACGACGACAGAGTGGCTGTTTCAAAGACTATCCGCGTCGTGCACTGCGAGTGGTGTTGGGGAAGTATTATTGTTGGTAGGTGTCTGTGCGAACGTACGCGTGTAAAGGTAAGCGCAGAACCAGGACCAGAATGCCGAAGTCGTATGAATTGTTGAGGATGATGGATAGATCGTGCGTCCTGAGATCGTGTGCTCTATGCTTTGGTTAGATTGTGAGTTTTTTGCTGACGTACGAACTCGCGCACAGCACAACATCGAGCTCAGCCGGACCTACCCCTTTTTTTTCTTGGCAGGAGACGCGAGCTCACCACCTCTTCGAATAGCGGTCATCAGATTTACACAGACGCATTCCGCTGTTGATCAATGGAAACGCATCAAGGGTCCCCTCATACCGGAGTCCATCAAGTGCTGCTAGTCAGCGTATGAAGGACAGAGCTTAGTTATTGAGATAATAAAGGGACATTGTTTGTATCGGGACTGAGGAGGCCTCGATGTTAAACATACTTAATCGGAGTCGACTATGAATGGCTTGTCATTGTACGGCGCCGGCACTTTGCTCAGTTGCGTCTCCGTGGATGGTCGTATGGTCTTTACATTCTCTCTTCATCCGGAAGCAGTGAGTCGTCGAATGAATCAGCGATTAATCGTCACAACTATTCGTCTGAATAGACAATTGGGCGGCGGCCACTCCTGACTCACTGTCTAAACCAGCAAGCAACAAGTGTTTCGAATTTGCCAAACTAGCCAATGACCGCCAGTCTGGCAACTCATCATAGTCATTATCCAGGTTGACCAGTGACTGCCACGCCTATGAGTAATGGCAGGACTCTCATGGGAATTCGTATAAAATCCAGGTCGCCCCGAAGACCAATGCACTGACAGGCCCCAGGTCCACACTACTTGCCGCGCCTGCCTTCTTGTTTCTCCGGAATACTTCGCGAGCCACGCCGGGCCGACTAGGACCCCCATTCGACTCGTCCTCTCCCCCCCGAGACGCCTCCTGCCGCCATAGCTGGCCCTACCGCACGCGGAGTTATTCGATCTGAGTACCCTCGCTCTTGCTCCTCGTCGTCTCCCCCCCGAGACGCCTCCTGCCGCCACAGCTGGCCCTACCGCACGCGGAGTTATTCGATCTGCTTACCCTCGCTCTTGCTCCTCGTCGTCTCCCCCCCGAGACGCCTCCTGCCGCCACAGCTGGCCCTACCGCACGCGGAGTTAGTCGATCTGATTACCGTCGCTCTTGCTCCTCGCCCTGCACCTTGCCGGCGCCAGCGCTACAGCTTGGCCCGGCTCGGCCTGGACGACCCCAGGAGCCGTCCTTCGACAGATCTAGCACGATTAGCCTCTCAAGCCCTTGCTTCCCCGTCACCCAGGAACTTCACTGACGATAAGACCATCTGGTGCTACTGCACATCACGACAATGGCTCCCAAGAACGTCTTCAACATTAAACGGGACCATGGCATTAAAGATGAAGCTATTCACGACTTCATGGAAAAGCACTTCGGACCAAACAAGCACGGTTGGAACCCTGAGGTTAGCCAAATCCAGTTGCGCAGCCTATTAATAGCATAGCCTGATAAATGGAATAGATCAAAAAACGTGAACTCTGGTTCACGCTGCCACGCAACATTAACGATGTGAGTCGGATAACCCCAGGTTTATATCTATGCTTAAGTTATTCTAGTAAGCTTACCCTAGATTCGTAGGAAGAGAGGAAGGAGTTGCAAGACGAGTTGTTGAGCCTGGGTGACAACGACCAAGAAAAGAAACCAGAGGAGAAGGTTGAAGGATCGGGTGACGACCAAGCCACTAAGGACTAGATTCATGACAGTCCTACTCTATGGCGCTGTTCCTGCTACCGGCGCAGAACAGCAATGTTTAGTTATTTTCCTAGAGATGTGATTTCCGGTCTGTTCGTTGCCAAGGCCTAAGCGCCCTGGCACATTGCTGTGGTATCAAGAACGAGAAGGCAGAAGGTCTACGAAGGAAGGGCAAGTAGCAGCAGAGAATGACTTGAGACATGAATTATTCCCATAACATAAGACTGCATTGTGAAATTGCCGTTGGGCCTCAGCGGCTCCGCCTCCAGTAAGGTTGACACATAGCAGTGTCGTACAGGTGATTGTCTTAATTAATGTACCTACTTGGCAACTTACAGTGAGGTTCACTTATGTAGGTATTCGCTCGTACATTAAGCCATTGATGGGGACTGAGGTAAGAATACAGGAAAGTGACACATAGGTAGAGTCCGGTCTTGAATCCCCTCATGGACTTATAGTTATGTTTCCTATACTTATCATATCTCCGAACAAGAATTTATTATCGTGAGTATTTTTATATACAAAACTAAGGTTTACTAAATTATAGCCTTTTTTAAATTTCTTGTTTTTAATGTTAGATTCGTAAAAGGGATGTAAATAACCTCCTTAGAGTCGAATGCATCTCAAAATCATCGATTAAGATGAATGCGGAGGAGTGAGACAACCTGCCGAAGGTGTACCTACTCCTTCAACGTACACTCTGATAATAAACTTACGGGGCTAAAGTATTCGTCCGGTTCTACACCAGAAATTACCGAGAACCCAGACGAACACTTTTGCCCTATGACTGTATCAGCTTGTGTGCTTACCACCCTAGCCGTATGTCCAGCAGCCAGCCTCACATTTCTTTCGCCAGCAACCGTCACGGCCTCGGTCCCCCTCCGAAGTATCTTTTTGCTTATATCCCAGAGGAGGGGCCTGGGGGGGATGGCGTCAGAATGGTCGAGATAGATAGTGTCTATACTATAGATATTGAAAAGGGCTTAGTAATACCTACGTTAAACATAGTCGCCGAGGTTAAGAGATGACTAACGCAAATGACTTCGCTTTCTGTGTGAAAAGAATCCCCGCGATAAGTCCCAAATTCTACTTGTGACAATCACCATCCAGACAATATCCTAAGATGGCCTGGCCTGAGTCATATGAGGATGGTACTGTCTTCTCATAGAGACAAGCATGGTTTTCCTACAGTTAGACGACCCTCCTGTGGCAGCTTGACCATCATTGCAGAAAGTACAAATACCCCACTAGGCTCTGCCGAATCTAATTGGTCCTTTTGCAATCTTTCATCGATTATAAGTCAGGAATACTACCTGGCCCACGAGCCCGCTTCCAGCAATACAACAAGGACGGCTCCAACGTAGAGACAGCTCCTGGCTGCCGGTACCAATATCACCTCTTCCCCTCCTGCGGCCGTTATGCCCGGGCCTGACTTCCTCATCGGCCGGAAGAAGCTCGAGCTAATGGCGCGGCACTACAGCCTGTCGCCGCCTAAGGACAGGTCCTAGAAACCCGGCGGTCAGCCCGGCCGTACCGGAACCGGCGTGGCGGTATGAAACTCTAGAATACGAGAGCTCCCAGCACATGTGTGCGCGCCATCAGCGTACAGGTTGTTGTGGTGGTAGGAGGGGGGGGGGGGGGGGGGGGGGGGGGGGGGGGGAAGTGGGGGGGCCATCTTGTCGCCGGCACCCAGACCCATATGTCTGGGTCACGGAACGCAAGTAAAGGTGCGATAGATACGGCTGATTCTTCAGTATGTGCGCCATCTTGTTACAGGTATCTGACGAACAGCCGCGAGGTCGCAGGCACGTTACGCGTCACATCCCTCGTGGGGACTTCGAAGGTGTCGAATATACTGTGCCAGACCATAAAGCCTCACTGAGGATCAACAGACTCTACAGGAGTACTTTACGTTCTTTACTGACGTCCATGCTGAAGCCCGTACAAAGTATTCCTTCCTCAACTGATTAGCTTTCTACTGGTCATGAAGATGATGGCGAGCTTGTCTTCCCCGAAGACTTTGTATGGCTAAGCTCCAGCCAAGCTGCGAGATCTGGCCACGTATAGCCATCCACCTAGTGTTGGACAGGCTTCGATTTTCGTGCTCCACTATCCTTCTTACCGCTCCTCTTCTCGATTGGGCATCGCTCGAGGACCATGCGCTTGTCCTCGCCTATCCTGCAGCCTCCCGCTGCTTCGCCACTGCCTCACTTTCGGACCATGAGATCTTGTCCCGCAGGAACTTACTCGACAAGACTCGGAGAGATGGTACACCGGGTAGCACAGCATGTTTCATCCGGAAAGAGTCCGTCGATGAGCGGATTATGGGCGCATTGAGCCCCTCTCCTGCAGCTTCTTTCCCTCTTCCTTTTCTTTTCATTCTCAAATTTACCAGGGGTTGGCACCGCGCCCGCCCATGAACGACGATGAATTGGGTTGCGCAGCAAAAGCCGTACATTCAATTACCGGACAGATTTCTGACTACGGACGCCGATTCGTATGATCCAAAGTTCAAGAACCAGCTACTGCGTGTGCGGGAGGGAATGATAGAAGAATTGGGACTATTGGAATGGCTAGAGGTAGCGGTGAGTGCAGACTCCGTCTCGCGGATGGCCATGGATTTGTCACTAATGTATCTTAGGATGATTTTCCTTGGAAAGATGATCAGCCCGGGCACATTATCATGTTAGATATCTTGAAACATTTATTTTGGCGGAAGGGACGCGAGCTGACGCACCACGCTCTCAGGATATGTGGTGAATCCACAGGACCCTTCGGACGCGAACTGTCGAGCATACCAATCCCGGCTGATGTATTCGGAGAGATTAACGCGCAATTCAAGCTGCACAAGCATCTTATTGAGGTGATTCGGCTAATGGAGACCGATATATCCGCTACGATTCTAGAGGACTCTCATCAAAAAGGTTAAACCTTCCATCCTTCTCTATCCAAGTTGGGAAACTCAAGTGGTGCCACAGTTCATGTCTTCACTGCTCTGATGCAATCCACAATAAGCAAGTATTGGCTGGGGCACATGGCTATTGCGTCGACATATAGTACTGTAGGAAAGACGAGCCGCGCCATTGTCCTTGGCTGCAACCGAGACAACCTATCTAAGATCACTCGCCAATTGGAGAGACGATCAGACGGCCTCAGTGGCCACCCGCTGTTGCTGATTGGGGTCTTTGCAGAAATACAGCGCGACCGCTACAAAGACATGGCAAGGGAGATAGGTTCATGCGCGGAGACTCTGGCCCAACAGTCCCTCGCCCAGTCTTTTGGGCTGCCCAAGTTTTCCGACGACGATTTGAACGAGATAAGGGAGGCGCGTCAGAACTCTCTCCAGCTGCAGGAGGAGGTCTTGGAGGCTTCCCGTCAGATACAGAAAGTAGTCAGCTATATTGATTTGGTTCTGGATACGAGTGCTCTGCCCGAGCACCTCGTAGGGACAAAGAGGTTCAGAGGTCGATTCTTGGAGATACGGATCGAGTACGAAAATATCCTGGACAGGTCCAAGTCATTTGTCAGCCAGATGGACATAACCACCAACTTTGTAAGTGCAAACCTCCATTATTCTGGTGGTCGTGGAACGAAACACTATGTTATGACTTGAAATAGGTTTTGTTGGAAGCCAAGTCATTCAAGACTAAGCCCTCGTCGTGGTCTAACCAACCCAGTACTGGCAAGGACAAATCAACCAAGCAACTGCGCGCCTAAGCGTCGGACTGGCACTCGTCACAGTATTTTACTTGCCAGCTACCATAATTGCGGTATGTTAGGTGCTAATCGAAACTCTCTTCTATTGTTCATCAACTAAGCTACTCTGGCCTGACCTAAATAGACACTTTTCGCCATGCCGGTGTTCGACTTCAAAGCAGACTGGAGGGACATACACAACCGTCCCACTGGCGACAATCAGGATGGAGAGGGTCCCGTCGTGTCCGTCTATCTGTGGTGGTACTTGTTGGCAACCGCAATCCTGACTGTGTTCACATTGGCCTTCTACTGGAGCGCAACCCAAGGCTTCCGCGTCATCCCCGACTGGGCGACCATGCCATACCGGAACATCATTCCTCGCATTTCGGAGCTTTGGAAACGCGCAAAGCCGATGAGATCCAAGAGCAGAAACGGAGGGCAGACCTCCAAGACTGACGTGGAACAGCTGGAGCTGGGGAATGTGAATAGGGGGGACGGCATGATGAGTCGAAGGTCTCGCCTTCGGCGTGCAATGACAGGACGCTCCGGACAAGCAACATCGGGATGAGTTTATGTGATTGGGACTTTTGGATGCTACTTGGGCAATCAACCCTACCAACGTTGTTTAAGAGAGACCGGTTAAGTCTGGTGGGGCTTTAGGGGGGCTTCAGGATATTATTTCTGTTCCTATTCTTCAATGCCAATTTAGCCCAGTAAAGGATCAGCGCATCAGGGGGGTCAATCGCCATTGTCCTATTGCTCTTTAGCTACAGTCATAGGGTAAAAGTATTCGTCTGGGTCCTCGGGGATTAATGGGGTGAACCCGGACGAATACTTTAGCCCCGTAAGTGTACCTTAGTCTTCAACTGAGACTCGGGAAGAAGGAAGCGAGAGCATCTCCGCCACCGTAATCAAATCAAGGCAGTCTTTTCCCAAATAGGAGGTAATTATCCGCCGCAAACGGCGCGCAGCTTGCAAGACCCAGTCTCCCAGCGCAGGCTCTGTCTCAGACTTTCAACGGGGGCAAGACCGGAGGTCTCCACTCCGAGATTCCGCGGTCCGGCCCTCCGGCGGCGGGGGGTTCTTCTTCTTCGGCGGCGCCCGCTGGGGGCAGCAGCACGGAGGCCGACAGGTGGAACACGACGAGCAGCGCGACGACGGTCCACTGCAAGCCCTGGACGGGTACGCCGACCCGGACGCTGAAGGACGACTCCTCCCGCTGCTGCTGCTGCTGTCCGATACCAGGGTCGTGCAGCGCCGTCGCGACGTAGCTCAGCGCGCCCGTGGCCTGGTTGGTCGAGAAGGCAGACGCGACGGCCAGGCCGAAGGCGTACTGCCTTGTCACTGACAGTGCGGACCGCAGCCTCTTTCTACTCTGCGCAGTTGTACCGCCGTTGCCGTCTCTCGGGCGCGCGCACGTCTTCAGCACGACCAGGCAGACGAGACACAGGAAGAAGAGCCCGCCCGAGGCCGCCAGCAGGGGGCTGAAGATGCGCGTCTGGATCGTGTGCGCGGCGGACAGGAGCCGGGTCGCCGTGCGGGCGAAATCGTCGGTCTCGGCCTCGGCGGCGTGATGATGATGCGCCACGAACAGACGGGTCAGGTTCTCGGCGGGCTGCGAGTAGGTTTGCGCGCACTTGAGCGCGCCGCCGGCGGCGGAGCTGGGCATGCACATGCCTGCGGTTCCCGGGTCAGCGAGGCTTTGTCTTTTTTTCGAGAGTACGGGGGGGACGTTGGTCCCGGGCTCTTGACGGACCATAGTAGCCGACTTTGACGTTGACGGTGACGGTCTGGTTGGACTCCAGCTCGACGAGGAAGAGGCGCGGGATGATCGGAGATGTGGTCAGGCAGCCCACGAGGGGCAGGACTGGGGCGCTATCGTGTGAGTTGTCGCGGCACCAAGCATGGTAGGACACGTACGTACCGTAGAAGAGGGGGATGACGGCCAGAAGGACGTACAAGATGTATCGTATGTCGAACATGTCTGCTAAGCCGTTAGAACTCGTGGGTGCTGTCGCGGCAGCGAGCTTGGGTCTCACAGGGCCTGCCCTCCTTCCCGCCGCCTTTCGGTACCGCCTTGGTGTCCATCATGGAACCTTGGAAGCCGACAACATGAATGAGAGGTTGCCAAGTAGCAAGACAGCGTACTGGCAAGCGTATAGACGAGGAGTGGCAAACATGTTCTATATGTTTTCCCCCCGTGCTTCTATTACCCTCGCCCTGGAGGCTGAGTGATCGTATTTCGGGGTCTTCGCGCAGGAGACGAGTGCCCCTACATTTTGCCCCTTCTCATTCACGCCAATATGGACCAAGTGTACTAGTTCAGGGCTAGTAATAACGATGCAATGCAGTGAATGGCCTCTAGTCCTCTGGAAATGATGGCCGCACTAGGCCTGGGGAAAGCGAGACGTGGCGTGAGACACAAGCGCCGGATCGCATACCGGTACTAAAGTTAGATGAAGGCTGCCGACCAAGTACCTATCGGCAAGTCACTCAACTAGAGGTTTGTAGGATGAGTTGTACGCATTTCGCAGAATGTCCGCCCTGCTACAGCGTGTATAAGGTGGTAAACGGCCCAGGCAGACGATACGATCGGTACCAACCTTCTACCGTATCGTACCGTACCGGTCCTCCTCGGTGTCCATGCTGCGGCTAAGCGCCATTTTCACGGGCGGCGGCAGCGACAGCGAGGCGGTGAGCGCTAGACACGATACCTCTTGCTTACACGAACGCGGTTCACGCGGTGATCGGTGGAACGCGGTTGAGATGCGGGGGTTGTCGAAGCTTGAAGCTCGGGTGAAGTACGTCGAGTCTCCAGTGAGCTTCTGCTCGAACTATTCCTGGAGCTGAGAATTGTGTTCGAGGTAATGCAGAGTATGAGGTTCCAAACTGCTGAATGGCGCAACCGAAGTGGTCGAAGGGCGCTTCAGTGGCGATGGCGATGACTTCATTCTGCAGCTCGGGATTCGTCCGCTGCGGCAGCCAGTCGCGTCCTTATTGGCCTGTCGCGGCCTGCGACCGGAAGCTGCAGCATCCCTGGGATATGTTCTACATCAAGACGGCAACGATAGGGTTCTTCTACTACCCCTCTCCGTCCATAGAGCTTTGTGTCTCATCTCTGGTTTTCGTCTGTTTTCGTCAAACGCGTTACGCTGTATCTACAACCGCATATCCAAAGAACTAAGCCTGTGGCATCAAGACGGCGAGCATGATGGCCAAACTCGCAATACTATATCCGCTTGTTAGTTGTTCCCGGGGGCGCCCCCACGTTCACTTACGCGCATGGGAAGCGGACTTGACTTGCTGATGCAAACAGATAATGGTGGTGCTACTCGCTCTCGCCATGTCCGTCTCCTCCCTTCCGCTGCAACCACCAGTAGAGTAGATGGGGCCCACTGACACGTGATAGTTTCGTGCAAGTGACCTCGAGCTCCCTGTCACTCCCCATCGGGACCGGCACGACCGTGCTCGCGATCCTGCTCCCGCTCCTCGCCGCCGCCAATGTCTTCTACGCGCCCACCCTGCAGCGGGCGCTCTCGGCACAGGCGCACTCGCCCGCCCTGCGCCACCTCGCGCCCGCCGCGCTGCAGATCGTCCAGGGCGTGCTGGTGGTGGTGGTGGCGACGCTCGCGGGCGAGGGCCTCCGGCCCGGCCGGGAGCTCGACTGCCGCATGGAGGTCGGCTGACAGCGGCTGTGGCACGCGCACGACGGCCGCGCCATCGAGCGCATCCAGGACGCCCACGCCTGCTGCGGCCTCAACTCGGTGCGCGACCGCGCCTGGCCCCGCGAAGGCGGGCACTGCCCGGACCTCTACCCGGGCCGGCGCGGGTCGTGCGCCGCGCCCTGGCGCGAGACCATGCGGCGCAGCTCGGGCATCGAGTTCGCCGTGGCCTTGGTCGTTGGCGTGATGCAGGTGAGGGCCGGAATGCCTAAACTACCCCATCCCCTGTCCGTTAGGTGCTGGGCACGGTAGGACTCCTGACTGACGAGCAAAGCTGGTGCACTTGGCGCTGCTCCGGCTGCGTAATGCTGGAGGTCCAAACGCGCGCGGGTACGGAAGGATGGACCGCAGGCTCGGGGCCCACGCGGACGACCGTCTGCTCGAGGACGGCGAGGCAGGAGACGCCTCGACGGATGGTCAGGACGGGGACGAGGGCCCTGACGCCTCTCGACGCGAATACGGGACCCTGGAGAATGGATCGTCCTCCTCCCGAGTCCAGCCCTCGGGGCTTGGCGAAGAGGGAGACCATTGGCAGACGTAATATCCATCAGCCCAAGCACCTTGGCGGCTATGCTAGCCGCTAGGGGCCTGGGGCGTTACGGACCGTCTTCACCGTCCGTGCCCAATGAGGGAGAAAGATCTCTAGGTATACCTGGAGGATATGAATAATGAAGGGAGCAATTTAGGTGCGTGTTGGACGCATGACTTGCAAAGTTGGGTGTCTGGACTTGGCGGGTTGTGGGACGTGCCCGTTGCATTCGGCGAGTGGTTGCAGATGCCAGTCAGGCCTTACCTAAACGCCGAATTCTAGAATACTCGCGGAAGCCGGTACAGTGGTCCCCCCTGTAACTGGAACCCCCTTTTAGCGGATTATGTGGGGTAATAGGATAGGTTTCGAGAGCCCGATATAATTTTGGTGAGGAAATCACCCCTAACCGCCTAAGTGCAAATTGGCTCCCTTTTATCAGATCTATGCAGTTACTGGGATCAGAGATTAGTGGGGAGGGAAATTCTGGGAGGCTCTGATTCGTTAGAGCCCTATAGATTCGGCCGGTCGCATACCTCTATAGCCGCATACTCCAATAGCCGGTCGCACACTCCTAATCCAATGGCCGGTCGCATACTCCTAATCCAATGGCTAATAGCCGCATACTCCCAATGGTAATAGCCCAATAGCAATGGCCGCATACTCCTAATGGCCGGTAGGTCCTAATGGCAGGTAGGTCCCAATGGCCAATTATAACCGTAGCAGTGAAGTTTTCCATATTATCGCGAGAAAGGGTTAAAATATCGTCGAGTGATTTTATATTTAGTGGTGGACGCAGCAAAATTTAAGTACAGAGACTATATGGGGCTAACATCTTCAGAAGTCACGTGCGGACCCCTAGGACGATAGAATCCTCAACTTGGATAAAAAAGGCCGGTCTACTATAGATCCAATTACAGGGGGGACCACTGTAGTCGGCCGTTGAGCTCCGCGCACTACTCCGTACCCCGGACGGTAATCATGCCCACATGCCGAATTCAGACAACGTTAAGCATCTGATTCGTTGCTCGCAAAGAGATGTCACTTGTTAGCGGCTCCGGCTGTCTTCGATCTGCGATGGCATAATCCAAAGACTACCTGCTTTTCCGTATATATTATTGTTTCCCAAGGTTCGCCATGAAACAATGTGTCAACGCCCATCCACAACTGTCACGGCTGTCCATCATCCCAGGAACCCCTCGCACAACACACTTTCATCCGAACTTGAGGACTCGTCATCGCAAAGGCTGCCAACTTGTTTTTCGCACTCAACCCCCTCCCCCAGCCCCTGAGGGCAGAAATTCGACTTAATCATCGAGCCTCGAGGTTCGAGGCTCGAACTGGCTGACATCGTGTCAACTTCTATGCCACGTGTCCATAATGGCCCCCATAGAACAAAACTGAGACGCAGGGACTGGGCCCATCGACCATCGACGTTCCTCTCTTTCAAAATCTCATTATTCTGCCATCTCGGTGAACAGCTTCCGCCGCCGCTCGCTGGATAAGCTTCGGGGGGTTGGGGACGCCGCCAAGTGGTGAGTTATTCAATAGGGCGGTGCTCGCTGCCAATTCTAGGTGCGCCGCTGGCTTGGTACTCCGGGTGATCGATCTAGCACCGCCGTGTTGGTGACCGCTCTATGAATGTGGGATATATACGGCATTAGGTTCGAATCCTAATAGCGCTAGTTTCTGGTACTGCCGTCCTTCTCGCCGACCCCCGACGCTCCCAAGGTGGAGCGTGAGCCCTAACTTCCAGGATGATCCCAACTATGGGATGTCTCGCGTTGTATAAAGCCTCCCAAGTCGGATCCAGGGACTTACTCACTTCCTGCACGAACCCTTTGAATACCACCTGGTCATCTACCGACGCTCGTTACTGTAGTTGAACATCCTAAATACACGCCATATCGACTCCAGACGCCAATCCTTCACTATCGCTTTTTTCGCCATGCAGTTCTTCCAGCTCGCCGCCATTGTGCTCGCGTTTGCGCTCGGCCCGGCCGCCGCGATTCCAACGTACGAGGAGGCATGGTGCAAGTCCGGCACGTACAAGTGCGGACTGTAAGTTCTCTTCTTTCCGTTTTCTACGCTCACCTCCAGAGTATTCCCTTGCCCAAAAGATTTCGAGATCGACAGCTACGGAGACGAGATAGAAGTTATCGTCGTCGTCATCGAGAGTGCGCTGCTCGCGAAGGAGGAAAGTCTTTACTGACGATCAAATGTCGCGGCACAGGACGAGCAACGGCACGTCCTACGTGTCGGTCTGCAGCGCGGAACAACGCTGGCTCCTCGATGCCGTCTGCCCCGTGAGCGAGACGTGCCACAAGGACGCGGCCGGTGGTTGCACCTGCTCTTAGACGGTGACGCCGAAGTAGTATGTTGTTTGAACGGGATTATGTGACAATCTGTCAAACCTTTGGGTGGAAAACATTACGACACATTAACGGAGAGGCTCTCGAGAATGAAGTGCTGGTCGTTGGATGCAATCGACGCACATGTTAGAATGCACTGGTAATTTATTAATAATGATAGAACATTTGGCACGGTACTGTACGGATTGGACATTCTCAGCAACCATTCCCTCTTTTGGAGCTTAAGGTGACTCTTTGATTTGGCATGGTGTTGGTGAGCTTCTGTCAAGTCAATCAATCACCCCATCTGGTGGCAGCTCGAACACAAACGTTAGCAAATGCCAGTAATAGAAGCTACGGAAGAAATCCATTATCACACATCCTGCTTGTTGTGGACTGCTCTTCGTTGGCAATGTCCAAGCTACTATATCAGAGTAATTACTGTAGTTGACGCTTGTACGTGGCAGAATGCCGGACTATATTGGCTGCCGACAAGACAAGACGCGACTAGAGAGCCTAACTGAGGCGAATCTAACAGTCACGTTCGCGGCCACTTGCGCTCATGGGGTATTCGTCGATTATAAAAGATTTCCTCCCACGCAAACCACCCGAAAGCACGTCGGGCAAGCTTACAAGATAATGATGAATGTATCCAGGTGCCATCGCCCGGGACATGAGTTTACCTCTCCATATATCCATAACAACTAAGCATATCAGGTCATCGATTGATTAAGTCAACCAAAATCGCATAACGTGAATCCATCGACTTTCCAGCGCCTACGAGGGTAGTGGGTCTCTCGACGTCGTGTTGGAAAATGTTGCTACTCACGTGGTCAGAAAAGCTGGAGGGTTACTTGACTTTGGTCTCCCTTCTTTGGAGAGTTTGAAGCCCCTCTGGATAGTGTACACAGTTTGCAAACTGCTCACCCAGAGTCTTCGCTGTCCCTGAGGTAGTTGCTTGGTTAGCGTAAACCTTTCTTGCCATCGAACTACTAAAGTTTACTAGTAGAGGCCAGAAGTACGGGACTATTGACATTGATGGTCAGAACACGGATACTTGCGAGAGAGACTGGAGGTCAAGAGCAAGCATAGTTACGAGTCATGACTAAATACATAGTTGAGGTGCACTTTCATCTCATATTATACCCCAATTGGCCCAATGGTCTCTGTCGTTATGTGTCTCGGTAACTATTCTGCAACTCATCCCGATTTGCTTACCAGCAGCGTGGCGACTCAAAGTTACATTTTATGGTTCCTGGTGTTACTTGCCCTTGTCTGAGTTTCCGTGGCTTTTTGCGTCATGGCTTACGGCCAGAAGGTGCAACAGAGTAAATAGACTTTTTTGCTAAAGAATTCTTCTCAAACCTGTCCATGGGTAACTACCTGATCAGACAAGTGTGCATCTATGAACTTGATACGGCCAGCCACTTAATTCCCAACAAAGCCCGGAACCGTCGACCGTGCTATCACGTCCACTGAGACCTCCTCCTTTCCCTCGTTCTGACCAGCCACTCCGTTAGGTTGACGCTGCGAGCGGATTTGCGCAGGAATCGACGGACCAGGGCCCCCACATAAACAGCGACGCATCCAATCACGCAGTGTTCAACCTTCGTAAGTTGTTGGACAGGGAACCTTTCTCGTAGCCGCAGAGATCTTTCTCTTTCTCCGGGTTGGTGGTGGCTTGCTGATGTTCTTCTTCAGCCCTATGATCAGCCCTGTGGGGCCTGGCGTCTTGACATGCGTTGAGGCTCTCGCCATCCCCCGTTGAGAGTCAATCCGGGGTGGCGCCAACGGCCTCGTCAGGCTGAATAGGGCTGGGAAACGACAGGGCCACTTCGACTATCCACACACTAGCGTGGTATGCTGGGAGCAAGTTGCTGGTCGACCCAGCAACGAGTTTCGCAGTGACAGCGGTCGATTTGCCGTACACCAAACCTGGATACGGACAGAATAGCCTGGCATGGGACTCGAAACCGCGGTAGCTATCAGGGGCCGTTTGGCGTCTATGCCACAGTGCTCCTCGATGGCGATCAGCTGCGAGACGAGAAACTTACCCAAACTTGCACAGTGGACGCCGGAGAGGTCCCTCCATAAAGTTCGGGTTGAGGTGGTTTCAAGCCTCAGAAATTCCTCAGTGCCATGCATCCGTTCCGTGGCCCGAGCATTGAGTACCGGAGATGAGATACGGAAGAGCGCCACAGCCACCGGAAGAAAGACGCAGTTGTCCATCTTACTGTGTACACGAGGATACCTCTTGGTGTACATCGAGGGACAGTACTGGCCGGTCTTTCTGCTGCCCCGATGCCTTGAGATAGCCCGCAACTCACCGGTATAGTGTGGCTTGGATACCTCTCAGTCCGGAGGAACAAGTACCCTTTCCCAACCCTCGTGGCCCTGGTACCAAGAAAGCAACACGACCCAGCTCCCAGCAATATCTGCTCAAGTGTGGCTTTTCAAACCATTCGGGCCAGCCATGGTCGATAACTTCTTGCCCGTAACGCCTCTTGAGCAGCGCCTCTTGAGAAACTCTACCAGGCCCGGAAGCAGGATCTTCTTTTTCTATATAGAGGTCGGGCCCCCAGGTCAGTCTCCATTCACTGCTCTCCACCTATCCAAGCATACACAGTCCTAAGCAACCTGAGCTTGTAAGAAATACTTTCGTTGATTCTTGGATCTTGAAAGCTCTGCATCATACAAGCGGTCGATCAGCACACGTTCTTTGCATCAACATCAAGGACCAGCTTACCGGTTTCCCAAACCCAGCACCGCTGTTCATTACACTCGTTGTAGGCTCAACAGCCCACTCCACTCGTCACCCACCCATTCGTCTACATCACCCACCACAAACATGAACGGATATCCGAGCAACGGCAACCCTGCTGGGTTCCCTACTGGGTTCCCTACTGGGTTCCCTACTGGGTTCCCTACTTGGTTCGGTCCCATGTCACCCATCCTCGATCCCAGGCTTGAGAAATCCAAGTCAATGGCCAACCACAACTCCGGAAACGTCATGGGAGGACCTTACGGGATGCAGCAGCCTGGTCATACTAGCGGCCAGCAGAACATGAGTATTCCGGCCTCCAACTACCAACGAGCACAAGCAGGCATCGCCCAGCAGCAATTGGCCCAGTCGCCTTACTACCAAGTCACCCCTCCATACGATGCCATGAAACAGCAATGGTATCCCGCGGACAACTTCACAGGTGCCCAGATGGGCCACGGCCAGCAGCAGCAGAACTACCTCCCCGTCAACTGCACCGGAGCCCAACCAGGCTTCAGTCAGCAGTTGAACCATGGTCCGGCCCACGCAATGCCTGGGTACACGGCTTCACAGGCCGCTTCGTTCCCCTCGTTTCCCGCACCCCGGTCGAGGCCCAGCAACAAGAAATTTGCTGGCATTTGCTCGTCTGGCCTGAACCTGCCCACCATCGACCAGATGTCATGGGAAAACCCCAACTTTGACCCGTCGACTCTTGGACACCAGCAAGCCTTCCAACAGACACCCCAGACGGGCACCTTTTCCCCTGTGTCCCCGGGCACCTTCTTCCCTCAGCACCCAATGGTTGTGAGGAACGGTCGCTCCGCGAAGCAGGCGTTGCCCAAGGCACCGGCGATCGACGATTTCCCCCCGGTGATGACCCGCAGTCGGCCCTCTACACAGCCGCTCCCTGACGCCGACTTCCCCCCGGTGATGACCCGCAGTCGGCCCTCTTCACAGCCGGTTCCTGCCGCCGATAGCACCATGGTTCCGACCACCGACGGCCCAGCAGCCGAAAACCTCATGGACCTGACGACGCCCGAAGCACCGCAGCCCGAAGCACCGCAGGCTGGCCTCACACTCCCGTCAGCACCGCAGCCTGACCTCACACTCCCGCCAGCAAACCAGCCTGGCCTCACACTCCCATCGGCACCCCCGGTGGGCCTTACGATGCCACAGCCCCCACAGGAAGAACCGGCGCTGCGCTCGATGGATGAGCTCCTCGACTGGAGCCCTTACCCCGAGGCACAACTTCAGCAGCAGCAGCCGCAGCCGCCGCAACAGCAGACGTCGCCGGCTCCCCAGCCGACGGCCGGCCGCAAGCGCAAGGCCCGCAAGGGAGACTCGGACTCGAACTCGGACGGCGGCAGCAAGAGCCGCAAGGTGGCCAAGTACGCGTGCGACAAGTGCCAGGCGTCCAAGGTCAAGTGCAGCGGCGAGCCGACGGGCTGCGCCAACTGCGTGCGCTCCGGCAAGCCGTGCGCCTACACCAAGCGCGACGGGCGGCGCAACGACACGAGCGAGCAGCAGCGCTTCGACGCCCTCGTCCGCTTCCAGGGCCTCATCTGCGAGCACCTGGCCATCATCGAGCTGGTCGGCAGCGGCGACGACAAGGTCACCAAGGCCGTCCTCCGCGGCCTCAGCGCGGGAGAGATCTTCCGCTGCATCGTCGACCCCCACAGGGTCCAGATCGACACCCTGAACCCCAAAATGCCGCGCGTCCTCGCCACCTACGAGCGCGCCTTCGAGAAGCTGTCGGAGCGCCGCCAGGCCCTTCGCGACGTCGACCGCGTCGGCACCCTGTGCTTGGCCTACTACCACCACATGTGCTTCGAGCTGGCCGGCATGGAGGACGCGGACGAGCGCGCCGCCCGGGCCCAGAAGCTGGTCAGCGAGGCGCGCTGGCCGCAGCACGGGGACCTGGAGAGCTGGATCAAGGGCGACGACACCAGCAAACACGTACGCCAGCTCCTCCGGTCGTACGACGGCAAGCTGGAGAGGTATTCCGCCAAGGCGCTTGCACACCTGGAGGAGATGAACGCCCAAGCTGCCGCTCCAATGGCGGCGGCACCGGCACCTCAGGTCTACGTCGACCTCACGACTCTCCCGGATGCGGCCCTGCCAGCTGCGGCGCCCCAGCCAGCGGCACCGGCACCGGCACCTCAGGAGCTCATCGACCCCCAGCTCACGGCTTCCCCACCTGGCATGTCCGACGAAGAGATGGAGGCGATTCTGGGGGCCCTGCCAGCTGCGGCTCCCCAGCCAGCGGGACCGGCACCTCAGGAGAACATCGACCCCCAGCTCACGGCTTCCCCGCCTAGCATGTCCGACGACGAGATGGAGGCGATTCCGGGCGCCTGGGACGTCGCCTTAAACCCGCTTGATGAAGTGTCCACCAACGACGTGGAGCAAAACCCGAGCGCGACAGGCGTCCCCGGAGAAGGAGTCAAAGTGACGCCAAGGCAGGATTCGAAGGACTCGGGCGTCTGGTCGGCGGAGGCTTCGTCCGAGGAGTCGCTACAGACGTCGCCCCAGACGTCGCCCCAGGCGGAGCAGCCTTTTGAGCTCAGAGATGCGGAACTCGAGGACGACCTCCTGTCCCTATTCGGCCCCGACCCCGACTCCGAATGAGCGGTGGTCACGAGCATCTGAGCCGTGGAGGCCCGAGTCGATCGAAAGGATCGATGGATGGAAATAAAAATGGAAATGGGAACGGAAATGGAAAGGAAGATACCCGCCACTCAGGAGCATATTGGCACAGTCGGTGGACAATTGTGCCTTCCTCCACCTGTATATACAGTGGCAACGGAGGAGTTTGGAGTTTTGGAGTCTTGGGGTTCAAATTGGAAAGCAGGAAAGACGGACCTGCAGAGAGTTGATATCGTTCTCGTTTAGGATAACGAGAGAGGTAGTGGCGTACGGCCACCCAGCGATGGCTCACGGCGACTTTCCGGATCCTGGTTGACTGCCATATCGCCGGGTGAAGGGAGGTTGCTGGAGGCCATGGGAAAGAAGGAAATGAAGAAGTATTTGAACCTCATTCGTGATCCGCCATCATAAACCTGCCTCATGTGAGCCTCGTATTACGATACGTAGACCGTAAGCTTCAAGCATGAGCAATGAGGCAGTTGCTCGTGCACCTCTCCGGGCACCTCCCGACAGGTAATATGTCTTGCTTCATGACTTGTGGGAAGCACTTGCTTCAGTTTGCTGATTCGAATCACAGCAGCAAGAGCTCGTCACCTGTACCACCCAAGCAATCTGTAAAATACCAAGAACATCCTAGACATTGGCTTCTGAGTTTGAGTGAGACTTGTAAGGTGCACCACAACTCGCAGTTCTGGAGTAGATGTCGGACATATCATGAAAGAAAAGCTTCGTGTCGCATAACTTGGCTGACATACATTTCAACGATGATTAGCCCGTGTAATGCGAGCAGAGATTTTAGGAAGACAGGGGTTTTCTGAGCGACATAGACCGTACAGCTGTCGCAAGAACTCAAGACCTTGGGTTGGAGTGTATCTATGAGCCCGTCGTGGCCGGGTCAGTTAATTCTGTAATATACGCAAGGCGCACAATGGGCATGGGCAGACCACCACTCTGCTCCTACCTGTCAGAAGCGGGAACACAAACGGGTCTACATACCTAAATTGTAGACCAGCACGGGGTCATATATGCCGTCAGTAAAGTAAGATTTCACCCTCTACATCCTCAGTGCTTTGCAGCCTCCTTCTTCCGCCTCTCCGCCTCCACCATAGCGTCAAACCGCTTGAATGACGGATAGCCCTCGAAGAATGTACTCGCAACCCACTGTCAGAGACCCGCAAGTCAGTAAATACTTCGAGGTTTGTTTCAGGACCGAAAGGAACTCGGTCTAGGAAGCGCCCCGGAAACATCAACTTCTGGGGCAAAACGCGAGAAGGATCAGAGCACGACAGGCCGGCATCGCACACACGTACCAGCCACCAGACCCCGTCATCCATAACGGCGCCGTGCCTCGCCAGCCGGGTGCGAGCGAACAGCACCGCCTCGGCGACGTGGATCGCGAGCACGGGGACGAACATGGCCTTTACGAGCCAGCGGAAGCCTTGCGCACCACCCAACGGTCTCCAGACGGCATCGAGCCAGCCACCATTACCATCGCCATCGCCCCCGAACCCGCCCCCGGACCCGGTCCCGAGCCCGAAGCCGAAGACGGCGGCCGCGCACACGAAGTAGAAGGCGACGCCGGCAAAGGAGACGGCGCCGCCGCCGCGCCGCTGCGGCGGCGTCCAGGCGCGCACCTGCACGTCGCCGATGCCGAGCGCCCGCTGCGCGCGCTGCGCCATGTCGACGAGGCGGGCGCGCGCGTCGGCCGCCGACGCCATGGGCGGCGACACGGCCACCGTGTGCGTCGTGCCGCTGCCGCACCTGATCGTCAGCGAGTCGAGCGTCAGGTCCACGAGCTGGGCGCGCGCGGCGGCGCGGGCGGACAGCCCGTCTGTTTGTTTCGTAGAGGTCAGCATACATGATACGGTAGAGGTCCTTTTCGTTCCATCTTGGATAGGAGGAGGTGTAGGAGGAGGAAGAGGACGGAATGAAAATTCCACGATATGGGTCAGGCTGGGCTGGGCTGGCACGCGAGAGCTCACCCAAGATACGGCTCGTGCGCGATGGACAGAGGGGGATGATGGGGGGATCTCTGGGTTACGTACTAAAGGCGCGCAGGTACTGCGACAGCTCGGCGGCATGATCTTTGTTCATGTGCGCCATGAGACGGGCCTTCTGTGCCTCGTCAAGCGCCATCGTTCACGTCCGGTCGGTGGGTTGGGGGAAGCACCGAGGTCAGGGGTCGGTCACGAAGACTGGCGAGCTTAGAGTCTCTTCTTACCCTCTTTGCCTAAGGAATGACAGGCGTATGGGGATGAGAGGAACGCAGTCACTGTCAGGCTATGAGTGCCATATACCGTACAGAGATCAAGAAGTGGTGCTGCCAATGCGTTGTAGTCACGCATTCGAAGAGATGTGGTGGAACTGGCCGAGCGCCAGCCGAGGTCGAAGAGCTTCGGACAGAATTTGGGACAGTCACGATATGTATGACGTTAACCAGTCTATTCCCATCATGACATGCAATAAACCAGAAACTGGACCCTCCTCAGTCAGGGACGACTTGCCTGGTCTTCAGACTTCAACCATTCAACTTCACACAACACTTCATACTTCTAAAGGCTCGAGTCCCTCGTTGCCCTTCAGAGGCCGACTGGCGACCCCGATTACCTAGTATATATACAGCTCTTTGATTTTGCTTCTTGCCCCATACATCCGCGCAGCCATCCGACCAGCAAAAGCCCCGGCGATACCCTTAACCCCCACTCAGCCCATGAGCTTGAGAGTAGTCTCCTCTAACGCCGCCGACTGACCTCCCGACAGCTGCCGGGGGGAGGCACGGCGCTCGGGTCCGGCCCACGACCCTCCCCCGGCACCCCCGCCGACGTCGTCGTCCTAGCGGCCGGGGGCGCCGCGGATGTTGGCGACGGCGTCGGACGAGATGGTCGTGAGCACCCTGATGCCGGGCCTCTCGGAGAAGGGGGCAGAGCCGGGGTGGCTCGCGGTCCGCCCGGACCGCGCCGCCGGCCGCAGCGGCCGCGGGGGCGGCGGCTCGGCGACGATCTGGGTGAGCGTGACCGCGCGCGGCTGGGGCGGCGCGCCGAGCATATGCCCGCGTGCCGCCGCGTCGCCGCCGCCGACGGCCCCGAGCGTCCACGTGTGGAAGGCGCTCCAGGAGAGCCGCGGGTTGGACGACTTTTGTTGCTGTTGGTGGTGGTGGTGGTCGTGGTAGTGGTGATTTAGAAAGCGGCGCACGTAGGCGGGGGGACCCGCCGGCGACTCGGCCGACCGCTCCGACAGGCCCGGCGACGGCTGCGACCGCGACCACTTGAGGCGCGCGACGCTCGCGGCGAGGTCGGGCGTGGTGGTGGAGGCGCGCCGCCCCTGCAGCCCCAGCTGCTGCTGCTGCTGGTCCTGGCGCGCGCTACCGCCCCGAGCCCGTGCCAGGAGCTGGCGGATGGCGGGCAGCGAGGCGACGACGATGGAGACGTTGACCTCGAGGGCGGTCCAGACCATCAGGTCGGTGTAGTCCCAGGTCGGGTTGGCGGAGCGCGCGAAGCTGAGCAGGTAGCGCAGGCGCGCGCAGCTGGTGATGAGCACGAAGACGCCGAGGCTGAACATGAGGATGATGCTGGCGCGCTTGCGCCACGTCGTGTTGAGCCGCACCAGCAGCGGCAGCGGCAGCGTCAGGATCGCGATCTCCTGCGCGATGGCGAAGCCGGCCGCCGCGTACGACAGCGCGTTCACGTCCAGGCAGCGGTGCCGCGTCGTCGCGGCGGCCCCCTCCCCCCGCCACGCCTCCCAGTTGTACCCGATCGGCGAACACTGGAAGATCGAGAGGAAGATCATGATGAGCGTCGACAGGCTGACGAACGCCAGCGTCGCCCACGACGCCAGGCGGAACCAGCGGTTCGGGAAGATGCGCAGATAGAGGCACAGGATCGCGGCCTTGGTCAGCGACAATAGTAATAGGTAGAAGGCCTCCTCCACGTAGAAGAGCTGGCGCCGTGTCAGTCAGGCTAGTGCTCGAGGGACCTTGATGTGTGCATATTACCTTCAGACAATATGCAATGGTATCAGGAGGAACTGTCCATATGTCTACGCCGAACGCTGTCAGGGAGGCTGCTTGTGGTGAGCTGATGTTCTTCAGAAGGGGACACTTTGGCATGACATACTATATTTCCCTATGACGGTGAAGACGATAAATAAAACCTAGGTGCATTTAGCCGCCGCACTTGTCGCAGGTTCAGGGGCTGGAAAGACGCACAAAGACCGCCATCATCATGTAGTCTTCCGCTTCGAAGCTGCGCGTCACGAGATATCTTCCGTAGATACGGAAGCAGAGGCATAGGAAGGTGAGGCCCTCGACCGCCGTGATGCCCCAGAAATCGATCCTGCGTGATCGCCTCTTCAGCCCGCACGCATCATCCGTCACTCGGCCGACCGCTGAGTTGAATCGGCAATTGTCAGCCACATCGAGTCCACCTTGGCCCGCGATCAATGACCCACGTACTCATGGCCTCGGGCTTTGAGCAGCTCGTGGCCGCGCAGCGGACGGCGTCATGTTGCAGGTCCGGGCTGGCGCACACGCAGGTCGCGTTGGCTAAGTTTCGGCAACTCGATGCGGCGACCACGTCGGTGACGCAGCTCAACTGTGACAGTCACTCCTCAGCACGACGATGTAGGTAGGCCAGAACAGCGGTCAGGAAGAACGACGGCGACCCCCTCACCCCCGGGGACCAGTCCAACGTACACTGCATTCCGACAGCTCCTTCTTCAGATACTGGGCGAGAGTATCTGCCCGGCACATTCCACCACCTAGGCCCAGGATCAGCAGGAGCAGCAGCGGCAGCGGAGTCAGCACGAGCTTCGTCCGCATCTTGGGAGCGCCGCGCGAGCGAGTACTGGTATCCGACGACTGGCCGCGGAGAGCAGCATTCGACAACAACAGCAACAACGACAACAGCAACGACGTTCGGGACCGCAAGGGACAAGCGGCGAGACCTGACTTAAGGGTCTCCCGGCAATCGTCAATGCGGGCCCTACGGCGTGCTAGCAGATGCCCGTGGACGCCACTTGGTACCCATCGCATAGCTGTATGGACAATGTGGCATAGCTTTGAGTTCTCTGGGGTCGGCTCGCTCGAGGCTCGAGGTCTCGAGAGCTCGACGTTCGTTGACCGTCGATCACAATGGCAAAAGCGGTTCTGCGGCCATGCCGACACCTACCTACCTAGCCAATCCGATAGAGCTTGGTGCGCCGTGAGTAGAGACTTGGAAAGGGTTGCTGTGGTTTGCTGCTTCAGACGTGGGTTCGAAACGGCTACCGGTATTGGCTGTGGTTTGTGCTTCATCCATACCTAGGAATGCTCACCATCATCTACTTTCCTCATGCCAGGCCCGCCGATACCGACAGGCCGGATCTTGCGCTACTAGGTAGCCGGATGGCAGCGGTAAGATGACAGGTAGTGAGGTACCGGTAGGCAAGCCACGGAAGCTTCAAGACTACGACCGAGCCGCGGGACGGACCGAGAGAAACCTCGTCCGCCTATTGCCTACTGGTATGGTACTACCGGTACACGCCGACAGTCGCACTGGCATGTGAACACGCAGGCAGCCTCGCCTCGTCTCGTCCATATTGAGCCCGAAGGGCAGCTTTGGGGCAAAAATGAAAATCGCACATGCGTCTGCGTCCTGGTGCAGCAGAGGATGCAGGTGCTTGGGTTATCAGATACGGACGGAAGTCGGTGCCGCCCCGATCATAGGCCCCAAAAAGCGAGGCCCACTCGGTGTCCGGTACGGAGTACGGCTTCCCGAATCCCAGCCCGGCCACCTTTGCGCCGCTCATTTACGACATCGAAAGCAAATGAGTAGAAATCATCGTGCCACGCATGTATTGAGGGTGTAAGCTTCTGGCCGCGAGGCAGAGAAATGGTTTTCTGTAGGCAATCCTTCGCATGTATGTTTCCAGGGCAAAAATTGGCTGTCTTACAGGGGGTCGAGGGTTGGTTATACATCTCCGATAGCCGCGCCGACCCATCCGTGCCTCCCATATCAGCCGGCCGGCCGACGGCTCTCGGGCGCATGCGGGTTTCATGGAACCTGGGCGTCCGTGTCTACACCGTCCTCATAGCAGGCCTGCGTCGTGCGCATCGGCTTGGCTGCCACGTTGTTATCTCGTTCGTATTGACCCAGTGGCCAGAGCGGTCAGTCCCTCGCGTGACCGCCCCCCGGCCAGAAATCCGTCAGGCACCGAAGCAATCATTCTGGCTTCAAGCGTTTTGGTCATATCAGCGGGAACATGTGCCCAATTAGTATGTGATTTGATTTATATGGACTGGACTATGTAGGTAAGTTTCTAAAGCAAATACGGAGTAAACGAGTTGGTATCATCTAGGTATCACCACTGACGCTTCCACCCTTTTCATTCTTGAGAGTCCGGAGATAAGGAGAGGGGATGAGATTTCGAGGAGGCTCATCTTGCCATCCTCAGGACTCGAGCTTCTAATCAGAAAAACCCAATTCTAAACCTTTCAGTATGCGTGTGAACTCGAGGCCATTCTCTAGTAGTCGTTTCGGTCTGTCTGTCTGCCTGTCTCAAGTCCTCTCGGGCTTCTCGAGCTTCTCGCCGTCGCTGCTGTCGGAGCTATGGTGGCCACTGGCGTTGACGGGCGTGCCGGCATTCCGCTCGGGGTCCTTCGCCTCGGCGGTATCCTTGGTGTCGAGGTCCTTGGCGCCGCTGTCGTGGCCCGCGGGCTTGCGGGCCCAGAACTTGAAGTTGTGGCGGGGGCCCATGAGGTGCTTGAAGGCGAGGCTGGGGTGGAAGATGTTGAGGGCCAGCACGGCGGCCGAGATCAGGGTGCCCTCGAAGCCGTAGAACAGGTTCTGGCGCGCCATGATCGGGCCGGTCCAGCCGTCGCTCAGCTCGGCCACGCGGAAGACGCAGCGCCAGAAGATGCAAATGGTCGAGAGCGCGAGCGCGAAGAGGAAGCCCTTGAACTGCCGCGACTCCCGGATCGCCACGAGCTCGGGGTCCTGCGTCAGCGCCGCGGCGCCGAGAGTCTTCTGCCGCTTCCTCACGTGCAAGGCGAAGTCGGCGCACAGGATCATGAAGATGAGCAGCGTGAAGACCTGGAAGGTCAGCCCCGCAATCATGATGTTGTCGCCGGTCGTGGTCGATTCATCGCGGTGCGAGGCCAGCGAGGCGAGGGCGCCGCCGACGGCCTGGAGAATGAGCGACACCACGTCACATGGGATGAACTGCGAGATATAAGCATGGGTTCCTGCCTTTTCACCCGTTGCAGGGTGAGGCTGTACTCACGATACGGGTGTAGTAGTTGTATGGTATGCGGGAGTTCTCCGGGCCGTACGTGGCCACGATCTTCTGGAGGCTGAGGTAAATGCCGGCAGCGAGGAAAGCCGGGGCGATGGTGAGGCAGCAGATCTGTATCAGGAACCCGTTCTCGCCCCACTGGTCCTTCCAGCTCATGATCCGCCCGGCGTAGCCTATGATCTCGGACAGCTCGCCGAGGACCATGGCGGTTGTGAAGCTGGCTCCGCGCCGCGTGAGGAGAAAGGTGCCGAGGAAGGCGATGAGCGACGTCCCGAACCATGCCAGGAAGAAGGCATTGGGGGCGAGCTCGATCCGGTATTGGTAATACGAGTGATCGTATGGACAAATGGAAGCATTGCAACCTGCGAAGCTCGGCATCTTGGTGGGCTGGCCGGCTGTGCGGCGAGGCTAGAGAGACGGTCTTGATGTGAGGGAAGAGAGTCTTGCCCGTGGGCTTCTTGGACGGGTTTTGTTACTGGCAGTGGACCGGCAGTGGAACGAGACAAAACGTGGGAGACAGTCGAGGGTGGGCTAGCCAAACCACAGAGGAGGATATATCTGGAGATGATAAGAGGGCGAGGTGGAAACGGCCCAGAGTAGAAGGAGGTATGTGAGACCCAATGACGGGGGTAGGAGCGGTAGTGGGTTTATAAGAGGCAGGCTCGCAGGATCATGAGAAACAAAAACATTCACCGCGGACAGAGGTGAGGAGAGACACGAGAGCAGAGTCTTATATTAGGACCACGCTCAACACCGGGAGGCGGCGTCAGACAAAGGGGCATGGGTACTGTAGCATCACAGAGCACAGCCGACAGCTGATCAATGGAGAGAGAGACGAAGTCTGGATACTCCGAAGGCCGTGTGATGATGCCAAGTTCGTGCCGCTGGCACTTGGCAGCCTCGGACGGGGGGCGAGCCGTCAAATAGCGGTAGCGACAGGGTCGCGACGTACTAAGACGAGGCGCCGACGTCCGCGGGGAGCGAGTGAGCGAGCCGAAGAGCAACCCGCGGAACCGCGTGGATTTTGTCGCAGAGGAGCGTCACAAGGCATCTTGGGGCAGTGTTGGAAAAGTTCTGGAGGCTGCGGCATGACAAGCAACGGACCGCCTTATTATTACGGGGCTGCTCAGATACGAAAGCGAGATACGGGATGTTATCTGATTCGCGAGCTGAGTACAGTGGGAAAGGATTTGAAAACACGCCTGCGACCACTACAGTCACCGCGTCAAAGCTGTCTTTATTTCTTTCCATCCCCTGTACAGTATACCTGCGCTCAGCGTCAAAGAGGCGCGGCAAATTATGGGGACGGCACTATTGAGAGCGTCCAGCCGCACGGGAGGCTCTTCCGTAGATAGTGCCCGAGATCCTGGCCGGCCTATCAGCGATGCCTGTGGACGCCGAGCTTGCGTTTGCTTTCCACGTTGCGCCGTAGGGAAAAATGAACAACATGTCTTGGCCCTTTGGATATGTCCTGTCATTGGCACAGAAGGGCGGTAACTTCGAAGGCAATGTCTTTCAGAGCACCACGGCGCGAGCAGCTTCCCTCCACAATCAGGTACTTTTACAATAACACAAGACCTACACCGTAGATTACTGTAGAGCCGCCGACGATCCCCCGCGGAGGGTCCTGGGCAGTCCTGGGCGGCGGCACCAGAGTCGATCCTATTAAGCCAACCGGGCTGTGTGGCAACTTGGCGGTCGAGCTGGTTACGCGTAGGACTCTTGGGTGCATGAAGGTCTGCGGGACTCCTGTCGCGGATTGAGGCCTTTCCGGAAGGTAGCAAGCGCCGCATGCCGGCCAGGCCCATCGGCGGAAATGAGCGACCACTCCGAAAAGGCCGGCCCTAAACCCCGTGCCGGGTCCCGGCCGTGCACACGCCCCTCCGCCATGACAGATTTCCCAACTTCAAAACCACACACATCACCACCGCAGCATGACCTCCCCAAGCCACCTTGTACGCGTCTTGAAAAGACCGAGATGGGCGAGAAACACCAAGACCTTGTGATTCGACTCTGGGCTTTTGTATTTGGAATGCATGTACGAATCGCTTCCCACACTTCGGAGCTAAGGAGTTCCAGATAAACTCCGGCGAATGCCGACTGCCGACCCCATTCGCCGTCGTGGCAGCTAACAAAGGGTGCCCTCGTCTTATGCCCGGTTCACCTGATGTTTACACCTGTACAGCCCCCCTCGAGGAAAGGGTCCCGATTACGGAGAACAGAACCACAGATACTCATCCTGACTGAAGCCGTCAGGACTGGAAGTAGGTCGGGAAAGCCCACTTCTAGTCCGTGCGATTGATGAAGCAATGGATCATTGACTCAGCAAGACTTAAGGTACTTGGACCAAGCAGCGCATCCCACTGAAACTTAGGTACCTCTCATCTAACCCGCTTCTCAGAGGGGCTTCCCTAACCAATGTCCAGCCCAAGGGCGATGTGAGCCAGACGAGTATCAGGTTTGCTACTCACTTGTCGTGCCAGCGTACCTCGTCGATATACGGACTCTGGCGGTCGTTGTTGTAAGGATTAGCTTCGATCTAGGCCCTTCTTCTAGATTTTCGAATGCGGTCTCCTACAGAACCTTAATTCCACTAGTCCAGAATTAGGTAAGTACTGGCAGGGTCAACTATGACGCACACGCCGTGGCAACCGCATTATCTTATCTGCATCACCATTTTCGTACTTCTGTCCCACAGCAAAGGAACAAATCTGTGAAGTGCAAAACATACTACTTCTTACCTGTCTGCTTCTTTACTGCCGTACCGGTTCTACTGTGTTTCGGAAGCTCTATTACACCGCCCCGGCGCAGCAACCATCACCATGTCGAGCCGTCAGCTGCGCAGGTTACAAAAGCAGCGAGAGCTGGAAGAACTCCAAGCCAAGAACCCCGCCACCCACTCCTCCGAAGAAAGCGAAGACGAGTCACCCGCTCTGCAAAAGCCAAAGGCCAGCCTTTTCTCTGGCTTTGCTGCCCTTGGGGGTCAGGACGAGCAGGAAGACGAGAGCGATGAAAGGGAAGACAAGTCAGAGATTGATGAACCTGCTGCGGCCCCCGCCGCTGTCTCGCCCATTCCAGAAACTCGCAAGAACACACCCAAGAAGAACAAGAAGAAGAAGAAGAAGTCCAAGAAGCAGGATGCCAGTGAATCAAAGCCCGATACTGCCCCTCAAGAGGGTTCCGACGAGATCGATCGGGCCATCCTCGAGCTCACCTTGTCGGAGAAGACCGCGGGTGGCGCGACTGCATCCGCCGCCGCTAACTCAGAAGCGCAGGCGTACGAACGGATATGCGAGTTACTAAAGATTAATACCTACCATCTGAAGGTCATGAACGAAATGCGCAACTTGTTTGGCCGAGAGGCAATCGCCCATGCCCAGCACGAGGAGAACGAGGAACGCTTACGGGCGCAGCGTACGCGACAGCTGCAGCAGCAGGTCGACCTGGAGACTTACCTCAAGGCTCACCCAGGCAAGGCCTTGCCGGAAGTGACAATCCGACGGAACCCCTTCCTTGCCGGGAAGGATACCTGGCCGCGTGCTTCCACAGAGGGCCTGACCATGAAGCAGCTAAAAGGCGCCGACAAGCATGGAGCCGTCGAGTTCGGATTCGCTCACGACGCAAACTACAACAAGCTGGAAGAAGCCTTCTTCAGCCTTGTTCAGATGTACGACCCCATGCAACTAGTACACTTTCTATATCGCCACCCATACCACGTCTCGAGCCTCATTCAAGTTAGCAAGGTCGCTAAGCAGGATCAAAACTCGGCTCTATGTGGGGACTTGTGCGAGCGGGCTCTATTCACGTTTGGTCGTGTATCGCTCTCTGCCTATCGACAGAAGCTATATGAAGGCAAAGCTCGGCTCGAATTCTCAAGACCAGAAAACCGACAATTCTGGCTGGCTGGATATCATTACTTGAAAAGCTTGGTGCTGAAGGGGACCTACAGAACTGCCCTCGAGTGGTCCAAATTACTTCTCAGCATGGACCTAAGTGATCCATACGGAATCATCCATTTCATCCATCCCATGGCGATCAGGGCGCACGAGTCAAAGTGGTTCATTGACTTCTGTGATTCCGAGGCTCTGGACCAATGCGACACGGCACAAGACTACATCCGCCAGACGTTGGTGCTAGCACGTTTACAGCAGCAAGATACGGCTGGTGCTAAAGCCCTCCTGCTTGAAGGCATGGAGCGTCTCCCGTGGCTCTATAGCAGCCTCTTTAAGGCGCTCGGGTTCGACGTGCCCAAGGCCATATGGGGTATGCAGCCGCGGGATCAACATGAGGAACTGTTCACTGAACTTTACGTCTACCAAACCAAGGGCCTGTGGGAGAACGCACAGGCCGCATCACTTTTGAAGGAAGTCGGGAGCCAGGCCAAGAAGCCAGTATCGCAGACATTCGCCTTCCCGCCCGTGGTGGGACGGAATCTTGGCAGGTTTGTGTATCTGGACAACACGCCGGCGCTGATGAGTCTCGTCCCGGATGGCATGCTAAGCACTACCCCAAACTGGGACTTCGACCCTCTGCCTCCTCCACAAGAGGACAACCTTTTCAGCTACGAGTCTCAAAAGCTGCCTTGGGCACCACACCGAGACGCATTCGTCGGCCTCCCGGGGGCCATTCCCCAGGACCGCGGGGCGCTGCGGGCAATCCTCGAACGACTGAGGCAAGAGGGCGGCCCCGACCTGGGCGACGCGGTGGGCCTCGAGGCCCTGGACGCGGCAGTGGCGGACGCCGACGATGCCGGCGGCGAGGGCGGCAACGACGGAGGTGCGCAGACCCTCAACGCCGTCTTCCGGGCCTTCGTCAACATGCTGGCCCCCGGCGGCGGCGGCGGCGGGTCGTCCCGTGGGGACGACGACGACGGGGACGACAGCTGGGGCGACTCGGACCTGCCCTACGGGACCATGCCTGGGGCCTGGGCTAGTGACTCGGAGGACGACCTGCCCGGACTGCTTCCCATGGACGGGGAGGATGAGGGTCACGAAGACGAGGGCACGACAGACGACGACATGCCCCCGTTGGTATGATGGTCGCGATTCTGTGGCTGTTACCTCAAAGAAACACGACTTTGCATGATTTCTGGCGCAGCAGTTTGGCACGACAATGCTCCTGCAAGGGCATGGGATATGCAGTATAAGCCTCAAGGGCCACTTGGAGGGCCGCTTGATGCGCCAAGACGGGCGCTCCCATGAGCAACCGGGGCCTCGGATCGGGGCAATGGCATATGCAGACCAGGAAATTGTAGATCTTCCTCGGCTGAACTTGATGCCCCCACGGGGTAGATGCTCCGTATTATAGGTATAGCACTGATAGTGTGGCCTGCCGCACAATCTATCGGACATCAACCCAATTGGACATCAGGGCCAATGCAGGCGTACTCCCCAGATATACGGATATTGGTGGCGAGCAAGCTTTGCTTAGCAAGTATGTTTGTAGTAATAGGTAGACGTCGACCTGACAATATCAGGCTGGGTTTCAGTCAAGCATGAACGCGAGCAGCATCCGTTTCACTCCTGTTCGTTGCGATTCTTTGAGACATACGTTCTTGTACCAAGATGACGCAGCAGTCGTCTGGAATATATGTACAGTGCGCAAAGCCCTTCTTGCTCGTGGGAGCTCTGGACTGCTGGTCAGGCTATGGCAATGCGCCGCACTGTGCCGCCTCCTACATCGTGTTTTAGCCCCGCGGCTATTTTAGCATCACGGACCTGCGTCGCCCGCTTCTAAACACATCCAAAACCCTCTCTATTTGAGCAAGAGCACATCATCACTCGTGATTGGCGATTAATAATTATTGGTCCTTTGAAGTACCTGACAAGGTACTACATATCCGTATCACCGTGGTTGCTTTGTAAACTCTTGGCCACGTAAGACACACCTCTCGCACTAACCTAAATATATCTACTTGTCCCCACCCACCGCTCCGCCCATCTCTCAGAACCTCTCCCCGTAACTGACGATAGTTCTCCCATTTGCGAAGAAGAAGAGAAGACCAGTCCTATCCGCACGGCCGCCCCAGACTAGACAGACAAACCAGACCCTCAGGAGACAGACAGACAATGGCGGACACGCACACCTACAAGTTCAACGTGAGCATGAGCTGCGGCGGCTGCTCCGGTGCCATCAACCGCGTGCTCGGCAAGCTGGAAGGTCCGTGAGACTTTCTTCCTCCCCTCTTCCTCCCTGGAACATCGAGTATTCTCTCTCTCTCTATGCAGAGCTTTCTCTTGCTGACGGGAGGTCTGTGACAACCCATGCAGGCATCGAAAGCTACGACGTGTCGCTTGACAAGCAGGAGGCGGTCGTGGTGGCCCAGCCCGGCCTCGACTACGAGACGGTGCTCAAGACCATCAAGAAGACGGGCAAGAAGGTCAACTCGGGCGAGGCCGACGGCGAGGCCAAGAGCATCGAGCTCGCCGAGTAAACTACCCAGCCACCGAACAGGCCAGCCCATGAATATGCTACACGGCAGCCCCGCACGCACGCACGCACCTAGATACCCGATTCCAACCAACCAGCCTCTTAGCCAGCTGCCATAGAGAAACAAAATGACAAACATAAGAAAGACCGAGAGCGCGAGACAGAGAAGAAGAGACTCATTGACCACCAGGGGAATCCGGGCAATGGACGGTGTGATCGTGCACCTGTGGATCAGAAGAGGAATCAATATGCAAGGGGCTGGTGGCAGATGATGGTGATAAAGCATCGTGCGATGCGGCGCCACGATACGTTCAGTTACAGTGCTTGGCTTGATCGATTACTTTGCGAATAGACCGATCGCAGATACCGGCATGATTCAGATGCGTGCTGCGTGTACTTGCTTTGGCTTCCTAGCTTCTGCTCTGATTGGGCCAATCGCTCACTTGTTGCTCATCTACTGCCTGCGCTCAGTTCCGGAAACCGCGCAAGAAGAAATGGCGGTGCGATATCCTCCGAGATCTATATCACATACCACCTCACGGGGTCAAATAGATGGAAGCGCCAGGTCGCCAACACGCTAGCCATGTCTTCAATATACATAGCCGACTCTACCTACTATTGGTATTACGCATCCGGTTTCGGAATGGCAAGGTCGTCTACAGAGCTCGCAGAGTAGGTAGGTTGAAAGCTCATCGAGGACCAAGTCGGCTGTCGTTGCCGGGCATCCCCAGGAACTCCAGTACGAGGTATATTTAAGGTTGGTAATCTGCTCATACTCGCTCTAGTAATCGGCGCTATGCAGGATCTTGGCGTCAACTTACCATGCCCTCGGGTATCTGACGTTGCATCGACATCCCTCTTCGCAACCCTTCTGAGGCCACCGGCTCGAGAGAGCTGGGAACTACAGAGTCGAGTAGGAAAGGCACGTGACGTCTTCTGAAAGGGTAGGCCCGGTATGAATAGGTAGGGTAAGTGGGTAGGTTGCCAAGACCGGCATAACGTCGACCCCCAGTTCCGGACCCGGCCCCGACGGGCAATGCCGGGAGTCACCGGGGGCACGACGCGGCCGCGTAGTCGCCGCCGAGCGTGAAGCATCCTCGGCCTGTCAAGAGCCGTCTCGAGTCAGCGAGCCTTTCTTCACAGCGTGCCGTATCGGTAGGTACAGCATGCCAACTCTACCTCCCTCCCGTACTTACGGTCTTACCCGCCTACCTATCCCCTGGCAACACCGTCCCCTAGACTTCTCCCGTGTCTTCCCCTTCCTCCCTCCCTCCACCCCTTCTGTCCACCCATCCGTCCGTCCGTCCGCGTCGCTTACTCACGGACTCAAGGTGTCGTCGGCGCAAGTTCAGGTGCGACCCGTCTCCTGCCGTGCTCGCAGTGTCTACGGCCGTCGTAACAGCAGCAGCAGCAGCGTCGCGCGTGCCGCTACTCCGCCGCCATCGTCGCCGCCGCCGTTGCCAAGGGCGGTGAGACAGGCAAGCTCCTCGGACCGCTCTTGACGCCGAGTCCTCCGCCGCCGCCGGCCGCGCGTGGGCGCGTTGTGGGGGCGCGTTGTGGGCAGCAATCCCCACCCCCTTTTGCTGAAGCACCAGGACGGCCGACGGCCCCATGCCACCCTTGACAGCAAGGCTGCGCCGGTCGCGATGGCATTGTTCGAGAACCCCGGCTCAGATCGCGTGGCTCGAGAGGCTCGTCCTGGAGGAGGAGGTATGCCGCTGCCATTGCCGCTACCGCTGCTGCTGCCGCCGCCGCCGCCAGCCGGCGTCGAGGGCCCGTGGTCCCGCCGCTCATCATGCGCGGCCTGACGGTGATAGATACCCGAGGACGAGTACCTACCTGACCACATGACATCCACGGTAGTTACCTCAAATACCCACATTAGCGGCGAACACGTAGAAGGATGAGGGCTCTTGCGCCAGCAGCTTATGCGATACGCCACGGGCCCATTCCCCGAGGCGAAGGAGTTCTTCTCAAATCTCGACGACGCCTCGGCTGAATACCCGGCGGGGAGGATTACCCACGATGCGCAGGATCAATTTGACTGGCCGTCGCGGACCTCATATCCTGTGTTGATAGTCTCGATAATTTAACCCGACAACAAACGTACACAAAATGTTACATCCCCGTACTTCCCAGTCAACGGGAGTACTGACAAAAGGCACCGCAGTAGAAAACGTCTTCAAGGACCTCGAAGGAACTTAGTCCCACAAACGCAACCGGATGACGTGAAGGGGACCAGGCGACAATGGTTAACACATATGGTAATGGGCATAAAATGCAGAGGGTCACTCCTCTCACTACATGGCCCATTAGTACTGAGCAGCAATTATACTCTACAGCAGATCATGACTGGGTATTTGAGATCTTCAATGATTCTGCCCTCTTACCTCAACGGTATAAATCCCTCAGCCCCTGAGTTCGAGCATACCTGGCACTTACACTATCTGATCCTGAAAGATGACATAGTACAAGCAGCATTCATATTCGCTCTTATAACTTATGGAGCAGATCTGCAGACGTACCTTGTCATCGCTGGTTCCCACTGATTCTTCTAGTGCGAGGTCCAATCCGGCTGAGGAGTCATGCGTCAACGCCTGGGAGGGCTTGATGTTGCTGTTCCTGCAGCGGCAGAGGCGGACCGTCGGAAAGGTACTGCAGACGATGATCAAGAGGATGAACTAGATACGCACGGACATGAAAGAGGTCGTATCCTTCACTGTCGGTCTCGACACCATCCAGGAGGGGACTCGCGACAGACAGAAAAATGTCATCTTTGGGAGCATGCGAATTTTACTGACGCTGGTCGGCTGTGATTGCACAAAAACCAGGGAAACAAGACCGCCGTACTCTGTTCAACTCACACAGATGCCCTCCTGCTCACCGACTAGGCAACAGATCATACCTTCGCCCATAAACCTGCAGAAAAACGGCAATCAACATACGAGCATGATAAACCACAGTCCATTGACGGAGCTAGCGTCGTAATGCGCATTCTGGATTACCTAACTTACTTGTAGAGCCGGACTGACTGAGCTCGGGACTTCGACGACCTGGATCTATGGCGCCTTGTTTTCCAAATATCCCCTTATTCACATCTGGTGCGCCAGTATCGCCGGGCTTAGCAAAAGCGCAACAACAGGTCATACATCCCTAGCTTAAGGAAAGCATAAAGCACTTGCCAGAAGAGAGGAAAGATGGTGTTGGCTTCGCATATTCATACTTTATTCCCTCTCGTAAGCGATTGGACGGTGGCAGGCCGGAGCAAAAGGGCAAAAAAACGATCAGACTGGGCCACGGGCTGGAGTCGAACCCCAAGTCTAAAAAAAGTGGTCAAAAAATGGTGTTGACCACGGGGAACTGAGCTAACAACTCGCGCTAAATCGCGTCATTGCAGGTCGCGGCCTCTGGGTCTGGCAAAACGTGCTCATATTTTGATATATGTATCCGACGTTACAGACCCGGACTTCACCCGCCCACTGTCTTCAGCAACCCCCGAGCAAGCAGCCCCCTATTTCCCATCCTCCTGACATTGACGTGCACAGAGCAACGTGAGTACTCTTTCTCCGAACCAATAACGGTACTTTCTCTCCCAACACTTCACCCCTGCCCAGATTACCTGCCCGCCTGCCGTCCATTCATTCCCCCCATCTATCTAGTTTGATATCACAGGGCTCCTCCCGCGAAACCCGTCCGTCTCGCACGCCTCGACCACCATGAAGCGCGCGACGCTCGCGCGCGTGATCCTGGGCGCGAGGCCCACCACGCCGGCCCCGTCGTCGGGGTACGCGCGCACGGCCGCCGCGGCGCCGTCGGTCAGGATCACGGGCCGCACCAGCACGTAGTTGTCGTCGACGACAACGCCCGCATCCGCAGCCGCCGCCGCCGTCTGCTGCCGCATCTCGGCGTCGACGGCGTCGTGGTCCGCCAGCCCGAGCCGCAGGTTCGTCCACCGGAACAGCGCGCGGAACACGACGCCCAGGCTGCCGCGGGAGGAACCCGCGCCCCACTGGCTGAGCACCACCACGCGCGTGGTGGGGAGGCGGCCCTGCTGCTCCTCCTCGTTGGTGTTGCCATAGTCGTCGTCGTCGTCGTCGTTGCCGTCGTTGCCAATGTCGTCCCCTACAAGTCCGCTACCGCGGCCGCGGCCGCCGCGGCCGCCGCCGCGCGCCCGCTCCCGCACCTCCGCCACCACGTTGGCCACGCTGTCCGCCATCAGCCGCGGCGGCGTGTCAGGCGACGCGGCCGCGAGCGGCGAGTCCGAGGTGCGCCGCGCGTTGAGCGCCACCAGCACGGCGTCCGGCCGCCGGCGCCGGCGCCGGCTTTGTTCCGGTCTCGAATCCGTCGGGTCGTCGTCGGTGGCCACCACCGGCCCCGATGCCGACGCCGGGGCTGTGGCTGTGGCGGCCGGGGGGGAGGCGTCGAAGGCGGCCGCGACGTCGGCGCGCGAGAGCGGCGTCCCGCGCACGATGGTCAGGCCGGCCCGCTTGGTCTCGTCGACGGGGAAGGAGGCCGGCGACCGCGCGAGGGCAGTCACCGTGTGGCCCCTCGACAGTGCCTCTTCGACGACGAGACGCCCCGTGCGGCCGCTGCCGCCGATGACGAGGAAGTGCATCTTTGGTGTTTCGAGGAGGGGGGAACGACGGGTTGTGTGGCTTCAGGGGGGGTGGGCTAGATATTCCACCGTGTAGGAAGGTGTCTGGTATCGTGGGGGCAGCAGGAACGAGACCAGGAGCTTATAATGGAGGTCGTCACGTCGGGAAGTGGTGTGTTCTAAGGTCTGTCGTGATGTAGGTAGGGAGCACTTGGATGATGGAGTTCAGTGTATATCGGTATGGAAGGTCTTTTGTTAGTTCTCGCCGTTGTTGTCGGCCCTGCTGCTGCTGTCGATGATGATGATGACGGCCGAGAGGATAATCTTTGTGAGTATCATCAGCAACCGCTGTCATCATGGCGGAAGGCGGCTGGACAGATATATGTATATATATATTCATCTTGAACAGGTGGTCATTCAAGTGCACCTACCGGTAGCTTAAATGTGGGACACCTGGGCGGCTCCACCGCTGAGCAATGAATCTCACACAAGTATTAGCTAACTCGAAATAATTCTAGACACTTCCAGCGTGCCAGACAACGTATTGGCCCCTCCATTCGTCAAGGTCAACTGGGTTTACGACGCCTCTATCGTGGCATGTCGTCTGTCTCTCGGACGAGAAGCGCCGCCAAGGCCCCCGGAGCCGAGGGCGCGGAGATGAGCCGCTCGGCCGAGTGGTCGGACGGCTTAGTCACCCACCGGTCGCTGACCTCTTATCACCTTGTGCCTCCGTTTGTACTCCGTACGGAATACAGATACGGAGCATTTTCCCTGACTTACCCAGACAACATCAGCTTACCTTATCAGTTCTTATAAGCCTTAAAATAGTTTTACAAATTACAAAAAGACAAGGTCTTTTTACTCCTGCTGGTACCAAATGGGTCACTAGTAGCAGCTACTGTATACTGTACCACACAGGCATAAGCCGTGGTCCATGTAAAGAGCTAACTAAGTTACTCAACGCGCTGCTAAGCGGTCACAGCAAGATTAACTACAGCAACATCACAGATCACTTGTTATCCTGCTAATAACCAAAACGTCGAAACGCTCGGACGCAACCAGGGGACTAACAGTTAAAACACCGTCGGATGAAGGCCATCTTATAATCGTCAGGGACTTACGAATGTTGACTGCCCTGAGCTGAGCTTTGGGTCTTCGAGAAAACAGTTGATACAGCGTTCTCATCCGTTCATCTTCAAGCAAATATACTGCCAGATCAGAGGACTCGGAGTACGTGTCAAGTGACCTTAGCGGGAGCTGATCGATCAGTGTAGTCAAGACAAAATGGTATCGTACACCTCGCTCGCGCGGGGCTGCTGCAGAATTGACCTAACGAGCTACCCTAACGTCGTCTTACACGTTACATACAATGACGACAGTCACTACCCGGCGGACCCTAGTTTCGGGGAATTTCCACATACGATGCGGACTACCGTAGATAGATTTACCCCATTTATACCGGGACAGTCTTGGCGACTGCATACGATTCATAGAACACGAGCCATAAGTCTTACCGCTTGCCCGTCAACTCGTTCGCCATCAAGTTCAACCGTCGATCACCGGACCGTTATCGAGAATGAAGTGACTGTCATAGCCAAGCCACCGTCGATCACAGCCGTTCCTGGCTTCCTCGTCACATCTGTTTCAGATAATCGATGGTCAGCAGACGGGACGGCAATCTCATGACTCTGCACGCTTTGCATCTTGTGCCCGTAATTGTATACAGGGCAAACAGGGCGGTCGCCGGCTGCTGTTCAACCTTCCTCCTTGGGCGTCGACACGGGGAACACAGATGGATCCTCCAATGTTACCCTTGGACGGTCGGCTTCCAATCAGCTCCTTCTTCCCCGCAGACCCAAGACAGGGGGTCAGGAGGCTTCACCGACGAACATCATCACAAACGTGCGGAGGCGACGGCCCCCGTCGCAGTCGAAGCGGAGCCGGGCTGCCGGGCTGCAAGGGCATCTGGAATACGAGCTTGGCAATTGTAGATCCGCCGCAACCAGCCGCCTGCCGAACCGCGCGGGCAACCACACGTATCTCATGGCTCGCGTTCACGCAATGAAACGTTGGGTGCCGGGTAAGTTAGACGCCGCCTGGACATCATATAGGGGGCGGGAGCCACCATGCTGACCAGAGCGGATGGTTACTTCGGCGGCGAGAGCCAAGGGGCTCGGCGTGCTCGGCCGCACCGCCTGACGTATCTCGCCGGATACGAGGTCGAGGCGGCCGCGTTCAGACCGGGGGAGAGAGGTGGTGATCCCGGCGAGGCAGGCAGGTTTGCGAAGCAGGAAGCGTCTGTCGTCTAGCCATGGCAACGCGTGCCGCTGTAAGTGTGACCGAGAAACGCCCCTTAACTACCCACCTACGCATGCGTGGTATGTAGCGGCGTTGCTGAACGCGGGCACCTAGATATAAAAGGGGGCCGTGCCGGACGCCGACCGTCTCCTCCCGTGCCCTTTGTCTCCCTACACCCACCAAAGCATATAACATCGCCACCTTTCCGACAAAGCATCTGCCGCGTACATAAGAGCCCGGTATATCAAGGTCTACCAATATTCGCCGTCGCCCATCCCCCATCCGCATAATCACCTGCTGTGGAATTCCCCATCCCAGCCACAAACCCCGTCACCCACCACCACCACCAATCCAGCCGGCAATACACCATGCAGCTCCTCGGCGCGCTCCTCCTCTCCGCCGCCGGCGGCGCCCTCGCGGCCAAGTCGACGTACGCGGCGACCGAGTGGACGCTGACGTCGGTGGAGCGGACGTGCACGGCGGACGACTCGTCGTGCGCGTGGACCTTTGGCATCTACACGGGCTCGGGCAACGCGACGGCCTGCGCGTACGTCACGACGGAGACGGCGACGGCCAACGCGAGCTCGGCGGCGGGCGGGCCGACCGTCTGCGGCAACTACACCGTGACGAGCAGCTGGAGCGGCCAGTTCGGCGCCGGCCAGGGCTTCACCACGCTCGCCGTCGTCGAGGAGGCCGACCGGCTGATCGCCTACCCGGCCTACACCGACGCCCAGCTCAAGAACGCCACCGTCGTCACGCCGGACCTGAGCTTCCCCGTGCAGACGCTGCCTTGAGTTCGGGGAATGGCTCGGGGGCAAGGGGAAGGGGGGATGGGAAGGATTGTTCATGTATTTTCGAGAATGGAGGAAAATCTCGACAACTCAAGGAAGTGAGGATCAATGCAAGGGTTATGCGTCAGGTTGAGGAACTCGGCCGTTCCTCAGTGTACGGAGGGCAACACCGGTAGTTACTAATGGGAACGTAGGACGGGAAATCGAACAAAAGGGGAGGAGACCAGTGCGGCATGATGAACCGATAAAGGTTGTATATCCACTACGAGAGGAACGTGATTCATCCTGCAGAAAGTAACCATTTGTAGCAGAGAGCCGCAATTCAAGGTTACAATATTTTCATTCAGATATCTGGCGAGTTCCATCTCCATGTTTTATTTGTTATAACGTCCAATAGAGGAGAATTCCTGAATTAATAATACGTTGACTGAAGCTTTCTTTTACGGAACGACTTTTACGGAGACTAGTACATGACTTTAAGTTACTCAGCCAAGTAGAGCCACGAAACCGGTACCTGAGATATTGCGCCAATACATCCAGCTGCGAATCATGCCGTGGAAAAAGATGGTGATGGTAAATATCAAAGTTATCTACGAAGTGTATCTGTTTTTTTCCTCCTTTCCGGCATTAAGCCATCAGTTGCGGCCTGCCTCTGATCAAAGGCCGTTGGCTTACACTCCATTTCAGGGCAGGTATATCTACTGAATCCTCGGAAAGACAACACCAAACAATAAACTAATGCTATTCGCATTATCACCGGTCTACCTCCCGGGACCCACGTTTATAACACGGTAAAGCCAATTGAGCAAGGACTGAAGTAAAGTTACGTCTAGTTATATTATTATGGGACGAGGTAGTTGCGTAGTAGATACGAGGGTGACAGGGCTAGTGGTTATGATCGAGAGGAACTTAATTCACCAGGGTTAACGAGTCCGGACCACCACGGGTTGACAGCACCACCTCATCATGTACAACCAAGAGGTGAGAAGGACTAGCGGCATATGCATTAGGAATGAATCTTAAGTTTTATTGCCGCAAGGAGGAATGAGTGCTTCTAGGTAATCCCAACTGCTTCCGAATGGGTATCGTCAAACTCCCATCTAGCCAGGGGAGGGACAAGCCCGCTGTCCAAGTCTAGGTGTATACACAGACTGCACATCATATTCTATGAGGCCCGCCATTCTAGATGACGATGCCCCTCTGCGCCCACCCATTCTTACCTTTCCAGGCCCACAGAATCGAGGCTGCGCCGACCCAGATGGAGACGGTCATGGCCCAGTATGCCGGGGCGTAGCACTGCTTCCCGTGGCAGAACACGTCGTCCCCGTTGCCAGCACCGTCGGCGAGCAACGGCGAGTGACGAGCGCCCTCTTCGTAGACGGCCGAGTAGATGAGGCCCCATATGACGGAGCCCAGAGCCGGCGTCAGGGCCATGATGCCAAAGTTGGTGCCGAAGTTCTCGACCCCCCATATCATGGTGACGATGATGGGGAACAGACTGAAGACGGCACCATATCCGGCTCCTATCGAGCCCGAGACGATCCAGAAGCGGTCCGCGTGCCCCTGCACCGCCCCCGACGCCAACACCAGAGTACCAATGGACAAGACGATGGCAGCGGCGACGAACAGGATCACACGGGAGACAGAGAGCCTCTTTTGCAGTAGTGGGAGGCCAGAAGCGTCCCCAGTCTGAACATGTTGACTTTGCGGACTGGGCGATAAGAAGTCACTGAGCATCGCTGCCACCAGGCGAGCGACTGTGCTGACGGTTGCCATAATGGACACATGGGTCGCTGCGGAAACAGGAGTGACCTTGGTGTCTGGCGAGTAGAGCGTTCCGATGACAGTCCCAAGGTTGTTCATGAACGATTCGCCAGGTCCAATGACGAGCCAGAACCCGAACGCAAAGAACCACATGGTGGGATCAGACAGGAAACGCCTCGTCTCCGCGTTAAGCAGCCAGGCCTTCTTCAGTCTGGCATAAACATCGTCATCCTCGTCATCTTTGGCGGGGTCGAGGGTGGCGCCGTCCTCCTCGTCGACAGCGCCGGACTCGTCGGTCGCGCCGTAGTTGCTGCGATGGGACCTACGATGGAAGATCTCGCTCCCCTCCAGCATTCCGCTGCGCTCCAGCTCCTCCACGGCATCGTCTATGAGGTCGGCCTCGTCGACGACCCGCAACGTGAAGTAACCGAGAAAACCAACAATACTCAAGACGATGCAGAGGAAGAGGAAGAAATGGAATACGTCCACGTCGCCTTTGGACCCGTCGGGCTGTCTCTCATAAAGAAGCCGACTGCCGAGCTGGCTCATGATCATGCCGCTCAGACCAAAGGAAGCGATGGGCGCGACAAGCATCAGACCGCGGTATCTGCCCTTGCCGAAGTTCTTGGCGCAGGTCGTGATGGCGCCGACGTACATGGCGGCCGTGCCGACCCCGATGGCCACGAAGGCGAAGACCATGGGCGGGAATGTGGTCTTGCGCGCGTCGCCGCCGGCGTCCACCTCGGCGGCGCCCCGCTGGTACAGCCCCGCGGCCAGGCCGTAGCCGCCCCCGAGCAGTATGGCGGACAGCAGGGACAGGGGGCCCGGGCCGACGCGGTCGCACAGGTACCCGATGACGGGCACGGGCAGGTACATGGACAGGCTCATGGCGCTGGCGACGCCGTTGACCTGCAGCTGGCTGTAGTGCAGGCGCGACTGGAAGAGGTGGCCGTAGAGGGAGAAGACGGTGATGGAGCCGGCGCAGAGCGCGGCCACGACGGCGGCGGCGAAGGCGACGAGTCGGAGGGACAGTATGCGGCGTCGCCGGGCCGTCGCGCCGGCCGCCGCCTCGTGGCTGATGGAGCTCCGGGAGGAGCTGGCCGGGCCCAGGGTCGAGGACGAGGGCGAGCGCAGGAGGGGCGTCAGCGACGAGTCGGACGGCTGCGACGCCATGATGGCGGTGGTGGGGCGAGAAGATCCAGCTTCTAAAAGATGGGAAAGAAGAGAGTCTGGAGGCGAGCGTGTGCTCGGCAAGGAGTAAGAGCTACAAAAGCACACGTTGTAAGGAATAATGGCAGATGGCCTCCGACATGTTGACGCGGAAGCGCAGACGATAACGGATGGCGGATGGGTAAGGTACCGCATGCCCGGAGCCCATCGCGGCTGACGAGATCTGACGAGATTGCGAATCCACGAGACCGGATAGGTCCACAAGTCCGGGTCCAGTAAGCCACTCATGGCTTAGCTGATTGATAGGTACTTAGTCACGTGATATGAATTCATTGTTGGTCGAAACCGCCAACGCCAACGCCAACACCAACTTCACAGGCTCGGTTGATAAGTAAGACATTCACTCCCGTTTCGAGCTGAGGGCCTCGAATAGCCACCGGAGCCCCTGATGTCAACGGTACTAGTCTGAATAGGTACTCTTTCGACTAGCGGGACATATACGCCCGCGCCATTGCTGCTGTCGCTGACAATGTACAGAGATACATATTACAGCCCGCGGTACTGGTATTGGGTCTTTTCTCCATGTTCCGACAGGAATTCCCAACGTATAAGAGTATTACGCTGAACACTCACACACCTTCATCTCCACTCGGGAATCATTGCGGCAGGGGGAAGTACGCTGTGCTTCTGTAACGTGAAAGGGTCCTCCTGGCATGCGGATGAGAATTGCCTGGTGCTCTTCGATCTCTATGTACGGGAATTCTTCTATGAGGAAGAGAGATCCAATGCGTTACAATCAGCCTGACCTGAATGCATCGATCCCAAGTCGCATCCTTCCCCGATGGCTACGAGATTCGGAGCCGTGTGCCTCTCGTTCACTGCGCAGTTGATCTTTATTGCTAGCCTCGGTGCCTCACTGCTGAACTCGATGCCATCAAGGAATGGCCCGATGCCTTCATACGAGTCTCAAAAGACATCTCGAAACCGAAACAGGTTAACTGTCAGTGCAGAAAGGTCTCGGTATTTTTGGTAGGGAAAAGGGTTGTAATGCGCACTACCAATCCCCCGTTAGCTCATCCTATTAACGATACTGGTGGTGTCTGGACTAGCACAGCCATATTCCGTACAGGTGCTCGCTTTTCCTTTTCAAATGCTAATACATGCACAGGTAGCTGGCTTTGCTCCTCCCTCTCCACTGAGTAGAGATAATCCTCCGATGCTTTTACAATCAGCCGTTCCTAAATCCAAACAACCTCGAATCAATACAGAACGATACGGCGGGGCCGTAAACTTCGAGTGTAACTATGACCGTTACACTGCCGGTAGTTACTGGTACCCTTGTGCTCCTCGAGCAGCCTCCTCTGCCGCATGATGAATTATGGGAGAGTTTATGAAGAAAAGAACTCAATGACAGAGCAACACCGGCAGCCGGCACTTTGACCAGTGTCAACTGATACATTTCCATATCCTAACGTATCGCCAATTATGAGTAATGCCCAGGCGAGCTTCCTGCCGGCAAATGCCGCTATTCGATTTCCAGGCATCGGAGCGATACGACGCTGTACTCAGAATAGAAGGACCTACCTACGCGGCTGCCTCTTTTTTCTCTATGGAGCCGAGCTCCAATGCGGATGGGCCAAGAACTTCTCCAAGCTCCCACATTCCAGAACAAGCCCGGCCGCGCAACTTACCTACCGGCGGCTGCAAGGCACGGAGTTCTATCGCGATCCAGCAGCAGCTGCTGCTGCGACTGCGCATGAAGATTTAAGATGCCATTTGGAATGCATTGCCCGATCGCCTTGCATGGCCCTCCGCGTGCCTCAGTCCTGATATACACCTTGAACGCCTTTTTTCAGGCTCGGGGTAAAGCCAGATCCAGAAGATGAGCCGCCGAGATGGTGTGTGTGCGCGTGTGTGTGCGTGTGTGTGGCAGCCTGCAGCTACCCAGCACGGCAGTTTGACGGAGCCAATCGTTTTGCCTGGGCCCCTGATAACTTGCTCGTGCGGCCGCGCCGTTCCCTCGAGTCCTCTACTTGTTCCTATTGTTGCAGAACACTAAGCAGACAGAGATAGGTTAACTTGTTCTTACACGATCGCAAACAAATTCGGATCCATTACCTACCCAGGCAAGACAGCAAAGTACGGTAAAAAGACACCCAGCAACGTTTTCGGAGACTAATTAGATATCTGTTCGTATCGCCTTTCTCCATATCGAAAAAGTCCGAAGGATGCTGGAAAGCGACCAGGGGAGAGGGCTTTTGGGTATAACTGCGGTTGTCTTCAAGAACACTGCCGTTGCCTTGGACTCTCAGCTGGACAGTATCGTACGATCCCATTGCCAATTCTTCTTTCACATGTCGACTTGTCTTCAAGCCGTTCAGCGACTATTGTTCTGTGAAGAGCCTCGTCCGAGGTACGGTACCGTATTGCGGTCTAGCAGGATCATATATCCATGGAAATAACACGATCACATATCCAATTTCACGGACACAACACGATCACAGATCCACGGACTCGGGACCTGAAAGAGGCAATGCGATTGTCTTACCTCGTATGGACTTTTGGAAAAGCCCAGTCAGAGAAGTCAGAGAGAGGCTTACATACATGGGGATCAAGTGACCGCTGGGAAAGACCTCTGCATCCCCTCCCCAGTTTTTACCCCGCGGGGATCAGCCTGCCATCCCGCCCTTCGTCCCACTCGGGCTTACTGGATCGGCTACTACCGAAGCCGGTGGGGACGCCGTCTATGGGAGCAGATGACCACGCACACCACGGGAGCAAGGCTTACTGTACCTGGTAACGGCACGAATGGTACAGGGGCTCAGATCCCAACAACGAGCGGCCAACCGTCTGTGAGTTCCTCACGGTGTACAGGGAATTATGGCAACGTCTATGGTAACTATGAGTCTCTGACCAGGCATTGTTCAGTGTTGGCTTCTCGCTATCATTACCACTTCGAATGCGACGGACAAGTATGACAATTTCGGATACCGGGTCTATCCAATGCTGCGGAGAGAAGCTCGACCGGACTTTATACTTTTCTTCTCTTTCTTCCTTTCTTTGTTCCATTGCCTTGCCGGCTAACTTACATACGGTAGGTATCTACCGTAGTGGGCCTATCAGACGGAGTCCAGATCAACGCACATAGAAGGCCCAGAGAGGTCCCCCTGACCGCCCTCTACCGGTAGCTACCGCTGGCTACCGGTGATGATTTATACCTAACCCTGCCTTCTCCAACTGATCACCCTATCACAGCTTCAGAAGCGGCGGCGGCGGCAACTGATTCTACGCACCAGATCGGTGGACATCTTCGAAGCATGTGACCTTGGTCTGCGGAGTGAAGATGCCACCTGCCTCGGCTCGTATGCCCGCCGAGAGCCTGGAGAGGTTGAGGCCAAGAACCGCCGAGCGGGATCGATCAGATGCCTCCGGCCGGGGCGCTTCGGCGACATGGAAATCTGTGGGGAGTGCGGAGGAAGGGAAGATGCCAGAGGGCCCGGTCTGCGTCCGGAGTGACCAGGCTCCTCCACCCCCGGCGAACTCCTGCGATTGGGGGGAGAGGAGTGCCCTTTTCGATCGCCCACGTGGACGCGTGGGCTGTTCGTCTCTTAATACGATCTCTATAGCCCGCACAGCTCGGCCCCCATTATCCAGCTGAGCAGGCGTTCCCTGATGCTCCACGGACAACAGTCGGATGAGGACTGACTGGGTGTCTTGAGGTCGCGGTGGACCTCACTCCTTCGGCCAAAAGAATGCATGCGCGGGTATGAGTGGAATCGTGTGCCTGTTGTGGTCTCCCCCTCCCTTGGACAAGTTGTATAAGTAGGGTATGGGGGACACGCTCCCTTCTGGCATCCCTTGAGCCAGCCGAGACATATCCACACAGGCATCGGGCTCCTGGCTATTCCCTTTGCTCTCCTCCGGCCTTGGTACCCCCCGCTCTTTCTCACTTCAAGATGAAGACCTTCTTTGCAGTAACCTTGGCCTGGGCTGTCGCGGTACTCGGCCGGCCAGCGCTGCGGCGGCCCCCGCCAACCGGGACCGTCCGGCCCAGGGCCAGTCCCTCGGTGATCACCCCCCAGGGCACCATCGTGGGCAGTTCCCTGCTGGGCGTCGAGACCTTCGGCGGCATCCCCTTCGCCGAGCCGCCCACGGGCAGCCTCCGCCTCAAGCCGCCGGTGCGGCTCAACTCGTCGCTCGGCACCTTCGACGCCTCGGGCATGGGGCCGGCGTGCCCGCAGATGTACTTCTCGACCACGGGGGAGCTCCTCACGTCCGTGCTGGGCGACCTGGTCGACACGCCGCTCTTCCAGACGGTGTCGGACGAGACCGAGGACTGCCTGACCATGCTGGTGCAGCGGCCGGCCGGCACCGGGGCCAACGCCAGCCTGCCCGTGCTCTTCTGGATCTTCGGCGGCGGCTTCGAGCTCGGCAGCCCGCAGATGTACGACGCCACGGACCTCCTCCTCAACGCCGTGTCGCAGGACCAGCCCTTCATCTACGTCGCGGTGAACTACCGGGTCGCCGGGTTCGGATTCATGCCCGGGGCGGAGATCATGGCGGACGGGTCGTCGAACCTGGGCCTGCTGGATCAGCGGATGGGGCTCGAGTGGGTGCAGGACAACGTAGCCTCCTTCGGCGGCGACCCTACCAAGGTGACCATCTGGGGTGAGTCGGCCGGGGCCATCTCCGTCTTTGACCAGATGGCGCTGTACGACGGCGACAACACCTACAACGGGAACCCGCTCTTCCGGGGAGCCATCATGGACAGCGGCAGCATCATACCCGCCGACCCCGTGAACGGCACCAAGGGCCAGGCGATCTACGACACCGTGGTCGAGGCCGCCGGGTGCTCGGGCTCGAACGACACGCTCAACTGCCTGCGGGACCTCGACTACGACACCTTCCTGAACGCGGCGAACAGCGTGCCGGGCATCCTCAGCTACAACTCGGTGGCGCTGTCGTACCTGCCGCGGCCGGACGGCGTGTACCTGACCGACAGCCCGGACGTGCTGGCCAAGAACGGGCAGTACGCGGCGGTGCCGATGATCATCGGCGACCAGGAGGACGAGGGCACCATCTTCGCGCTCTTCCAGTCCAACATCACGACCGAGGACGAGCTGGTCGACTACCTGTACTCGTACTACTTCTACGTGAACGCGGACCGGCAGGACATGGCGGACCTCGTGGCCACGTACCCGGCCAAGCAGGCGGCGGGCAGCCCCTTCAACACGGGCCCGCTCAACGACGCCTACCCCGAGTACAAGCGGCTGGCGGCCATCCTGGGCGACCTGACGTTCACGCTGACGCGGCGCGTCTTCCTCGAGTACGCGGCGGCGGCGTACCCGGACGTGGCGTCGTGGTCGTACCTGGCCTCGTACGACTACGGCACGCCGCTGCTGGGCACCTTCCACGGCTCCGACATCCTGCAGGTGTTCAACGGCGTCCTGCCCGACTACGCGTCCGACGCGATACAGAGCTACTACTTCGCCTTCCTCTACGGCCTCGACCCCAACGGCGTCGCCAACTCGAGCCTCGCCGAGTGGCCGCAGTGGGCCGACGACCGCCAGCTGACGCAGTTCTGGTCCCTCACCAGCAACCTGCTCACCGACGACTTCCGCTCCAACCAGTCCGACTGGATCACGGCGAATGTGGACCTCCTCCATATCTGATGAGAGTTCGAAGCGTGTTGTACTGAGATTCCCCCCTTTCCTTCGTCCCTTGTTTTGGTATCTTGCGTCTTGAAAAACGGAGTTGGGGTATAGGAAGTTCTGGGCGGTACTAGCCGCCAGCTGTATATAGGCCCTGGCCGTTGCTGGCCTCGAGAGCTCGGCGGCGCCATGGTATATAATGAAACCAATATCAATCTACAAGAAAGGAAAGAAGTGCACTTGCTCGACTCCCCTATTCTTGCTGGGCACCGGTAGGTCAGGCATGTAAAATTCCTACCCACCATCCGCTACTTGCCCAGCTACATCTGATATGTTGCGGGCGCGCGGTGTACATATTGGAAACCGCCGAGGTGCGTCTCGGTGTTCAGGTAGTGAAGTCGTGTGCTGGACCAAATTGAGTCGATTCTGCTGTCTTCTTGCCTTTACCTTCACGGCTCGGCGCCCGAGAGAATAGCTAGTCGAACTCGAAGTAGGTTGATTACAAGAGCTTCAATGCACTTGCTACCGTGGGCCACCACCTCGCGGACTACACACCTCGCGGGCCAAGGACTTCATTAACGGCAACATAAGACGCGTAAAAGCTCACAAGTACTCTTTTGATGGCTTCAAGACACCTCTGAGTACACTCCATGTGATTTAACAAAAGAAACATACGATCAGGATGAGGAACAAGCTGCCTGGCCCGCCAGGTGGTGTAATTCGCCAGGTGGTGACCCATGGTAGTTGCTTTGGAGGAATATATCTGGCCGGCGCAATAAGTTGTACGGTATGAGATGTACGGAGCACTAGGTCCTTCGGGTTTTACCTAAGCATTTCCCCCTGGGGCTCACTTTAAGTCATTACTAATGGCCCCGTTGTGGGTTGGGTATGTGAAAGTTCAAGCGCGACTCCGGGTCACGTTCCCCTTCTTTAACCCCCGGAGTGAGGCAGTAGCACTCTAGCAGTCTCACAACACTTCCTCTGAACACGTCCTCCTTTTCCGGTATGAGCATGCTGCCATCCGGATCATGACGCACAGTCTCATTTACAACATAATGACCTGAATATACCCGACGGTCTGGTTCGCCTCATTCTGCCGTACCATAATGGCAGAGCCACTGTGCCTGCCGGAAGAGCCTTCTCCTCCCTAAACGCCACCGTGACATTGCGGCACGTTCGTTGTTGCACTGGACACAACGACCCGTGACACAGTCGGACTGCAATGCTACCTTGCTGACCACGCTGTATGCTGTATGTCTAACGCACTCACGTACCCTCTTCCGGGCCGTGTTCGTTGGCGAGGCGTCTCGTGCCTCGCCGTTATTGTCGTCATCTCAGGACCGTCTCTCCGGGTATCAAGCATATCAAGTCGACGGACTCTCCTCGCAGGAGTTGGCGTACGAGGGCGGGCTGCATATTCGTTATCCCCGGGTCGAAGTATTTGGAATTGGCCCCCCCCGGCATGGACCCGGCAGGGGAGTTCTGTCGCCCCACGTGCCACGGCATATATGTCGGTGGCCGGCGGCAGCTGCCCCTGGACGACGAACAGTCCTGATGCCAACGAGTTTGCAAGATCGTATCGCCTCCTCTACCAGCAGCTCGCGTGTTCTCTGCTCCAATGGCATGATCGCCTGAACCCTACGTATAGTGAAGCGGCTGCAGAAGCTTCTTTGCCAATCAGTTTCGCGAGCCAATTATCCTGAGGTGACCTCACCCCTGTGTTACGGAAGCATTACATGAGCATGCCGGCGTGAGCCCGCTGCCAGAAGTAGGCATGCGTCAACCGCCTAATGCCCATTTCGAGAACTGCATGCCCGGCTGCGTGCTGCACTCCGGAAGCGGCCTGATCGCACACGAGGCCAGGACCGCGGATCAGTCCGAGGGGTCATTGGTTTTTCCCGGACATGAATGGAGCCTTGAGCGGAGGAGGTCTGCTTCAAAGAACACGTCTCGTGGCCGTTACGCGTCTGATACAATCGCAACCGGGCAAACTCAGACCCGGACAATTGTCCAAGTCGAAGACATGGGAATGCTGGCCCTACGCCGCGGCAAGTCGGAATTGAATCCGGCGGCCGGAGACTTGCTCGGGACCCAGAGCGGCACAGAGAGGGTGGGTGGCCAAGCTGCGACATCTTCCGCACCGCAACGCACCCACCACGGAACTGACCTTCACTCAATTACTGCCTGTCGATCGATTTCAGCAAGCAGCTCGAGTGAGCCCAAGGGCCTGGGTACCTACATTTTTACTGGAAGCGCGGATTCAAGAATTCGGACCCGGGGGCGATGCCTTGCATCTTGACCCGGTGTCCAAGCTTGTCAAGGGGGCACACACCCGCCTCCAAGCCCGCAGGTTGAACTACGTAAACTGCACGGCTCTGATTGGCCGTCATGCCGTTGATCTGCAGGTTGGCGAACGAAAGCCACGCGGAGAGGAACAGCTCCCCGCGATTGATGATTGTTCAGCCGGCGCGGCCTGCGATCCGCAGCTAGGGCTCTGCTGGGCTCTGCCCCGACACTGATGACCGCGGTATGGCTGGCGCCATGCAGACCGCGTAGGAGTCCAGCAGGTTGAGCCGGGACGAAAAAGGGCGGCTCGGGGGGAGCTCGTCATATTATATTCAGGTCCAGTCGCCCAGTCCTGCCAGTATAGTCCGTATAAGCAGCAGAACTTGCTGCTCATCCATAATGGATTCTTCCCGCTGGACAAACTTGTTCCACTCACGAACGGCACGCTTGGATTGCGGCGACCGAGCAGTGCGATAAGCGTCAACGCAAGACACAGCGCCAGAGGCTCGAGTGGGTGTCGATACCCTGGTTCATGCTGGGGAGTCTGCCGATCCCACCGTGTCGAGACCCCCTGCTCACAGCTCAGTACTGTAGCATCGCCATTATCACGGCCAGTGGTGCCAGTGCGGAGTTAGCCTTCATCTGTCACTACCGCCATCTGTGCCGCTTTCTCGGAACTGATTATTATAAGATAATCCGGTCTCGCCTAAGCCGCAGTGTCTCGGTCGAAGACTGACTCTGCTGCTGCCTCAGCTCTTACTTACTTTTGACGTTATTGTACGACGTGGGCGCAACGTCCAAGATTACTGTGATCCAAAGAATGGGCTCCGCAAACCCGCAGGGGCCGGGCGCAGAGCCGTGGCCCGACGTGGCCTGCCCGCCCGAACTCGTCGGCCGGACGGTGGAGATGTGCGACGACATTTCGCCGCCCGAGTCCTGCGGCATGGCGAGCCTCGATGGGGAGTATCAAGGTACACACACAATTTAGTCATCATGACTGCCGTTGAAGTCTAGACTGCTGACAGCCAGGGCGAAGACTGGATGGACACCGGCGAGCCCATGGACGACCTGACAAACATCGTCTTCCTACAAGACCCGGCCTTGGAGGAGCCCCTCTACGCATCCCGACGTACGTGTCCTATCCTCTCGGACCAGCCGGACTCCGGACTCGTCGTGCAAGATGTCGCCGTTAAAGTGCCGCCATCTGTCAAGGCAGAACAGCCGGCTCCCGACACTGGGAGCAAATCCCGGGAGGGCGGCGAGAAGACCAAATACACGACAGCCTCGAAGCTACCGCACGACCACCGCACCACATACAGCAAGCAGCCCACGCGGGGTGACTGGGTGGCCGCGAAGCCCAAGATCTACGAGTTTTACGTCTCGCGGGGAATGAAGCTGGTGGAGGTGAGGAGGAAGATGGAAGCGCAAGGCTTTCCCGCAAGGTTTGTCGGACCTTCAACAGTCAACGTCAACCCCTCTCCATGCCCCAGCCGAGACGACACCGTCAGTGGTCTACTGCGTACTGATACCGCACCGCAGCGAGTCCATGTACAAAAAGCATCTGCAGGCGTGGGCGAAGAGTGATCCGACGTGGCGGAAGCAGAAGTACACCAAGTCGAGCGAGAAGCGCCGCGATCGGGCGCTGGCGACGCGGACGGCCAATAACTGCGGCGCGATCGTGCCGGTGGCGGCGGCGGTGCCCATGACATCCTCGCTTCCCTCGGGTCCGGCGTCGCCCATCATGCTGCTGCCGGACCAGCTGCTGCAGTCGCTGCTCCTCAACGTCAGCAGCATGTACCGGGGCGGGATGGAGGGCGACCGGTGGCAGGTGCGCGACGCGCTGACGATCCAGGAGCGCGAGTACGACGACCTGTTCCTGACGGCCTTCAACACGCTGCAGTACATCGACCGGGCCGACGCGACCGCGCGCGATTACGGCGTCAGCAAGACGTTCGAGTGCCTGCGCCGCGCCGTCGAGGAGTGCGGCTTCTTCGCCCTGCCGACGGTGTGGACGACGCTGCTGCACCTGCTGCGCAGCGGCGACCTGGCCTTCGCCGCCAAGTTCCTCGGCGAGGCCGCCGGGCTCGCGCGCCTGCTACACCCGCACTCGCAGCTGCAGCGCATGTTCCGCGACCTGCTCGGCATCCTCCAGATATCCCAGCCGGTCTCGGGCTCCTCGTCCATGTCCTCTTCCTGCACCTCCTCCTGCACCTCCTCCTCTTCCTCCTCCCCCGCCGCAGATCCCAGCAGCGGGAGCACCGCCAGCGGCGGCGGCGGCAGATGTCGGCGGCTGCCGCTGCTCGAGCGCGCGCTGGTGGCGGCGTTCGAGCAGTGCGTCGTGGACGCCACGGCGGCGCACGACCGCGAGGACCTGCCCTTCAGCTGCATCAGCGTGCTCAACCTGCGCAGCTTCTTCATCAAGTACGCCGACTACGAGGCCGCGCGGCCGGGCGAAGAGGCGCCAGCGGCGGCCGAATACGGGCGGGACCAACACCACCACCACCCCCAGCAGCAGCAACAGCGCCGCAGCAGCAGCAACCGCCGGCACGCGGGCGCGGTGGCGCGCTCGCTGCGCGCCCTCGAGGACCTGGTCGAGCTGGCCGAGCAGATCTACGAGCGCGACGACGAGGTGGTGCTCGAGATCGTGGCGCAGTGGCTGTTCCTGCTCGAAGACGCGGTGGCCGAGGACGAGGACCAAGAGGCGGCGGAGGAGGCAGCATCCCGCGCCCGCGCCACAAAGACAAAGACAAAGACGAACAAAACCACCATAACCACCACCACCACTACAACGACCGCGGCGACGGCCGCGGAGCGCCGGCACAGGAGGCTGCAGCTCGCCGAGGTGACGGCGGAGATGCACTGGCGGGTGCGCAGCCGGCGGCGGCGCAACGGCGGCAAGCTGCGCGGCAACCTGCTGCTCAAGTGGTGCGGCGTCCGCCACGTGCTGTCGGTGCTGCACCGCGACCCGGGCGAGATGCGCTGGCTGGCCGACCTGGCGGCGGCCTCGGACGACGACGAGTTCGAGTTCCTGGAGCAGCAGCAGCCGGAGCAGTACGAGCAGCACCAGCAGCAGCGGCAGTACCTGCACCAGCACCAGGAGGAAGAGGGGGAGGGGTACGGAGAGGGGGACGGAGAGGGGGACGGAGAGGGGGTAGGAGGAGTACGAGAAGGATTAGGAGGTGGAGGAGGTGGTGGTGGGGACCGTGGGATTGAGGGGGGCGTGTTGCTGGTGGAGGAAGGGGGTGGTTGTGGGGGAGGAGGCGGAGGAGGCGGGGCACTGATGAGTGCTGCTGCTGCTGTTGGTGGTAGTGTCGGTGTTGGCGCCATGGGCGACGTCACCGACATCGACCTCCAGGTGCCGATACCCTGAGAAGAGAGGGTATGAGGAAGGATGAAAAAAAAAGGGGGTTCGAGAGGGGCACACCTCAAACACATCCGAGGTGATTGCTTCTGGTCTGAAGAAAAGCAAGAAGGACAGAGAGAGAGCAGTAACGGAGGACGGCCCGGACTCCTCTCCTCTCCTCTCCTCTTCTCTTTCTGTTCTTCCCCGAGCCACACTGCTCGACTCGCCCGCTACCCGCTGTATATGTATATACCCCTAGTTTTGATATCGTGCGTGCAGAAGATACCCAGCCATTCACCTGCACCACCTTGTCTCTACATCATGCGCTGTGCTGTTACTCTCTGTCTCTCGTGAGGATATGCTGTTTACCATCCCCTTGTATCAAACTGAGAATTGAATGGGGGTGGAGTGGGCGACTCTCGCCGTCGTGTGTACCTCGCTTTCCGGAGGGTCGTGAGTATACCATACCATGCAGAGTAGTGTTTCCTAAGCTTATGGTGGCAGAAGCCATCTGCGTAGTATTTTTGCACACTCCGTCCAAGGACACGCCACACCACTCAGAGGCGAGGACGTGGACGCTTGCTTACATGATAGTAGTCATCAATCGACGCTTTACCTCGTCCCGTTGCCCAAGTGATCTCTGTCTCTAACTCCTCGTGCGTAGGGAGCAAGCGAAACATGGGGGATTCAGAGGAAGGTTGACGGTAGTAGCTGGTATTCTGGTATCTGTGAAACAAGAAGATATGAAGAAGTATCCTTTGAATCCCGTCTGGTAGTCTCCAGCACTAGATCCTACCACCTCGAAGAGAATTCGAGCGCCCGCCCCATGCCCCCTCCCTGACACCCCATTCCTCCCTCCCCCCATCAACTCGCGGCCGCGACGGCGCCCTCGACGCGGTAGGTCTTGAACTCGCGGGCGGGGACTTGGCGGTCGAAGAGGATGTCGAGCTCCTCGTAGGTGCGGCCGCGGGTCTCGGGGACGCGGTAGTGGGACCACAGCAGGCAGAGGGCGCCGAGCCCTCCGAAGAAGTAGCCCAGCTTGCCCTGCATGTTGGCCTCGTCCGGGTTGATCATGTAGGGGATGGCGGCGGTCATGGCGATGCCGAAGACGGCCTGGACGGCCGTCGCGACGGCGATGGTCTTGGCGCGCACGCGCGTCGCCGACACCTCGCCCAGGATCACGAACGTCACGGGCCCGACCGAGAGGTCGTAGCACCCGTTCCACACCAGCATCAGCGCGCTCTCGGCCCATTTTATCCCGCCGGGCCGCCCCGGGATCGAGTCCAGGATGCCGATGACGAACTGCAGCACCACGAGCACGAGCAGCCCGACGTTGAAGATGCGCCGCCGCCCGTACCGCGCGATCAGGTTCCACGAGAAGACCGTGCTGACCCAGCCGACGGCTGAGAGTTTTGCATTTTTCACGCGTCAGAGGAATGCAACAACAGAAAAGGTCTTCTTTCGTCGAGGTGATCGAAAAGAAAAGGGGGCGGGCGCGCGCAACTCACCCAGAAAGCCGATGCCCATGTAGTACGCGTCCTGGTCCCCCAGGCCGGCCTGCTGGAAGAAGTAGGTGCCGTAGTTGATGAGGTAGATGCCGGACAGGACCTGGGTGGTGTAGACGCCGGTGGAGATCTCGGTGCGGCGCAGGTTGACGCCGCGCACGGTGTCGAGGTAGGTGCTGCCGGCCTCCATCTCGAGCTCGAGGCGGTCCGTCTCGGCGATGACGGCGAGGGTGGCGTCGACGTCGACGCGGCGGGACGAGAGGCGTCTGAGGGCGTCGCGCGCGGCCTCCTTCTTCCCCTTGCGGATCAGCCACCACGGGCTCTCGGGCACGAAGAAGACGGCGGGCAGGATGACGAGGCACCAGAACCACTGCAGCGCGAAGGGGATGCTGTAGGCCCAGTGCGTGTCGAGCGTCTGCGTGCCGGCCGTCACGCCGTTGCCCAGCAGCTGGCCCGTGACGAAGCACAGGTTCGTGTAGGACGTCAGGTACCCCCGCAGCGCCATGGGGCAGACCTCGGACGCGTACGTGGGGCCGATGACGACGTAGCAGCCGAGCACCAGCCCGCCCAGCAGCTCGCCCACGAGCAGCGCCCGCAGCGAGCGCGCGAAGAACTGCACGAAGACCAGCCCGGCCGTGAGCACGATGCAGCCGAAGAAAGTGCGCTTGCGCCCGAACAGTTCCATCGGGTAGGCCGAGAACAGCGCGCCGACGATCTGCCCGATCGGGTTCCCCATGCTGAGTCCCGTCTGCCAGGCGGCAGAGATGTTCCACTAGATAGACAGGGAGAGCCACGGTCAGTGAATCAGTGAGTCAGTCAGTCAGTCAGTCAGTCAGTCGGCCGGCCAGTCAACCTCGTCAGGCCCGGTGGCCGTGCCGGCTCTGGCTCGGCGCGACCGCGGTAGTAGAAGTTGAAGAAGCGCACCTCGCCGTTGCTCTCGTAGCCAAAGTCCTTCTTGAACTGCGGCATGGCGTACATGTTGCCGATGATCTGCGGGTCGAAGGCCAGCATGATGACGCCGATGGACACGAAGGCCGACCAGCCCACGGCCGTCGGGTACAGCCTGACGGCCTCGCGGAACGTGAGCGCGTGCTCCTGCTGGACGGCCTCGGCGAGCGCTTCGGCCTCGCTGCTACCGGCGCCGGGCTTGGCGTCGTCGGCCGCGGCTTCGCGGTCGGCGTGGTCGGTCGACATGCTGGACGCCGTTGTTGTCGTCGTCGTCGTCGTGGCTGTCGGGGTCGTCGTCGTCGCTACCGGTGTGCTGCTGGCACGCGCGCTTGTGTACCGGGATTCGGGCGAGGGCGTGTTGTTGCAGCGAGCTCCGGGACTTGAAAATGTGCCATATCGGGGTTGCGGCCGCGTCTGCATTTTATGATGATCTGCTACCACGGGACAGTATCGACAACGTCCCCGGAAGCCCCCCCTGCCGCTGGTCGGGACAATGCGCAAAGCGGTTTAGCTGCCCGGTCTGTTGGCGGCCCTTGTCCTCGCTATCAGCAGGTGGGATAGCACTTCTGTCTATGCTGGGCCAGTGAAAATGGCCCTTCTCATAGGCTCGCGCAGAGGCAGAATGAGGTGAGGGGAAGCTTGGCTCTCCAGCTTTCCTTGCCGCTACGCGTCTGCGCTTATCTCAGGGCCTTCGGAGTGATGCGACGCTGCGCACTATGCCCGACCTGTCGCCAAGAGCAGCGGGGTCCTGGTTGTTGGTTTCGATACGTTACTGTCAGACTGTCCTGCATACAACATCAAGTCGAGAGAGGGGAACAAGGGAGGAGACGGTGTGAACAAGGTTCGTGTCTTGAAGTTAGTACCTAAGGTAGTCAAAGGATGCGTTCTTCCGTCTGTCGCCTTCTATCCGAACTGGCGCTGAGGTACCGGCTCTTTCACACCCTCCCCGGCCGGAGCGGGACCGCTGAACATCCGGGCTCTTCGCCGAAAGCCGGGTTCTTCGCCGAAATCATGGATTTCGGCGCCACGTGCCCGGCATATCGCGGGCCTGGCACGTCTGGCAGGGAGAAACTTCTTCTCGGCGTCCCCTTCTTTTCCAGGCGTGCAGCTCGCAGGCGTGTGCGCCAAAATGGCAACAATCGCCCTGATCAGGGGCTTCCCGTGAAATTTATTTACTCGACTTCTCCGATTGGCACACGTACAGGCAGAACTGGCGGAAGGTTTCGAATTACTCGCGAAGGCTGATGTTTCCGTCTGGGCCTCTTCGACAGAAAAATAATTCGCAGATGTCTTCCTTTTGGCGGGACCGGGTCCTCCAGGAACTAAGTGACGGATCCTCGCCATGGCTTCCGGAGTCCCGGGAGCCCGGATCTATGCCATAAACACTGCGTCGGTGAGAGAAGGCCCACTGCGTCGGTGAGAGAAGAAGTCGCAGGGGACCATCCTCAGCTCTGCTCTCCCAAACATTCCCACCAACTTGTTATCGGCATGAGCGGTATCGGTAGGGCAGAGCTGGGCAGAGGATAGGGGAAGAGGCAAGGGACCGAATGTGGGCCGCCTACAGAGCAAAGGGCAACCCCTGAGCCCCTCTACGGAGTACGGAGTAGTACACAGGTGAGAGCAGTGGTGAGAGGTGACTGGATTGCACCCGTTATAGAGATTACTACTGGTTTATTTCGCTAGTGGCCGAAGAAGTATGCGTGTGTCCAGTATACTTACCAATTGATTCAGTAGTAGCACTCTCAAGCTCGCCCTCCGCCCACCTCCAGCGCCTCATACTTTTCTTTTCGTCCGGACCTGTCGGTCCTAGCACAACGCAGACTCGTCCGTCCGTCCGTGTCACTTCAGCTATAGGAACCCGGCGATATCGGAACTTCTGCTAAGAGCGAACGACATGGTAAGCAGACAGGGCCGCACTCCCTCGCGGCCGGAGACGAGCTGCGAGGCCAGACGTGGCGCCACCGGAAATCCGTCGTATCCATCGCCGGTCCCGTGGTGTAGTCCACAATCCACGTGGTATGCCTTCTATGTACGGTACTTGACTACCTTAGGTATTCGCCGACACGCCGAACAATAGGACTTATTAGATGCCCATTGTCGGTTCCGTGGCCTGCTCCATAGTGCGGCGTGTGCATTGTGTAACAGGAAACTCAAACACCCCATCAAGTTCTTGAATCTTAGCTGGCTGATATGATTCTTATTAGCGCCATGGACAGTGCATCTGGAGTGCCGGGTACGGGCATGGGAGTCAGGTCGGACTACGAAGCATACCTACCTACCATGGCGATACCCTCGCGATACCACCGCGTCCCATCAGCCAAAAGAAATGATGCTCGCTCATTCTTTCCTTACTTGAGCGGTATCGGCTGACGGGCACGAATAAGCAACTGTGCCGCACCAATTGACCCGGCAAGTGAGAGCCCAGACTCACCTTAGGGGGGCCCATGCATACCAGCGGACACTGGTCTCGAGCTTCGGTCCCGAGCAGCGGTGCGACCTACCTAATATCCAACCGCCGCTGATTCTGCTTGACAGCTGCATATAAGTCGAGAGGGGGGTGAGATGTGCTTCAACCAACTTAAGAGCCCTTACTCTCTCTCTCGCGCGCTGTCGTGTGTGCCTGATCCTCAGATCTGGCTATGGTGACCTTCGAATCTTCAGCCTCCGCCGCCGTGGGAGAATGTCAGGCGAGGGGGATGGCGGCCCGAGACGGAGCAGCGACTCGCTTCAGCAACTTCAGCGCCCTGCCCCCCGAGCTGCGGCACATCATCTGGGCCTTCGCCCTACCGCCCGACGTCCCAGAGCTACACGTGCTGCAGGTGCACAAGATACGGCCGACGACGGCCTCCCCTTCGGCATCCGGCATGGACATGGACGAGCCTTGTGTGCCGTTGGTACACACTGCATATCCGGTTCTGATGCACGTCTGCCACGAGTCCCGGCGCATCGCCGTGTCCCAGACCGACCTACGACAGTCGCCCGAGGCCCGGTGCCTGGTGCCGGTGAGGCGCTTTCGCCCAGACCTCGATGTTCTATACGTCAGCTGGTTCGGTTTCATGGCCTTCTGCAGGCGACCTGATTTCTTTATCGGTGATATGGTGGCCTCCCTGCGTCACGTCGCCGTTGACGTCGCCCTCACGAGTTACCCAGAGCGACTCCTCGAGATCTTCCGCCACTTACGCTCGCTTCAGGTAAGTCGGCATCGGGGAGCCTCCTTGTTAGCCTTTGCGCATTCCAGGGAGTCTTGAGTATGGGTCTGTCCATCCGGAATGTTCTTTTCATGCCCGGCGCCTGGCCTCCCCGCGTTCCCCCTTCCCCCCTGACATCCATCTCGGAGTGCACTCTTATTCACCACCAACCCCTGGAGCAGACACTACATGTCGTCTTCGGTTCGACTAGACCTCCACTATTCGCCAGCGATGCCTTAAGCCTGGAAATGCCGCCTCGGCGGTCTGTTCTGAAACCATTCTCGGCCTCGGCACTAAAAGGAAGTATGTACACTCTGTTGTCAATTCTTCCCCCTCAAGCCTGTCTGATTCTGAGTCGGAGGACCTCGACGGTTTCGATGTTACTTCGAATCCTGAGACACAGTTAACCCCCTTTCAGGTTGCAAAGTCGCTGACTTCAGATATTGCAGTGGTACGGGGCGGGCCGACGACGCGTCCGCGGCCCCTTGATTGGTATTTACAATACGTACACGGCGAGCTGTACGCAACATGTGGGTTGCCCGTGCCCTTATAGTCGTGTAATGGCACGGACACAGCCCCGATCAAGCTGTCTGACAGCGCTCGACTCCTCGGATGCCCGCCTCCAAAGGGGCCTCTGCTGACTTAGTCGATGCAGTGGAGCTGTTCAAGTCGTCCCGTGTGCACGACAACTCACATGGCGGTGATCTCGGAGTCGATTTCGAGAAGGGCGAGTTGAAACTCCGACTCGTAGCTGACGCCTTCACCGAGTTCCGCTATTCGACGGATGGTGCGCATTGGGTCGAGAAAGGAAGAACCAACACGTGCACAAACCTGGTCTGGGGAGGCATGGATTGGCAATGAAGTTACCAGTGACTACCATCGAGGTCGTCTATTGTTGTGGACACGTATTGTTCTCTCGTTGCCACGTGCAGTCTACCGGCAAACTGCACATCCTGATGCCGCCCTTGCTTCGACTTCTCATACAGGGTATCGTTTGTCTATATGCCGTCTGACTAGGTATATTGCTACGGCCCTGCCGACCCGGGAATCACATCCAGTCGTGGAGTATCCATCCAGCCACTTCGCCACCGCGCAATGCCTCAATGCGTGTAGCGCTCCCAGTCCTGCTTTTGGTCTGTGCGAAAACTATTGGCGCTTTCCGCTCTACGCTCGAAGGCGGCGGCATCCTCGTCCACGATATCGATACTGACCGTCTTCATAATACCCATGGCCCAGGACCCTCCAGCCTCTTGCTCGTGTGCTGAGCACCCCTCGAAGCTGGCACGTTGCGGACCTTCGATGCGGAAGGAGGAGCCGTTGCTCTGGCGTCGCGAGGCCTTGCTCGCCTCAGACCGCTTCGAGAGGATCGAGGCTTTGTCCGAGGCCTGTCCGTCGGTGGCACGGCTGAGTTGTTGGCTCGCGGGCCAAACATCCCCTGAGAAGAGGGAGGCGATGGGGAGAATGTTGGCTGCGAGTACGCCGAGGTTCTGCTCGAGTCTGATGCCAGCCAGGTTCAATAAGATGTCCCAACAGAAACAAAAATGAAGAGACTGCTTACACGGCCAGGATAGTTCCAATGAGATGGGGCCGAAGCTCATATCTAGACCGTATGAGAGAGACATTGTACATCCTCACGATGATCGGCACAACGATGCTGGATTCTTTGTAAGCCTGCGAACCGCTGCGTAGTCGGACTGAAGAGACGTACACGCTGCTCGCGACAGAGAGCAGGTAAAAGGGCCACCGCGCTCCGCGAGCGATCCCGAGGATCCGGACGGCCAAAATGGAGAGCAGCGCGATGAGCAATTGCGCGGAGATGTCGAGTGCTGGCGACCCCTCGGACGTCAGTCACCGGAGCCCCGAGATAAGTTATCGGGCATCAACCCATATACACTCAGGGTAGGGTACTGCAGACATAGCCACTGGCCACTTACCTCCACGCGCGTACTCGACGCCCCGCTCGCCGCCGCGGCCCCAGCACCGGCCCGGCGCGTCGGCGTCCCAGACCCGCCGCGCCGGCCCGCAGCGCGCCAGCGCCGCGAAGACGCACATCACGTCCGCCAGCACCAGCGCCGCCATCACCACCGCCGCCGCCAGCGGTGCGGCCTCGCTGTTGCTCCTCGTCGTCGTCGTCGCGCGTATCCGGGAGACGAGCCGCCGCGGCAGCTCCCGCAGCAGCGAGAGGAAGGCGGGCCAAGAGGAGGGCCACGATGGCCAGGGCCACGTCCAGGGCCATGATGGGGACGGGCTCCTCATCAGACAGAGAAGGTGGGACAGGCTCAGGCACACCGACGTCCGGGCCAGCGCCGCCGCGAGACCCAGCCATGGCTGTGCGAGGTAGGCGAACTGCAGCGCCCTGCTGCTATCACCGCTGCTGCTGCTGCTGCTGCTACTGCTGCCGCTGCTGCTACCGCCGCTTGGAGAGGGAGCAGACGGGACGGCAGACTCGGCGATCGCGAGGGAGGTGCCGATCAGGCCGAAGAGCTGTGCCGCACGTGTCAGTACTTCTTCTTTTTTCTCTCGTGCCACCGGACCGGAAGGCCCGGCTGCGGGGTGGGGGGGCCGAAGCGAGGAAGGAGGGAACGGAAACAGGAATCGTACGTACCACGGCCAGTCCGACGGCGCAGTCGTCGGCACCGATCCCGGATCGGCCGCCGCCGCCGCCGCCGCCGCCGACCTGCCCCTGCCGCCGGCGCGCGCAGGCGCGCACCACGCACGCCCCCAGCGCCGGCACGGCCGTCGTCACGGACACGGCCAGCAGGGCCCCCGCCGCGGCGGGGGGCGTGCCGGTGACGGCGGCTGCGGGCCCCAGGCCGGTCATTATCTGTTGATCTGTCGGTTTCGTCGTCGAGAGCGCCGCAGAACGGGTTTCGTTCCGTTGCCGCCGGGAGAAAGGGCAAGGCGGCGGCGGGGTACGGTGGGATCGGCGTTGCTCTTCAGGTGGGCATTCGAAGTGGACGCGCCTCTGCCTCTTTTCGAGAGGCACTCGGTCCCGTCGAGAGACGTAAAAGAAAGAAAGAAAAAAGTTGTTCGCGCTGCGAGACTTGGAGAAGAGAGGGTGGAAGAGAGAGAGAAGGTTGGAAAGAATTACAACGCACACCTGTTTTACAGAACAGAAGGACTAGATACGTGGTCCAGGTAACGTGGTGTAGTTCCCTACCAGCTTGCACCAGGACCTGGCTGGACCTTGGCAGATCGTGGGGTATATCGCAGCCCAGATAATAACTTACCATGGCTTCCATCCCCGGATGGGCATGCCGTCCGTTCCGGGGTGTGTCGCTGCTGTCACTGTCACTGTCACTGTCACTATTCTCATCTCAGTGTCGCGTCGCCCCGGATGCATGCCAGCTTGTGGCCAACTCTGTGTGCCAAGGTCGCCCCTATCCTATTCTATCCCTATCGCACACAACTGCGCCCCTGACATCTCGGTATTTGCCTGGTCTGGGCAATGGACCCCGCCAGCAGCGGAAACCCATGCATGCGCGTGCAGGGGACGGGGAGGTCCAGCGGGGGAGGGGGGGGCCTGCTCACTGCTCATCAGGCACTGGTTCCTGGAACCTGAGAGCATCGCATCGCATCGCATCGCATCGCATCGCCCGCCGCGTGGCGCGCGTGTGTGTGTGCCATAAGAGGGCAGCTTGACCGAACAGGCCCCGACGGACCACTGACCAGTAGCTAAACAATAATGGGCGGAGGGCTTGCCCAAGACCCCCCGATGCGAGCGCGGAGAAGGGAGACAAGATCGGATCCATCCCCCGTCAACCCCCGAGGGCCCACCGGTCTTCGCTTCTTTACGGTACTGCGTGGGCGTGCGTCCCGGCGGCGCGGCACATGTGCGTGCGCGGTGGAAGCTCCTCGATCCAGGCTGAGAGCGTGGGGGAAAGGGGAGGATGGGGAGAATACTGTCGGTAGGTATGTTATAGATTTAGATAGGTCCCTGATCGACCTACCTACTTTGGTATAGGTACCGGTATGTGTATGCCGCGTGGTCGGTCGGTTCGGTCAGGTTGGCAGAATGTAGGGAGGTACCGTAGTTACCTGTAAGTGGTTTGTAAGTCATCAATTTGGTATCATCACTTGCTATTGATCAACGGCATTAACAGCTCTGAGCTGTGGAAGCCGGAGCTCGGGCCGGAGTGGTGCCTAATCTAAGCAAGGATCTGTATCCACCACGGTACGTGCCAAGAACTCCATAAACATCAACCAGTTGATGCAAGTCGAACACCCCCGGAAGTTCTGAGTGAGCTAGCCAGCCAGCCGGGATTCCATGGGCGAGAACAACTCATCCAACGTGCTGAGGCTATTCGTACATAGCTGCGAAATGAAGGGTGTGCTTATGACTGTGTTTCCAAATTCTGACCGAGGGGTCCTACCGCACAGTGTGATCGACGGGCGTGGAAGCCTCATCGAACGGCGCAGGGCGATCTAATCCTACTGTCTCGGGGGTCTGGGGTTTCGAAACGAATGCCCCGGTCGCCTTTACTCAGCCCCCCTCCCCAGGTGGACAACGTTTCCAAAGGTTTCGTCAGGGGGTGTTCGGCTTCCATAAACCAATTTATGTTTATGGGGTTCTTGGCACGTACCGTGATGCCCGAGAATGCTTGCTGAGATCGATACCTCTCGGGCGTGTCGGGGCAAGGGTCTCATCAACAGAGCAAAAACAGCCTCGCACAGCTCGAGAGCTGTTTATGCCGTTGATGACTTAACATGGGGGTGAGACGCCTTCTCATTGGCAACCGGCTAATACTGGAGCGGTCCATAACTTTCTAACACTCCGCGATGTACCTTCATGCGAAAAGGCATCGTACCGCGACATTGCTGTATAAAGTTATGTAAAAACCCCATCATCGGTTGATGGTGTTGACGGACCCGAACACCCCCTCACGAAAACCTCAAGCTACGAATACATTACCTAGTCAATCCATTTCCGGTCCCCTTCATTCCGATTACAGGGTACTTTCAAACGGGCTGCGTCAGGGGAGCACGCACGCCAGACTCAGAGAGAAGCGGGGGCTGTTCTGCAGATATCAAACCTTTAAGCTTCATTGTCTGGTACAGATCTGGGCCACGTCTAATAAACCAAACGAAACTCCCCGATACTCTGTGTGTCTGTACAGGCGTAAATCTGCCCAGGAAGACAGCCCGACCTGCATCGGGTGCAATGCAGCGCTGGTCAGGAATATCACCCACCTAAGCAGAATACGAGAACCCCGTCTTACGTGCAATTTGCACCTTACAATCCGGGCCGAAGAAACAGAGGGTGGGAGACCATCCTCCCTCACCGGTCAGACTTGATGAGAGAGCCTCGAAGTCTCTGATTGTTAAACTCTTGGGATCCTTTCTTGCGTCAGACCCCACGATCTCGTTCCGCAGGCGCCCCGCCACCTCGTACGCGACATTGGCCTCCTGCGTCTTGCCGGCCCTGTCCAGGACTTGGGCCTTGAGAAAAGTGCTGCGTGCCATCTCGACCCTATAGAGCTCGGTATTGTATTTCAGTGCTTGCGGCACAGCGTTGAGCATCATTCTGACCCAAGTGTGAGTCTGATCAGACTGGCATGGACAACAGCAGCGGCGTGGTAGTGCTGGAGGGCAAGTAGGACAGTAGAAACAATGTCGACATGAGAAAAGAAGGGACTCGCATGGCCTACTCGCATCGCTACAACCTGAAGAGACTCTCCGGGTATCAGCGCTATAAATAATGTGACGACCGGTCAACTTGCCTGATGGAGTCAGACCATCGCTTTCAAGCGGTGGATAGGTGCGTGTGTAGCATGCTTGAAGTTGACTGTATTTATCCAATAGCTCAGAAGCATGCATGCTGTAAGGAGATGCGGGTAAACGTACGAGCTGCAAACTGCGCCATCAACACTGGTGCGGCATTGCTAAGTGTCTCCTGCAACCAATTCTGGAAGTCTTGCTTGTTACGTTCGTTCCACAGTTCGATTTGGCGAAGGCCTGCGTGGTCGAGCAGGAATGATAGGGTCGTTTTAAAGGGGAACCCTATAGTGCAAAGAGACTTATCGGCAAGCTACGCCTGATTGCCATAGCTAAGGTTCCCAGAGCTGTCACTTACTATGCGGTTCTCCTGCTGTAGAAGGCCAAGGGACGCCCTTGGTTTTGACGATCTCGATTATGGTGGTGACGGGAACGTGGATGCTGATGCGCAACATGGTTTAAAACCAACAGTGGCCACTGGTTTATTCGGGCCGAACTCGCAGGCCCAGCAGACTGTTGAGCAGCAAGGCGCCGGTCAACAAGATGTCCTGGCACGAGAAGTCATTCTCGTCGAGGGGTGCCGTGTGGTTGAGTGCCAAGATCCGGACAGAATGTGCATTGCCCGAGAGGGCGAGGGCTTCAGACAACCACGGCATCCATGTTTCCAGAGGTGGCGTAAATACACCAGAGACGAGGGACACACTGTAACTAAGTAGGTTACTAGTAACTTCTTTCTCTTATGATGAAAAGCCCAGCGGTAGACTAGCTCTATATCGCCATCTTTGACTTGGCCGTCGAACACGACCCTCGGTCGAACTTCTGCTGTCAGTGTAGCCGCCATGAGACTGATGGCATGGTCGTGGATTTTCCCCCGGTGCAGCTGGCGAGTCCAGCAACAGCTTGCGCAGTCAAGACTCAGATCAAGGCTGTGAGTCGCGGTCCGCATATCACCAAGATGCTGCTTATCTGCTAAAGATCTGGGCCGCGGCTAATAAACCAAGCAAAACCGAATAAACGCTTTGTAAGAAGACAGATGGAAAGACGCATGACAACATTATATACAACTATTTCTCTCATCCAGTGGAGGAGAAAGAAACCGGCAGGGGAGGGGACGGAACAATCCCCCTCCCCGCCTTCTCCCTCCTCCCCCAACAACTCTTCCCGCTTTGCCCCCTTTCTCTCCGCGGCAGCTCAGAACCTCGCCTCGACCTTTTTCTTGGTGTCCTGCAGGGCCCAGGCGCTCTGGTGCTCGCGGCTGAGCACGGACTGGCACTGCTCGGCGGTGAAGCCCTTGGCCTGGACGGCGGGGTTGTAGCCGAGGCGGTTGGCCCTGCCCACGGCGGCGTCCTCGACGCCCGAGGGGGCCTCGGCGCGGTCGGGCCGGCAGTAGACGGTGACGACGGCGGCGCCGCCGAGGCCGAGGTTGTGCTGCAGGGCGTAGCGGGTGCGCGGGGCGGCGCGGTTGTTGGCCCAGCCGCGCAGGTGCCAGACCAACTCGGCGCACTGGGCGATGCCCGTGGCGCCGAGCGGGTGGCCCTTGGAGATGAGCCCGCCCGAGGGGTTCACCACCACGCGCCCGCCGTACGTGATGTCGCCCGCGCGCACCATCTCGTGGGCGCGCCCGGGCTCGCACAGGCCCAGCGCGTCGAGCGTGATCATCTCGTTGGCCGAGAAGCAGTCGTGCAGCTCGCAGACCTGCACGTCGCGCGCCGACACGCCCGCCTCGGCCAAGGCGGTCCGCGCCGCGTGCCGCGTCATGTCGAAGCCCATCAGCTCGATGGCGCTGCTGCTGAAGAGCTTGGGCGAGTCGGTCGCCAGGCACTGGCCGGCGATCAGCACGGCCTGGCCGCGCAGGTGCGGGCGCGCGTCGAGGAAGTCCTGCGACACCAGCACGGCGGCGGCGCCGCCGTCCGACGTCGGGCAGCACTGCAGCTTGGTCAGCGGCTCGTGGATCATGGGCGCCTGCAGCACCTGCTCGAGCGAGTAGACGTCCTGGAACTGCGAGTAGGGGTTGCGGCCCGAGTGCTCGTGGTTGATGCGGCCGATCTCGGCAAAGTCCTCGGCCGTGGCGCCGTACTTCTCCATGTACTCGCGGCCGGCGTTGCCGAACATCTGGGCGGCGCCGGGGGCGTTGGTGATGCCGCGCGTCTTGGCCATCATCATGGCCGAGGTGCCGGTCGGGTTCTCGCGGTCGTTGAAGAAGCTCTGCAGGCTGCCGCGCATCATCTTCTCGAAGCCGACGACGAGCACGCAGTCGGCGCCGCCGTGGGCGACCGTGTTGCGGCCCATGGCCAGCCCCGTCGAGCCGGTCGAGCAGTTGTTGTTGACGTTGATGATGGGGATCTGGGTCATGCCGAACTGGTAGAAGACGCGCTGGCCGCAGGTCGAGTCGCCGTAGCAGTAGCACGCGATGCCCTGCTCGACGTCGTCGTAGTTGATCTGCGCGTCGAGCATGGCCTTGACGCCGGCCTCGAAGCCCAGCTCGGTGTAGTCGACCTTGCCGCGCGGCTTGATGAACTTGGTCATGCCCACGCCCAGCACGTAGACGGGCTGCTTCTGCTTGGCCGGCATGTTGGGCGGTGTCTGTCTATTCTGGGAGAGTAGGGTGGGTGCTTTCTGTCCTAAATTCTGGTACGGTCTGCTTGTACCGTAGCGGCCGGTTGATGACTGGGACTTGAAGCTGGGGCTGCTTGGTTCGTGGAAGACTGAAGTCTGAAGTCGGCCGACAGTGAGATGGGAGTGACACCGACGATGCCCGAGACGTTCCCACCCGAGCTCGACTATATAAATACTCTTTCACACGGTTATGCCCCCTGCCTGCCCGTCGGGCCCGCAATTCTTCTCTCTTGTGGCAACGACTATGGCTACCAACGGCGATGAGGCGTGAGCTGGCGTGAGAATGGCTTGGGTAACGGCCGTCTCAGTCCCGGGTATTTTGCGGGGAAAGCTCTCCAACGGTGCTTCGTACAACCGAGGCACTGCCCAAAGCAGTATTACTCCTCGGACTCTATCGATAAGAGCTCCGACATGACCTTGCCGTCGAAGCACTTGCCGAGGTGCTGGTCTTTTTGTCTCACTCTTCTGCTCTCGACTCGATCCGAATTCAAACGCATCGACCGAGGCTGCTATCATCGAGTAGTAACCAGGACACCGTCAAGATGACATTTCACCTGCCGGTACACAAAATTCCCAGTCACAAACAAGGCTGGCTACGCTACTCGTTCTCAATACGCTGCACCAAGTACATCCCCCACCTCATGAGATTGCATCTTCGACACCACGTTCCTCGAATTGACATGTCCAGGCCTAATACCTAATAAGCACGTTGTCTGTCATATAGACCAGCTTGCATTCCTTACTTATCTATTTACCTACCTAGGTACGGTAGGTAGGTACTTATGGCACGTCCATCATCAGCGTGTCTCTACCGGTACGTCCTCCGGAGGTATCCGGCAGACCCGGGTCAACCTCGGCGCCGTCTCCGGATCGTCGTCCGTAACACAACTCGGCTGTTCGTGCCACTGTACTGTCAACACGACGACTGCGGCGAACAGGCGTCTCAATCAAGAGGCGCATTACTCATCTGTTGTCTATAAGCCCCCAGCCACCGTACCGTAGTACCTACCTCCCATCGAGCGGGAATCTTACAACGCCTACTCCGTACTCCATACTCCATCAGTCGTCTTCTAGCCAGTGTGTCAGTCTGTTATCAGTCGGCCCGCAAGGCCCGCTAGCACTGACATAGGGACCCGGCCGCCCGAGACCCACGCGCCGTCCCGGCCCGCCACGACGCCGGGCTCGGCTTACCCGATTTCAGCGCCAAGTTCACGCCCACGCACAGAGAGAGAGAGAGAGTAAGTGGGTGATGGATGCTGTGATCCCGCCAGCCTGAAAGCTGCCCGCTCCTCGCTGCAATCTCACTTACCTTGCTTGCCCTCACTATCATGGAGGCGTGCTGGGTCTTCTTCGTCTAGCAACGCGAGATCCGCGCCGAAGTATCGCGGTCTTCCTTATTGAAGTGGCCGGCCATAAGGCGCGAGCAGCCAGCTAGGCGTACGTAAGTACGTACCGCATCAAGTATTGAAGGCACGGTGGGCTTCCGAAGTTGTTGACTCGCGTACAAGTCATCAGGTAGGCTGGCCATGCCCACTCCCGAGAGCGTTGAGAAAGTAAATACTCAGCTAGTAGCTTTCATATCAGCCTTACGGCAACATCTTTGTCTTTCTTGAAAGTAGTTGAGACCACGAAGGTGTATGCCATGCTATTTCTCATTCCTATCCATGCTTCTTTGCGAGAGGTGCCCAGGTGCTACTGTAGATAAGTTTCAAGATGATGCAGTTCAGGCTGTCCGGGCAGCGTTGCGTCTATCTGTCTACCGCAAAGCCTCCCTACTCTAGACCCACGGGGCTTACTTCCACACACACCTTCTCTTCGATGTTGAGTGAATGCGGACCCAGCCAGAACCGCATAACCCCAGCCTCTTCGCACAGGAGCTCAAGCCCTGATGCGCAATGCGTGCACGCCATTCAGGCCACCCCCCCTTCACCGCCCCCTCCTCAGCGCCGCGCCTGGAGCAGCTCCTGCTCCACCTGCTTCCTGACGAGCTCCCTCACCGCCTTCCAGTCGTTGTCGGCCTCCGTGACGCGCTTCTCCCTGCTCTCGAGCCCGACGAACTCGGCCGGGAGCACGTCCTTGGCAAAGTCGAAGCCGGGCTCGTCCTTCAGCGCGAGCTCGACCGCGCCTGCGAACTTGGCCGGATGCGCCGTCGAGAGCGAGATGTGCGGTACTTCGGAGGAGGAGGAGGAGGAACAGCGCTCCATGGACCGCAGCGACGCCGCCACGCCCACGGCCGAGTGCGGGTCCAGGACGTACCCGGCCCGGCCGAAGTAGCTCTTGATGGTCTCGACAGTCTGCGAGTCGCTCACCCGCTCGCTCTCGAAGTCGCGCTTGGCGCTCGCGTGCACGTCCTGGTAGACGGGCCCGAAGCCGCCGCTCGACTTGAGCTGCTTCAGCCACACGGTCACCTCTTGGCCCGCCTGTTTCTTGTTCCATTCGTCGTCCATGCCGGCATTAGCCGCGAACTCGTATGCCAGGAACCATAGCAGCCGCTCGAAGTTGCTTGAGACCAGGATATCCATCGCCGGACTCAGAGTCTCCTTGGCGCCATCCTCGTGGGCCTTGGCGCCATCGCTTTCCAAGCCGCCCTCGGCTTCGGGCCCTCTCGCAGGCTTCTTCTCATACTTCCCGGTCTTCCAAAACCTGTCGAGAATGTCATTCTCGTTTGTCGCAACAACCAGCTTTTCAACCGGAAGTCCCATCCGCTGCGCAAAATAGCCGGCCAAAATGTCACCAAAGTTGCCTGTCGGCACGACAAATCGGACCTTGTCGCCGACTTTGAAGCTCGACGAGGACCGCGCAAGACTGAAGTACGAGTAGAAGTAGTACACGATTTGCGCCAATATCCGGGCCCAGTTGATACTGTTCACCGCACCGAGGTTCATGGTTGAATTTATATCCGGGTCCGCGAACAAGGCCTTGACAATGTCCTGGCAGTCGTCAAATGTCCCCTTTACCGACAGGTTGTGGACGTTCTCGTCGAGGACTGTCGTCATCTGGCTCTCCTGTATAGGACTCACCCTGCCCTTGGGGTGCAGGATGAAGACGGAGACATCCTTCTTCCCGCGCAGGCCGTAGATCGCGGCCGAGCCGGTGTCGCCGCTGGTCGCGCCCACCACGGTGAGATGATGGCGATCGGCGCCCGACTTGCCGTGGTTCTTGCGCACCAAGAAGTACTCGAACAGGTTGCCCAGGAACTGGAGGGCCACGTCCTTGAAGGCAAAGGTGGGGCCGTGGAAGAGCTCGAGGAGGTAGAGGTTATCGTGCAGGTGGCGCAGCGGAGTGGTGAGGGGATCGCGGAAGGTGCTGTAGCTTCGATCGATGATGCCCTTCAGGTCGTCGCGGGGGATCTCGGAGGGTGATATGTACAGGGAGAGGACTTCGAGGGCGAGGTCGGGGAAGGAGAGGTCCTTCCAGGCTTGCCAGTCGCGAGCTGACGGGATCTCCTCGGGGATGTACAGACCGCCATCGGTGGCCAGGCCCTTCAGCACGACCTCCTCAAAGGAGAACTGGGGAGTATCGTCAGTCGAGCAAGCGCGCGACAGTCAAGGGGGCCGAGTAGTGGCGTACATCGTAGTCCTCGCCCCGCGTGCTCAGATAGCGATGGGAGGCATTGCGGGACTCGGTAGATCCATTGGCGGCGGCAGTCCCGTTGATCCCGTTGGACATGATGTCTGGTGGTATATACAAGCTATGAGTTCCTTTGGCGAAAGCGGCGGTGGCAGCGAGATGAATCAGTCAAGGAGGGCCCGAATACCTCCAAAAGCAGCCTCGACGTCGAGTCAGGAGAAAAAAAGATGAAAGTGGCCGAATTCGGCTCGCGAGCTCTTTGCCCCGCGCTATAGTACGCTAGAAGCTAGACGCCAGGGGACGGGAGTGAGGGGCAGACTGCTGCTGACTGAACCTCTGCTTGCATCTGCAGATTGGGTCACCCCAGCTGCTCTCAGCTGAAGATTCCAGCAGGTCAAGTTCAGGGCGGCCAATCGTCTTGCACGGGCTCTCCACGTTGCTCTATGAATGCCAACATGATATACGAGTGAAGTAAGTACGGATACGTACAACTTTATCAGACTCGGTCATGTTCCCCGTGGATTACATTATCATATGAGAAGTCGGTATAAACCCCTGGATCAATCAATTTACATCGGACCGCGTGAACAGAACCATATCGAGACCAAGTACCGCTATCAACTAGGAAAGGATAATGCTTCACCTCGCGATGCCATGATCAAAGTGTTTATTCCGGTAACAGAACTTGACTTTATACCTAATCCCCTAAATCCAACGTCACTGAGCCTGAAGCAATGAAACCATACGACATACAAGTTCCACCCCGCGTGCGGCTTCCGCTTAACCAACCCAGAGCGTCCACGCCACGGCATCAACCCGCTGAATACTTCTTACCGACCTAGACGCAGCTGATCGTGAAGCTCACTACTTACTGTACCTCACCTGGCATGTCATCCAGACAACACTCTCATAAAGGACGTTTTGGTGGCAATATATCACCTTTGAAAAGTTCGTAGTCTGGAATGTCGGCGAGGCACATGGTCAGTATACAATAGGCCCAAGCCGCGGCAGGCACAGTACTCGAGACATGACGCCAGAAGGGGTATCATGATTTGCTTGCTGTTTGCCTCTCTAAGATCAAGTGGGGAGTCGTAAGTGTTCTTTCTGTACAACGAAATTAGTGTCCATCGCGAAAACATGAACCAGCAGGCTCCCATGTGCCGCTACCTATCTATCTCCAAAGCAACCTAGTGCTTCATCTTCATCTTCATCATCATCTTCATTATCTTCTTCCTCTACCTCTTCCTCTTCTTCTTCTCCTCCTACTCACACCATCCCGCTTCCTCCCCAGTCGCCCCACAGCTCGTTGAGGTCGGAGCCGAGCATGTCGAAGTTGAAGTCCGGGTGGGGCACGAGCAGCTGGCTCGGGTCCGCCGACGGCAGCAGCCAGGGCATCGACAGGGGCAGGCCGTCGGCGCGGTGGAGCGGCGTCGTCCCCAGCTGCGCCGCCGTCGTTGTCGCGCCACTGCCGCCAGCGGCGGCGAAGGGGCTGCTGGTCGACTGCTGGCGAGGAGGAAGAACACAAACGTCAGCATACCGTGCGGGTGAGAGAGACAAGCAACCAACATTAGAACCGTTAGACGCGTCATGATTTGATGACTGAGTCGTCGCCGCCGCCGCCGCGGCCGTCGTCGGCGCGGCGGGGACCTGGAAGGCCAGCAGCTTGTAGTGGAGGCCGATGAAGCGCTCGGCGGCGGACGCCTTGGCCGCGTCCGACGTCTTCATGCCCAGGTGCGTCTCGAGCAGGCCGTAGGCGGCGCACATGGACGAGTAGCCCCACGGGTCGTTGTTCCCGCAGCGGAGCACGCGGTCCTCCTTGAGGGCGATGCACTTCTCGATCAGCTTGAGCGTCTCTTGCGCGTGGGACATGATCAGCCCTGACGAGTCTGGGAGAATTTTTTGGTCAGCTCGGGACGAGGTGCTATGTGCACCGGGGAGTGGGTTCCAAGTAATTACCTCGGGGTTGATGCAGTGTCACATTGCAGAGATTGATCGCCGCGTTCATCGTATCCTCGCGGAGGAAGTACAATGTTCGGATGCCCCTCTGGAAGAGTCTGTCGTGCATCATGACCACGTCTCGCGCGGCATTGTAGTAGATGAAATCTGCCACCTGGTACTTCGAGTGGTGCTTCCGAAGCTTCAAGAACTTCTGATGTAGCGGGATGAGGTACTGTCTGAGCTGAAGGTGGAGTAAAGTGTGTGCGAGTATCGGTTTGCGCGATACTCCGGCCTCTTCTTGTGCCTCTAGGTCCCAGGCTGGTAGCGAGTCGATTTCCTGCATGATCAGGTCGGTGTACTGAAGGACGTTTTCCCAGTCGAGTTGCAGTGGTGGGCCCGTCAATAACCTGGTCAACTCGAGCCGTAGTGGCAAGCTCTGGTGACTGAAATGGTTGTATGACGAGAAGGTATACTCGGTACCCGGCTTCGAGTCCGGAATCTCGGCCGAGTCCTCGTCAAAGCCTTCGTCCTCGATGTTCCGTGGCGCATCGGTATTGTTGTAAAGCTGGGTCAGTAATGTTGGAACCCCTTGATCGAAGGAGGCCTGCAGATCGAACTCAACCATGGTTTGCCATAGTCTCCGTCGCATCTCACCATTGAAGGGAGTAGCCTTATTTGCGATGCGGTCAGGATCGCGGTGTAGTCCTAGAATAACCCCCTGACGAAGTATGTTTCCCGATGCCAGCCAGGATCTCTTTTTCTTGATGAGGTTGACCCTCTTGGCAAGATAAAGCAGGCACATGATCTGATAATGGACAAGCTTGCGGTGTTTCTGGCTCTGCCGTTCGAACCACTCGTCACATGCTTGGATCCATCTCTCGGCTCTCTGGAAGGAACTAGACTTGACACCCACGAATTGTCTTGATGTTTGCATATCCAGACAGCATGACACAGATATCATGGACAGTATCAGGGCAGTGAATGATGCTACCCTCACACACGATGGGTCCCAGAAGGAGTCATATTCCTTCTTGAAGGTAGGAATGTGAATAATGCGATAGAGTTGTTCAAAATGGTCCAGATACACCGCGATCAGAGAATTCGTCTCATCCTGTGAAGGTAATAGCGACTCGAGGAAGGCGTCCGGTTCCATGAATCTCTGTTCGCGTTCTTGGCGTCGCTTCTGACGATCCTTCTTTTGGATGTTCAGGGGCTGAAGCCAGGCCTCGGCTGTCTCCTTCATGAAGGGAGAGATTCCAGTAAGCTCCAGGAGCGATGACCAGACGTTGTGTGGTCCAAAATACCGCTGTCTGAAGTTGTTCCCCCCGAAGTACCCCGCTTCTAGTGAGTCTGGAGGTGGCGGTATGTCTTTGGCCGACTCCCTGGTGGTGGATGGGGTGGCAGCAATAGTGCTGCTGTCGGAGATCTGCTTAGACAGTGTGCTTTTGAGCTGTGCTATCTCGACCTGAAGCATCCGGATCCTCTCATGGTCCCGCGCGGCGTCCTTCAGCAGCGTGCTCTCCGCCTCTCGGCGCACCGAAGGTTGATACCCGTTGGAGCCTCGCAGCTCCGAGCCTAGAGCCATTGATGGGGCGATGGGACCGGCTGAGGGCGCCTTCTCGGCCATCATGACAGCACTTGTCGAGGAACTACCGGGTCTAGCCTCGTATGAGCATCGCTCAGGGGTACCCGACTTGAGGCAACGATCACATGGAAGCTCTCTCGAACAAGATAGCTTCCGGCGCCGGCATTCCATGCAAGACAACCGCACCCGCTGACGTTTCCGGGCTGGCTCGTGATGGCTGTCGTCCAGATCGTCGTGGAGTTCCTCTTCACTGTTGGCCCGCACGCCAGCGGTGTCGTCGCCTTCCGCCATGGCCGTACATAGACTGATTGGGGTGGACGAGTCAAGCGGTCACGTCAATGGGGTGAGACTGATAAGATCGATAAGATTACCCCGAGAAACACCACACGCAATGGAAGTGATGGATATGACTTTTTGATCAAGTTCTACAAAGAGAGTAAGCCAGGCGGTCGAGGGATCAGATTAGTCATGTATGTACACGATGACTTGACGCTCGCGCTCGGACTTAGGCTCGGGTCCGAGTTCGGATTTGGAGATAAATCCATTTGGCTTCTTGCCTGAGCTTGCATGTTTCGTACCTACCTCTATCAAGAACTTCAAGAGCCTCATTGCTCCTACCAGTTATTAGTGAATCCAACAATGATATGTCTCCTTCGCCAGGGCATTCTACTGGAGCGTCGGGAATAAGGAACGGGGAAAAAGTCACGGAATAGACGCTGTATCCTGCACTGGCTTCCAAATTCCATGGGTGACCCGAGACGGCTACTAGTAGGTACTAGTTGTGGCTGTAGAACCCAAGAGTGGCGTAATCTCGCTTATAGTCAAGGCTTTGTGGCTTGACACTTTACGTCTCGTCCCGACCGCGACGGTCTGACGTCGCGCCAGCCGAAGTACATGTGGTTCGCATACGCACTTGGATGTCCATAAACCCTTGACAACCGTCGTTGTTGCACTACCAAGATGCAGTTGTGAATATGCTGATGCTGTTCATCGGCCTTGCAGGCCTCATATGTCACGGCGTCCACGCAGCCATAGTTCCTGGAAAAGCCTTCGATAGGTTCATCAGCATCTGGCTTGAGAACCAGGTGGGTAACGTACCCTTCCATGATCCGCCCGTCGCCAGATTTCCCTTAGGCGCGCTTCGAGAAAGGAAGTTAATCTGATCTGTCACGGCTGTAGGATTTCCCCAAAGTTGCTGCGAATCCCGACTTTGCCGATCTGAAGCGATTCGGCATCCTACAGACTCGATACTATGCCCTGACCCATCCCTCGCAACCGAATTACATAGCGTCCGTCGGAGGCGATTACTTCGGACTGGACCATGATGATGTCCTTCGCATTCCCTCCAATGTGTCCACGATCGTAGATCTGCTTGATACCAGGGAGATCAGCTGGAGAGGGTACTTTGAGGGCAACCCCGGACCTGGATAGTCCGTACCCTACAATCCTCGTCTGGCACGACGGAGTAGTGTCCTGAAAGAACTATATATTGACTCGCCACTTTGCACAGCATGGCTCCCGGCAGCGTAGGGAGGCCCGAAAAGCACACAGCTGACGGGACGTGGGACTATGTTCGGAAGCACAAGTGAGAGATTCCCCGCCGCGGGATCGCGTATTTCTGGGCCGCTGACATTGAATGCAGCCCCTTCGTCTCCTACGACTCGATCAACACGGACGGCAGCCGCCTGGCCAACCTGCTCTCGTTCAGGGACTTCGAGCGCGACCTCGCCGCGGGCCAGGTGCCCCAGTTCGTCATGATATCGCCGGACATGCTGAACGACGGCCACAACACGAGCCTGGCGTACGCCGCGGGCTGGGCGCGCGACTTCCTCCTGCCGCTGCTGCGGAACGAGTCGGCCTTTGGCGCGGAGCGGACGCTGATCCAGCTGACGTACGACGAGACGGAGGACTACGGCGAGCCCAACCGGGTCGTGTCGCTGCTGCTCGGCAGCGCCGTGCCCGACGGCGCCAAGGGCTCCGAGGACCACACCTTCTACACGCACTACTCCCTCCTCGCGACCGCGCAGCACAACTGGGACCTGCCCAACCTCGGGCGCTACGACGTCGGCGCCAACGTGTTCCAGATCCTGGCCGACGTCACCGGGCACGAGAACCGCGACCCGCCGAACGCGGCGGCCGTGAACGCGTCCGTGTCGTACCCGGGCCCCTACAACCGCAACCACACCGTGAAGCTGACGGCGATCCCCCCGCCGAACCTGCACCTGACGGGGGCGGGCGGCCTGCCCGTGCTGGATTCTGTGCGCCAGACGTGGGAGAAGGCGGCCAGCCTAGATACGCCGTATGATGGCAGCGGCAACGTCTACGACGGCGATAGCATGCCTGTGTACAAACCGCAAGGGTAGAAAATGAATGATCAGTGAATGCAAGCTATTTCCGGCTGCCAAAGTGCAAGGTGTAGACGGGAGGATATGCTAACGGACAATCACGAAGCTGATGGCCGGATAGTCAAGGCCTTGCGATGTCTGTTGGAGGGCTTCTCGGAGCGTGGTGGCCTTGCTCTGTTTTGCAACTGAGATTATCGGCGGATGCGCTACCGCGAGTTGATCACCGACCCTTCGCGACATTGGGATGGGATGTGCGATGCATGCAGCGATAGAAATCGGGCGTAGACCACACGTGGTGCCGTGTCACTTCTAGCATGGATGGGAACACCGGTTCATATTCGCTTCGACCGTTACCAGTGAGCGATTCGTAGAACCGGATCATCAGTTACACATTGGAGGTCGCGTGAGCATCAGGCAGCTTGCAGGTATTCGCATCTCGTAGAAACGCGTGCGCGAGAAGCTCTAGACGTGGCAGGAGTCATCCGTGCTTGAGCATAGGCGGGGCGCACCTCGGCCAGATATCTTCCATACGACAACGTCTGCTGGAATGCGCTCTGTGGAAGTCAGCTGCTACTTGGCGATTCTAGCAAAGCATCAGAGTGAAAGATGTGCTGAGGCGACGGCAGTAGAGAACCTGGGAACCGCAAATTGTACGATATGAGGCAGAAGACACCAACAGCGGAAACCGCGGGCAAGGCAAGTCAGGGCAGGCAACTTGGATTTCTCTTCTTCACCTCGCGTGGCACGCACGCGAAAGCAATGAAAAAAGTAAAAAGGCCTGTCAGACGTCCACCATCGCCCACCCCGGCCGCGTGCCCAGAGGGCGAGCGCGGCTGATCGGGGTCGAGATCATCACAAACCCTCTATACAGCCAAGCGCCCCTCTTGCGAGGGAGCCCGACCGCCATCCTTGCGGACAGAGCGAGGGTACGGCAGACCGCCCCGACCAGAAGGCCGGAGGGTAAGCCGCTGGAGATATTCACTCTAGGGCGACGGGGATATGCGCTCATCAACCAGGGTAGGCTCTATGGCTCATGTAGAGAACATAGAGATGGGACGAATACTATAGAAATGATTCTCTGAAGTCTGTTGATGGGAACGCGGTCAGTGAGGAGATCGAGGACAGGGTCGGAGGTGCCAGAAGAGGATGGAGGCAAGTATGGGGTGGGTTGAGAACTCACATTGTCGTATGAAGAAGAAAGAAAATCAGAGCAGAGTCTGGGCGGCAGAGAGGTCCTTATATACTAATTCCAGGGCGGTCTCCGTGGGCGGTGAGCCAATAATTTTTTCTTTCTGCCGGCAGTGGCAGGGCCCTCACCGACCCACCAATTGGCCGAGCCATCAGGGTCCTCACTGTGAATTGCCCACTATGGGGGTCTTTGGACTTCAGTGATTGGCTACAATTGGGGCTGTTTGTCATAAATCCCCCGACGTGCGCTATTGTCCACGCCAAAACTTGCCAGATGACTAAAGAATGTCCACCAGCTGAGGCGCCCTGATGGAGCCTATTGGTCAATTCCGAAGCAAACTTCGTACATGAGCATTCGTGGCTGCCTGTTCTTTAAGCCATCTCCTCAGAATCTTCACAGGAATGTCATATCATAGGCCAGCCGGAACTGCGGCAAGCTGGCAGGTGCCAGAGTTACCTAACCTTAGGCACCTTCCTACCATTGGGAAGGGTCTCGGAGAGAGCTAAGCCGGAGTGACTGACTGGAAGCCAATATATCCACTTCCATTGTATGGTTCTCAACAACTTGTGATCGTGTGTCTATTGCACTGCAGCAGTGCACCTCAAGAGCGTGATGTCTCTGAACCAGCCTGCGCAGCTTGCGGTGCACAGATCTGATCTCGGTCGCCAGTATCGAATAGCCATGCTTACGGTACGGCAGGGGATCAGGGGAGTTGGATGATATTGTAGGTTTTGGTTCCGCATCAGTACAACCCATGGTACCCGTACCGGTATCCTCTCTGGCGTTGAGGAAGTTCTCATGACTTACCACGTATTTGGTGGCTATCGTCGGGCTGGGTGCTAGGTACACGAAGAATAGGACTGACTGCATACTCGGCGAGGAGACAGTCCTGGGATTCCGATGTTACACGCACCAGCAGGAAGAGCCTTCTCTATACAAGAAACCGAATGGCAGACTTCTACGTGGCTCAGCCTGGATAGGGCTTGGGCCATCTCTGAAACATATCCTCCCTTCTGAATTGGGGCAAAAGAGCAAAGACTGCGATATCGTAGACCTATGGCAACCGCTCTCGAAAGCACTTGCTATGTTGGAGAATGAAGGCAAGTGAGCATTAAGAGTTTCTTCATTAAGACCAAGCGCTATGGCTTCATCTGTACTTGTTTTGTAATCATTGATTTGTAGTCCGCGACGACCATGTACGTTGCTCTTGGGAGTGACCGTGACTGCAACTGCCCCTACCAATGAAGCTCGAGCAACCTGAAGACTAGAGTTACAAGGTATGTACGACTAAGGCGAAACGCCGCGAGCCCCCTACCAGAGAGCCACAGCCAATATCTTCTGGGCTGCACCTTGCAGCACCCATCCCCGACGACAAAATGTCATGGGAAGTATCCGTAATGCTATGCCTTCGCGCCGGACCGATGCAACAAAGCGACACGAGCCACCCGTGGAGACTACGCTCCGCTCACTTTTCCATGCCTTACTCGGCGGTACTTCGCACAGCTTTTTGTACATGATGCCGGCACTCGCCGCAAGTGGCTATGCGGCGAAGCACGGCCCTCAGTCTCAAGCCTTTTTCCGCGGAAGATAGGCTACGTGCTCTTCCGGCTTTTCTGCCTCTTCGGCAATCCAGCCGCTCTCCTCGCCGTCACGTCGCCCTCGGCCAGCCACTTGCTGGCCTTGACGAGCTGAACAATGTTGAGGAACTGCTTGATGGCCATGACCGGGGCGCTGACACCCGCGAGCACCCAGGGCCAAAAGGAATCCATCTTGTTTGCTCGCGCCATTTCCAAGGCCCCAGCGCTGTAGGGGTTGGTGAACAGTTGGCGGAGCATCGAGCTGTTAACCTGAGCTCCGGTCTGGATGGCAGCTGCCTTCGTTTCGCCCACAGTCTGGAGGAGCTGAGGAGATAGGAGGGGGGAGGAGAAAGACAGGAGGTAGAGCGCTATGAAGAAGACCTCATTCAAGGCGCAACAGATGAACAAGACCGTCTATGTCCTAGTCAGCCTCTGGCACAACGATGGCAGACAGCAAGCATTGAGATTGCACAAACCTTGTTGGTGTAGTACAGGTTGAGCAGCCAGCTTCGGCTCTTGTCGACGTTCTTGTGACTCTCAGCCGAACCGCCCATAGCCAAGGTCGCATACATATGCATGTAATGGCTGGCAAAATCCAAGGAGATGAGGCCCTGGAAGATGATGGCCCACCGCGGAAAGGCGGACGACAGGAAGACTAGCAGACACGAGGTCGTACATCTGTCCGTCACCATATCCAAGACCGCTCCGAATCTGGTGGACTGGTTGTAGACGCGGGCCGCATAGCCGTCAAGAGCGTCTAGTAGGCACGAGATGCTATAGAGCAGCGAACACGTCCGTGGATGCAAGGGCATGTAGTATAGCGACGCGACGGCCAGAACGATACGGAAGTAGCCTGGTTGACCATAGCCCGTCAGCCGAGGCTCGAGAGGTGGCGGCGCGATGTGGTGAGAAGTCGTCACGTACCGATAATATTGGGCCAGAAAAGGAAAATGTTTTCACGGGGCGTGGCAGCCTCGGGACTGGCGGAACGAAGGTTGCCGTTCCCGTTCGCATTCATGGCCGGCTCGGGCGCAGACTTCTCAGGTGTCTCGTTGGCAGCAGCCAGAGCGACCTGTCGACGAGTCCTTCGTTCCGACATGATGGCTGGGCTACCTATGTCTGAATCATGTGTCCGAGTATGCCAGCAACAGAAATGGCGGATGGGCCGAAGGAGCGGGCGAGAGGCGCGGATCAATCGCGTGAGGCTGGTGCCGCGGATAGACGGGATCGTAAACAGATGGGGTAGCAGGTATGCGGCGCCTCTGGTGAGGTGTGGTGTGATGAGATTCCGAGGTAGGACGGGCAGTAATCAGGAGGCGAGCCACCTCAGATGGGTGCGTGACGCAAGGAGAGGCGTAGAATCAGGACGATCCGCGATGTAGTATCGGTAGCAAAGATGCAACCTTGGTTCACGTCGGACGAATGATTTATAATTATAAATGTGCGTAAACGCGACCGAGCAAGTGAAGGGCCACGGAATACTAGTAGTTGGCAGACGAGCAGGACAGGTGAGGTCGGTCATCGAAGGAGGAGACCCGTCGCGATAAGGGAGAGTGGTCAGCTTATTCAGGCGCCGAGCGACGATCCTAGGGTCCAGCTGCTGGAGACCCGCTGAAAAGCCAGGAAGATAAGCTGAGCTGATCACTTATCGCGACGTGCTAGGAAATTGCATCTCTATCAAAACGCGGTACGAAAGTAAAGCTGCGAAATGGACGCGTACCGTAATTTAACGGTAGGATTCCGTACCGTACCTCTCGGCAGAGGAGACGTGACTTTCTGGTGCCTATCCCGACAGCCCTGGCGAGGCTGGCGGACTTTGGTTGAAGTCTTCTGAGAGATAACCTATACCTATCCGTACTTCTTACCTACCTCTAGTATATCCAGCAACCATACTGATCCCAGTGATTAATGCTTAGGTATTGACCGAAGGCTTTGGTCTGCTGCTTTATCTCAGTACATGAAACCCGACACAAATACCCTGCCTACCTAGTTGAGTACCTCTATCCACCAAGAAGCCACTTGCAGCATGCACAGCGCGGGCCCGAATGCCCGCCTGCAGCTGCCAAGATGTCACAGCATGTACAAGATGGTAATAATAGAGTGGCATTATCGTGATAAGGTACTTTGTAGGGCAAGTCAGATTGATGAGCAAGGCAAGGTATGTGATCCATGAAGCTTCAAGGCATACGGTGTAGGTATATCTGGAAGAGGTACCTATTGCACTTATAGGTACGGAATATTTCGATGTCTTAGCGGCCTCAGCTTCCAGCATGGTCTGGATTTCTATAAGTATATCTGGCTAACTTATGGGCAGACACCTCCTGTATGACTGGCCAGCTAATGTAAACTCGTCGGCTTGAGGGAACGTCCAGAGTACCGTATCCGTCTCACAACCCCCAACGACTCAAGTGCAGCAACGTCAGAGACACCGCATACGGTATCTAATTCGTCTACATACGAAAGAAATGCCGTCAGCTGCCTCTCGACGCGGCTACACTTTCTTCTGGAGTTCAAAGCCGACGTTGCAGCGCATACGGTCCCTTCTCGGGTATACTGTACAGAGGCTGTCCCGGCGATTCCCTAGGCTACCAGATCAGAACTCTCAGGCCTGCCGGGTACGACGCTCTGGGTGTGTTGGTCGTTGTGCCAGGAGAAACACCTACCGCTATGTGCCGTCGACCCAGTCAATCGGAGTTTGTGGTTTTCGGCTGTGGGTTGAGCCGTGGATCATGCATGCCGTCTGGTCAAGCGCCGGCAAGACCATGGACAGCCCGAGATGGACAAGCCAACAGATGCCGTCGGAAACCGCCAGGACGAGCCGGGCCGCGTTGCATTCGGCTGCGAAATGAGGCCGCAGGACCTCCCCAGCACCCCCAGACAGATGGGCAATCTAGAATGGACGGGCGAGTCGCACTCGGCTGCCAGAAAAAGGCGGAGAGCTTGGACATCTTTCCCCAGAGCTGCCGGACTAGGCAACTCCCAGATAGTTGAAGAGAGGGCGTACACGATGCAGTAGATGAACGGACACGGGACAGCCAAGGGCGGGGATATGCACAGAGGCATACGAACTACAGTAACATGAGCTCGGGAAGCTCCATGGACAACTACTAGTACCTCCTGGGGTCTTTTTGGGAGAAATGTCAAATGCCGTCTGTCATAGCTATTGATAGCTAAGGTAAGTAAGTACGGTAACTTATAAAGAAGTGCTCGCATCACACATGTCAATCATCGAAGCTATGCGGCTATAATAAGGGACTACCGGAATAGATGGCCCTCTCATTGTACAACCTGACTGTTCACCTACCATCCCATCTTGACCGTCGCGAGTACTGCGTCATCCCAAGAATGCCTCGGCGTCATCCGCGGGCCTTTGGGTACCTACTTACACATGGATGATTGGTGGTTCCTTGCGCGCCGAGGGCCGTTATGCCGGGCACATACTCACATACATATCAGACGCGCAAGCGACTGTCACATCTCGTCGCCCTCAGTAAGAGACAGAGACCATCTGAACGAAGCGGGCCATACCCCGTACAGGTCATGGAGCAGACCCATTGGTTCGGGGTATCAGACGAAGTGCCAACCACACACATCCCCCTCCTCCATCCTCCTGCATGCACATCCCGTACTGGTACCGCTCTCTAACACACAGACACACCCATCTGGGTGCCTATCAAAAGCTGCTGCATATGTGGTGTTTGGTGTTTCGGTACCGCATACCGGTACCTTTAAGTCCGTAGAGGTCTAATCCTCGTATAAGGTAAAGGTATAAGGCCACGGCACAGGTACCACGTACGTGCGGTTTGGCTCTTTGGGTACATGCGCGTGATGCGTGGAGGTGTTGAACTTATTAGGTAAGTGCCGTAGACATGTAATTCTGGTGCAGGCAGGCTCCAGGACGGCAGGCAAGGCCACAGGCTGTCACCCATGGAGCCATGGCCTGACATCATGGCCGCCCCACCTCTTCCAGGGTTCTCGCCCAGACCCGACCCGACTCGCCCAACTGCAGATCGTCCACCTGCGTGCCTTGGGTCTGGTCTGGGTTTCGACAAACCTCTCCACCGATTTCTCCACGACACTCTCCAAGCCCTGAACCCACTTGACTGCGATTATTCTCAACCTGGCACATCAGGTCGTGCTGACATCTGTTGGGACGACGACATCTACGACACCTCTCACCGTTCCCGCCCGGCGCCGCCAGCTGCCTCTTCCAACCTCGTCTTTGCACCTCTCTGTGTGGCTTTCCTGAGTCGACTGTGGCTGTTCTGTCGGGCTCCCCGCTGCCATTACCGACGCTCTCCCTCTACCGTCACAAACGAAGGCCCTTCCACTGGAAAGGCACCGCAAGCACCGCACGCACTACGATACATTACCGCGCCTCTTCGACAAGTCCCGCAGACCCAATTGGCCATGTGCGCTAATCGAGAGCCCCATCCCACCGTCAAGGCCAGCTACAGCGACAGAGCAGGCCATGCCTCGCACCCGCTGTCCAGCTATCTGCTGCGTCTGATGGAACTGAAGAAGTCCAACCTCTGCCTCAGTGCCGACGTCTCGACCGCGCGGGAGCTCCTGGCCCTGGCCGACAGCATAGGCCCCTCGATTGTCCTTTTCAAGACGCACTACGACTTGGTGGCCGGGTGGGACTACCACCCCAAGACCGGCACGGGCGCCAAGCTGGGCGCCTTGGCAAGGAAACATGGTTTCCTCATATTCGAAGACCGCAAGTTTGGCGATATCGGGAACACGGTCCAGATGCAGTACACGGGCGGCACCGCACGTATCATTGACTGGGCCCACATCGTGAACGTCAATATGGTGCCGGGGAAGGCTGTCGTCAGTGCGCTCTCGGAAGCAGCCAAGCGATGGAGATCACGGGTCAATTATGAGGTGAACACGTCGGTCACCGTCGGCACTCCCGTTTCGGATTCCTTTGATGACAATGGCACGGAAGGGGAGGAGGACGAGACGAAAGACGAGCAGCAGAGCTACCCTCCGCCCATGGGCCCGCCGGCAGTGGGTTCCCACCACCAAGACGCCAACGGCAGAAAGGGGAGCATCGTCTCGATCACCACACTGACCCAGTCGTTCGAACCCGTCGACTCGCCGCGCTTCTCGTCCTCCATTGCCGAGAACGACGAGCTCGTCTACGCAGGAATCGACGAACCACCCTGGGAGCGCGGGCTCCTCATACTGGCGCAGATGTCGACACAGGGCAACTTCATGAACGAAGAGTACACACGCGCATGCCAGGAGGCAGCCCGGGAGCACAAGGACTTTGTGATGGGTTTCATCTCACAGGGCACGCTCAACACGGAGCCGAACGATGACTTTATCTCCATGACTCCCGGCGTCCAGCTGCCCCCTGAGGGCCAAGACGAGGAGACCACCATAGGGGGCGATGGGCTGGGTCAGCAGTATACCACGCCGGCAAAGCTGGTTGGAGTTGCCGGCAGCGACATCATCATTGTGGGACGAGGCATTCTCAAGGCGGGCGCTCCAAGGGCGGAGGCCGAACGGTACCGAAGGAGAGCTTGGAAGGCATATTGCCATCGCGTAGGACGACAGACGGCGACGCGATAGGAGCGAGAGAGAGGACAAGTCGGGATCTAGGCAGGCTAGGAAGCCACAGCACGTTGGGAGCCAGGAAGCAGTTTTTAGACTTGGGGAATATTGGAGCTTGGAGTTCTGGTTTACACAAGATTATCACTCTTGCCACCGAGAGTATACCTCCTAGGTAGTGTGTCGAAAGGAGAGGAGTCTCAGAGTGATACCACCGCGTATCCCACCGCCGCAGAATGAATAAGCGAAGTCGATTTTGCATTGCTTGACAATGCCATAGCTACCTGCCTCCTGCGTCCTTCATGATGGGACGGACCATCTTTTTCGATGTTTACACGTAAGACACGGAGAACTTTGGCCATCGACGGTACCTCACTTTGCGACGCATGTGGCGCGAGTTCCCTGCCAGCCGCCATGCTCGAAGAGAAAGGTACTGACTGCATATAACTGGACTGGTGCTGAAGTCACAATGGGTAGTGTGAGCCGTTTGGAGGGGCTCAACGTACGAATAGAGCAAGAAGTAGCAGGGGGATGAAGATGGATGGTGCTGAACTAGCTAAAGTAATCTAAGAATGCAAACTAGGTATAAAACTAATGGCTAACTCATATAGTATTTATACGGTCTTATTTAAACCCATAGCTTAGTTATGGACTTTATAGCTATTAGGTTTAATACCCCCCTATAGCTTTAAGGCTATTATAAAGCTTATAATAGGATTAAAAACGGTAAAACGCTTAATAAGCGTGAAAACCTTAATCTCTCTACGGTTTAAATAAGTAATTCTCTATTATTATAGTGGTTACCAGCCTTTTGCCGGTTATATAATAAGAGCGTTTTTAGTCGGTAAATCTCCGGGTAAATCTAGAAAAGTGGGGTAAGAAGAACTCTGATTTCTTTAATTACGTTCCCCTCCTTTATGCCTTTATAACTATAAATAACCCCCTAAGCTTAAAAGAATTAATTAAGTATATAAAAATCCAAAAGGATTAAAGCGCGTATATTACGCGAAAAAACGCGCTAATAACGGTTAAACGCGTTTTAATTCTGCCGGTAGGTTATTTAATTAGTTTTAATATACCGGTAAATCTGCCGTGCCGGTATACCCTAAATGGTTTTAATGCTTAGTATACGTATAAATGCGTTATATTAGGCGTTTAATAACGGCTTAATAAAGCTATTAGCTGGGTGTTTTTTTATAAAAACTCGTTTTATTATAATGTTTTCGTTTTTTACCTTTTATAAAAAGTAATAGTATTCGATATTTAAGTACCGACGCCGGTTTATTATAATAATATTATTAGCTTATATAATAATACTGGTATTATTTTCTAATAAACTAATCGGTTTATCCGGTATAAAGCTAAGCTTAATAAGGAAATTCCGTATTTAAGCCGCTTTTATAGCGGATTTGCTTAAGGCTTTATACTCCGCCTCCGTAGTATCCCGTAATACCGTGTTTTAAAGTTTTAATTACTAAAGGATAAATACGCCGGCTATAAAAAATATATACCCTCCCGTTAACCTTATAATCTAAGGGTATATATTAAAAAAAGAGTCCGCTATACCGAAAAGACCTAGTTTATTATATTTACGGTACGGGTAATTTCCTGGGAGAGATTTATACCTTAGCGAGTAATTAAATATATGCCTTAGGTATTATATTATGCGTTTTATATAATCTTATTACTGCGGTAAGGGATTTATTATAAATCTGGCTTATATACCGATTACGTAGCTTATATTTAAGCGTATTATATATATTATAAAATTAACCTTACTTATTAGCGTTATATACCGGTAAATATTATCCTTATTAGCCTGGCTAATATAAGTAATAATGTTTTTTATAATAATTACTAATATTAGTGTTTTTATAACCTGGTAAGTTTTTATGCCTTATAATATAATAACCTTTTTAATATAGGTTTATTAGTTTAATTATATATCCCCGTTATCCGCAAAGCGTAAAATCCTTACGCTAAGGAATTAATCCGCGGTTTTTAGGTTATATACCGGGATTACCGCGTTAATATTACTGGTAAGGGTTTTTAATCTCTCGGTATTCGGCCTAAAAAAAAGGAAATCGTTAATATATAAGGTTATTATATTACCGGTCTCTTTATTATAGTATATTATATTATCCGAGTATAATGGCTTAAAGCCTTTTTTTTTAAGTAGTTACCAGACCTTTTTTTATTATTAGGCCCCGGCTTATTTAAGGCCGTATAGCGGTTAAAAAAGCTTAATAATCTTTTTAATAATATATTCGTGCTTTTTTGCTTTATCGGGATTCGCTTTAAAAAACTCGTAGAATAATAGGAATTACTTTATAAAGATTTTTTTTATTAAATTATTATTTAAATAAGCCGCAAGAAAGTTAATTTAAAAAATCGCTTAACCGTTAACTGCTATTAGCGTTATAAGCATTCTTTATAACGCCGCTTTCGCTATTATTAACTTTATTTTATTATAGTTAATGCCTTTCCGTTAAGTAAAACCGCGTATTATAATACGGTTTTTTAGCTTATTAAGCTAGCCGGTTAATAAGTATTTTTTTATAACACTTATTTTGCGTTAATAAGGTAACCACGTATTACTTTTAATGCGTTAACGAATATAAAAGTACCGCGGTCGAGGTTTTTTTATATTTTTTTAAAGCAGGTAGTAATTTAAAAGTTACGTTTAAAGCCTTTTATTATTTTTTTAAAGGTAGGGTTATTAAAGTATTCTTTAAGTATTTAATATATATTTACCGCGTAAATGGTTAAAATATCCCTTACGGTGGAGTTATTAAGGGGTTTACCGGTTACGCCGGTAAAGGTAAGGAATTTATTATAAAGGTATTCGGCTTATAATATTATTAAGTCGTTTATAAGCGATTTTATTATTTAATACTAGTAAATATAACCTTTTTCCTTTTTATCGGCTTTATTTCCTTTAATATATTATATATTTTAATCGTATTATTATATAAGGACGTTACCAGGTAGCCGTAGCGGCTTAACGCCTTATATAAGGATATTATTAAGTGACCCTTATATAAAAACGTTGCCAGGTAACCGTTACGGCTTTATAAAGCGTGCTTTAGGGAGAGGTATAAGCTTTTTACCTTCGGTTAAGCCGTAATAATAAAAGGAGTAAAGGGTATAGCCCTTATTATTAGAGTTTAACGAGAGAGCGGTATTTACCCCCTTATGGTTTAATTCCTTATTATTAACCTCCTTTAAGGCTATAATAATTTCCGTGTTATTTAAAAGAGCGTTAACGAGCTATTATAATAATAGGTTATCTTGGCCGTTTTCCAGCTCCGTTAAGTCTTTTTTAATAATATTATTATTCCGGTTACGAATTTTTATCTTTTTAGCGTAATACCGTTAGCAAAATCGCTTTTATACCGTTAAAGGAAGTAATCGAATAATATTAATAGGGCTTAATATATTATTAGGGTTAATTAAGGCTTTATAAAAAATAATATACGGGGTTTTAAAAAACCTACCGCCGTTAATTAATTAAACCTTATAAATAATAGTGCTTTTATAGTTTATAAGAAGTCTTTTAATACCGTATACCTCGAGCTTTTTTAATTATACGCGTTAAGTATAATCGATATAAATTATTACTCTAGTACTAAGAATGCGTAGGTAATATTAAAAGGGCTTATAATCCTTTTTAAGTATAATTTAAGTTTAAAATAACTTATACAAGGTAATATAATTAGGTATAGAACTCTAATTAATCTTATTAATTATATATATTATAGCTTTTATAATATAATCCTAAAAATAAGTAAGGATTTTTATAATAATAATAATAGCCTTAGCTTTATTTTATATAAAGCGTATAATGCGTTTTATAACGCCGTTTTAATACTGGTTATATAGTAAAGAAGAAATATATAGAATACCGTTCTCGTTATAAAATACTTTAAGGGGATTAATAACGAATTTTATATTACCGTTAAAGCAAATAATTTATATCGCTCGTAATAATATATAATTTTGTTTTAGGTTATTATTAATATAGCGTATAAATATAATAATATGCTTATAAACACCCTTTTTCGAGTTATAACTCTAGTAATTTTTATACCGCGTAATATTATCGGTTATTACCGAAAAGTATTTAGCACTGGTTACTAAGACTGGCTTAATTTAGCCTAAATTATATTAAAATATTTCTCTGGTATAAAGTGCTCTTTCCTAAGGGGTTTTTAAGGGTATTTTTATAGATTTCGCCCTATTATAAGCGTAATAGGGTAATATATATACCTTTTTTAGGTTAAGGTTAATACCCGTGAATACCTTAATCGTTTAGATTAAGCATTCGGCGCTAAGGTAATAAAATTAATAGTACTAGAATATTAAGCGCTTAATAACCTTTATAAAAGCCTCCTTATTATTATTAAAAGCGTTATTAAGTAATAATTAAAGTTATTATGCTTTTGATTTTACGGTAATTACCGTGTTTTTTAGCTCCTTATTCTAATGGTTATAATGGGTATAAGGTTTTTTTTTACCGTATTCTTAAAGGAAAAACTCTTTTTTCGGTACGTTAAGGGTGGTAAGAACCTTATTTTTCGAATCCTTAATATAATTACCCTAAAAGATATTATTACCGTTATAAAACCGTATACTAAAGAAGATCTTTATAGGGAATTTAGGTATAAAAAGAGTATAAATGGCTTTAATAAAAACTTTATTACTTTTAGGTCCACGCTAGTAATATTGCGTATAGCCGACCTTTATAGCCTTAATAATACCACCTCCGGTGTATATATTAAATTTACGGCCTTTAAGGTTTATAATAATATTAAGACAAAAATCCCGCTTATTATTAATAATTATAACGTTAAAGCCGGTGTTAAAAAGCTATAAGGACCGGAATCTGCCGGTAACCGCTATAGTATTAATTATAATATTAGTTTTAAGAAGCTCCCCGTGGAGGTTATTTTTAGCCTTTTTATTACAGGGGAGTTTTATATTCTTGTTATAATATTATATTAGTTCTCCGAAGTTATTACGGGTAATATTTATTATAAAGCTTGCTGCCGGTATACTGGGGAGGTTACCTAAGCCTGCAAATAGTAACGAGGCCTTTAACGTACTGCCCGTTATTACGTTACCTAACACTATATTATTTAATAACCGCTGCGGCTTATAAGTATGATTATTATTAATCCTTGGATTATAGTAATCCTTAGTAATATAGCCTTTTTTGCCGTAGTTTTAATAAATAGTATTCTTAGGATCCTTATTAGATTTTTAGTTTTTATTTTTACCGTTATTATTATTCCGGTTATTCCTATTATTACCGGTATTATTAATATTATTAATATTATTGGATTTATTACTATTACCACTATTATCTTTATAATTTTTTTAATTATTTCCCTTTTTATAAAACTCCGCCGAAAAATCCTTAATAAGTAACTATAACGTTATAATACCGTTCTGTTAAATTATACGTTCTATTATAGTCTTAAAAGTGTTAGCGTGCTTAGAAACCGCCTTAAAAAAGAGTGTAATCTGCTATTAATTAGTTATAACGAACCCGGCGTTTAGGTTTTTTTATAGCAACCGTTAGAATTTAGTAATAAATACGAGAGGATTACGGCCGTTTTATTACAGTATAACGAGCTTATCCTAATAGTTTGCTTATTATAAGCGGCCGGCTTACTTATAGGCCTTTTTAAAGGTTTAAAGCATTTAAGTGTTTAGGATAAGTCTAGAAATAAGTTTAAAAGCCTGGGGCTTAACGGTTTATTATATATTAGCGCTTAAAATATTATAGCGGTTACCGGCAGATTCCGGTCCTTATAGCTTTTTAACACCGGCTTTAACGTTATAATTATTAATAATAAGCGGGATTTTCGTTTTAATATTATTATAAACCTTATTTTACGTATAGGTTAGCTCGCCGGAATTGTTCGAGAACCTATTAGATATAATTAGTATATTCCTTTCGGGTTTTGGAAAAGATAAGGATATTATCTAGGTATATTACATAAACGATGTTGATTAGCCCCTTTAGCGCCTTATATACATAGCTTTAAAACGTTACGGGTGCGTTAATTAGCCTAAATAGTATAACCAAGTATTTATAATACCCGTATTAAGTCCGGAACGTAGTTTTTTATTTGTCTCCTTTACGTATCCGTATACGGTAATATATATCCTTAATATCGATTTTAAAAAAGTATTATATGCCGGCGATTTGGTTAAAAATCTCCGAAATTAAAGGTAAAGCATATTGATTTTTTATTAATACCCTATTAAGTCCTTGATAATCTACGCATAAGCATAGGGTTTTATCCTTTTTAGGGATAAATAAGATAAGAGCTTTTATAGGGCTTTTCGATTATCGAATCCTTTTAAGCTTAAGGTTTTTATTTAGGTATTTTTATAACGCCCGTAATTCGTTTTAGCTTAGGGGGTAAATTAAACCGTAAGGTATTTTGGCTCCCTTTTCGATATTAATACCGTGGTTTTTTAAGTAGTATTTAGGTAGGATACCTGCCTTTTTATAATTAAATACGTCCCTAAAGTTTATTAGTTCTCTTAGGATTACGTGGTTTTTATATTAGGTCGCCTTTTTTTTGTTAAATAAAGGTAAGGTTTTTAATAGCGTAACCACGGTAAAAACCTGGGTTAGGTTTTAATATTTTTTTATAAACTTTTTCGGTTATAGGAATTTATACTTTAGCGTATCGAGTTTATACCATTAGCGATATTCTTCCGTATCGAGGATTATTCGTTAGTCTTATAACGTGGTTATGGAAAGTAGGATTAGATTACCGTTCCTTCAAGGGTTCCGGTTAATTATTATATATAAGCGTTTAAAGGTCCAGGTTATTCCGCGGGAGTTAGTGCTCGTAATTAATACTTAATATATTCCGTAAATTAAGTACCGTATATTGCCCGCGACTTGAATCCCCGGCGATAAAAGGGGTGTTTATTATAGTTTTACGGACTTAGTAAAGTCGTAGCTTATGTAATTTATTTCGGTATTTAAGTTTATATTTGTATAAGTTTAAATGGATTCTTTACGTATATTAATTATAATACCGATATAAAAGCGTATTATTACCCCTATGCGGGGATTATGCTTTGTAAAAATAAGGTGTTTTATAAAGCTTGTTTATTTCCCGGATTTTATTACCCTTGGTAGCCTCCGCGGCCTTATTCGCCCCGAAAGCCTTATTGGTTTTTATTTACTTTTAAAACGCCGGCGTTTTATTCGCTACTCCGTTCTTCCGGGTAATTATTAAAAAAGTAATTATTACTTTAGCAGGTATAATACTTAAGCGGTTATCCGTTAATTTTAATCGGGTTTTTCCCGTTTAATTATTTTGGTTAGTGCACGCGTTAGTAAGGGGAGGCTTTCGGGTAATAATCCGTGGTAAAATCGGTATTATTTTGCTTTTGCTTTAGTTTTTTGGGTTAAGCCTATTATTTCTCTTATACCCAGTCCATTATAACCGCACGGCTTGTTAGCTTATCGCCGCCGTATTTATTTAAATACGCTCGGAAGCTATTATTTAATTTTGTATAAAAGCTATAAGTATTAGCCTTATCGCTTTATACCTTGACTTAGGTTTCGAGGGCGCTAAAATATAAGTGGAAATCTATAAGCGATTAGTTATTGAATTACCGGGTATTTCTAATCGTAATATAGATATTAACCTTATGGTTTATTATATTAGGTAATACCTGGAGGGTTTATTTAATAAAGCCGGCCTAATCGCTATAAACTAGGATTTTTTTTATTTTGTTTAAAATCTTTATCTTTTGCTTCCAAATCTCTTGTATTTTTTCGTTAACATGGTTAAGGGAGTATAAAATCCGTTTCTTAACAGTATTAAACTGCTTTAGGGCGTAAAGGAATGCTAGGTTTAAATCTTTTAGCCAGTTCTCGCGTTATTAGTATATAAACTAACGGGAGTAAACAGGGATTTGCAGGCTTTTTAGGTCCAGATCGCCGTTAAAAGAGGAAGATAAATTATTATTTTTCCGTTATTAAGGTATTTGTTTAAAGGCTTTAAGGTTAAATCCATAGTTTTATATAAAAACTTTAGCTATAATATTTCTTTGGGCCTTTTATTCCTTAACTTGGGCTTTTAATTAAGTAATTTGCTATAAGATTACTAATATAATGGCTCTTTCCTAAAGGGGAAATATTCCGCTTTTTATATTAACGGCTTCCTCCGTTTAGGTAATTAAAGCGGCTATATTATTGTAATCCGAGGTATTTATACCGGATTCGGTAATTTATATTATAGGGTTATTAATAAGGGTAATAAGTTAGTTTTTTAAGCTAAGGGTTTTTAATCGAGTATTAGGTATTATGCTTCCTTTAGGTAACTATAATAAAAATAATAAAATTATTAGGGATTAGATTATAAATAGCTAGGTAAAAGGCATTAATATTTATTCGGTAATAAAGCTATTATTTAAAAAAGAGAATTTTATCTTGCTATACGTAGCTTTCCAGCCAGAGTTTTCACCTAACGGTATGGGTCCGAAACCCTAGTATATTACCAGTGCTTTATTAGCGATAATATAACGCTGCGCTCCAGCGCAGGTCTAGTTCCTGATATATTATTAGCGTTAAAGAGGTTTAAAATATTCCCGAAAAGGTTTTAGCCACCGGCTTTTTTAAGCCTTTTATTAGCTTATACTAGCTTAGCCTTAAGCTTTTAAATCTTATTATCCTTACTTTTATAAGCTAATATAACCGATGCTATTATCTCGGATTATGGTTTTAGGGTATAAGGTATATTAGATTAAGGTTTTAGTATACGAGGGGGAGCGGGGAGATTTTAATATATACGTGGATTATTCTTTGTTATTTTAATAAACGGATTAGTTTTTTTAAGCCCCTTTTTTTTACCCTTATTAATTATAACCTCTTTTAGGTTAAAGGTAAGGCTGCTTTATTAACTGCCCTTATTACGAGGATTCTTTACTGTAATATTAGTTTAAGGCCTTAAGTAAGGTTTTAAAACCCTTTAGCCCTTATTATAAGGATTCTCCGCTATAATCTCGATTACGAGAGCGTTCCGAACGCTTAAGAAAACCCCTTACGCCTTATTACCGTTTTTACCCGTGTGTTTGCTTTTTATATAAGGGTACCGGTAATCTCCAGTAGTATTAAACGCGGTTAATAGGATTAATAGCTTAAAAAATAAAGCCGTAAAGCGGATTAATAAGTATTACTAATCTTTTAGCTTTTAAAGGTAATAAATGCTATTATATAAGCCGTTTAAAGGGGCTTAATATACGAATAAAGTAAGAAGTAGTAAGGGGATAAAAATAAATAATATTAAACTAGCTAAAGTGATTTAAGGATATAAACTAGGTATAAAACTGGTAATTAACTTATATAGTATTTATACGGTCTTATTCGGACCCATAACTTAGTTATAGACTCCATAGCCATTAGGTTTAACAGGTAGCGTTAATGGTGGTGTAAGATAGAGGCATAAAGTACTACTGTGTACCTCGATAAGCGGGCGAGTGTTGACCAATCATGGTTTTCTGACCAGCCGACATTGCTACCTCCTCTGTACGGTACTACTTTACTACCTCCCAACTATTATTACTATACGAACCACGGGATACCCCATCTCCTTATACGCATAGCATACGCGCCCAATGCAGGAAGAAGCGACCATGGACGGGAGCCAGTGAAGGTCCGCGTCGAGAGAGTTCGAGCGGGGACGAGTTCCATTTCCGCCTACCCCCCAAGGCACGACGGCACCTGCCACCTACCATCAGGTAACTCAGCGCCTTGCTGGTCTTGCCGTCTCGGTGTCGGACTCGGGTACGGAAGGCGGTGACGGTGCTTTCTTACGCGAGCAGCAGCAGCAGCAGCAGCAGCTCAGCCGCCGAGATATGCAGCAGACCTACCACCGGTAGACCACCGCGAGCCTCGCCCCATTGCGCCGAGTCTCAAGCCACCATGTCGGGCCCCGCCAGCCCCGAGGCCATGTCCAAGACAGAGGGTGATCCGGGGCGCGAGGCCCCCAGGCCGCCGCCCCGCAAGCGTCGGCGCATCGTCATCAGCTGCATCGAGTGCCACCGGCGCAAGCAGAAGGTTCGCCGCCGCAACCACCCCGCCCGAGCGTGCTCCCGAGCTGAAGGGATGATGGGACGGGACGTGACAGGACGGGACTGGGACTGGACGTGACGTGCTGACCTTCTCGGATGCAGTGCGACCGCCTGCTGCCGTGCACCAATTGCCAGTCGCGCAACAAGGAATCCGCCTGCCGATATGAGACGGGCACGCCCGTACCTCGACCCGACCGAGGAGAGGGAGGCGGAGGAAGCGCGCCCCCGAACGCTGCAACAGCCGGCAGCGGTGGCAGTCCCCGCCGCGCGCACCCGGCCGGTGCCCAGGTCGACCTCGGGTACTCGTCGCACGCGGGCGTGTCGACGACGATGGGCATGCTCCACCACATCCAGGGCGCCGGCTCGGGCGAGCCGCTCGCCGGCATGCCCACCAGCGTCCAGGCGAACGACAGCCTCGGCCAGCGCGAGAGCTACAAGACGCTGATCCGCCAGCTGCCGGCGCGCACCTACATCGACCGCCTCGTCGACATCTACTTCCAGGACGTCCACTGGCAGTGCTTCGCCATCGACGAGCCGCTCTTCCGCGACCTCACCGCCCAGTGGTACGACCTGCCCTTCAACGTCCTGTCGGGCACCGGCCCCCAGGCCCTGAGCCCCAGCCTGAGGGCCTTCCCCGCCCTGCTGTTCCAGCTGCTGGCCTCGGCCCTGCTCTACCTGCCCACCGGCTCCGAGGAGACCTTCGAGTCCCTCAAGTACACCAGCAACATGACCTTCGACGACCTGGCCATCGAGTACAGCAACTCCGGCATCGAGGTCTTGGCCGTCCTGGGCAAGCGCCGCATGTCCCTGATCAATATCCTAGCCGGCTTGACCAGGGCCGCCTTCTTGAAGTACACCGGCAAGGTCACCGAGTCTGTGAGTGATGTAGACCTAGACGCGGTTACCCGAGATGGCTTGCTGATCCCCCTCCCCAGTGGCATCAGCTAGGTGCGACTGTAAGAGACGCGCAGGAGATCGGCATACACCGGGACCAAAACGACCCCCAGCCAAATTCCGAAGACTCGACCGAGGAGATTATAGAGAAGATGTGGATAGCGCAGAGCCGACGCAGGGTGTGGATCCTCCTGATGGGCTGGGACTTGCACACGGGCGCTGTGCTGGGCAGGCCTTTGGGTGTGGACTACCGCCTCGTGACCCGGACGCTGCCCATCGACGTCAAGATCCCCAAGAACTCCAGGCGTGTGCCCCTAGTGCCACGCAGTGACGATGATCCGCCAACCCCTCTGACTCGAGCTATATGGGCATTCGCAATTGCGAAGCCCCTGCGCGAGATCTTGGACTTAGAGAAGGAGGGCTGTGAGCCCAAGGACTTCTCCAAAGTCCAGAAGATCCACCAGGAGATCACCGACCTCAGGGCGGGCACGCCGCCTCCCTTTCGCCTCAAAAGCCCTGACACGCGCTTCGACGACCTGCCACAGTGCCGGTGGCTGCGTCTGGCACGGCCGGCACTCGACGCGCTCCTGGCGTTCGACCTGATGGCTCTGCACCGGCCCTACATCTGGACGCGCTCGGACAGCCGGCACGAGGCCCTCAAGGCGAGCCTCGAGATGCTCGAGGCGCAGAAGCAGCAGTTCGCCCACCTGCTGCCCTCGCAGCACAGGACGTACGGCCTCTTCTTCGGCACCTTCGACGCCATTGTCATGCTCGCCGCCATCTACATCGTCTTCCCCAAGGAGCACCCCGAGCTCCTGGCCGAGACGCGCCAGCACTTCCACTGGGCCGTCGAGCGCTTCGAGCGCATGGCCGAGCGCAACCACCTCGCGCGCACCGCCCTCAAGCTCCTCTACACCCTCCGCCGACGCTTCAAGGACGCCGTCGGCGGCGGCTGCGGCGACTACTGCGGCGCCGGGGCCCCCGCCGTTTCCGATTCCGCCCTCGCTGCTGCCGGCTTGCACGGCGCCGCGGCGGCTGGCGGCGGCGGCGCTGGCAAGCCGCGCAGGTCGGCGCTGGACATGCAGACCCCGAGCTCGGCATCGGAGCACTCCTCCAATAACAACAATAACAACAACCTGGGGTCCATCTCATCCGTCTCGGCCCTGCACGCAAACGGGCAAGAGGCGACCCCGCAGGACTCCACCGGCGCTGGCAGCAGTCAGGGCCTCACGCCCGCACCCGCGCCCGCCGCCGCCGGCCTCGGGATTGACAACCACCACATTCATGCCCAGGATGCAGCCAATGGCGTCGGCGACAGCAGCAGCAGCAGCAACAGCAATAGCAATAGCGCTCTGCTTGACTGGCAATTCCCGATCGACTTCGACTTCAGCTCCATCCCCCCCATGTACCCGATGGGCGACGTGGCCTACAACGACCTGACGGGCGTCATGGACGTCATGGACGACCACGTGGCCCCCTTGCCGCCGAGCGGACACGGCAACGGTCACGGCAACGGCAACGGCAACGGGGGTGTGTGGGGCGGCCCGGACGCCGAGTCGTCGTTCGGCATCCCCGCCGGCCTGCACACCATGCCGCCGGCCCAGGAGGACGTGCCCTGGCAGTTCGGCGGCGGCTTCGGCAGCGACACTATCTGGAGCCTGCTGAACCAGTTCCCCCCCTACCCGGCGGGCAATAATAATCATCGGCCCGCTAGGTGAGAGAGCGGGCAGCGGGAAGGGGGGTTTGTAAGAGAGCGCACGAACTTGGTGGACGGACACGGACGCGGATGCGGACACGGGCGGACGCAACGCCGTTGGGAGTTCGAGCTCGCTGGTGGCCGCCCGGACAGGGGGGGATAGGGGGATGGCGGAGAAGAAAACATCTCGAAACATGCCGGGAGGCAGAGAAGAGAGTAAGAAGTGCAGGCGTCGTCGATGAGAATGGATGAAAGCAGACGACTATCTGCAATATGGCTTTTTTTTTAGGCGGACTACCTACTCCGGCTCCGATATAGCGGGCGCAACGCGGGCCCAAGATGAGAAGAGGTAACTCTCCGCAGATACATGGAATTAGGATGTGAAGGACGTCTGGTGTCGGCAGGGCGTGATGTATTACCTGCATACATATTTACGAAGAGGTCCCTGTGCCTCTGCAGATAAGACTTAAGGTATCCATTGCTTGCTGGGGGCAAGTCTCTGTTCATATTTAGGTACCTACCTGATCCAACAGGCATTCGGCTACCTACCTGTCCGTATCGACACCATCCATCAAGTGCCCGTAGTTAGAACACGCCTCGGAACAATCTCTCTGACTCTCTCTTTCTCTTGCCTATGGAGGTCTTTCTCTTGCCTATGGAGGTCTTTCTCTTGCCTATGGCGGTCTTTCTCTTGCCTATGGAGGTCTTTCTCTTGCCTAGGGAGGCCTGGGTCCCGCATCCCGTGCTCGAGGGATCCTCGATGATCCCACATGATTTCTCGCCAGCAGAATGCTCAGTAGTCGTCGCCTGCTACCTAGGACTTCGGGGACTTGAACTTTGTGCCCGGCGGGTGCTCCACGGCTCGGAACTTGCAAAAGGGGTGCGTGCAGACGCCGTTTATCACACTAGGGCACTTGGGAGAGAGACGGTCAGCTGTGCACAGCAGGGCCCCGGGGTACCGTCAGTCATCGGTGATACCTACATGGTGTCCGTAGATGCAATTGTCAACCTCGCAGTCCTGCCCATTCGTGCATGGGTTGAGGCGAGCGAGGAAGGCGATGGCATTCTTCTCGTCTTTGTTGGGGGTGTAATCGTGTTCGAAGCAGCACTCGTCGCCCTTGGCACAGGGGCCTCGCAGATAGTGGTTGTTGCAGAGCTTGCTGCTGTCCTTCCTCTTCTTGATGTTATCCAGCGCAGTCTGGTTCAGGGGTATGGGGGGATCCAGCCCTCGCGGACCCGGATTCCACGCAGGCGGCTGCGGTTTCGGGACGCGCACTGGCGTATTGGTACTTTTGGGAGCCAGAGGCAGAGTTATCTGCGGGGGAGGACTCGCTCGTTGGGTGATGGTGGCGTATGACTTGGTCGGTGTTGCACTTATAGGTGGGAAGGGCGATGGAAAGGGCGAAGGATTGGGGGGTGGCAAACGGTCGATGGGCTTCTGGGATCGAAACAAGCCCTCAAGGTTTGTGATTGGGACTCCGGTAGATGCAATCTCGCGGACGGTAGGGTAGCCCTCGAAAACAGAAACACGGGTTCGAGTTCTGTTTTCCCGCATAAGCTCATATAGAAATTGAGCATAACCGGCATCATGGGATATTCCCAGAATGACATGCTCGCAGTCGTGGTTCCGCAAATGAAATTTAGTCAACTCTTTGATCTTGGAGTCGGCATTATAGCTGACATCCACGAAATCAAAAGATGCTTTGGCTTGGTTGAAGCCCAGCATGAAATTTCGCAGCTCCACCTCGCCGTCAATCGAGCCATCTCGCTTTAGAGCTTCGCTGAGACCGGACAAGTTGGCGAAGACGCTGGCAATCATTTCAGTTTTTCCAGAGCCAATGTAGCAATTCGCCACGGCCTGTCGCAATGTAGCGGCAGCTCTTCGGCCGCCCTCAAGGCCTTGCTTGATGAACTCCTCCTTGAACTAAGTTCCACCCAAGTCAGAGCCAGAACCCGCAGAGAACCTCGGAAGAATAAGATACTTACAATGAGACCATTTCCGTCAATCAGAGCCAGAATATAGGGATTGGTATTCTGCGATTGTCTCAGTCACACCAAGCCCTTCGAAGCATGGGAGGGTCGAGGCTACCTTTAAGTGGTCATTGTTCTGAGAGACAAACGCGGCACGCGTATTAGCTTCCCGCAGCCGTTCTTCGGAATCTCGCAGACGCTGTTGTAACTCTCGTCTCGTTCTTATGGAGTCATCGAGATCCAACTGCGTATCTTTGAGCTTTTGTAGCAACAGGCTATTCTCTTCGCGGAGGGTACTTTCCACACGCTCGGAATAGATCAGAAGATCCTAGAGCGGAAGGAGCGAGAGCATGGTCAGCATGCCCCTCAGAACCAAAGCCAGTGGGTAGTCGTACCTTGATGAATTCATGCGTGTTGTCCCTATGTGCTTCGTACTCCTTGTATCGCTGGACGAAGTCCAGGATACTTGCTCCTCCCAACGCAGACATTTCGTGGTATTTCGCGGGCGCCAGCTTGATTGGCTATTGTACCAGAACTTGGGAGTACCTGGATGGCGACGAGTTCGGACGTTGAGACCGACTTGCGATCGTTTGTCGAATCGGACCGAGAGTTGAGGGTTATGGGTTGGACAAACTCGCGGACTCGGACGATATACACTCTTGGGCGGTCGTTTGCCTAGAACAGGGAGACGTTGGTATGATGGGGTTGTCGACTCAAAGCTCGAGGCTGCGCGGGGTTGCTACTGGAGGGTGCTGTTTGGAGCCTGCGCATATAGACTCGGCAGTGGGAAGCTGGGAGAGCAGAAGTTGAGGATGTAGTCTGGGCTGGACAGGTTCAGGACCCCCTAGAGGATATTGTCGGGTAGAACTGGAGCTGCCAGTCCGTTTGCTTACGCAGTAGATTCGCTTTCAATCGCGGGGGACAGGACCCAATCCCAACATTAGAGCTAGGATAATAATATGTAGCCAGGCAACGAGACAACCAGCTGATGCGTACAGCCGGCAGGAATAGGATGAGGGTCTTGAGCAAAACAGCCCCAGTCACCAGAGGCAGTCACGCTTCCCCAAGTCTGTAGGTAGTTGGTCAAGCAATAGCAGAGGATGATGTGACGGCTCAGTTGACGTTTCGTTTGAAGCGAGCTCTGGAGAGACTGTTGAAGCTGTAAAATAAAATGGACCCCCCTGCACGGCATGGTCCGGGATCAAGGGAAAGAGGTCAGCTAGATCTTAGGGTGATTCCTACTACTTCTTGGTGCGTTGCAAACGACAGCCACTGACTCAGCTACAGTGCTCTGTGTGTTTATATTTACCCCGAAGGCCCTCACCAGCCAAAGAAAACGAATAAATAAACAAGACCAGGCTGAACAACCTAGTACGTTATCTTAGGTAGACGACATGGTAAACTTAAGTACCTACCAACCAGTCGTAGGACTTGGATACCGAGAACACAGTCGCGAAATCAGAAACTGGCCTAATATCTAGTAGGGTCGACATGTAAATCCGCATCCCCTCCCCCACTAGAGGTTAAATCTACTTCTTTAGCTAGCGCTCCCGGTGGGAGCTCCAGCGCGGATAGACCAGGCAGACCAGGCTATTTTGGATCGTCCCTTAGCCCCCAACAGGACTAGGGTGCCTCGTGCTTAGCTGGGCTGTGCCGAGCAGCGCGCGCGCTGGCTGACGGATTCACGGAGTACGATACCACGCCTGCGCATCTACGGTCTGATATTCAATCAATACCGTCCTACCCAACCTATCAGGGCTGAGCAGGATGAAGGTCTTGACACGTCACAGACCGCCTCTATCCGTTTACCTGACCAACTGAAACCAAAGCCCATCGAACATGACATGTTTCGAAGCGCTTCGCCGTCCTTCCACTCTCGCCCTGCGAGATCGCGCCGGAAAAGTCCTGGCAGCGCCTACCCGGACCAATGGCCTTTGGCAACGCCCATTACGGCATCCGCTGCCGGCTGGTCGCGCGCGTCTGCCCGGCGAGACGCCCCCGGCCAGGCAGGTAACCGGCCTGGCGGTCTGGCTGTCTGTCGCCCAACCTGCTCGCAGTAATTACGTGTCGTGTACCTAGGATGAAGAGAGCCAGGCTCAGAGCCAGGTACGGCGGTCGGGGGGAGTGCACGATGGCCTTTCTTTTCCCCTTCGTTGTTCTTCTTTTCTTTACGGAATGAGGCTAAGCAGATGCGAGATGCGCTCAGCACCGCCTGCAAAGTCAGCAGCAGTGTTGGTACACAGCCACTCAGATATCCCGAGGTGGCGTCGTCTCGCGTGGACCGCGTCAGCATGCAGCTTGCTGCAGACTGGTACCGGTACCGGGTAGGCATGCCGCCATGAGGTAATCCGGGCCGCCTTCGCGGGAACACGCGGGAATGGGCACACTGTAGAGACCAAAATGTGTTGGGTGATTAGTCACTGACGACAAGAAGTCACTCTGCCGGGGGCCAGGCGTTTGATTCTTGGGGGCAGCCAACGGTGGCCGCTGAAGAGATACTACCTGCCGAAGCAACTGAGTGAGAGAAGAATAGGAGAGACATCCATGTACGGAGTACTGTACCGGTGAAGGGGTTCGAACCCAGACTCTGCCTATGTGTCACTCCCGTATTCCACCGGTAACCCACCAATGGCTCAGCATACATACAAACGGTCGTGCAAACGCCCACTGTGAGTACCTACGGTAGCAAACGGTCCAAAGTCCTTGGAGGGTTACGATTCACACTTGCCTCGAGACGAATGCAGGTCGACTTTGTCGAGGACGTTCTAGTAGCCTGTACCTGAGGTAATGTAAAAATAACCGGCCCGTGCCGCATGAATGGCAACCAACAACCAACATATAGACTTATTTCTGGCGTGAAAAGGAGCCAACGTAGAAATTGCGCCCCTCGTCGGCCACATGATATCTGATGTTGCGTAGGACTGTCTCAGCTCGTATACGGAGTATCAGTCTCCTTATTCGAGTCACTGGAAGCTGGCGCTTGCGGCTGTCGTGGGTGCGCTCTCACGGCTCACCGAGACAGTTTCGCGAAAAAAAGAGACACTACAACATGTGAAACGGGAAAATTATCGTCTGCTGCGTAAGTATCTATGTATATGTTCTTTGATAATCCCAAGACATCCAGGAGAGCACCGACTCCAGGGCTGGCTGTATGTATGTATATGGGCCGAAGCCGCCCTTCGATGAGAGCCAAGCGAGCGCTCTCCGGGCGCTCTACGGCGTCTGCGTGAGGTACGCTTCGCCCGCTCCTGGTGATAATACGCAAGTAGGTTTACGCAAGTAGCTACATGAGTGCTGCGTACTGCTGCCGCCAGAGGGGCTTGACTAAGGCCATGTGACGGTAGCGATTCTTCAAAAGTGCTCGCCAAAGATGGAGGCGATTTATCCCAAGTCTGGCAGCTGGGCTATGTCAAGATCCGTCAGACGTTCATCCCTGATTGAGCAAGTACCATACCGGCTAATCCAGATGCGAAATCTCACGACCTAATCCCTTCGATTGATCCGAGAGGGCAGAAGCAAGCGCATGAAGACACCGACCACGGTGGGAGCTGGCGCGTCAGAACGAATCCGCGATTCCACAAAAGCTAAAGTCGTAGTGGCCAGTTGGCTGAGGGGGATCTGATGGGTATTGCTGAGCCATGGACGGGATGCGGTCTGTCGTCCTTCTTGGGCAGCCTCATCCGTCACTCTCGACGGTTTCCTCGAAGACTCTAGCCACGGCCGAACGAGGAGGACCACCGCCACGAGCAATTCCGTCGAGCCAGGAGTCCTTCAGGAGTCGTGCGGTCGTCACCAGGCGCGCTTCGGGCATCGTCCATCCGGATCAGATATACCAGAGGTGGGTGGCGGTAGCGACCTCGCCGGCGAGGCAGCCCAGCCTGTGTATGTTAGCCGGCTGTTCACTTTGAGACGGAGATGTGCTGACTGAATCCGGAATGCATCTGCGGACCGGGGAGTGGTACCCGGGCTTCGGTGTGGAATTATTGCCAAGGGAGCTCTGGACGCCTGTTCCTGCTGGTCGTCCTGCCTTATTCGTGACCGCTTCCAGTCTTCCGGGCATCCGGAATTGGCCAAAAGCAATCCTGCCAGGGCGTTCTGGTCGGACAAGCGATCAGAGGGGAGCTGGGTGCCAGTTGCGCATGAGCTTGGCCCACGCACAGGCTTCCGCATGTCCATCAACGAAGCCATTGCCTTGAACCGCTATGGCGAGAACGACGCAGATGGCGACACCCCAGTCGCAGATGTGGAAGAAGAGGAGGACGCCTCGTGCGACGTGGATGACGGGGAGTTTGAGCTGCCGGGGGTCGTCGTGTGCAACGTCTTATCGCTCAGCCTTGTCTTGAAACTCGGGCTGGCAACTTGAACCTCCCTCCACGTGACGTCCCTGGCAGTGCCCTTCAGCCTCCAATGAGCTTGCGCGAGCTCATACACTCCGAGCTCATACACTCCGCCCTCGTTGTCGACTATCTGGAGGTCCGTCTCGCATCTCGGGTCGCGGTTCTTGTGGTACAGATCCAGCTCGCCCGGGGTCCAGTTGTGGTTGTCGATGACGAGTCTGGCAATCTCGACCCTGTCTGTCATCTGCATGACCATCCGAGGAACGCGGATCAGATGTTCCCACTCATCCCCGAGAGCATCACACACCTGGTCGAGTTGATCAGATACACCCTGAAACCACCAGACGTTCCTCTTTAGCATTTTGACAAAGCATAGGTAATAGGCCAAGATGACCAGAATTCTGGGACGGTGTTCACTAGCCAGCGGAAGGAGAGGCCTCGGAAGAAAGGTCAGGAAGGTGGCGATGCGGATATCCATGATGGGGCCAAAACCGCGCTCCGTGAGCTCCATATACAGACCGCCAAGACACCTCAGGAATTCATAGTAAAGCTGTTGATGTTCGTAATCGGGGTCGTCGGGCTTGATGGACGTGACCATAAATAGAAGGTTATTGGGGACGTAGTGGCTGCCCTTCTCCAGATCCATCGGCGGCCGGGAAAACATAGGAGACAGGCCCGACTTGTAGACGCCCAAGGGTTCGATGAGGTCCACGATCAGACCAATGCCACGCCAAACTGCCATCCACTCTGTGATATAGAGAGGCCTGCAGCCAGGCTCTCGAAAGGCCTGGCTGCTCAAGGCACACATCAGGAGCGAGCACGCTAGCAGGGCGGGATAATCAGCCGGCCTGCCAGATTCTATAGCGGTCCGGTAGCCTTCAAAGGCCCTCGTGCGATAGGAAGCAGCCTTGAGCAGCGGCACCGGCTGGCCCAGTGTCTGCATATGGGTAGAGGCCAGAGCCATGAGAGTGTCCATGAGAAAGGGCGACTGGAAGGCGTATTCGACGACCTTCACCTTCAGAACCTCGTCGACCGCCGTATTGTGGTTCGACTCGACGGAGAAGGACTTGAAAGTCTGGATCGAGTAGAACCACAGCATCTGCATGTCGATTGCATCAGATAGACGATCCGGGATGAACAGGGGCTCCGAGATGACTAGTCCGTTGTAGCCGGGCTCGGGCTCGGGCGGCGGGGTCCGGGGCCGAGCCACGAGGGTCGCGGACGTGGTGGCCGACGCAGGGGCCGATGCATTTGGATACACGCAGTTCTCCTTCCGCAGGGTACAACTTTTGCAGGCTGGCCTGGCTTCATCGCACTTTTCGACGGCATCAGCTCGCGGGTTCACGATGACTCAGCTGTCGTACAGCGGTTACATGCATCCATCCAGCGGAACCAGCACATCCATCACTGGTTGACTCACCTTCACTTTCCGTTTCTTGCACTGCTTACACCCGGCGCGCGACTTTCGATGAGGTCTCTTTGGAAAGTACCTCTTATGAGCGGTGTCACCGCCCGCGCTGCCGAGTTCACCGGACTGAGTTCCGGCCGGGCCAGCTTGGGCGAGCGTCTCGGTGTCCTCGACATCGGCTGTAACATTGTTTACCGGTACGTCCCAGTCGAAGTTGAGCAGTACGTCTTCGTTTACGTCCACGTCCAGCTCCGTGTCCATCTCGAGAGCACTTTGGGGGCAATTATGTCGGCATGGACTGCTAGGGCTGCTACGCGGTGCTTCAGGGAAATGAGTGAAAACAGAAAGGCCGCTTGAGTGCAGAGACGAGCTGTTACGGTTTGATACCAAGCTAAGAGGCTGTACTGGTAAAGGGTGCTTTGGATAAATAGGGGAGAGTAGGCAGTTGTGACATGTCACCCGTCTGGTGGCAGGATATCAGGGGGATGTTTGTAGGAGGATGCGAACTACGTCAAGACTTCCTGAGATAATGTCGACGGTTATTGGTATTCACAGACCCTGCCTCACTGCCACACTGCCTTGCCTAAAGGCTACCGTCAAGGCGAGCTGAGCCCGGCTCCTTGCGCTCTCGACGCGACAGGTCATCTCTCGCTCCACTGATAAGATAATGTACATGAGTACTCGTACACCCGAAGAAATGCCGATCGTATATGGACGGCTCCTGTCGGCCGAACATGGCCGGCGTTGCGAAAGTCAGAACCTCATTCGTCGAAGCCCGCCGCCGACGAGTCCAGCCAAACAAGCCTTCCCAGCGAGCAGGAGACTCGCATCTCACGTCCGGCTCGCGGGCCCGCGCGCTGCTCGCCCATACGGTAACACGCCATGCCGGCCACCATCTTTGAGCTGCCGGACGACCTGCTCGCCAGCCTCGCCCAGTCCTTCCCGTGCCGCGAACCCCAGACGCGCGCCCTGGCCACGCTGCTGAGCCCGCGCGCCGCGCCCTGCCGCAACCTGATCGTGCACGGTGCCGAGGCCACCGGCAAGAGCGCCGTCACCGCCGGTCTGCTGCGGGCGCTGCGTGGCGAAGACGACGACGACGACGAGAACGACGACGAGGAAAAGAACGACGAGGCCGCCTCGAAGGAGACGAAGAAGAAGCAGAAGAGACACGAGCACGAGCTCAACTACGCCGTCGTCCAGTCGGCCGAGTGCGTCACGGCCCGGCACCTGTTCGAGCGCACCGTCGGCCTCGTCCGCGATGCCCTCCGGTGGGACGGGCCCGCCCCGGGGCGCTGCGAGACGCTGGCCGCGCTGACGGTCGAGCTGGCCAAGATGCTGGACCACGCCGTAGCCCCCGAGCCGAGGCCGCGGCGTTTTGTCCTCGTCTTCGACGGCATCGACAGACAGCGCGAGGCGCCGCCGACGCTGCTGCCCGCGCTGGCGAGGCTGTCCGAGATCGTGCGTGGACTTCCCTATATGCCTGCCTGCCTGCCTGCCTGCCTGCCTGCCTGCCTGCCTCCCTCCTGCCCCCATCCTCCCACCCCGACACGCCCTGCTAACATCGACATTGCGACTTCCTCCAGATCCCGTACCTCTCGACTGTCTTCATCATGACAGCGCCCGCACCCCTGCTCTTGCGCGTGTCCGCGTGTCCGCACCTGTACTTCCCACCCTACACCAAGGCCCAGTTCGTCAGCATCCTCGCCGGTGGCGGTGGCAGCAGCAGCTCCGCGTCCCTGCTCTCGCCGCCGCCGCCGCTCCCGAACTCGACGCCAGCCGAGACGGCGGACCTGTGGGCGCGCTTCGTGGCCGCGGTGCACGACGCGCTGGCGCGGCCCGCGGGGCCACGCACCCTGCCGGCCCTGCGCGGCGCCTGCGCCGCCCTGTGGCCGCGCTTCACGGCGCCCGTCGCGGCGGGGACGCACCGCGCGCGCGAGTTCAGCCGCCTGCTCGTCGCCGCGCGCCAATACTTCCACGACGAGCGTCTCCTGCAGCCGGGCATCCTCTCGGCGCGGCCCGCGGCCGCCGCTGGCGGCGTCGCTGCCCGCTCCTCGTCCAACTCCAACTCGATCATTCCAAACACCCCCACCACCGCGTCCCAGCCGACGACAACGACGGCTCAGATGACCACGACAACAACGACGACGACGAATATGACGAATACGACGACGACCGACCTATCCACCACGCTCCCGCCCACGGCCCGCCTGCTCCTCATCGCCGCCTACCTGGCCTCGCACAACCCGCCCCGCCACGACGTGACCCTCTTCTCGACCTGGCACCCTGGACGCCGCCGCCGTCGTAGGAGAGGCGGCGGCGGTGCTGCCGTCTCCTCGCTGCGCCAGCAGTCGCACTTCACGCCGCAGGCGGGGGCGCGCCGCGGCCGCCGCCGCATCGCCCGCCGGCTGCTGGGGCCGGGGGCCTTCGTGCTCGAGCGCATGGTGGCCATCTACGCGGCGACGCGGCGCGAGTGGACCGCAACCCCTACAGCCGCATCAGTCTCTCATACTCCCGCCGGTGGTGGTGACGGCGATGCCGCTGCCACCGTGGACGGCGACGTCGGCATGGCGCTGGCCACCCTGGCCAGCCTGCGGCTGCTGGTCCGCGTCGGGGGTGGTGCCGGCACCGCCGATCCGCTCGACCGCGGCGGCCGCTGGCGCGTCAACGTCGGCTGGGAGGTGGTGCGCGCCGTGGGGCGGAGCCTGGGCGTCGAGGTCGAGGAGTGGCTGGTCGAGTGAGTGAGTTGAGTAAGTTAAGTAAGTCGAGGGAGTAGCACGGCGGAGGGGAGCGTTCGTGGTCCACGACACTTGTGTATATATGTTGACGTGGTGGGAGGGGCAAGTTGTGGTGATTACCAGAGGACTTCCCCCACCTCCGCTGCTGCCGCCTGATGTCCGGCTTTCGATTTTCGCGTGTGGGAAAAGGATATGGCACCCCGGAGCGGGCTTTGTCTCTGTATATAATATTCCCTGGGCTACGAGGGGCTGTATGTAGGACAGGGCAGAGTGGTGGCCCGTTGGGTGACGCGTCATGTTCTGTATATCGTGACTACAGCATATCATCCTCGGCGCGCGACATACCTGTTGCTCCCATGAGAGAGAAGAAAAAGAATATTGAAGAAGATTTCTGTTCACCAAAGAGTGTGCATTCTAATCTCTCGCTGGCCTCGCCTATCTAGCTGCGTCCCAAGGGGCTGCGTCAATGGGGACGGTGTACAAATTAGATGCCCCGTTGCATATAAATATCTCCTTCCTCTCTACCAACAGAGAGAGCGCATCCATGCTTCCCTCGTCCGGCCTAGGAATTCGGCGTGACGGGGGACTCGAGCGCCAACACCTAAACAGAGCGGTCAGCTTTCTGGAATACACAAGACACGAGGAGCCAGGCAGGCGGGGAACGTAGGCAAAGAAGGAAAGAAACAGATAAACTCACCAGGGCAGTGCGGCTGGGGATGTAGATGTGCGTCCAGTTGCTGCGGCCGTTCCACTCGAGCGGGGTGGTGAAGAAGCGGGTGGCCGGGTCGACGCGGGCGAAGCCGCCGACCTCCTTGGTGTCGGTGTCGAGGACGATCTTGTAGGTGCCGGCGCGGTCGACGCCGATGCGGTAGTCGGCGAAGCTCTGCGACGGGTGGAAGTTGAAGACGAAGACGCAGCCGGCGCGCTCGAAGACGACCACCTTGTCGGCCTCGTTCTTGAGGCTGAGGTAGGCCTGCGGCGCGCGCAGCCAGCCGAAGTGGTCCTCGGTCAGGTTCATCTGGCGGTCGAACTCGTTCAGGTCGCGGTACCGCAGCAGCGCGTCCTCCGTCAGGTGCAGCTGGCGGCGCGCGTACCAGAACGAGTTCTGGTTGCCCTCGCGCGGGAAGTCGAGCCACTCGGGGTGCCCGAACTCGTTTCCCTCGAAGTTGAGGTAGCCCTCGCCGCCGAGGCCGTGCACGAGCAGCCGGATCATCTTGTGCAGCGCCATGCCCCGCGCGATGACGGGCGTCATGGGCGACAGGGTCGACATGTGGGTGTACATCTCGGCGTCGCATAGGTGCATCATGAGGGTCTTGTCTCCAACCAGACTGTATCTTGTGTCAGTGCTTTCACGAGCCCAAAAAAGGCCTGGGGCCTACTCACGCTTGGTCGTGGCTCTCGCAGTAGGCAATTGTCTTCTCTCCATGACGGCGGTTGGTGAGTGTCCAGCAGATATTAGACATGTCCCAATCTTCGTCTGCTTTCTCTTTCAGGAGCTTGATCCACATGTCGGGGATGGCCATGGCCAGACGGTAGTCAAAGCCAATACCACCGAGCGATAGCGGCAGGCACAGCGCCGGCATGCCCGAGACGTCTTCGGCGATTGTGATACAGTCGGGGTAGAGATCGTGCAGCATCTCGTTTGCAATCATCATATATACTACAGCCTCTTCGTCCACCTCGGCGCCAAAGTATTCATGATACCCCCCAGAGAAGCCCCTGCGACGGTCAGCGAATTCAGATGTTAAAGCTGTCTGCGTCTGGGGTGCACCTACGTTCCAATACCGTGGTGGAGGTAGAGCATACTCGTGACACCATCGAAGCGAAAGCCATCAAACTGGTACTCGTCCATCCAGAACCTCAAGTTGCTCAGTAGGAATCTCATCACTTCATGGCTCCCATAATTGAAGAGTTTGCTGTCCCACAACTCGTGTTTTCCTCTTGCGCCACCATGAAAATAGAGATGGTCTGTACCATCGAACTCGTTCAGTCCGTCCAACACGTTCTTGGAGGCATGGCTGTGCACCAAATCGAGAAGGACAACCAGCCCCAAGCTATGGGCCGTGTCTACCAGCTCCTTGAGATCTTCTGGGGTGCCGTAGCGGCTGCTCGCAGCGAAGAAATTGTTGATTTGGTAGCCAAAGCTGGCATAGTAGGCATGTTCCATGACAGCCATCAGTTGGATCACGTTGTATCCCAAATTTTTTATTCTCGGCAGCATGTGCTGGGTGAACTCCTTGTAGGTGGCGACGCGCAGATCCGGGGACGAGATGCCAACGTGAGCCTCGTACACTCGGGCGCTCTGCGGCTTCTTCGGGCGCGAGTGCTTGAACGTGTACCTCTCAGACGCAGGCGGGTTCCAGAAGCGGGCATCGTACGCGGGAGAGACGGACAGGTCCTGAGTAACGTACTTGATCCAGACTGGAAGTCGGTCGATGTGTTCCCCGCCGGGTAGGGTCATTGATATCTAGGGAAGGTGGCTTTAGCAACGGCACAAGGCGAGCGAGCCATGACATGGTGCCCCTGTACCTTGATCTTGGAGTTGTGAGGAATGGCAGGCTGGCCGTCTTTCGCCGGCACAACGATGGTCCACACGCCAAACTCATTCTTCTTCATAGGGTGGGCTCCCCTGTTCCAATTGTCTAATGCCACGGTCAGCAGACCTTTCCACGGCTTTGGTCGTCCTGCTAGAGCTCACTGAACTCCCCAATGAGGTAGGCTTCGGTGGCGTTCGGGGCCCATTCTCGGTATATGATGTTGTTGTCCTTGTCCACATTGAGGCCGTACGTGTCGGCGCCCTAGCGAGTGTGAGCAGGGCGAGTGTGAATTCAGGTGTCTCGGGCTGGACGGACCCGCGAGAACTTCTCCAGCCCACCCTCGGTGCTGTCGATCTTGCTGAGCCACTCATGGGTCTTGGCATATCGTCGCTTCAAAGCGCCAGAGAAGGGCGATAACCAAGGATCGAGCTGGACCACACCTGTAGCCGGTCAGCTAAGCTCACATGTCGACAGAAAGTCAAGCTGTTGTTTGGGGAGCTCTACCGGTACCGTCATTTGGGACCCCAGGAACCGGGTCGGCGGCCAGGGTATTGGCAGAGTTCTCTGCTACAGCAGTCATGTTGGCTGCCGGGGCTGCTGGGGCTGCTGGTCGAGATCTCGCTATAGCCGGGAGAGAAGCAGCGTTGCAAGGAGGTAGAAGCAGTAGCGGCGGAAAGGAGGAAGAAGACAGCTCGTTGTTGATGCTGGACAGTTGGAGTCTTGGACAGCAGGTGAAGGAAGCTGGAAGCTCCCCGCTAATAATAACAACAATCAAGCAACGGAGCTAGGGGGGAAGCTGCACGGTCTTGGTACTCTGGAGCTTCCAGTCCTGCAGCTTATCGCGCGTCGCATAGGGCTGGGAGGAGGAAACCCAATTGAGAATGGTAGGCAGTTGGTAGTACCAAATACCTGTGTAAGATATTTCGTAAATGGCGTGTGTTATTCAGTACGCGTGTCTAGTCCTGTGATCGCGCCCACTTCTCTGCTTTCTTTCTCTTCTCCCCCAGATGAGGAGAAGTGGGAGCTCCAAAACAGCACATGTTGGATGACGTCGTGGGGCAGATCTGGAGAGCTCCGCAACAGCATTGGAGACGACGGGTCCTCTTATATCATCAGCCCAGGTGCAGAGATCAGCCGTCGATATCTAGGCTGATTGGGAGATGGGGGATGGTCGTTTCCCATTGCTTGGAGAGTGCCGATCCATACTGCAGAGGCAGACGAACAGCAGACAAGACGAGCGAGAGGAAAATGCTTGCAGTAACTCCAATTTTGAGATTCACATGCATGGTCGCGGTTGACTTTCCCCAAGAACGACTGCCACCCGTAACCTCGTACTGGCTGCTAAGGGCGGCTTTTAGCGGCTCTTCCCCCGCGCCCGATCCCCGCAGTTCGCGGGCAACTGGGGTGCCCTATGAGGTAAGTTTATTAGCTGATTCGGGGAGGTCCCTACAGAATACGGGCAGTGAATGCAGGTCCGGAGCAGCTCAACTCCGATCAATCATCAGAGCATGCTTCACTCATCTCCAGTACTCCTCCAATACCAACATCGACTCGACAAAGGGGGTCTGTAACCGGGCGCGCCAGCTTCGTACGACATACCACCGACCTCGTGCCTGTCTAGAGCACTTTCTCTTCCACCCCGCATCCTTCCTCGTCGACGTTGTGAACCGAGCAGTGTCCAGAATCGAAACCTACTCTAGCCGAAGCCATCCGCCCCCCGCCCATGCTGCCTGCTCGACCGACGACGTAGAACCTGTGGCCAGGGCCCGCCGACCGACGCCATGATCACGAGTCTCACAAGGCCGAGGGCCTCTTCTCTCTCCGTTACCGTCCCCAGGGCCCATCGCCGAACGCTCTCCCACTCTGCCCTCCGTCCAGCCTCACGCCGAATCTCCGACTTCAACTCCGGCTTCACGGGCACCTATGATCCAGACGAGGAAGGCCGGGGGCCCATGTTCGCTAAGAGCTCGTTCGGTGTCCCCCAGTTCTATCCGAGAGACCTAAAGAAGCGCGTAGACGAGTATGTCGTCGGTCAGGACCGGGCCAAGAAAACCATATCATCCGTTATATTCAACCACTACCAGAGCGTGCGGCGGCAGCGGCACCAAGAGGAGCAGGAGGCCAAAAGACAGGAGAGGATGATGCGCCAGGCAATCATGCGAGATCGGAACGCGAGGGAGAGGGAAGCCCACCCCGTCGAAGGTTGGCAGCATCCGGCGAATGTTTCTTACCGCTCGACCACTGATCACATCTCCGAAGACGAGTTCCCCGGCCATACCGATTCGGTGCAGCACATGCATCAGGCATGGCAACGTGCCTACGGTAGGGAACGCGGGGCCGACTACTACATTCCTGAAGACGCCAGTTACTCGCCACCCGTCAAGATAGATAAGAGCAATTTGCTCCTCATCGGTCCTACCGGTGTCGGGAAAACCTACATTCTGGAGTAAGCTGTCTTTCCTGCCTCCCAGCTTACTCGTGAAGCTGAAGGGCTGCTGACGGGCTTATACAGGACCCTGAGCAAGAAGATTAGCGTCCCATTCACGATATGCGACTGCAACTCGTTCACACAGGCTGGCTATATCGGGCAGGATGTCGAGACATGTATAGAGCGGTTGCTCATAGAATCCAACTACGATGTGAGTGCGACCGAACACGGAATCGTCGTCCTTGATGAGTTCGATAAGATCGCCAAGCGAGAGACTATGAACGGCAGAGACGTGAGTGGAGAGGGCGTCCAACAGGCACTTCTCAAGCTCGTCGAAGGAACCAAGGTCACCGTGAACGTCAAGGACAATCGGTCATCCTCATCCTCGAGATCCGCGAGCCCTATCACAACAAACTACACGGGCGCAGGCTCATCGTCCTCATCGTCCGGATCGCAAGCAGTGCCGCCTGCGGCCGCCAAAGTAGACCAATACACCATCGATACCACTAATATCCTATTTGTCATGTGCGGTGCCTTCGTGGGCCTCGATAAGATCGTCCTCAACCGCGTATCAAAGCCCGCCATGGGCTTCGGCTCTGAGCTGAGAAGCCGGTCCACCACCTCCTCTGGGGACCCTGATCTCCCGGCCGCGCTGTTCAGCCACCTGCCGCACCGGCCGGTGGCCGCGGCCGACGAGGAGGACGGCGACGGCCCTCCTTCAACGCCGGCGGCGGCGGCGGCGGCCTCCACGCGGCAGCTGACGGCGCTGGACCTGGCGACGCCCGAGGACCTGCAAGCCTTCGGCTTCATCCCGGAGCTGATCGGGCGGCTGCACAACACGGTGGCGCTGTCGCCGCTGTCGCGGGCGGAGCTGCTGCGGGTGCTGACGGAGCCGCGCAACTCGCTCGTGGCGCAGTACACGGCCCTGTTCGAGACGTACCCGTCGAGCCTGCGCTTCACGCGGCGCGCGCTGGCGGCGCTGGCGGAGCGGGCCGAGAGGGGGCGCACGGGGGCGCGCGGCCTCAAGCGCGAGATGGAGCGCGTCCTGGCCGAGGCCATGTTCGACGCCCCGACCCCCTACGTGCTCGTCACGGAGCGCGCCGCCCGCGGCGAGGGCCGCGTCGCCTACTGGGGCAAGGACGGCAGGCTGGACGTCGAGCGCTGCATCCAGGAGGAGGACCGCCTCGATGGCGAGGAGGAGGGGGGAGATGCTGGTGAGGGTGGAGGTGGTGGTGGGAGACATGTCGTCAGCTCGCTGGGGAGCTATCGCCAGGCGGGACAGAGCGGCGCGTGAGCTGGGGAGAGAGAGGGACGGGTGGGGGAGAGAGAGAAAGGAAAAGTGGGAGAGAAGGAAAGGAGAGGGAGATACCGGGAGAGACCTGCCTGCGGGCTGGGGACCTTTCTAGTTGATGGGGCTTTTGGAGTTTGACTTGGAGTCTGGGTGCTTGGCTTTGGGTAGTAAGCATGTATCAGCTTCAGGCCGGTAGGGGGGACGGGAGCGGGCGTTTGATAATATATTGAAGAACGGCCATGGTCTCGGTCAGCCACGTATATACCTAGTAGGTAATCACCTATCTCTCACCTACCTAGCTACCTGCCCAACTCGCGTAACTGCTCGCGATAGTTACATTTCGGGATGTGCCTCTATGCTGGGTGCGGTGTTCCCTTCGAAGTTTGCCGCGTAGATGAGGGAATGGGGGGAGATGGGTTACCTACCTCTGTTCGAGTATCTACCCCGGACATCATGTCCCATGGGTTTGGTGCCTGACTCGTAGAGTGGGAATACGTATACACGCACACACATACTCCGTACACATAGACCTCCACACATGGTGCAAATACGTCGTCACGGGAGGTGGACGCGGGCAATGTTTCTCACGTCTCTGTAAGGAATACAAAAGTTTCTTCTTCTTCCCTTTCTTGTACATATTTACAACCAAGGCCATACACGGGGGCTTGTTCACCGCTCACCCCTACAGTCGTTCAACAAGCCAGCCAGCCCCCCTTGCCTTTCCGCCTGCAGGCGCGCTCTCCGTCCGCGTCCGGCTCGAGTGATGTGCCAGCCCAATGTCCAGGCTACCCGGCTCTGTCACCATCTACCCTCCCTCGATCCCACGCGTCCCCTACCAAGTCGACTCGCCCATCGTCAAGAAGGAAACAGCAGGCCCCGTGTCGAGTCGCCGCCGGCCGGACCGTCGTCGGATGTCCCAGGCAGATGGTGAGATAGCAGCCAGGAAACCCACATTCTAAGTCGCTTTTCGTTTCCCCTTTCGGATTTTTCTAGGATTTTGTACAAGCACACTCGAGCCGAGGGAAGCGGGGATGGCGCCTTGGGTCTGCTTCTAGAGACATAGGAAAGAAATGTATTTAAAGGGATGTGGCTGATGGCGGGCTATCTCTTGCATTATTACGGAACGAGCGGCCAGGGCGACCCAAGACCTAGCCCCCCTAACCGTTCTTGGGCGGCGACTGGATGGCACCCTTGCCCTTGTAGCCCTCGGACGAGATACCAGTGATCGGGTCGGCGCGTTGTTTCTGTGCAGCCGCGTTAGCTGAGCCGCTCATGCACCTATACACAAGAGAAGCAGGGGAGGGCATGCGTGTATGCGAAGGGAAAAAGCCGGGCGATATATCGGCAGCTCACCTTGAGGTACTCGTTCGTAGCTTCCTGCCACTCTCGGTTCATCGTGGACGGTGCCGGGTTGGCGAACATGCGCATAATGACGAAGAGAACGCAAGCGGCTCCGATCAACAGCATGACGTCCCGGAAGGTCCTCCAGCCATCGCCGGGTTCGGGCCGCTTACGGGGACCGTGGGGGCCAAAGGCAATCCACCAGGCTGTTGATTGGCGGTTAGCAAACTTGCTCTACGATACCAGCGCGGACGTGCTTCATGAGAGAAGGCAGAGCTGGGTGGACCCGCTCGGATCACGCCCAGAACGTCAGGACCCCCGTGGGGTTTCAGTTCAGCAGCGTTGCGAGGCATAGCAGCTCGAGGGAGCACCGGGTACACCGGCTGCAGCTTGCAGGACAGTCCAGACGCAACTTTTCCGGCCGTACAGCCAACTGCCTTCAGAAAACGGGATATGCGGGCGTCACTTACAGGCTCTCTTCTCCTGGAGCGTGAGCTCGGACCAGTCCCCCTTCATGCGGTCGCGCAGAGACATCCACAGCTCAGCCTGCTCGGGGGGCGGCATCACCTCCCAGCGCTTCTCGATGTTGGCCAGGGTCGGGTTGGAGATCGGGGTGGTCTGGACGACGTGGGTGCGCACGCCGGCGGGGGGCACGATGGTGCTGCGCAGGGCGGCCCGGGTAACGAGGGAGTGCAGGCTGCTGGTGCGGGCAGCGGCGCGCAGGGCCGAGGTGGCAGATGTGCGCATCATTTTGGGCGGACGAGAGAGAGAGCGGCAGCAGCAGACGCCTCTTGCGGGGGGACGAGCAGTTCGGACAGCCACGCGGTCGAGCGGCGTGGAATTGTGAGTCCAATTGAGGCGGCGGCTCGGCTGGTGGTTGAGTCGGGTGTTTGGAAGGTCGGGTGCAATTGGGAGGAGGAGCTGCTTCAATTGGCGAGCGAGGTCTTTTTTCGACCTCTGCTCTGGTCCGAGCTCAGGTGTCAGGTCATATGGGAGTGGAGCTGGCCGTCGTCCGCTGTGATTGGATGTTTCTACTAGCCGAAGTTCGGACCACAGCTGTCTTGACACAGCGAACGTCACTCACTGGCTAGAGCTTCGCGCTTATTAACAATCACAGGAAGCTCGTACAGGCGTAGTAATAGAAGCATGGAAGCTGCAGGCACACAGGCACAAGGTGCTCGGTGTGCTTGGGTTCCCAAGCTACCTCCTTACAATCTAGGAGATGTAGTACTCTCTTCAAGTATTTTAAAGGCATATTACGTTCTCAGTTTCTTACTACGAGCTCACTTATCTAAGGTACCTATCCTCTGTCCATTCAGGTATCATGCTTGGAAGCCATCTGTCATCTTATAGCCTTGATGACTCTTATTCTTGAACAATAGAATGTCTAGAGTAGTGCTGTTGTGAAACTTCATGGTAATTGGGCATCTTAAGAGGCTCGCCGACAATTCCTTGGCCTGCCAAGTCAGAGCCAGCTAATCCTCTTTACGTCTCGTCTCATTGGCCAGAGATTGGATTTCATGTGCTGAGGTTGCCTGGCCTCACCGGTGCTGAGCGCAAGACACAGATGACGGCGTCCTACTCGTTCGAGAGAAGATATCCATCAAGCTGACATAGCGTGGCTGCTTTGTTAATAGCCAGCCAGCGGCTTGTCTAATGACTGAGGCTGGCTGGCCGTATGGCCAATGGTGGGGTGGTGTCCAAACAGCAAGTTGGCCGATTCCAGATGGAAGGCTAGGACCCGCTGGTTACTGAAATCCAGAAGCTCGGCAATAGGCAATCGGCAATAGGGTCAGCTATTCATTTTGGCAGACTTGGTCGAGTGTTCTCCTGCTTCTGCTTCGTATCCACGCTGCTCTCAGTGGCCCCTGTGTTGCTGGTTTGTTGCCCATCTGCTTGTTTTTGTTGTCGTTCCCACGCTTCTGCCTTCAAGGCGGAACCCCAGACATAGTAACCTAGGCTCCTTCAGCACCGAAAACGATATACATACAGGTTATACTCGTACGTACCGTTGAAGACGCCAAAGCCTATGGCCATAGCGATGGGGATGAAGCCAGGGCGATTCATAGTTGAGGGCTGGAACCACCGCCTCTTTACCAGATCGATGACTGTAAGTCGTGGACGACGCTTGACAACTGGAGTTTCGGCAAGAGGGGAGAGGAGTTGTGCTATCCAAGCTACTACATAGGTAGGTAGACAGAGACGACAGCTCCCGCGAAGATGAAGGATGTGACGAATGAGTGCTGGAGTCGCTAGTACCAGGTACGTACCCTCTCCGATGCACATCCCTACGGTAACAACCTAAACCCCAAATTGGGTGACTTTAAGTGGCGGCGGCCCGGCGGCCCCACCCCGGCCCGCTACCTAAGACGCGTATATGGAAGTTAGCACCAGCACGCGTCTCCCTTTGCTGCACAAGGCAGCAACACCAAGTTCAACACTCGAACATGTATACCTCACCCAATCCCAGTTCTTGACATTCGCCCCCGAGATGCATTGCTGTCTCGATGGCGAAATGGAGAGAGCTTGGAGAGGTGCCCGACTCGGACGACGAAAGCGCCTTGGAGAGCCAGGAACCTCCCCCGGACCCCGAGCCTTCTGTTGACCATGATGATCACAGTACGCAAGACGATACCCCAAACGGCGCTGTTTCCGCTTCACCGACAAGAGCAGCTCAGGATGTATGGGATATACCATTCTCTTCCCAGAGCTCTGCAACACCACAGGATGAAGCTCGAGAGCCCACAGACCCGCTGCCGCTACCTCGATCATCTTGCGCGAACGAGAATACCAGCGCATACAGATCCGACGTATCTTCCCCCTTGTCATCTCTACATGACGAGCTCGAGGGTAAAGAACCAGATACAGGCAATGTGCTTGGTCCAGACCCTCCACCTGGCTCGGGACAGCCAGCAGGGCCCAACAGGAGCCCTTCGGATGGCCCCGAAGACCTGCCATCGGTGATAGATGCAAACACGGCTCGAACATCAATTGGGTCTGTATCTGCACGCCAGGCCGATACAGACGACTTAGATACCTTCCACCTGAAATTCGAATCTGGTCAACTAGGGCGTTCACTCAGACCGAGAAAACCGATCCAGGAACATCCGTATCTACTGGAGAGTGTGCAATACAGCAAGACGTGGAAGTCCCACGGCTTGCGTCCTATGCGGGTACAGATAGAGGAGGCAATAAGGAAAAAGAGGCAAGAAGAGGACTCACAAGAGCAGGATTACGAGGAAGACAGCCAACATACAAATAAGGAGACTGCACAGTATGATACAGAAGAAAGTCAAGGAGCCCGTCTGTTCGGTTCTAATGACGATGTGGATGAGTTAGCTCTTTCTCCAGTCCGGGAAGCGTCCGGCCCAGCCATGCAGGGTGGCATGCAGCATCCTTCGTCCTCTCTGGGAGCGACGCAAGATGAAGAGGAATTTCCCGATCCGGCCGACATCGACAAGTGGAAGGTGAAAAGGGGGAGGGGTCGACCGCGCAAGCGACAAGCATCGCCCAAGACATCTTGGAAGCAAAAGTTTCCGAGGACTGGTGTTCGCGAGACAGCGGTCTCAAATGCACCTCCTTCGTCACCCCATTTCCAAGATCCCTTCGACATACCTCTTTCACCGCCGCAAACAAGCCCAGCCCTCCTTGCTATCACTCCAATGGTAGCCGCGGAACGTTCGATACGCAGGCCTGTCGTGAATCTTACACCAAAACCCAGTAGTAGTGTCTCGTCACGGGTCCCTACTCCCGCAACTACGAATCAGAATACGGACACGATCGATCTTACGGCGGTGGACGATGAAGAGGAAGACCAGCTGAGCAGTGACCAAGCCATGGATTCTGGCAGCGGGTCGGATAGCGCATCAGATACTGCGAGAGTAGCAGTAACGAAGAGGATGAGAGGTGTTCTGCCAGCGTCCTGGCTTCGGCTCGACCAACGGAAACCCGAACAGAAGAAGACAATCCCGGACCGGAGCCCAGAAGTTTCGCCGGATCGATCTCACAGAAAAGGTGTCGCGCAGCGTCGCCAAGTGTCGCCTGGGCCCAATACCGCTGCTGCTATGTTCTTCGAGGACTCTGATGATGACGACGGCATGAATGGACCTCTTGGTGGCTTGGAAGATGCCTCCGATCCATCCGACCCCATTCCTATATTTGACGACGATGCGGAGTCCATTGTTGAGGAAGATCATATTGATCGCATGATACCAAGCAGAAAACGAGCAAACGCCGGAGTAGGCAGGCCGCCCGCGAAAAGGAGAAAAAGCCAGCAGGCAACGTTCAAAGGCATTCCCTCGCAGTCTAAACGCCAACAGCGGATCACTGGCCTCATAGGCTACCCCAAGGCTCAGGCATCTGCTTCCTCTCGGTCCAAAGATTCGCGCCTGTCGAAGAACAGCGTCTCTGTAGGGAGGCCCAGGGCAGACCCTGGGGCCAGGCAAATCGTGACCCCTGCGTTTCCACGTTTAAGCATTATTGATGTGGCCGACCCCGAGGCTCCTGCTTTCGTTCGTATAGCTGCTCGTACAGCTAAGAAGAGGCGAGATAAAGGGCGGGCCAGTCCCACCAGAAAACGAATTGTGCTCGGGTCTCGAAAAGACAATACGGACGTGGCTGACGTTATGCGGAGGTGGGAAGTTGGCGACATACGACCAAGGGCACCATCAATACCTGCTAGTCTTCAAGATGAACAACTCCCCGCTCGACCACTTCAGTCCATCTCTAACAACGCCGTCATCCAACTCTCAACAGTAATACCAGCCAAGACAAAGCCTGCTCGTGTTGTGTCTTTAGCTCGCTTCCCTCAGCCCGCAAGGATCCCCAGACAAATCAGTATTGATGACTTCGTCAGCACCAGACTGGAAAACTCGGCTTCAGATTCCCGAGTTCGTGATCGCCCCGTTGGTTCTAAAGCAGGGGCAGAAGACTTGCCCTCAAGACCTGCTCAGCTCGAGACAGCAGACTTGTCCGCCAGCCGCCAGACTTTCTACACAGGCAAAAAGACCCTTGATGCACTTTATCGAAAATCTCGCAAGCACTTGTCTTCCCCTGCCGACATTCGTCTTGAAAAAGTCGTTGGTGTTGATAGGAGTCATGTTGTAAGCCGTCCAAGTGACTCGGGCACATCGACAGGAACACACGATGTCAGACACGACAAGCCTGCGACCACTCGGAGAAGGCTTAGGAGGAAACAGCACCAGCCCAGGCTCATAGACACTACAGCCCCTCAAATTGTGTGTGCCAATGATCCTATTACTCGTCACTGGAGCCCTCCCCCGGTGGCGACAGACGTGACACAAATCAGCGATAAACTATTGGGACTTGGGTCATTTGGTGTCCATTACACCCGACACTTTGAGATCTTCCCCCTAGATCCGGGCGTCTACTTTCACGAAAGCACCCCAATCGGCATGGGCCGGCTCGTCAAGGCTCTAGAACAGAAGTCTTTCGAGAGCCCAACTCGCCCTAGCAACCGGCAAACTTTCGTTCTAGGCGAGAAAGTCCTGCAATGGGGTGCGTGGGATGCACAGACATCTTCAGAATTCGGTATCGTGTTTGACTGGCTATCCGAGAGTCTATGCGAATCGCGCGTTCCCGAGCCAGCTACCATAACAGCTGTGCAAGCTGTCGACTTCATACTGGACTACCTTCAGAATTCGATGAGCTTCACCGAGCCCGGAAGCGAAAAGCTGTTTTGTCACCGAGTCGCAGAGGTTATTAGAGGATTCGAACAACGGATCAGGGTCGTGCCAGCCGGTCGTTATAGCCAAACTCGGTCTTTGATCGAGGTGCTGACGCGTGTCCTGATTCTGCTTCTGCACACCTGGTGCATTGCTCGCAGGTCCGACAATTTCACTGACGTGGACGAAATCGAAAAGTTGTTGAAGTGTACTGCAACCACAGCGATTCGTACACTTCTTCAAACTAATCTTGAGGACGTTCGAAATTTGTACGAAGAGCTACAGGATATGCGATTCCAGGAAAGGGGAATTCGCAGTGATCAATACTCCATATCATGTTGGGTCACATTAATCCGGATCTTCGAGGAGACTCGCATTCCCCGATCGAGTTTCTGGGACATCGTATCTCCTATCCTGTTGGGCAATGGCTTGGATTCCTGTGTCGATACTCATCGGCTGGAGCAAATGTGGCGCAGCTTGTTCATACTTCTTCCATTGGGTGAGTTTGACAACGGCGGGCTCGTTTGTCCTGGAACGAGACACACATCCCCTCTGGAGGGCTGGTCAATACCTCAGAAGCTCCTCCGACGTGTCTTCCACCTCTATCAAAGCAATTCGCGACAGTCACCTAGTTTCAATGAGTACTGTCGAGCCCTTGTAAGCCGCTGTCACTACCTGGTCGAGCATTGGGGTTGGCGCAAGGGCAATGCGACTATCGGTATGATATTCGACTTCTTCGCTGCGCAAGGCCTGCGCAACCTGCGAAATGAGGAGGTTGATCAATCTCCTCAGTTCCTCGAGAACCTTGCCGGCTCGCCATCGTTGGAGGTCCTCCGAGGAGACCGCTGCTTTCACATATTCCTAAAATTGCTGGCTCTGTCAATCAAACAGCTAGGCAAATTCCAGCTGACCAAGGATGTCCGGAACCTGGTAGCTCGCGTATTGCCAAACCACAACCGGCAACACGACAAGGAGAGTACAGTCCATGAGACGGAGTTGGCAGCTCTCCGAAATCACCATGATCTGTTAAGTACTCTCTTCTGGGCTGCTCCGCGTGATCTGCGACCATCGGTTCAGCGGATCGAAGAGCTGGTTGTGCCGGGAAGTTCTCACAAGGCAGCATGTCTGATAAGCCTCCGGGCTTGGAGTCAACTTGCGCGATTCATTGTCTCCTCGAGCGCGGATATATCTGCGTACCGTCCTTTTGCAGATTGGCAAAGGAGCATTTTTCAACAGATCGTGGACCAATACTCGTCAATCGAGGCCGATGTGCAGCAACAGCTTTCGAAGATGTCCAAGGCTGTGGACCAGAACTGGAAGAACGTTGTCATCAACTCGAACAAGACCGCTGCCATGAATATCATTCACCTGTCAATGGGGGCTTTCCTGGAGGTGCTGCACCATACTGCCTCCCTCGACGCCGCTTCATACATCGTCAACTGCTATCCTTTGGATCAGGCCTTTGCCCGCCTCCCATTTTCGTCGGCAGGCAGTGACTTGGGCACTTTACGAGCTGCGCTTGACATCCTGGATTTCTTCCTCTCACGAATTGAACGGGCCGGACAACAGCGACTCGAAGATGGCGACCAGGCTCATCACGAGGAAGACGCCATTATGCTCCTCGAACGCAAATTGGCGATGCCTTATTTCACTTTGGTTCGTGACCTTGTGAGCTTTGAGCCCGAGAACTTGACAATCAGTCGAACACATGATCGGAGACTTTGCGTCGAACGAGCGGTGTCGATCGCTGGCAGACAGGCTGTCCGACTCATTCATGCGCGGCTTTCGGTAAGACCACAATCCTATCTTATTGAGAATGTCGGCTAATGTCTCAGGGCGTCTCGCAATTCTTCTCAGACGGTAAATATCGCATTTTCCCAAATCCTTCGAAGCACACGGATGCACCAGCCAGGCGGTTCCAACCAATTTTCTTGGCTATTCTGATAGGGGAGAATGTGGGCTTTGAGGTAAACATATCCGCTATGCCCTCATATATGCGAAGCTGACACGCTGAAAGGACCTCGGCACGACGCGTCTGGAACTCTTCCTGGGTGAAATCGTCAAACCATACAAGTACTTCGCCTACGAAAACCGGCTCGCGACAGCGATGAAGCTCCAAGGCGACCCGCTTCTGAAGGGGGCGATTATAGACGCTGGGAAGAGTCCCGACTACGACTCAAATAGGGACCTCTTCAGCGGTGAGTTTCCGTTGATAGAGACCATTATGTTCTAAGCTAAATTTTTTATTACAGCCACCGTTACGGCGATGCGAAGGGCACTGAGATTCGCAGAGCAAACGGAACGGCAGCTGCTGAAAAAGCAATTCTCCAAGTCGTTGCAGGGGACGATGGATAGAATGAAGCTCGATTTGAAGTCACTGACTCTAGACTCCTTGGAGCACCTCAACCATGTCGAATTTGTCCGGTCCATTGTCTCAATCATACGGTCACAAGATATCTACCCCGTTGATACCTACTTTTACGAGATCAACCGGGAGTATTCTCCATCTTGTCATGACCCTCGCCTTCAAACGGCCAGCATTCTCTCGTGGGGCGTGAAGTTAGAAGAAGGAGAGACCAGGGCGGTCTCTGGGCTCTTCTACCTGCTCTTTCCTAGCTTCAGGCTCGCGCTCGCGAACGGGCAGCTGCACAACGAGAAAGTCATTATCTTGCAAGCCATGGAGCATCCTCATGTTTTCTTCTTCATACTGGGCAAGATGATACCAGCTATTGTCAAGTCTGTAGCCCAGTACCCTGCAAGCTGGATTCTGCTGGAGATCTACACAGAGGCACTACATGCGCATTTGTCCGGCGATGGCATCCACGAAGCGATTGGTATGGTAGATCTTCTGATGCTGGTCAAGAGTGTCTCAGCTGCCGTCAAACGATTTCACGACACGGTCATCTTCGAGCTGCGGCCTGAACACATCTTCACACTGACGCTCATGACGCGCATCCTCAACCTGATATCCCCATCGATCACCGCGTGCCTCATCAACAATCCGGACTCTGACGTCGCGCACGCCCTCGCAAGTCTTGCCGACGCGTTCACCGGCTTCGCGCGCACTGCCAGCGAGTATCTGGCCGAGCTGATGGCAGCAGCGGAGGGCAGCACGCCAGAGCCGACGACGACGGTGGATCCGGACCGCCTCTTCCGAGGAGAAGGCCCCCCTTCCGGCATGGCGCCCGGGCCCGGATCCGGACCGCCCCACGAGATCATCGACAGCTTCGCCAGCCACATGGCCAAGGACATGCGCGACAACTGGGTGACGGACGGGCCGGGCGGCGCCATCACGGTCCGGGGGCCGTCGCCTCGCGGGGGACCGGCGGCGGCGGCGGCAGCAGCAGCAGCTCCGGGGGGGACGCAGTCCGGGCGGGGTATCCCGACGCCGACCTGGGACGTGGCGAGGCTGGTGCGCGACCTGTACGAGCAGCTCCGCGCGTGGAGCCATGCCAACCATGCCAACGACGACTACGACAAGGCGACGGGGGCGACGTGGGCGACGGAGGCGGGGGCGGCGGGGGCGGCGGCGCCGAGGGGGAGGAGGGTGCGCGACGTGCTGCTCGGGGAGGACTTCTGCTTTTGAGTTGCGTTCAGCATGGCGTTGGCGTTTGGGTGGGACCGGGCTTGCGTGTCGCCGGGTCGGGGTTGGGGTTGGGGTCGGAGCATGATGAGCTACCTGATGTACCTACTCTACTTATATATATTGCATCGCATAGGGGGAAGGGACAACATTACGAAGAAGCAGTACTTGAAGCTGTCACTCGTTCTCTAAGTCAGGCGAGAATGCAGAATTGCAGAAGATGATCCAATTCTCGTCTGCTTTGCTCTTTATAATTATCACGAAGGTGGACTAGGTATTCCCAGATAGGATGCATTCCCTGACTTGGTATGACCAGGAAAGGCTACTGACTAGGTAGGTAGGTACCTACTGTCCCTGGCGGGCTGCGGGCACAGTCCCGTATGGGATAGTCCATCTCAGGCTTCTGTTCTGGTTGTCAAGCGGACGGCCCACCACCTGCATTTGGCAGATCTGTCTAGGCGGGCAATGATCGGTGACCGTTTTTTCCGAGGATCACGGAGTAGCTATACTTGGTAATATACCGGCTAGGTAGAGGAGGGGGAGGATAGAAGACTACCATATACCGGTGAAGGGAATCGGGCCCAAAGTCTACCTATGTAGGCTGATCTCTTCTTGACAGTCGTAACAGTCCACCGACCGGCTCCCCGAGGCTCATACAAACGGTCATACAAACGCACCTACAATTAGTCCGCCGTTGGCCAAGGCGGTACGGTAGTGAAAACCGCTTAGGCTCCGAGGCTTCCTATGATCGCCGTGGTTATTGTAACCGTGGCCACCGTGAAGCGAAAAGGTAATGGGGCCTGTTAAGGGGCAGTGGCGACGGTCTCCGCAGCAAGGCAAAAAAGAAAAAGAGAGACACAGGAACAGATAGAGAGAAGAAAAAAGAATGAAAAAAGCAAAAAGAACGGTGTAAAAGCAGCGGCGGTAGCGGTCGTCGACTCGTCGTTGCCGCTAGCGAAGGCAGCGAAGGCGCGGCTGAGAGCTCGAAGCCACTAGCAAATGCGCGGCGGATATGTGGAGAAATAGACATAACGCTCGGGCCAGGCTGCCGGGCAAAAAAAAAATACCCAGGGACCGACGTTCAACATCTCGTCATTTCAGCTGAGGCATCACGCGAAAGAGGAAACATTTCCCGAAGAAAAGGTCGAGGTCTTCACCTCCCTACGCCTCGCACCTGGCTACCTAGGCATGCAGTCCTCGCTCACCTTGAGCACCAATCTGGAATGCATAGCCCCTGGCCACGTGCCATCCGTTCGGCAGCACGTCTGAAGAACCCGCGATGCCTCGACACGACCCGTCCCGCGCGCCCCTTCCACGCGTCCTCCCCCGCCCGAGCTGCTGCCGCGCCCGCCGATGACGGCAGCAGCAGCAGCAGCAACGGCGGGAGCAACGACAGTAATAACAATCATAACAATGACAACGACAACAATGGAGCGGCCCGCGACGACGGCAACGGCAGCAACAAGCCCGAGAAGGACAACGCCGCCGCCGCCGCCGAGAAGGACCGGAGTCCGCTGGGGTGGGCCAGCCCGGCGGCCAGCCCGGCCAGCGAGGACGGCCCGGCGGCCCGCAACAGGCGCCTCGCATCGTCCAATGGCCTGCAGTCGCGGTCAGCGCGGAGCCGCAAGTCCGATCTGCCGTCCGTCCAGCTGCCCCGATACTTCCTCGAGACGCGCCTCCACCGCCACGGCGCGCCGCCGACGGACAGCGACCTGAGGGATCTGCGCGTGGAGGACATCGCAACCTTCCTGCGGATAGCGCAGGACCGGATCCGGGCCATCCTAGACAGGATGCGGAGTGAGGGGCGCATTTCCTCGGGCGATGAGAGCAGCGCCCTGGTCGAGAAGAGCAGATCCCTGGATGAGAATCTCACAGGCCTACTACATGCTCAGAATGGCGAGAACAGACTCCGTGCGGAAGAGCTGTTGTCGATCTTACAGTGCAGGCTCCTCGGGCACCTTCGCAAACATAAAGCCTTCCTCGAAATCGCTGCCTGGTCGTCCCCGAAGGTGGATGAAGTACTTAAGGAGCGTGATCTCGGCAGAGTACTGGAGAATGTAGTGCGCAGAAACGAGATTGCGATTTTCTGTCTCGGCCTCTCACTCTCCAGATACCATCGGAAGGAAATACCGCGGCCTAAGGAGCTGCCCAGGTTAACTGAAGTGGACGCCCTGTTGGGAGCCATCGAGGAAATGCAAGCCACCTATGGCTGGCCTTCATCGGTCGAACAGCTCCATCATCCTGCTGTCGTCTCCGAGATCATAACATCCACCAGGGCCGACCTCATAATACCAGCACCGTATAATCAGGCCAGTAACTCGAATATTCAACGCAGAATCAGTGTAATCTGCCAGCTGGGGCATTCTGAGAGGTCTATCTCCCGCGACCTCATGCGGCACGTGGCCGCCCAGGTGGGAGCTGACATTGTGCATTTGGAAGCCGCCGACATTGCCCATATCGTGGGTAGCTACGTTGGTCAAGACAATGCGCACGCACCCGGCCCTGTCTCGCAGCTGGGCTACACAGCTGCCGAAAATAGCGGCAGGCTGAAAGTCCGGCCAACCCCGAGTTCCGAAGACTCTGGGGACGAGCTCACAAACTTGACCGTCTGGGTAGGGTCCCGCACGTCGGGTGGCAGCCAAAGTCGGTCGTCTTCGAACGACGATTTCATGGCCTCCCCAACCCGCACGAGAAACGACAAGCTCTGGGAAGACATGAAAATCAACGCCGCTTTGGAAGAGTTGATCAGTTTTGCAGACGTTCAAGGTGGGCAGGTTCAAAACCCACTCATCGTCCACGTCGAGGACTTCAATGCCCTTCACATGGACGCCGAGTGTGGTGCTACCGTCATCAGTAAGCTGCGGAGGATTGTCGACGAGCAGTGGCTGGCGGGCCGCAGGATCGTTCTGGTTGGAACATGCTCGGCGACCAACGACGCGCCAAAGCAATACATGAAGAATCTCGAAGAACTGGAACAGAAAGAGCGTGTCATACATCTCACCCGGAAGGGTCAATCGGAGAACGGCGGATCGCAACTAAGAATAGTGACAAGGCCGGACGGTGCAGGCCACAAGGTAAGCTTCGAGCGGAAGCCGGAACGGCAACTTCAAGACCGGCAACTTCAAGACCGGCATTATGAGCACGCGCAGGCGCTAGATTATGTTCGCGAAAACGATGGTAACATCACGAAGATGCTATTATCTCTGGTCAAACCGCCACCCACTGGAGTTTTCCATAGGGAAGGGCTTTTGGGACTCCACAAGCTGCAAGAGCCCGGTGTTCCAAGTCATTGGTATCACAGCATACTACCGCTATACGAAGTACATCGAATTGCCACTATGATGGTTGGAGCAGCTTCAGGTGAAGCGGATAAAATTTTCAATGTTGAAGCTCTGCAAGAAGCTGCTCTCGCAATTTTCATGTCCGACAAAGCGCAAGCCCAGGGCATGGCAGCGGAAATCAGTTCACGGGACGATGAGAAATCGCCCAGGGCTTTCCCCGAGTCTCTGATGGAGCGACTAAAAAAAGACACGAAACCGGATCAACATGAGCAGCGGCTCCTGACTGGCCTCATCAATGCCAAAGACATCAAAACCACCTTCCAAGACGTCCATGCGCCAAAAGAGACAATCGAATCTGTCAAGATGCTGACAACACTGTCTCTTGTCCGCCCCGAGGCTTTCAGCTACGGTGTCTTGGCGAACGACCGTATCCCAGGCGCTCTCCTGTACGGTCCACCAGGAACCGGCAAAACACTGCTCGCAAAGGCAATCGCCAAAGAGAGCGGAGCCAACATGATCGAAGTCAGCGCGGCCAGCATCAACAACATGTACGTGGGCGAGAGCGAGAAGGCGGTGCGCGCGCTGTTCAGCCTGGCCAAGAAGCGGGAGCCGATGGTGATCTTCCTGGACGAGGCCGACGCGATGCTGGGGCAGCGGCAGGGGCGCGAGCAGTCGGGCGGGCGGCGCGAGACGATCAACCAGTTCCTGCGCGAGTGGGACGGCATGGACAAGAGCCGGGCCTTCATCCTGGTGGCGACGAACCGGCCCTTCGACCTGGACGAGGCGGTGCTGCGCCGGCTGCCGCGCCGGCTGCTGATCGACCTGCCGCTCGAGCACGACCGCCTGGCCATCCTGCGCATCCACCTGCGCGACGAGCGGCTCGAGTACGACGTCGAGCTGGCCGAGATCGCCCGCCAGACCCCCATGTACTCGGGCTCGGACCTCAAGAACGTGTGCGTGGCGGCCGCCATGGCGGCGGTGCGGGAGGAGCTGGCGGAGGCGGAAGCGCAGCGGGGGGCGGAATCGCAGTCGCAGCCGCAGCACAACGACGACAACGACGATGACAACAACAACCAGAAGGATGCAGAGGAGCCAAAGCAGCCCCACCAGCGCCGCCGACGCCGGTGGCTGGCCAACCGGCACTTCGACCGCGCGCTGCGCGAGATCGGCCCCAGCGCCAGCGACGACGCCGCCACCCTGTCGGCCATCCGCAAGTTCGACGAGCGCTACGGCGACGGCGCGGCCGAGGAGCGGAGGCGCCGCGCGGCGCGCGGGGGGCTCGGCTTCGCGGTCGCGCCCGAGGCCACCGACTCGGAGAAGGCGAGGGTGCGGAGCGACGGTCGGTAAAGGTCGGTAAGGTTGTAAAGGTTGGTAAGGTAGTCGGTCGTTGGCACCCACCTACCTATACTTACTCACCAAAAGTCTCCGGACGGCCATACCCGAAAAACAGTGAAGCCCCGTCCGGAGACTTTTGGTAAGTGAGTGTACCTAAAGAAGAGTTTTGGGGGTTGGGGAAGCTTGCCTACCTACCTACTTTAGGTCGGGGGGTACGTATGTATATATTTGAAGGAGCGAGGGGGGAAAGAGGAGGTGGGATTTGTCGGTGTACGATGAGGTCGATGGGATAGGTGAGGTAGATAGATACTTGCATCAGGAGGGATGAGGCTATGGTGTATTGTGATGTGTTGCGGTGTGCATGAGGCGGGTGTGGCGATGAGCTGTCGGTCGGGCAGGCAGTCTTGCCTGGCTTGCCTGGCTTGCTGGCTAGCTGGTTGGAGGTGTATTATATGACTATAGTACCTCGATAGAACCCGCTTGCATGTATATTGTTGCAGTTGTTGCAGTTGTTGCAGTTGTTACAGTTGTTGCAGTTGTTGCAGTTGTTGCCTCTGATTTGCCAGTATGTTCCCAGCCACACTTTTGCTGGAATAGGGGTTACAGATTGTCACTAATACAACACCTCCGCCACATTCATGTGTAGAAGACCAGCCTTCTATATTCCCATGAAAGCTTGATGGGGGTGAATCATCCTCGCCATCACCTGCTACTTGAATCATTTTCTCACGTAATCAAGTAAGGGACGTGTGCCCGTGCGAGCAGGTTTTAATAAGTAGGTGAATGCTTACGTGCTCAAATAGGTAATCCAAGATCATGCAAGTCTCTTCCACAGATTTTCTGCCACTGTTCTGAGGTTTGAGGTGGAAGAATCTTTGGACTATGAAAGTTGTAAGCAAAGATGAACCAGTCAACATTCAACAGACGGGGGTAGTTCTCGGCGCTTGAAACTGTTGCGTTGCCTGAACTCGTATTAGCCTTAGTTATCGTAGCCGTCTTTTAGGTTTAACACCTTGTAGCTCGTCTGAACCCCCTTAAGAATTTGACATCATGTAATCAAAAGGACGGCGTTTTTCTGTTTGTAGTAGGTAAGCAAGCGGACGGCGTCCATTTGCTGACCAAAGCAAGCGGATGCCATCCGCTTGCTTCTGTACCCGAGTAAACCCCAACGCATCAACGTCTTATTGTACCCTAAAAACCTCAACGCGACCCTTTCGGCCTTTGACGGAACATGAACTTCTGCATTGATGCATGTCGTTCCTGAATAGTACTTGGTATGGAAGGATAGTTATATCGATATTTAATTGCCCGCAGTACGGTCACCATGACCATTCCCACCTTTCCAAGCACTCTCATTTTCTCTGCTGTAGCTTTCTATCTGTCATGGTGGTGTGAGCCGATATTCCAACGGTATACACATTCCGACGATGGCTCGAATCTCATACGCATGCCACTGATCATCACCAACATGCCATACGGAGAGCCTTTCGTATCTCTCTGTTCCCATGTACGTACAAATATCTACACAGCCTAGGGCAAAGTCTACTGACAGTCTTATTTTTATCAAGTCCCACCAGTCTGTTATATATGTGTCCACTGACGTGCCATGCCGTCCCTTATATTGGCTTAACATGTACGCGCTTACATACACTCCATTGAACGTGCTAAGACTTGAGTTGGCGCCAGAATGCATTTACATGCTACCGTAGCCCTTACTATTCTAGGTAAAAAGCGAGGTTATTGCCTCGGTTTATCGAACTGTGTCTACGGTCACCTCTTCAACAACTCACTGGAACTATATGTAATACATATCGGCTATTTTTGCATGAACCTAGCACATAATGTTTCTCTGTATCGTATTCGCGTTTACTTTCGTCGATTTCCGGCGTAGCTTGATGTCGGCGCAAAGAAAGTCAGTGGGTGGGGATGGCGAGAGCCTTTCCCGTGACCTGACGTAGGGCTCTTAATTACAGCTCAGCTACGGTATTCTGTGACTACGGTATTTAGTAACTACCTAGCAACTTGACGCCCCGCCGCTTCGTAGTCCAAGACGGCACCTCCGTGCATGTCCAAGTCGTTCGACACGGAATCTCCACCGTCGTCGTCGTTCCGGAACTTCACGCATGGGGCCTCCAAAGGCCGGAATCCACCGTTGTCCTCTCCCCAGTGGTCGTTCCCGTCCTTGCCAACCGCATCTTGATCTTCTCCTCCCGCATCGGCGACGTGGTAACCCTCATACTTTCCGGCTCTGTCGTCACCCATGGCTGCAGCAGCCGCTCTCTTCAACTCCGGCGGGGTGCAGGGGCGATAGCCGGCCCAGCCATCTCCACGCCCGTCTCTTGCAGCTCTCGTGGCTCGTCTGGATGAGGCAGAAGCGCGTGCCCTCGTAGTCATGCACCAAAGAGAGACGCAGGGAGGAAGTTCTATTTGTATCAGCCTAGATAACGAGCTAAAGCTTGTTGAGCTGTTTGTAGATGTGGCAACAAGCTGAGGTTGATTGCGTTGTTTGTAGTTGCATTATCTGTAGGGTTAGGAATAGTGTGCTGAAGGTTGCGGCCAATTGGTCGAACAGAACTTCGTTCGTAGCCAACACGCCACGTCTTTCTCCCATGTAATACAAGACCCTTCATGACCAACTTAGTGCCTCAGCAACGGTCGCAGACTGCCACAAATCAGCCTCCGGCCAACATGTCGCGGTACCGGTAGACATCAGAGACGAGATCGCGCGTGGCCCGAGATCTCGTCGTGCCGAAAGACGGCGCGGCAGCCGAACGTCCCGTGCAAATCGGAAGGGGCGCGCTGCTTTCTCCTAGGTTTCATCGTAGGCATCTTGGACGGCTGCAAGTACCACAATTCGAAGCAGAATTCCAAGCCAAACAAACCACAGTCCGTGTATTATGAATAGCCTTACTGGTACATGTAGAGCGAGTTCTTGTCCACCTAGTCCTCGACCTGTGGCCGGTAGCTCGTGTCCTCGAGCTCCCAAGGTGTGCTCGTGCCCTCGAGCTCGACAATCATGCTCCTGTCCGACATCTCGTAGACCCCTGCCGCGGCCGACGCCGGTGACAGATAGCCTTGCCCCGGCCCCGGCCCCGGCCCCGGCCCCGCCCCCGGGGTTAGGCCGGGCTGCAGGAGGCGCACCCACTGCTGGTAGACGGCGTACTCGCCCGGCCGGACGTTGTACTGCTGCAGCGCCGCCACCATGCTCTCGGACGGCCGGCCTAACGCTGCCGCCTCGGGCGTGTCGCGCTGCGCCCGGCGGTACTCGGCCAGCCAGGTCTCGAAGTCCGGCGACAGGGCCTCCGTCTTGCTGGGAGCTCGCAGCGGCGACAGTAGCGCACGGAAGGCCTCGCGTACCGCCCTCCGCCGGCCGGTACCCTGCGATATCGGCGTTTCTGACCCCCCCGGGGTGAGCGGAGGCGGCTCCGGGACTTGCAATTTTTGTTGTTGTTGGTGCTGCTGCACTGTGATAGACGCGTCCGTCCCGGTCGTGGCGTCGGCCCCGTAGTTGACGATGGCGCGCCCTAGGATCTGCTCCGGGTGGCTGGCGTAGTGATATAGGCTGGAGGACTTGGCCGCGCCGCGGATGTCCGGCGGCTGCCAGCTGCCGTTGGGCTTCTTGAGGCGGCGCGAGCCGTGCGTGTAGCGGAAGGAGCGCGAGGTCGACACGGCCGGCTGCTGCGGCGCCAAGATGTTCGGCCCCATCGCTCCCGGGCCCCCCTCATCAACGCCGCCGCCGCCACCGCCCTCCATGGCGATGACGCGTGGAAATCCGCTGATGGGATGCATCGCCACCGTCCCGAAATACATGTGCATCTGCGTCGGCACGCGTCGGTTCTTGATGGCGAACCGCACCCGCCGCAGGTTGCACGCGCAATCCCGCGTCATCATGTCCGCGACAGCGCTCGTCAGTGGCACACTGGCCAGCGGCTTCTCATCTCCATCTTCGAAGATGACGAATGAGAGCTGCTCGAGCCCCGTGGTCCGCTCTTGGAGGTGCCGACTGAAGTCGTGAAACTCCTTGGACTTCGGCAGCAGCCGACAGCGGATCTTGCCTGGAGTGGAGGCGTGTGTCAGATCGTCAATTTGGTACGAGCAACGTAGAGTGGCTTAGATAATTAAAGAAAAGAATATCACTTGCCCTGAATTGAGATCTTTCCATCTGGCTCGGCGCTTGATGAGAGAAGATCAAAGTAGAAGGACGACGCGATGAGCTGCCTGGCGACATCTTTGACGCGGGGATCTCGGCTCAGCGTCGCCTGCACCCTGGTACGTAGGCTGCCCATCTTGTCCTTGGCGTCCAGGGCCGGGATGTCGCCGATGTTCGGGTTGATGCGGATGAAGCGCGACATCGAGTATGGCTTCTCCAAGACGGTCGAGATGCCCGAGAAGTAGTCGTCCCACGCCCTCTCGCAGTCCAGTGTCTGCTCGAGGTTGCTGCGCATGATGCTGTACAGCTGACGCCCGTGGTTGAAGATACCCTTCCGGGCAGCCTCCATCCGTTCCGACCCGCTCCGGGCCAGGCTCGGAGAGTACCCAGTGCCGAACGACAGGAACAGGTCTGGCATATGGCAGTCGGGCCAGAGTATCGTCCTCTCCGAGTCTGCTATTCGAACCGGATTGTTGTGCAGGACTGCGCCGTCGATGTACGTCTTCTGGGATGGCTCGTGGTGGAAAGACTTGAAATATCGCGGGGCGGCGCTGGTAGCACGTGCTCTGCTCCAGGGACAGGTCAGCAGCCTTCCGGATTGTTCGAAGTTGCACCTCCTTGTATCAGAGCTTGGGTAGATTTGGGTAAACATACGCCTCCCAGACTTTTACTTCGGCGCCCAGCAGCTCAGGTCTTTGGAAGTGATACTGATCTAGTCATGACTAGTCAGCGCATCGTTGCCCACACACTACCATGCGCCAGGAGCTGCATGTAGAGAAGTGCTCACTGGTCTTGTGACTGTCTCGAGGCCGGTTGTAGTTGGAGAAGATATAGGTCCTGTTGCCGGCGAGCGAGGTCGCCGTGACAGCGACTTTCACCAGAGAGCCACTTGACCCGAAGGGCCGTCGGCCTCCGAAGAGGTAGGTGTCGTCCGTAAATGCGGACGTGTATGCCTTTTCCAAAGTTGTGGTTTGGTACTTCGAATGATGGTAGTTCTCGACGAGTGATCCGAGTAAAGGCAACGTGCTTCCCACGCGCCGAGTGAATGCTTCATGGCAAAGCGCCTCGAAATGTCCTATACATTCATCCACGGTCCATTCCATAGTACCAAGACCCAGTGCCACCAAGCCACCTGTGCTATTCAGTAGTCATCAGTCAAAATCGAGAGTGAGGTGGAGGACGAGGGAGGGACAAACCTTGTCCCGACGAGGAGGTCTACGAAACAACGAATTGGGACACCTCCGAGAGCAATCTCGATCTGCCGCAAAGCCTCTAACTCGACGATGCCTCTAATGCCGCCCCTAGACCAATATCAGCGGGAACACCTTTCTGCAAGTATATCGTGCTTACCCGTCAAGAGTGACCACACGGACACCAGCCGACTTAGGTTTTAGATGGACTATCCAAGAGGACTGCCTCTTGTTCATGGGCCCCTCGAAGGGGCATTCGAGGATCGCGAACCCATTCGCACCTCTGGGGTGGCCGTACGCGCTGACGCATGCGGTACACAAGACGTGGCCGCAGGGTAGTACATGCTCGGCCTGGCCGAACAAGCAGCAGAAGCAGGCTGTGTGACTGACAAGGTAGTTATCCTCCTTCGCCCCCATGTCGCTGTGCTTCGCGTGGGAGAACAGGTTTCTCAGCACCATGGTCTTGTGGATGTCCGAGGCCACTAGGTCTTCGACTTCGCCGCCGTCCTGCACCCGCGTGGTGAGTTCTCTGAGGAGCTCCACCAGGCAGTAGTAAACCCAGTTCCGGAACCGGTTCGCGTTGTCGTTGAACGAGAACGTGGATTTCCACTCGCCGGCTGCGAAAACCTTGCCATCTGCTGATTGGTGGCCTTTTGCCGTATGTCCTGACCGTACGTTGACGCAGCGGACTCCTGTCTTGGGGTTCACGAACTCGCAGGGCCAGTGCTGATCGCAGAAGTTCTCGAGTGCGTCATCTAGATGGTTAATGTACTTTGGAAATATTTGGGAGGCCGACCCTGATTAGATGAAAGCATCCGTTAGCCAACTGCCAACCCCTCTTAGCACCACTGCCGCAAGTTGATGATGAGGTACCTTTGTTCTTGTTCCTCGCCGAATCCAACATGATGCACGAAGCAACCATCCAGCTGAGTTCGGAGAATATTCCTTTCGCATCTATATGCTGCTCCGACCCGAGGATGTTCATCATGCTCAATGCAAGCTTCAGGATGTTGCCGCCAAAGTCTGGGGGGATCGGGGAGTTGCGGAAGGACGCCTGGACAAAGTCGAACGGTGATTCGAGAGTGTTCGAATAGTGGCTAAATGCTTCCTGCAGGTATGCTTGCTGGTCTTCCACATCGAGTAGCATCCTGGCCTCATACCTTACGCACCGCGCGGCTATGCACGCTGTCAGTGTGGCATGGTAGAGCTTTCCGATCTGATCTCCCATCAACTTCGGACGGCCATCCGCAGGAAGCCGAATCACCTGGATAACAGTCAGTGCAAGAAGCCGAGTATTTCAAGTCCGATGATCGAGTATACCTGGATAGAGCTGTAATAGCAAAGAACTAGATCAAGAAGGTTGTCTATAACCTTGCCCCTTTCCCTCCAAAATTGGGCCCCTTTCTTGAACGTCTCGTTGCGGTTGACAGTGTAAGCAAGGTCTTCAAGAATCGTCTCGGTATTGTGCTTAACATCCCACAGGCTATCGTCTAGATCATGCTCCGATGCGTTGAGAGCGATGATGGCATGGGGCAGCACAGGTTGGTTGGATGAAGTCTCGATAGCTGCTGCCGCCCACTTGACAAGTCTTTCAAAGACATGTTCGATGACCCTGCCGAGTACTGTTAGGAGGCCTGCAACATCGTATGGTCATCCAGTACAAGACTCTTGGGGTTACAAAGTAAAGTCGTAGCCAACCTTGGATTTCGGAGAACGAAAACTATGACGTCGGAGAAGGTGTAGAGCAGACGAGGATACAGGTTCGTCACAGCGAATTCGCGGCTCCTTGCCCGGGGTGCGTTCGCCCACTGCAGCTCCCGTTCTGATATCACGTTTGCCTTGGAAATGTTGTTTTCAATTCCGGGATCCCGACTGGTCTCCTGCTTGAGTTTCCTCTTGAACATGGCCCCAAGCGGCTCCCGCTCGCCGCCCTCCAGCCCCTCGCAGTCAGCATAGAGGAGCGGGCCCTTGGAGTCAGCCGTCCTCGGGTCCAGATACAGATGAACGTCTTCGGACGTCGGTATGTGTGCTCCGCGGGGACCGATGACGGGGGTGGAGTAGTTGTCCTGCCGGGTCATGGCGAAGTCTATGAGCAACTTGACCAACGTGCTCTTGCCGGCGCCTGTCTGCCCGACGAAGGAGACGAGACTCGGCGTTCGCCTGTCGCGGCCAACATCGGCCCATTGTTCAAAGAAGCTGGGTCGGCTCCTCACGGGGTCAGTGGCGATCATGAGGTCGGTGAAGCGACCGTAGTCTTGGAAAACCGGAGGCCCCAGGTCGTCTGGACGATCCACTCCTGCCCTCTGGTCAGCGTTGAGCCTCGTCTACTTGACCCAGGCAACCCACCAAACCAGGCAGTTGGTGCGTCGGATCTGTAAAGACGCTCTCGAACCCTCTCATCGACCGGTGGCGATAGCACATTCTGGACTTTGGCAGCAACTTCGGGACTTGTTTTCTCATGCTTCGGTCCAGGGCGACTCAACCTGTGAAGGGCCTGTGCATCCCAACATCGCTGGCAGAAGATGATAGTGCACACGTTACAGAACCAGACTTCATTTCCTTGATCCTCACAAATGTCGCAGGGCTTAGCATGAGATGCGGCATGCTGGGAATGAGACGGGCCAGCAGCTTCGGGATCCAGATTCAGCGTCACGGTCTGCTGCGGTATGCTATAGATGTAGGAAAATCCCCCCTATTCGTCAGTCTTCTCAAAGAGAGTGGTATTATATTGAAGGGTGAAAGACCAACGCTAGGCTGGCTGCAGTATGGTAATTGCCGCGCTCAGCATCTGAATAATCGGACGAGGCAATACCGTCAGCACGGCCGCCTTGTATCGACGGAACATCTCTATATCACAGTTAGTCAACTGGTGTTATATACGTTGCGTCTGTCGATCTGTACCACTCACCCGTGCTTGTAGGCTGCCGGATTTTCTACTGGCGATTCCGAAAAGGCTTCTTGCGCATCCTCGAAGACATCGTCAGTCTCATCGGTGGCTTGTGAATCAAGCGTCGATTGGCGAAGTGGTAAACCTAGAGCCTCCATGACTGACGACGACGCATCCAATCCAGGCGAGTAACAATGGCTCAGTGATGCTCATCAAAAGACCAGAAAAAATTCATCCATGGCTAGGGTCGACCGTCGGCAAGGCGTAGTCCACGCAAGTAAGACTGTGTAGGATAAGATACCCTCATTCGCCTTCGGTCATGTTTCTAAGTTCAGAAGGTGAAGTACCGTACCGTAGATTACCTACCCCGCACCCGACGACCAGAGGCCGAGAGGGAATGGCCAGAGCCAAAGGAGGGCTTCTCCTTTTTATCGGAGCACAGAGGCGAGTCTTGCTCAGACTCAGCCGCAACTGGCCTGCAGCCCGCAGGTGGCGTCCATTGGGGGCCAAAAGCCAAGAAGGCGAGAGGCTGAGCCACGGCGAGCACAAAAGACCCCTTCGCCCGGGACCTGGCGAGACCTGGCGAATGGCAGGTCCCGTCCTTGTCGGCCATGCAGCTGAGATGCAGATGTACTGGGCGCAGCCCGATATGTCAATGGTGGAGGGCGGGCTTAGCCAGGCACGCCAGGAGGAAGGGGGCTCGGAAGGGGGAACTTGGAAGGTGGAGTAGTTAGAGTTGGCGCAATACAGTGGGGCGAATTCGAGAAAAACAATCCGGCCACCAAAATACCGGCGAATCATGGTGGTTACTTATATTTATTTCAGCCCATGTGCCTACTTAGGTACGTTGAATGTCTTCCAATGTGAGATGAAACTTGATTCAGACCACTGGCTTCTCACTCATTCAATCTATGGCCACCATGGGTAACCACCATGCGGACAATACCACCTATCAGGCCAGGTAGCATAATTTCACCATTGCCACCTTTTCTCTAAGACGAGATCAGGTCGAGACGCTCCAGAGTTGCAATACAATTACGGGACAATTCGGGAACAGCTAAATAATAAGGTGTTGCCGGTGGGCAGTAGTCACATAAGTATCCGTCATGCGCTGAAAGTCTACGGCTCTACTACCAGCAACTGCATTACTCATCGAAAGCCAAGCTACCCTGCCCAGTGGTAATCATGCAACTGAAAAGCATCCCCAACAGCAACATGGTCTGAGTTCTGAGCCGTCATAGTGCTCCTGGAGCCGGATAATTTGTCTACAGCCTCACCACTCGCGACGTCTACCCGCCTAGTTACCGAGTTGTGATGGGAAATCACACGCGTACAGGCGCCGATGCAAGGTATGAAGGCATTTGTGTGGTTGAACCCTAGACTGGCAACTGGGTGTCATAATGTTCGTTTTGGTCAAGATAAATTAGTGGTCATATTAACACCGGCATCATAAATTCACTTGTGAGGGCCGAGTCTCAGCCGTAACGCACAGATTTTCAATCAGCAACCCAGCCTGGATCGTTTAAATTGAACCATAGCAGCATGCCGACTTCCTCAAGCAGGAGGATATAATAGCGATTTCCACTGGGACATGTTCGCAGGATTGAGAACTAAGAGCAAGCGATTTATTTGTCTCACTACGAGCTACCTAGCTACCTTGGTCCCGTGTCTGTCAGCCTTGATCCTTGGTGAGCTGATCTCCCGATGCTGTAGTCGTCGCCGAAATGGACAGCCAGATAAGTAAGGTAACTCTCGAATCTCCACGTATACAGCACAGCCTCAACTGTAGTTATCCCCAGGGAAGGCACCAATCCAAGGCGATAAATGCAGCTCTTTTTCCCCCGATGTACCTTTCGTTGGTGTCGTGCGACGCCATCCCACCACCACCACCACCACCGCCACTGCCGCCTCCTGTTCCGTCTTCTTCTCGTAGCAGCGAGTCAGCGAGATCCCATCGTGCAGGAGCCTACGGCAAGCTTGACACGGCCAGCTGGGGCCACTCCTCGGCGCCGGTAAATGCCTGGCGCATCAACTCCCCGGTACTTGGATCCCGGCGAAAATCGTCATTAGGGACAATCCAGAGACCGTATACGCGTTGCACCGGCACCAGGGGCCTGGAGCCTTGCGCCCGCCACCACCTCCGGTCCTCTCCGAGCTGGTCCAACGCGTCCTGACGATGATTTACCGCCTTGTACAGCCACCTACCCCGCCAACGTGAATAGTAGTTGCGGCTTTCAATCAAATGGAAGTGTCGTGTGAGGACCGAGGGCTGCACACCCTGGCGCTCGAGTTCCTGGTTTAGTGATCTTCCCTGATAGGGGCTTAATGCTCGGGCGAACTCAGGATACATGTCATCGGGAATGGGCCGAGGATCCCTGCCGACTGTGAAGTGCGTCAGTCGGTAGTCAGATTTTGGGGCTGGGGGTGGTTGAGATTTACTGATATCAAAAGTAGGGACTTCGCTGCATATCGGTAGTGCGTGTAAAAGTGTTTCCTCGGCGCCAGCTAAGTCATGCGAGCCTGTGACTTCTGGTGGTGTAATATCCGAACGGTAGTAGATCTCTTCAAGTCTGGTTACGCATTCTCTCAGCTCCGCACGCCTGTCCTCGTCGAAGGTGGAGAAGCCCGCAAGTGCATAGCTCGTATAGCTCATGAAATTTGACAGGTACTGGTTCGGAATAGCTAAGCTGAGTACACCGACCTTCCGCGGGTCGAGAGCTTTGAGTTCGCGCAGCATATCCCAAAACCAACCCGAAGGGTCGAAAACTGTATCTGGGAAACGGGATGTCGCGTCTGTTTCTAGAATGTCGTACTCGGGGTTGAAGTAGAGCTTCTGCTGGTCTGGCCAAGCGGAAATCGATCTATAAGGTATACACACGCGATAGAACTCGAGCGCGACCGTCCGTGCCTCGAAGTTCACCGACAATAGCTTGCTGTAGGTTTGACTAGTCTTATGCATGGTGAACTGGAGCTATATGTTGCAAAATCAGTACACCCAACCTGACAACTCCGGGAGGAGCTTTGCCTTCGAGACAAATAGGAGCTGCTCACGCACTTTACGAGTAGCCTTATCTATCATGTTGCCCCCCTGCGGAATGTATTCCACCCCAAGGCTAAGGATGCGACGGCGGTGCAGAGAGTGCCGCCATATCATGATGCGGATCTCGGGCGGCAGCCGCGGGAAGAGCGTGAACGTGGCCGGTGGCGCACGCTCCGGGTTGAAAAGGTCGAAGAGCGGCTCGGGCTCCATGCTTCGACCCGAATCTCGGTTGGACGAGGCTGAAAGAGGTTTCTCGGCGGTACGTGGGAGGTAAAGATGGAGAAGTGGTGACTTGCGCCGAGAAGTGGTGACTTGTGCTGAGAAGTGGTGACCTGCGCCGAGAAGTGGTGAAGTGCTAGAGAGCTGTAGTGTGGAAGTCGTTGACGGGTAAAGGAAACGTCTGTCTCTGCTTGCTGCCTACCTCTAGTGGAGACCTGATGCTACGGCAGCAGGCGGCGGCGCACCTCCCTCTTGCGCAGGTGCGTCGCTCCTGCCTTAGAGGCAATTTGTTCTTCGCTTTCCGACCATCTGGTAGGCCGGTCGCACCTGCTTCGACGTTACTAACCCTTTCTCATCCTCAATCAGTCCGACTGTACCTCAGGGCTCCTTCCACCTGGTATTTCTGGCGTACAGGAGGTGCCGTTCATCCCTCGCCGTGCCCCCTGGTAAGATGTCGTGTCGAGTGCAACTTAAAGTCCCTCCACGGCTTTGGCGATAAATACCGATACCCTTTTAACCATCCCACAAAGGACCCTTCACGAGCCTGCTCGAGCTTCTGCACACCATTCCCTAATAACAATACTCCCACTCACATACCACAGTACTAATGGGTAATCTATCGTGTTAATCGTTTTGACTTGCACAAAACGTGTGTTAGGATTCCCACGATTGGGTGACTCTGGGCTACCTAAGTACAGGTACTAATTGTGTTATAACGGTCTCTGTTGATGCCATGAATGGGTACACTACAGTCTCAAAGTCGTCCCAGCAGACACGTCAGCCTCTGTAGAAATCAACCCGTCAAAAGTCAAGAAGTACCTAGGTAGGTACTTATGCAATAAGTAGTCTAGGAGTCTGGACCGCCAAGGGAAATACCGCCAGACTCGTCGGAGTCGTCAGAAACGCTCTGTGTGGCCCCTAGGTCGGGAGTCTCGGGATATCCCCCTTTTAGCAATCCTTTTTTCTTCCGGATGCCTGCCGCCACCGGACTCCACCAGTCGGTACCTGGAAACCACATGGCACGGCACTGGAGTCAATGGGGGAAATTTTTGGCAAGAAGTAAACTTGAACGGGAAATGAGAAGGGGGAAATAAAACGGGGGGTTGGGTGCGTGGGCGGATGGAGTGCATTCGCTGACCTTGTAGCACGTTGACGCCCTCTTCGACCAGCCGGTAGCGGTCGTGGTCCCAACGGCCGTCGATGTAGCTCATCCACCACGCCATCCGGGTCAGATGTCCACGCTGGCCCTCCTGGACGGGTCGGCCACGCAGCGCGGTGGCGATTTGCCTCCAGGCGAGGATGAACGCCGCCCTCTCGGAGGCTAGTTGGCAGAAAGAGAAGGACAGGTCAGTCAGGTCTACTGAGCTGTAAAGCAATATGCGTGTAGGTCCTATATACCATGAAAGAAGGGGTGGACTTGGGCGAAGGAGATGCGGAGAGTGGTTTGGATAAATGGGTATACACAGAGTGGAATGATTTTGGCCCAACATACTGCCATGAGCATCTTGCTGGCTCTTGATCGCATCGAGTATGAGGTCCGCGCACTCTCTGGGGCTTATCTTGCTCTCTAATATCAGATCCCTAGTCCTCTCGGGTATCTTCACCATCCGCTCCGTGAGCCCTAGGAATTCGTCGGGCGTGGCAGACACGATTGTCCCGCTTGGGTGGCTACTTGCGGCGGACATGATTACGGCTGGTGTTGGGCTCGTCGTCGTTGTGTTTTGGTGGCTCGATGGAGTGAGTTGACTCAGGAGTAATTTGCTGATAACTGGGTAGAAGCGTGTGTTAAGAGGATCTCTTTTGCGTCGAACAGGCGGGTGTATTTATACGAAATGTTAACCAGGTCCTGAGTTTAGAAGTCCCAGTCACTGTTGAGAGATAGTCACGGCTTTCACCAGAGTTTGATAAAATCTGGCTGATTCATAGAGCTTTTTGAAGCAAACACCGGACTATCAAAACCTAGGTTTTTATTTGTGTCAGCTAAGGTAAATATTTACCTAAGATTTCTGTATCAGATCATCTTGGACCTCTGGCCTAGGTATCAACCATTGAGGTATCATAAAGGCCTGGTACTCTCGGCTCGGTCAGGTTATCTGATTGACTCATTCGGCATCTGGAGGATTTATATGATTCGTAACGAACATAAATAAGGACGTTCATGTAGATGCGGATGACGAAGCCTCGAACCAGAGGACGAGAGGGGCCACAGTGGTTCTTTTCATGACTCATTGGATATAACCACCTCTCGGCTTCAACGCCATACTAACGAAATCAAATAGGGCGCTACCTACAATGCTCTACGAATGAAGATGAGATCACAGACGCGCTATCTGTAAATCAGTAAACGTCCTAGACATTCACCGCCTTCTCCCGGTTCTGGTATAACTTCCGAGTATGACCTGTGAAATGTCTCCCTTCTGACCCTCGGATGAATCCGTTTGAGTCTCTACCCTGGCCTGGAGACAGGGTGGATAATGATTCACAGTCGCGTTTTGGTGTGGAGGTCCTGTATTAGCAACCCAAATACCACCAGCAACTCTAGATGAGATGTTCTTTATTTTAGGTAGGTTGCTCTTTGTTCGAAAAAGGACCATGAACTGCGTCTCCTGGCTCCGTAACTTTCTGGCTTCCACGGAGTTCACTGGGATACGAAAGTAAGTACTCAGAGGGATATCTAGAGCGACCTGAATATATACTCTGCGCAGAAGGCAACCGTGGATCGTTCCAATGGTATGCTCACGGATCAATTACCGTACCTGGTCAGTCGGCCGACAACTTGCAGCCTACGGCCTCGGCATCTGGTGGGCCCCGTCGCGTACTGCAGTACTGTCAGTATGAGCCCCAGACATCCGAGCAACGTCGAGAAACCGACAAGCAGACCCACCGACCAGCTCACGAGAGAGCTTCCCGGACCCGGACCCGGACCCGGAGCTCGGTTCTTGTGGCCCCGCATATTCGCAGCGCAGGCGCCGCCCCACCCCGCTCCTCGGGCGCCGGGGGGCGTCACGGACTCGGACTCGGACTCGGTTTGGCGGAGCCGGGAAAGGACCAGCGGGCCGGTCGTCCGAGCCGCTCTCCGATATCGCACGGTTGCGCGAGCATGGATACTGGCTCTGGATACTACCCTAACAGCTCGCGGGAGTAGGTACTAGTAGGTCTACCTTGGGTACTTGACTCACCTGAGTATCAATCAATCCGCTTTGACGGAGGCGGAGTTAGCAGTTGGATATGGGTCTGAATCAGGTAATTGCTTGCTTACTTGGGCTGGGTTTAAGGGTTAGGTAGGAAGGTGGGTTACGTATGGATAACTTGAGGGCTTATTGGTGAGATAGAGAAGAAGCGTCAAGACCTACCTAAGCAGTCGTCGTTATCTGCGCTAAGGAAACTCCTTGAGGTGAGCAGTCACGCAAATAATAAGAGGTAGTTATAGCAGTTGTGCGGTGCGTACCGTACGGGCACTTGTCGATGTGGATGGAACATGACGCCGAGACCGGCCCTCCCCTTACCCCATCGCAAACCCCACTCCCGCTCGTTCCGCCCTTGGCCACCCCAAAAGAGAGAAAGACACCTCGAAGCTGTCGACGTCGTCTCGACGCGCCCTTCGGAGTGAAGTTTTTCAAAGCACGTGGATAGCAGTATTGTTCATAATCATGACTTTTGTTGTAAACTCCCGTCGGCCCAGATGGGCTCGGGACTCGTTGAATTTAAGTATATACTTGATAGGTTGATACCTAAGTAGGTACTGCCCTGGACTAGACACTGCGGATTCAGAGTCACCCGGGGATCCGGCGGAAAACATCGCCGGGAGTCTTTTTAGACTGGGTGATTCCCTTCTCGCACCTGTGACCCCGGATTATGGGATTATTACTGCTGTTAGGAGAAAGAAAAGAAAGTGTTCAACGCCAATCGATGCGGGGTATATGCCTGATGCCGAATGACTGATCCAAAAACCCGCTGGATATGAAAGGGTTCGGGAACCAAAAAGGGAAGGAAGAAGGAAATCCAAATGCGCTTCGTCACCCTTCTCAGAGACTCCCGCCCCGGCGCTGGTCAAAAATGCCCCATTTGTCCCGCTAGGCAACGGTGCCATAGTTGCCAGCGTTACTGGCTCTCCTCTCGTTGCCCAGGCCCAATACCCGCTGCAGGCTCCGCCTGACTCCCTTGTTGCCGCTGTTGACGGGCTCGTCCTCTTTCTTAGCTTGGGGTGAGCTTCCCACGGCGGGCCCGTTAAGATCGCCGGTCGTGCTCTGCCTCCTCCCGAGGAAGTTGAAGCTCATTCTCCGCGTTCCGTTGGGCTTCGGCCTCTCTCCCGCACTCTCCTCCCTCTTTTTCTTCTTCCGGACAGCGACGACGGGCGGAGCCTCGGCCGCACGCGGAGGCCACTCGCCGTCCCGTTTCCAACCGACAACACAGGAGCGCATTACATCACTGAGATTGACCGGGCACGCTGGCGTCATTGAATGCACCACGATCTTGTCATATACAGAGGAGTAGCTAGCAGGAGTAATCGACGCTCGCATCGGGTTGGCCGGAGGGAGGATGGGCGGTGCTCTGGGGAGGAGCGTTTCGACTGGGTACAAGGACGAGTCCTGCTTGGCTTTCGGTTCGCTGGCTTCTGCGTCTGACGACGCTATAGCAGTAGTTTCTCCTGAGGTACGCGTTGCCACCGGGCTAACCGACGTAGATTCGGCAGGGGACGTGTTCGTCCATGTGCCTGATAGACGGAATATCGATAAGCGTCTAGCGCCGGGAGACGTCGGAGGGGAGGAGACGACTTTCGGGCGGACGCGAGCCACCTTGGCGCCAGTCCAAGCGTCTCGTCGCGCACTAAAGCACGCCAGCCCCTGATTCCACTGCATCTCAGCGCGCACTGCCCTTCGACGTTTGGCACTCCGCATGATGCCCGCAGCCTTGATGGAATTCCCTACTGAGTCTGGATTCTCGAAGCGATATGCGGAAGGCGAGTTTCGGCCCTCACGCTCGTCTTCAGACAAGTCTGAAAGCCACTCCGCTCTCGGAGTGAAGTGCTCGGCGTCTTCAGAGACGGTACTGTAAACGGAGGCGATGTCATCCTCGTCGCTCATCTCTGCCACAGAGTCATCGTCGTCTTGAACCTCAACCCCCGTCGAAGTGGAGTTGCGGTCTTTGGTAGGGGTCTCGTCGTTTATTGTTGAGGTAGTCGGTCCAGAACCTTTGGTTTCACATAATGGGACCTGTGTTACGGGCGGCCATTTGAACTCCCAATCATTTCGCACCCTTGCGGCCATGGACCGTCTGACGGCCTCTTTCTGCTTGGCTTTGTCCCGGCTCACGAGGTCGGGGTCAAAATCCAGGCCTACAGGCGCGGGCTGCTGTGACGCCTGACGTAAGCGCAAGAGTGGCGACCTGCTCGACTTGTAGAGGTCGGAGAACAGCATCTTGGGCTTGGGAATGGACACCGAAGGTCGCCTCGGCGGAACGTCTGGGGCTGCGGCAGCAACAGTGCTGTCGCGTGCCGCATCCGCAGCAGTGACGACGGACAGCCGTCTTATACCCTGAGCTGGCGGAGCTTCTCCAGATGTGGAGTGCGGGGCTTCAGGAGCAGCAGGGATGTCCTCCAACCCGGGTGGCGTCGGTGGCACAACGGCTGGACGATCAGGTCAGTAGGAGGTAGGCTGGAGCATAGGCTGCATAGGCTGCTGCTGGCCTGACAGGAGGTGACATCGGGTCCAGCTCACCCAGAAGATCAAGAGGCCGAGAGGGGCCGTGAAGACGAAAAGGGGACGGACGAAGAGTTGGGGTAAGTATTTTACGGAGCGAGTATTCTCGGGGGAGACGACGTGCGAGGCCGGAGGACGAGGTGATGTACAAGAGGCTAAAGTAGTAGGGAAATTACTCGCAGCACTATTACTTACACGTCTCCCGGTGCGCACTAGCGGGCGTAGCACCTGTGTCGCTCCGGACCTCCTTCTGACCTCCAGGGCTGGTCGACGGGAAATCGGCCTCACGCGATGCAGACATGGTGGCGTGTCGGCGGCTGTGGGCGGTGGGCTCGGTGCGCGCGCTCACGGCGCTCTCTGTTCGCTGGCGACCTGCAGGATGGTACGGCCGACAAACTGCGGGAGCAGCGGGTGCGGCCGAGCGGAGGAAGACCCAAGTGGTGCGAGAAGAGGAAGAAAAGTCGTCAGAACAGTCGTGTGACGGTCTGGTGGTAATAATATGAACAGTTGATACCCTGCAAATCGTACCGGTGGAGTACCGGCAGTAACGCAGGGTTTTGCGAGCTTGGAGCGGGCCCGCCCACCCAGGTCAGCCAGGCGATGAGATGGCCGGATTGGTTCCTGGAGCTGCCTGGAGATGGAGGGCTCGAAGGGGAGGGACGACCAGGGACAGGGGGGGTTGTGAGAAGCGCAATGCCGGTGGTGCTGATTGATGAACTTGCTGCCGTCGCTGCTGCTGCTGCTGCTCCGGTCGCCGTCGCCGCCGCCGCTGCAACACTCCGCTCTGCATGCACTCGGTAGCTTCAACCTTGGTTTCTCTGCAATGCGCGCCCAGGCGTGCGCCATCGAGGGGCTAGTTGCAGCGGTGTGGTGCTTCGACCCCGACCGTCCCGTCACATGTGGCAGTCAGTCAGTCCAGTCTGTTCCTCTCGAGGCACAGGCAGCGCAGGCCTAGAAGGCTGTTCGGACTCGCCCGCCCGAGCGGCCACTCGCCAAATGCCTTCTGCTATCCGTATATATTACCGGCACGACGGCCCATGCAGTGGGATTTCAAGCGCATGAAGTCTGGGGAGGGCAGAGTTTTCCCAATAGGCCGAGGCCGTTCCAGGATTCCACGTTGTGGAGGAGTCTACTGTTCACGGCGGAGGGAGAGAGCCAGAGCGGCAGGCCGCAGGGACATTGCTGACAGCTGAAAGAAGGTCTGGGGCGAGACGATTGGAGTGGTTGAAGCTAGCCCTGCCGAGGCCTAGCACGAATCGACAGTTCATCTACGCTCTCGTCATCTGCCGCCTACGTTTCGCCATTTCTACCTCAGCTGCTAGATGTAGGAAGTGTTGCCAGTTCTCAAGCCAGTGTTACCTCCTTATTAGAGTCCTTGTGCGGGTGATCTTCAACTTCACTCCCTGTCATTATGCTACCGCTCTGGAAACCTGTGGCTATTGCTGTGACCGTTGCTTGATTACCAAGTCGGTGTTATTGTGGTCTACTGCCGCCGCCGCTGCAGTTGTAGACTGACCAAGTGGAAGTACTGAAAATGTAGGATATCAGAGCAAAATTATAGACAGACCGGCACATCGGCTGCAGATTGCGGCACTTCCCGAATTACTAAGTCCACTTACGGGATCCGGTACCACCTTAAGTACTGCGTACCACTTACTAAGCGCCCCAACCTTACTTCCTCAGCTTCTCGCGTCGCTTACCATCACCATTGACTCATGTTCATGCTATAGTTGTGCCATTTAGAGTGCTATAGAGTTCAGAGTTGCCTACTGATCCCTACGTACACATCCACTAAGCACTCAGAAGTCCATGCAGACCACAGTCGCGGCTCTCTGCAGAACGAGTCCTCCTGAAACCTGGCCGTCTTGTTTTGTTACTCTCAACATCAATCAGGAAACCTTTCTCCTCGGCTGTCCAGGGACAACTTCGAAGCGGCTTCCAAAGCAAAAGCAAAAAGTGCTCCGAAAGGGTGTCTCATAGGTACGTGACGTGTAGGTCGTTTAGCCTCTGCCAAATGCCAAGTCAAACAGACCAACGTCTTATTATGTACGCGACTCCTTTGCAACGCACACTTCCCCCCCTTCTCAATCTGCAAAGTCTGTGGTGGTACATCGAATACATCGAACAAGGGCGAGGGAGAAAATCTCATTGTGTCGTGGTGATGAGTTTTCTGGCGACGAAAAAAGAGCCTGCCCCTGTGCTCAGTGTGAATGGTGACCGGTAAACGGTGGCGGTACGTCCAAGCCTATAGAAGAAAGACTCGGAAAAATGTCAAAGGTCGCCAAGGTGCCTTCCAAAAGCATGAATGCTCTTAGAGACCAAGTGTAGGGAGATCTGACAAGTGCCACCGGAAACCCCAGTCGGGAGAGAATGCTCAGAAAGGTGAGAGACGAAGGGGCTATCCGACAGCCGTTGGAAAGCCCACCCCATCCAGTCACTTCGATCATTCTCCTATCCCACGAAGGCAGAGCCTAGGGGGAATCCATGTTGAGGAAGGCTTGTCCATCTTCGGTCTCGGCCAGCTGAGCCTGAGAGCCAGAGCCGTCAGAATGGACGAAATCCTCCAAGTCCTGCTCGACTTGATACTCCTCCTTCTCGTCGTTCTCGGCTTGAAGTTCGTCCTCGCCATCAAAGTGCTGGTCTCCACTGTGCTCCTCGTCATAGACGCCGGCCGACTCATTGATGGGCATCTGGTTTCCGACAGCTGCGTTGACCGGGCCGCCGCCGAGGCCACGAAGTCGGGGATCGACTGCATCGATCTGGCGCCACTCGGCCTGGGTGAGGTTGGGCTCCTGCGGGGCGTTCTGCGGAGGCTGCGGGTACTGCGGGCGAGGAACGTGGTTTGGTATCTGAACAGCAGCGATGGCGTTCGCAACGAGGCCCGCGACGCCGTCCAGGCGCGCCATGGGGATGCCGCCGATGCTCGCGGCGCTGCCGTCCGCGTTGTACGTGACCATCCGGGGCAGGGACCCGCCCACGGCTTGCGGGCCGAACAGGGGCTGGTCGGGCGGGATGGGCGGCCCCGCGTTCGGGTCGCGCTCCCAGGGGAAGCAGCCGCGGGTGCCGATGAACTGGCCGTGGGGCGGCATGGCCTCGCGCACGTTCTGGTCGACGATGACCTGCGCGAGCGTCTCGGCCGAGTTGCGGAAGCGCAGGCCGGCGCGCCAGGCTACGACGCGATCAAACCAGTGCACGCTCTGGCGCTCGATCCGCTGGCGCTGGGCAGCGCTCGTGAGACGGACCGGCCCTTGGCCGGGGGCGACGTTGTTGTTGATGTCGAACACCATGCGGCGGCCGAAGACGCGGCCCTCGTACTCGATCTCGTCCAGGAGCGACTCGCGCAGCGCCTGGATGCCCAGGCCGATGCCGTACTGCACGCCCGTGAGCCACATCCGGTCGTCCTCGTTGTAGACGCCGCGCTCCTCCATGTGCTGGTCGAGCGCCGAGAACAGGTCGCGCGGCAGCTGCTGGCCGGGCAGGAGCGTCGCGCTCCAGGTGCCGACGCGCCGGGTCGCGTCCAGCCGGAAGCCCCCCTCCCGCGGGTTGTTGTTGAAGTAGTACTCCTGGAAGCGGGGGGTGTTCGCGGCGTTCGCCTGCTGTCCGGCGAAGGCGTTGTTGCGGTTGTCAATGTGAAAGGGCGAAACGGTAGAGCCCGGCATGGGGCGGCCGATGCGGTCGGAACCCGAAGCGTGACCCGGTCCAAGGGGCTGCTGGGCGTATGCGTTCTGAGGCTGCTGAGCGTACGCATTCTGAGGCTGCTGAACGAACGCGTTCCGAGCCTGCTGGGGTCCCAGGCTGCTTGGGTTTACAGCCGAAGGCTGACGAGGCGGCGAGCTCTGCATCGCTGGGGAGCTGCTGCCAACGCCGATAGGCGACGAGATGGTTCCCGCAGGGCCCGTTTTCTGGCGCTTTGCCTGTCTGTCAATGGCCTCTGCGCCTGAGGTCGATCTCTTCGTCGGCATGGTGGCCTGTGTCTGGTCCATGGCTGCAGTTGCTTTCTTCGATGGGGTAGCGGACTTTTTATTGCCAATACTGGTCTTGGTGGACTTGGCTGTCTTCGGGCTGGTGGTGGAATCGGAGGCCTTGGAATCGGATCTCAGTCTCAGGGTCAGCTCCTTGATGCGGTTGCTGGCGCGGACTGGTTTGTTACTAGGAGTGGTGGTCTGAGGCTGATGGACACCGGACTGAGGAGTAGGCGCGGTGGTGCTGGTACCGGTGGTAGGAGCGGGTTTGGATGGGCCTGGGCTGGAGGCAAGTGCAAAATACGCGGTGGTGCTGGTACTGGTCGTAGCAGCGGGCTTGGATGGGCCCGGGCTGGGGGCAAGTGAAAAATACGCCGTAGTCCTTGCGGCAACGTCTGGCTCTTCTCTCGCGGTGGGGGTAAAGCCGTGCTCGTCGGTTTTGGGCGGTTGGGGCTTGGGGGATGCACGTGCAGCTTCGGGCCTGGAGAACTTCTTGTAGAGGGCGCCCTTTTTATAGTCTTCGAGCGGGGGGATGCGTTTGGTGCGAGTGCCAGAGAATTTGACAACAGGAGTAGGCACCTGGCGAGGGGACTCGGATGCTTGGGTCGGCGACGACTGCGCAAGTTGCTGCCGCAGAATTCCCTTGGGCGATGTCTGGGTCTCCTTAGTGCTGGATGCCTGGGCCTCCTGAGTGCTGGCTGTCTGGGCCTTTTGAGTGTTGGCTGTCTGCTGCTCCTGATGCTGCTGCTGCTGCAGTTGCTGGGAGTCAGCCTGGGAAGCGGTGGTCGAGAAGCGGTGGACCACCACCAAGGTCTTCTGAGGAGCGGTTTCCTTCTTGATGGGGCTTTGTTCTTCTACATGCTTATCACCGCAAACCAAGCAGCGATTCTTCAGCGGCGAGGCCATCTTTGGCGGACGTTATCAGGCAGCGGCCGTTCTGGGATAGTGGATGCTACCGTAACTGCAGCCTGTCAATGCCCGTAACATGCCACGCAACACGATGAGGTGAGGTAAGTACCCAGATAACGCGTGAACTCAACCAAACTGAATGAGGCCAATACTGCGCGAGAAGAAGGCGAGTTGACAAGCCGATGAGTGATGATGATGATGCCGGAGATCTGGAATACCGGATATCCCACTCGAGTCAGTTCAGAACTGGACTTGAGGCCAAGGGTCGTCTTTGAGCTTCGGGTTGAAGCTCTTGAATGCCTGGACTCGAGAGGAAGATGGTTCATGGACTGGAGAAAGGAAATCTTGTGGGACCTCGAAATTCAGAGACACTTGTACCGCAAATGGCGGAGGACCCGCGTCTGCCGACTGTCCAGTTGCCTCCATCAGCCGGCTTGCCAGTCGGCAGACGCGGGTCTGACGCGGGTCCTCCGCGGGTCCTCGTGATAGTCACATTTGGTGGTGAGATAGGTGAATGTCTTAGGTACATAGATGTTTATGCGCACCACCACATGAGTGTGACTGAGGTATCGTCTAATACACAGCTTTCATCTCATATTGCCCTACTGCCGGCAAGGCTGCATTATCTTTGGAGGTTCGTTACTGTACGCAGGCCTCACAGCCACCTGCGAGGCCATATACTGATATAAAATGTTGGTAGGTTGCACGTGTGCTGATTCTGAATTAGGAGATTTGTTACCAGCCATATTCTCTGTGCCTCACCATCTCCGCCGATCACAAACTCACACTGTTACTAGCAACCAAAGCACTACTCTGTGAGTCAAGTCAGGCACCACTCACTGCGATGGCTCTGTTTGTGATAATTCGTACAGACTTACCCCAGGTCTATCTGTAGCTCTGTATCATCGCCTTGGGGATGGGAACCCAGGAAGGAGTGCAGTGTCATCTCGGTCAGAAAACTCGCTGCCTTATATTATAGTTATGGCATTCTTCGCAGGCGTCAACTAGGAGAGTAGCAATGTCCCATGGAGACAATTTACTTAGATCATAAGTACACGTCAGGATCTTATGTGCGTTTATGGCTTCTGCTAGGGTTTGTGCCCCAATCCTTTTGCCCATGATGTGTGTAAACAGCATTCATGCTGCTGGTTTATATAGCTTGGGAAGGGCTGATGCCTCGGGATCACCCATCATCCTAGCATTTTGATGCCCATGAATGGCATCAACGTTTCCAGCAATGCTGAACACGCCGTTTTCTGGACTGAGCACCCGAGTCACACTCGCCTAAGTTATAACATCCACAACCTCCAAATCTCTGGCAAGAAGCGCAACATCGGACGCCCAGAACCGGCCTCATCTCTAGAATTCACAGTGGAGCTGGGGCAATCCAGGTGGAAGCTGAACGTCTATTTCGACGACCAAGGCAGCAGTAGTGAAAATTGCAAAAATAGATCGATGCTGGACGTGCTGGCCTGTAGTCAGATGCTTACCTAAGCAAGTATGAGTTTATTCATTTGCAACGATGAATCGAAACTTGGAGAGAGGAGACGCAAGTCATGGGCCCCCGCCTGCCTCCGCCCCCAAAAGACTTCAGAGAAACAGCCCCGTCCCTCCACTCGATCAGCGCCCGACCTGACTTGTCTCACAAGTCACACACCCCCCGCCGGCCGCGCCGGGTCCTGCAGGCGCGCCAGCTCGAGCAGCAGCCGGTAGACGTAGACGGCGGCGTCGACGTCGCGCAGCGCCCGCGCGGTCCACGCCCGCCCGGCCTCGGCCACCTCGCGCGCCACGCGCCGGCCCCGCGGCGCCCGCGTCAGGTGCAGCACCAGCTCGGGCAGCTCGGCGAGCCCCAGGCTGACGGGCACGTAGTGCAGCCAGGGGACCACTGCATCGGCGTTTGGGGGCGTGACAGTCAGCGGGAGAGGAGGAAGAAGTAGAAGAAGAGAAAGAAGCAGAGGACGGCGTCAGACTCACGGCGCTCGTCGTGCCACTCGCGTAGTATCGTCTGCTTGAGGGGCGCTGACCGCGAGGCCAGAAGCCGCCGGAAGCGCCCGCTGATGCCGTTGCCGTCGGTGTCGAATGCCACTTAATATCTGGAGTCAGCAGTTGCTCATTTGTCTTTTTGGCTGCTGCAGAGTACAAGATCACTTCCCGTGCATCCAGGTCCCCGCTGCGGAGATGACGTAATTACCGCGGACAGGCCACAAGAGGAAGAGGAAGAAGAATAAGACGAAAGTCCAAAGGAAAAGGGTCGTTACGTACGTGTAGCAGCAAGCGGCGCCGCGGATGACGCCCAGGGCCGCAACCCACGCCTGCCGCGCCGCCGCAGCAACTGGGACAGGACCGAGGGGGAGGACGAGGCAGGTCCGGATACGAAGGCGAAGCGACGCCGCTCCGCACGACATACCGCCGTCGGCGAGCACTGCAGTATCCGGCCGAAGGCCACGTCGAAAAGCCGACCATTGAGGAAGGACGAGGACGGCGCCGCCGCGAGCACCCTACCGCCGCTCGTATCGCCGCTACCGCCGCCGCCGCCTCCGCCCTCCTGCCCTTGTCCCTGCTGCTGCGGCTGTTCCTCCTCTCGCAGGTACGTGTGCCAAGCTTGCGCCCCGCGAGGGTCGAAGTTCTGTGCCAGCGCGACGAGTCGCTGCCGGTGGAATGACGGCCACCACGACCCGTCAGCATCAGTATATCAGCGTCAGTAGCGGCGTCGGGCGCGGTGGCGAAGCCGCCCGTGGTCGAGCCGGCCCAGTACAGCTGGTGGCGCTTGGCGGGCCACGGCGGGTCGGCCGCCGCGTCGTAGCGGAAGGCGCGGTCCAGCCAGTAGGCCGGGCTGGGGAGCGGCACGTCGCCCATGGGCGCGGGCGCACCCGTCGAGAGCACGGGCACGCGGCCCTCGACGAGCCGCAGCGTCGCCGGGCTCAGCGCCAGGCCGTGCTGCCGCCGCGCGTCCGCGCTTCCGTGCTCCGTGCTCTGGCTCGAGCTCTGCTGGCACAGGTCCGTGGCCGCGCGGACGTCGGTCACGAACGGGAGGGGGTACTGGGGGTCTCTGCTCGGCATCGTCGTCGGGGGCCCGCAGAACTTGGTGAGCGCGTCCCACGCGGGCCGGTGTGACAGGTCGGTGATGTTGAACGGGACAGGGCCATGCCCCGGTGGCTGTGGCGGTATCAGCACCCGCGGCTCGTCGAGGTGGTTGACGAGGAAGGTCATGTCAGGCAGGACGCCGGGCAGGTCGCCCAGGAGGGTGTCGAACATGGAGTGAATGTTCCGGTCGAACGTGCGGTGATGGTGGTCGCAGCGGGTCTTGGCCTCGGACCCGGAGAAGGAGCAATACCACAGCTCGCTGTCCGGCTCTTGGTGGTAGATGCGCTCCATGACCTCGCGGACCTGCCTGCCGCTCAGCGCCCAGAACGGCGAGACCGCGTCGTGGATCATGTCGAACTCGTCGATGATGGGCGACTCGTGCGCCCTGGCAAAGCCGTACCAGCCCTCGAACCCGGGCGGCGGCTCCACGCCGTAGCGTTGCCGGTACACGTCGCGGGCGCCCGCGTACGATGTGGACTGCCTCTGGAGCAGCTGCTTAAAGTCCGCCCGGGCCCGCTGGGCCAGCTCCTCGACGGGATGGGTGAGGGAGGTCACCAGAGACGAGTACTGCGCCCGCATGGCGAGGAGGTTAAGAACGTAAGGGACGAGGGAGAGGAGCGCGAACGCCCAGAGCATGGACTTCGCCCGCGCCCGCTTGGGCAGCAGTTGGATGACCTGTCCAAGCGCGAGGCACGACAGCACAACGTGCGCGAACGCGCGGGTCTCCGAAGATTCCGCGGCCGGGTCGAGTGTGGACAGCAGACTGAATGTTACGACCGCTGTGGCTGTGAGCCAAGAAGAGTGTTGAGCCTGCGACGACGGTAAGCATGCGGACTGTCACTTGGGCCAGGTTGGTAGAGACTGCGCTACATAACTTACTGTCTCGATAGTGTAGTACCAGAACGAGGCTCTAGCCAACCCCAAGGCGAGTATGGCCTCGACATCGATGCTAGGGCGTCCGAAAATCAGAGACTCGACCCCCAGAGCGCCGACCAGAACGGCCACCACGCGCCGCGAGAGCGGAACTATCTCATTGGCTATGTCGACAGACGGCAGAAGACGCGAAGCCGCCCTGAATCTGGGTGAGAGCGCGACGAAGACCACCAGCAGAGAGGCGACCGGGATGGCTGACATGGCGCCGCCGCCCAGACTCCAGTCGGACAGGGAGACGACGGCGGCCGACGCAACCAGCGTCGTACCCCAGGGTGTGCTCGCCAGCGAGGAGAAGGACATAGACCCAGTCGTCGTCCGCGAGTCGTCGTTTTCATCGTCGAGGGGCCGGAGACAGTAGCGCTGCGCTGCCAGGAGCAGCGGCGTTAAGAGTGGCTAAGCGGCATTATCATTCCGGGATCAGCGACCTTGGCCAACAATGTGAATGTTTTTCGAGAATACTTCGGTAGGTAAGGTAGGCACCGCTCGACTTACAAGAGACTCGACCGGGCTGCTCTCCTCCGCCTCGTAGACGCAGGCGACGCCGATGCAGAAGGCCACGACCCAGACCGAAATCGCCGAGGCTACCGCCGCGGGATGGAATGCATCGAAGCCACCGCCGCCGCCGAGGAGGGAGGGCATCGGGGCCGGGGTCGGGGTCGGGGGCCGAGTGGGGCCTATCGGCGGCCGCGGCCGCGACGACGAAAGGATACGGCTACAGCCGGCGCCGGCGCCGAAGGCGAGCGGCAGCACCAGCCAGGCCAGCGCCTCGGCGCAGACCGCGGCCTCGGGCTCCCAGGGCGACAGGTGCCGCACCGCGACGGCCGCCAGCAGCGCGAGCGCCGCGGACCGCGTGGCGGGATCGGGAGCGCGATACCGGTACCGGGAGCAGTAGTGGTCGGGCGAGCGGAGGAGCCGCATCGTCGCTCATGTCCGCTGGTCCTGAGAGTTTGGCTATGGGTGTGGATGAGTTTACGAGCAAAGAACCATGGCGATGCTCACTCTAGCTGTCAAAGAATCCTCTGTCAAAGAGGGCATTTGTCTTTCATGGGCATAATGGTAATAACATCCACCGCCTTAGCCGATCCTTCTCCCAGGTTATTTCATAGCATTATTCATAGCTACCTAGCTATAGCACATCTTTACCGGACCGTACTGCCTCGTCATGCCAGCGGCGGGCTGCGGCCGCCCTGCCGCCCCCATACCCGGTAAGGTAGGTCGTACGGGTACGGAGCACAGAGTACTTACTCATAGGTGTGTATATGGGCCTTTTCGGCGGCTGAGCTTTCGCAGCCAAGGCTTGGTTGGGTTGTGCAGATCCCGTTTCGCGGGAGCGCGCCCTCGAAGTGCCACAGTACGTTTATGTATCGCGTCTCGATTCCTTGATTCCTTGGCACACTCACGTCTGGCCATGTCAGCTCGGCGGTTTCCCCTACCTAATCCATGCTGTAATTATCGAGGCTGTTGGCGCCGGGCTGTGTGAAGGAGCCCCTGGATCACTAGAGTAGTGGTATATTAACTCGTGATGGAGATGGCTTGAGTTTTGATACCTTGCGGCCTGACGTTGCTATGGGACTCGGGTGAAACTTCCAAGGATGCTTGGTTCCAAGGGCAGTTGAAAGAATATTTCCCAGATCGGTCCCGAGGCCGCAGACGTCGAGATGCGAGCTTCCGACGCCTGCCAGGATTAGACGAGGCGCGAGGCGTAGTCATGCGAGAAAGATCTAAATGATGTAACATAAATTGCCGATACTAATGGCGTTGCCTGGCTCGTAAAGTACTTACTCAGTCTGCCGGGTTTGCTTATTCAGCTTTTTCCCTCTGAACAGCTCTTCTTCACGAAACTCGATAGGGCGGCGGCGTGTTTGTAAATAGTCTGACTTCTCTGCAACTGTACCTAGCTGATAACGAAGTCTCCATACCGAGGAAGACCTCCTCCCAGAATCTGTTTATGACTTCCTGGCCACTCCAGAGCCACCCGTCGGTTTCTCGGCTCACAAACGGCCCGTCTTAAATTGCGCCACAAGGCGACAGCTTCACCCTTGACACAACAGGAAAGTGTACAGTACATCTTTTTGATGCAGCAGACGATCCTCTACGGTAAACCAGCACCTAAGTGCCATGACTGACTACTTCACACTCTCTCACTTTGCCGATATGCACCGACTTCCCGAATACAGATTTTCAGGGACACAAGAACAGTATCATATTTTAGTCTACGGACATGGCGGGCAGACCCCCAAACGGTCAAATAAGTGAGTTCACTATGTCAACTGTGTCGCGGGTATATTCATACTTCCACTATCACTGTAGATGGTCTATAACTAATATACAAAATATAGAAACCTGAGAATCAGGAATACTGGGTATCGATCATGGGGTATCAACGCTGAAGAAACTCCGAGACGCCAGTGCCGCCGACCAGCGACCCAGGCATTCTCTCCCTGCCGGTCTGGATTTCTTCTCCAAGCCCGACCGCGTATTATAGTTGACGAAAGAAATAACGGTACGTTATGGCGAGATATGTTGTGTGGAGTAAGGGCAAGGCCGGGTAGGTTGTGGTCGCAGCCGCGGCGCACTTAACCTGACGAGGGTCGCCGTGGGAGATAATGGCGTGTATCGAGAGGTAGCGTAATCCAGGGGGACGCGAGGGGGAGCACAGCCGGATAGTTACTCAAGTAATGCAGCTAGCCACTTCGTACCGCCGGGTATGACTCGACGGAGGGGCATCGGGTACCGTTTGCCAAGCTACTCACCATTCCTCTTCGTCCCCTTCATCGCCGGCGAGGAGCTCTCCCAGCTCCTCCTCCAGGGCGCGCTGCAGCTCCTCAATGTCGGGCTCCTCGACGGCCGTGCAGGCCGCGACGAGCATTTCTTCTTCCTCTGCCTCCTCCTCCTCCTCCTGCTGCTGCTCTTCCTCCCTGCGCGCCTGCGCCAGCTCATCAATGTCGAAGTCCGGCTCCTCTGCTTCCGCATCCTCGCCGTCGTCGTCCTCCCCCTCCTCCTCCTCCTCCTCCTCCTCCTCCTCTTCTTCTTCTTCTCTAAGGGCCTGCTCAAGCTGTTCTAGCACGTCGAGGTCGGAGTCCAGCTCCTCTTCACCCTCCGTCTCCTCCCCCGCATATAATCCGGCAGCGGCGGCGCATTCCAGATGGCCGACGACGCCGCCGCCGGATCTCTTCCCGTGTTGCCCCGCCCCGCCGGCCCGCTCAGGATTGCCAGCAGGCGCGATGGCAGCGCGGGCTTCTGGACGCACCACACCGTCCCCCGCCAGCCTCTGCTTCTTGTCTGCGGGCGGGGGGGAGCCGCTGACCAGCGGCGGACAGTCTCCTGCGCGTCTCTTGTAGGTGTAGTTGCCCTCGTCGGAGCCGGGGGATCGAGACTGGCTTCCCGCGCGGGTCCGGCCCTCCTCTATCTCCTCTACCTCCTCTTCTCCTCGCTCCTCGCCCACCCGCGGCCGCATCGCCAGGCTGGTGGTCTCAGGTCGCGGACACTGCCGCGGTGACCCGGTGCAAGTGGCGGTAGACGGCGGCGCCCCGGATGCGCTGTCGAGGAGCTGCTGCCGTCCCTGCTGCCCCCGCTGCCGCTCCCAGACGATCTGCTCCTCGGAGTAGCCGGCGCCGCGCAGGATCTGGTCCAGCTGGGCCTGGTTCATGTTGATGCCGGCGCCGCGGACGGAGCGCAGGTCGAAGATCAGCTCCGAGGGCGGCGCGCCGATCCGCAGCGCCTCGGCGAGCGGCCCCTCCGTGATGTTCAGCTCCAGCGCCCGCGCGCCGCCGAGCGTCTCGGCCACCGTCTCGGGGACCTGGGGCGGTGGTGAGGGAGAGTACGAGTCAGCTCACCTTTTGTACTTGGTTGTGGGCTTGCTGAGGAGGGACGGTAAGGGATCGGGAAAAGGGGGAGGAGAAGGTGGGGGAGGTTTGAGGAGTCAAGTAAGGTCGCTGTACGAGCAAAGTGTAGTCAAAGAAGAGTCTGGTCAGGGGGGCGCTAAGTACGTTATGACTTACGCGATCCATCCAGCTGTACCTCTTGCCGCCGGATCTGCTCATCGCCAGACGAAGAGCCCTGGCCCTGTCTTCAGCGGTGGCCCCGGTGTTCCAACCGTGCCTGGTCACCTTGCGAAGCCTTCGGGCCTCGGCCTGCTCGAGGTACTCGGCCCGGGCGGCCGCGGGCATCTCCTCCAGCTCCTTCTTGGGCTTCATGTCTCTTTCTGAATGAGGGCTTGGTGAGGAGTAGTCCTTCGCAGACAATGTAGGTTAGTAACCAGGAAGCCAGTTGATCTCTAAGGCAGAGAAGGAAAAAGGGGCGGCACGGAGAGGCCAGGTCTTGGGGACAACGATAGAGGTAGCAAGCGTTTGGGGACAGAGGCAACTATTCTACCGTGAATTTTGGGTTCGTGAAGGTCTTCGGATAGCCAGGAAGAGTTGAGGACCTCGTGATCGTTGATCAGACGGTTGATGTCCCAGTGGATCGCGGTTCTCTGTGGTGCTGTGTCTCCGCAACCGGCGAGAGTGGATGGGAGACATGGTTGGGTTATCGAATCCGGTAGAGGAGAGGGTATGGCAGGTGAGCAGCCTCTGATTCAATGAGCAACAGTAGGGGGGAATCTAGGTGTTCTGGAAACAAGACGATACTCGAGCTGATTTCTGAGGACCTCCGCTGAAGTGGGAGTATACATACCTTCCCGGGAAAGTAATGCGGGAGACTTGGGATGGAGGGAGCAACGCGGCCCATAGCCTACCAGCAAATCGTATAGTATCTGACCAGCTGATAGTAATTGCCGAGGTGATGATTCCAGGCTTGGTAATGTTGACACGCCTGGTGATCAAGTGAAGCGAAAATAATAGCGAACGAAAAAGGATATCAGTGGAAGTTGGAGTCGAGGAAGATGCCGCGAGGCGACCATGTGTCGAGAAGGTTATATATAGACTAGTTCACGAGACACGGAGGGAGTCTCATTCATGAATTCGAGACGCGACAATGCCATTGTGGGAAACAGTGGGTATCGAGGGAACGCAAGCAAACACTCGAGATAGCTAGGTTGCCCGGAAGAACGCGAGAATGAAAAGGGCGTGTGGCTTCGCTACGGCAACAACTCTACTGAATAGGTAGTCTAACAATGGACATTACGATCTATGACTGCCCAAACAGAAATTCCGAAGGAAAGTACATTGAGGATGCTTATCGTCAGCCAAGAACGGGACCCTGTGGGAATAACCACGTCCTCCTCCTAGATAATGGAACAACCGCGGTTTTTGGCATTACCTCTAGTATTCCATGACTCAAGCTGAAAGGACTTCACCAGGCCGCCTCATCAACCTAGCCATATTGTAGGGAAAGTGCAGCGTCATCGTCTCAACTCTTGCTCCTGTCTGGACCCGGAAGGGCGGACAATTCCACGTCCTGGGCCTTTTGGTCGAACAGTCACTTCCAACCCACGAGCCAATGACACAGTCCAGGATCGTGCGCGTGACCGGTGCCAGATGAATATGCTTGCTTTCTTCTCGCACAGTGACTCACTGTGTGTTTGCAAGCTCCCCTCCCCCGGGGCCAGGAGTTTGGTTGGCAAAAGGTTGATAAGCTACGGCCGCAGTTGCGGTCCACGTGTGGACTCCCGGATGCCTTTTGATGTGGAAAAGACTGAAAAGGCGTGCTACACGTGCGCAGTAAAAATCTGATCAAAATTGGTCTCTTGAGAGAACTAGCAGCACGGTGACTATCTTGCTTCGATCCCGTTTGGGGGGCATTCGGCGGCATGGCTGCGGCATCGGGGCATAGTGGCAAATCAATGTTATTCTGCGCCGAATAATGAATGACTGAGAGTTGTGACCACGCTGGGATACTAGACGAGGTTTCTGAATATAGGCCAGTTCTGAGAATGGGGGACTGTGAAGGGGAGAGGACCAGGTCCCCGGTATATATACATCGAAATCCGTGATGTTTGTCTTTGCTTACTTACCTTAATCTGCGACGTCCGACCACCCTAGCTTTCAGGTCGGAGTCACATTGACAGAACGAGTAGTATAGTTGGCGAATGGACCATGCAGCTGGGTCGTGTTGATATCGCATCTCTAACGGAGTACATTACTCAATGACTTATTGGTCTAGTGACTTGTTGCGTCAATGGAGATAGGAATCGCAGCCCGACATGTTTTCATTAATACTTCAGATGTGCAGCTAAGTCTATATGAAGTGTATCAGAGACTTGCGCTCAGTCGCTGTACCAGGTAGCCGATGGTTGAGTGTCTACGCCATTTTCCCGGATTCCACAAGCAATTCCCATGATAGCAACGCCTGATACGCCTGGCTCTGGTATGCCCCGACTGCTCAACCTGCGAAGATAGGAGAGCGAGAGTAGAGGCTCCCCCGGCTACCCTGTCTCCAAGTGTCTGAGTCGGGCCACCGATGGGTAACTTTGCCAGCTTTTCACGACACCTCCTTGACCATCTTGCCGCCCTTGAATCCGCCGGGGGCGTAAAGCCTGCCGATAGGACCGCTCGCCATCTCTTCAGGGATAGCAAGCTGGCTGCCGTCCTTGGTGCTGATCCATCTCACAAAGACCGGGTTTGCCCTGTGGCCCTCAGCATCAGGAGATCCCTCCGCCAGCTGGGACTTGCCCTTGGTCTTTGGTGCCTGCTTTTTGAGCAGCTTGTTGATCGTTTCCATCTAATTCGCATCATGCGTCAGTAATGCGTCGCACCACCTCTATTGACTACTGGGCTTACCTTGACTTCCTCGTTGCGCTTGTCGCTGAGATTCCGTCTCCGACGGGCCATTTCAGCCCGGCGCATGGACAACTCCTCTGCCGTGAATACCTTCTTGGCTTGCACCTCTGTAGTTGGGTTAGCATGCTGTGCTGCTGCCTGGATGGATCTGCAGTAGATTCGGTACTTACCATCAGACAGTTTCATGAGCGAGTCTCCGTTCTCCTCGAAACGGGCGCGTTGTCGCTTCGTCATCTTGGTGAGGTCGGGCGTCTCAGCCCTGCTGCCATCACTGCCGAGGTCCTCCTCCTCAGCAGCTTCGGCGCCCTCCATCTCGACGTCCTCACCCTCAGCATCTTCCTCGTCGCCGCCGCCCACATTGACAGTGTCCTGAATCTCATCTGCCTCACTCTCGAGCTCGCTCAGCTCTTCGTCGTCATCGCTGTCCCGGGCTTGGGAAGCGAGAGCCTTGGAAGCGGTCAACTTGACGGTGGCCTTGCCCTTGGCGGCGGAGCCTCCCTTCGCCGTTGGCTTGGAGACCTTTATGACAGGTGGAGGAGGCTGACCCATCTCCACGTCATCGTCGTCGCCTTCGGCATCTTCCTCGCCGTCATCGTCCTCTCCTTCGGCGTCAAGATCCATGGTGTCATCGACGACGATCTCACCTTCGGCGTCCTCGTCGCCCACCTCGATCATGTCGTCCTCTTCGCCCTCAGCATCTTCATCGTCCTCATCGTCGTCCTCCTCATCGGCCTCGGGCTCAGCCTCCTCGTCGACCTCTTCTCCCTCGTCGTCCTCCTCATCGCTAGAGTCCAGGACATAGCTCTTCTTCTGGTTGCGAATCCTCTTGCCCTGAACAATCTCACCGCCCTCGAAGTTCTCGCGGGCGGCTTGGCGACTGGCAGGACCAGGGCGGTCAGAGGTGGTGGCTTGGCGAAGCTTGCTTGCCGGAAGCTTGACTGTGAAGTGGATGTGGTGGTTAGAATGCTCGGGCTCGGACGGAGGGCCGCGCGAGACAGCTGCGACGGCACTCTTACCGTCAGATCGTCGCGAGGTGCGGGATGACATGGTCCTGCCGGTGCGGCTGCTGGTGTGGTTGTCGCTGTCGACCATGTCAGTGATGGCCGTGTTTGCCTTTTGGGCGGCGGCGCGACGGGGGCGTGACGCCATTTCGCACAGGTCGGAACGGGGACAAAGGGGGCGGGAAAGACAGAGGCGCCTGAAGTCGCAGGTGGGCAGTAGTGTGGATGAGCAATGAGGTAAATGGCTGGTGTGAAGGGAAGATGTGATTTTTGGAGGTGGCGTGCCGGGGTGGGTAGCCCAGACGGCGAGGTTGGAATAAGCTCGCGGCGTGAGATAACAGCGGCTCCGTGACACGCAGTCACGGCAAACAGCCGACGAGGCGATGAGCCGCAGGGCTCGGAAAGGACGGTGGGATCGGCGGTTGGCTCGTGTCGGTCGTGCTTGGGATTGGAGGAAGGCCACACGGCGGCAGCACGAGTGCCGCAATATGGACGGGCTGGCCTTGCAGCCAACGAGGCAGAACGACAAAGCCACTCAGCCGCGCGTTCTGCGCCCGTCGATTGATTATTGATGCTGCATTTGGGGCTGCGCAACCATCCCTGAAGCGTCGGGGTCGGTGATAAGTGCGATGACTGCCGCTCCCCATAGGAGACTTCTCCTCGAGTGGTTTTCCTATTGTACTCTTCCCTCTTTCATTCTTTCTTTTTCGTTCTCTCTCTTCGCACTCATTTGACTTATACTTCTTGTAGATCTCTGAATCTTGGTGGGGAAATACGATCGAAGGAGATAACTATTTCCCCCGACAGAATGAGATCCGCGCCCGCGATGCTAAGCGATATAACGACAACGGCACTTTGCACGTATGATGACATTGCGCATAAGGAGCGACTCGACACTTACACAAGATCTATATTCGTCTTTGCTGAATATCGACTGGAGTTCCGCGATTTGTGAATGCTGATAGGCAGTACACGCCTCGCGATGATGGCTGGTGTAGCTACCCGGGAAGGGGCGGGTGATTCCGCAGTGCTAACTTCCGTGACGCGGGCGCGTGCAGGTACCGAGAGAGTTGATTGCTTGCTGCCGTTTCTGTCTCGGCTGCGTGTTACCTCACAGTGAGAGGATGGATGAGGCCGGTGGATCCCCGTATCCCGTCTCGGCGCGGTGAGAGCGAGGTGAGATTCAGCTCGCCCCCGTTGCTTTTGGCGACCCGGTAGTAACCTGGATAGATTGCTCAAAAACGGAGCGGATTGGTACAAGAAACACACTGCATTTATGCAAGCATGATATAAGATACCGACTTTCTGATACGGCCGGCTGACTTTGCCCTGAGATCTTCCGGCTTGGTTAGGCGGCGGTGTTGAAGAAGACGGCGAGTCTGGCTGGGAGATGGCGGTCACGTGCGTTTGCTCGACACTGTGACTGCGAGGTACTGATGTACCCTGGCATGCGATCCACTTTCATGTGGCATCTGGCTCAGTCAGGCAAACCTCCCAAACTTCCCCATAAACCCTCACATGTCTGTTATGTAATACATTCGCCATGGAAAGCCGAGGCAGCTGAAGCTGTTCTTCCTTCGAAAAGCCCACCAGGAACCATTTCGTAAACTGTGCTTCGGCTTCCTACCTACTAGTTCACTTATTACGCTCGTTACAAAATCCCAAACTGTCAGACGATCGATTATGTCCGACCAGCAGAAAGGCTCGATCCCGGCCTGGCAGCAGCAGAGTCAAACCGGCTCTGCTGCTGCCGGAGAGACAAGCTCGGCGACGCTTGCGCAAGCACGCAAGTTTCTGGATGACGAGACTGTGAGGTCGGCCAGCGTGGAGAAGAAGAGAGATTTCTTGAAGAGTAAAGGTCTTGACGAGTCTCAAGTGCAGAAGTTGCTATCAGGGGTTGAAGAGGACGCCGAGGCTGCACCAGAAAGAGAATCCCGCGAGAGTACGCCGTCAGCCGAGAGCAAGCCTGCAGACGCGGAGCACAAGTCCGCGAATAGCTCTCCTACCCAGGAAACGGCACCGTCGACGCCAAAAGCGACAGATCCGACCAGAAGCGATGCGCCGCCCATCGTCACGTACCCCGAGTTCCTCACCAAGCCCGCCCGCCCACCGCCGCTCCTGACGCCCTCGCGCCTCGCGAACATCCTCACGGCGGCCGGAAGCGTCTGGGCCCTGTTCTACGGCGTCGCGCGCTTCGGCGTCGGCCCCATGGTCGACACGCAGGCCGACGCGCGCGCCGACTACTACGCCCACGTGAACAAGCACCTCGGCGATCTGGTCACGAAGCTCGAGGGCGCCGTGTCCGAGGTGCCCTACCAGCACGGCAGGCCGCTGCCGCCACGGTCGCACCGCGTCGACGACGACGACAGCAACGACGAGGAAGCCGTCAGCGTGGCTAGCGACCCGACCGAGCTCTTCCATCGCGACGTGGGCACACAGACATCGCCCCGCGCGGCGCCGGCGACAATGGCAACCTCCTCCTCCTCTCCCTCCTCCTCCGCCGCCATCGAGGCCCCCGCCGCCGAGAAGCCCGTGGACCGGCAGGCGCGCCGGCTGGTGGCGATCCGGGCGTCGCTGCGCGAGCTGGCGCTCGAGCGCGCGCAGCGGGCCGACGGCGCGGCCGACCTCGTGGCGGCGGTGCGCGCGGTGCGCGACGAGGCCGACAAGCTGGGCAGCGCCGCCGTGGACTCGGGCTACGGCGGCGTCATGCACGGCGGCGGCAGCAGCGGGTCCTTCGTCTGGGGCGCCGCCCCCGAACCCGCCGACGACGAGTTTACGCACGCCAAGAACGCCATCCGTAGTGTCAAGGGCGCGCTGCTGAGTTCGCGCAGCTTCCCCGCCGTCGCTACGGCGACGCCCGCCCGGTAGGACCGGCCGGCGACGAAGACGACGACGACGACGACTACGGCCGGAACGCAGCGGGGTCGGCCCGGGACTGCCGGGACCAGCAGGAGCAGTGACCACAGCGGCGGCGGCGGCGGCAGCAGCAGAGTCGGACAAGAAGGCCATCGCTCGCGACCATGTGACCGCTCGCTGTCTAATAAGAAGGGCGAAGCAGCCCGCCGGCGAACCTCCCCCGGCATCCGAAGCGAGACGTCAACAAGCCAGGCCACCGGCGACGTCTCCGGAGACCACCGCCAGGCTCATCATCATTATCATCATACTCACAGTCATCCTGCGCCTTAGCAACGCCAGATCGAGAAACACCCACAGCGACAGCACACCGCCCCCGAGACAGGAGGAGGAGGAGCACCGGCACCCCCGAGCTTATTCTCCGCTGAAGAACACTCCCGCGCCGCCGCCCGGGCGGGTCTGCTCGCCCGGCATCACGATGCCATCGCGGCCGCCAACACGGCCGCCGACTTATTTGCCGCCGCTGCTGCTGCTACTCCGGCTCCGGCTGCGCCGTCGCGCCGCCGCGTCGCCTTCTACCTCGGCGACGTCGCCACCGAACTCGAGAACCTGCCGCCCTCGCTCGCGCGCCACGTGGCGGCCGGTGCGTTCGCCTCCGTCGGGCTGGCACGCTCGTGAAGAGGGATGCACTGCTATACACACCTAGTTCACAGCATCGGGATTCGGAGGGATGACGGGGTGTGTGCTGCGTGCGGCTTTGATGTCGACCAAAAGTCATGCAACCGCTCTTCAGCGTTGATTTTCTGTTCCGTGGCAGCTTCGCGGCAAGCGGACTACATACTTCTGGCTAGCTTGTGCCCGTCGTACAATATGGCAATAGTAGTCTGTGAAAGCGACGCAGCGTGGTGATTAGATAGCTAGGTACGAAATGCGAGAAACCTTCAAAAACACACGCATCCTGTGCGCTGGCAGTTGCGTCGGTGACAACAGCAACGGTAATGGAGCGGGGTGTTTCCTCCGGAGGCCGAGGGGTAGACGTCGGCTTCGCCGTCCTTGACAAGCGGGCCGGATGTATACCTAGTGCTGGGAGTCGTCCGTCTATCTGTGTGTCTGTCTCTTTGCCTGTGCTGCTCGAGGGTTTCCCGTAACCACCTGGTAGAAGCCCCCCTGCCCCGGTAACTCCCTCTCTCCGTCCTACCCTCGTTTCTCCCACAACCAGCATGTCTGTCTGCTGTCGGTTCCCGGCTGTCTGATGGGCCGCGGCTTTGACACCGGGAGAGAAAGTCATCATGGCGCTGAGCCCCTGCCTGAGCCCTTCGCCTGTGATACCATGGCGATGTGGTGTGATCCCCCTTTGCTGGCCCAGCCACAGCTGCTATCAGGGAGTCTCTGCTGCTATTCCTCCTCGGGCATGCCGAGGGAGGGGGAGGGCAGAAGACAGTCCTGGCCGCCGCTGCCATCGGGTCGCGCCGAGCTCAGAGGCTCTCCCGGCGGTAGCAGTCGTGAACAAGTACGGGATAGGTAACTAACGCACTTACTTTGACATCTCACACCGGCGTAGAAGCAGATCGATCCCCTATCACATGTGAAGCATCTCTCCAGAGCTCGAAGCTCCCCCCTGCCCTTCGAAGCAAGTAAATACCGGTACTAGACCTGTGGGATCCCGTGGACGGATCGTGGTTGATAGGGTGAGGGGGCAGGATCGCCAAGTGATCGGCAGCGCAGGTGATGCGCGTAGGGTCCAGGTATTGGAGCACGCGCATTCGTCTCCTGTATCACGAGTGACCGTGGTTGGTCTGTCTGCGAACGCGTGGCTCGAGTTCTTGTTACGTGGGTGTCACTTCGATGCGTAGATGCGTAGGTTCATAAGTACGCGCCAGAGAAATTCCCGGATTAACGGAGCTGTCAGGTACACGGAGGCATGACATATTTTGATTTAACGTGATTGTATTTAGCAGGGCGAGTGCTAGCTCGGGCGCGTGAGGCCGCCGATGCACGTTGAGTGTGCCCAGACGCTCAACGGCCACATCTGTGGTGACGTTTCTACACGCCACATCATCATCGGTCTGCGCACAGATGGCGAGACGCACAGATGACAACTGCCTAGGTAGGTAGCTATTATCAAAACAGGCAGCCTCTGGAACGGCAGACGTCCGTGCCGAAATATCAACGGCCGAGCAACGGTTCCGAGAAGGTTCGGATATCAGCCCAGCGTCATTTCCTCCTCCACCGAGGAAGGCGGAATCCCAAAGCAACTATCTCGACATACGCCGGTTGGTGTCCTTCCTCAGTTCAACCTCTGCTTCTCCATGTGCACTGAAGTGCATCTACTGTAGTTGTAGTCTAACTTATTTCGTCCGTGTCGTGGACGTGGTATCATGAAGGGGCTGCGGAGCTCGATGTTAGATCCGGTCGTGTCCGGTGTGCACAGTTCGTGGTCGTGTCTATATGCCGTAGAAAAAATGCAATGCCGTGCTATGGGAGGTCGTCATTATAATTAGGCCGGCCGGAGGCTTCGAAATCTGGGAGGTGAAAGCAACCGCCCCCGGGTATGGTAAAAGTGCCGTCGTGTCTGCCCTGCCGGCCGGGCCAATGCAAAATGTACTGGGTATCTCGGAATGAAAGAGGCTGCACCATGCTGCAGCAATGCTTGCTGGCATTACTCTTTATGCTTCTTCTCGGCGCCACTGCTGGCGCCCTTCGTTGGAGTCGTAGATGAATGGTGGTGTTGGTGTTGATGACGTTGCGGCTTTTCCGAATGGTGGTGCTGCCGTACCTATGCGTCTGTCAGCAAACCAATAGACAGTCTCTCTCTCGACATCATGAGTACCTACCCGTTGCCGCCCACGCCGCTCCTCCTCGACTGGGAAGTCAAGCGTCTGCCTCTCCTCCTCGTACCACTCGCTCAAACTCTTACCGCCGAACATCAGGTCGTCGTCGTCGATGACGATGGGCTCCATCCAGCCGTGGCCGTGCAGTTCGTGCTCGGGCATGTCGACGTTCGGGATGTAGTAGTACTGCTCGGCCTCGGTGTGATGGTAGGAATCCGAGCTATGAAGTGGGTGTTGGTGGTGGTGGTACTGGAGATTCGATGTCGTCACCATCTTGAGCGGCGAAGACGTGGTCGCCTTGTGTAAAGCCTTATGGGAGCAGCCCGGCCGGTGAGGCGATCGCGGCTTCGAAGGCGGACGGGCGTGGGGCGAGTCGGAGCAGCGGTTGCTCGGGCTCTGCCGGGATCGGGGCCGGATCGGGGGTCTTCTGCTGCCGTCGGAGACACACGAGTTGTGCCCCGTCATGGGCAGTTGTGTATATACGGCCGCGGCGGCGGAGGCGAGTCGCGTTGCTGTTGCTGTTCGACGGTCGTGGAGGCGCGAACAGAGGGCAACGGACGATGTGGTTTGTTTTTGGTTTGGTATATTGAACGGAACTCGGTGGAAGCTTCGTGTGTCGTCGTGGCGTAGTATATACGTGTATAGCCTCTCAATTTTCGGTAAACCTTTGTCAGGCTGCTCCAGGCTACCACCGGCTGTCTCTCTTTCCGTCTCGATAGTCCGCGAGGCTGGAGTCTGGCCAGCCCCTTATGCCGTATAAAGATTTTTGACAGGGAGGGACGGGACGGAGGAAGGCTCGGCGGGGGCGGAGTGAGGAATATATACAACCACGACCGGAGCAAGACAGGCGCGGGTCGGGGATGTGGGATATGTGGGTGCGAAAAGAGTCTGCGGGACTACTGCAACTCTAAAAAAGTCGAGCGGCAGCGGCCAGCGTCGTGATGGTGGTGCCGGTGGCTGGACGCGAATACGGTCTTGCGGGGATTTTGCCCCCTGGCCCCCTTCACGTCTCAGCTGGACGGCCGTTCTCCCGTTCGGCCAGGACCGGGCGTTGGTGGGGCTAGTCAGGGGGGGCAAAGGGGAAGGGGGGTGAAGAAACGGAGTCCGTTTGAACAAAGTCACGAAACGGTCGGTTTCGTTTATCTGTGTTTCCTCCACGTCCTCAGACCTCCTCCTTCTTCCTCCATTCGCGGGGCTGGTTTTGTTTCTGTTGGAGAGCGGTTCGTGGTACGTCTGTACGGGTAGTTACCGGTCTGAACTATAAAACAGCCTGAGTTGATGGAGATCTGGCGTTCAGCCGAATCTGGAGAAAGGATGGCGGCCGGAGCTCAGGCTCTCGGTCGTACCAATGCGTGTTTTCGGTCTGGGAGCTTGGAGGTTAGGGTAGTAGGCACATGGACGTTTACCCCAGAGACTGACTTCGGGCGTATAATATCAAGTATAACAAGAACCGCGAGCAGACCCGCGAGCAGACGGGGCAAACGGCGGCCAAGTTGCAACCGCGAATGACAGCACAGTACTCCGTAAGAACTATTTGATTCTATAAGAGGGCGGAGGCAAAGGGGCACAAGGCTCACGTCGAGGTCCTCTACTGCGTATTCTGATCCTATCGAGTCGCGGTGGCCAAGATGCCAAGAGACCCTTCAGGCTGTCTGTCGGGCCTGCTGAATCATGTACGGCAGTATTGGATGATGCCCGTAAGCCGCAGTGGGCCTGTGACGCCAGTTGGTACTTCTTACATACCTAGCTTACATGCTACTTTCTGTTACTCGGCACCGGACAGCGGATGGTTTTTACGACGATGTTATATGTCAGTGTTGGTAGTGTTGGATGTCTCAGCCAGGGGACATATACGAAGTACTGTCTCATGTCCTCCCAAGTCCAAAACTTCACCAACTACCTACTCACCGGGGACCTACCCTACCGTATCGTCTGTGCGTTGTCATGACTTCGCGGGCATAGGATTCCGCAACGCAAAGTGTAAGTTGCAACACCAAGGCAGATGACGGTTAGGCCCAGCGCGCTTTTTGACACTACCTACGTACGGTACTACAATGTACGACACTGCCAGCATACGTTACATATCGTACTTTGATGTGAGCCCGCATCGCGCACCAGCAAGAACCTGGGGATTTCCCCAAACGGGCGACAGGCCCTGCCGGTCGATCGTAGCCTCTTCCAGCGATCTGGTGGCCTGACAGCGGGCCGCCGGGGCACGGACAAGAGGCGGCCGCCTGTTTGCTTTCGTTTCCGCCTCACCGCGGGGTCCCCCTCAGAGGTCCCATCCCTCACCCCGCCTCTCCACCATGTCTGTTTCGCGTGCCCCTGCCGAGGGACGTCATGGACAACAGCCGTGGCGGATGATAACAGGGCGTAAAGCCCGTGGTAGAGGCTCACCGTGTTCCAGCAATCTGCTACCTTACGCAGTTGGCAGTACGCCTTTTTTCGGTGGCCTCGGAAGCCTCATGCAGAGAGGCATGATGCAATGACTGGTGCCGGGCACGAATACTAAGTAAGTCCCTAGGCAGGGAGGCAGGCTTTGGCTACCAGTACATGGGCCGCGTCTTCAACGCGTCCGTCGCCCGCCTTCGGCGGCTGGGCCGGCCCATCATGGGTGGCCCTTGTCTCTTTGCCGCGTTTTCGACACTTCTGGACTCTATCACTGTTGCGCGTCTCCGCGGTCGACCTCCTTCTTGTAGCCTGTGTGATTGGCGCTGTCCCTCTTCGGAGAATATCCCGTCTCCAACAAGAAGAGAAGAAGATTAGCTAGAAAAGGCCGCTCTGAGCCCGTCCGTCGGGGCCCATCTCCCGCGACGGTCTGGAAACGCGGGCGCGTCGCGAACCCTTTAGGTTGTTGGCAAGCGACTTGCTCGATGGAGGGGACACGATGATATGATGGAGTGCAGCCGTGGCAGCCAGCCACATGCCGGAACGTGCAAGCCAAAACCGGCGATTCAGGCCAGATCTGGGCGGTCGCGGGGCGTGCGAGGCCGAGCGAGGCCGAGCGAGGCTCTCACTCGGGCCTATGTCTGTCTCGCACGTTGGGCTGACGTTGGCTGGTTGGGCACTCACCGACAATCTCACGCCCACCTCAGCCGCGGCGCAGATCAGATACTTATTGCGAGCTGAAGCGGGCGCCAACACTTATTAGAGAGGCTGAGGATGTCTCAATGTGTAAGAAGTTGGGAGGCAGGTAGGCAGACTCGCAGATAATTAGGTAGTTGAGGTAATGAACGCTGACGCCACCAACCAACGTGCCAAGCACTACCGGTATCGTCTTTCTTGCCTCCGTGCGTGCCCCGCCAGTCAGATGGGCAGACAGACAGCCAGGTAGACAGACAGATAGATAGGACAGGGCAGATGCCGTTCGTTTCTGCTCCAAGCCCGTTCTAAGGCATACTGCAAGGTACATCATATCATCAGTAGGTATCTAGCCTCGGCAGCAGCAGCGGCGGCGGCGGCGACAGCTGGCGGCGACTAGGCGGCTGCCAGCGGCGGCAGTCGACCAAAGATATCAGCAGGAGGATGATCCGAGGTGCGTCTCGTTGTTGGACCCTGATTATTCCAGATGTTAGACCGTAGATCCCTCAGCCCAGTGCCCGCCTTGTTAGCGGCGATCTTTGCACATGCTCGTCGACAGTGGCCATTGTGGCGTGCGGGGAACGAGTGACTCGAGCCTGATGAGTGTATGTGGCTTTCAACCCCAGGAGATACGTCTGTCCTGGAACACGGAGCCTAGGCAGACAGACGAGACAGACGAAGCGGCATCAGGGCAGGAATGCCGCTCGGCTTCTGGCTGCCCGTTGCGGCGCCAGCGGCGCTGCGGCGGCCGTAGCATTTCCCAGAGGGAGACCGAGGCGGCGAGGACATCCTTTTGGCCCCATTTCCCGACACTCCGGGAGCCTTGGGCAGACAGAGCCTTGGAGAAGGCCGACGGCTCCTCGGTCAGTCTCGGTCCACCCCCTTCCCCTGTCCAAACCCCGCAGCAGCCCTAGCAAGCTGCCAAGCACAATACGGTATCAAAAAGTTCAAAACGGTAACTCGTACTCCGTACGGTATCCAGCCGAAGTACTACCCATGGAGGGGTCAACTGGCCGCTGATGAGGGTGGTCGTCTCGCGTCAGCTGACGCGCCTCTCACTCTCTCTCGCTTGTTTTGGCCATCTACCGCGCCTCGTCGCCATCCCGAGGCCACTGGGTGCGGCACCGTGACACCCATCGGGCTATGTTTATCTATATCATGTGCCGTCCGGAGAGAAGAGCACGCGCGGTGTGATGCGACGCGGCGCGACGACGGCGTCAGACTTCCATCGTCACTTCTGTTACCGTTACCTCCTCCTCGCCTCTCTCTCTGCCTCCAAGTGCTGCTGCTACCCCTCGGCATCCTCTCCGCAATATCTGGTTCACTTACCAGCTTGACCGTGCGCACCTGATAAGAAAGACTAGTACATGATGCCTAAGATGACGTCTACCGGTCTCATCGTCGTTCGTTCTCTGGTCCCGGGGCTCTTTCTGCGTGTCTGCAAGCCTCGTCGCGGACCAGAGCCCCTTCACTGATGTATGTCATCATAGCCGACTTTCTGCGCCGCCGGGGCCGCACGTCCCGCAGCGCCTGTCCAACGCCTCACGGGATCTGCAGGGTCCGGTCGACGAATATCCACACGCCTACGGAGTAACGTCAGGACTGATCCACCCGGACGCGTAGGTAAGCAGTAGAAGACGTCGTCGAGACACCAAAAAAAAGAAGGGAGAGAGAAGAACTTTTTCACCCTTGCCATCATCATCGAAGAAGAGTTGTGAAAATTGCTTCACTTTGTCATCCCCGAGCGTCTGAGTCATCCACCCGCTGACTACGCATGCTACCATGACTCTCGCTGCCTGCCGTGCTTTGTCATCGCTGGTGACTGGCACGGTCGACGGTCGGAACCGATAACGTCCTTGGCACTTGTATACCTTAATACTGCGTATTGTCATCACTTGCTACCTCTACTGTGCCAGGGCGTTGTCACACCCAGTCGCGGCTCGCCGTTTTACCAGTCGGGTGACGTTTTATCAGTGTTGTTGTTTCAACGTGGCTAATACGGGTGATTCCTCATCGCCGGTGACTCCGGGAGGGGGCTCCTAGCGCCCGCGCGTCCCGGAGCTCTCGGTCTTCGGCCGGCTCGGGCCCGCATGAATGGCATGATTCGCCGCCGGTGACCTGTACCGCTCTGCACGGATTCATGATGAGTGTTATCAAATCATGCCAGTCCGTCGGCCTCGCCGGATGGCATCGCCGTTTCATTTTCCCCGGTGAAATTCGTGCCGCCAGGCCTGCGGTGGACGCCACCTATGCCGGACTCTGCGGGCTCGGCGAAGGCACTTGGCGACTTGAGGTCGGTGTGGGCAGGCGGCGGCGCCCTCGCATCATAGCGGCCGCACCGACCTAGCTCGATATCAAGTCAAGCCACAGAGGCCTGGCAGGCAGCCTGGGACGGCGGACGCCCGGCCGAGTCGGGGGTGTCTCACGCGGGAGCTCATGCGCGGCAGTCCAGAGATGTTGGCGATTGTGTCGTCGGGGTCTGTTTTCGTGGGAAGATGGGCAGCTCTGCCGACCAACTAAGTTAGCTACGTGCCATCCAAACAAACAAACAATTCACTGACCACCATAGATCGACGGTCTCTATCTTGATAATTCCTGAAGCAGCCATGATTAATCTGAAAAGCCACCTCTCTGGGGTTACGCGCAGGGTCGTAGGAGTAAATGAACCCATGGCATCACACAACCAAGGAATGCGTGTCCAACTCAACTCAGCAAAGGGGGGCCGTCCTACTTAGGACGAACTGGCAGCAGGCAGGCCACAGGAGTTACTCGGCCCGCTCATCCTCACCGGTGCCTCTCCCCCTGGAGCAAGTGAAGCTCAAGGTCCCCCGCGGAGCAGCATTTCGTACACAAGCTCTCAAGGTACCGCTATTCGATTCGCTGCCCCCGTCCTGGGCGTGTCGGACGCGAGCGCGGCCTATCGCTGGCCGTAGTCTGCTTTGGAAGGGACCAGCGACGACTGGTTGTTGGTCGGAGTGCGAGTGCACCCGCTGCCGTCGGAAAGCGATGCGTTCCGACGGACATGATCCCTCGTACGTGATGGTTAAACAGGACTGGCCGCTCTGCGTGCCTCGGAGCCTGCCTGCTCTTTATGTGCTGTCTCCTGGGATGTTTTGGCCCGGACGATGGAAGTCCTGGCTCGATGTAGGGATAAGGTATGGATTGTCGTGAGCAGTCCGGCAAGATATTGTGTGTCCGTAATATAGAGCCATGGATTGGGGAGTATAGGGGTGTGTTCTCTGTGGTAGGGCTCCGTTTATATGTAGATGGCCGCTTGTAAGCTAAGTTATTGGTGGTGGCCGAAATACGAAGGATGGTTGACACGTAGGTAGAGTTTGGACTCGATTCCCTTCACCGGTACACGGCTGTCTCTTATTCTGCTCTCCCCATCTGCTGTGCAGGGCAAGCATTCTTCGTATCCTGTGCTCTGGCACTTGGGAGAAGACCGGCACAGAGACGAGACACTGCGATATCATCAACCCTCAACAGCGTCAGTAAACCCTCGTATTAGACCAGCCTATGTTGTGAATATAAAGAAGGAAGTGTCCAAATCTATCGAGTTGTCTAGCTGTCGAAAGTCAATTCATTGACCTGTGTGACCGCCACACGGTAACTTGATTGCTGGTCTCTCAACTTCTATGTCAGCATTTTGGACTCGTAACCTTTACTCTGGCACCGTGCAACCTGCTTAACCGCGGGTACAGAGCGGAGTCTCAACCTCGAGCGCCAGTCGGCCGTTTCACCAAGGGGTGTCGTGGCTGGCATCGACATATCAAAGTCACCATGGACCTCCTCTAGTGCTGGGTAAAACCGTCTGCTTCCCGCCACGCACAATGCTGTTCCTTGGCCCAGAGTCAGTACCGGGGTCCATGAGGGGAAGGCTGCTTGCTCGGGGGGGGTGGCTGACGGCGGTGAGCGGGTAAAATCCGGGTCTGCAACGTCGGATAAATATATTGGAGAATAGTAAGAGCCCAGAAGTGTGAGCGGCATGGACATTACACATTACTTACGTAGACTCGAACCGGACAAGAAGTGTGACCTAGCGGGATGTTTCCATTCCACTTAGTGACCTTCAGCCACCAAACATTCGAGACTCTCGGTTCGAGTCTTCGTAAATAATGTGTAATGTCCATTCGGAAACATCCCGCTAGGTCACACTTCTTGTCCGGTTACCAAACATTCGAGACTCTCGGTTCGAGTCTTCGTAAATAATGTGTAATGTCCATTCCGCTCACACTTCTTATACGGTTCGAGTCTACTTAAGTAATGCGCGATAACCATGCCATTCACTACCGTAGGGTGTACAACTCAAGCACAAAACTACCAGATCTGGTTGGAAAGTGCTCTAACGCAGAGCCAATACCCGCAAGGCCCAAGGGCTCGACTGACCATTGGGAGCTTCGTCGTGGTATTTTTCTGCGTGCAAGAGCTTTGTCGCAGGATCTTTTGCGAGTCCTGGGGAGGACAAGAAGTGTGACATGGCGGGATGTTTTCCATTCCAGCTAGTAACCGTCAGCCACCAACCTTTTGAGACTCTCAGTTCGAGTCTATCTCGTGCTGTTTCGCGGTACGTCCCGCGAGTTCCAAGTGATTTGGGGGCTTAATGGCCTACTTTCCCTGGGAGCGACTTTGTAGGGCTGATCACTTCGTCCCCCGTAATGGACCACCATGAAGGTGGATGGAGATCATGGTGACCCGGGATGTAAGTTGACTCGTTGCTGGAAAACTATCACTTGCAACGACGAGGTTTGGGGGGAGACGCCTCAGGGTGTGCCGCATATTAGCAGACATGCAGAACCGGAAGCTGTATTTCTAGCACCGGTATATCAGGGAACTGTGACTTTGGCTTGAGCCGGGTACCGTATTAGCCCTAACGATTCGGTTTTATCCTGCAACTCCACTTCTGCAGGTGATCGTAGACCATTCCCTCTTGAGAAATTTCTTGATATTGGTGCAGCAGAGCCGCATCCGAATATGGCTAGTGCTCAGCCCTGCTGATAAAAATGGGGAACAGGATAAAACCGAATCGTTAGGGCTAATACGGTAGCTCGACATGATCGGCTCCACCGACGTGGGAGAGTGGCGCCCCCCCCCCCCCCCCCCCCCCCCTCCCCCCCCCCCCCCCCAAGCAGGCGTCCCGATGACGGGCGCCACTGAGGAGGATTCAGGGCAGGTAGCGAAGCACTTGGAAGTGAGCAGCGCTTCTCACGATCAGAGTCCTCTGGGATAGGACCCTCAAGGGTTGTGGAGAGGTTTGCCCGGCCGAGTCGTCGCCTAGGGCTGTACAATGGGTCCCCACGGGTACCCAAGTGCGACCCATGGCAAGTCCTCGGGTACCCGTGGGTACCCGAGGATTTTTAAGTAAGACCCGTGGGTACCCATGGGTTGCTAGGTTTTTTCCTTGGGTACCCATGGGTACCCGAGCAAAAGTCTTAATAACCCACGAGAGGACCCGAGAAAAAAATTATTGCTTAAAAACGCAGAATAAAAAGAAATAAGAAGAAATAAGAAAACTAGTTCAGGACTAGTTAAAAGTTTTTGGACCCGTGGGTACCCATGGGTTACTAAGTAAGACCCATGGGTACCCACGGGTTCCCGAAGATTTTTTAATAAGACCCGTGGGTACCCGTGGGTTACCAAATAGGACCCATGGGTACCCACGGGTCCATGGGTCCCTCGGGTCGGGTCCTGAATGTACAGCCCTATCGTCGCCAGAGTTGACTTGCTATCACCCATTCTCGAAAGGGCTACTGGCACCCTCTCTCCTCTGCTGCAATAGGGGTCGATGAACGAATGTTTAGTACCGGTACGGTGTCTCCGGTGCATTTGGGTTAAGAAGAAAATTACCTATCTCACCATGACAGCTGGCTAGGTAGATCAATAAAGTAAACTCCAAGTCCTCGTTCCATACGTCCCCTATCTCCCCTGGGAACAGCAGCGCCGTCAAAATGCCTGTCTCATGGAAGTTCCGGCGAGATTGCGAACCATTTCAGTAACTGATTCTTCAGCAAGTACTAACATTACGTCCATGCTGCCCGGCCAATGTAGACTTGCAACAAGCAGGGAAACCTAAGTAAGCCTGGTCCAAGTCCCAAGCACGCCCCGGCCTTCTCCCGACTTCTCTCCATGCGGTTCCGAGAAAGCTGGCCTCAGACTTCAGTCGGTGCCGTCCTCTCATCGTCAGGAGTCGAGTTCGGCTTGGAGACTCGTGCCCGCCACCGAATCAGGCCTGGCCTCCGGAGCTCGAGACCGTCACGGGCACACACGGATGGCCGCGCTCGTTGTGGCACGCCCAGAGACATTTGGCAGGACTGTCTGGCGTTACCACCATGCGGGCCTACCCCTGGATTCCAAGCCCCCCACGTGTGGCAGGATCCCACCTGTAAGGCTAGAACTAGCTTAGCATAGGGGGGAGGGAGGCAGAGGACTTGTGTTCCTTCAGGATGGGACCCGGCCCTCTCTGCCTCCCAACGAGCTGAATCTGACGATGCGGATATGTCGCCGGACTCCTTCCGAGGGCTCGGGCTGCTCATGCAGGAGCTGGAGCAGATCGGTTGCTGTACCTAGCAGTCTGCTTCGGAGGCTGTGCCTGTGTCCTGCAGCAGCGCCGTGGGCCGTGGAAGCCTTGGCTGTGAAAAGTCGACCCCTATCAGAAACTCAATAGGAGGCTCTCGACAGCTTGGGATATGGGGCATCCGGAGACGAACATGACCAAGCTGATGTTAAGACGTTGTATGTCGATAACACGCCCCCCCCCCCCCCCCCCCCCCCCCAAAACAGTTAAAGACAAAATCCTGAGTGCGCTGCTGCAGAGCAGGTAATTCTGACTTGCTTTATCCTGCCTTCTGGGGTTTGTACGCTAGAAATGTCATTTCGGTGGGCTGAGAGACGCGGCTCGACGTGCGCTGGCTGGGTATATTGGCGGTCTCTGCGTATCGGAATGTGGAGGGGGTGGAATCTCCCTGTCTCAACTGCAGCATCATGGACAAGCTCTCAGCCGAGCGCAAATGCAGACGCAGGCAATTATTCCCGAAACCTCCTCTTTCCAGCAGTGTTACCTGGTCATAGTAGATACTTCACGCTGCTGAGCTCATTCCAGACTCACCTTACTCTACCGTAGCAGCCGTGATGCCGAACTTCGGCGGCAGGTAGCTCCAAGGGTAGCTGGCTTCGCCGGGTCTCGAACAGTAGACTGACTGCAGGTCATACCGATATAACATATCTGGGCGTATTTGTCAATATGCCCGTCCATCCTTTTCGGGGGCATGCACCGTTGTCTCTGTCACTAGGGGAAATTATCGGAGCGTCCAGGCGAAGACGGTACGGCCGGCTGCGTGTGCCACGTGGTGTGGAGGAGTGAACATGTTCGTTTTCCATGCAGGCAACTGTCATACTTGACTGATTAAGGCCCGGTCCCGAGGTTGGTTCTTGAGACAGCACCTGCAGTCACTTGAGGTACAAAAGTAGAGTAGACATTCCGTACATTTAGGATTGTATAACTCGTAGGCCGAGACAGTAGATGATGGTGGTACTGAAGGCAGGTAGGAGGCAGGATCGTGCGGCCGGATCCTGCCATCTCGGGGTCTCAGGCTTGCGGTTCCGGTGGCATGGGTCACCGTTGAACCTGAAAACCTTCCGACTTTCAGTGGCCAGCTACCTGCAGCTACCAGGCATCTAGGGGCACACTGCAGCGGAGGACCGGGCCTATCCATGCGCCACTGGGTGACCGGGACGGAAGAAGGCGCCACATAGGAACACCTCTGGAACACTCAACTGCACACTCACAGGCCGCACAGCACTTGCCGCATATCACAGAACCGGCAGGTCATTCGCGGGTCCAATAAGATCTCACGTTGAGTCAGGGTTGCTCGTGGTTACCTACCAGGGGACCCAAACTCCTGGGTCGTCAAAGCAACACTCCAGACCATTGAACCATGACTCCCCCGCCTTTGGTTTTTACCTACCTTAGATAACGCTTCTACTCGGATAGACGTGTAGTTGGTGAACAGAGCAGAGACACGAGAGTCCTGCCACACGAAGACGACATCAGACCCGTTGCGCGACCGACACCATGGCGGCCAACCAGCGTGACGAGAAGATGGATAGTTACCCCTCCTCCGGGACCGCCCCCGTCTTCTCCATCGAGGACCTACGGGAGCTCGCGGCGCAGCACCATATCCAGCTCAAGCCGGAGGAGGAGCAGGACTACCTGGCGCTGGTGCAGGGTGCGCAGGAGGCCGTCGACATTGTCGATGGGATGCCCGACTACGAGGAGCCGAGGCTGCTGCCCGTCTCCGCGGGCGAGCGCGCCTACACGCAGCCGCCGCCGGCAGAGAACCCACTGAACGCGTGGATGTACAAGGTAAGAGAGAAAGAGAGAAAGAGAGAAAGAGAGAAAGAGAGAAAGAGAGAAAGAGAGAAAGAGAGAGAGAGAGAGCAAGGAAGTGAGGGAACCACACGGCGCGCCTCCTCTTCCTTCTTCTCCTCCTCCTCCTCCTCTTCGGGTCGGCCCTGACCGAGAGAAACAGACTCACCTGCAACATCCCTCGACCGAGGCCCAGCAGGCCGGGCTGCTGGCCGGCAAGACGGTGACGCTCAAGGACGTGGTGTCGGTGGCCGGGGTGCCGCGGACGTGCGGCACGCACCCCTACCTGCTGAGCGCGGACGCGCCGTACCCCGTGCCGACGCTGGACGCGCCCGTGGTGGCGCGCGTGCTCGAGGCCGGCGCCACGGTCCGCGGCACGTCGACCTGCGAGAACTACTGCATGTCGGGCATGTCGTGCACCAGCGCCACCGGCCCCGTCGAGAACCCGTGGCGGCGGGGCCGCTCGGCCGGCGGCAGCAGCAGCGGCGCCGCCGCCCTGGTCGCCGTCAACGTGGTCAAGAGGTGGCGCGCCGCCAGGGGCCTGCCCGTCGAGGATCTGGGGGAGGGCGTCGACCTGGCCATCGGGGGAGATTCCGGCGGCAGCGCCCGAGTGGTACGTCCGGCCCATTTCATGCAATTGTCCCCGTCTTCTGCATCCTCTTCCCGCTCCAACCGCCGCCCCCCCCCGGAACCCCCCCTGAGGCTCCCCGGGACGCTGACACGGGTGCTGCCAACCCCCTGCCTCCCCCCATCCACTACAGCCGGCCGCCTACTGCGGCATCTACGGCCTGAAGCCGACGCACGGGCTGGTGCCGTACACGGGCATCGCGGAGATGCTGCCGATGGTGGACCACTGCTGCCCGATGGCGTCGTCGCTGCGCGACACGGCCGTGCTCCTGTCGGCCATCGCAGGGTACGACGGCTTCGACCCGCGCATGACGCCCGAGACGCCCCTGCGCGCCGCCGTGCCGCAGTACCACGAGCTCCTCGACGCCGACGTGGCGGCGCGCGCGGCGGCGGGCACGTGGACGCCGACCGCCAGGCCCGGGCCCGCGGCCGGGCTGCGCGTCGCCGTCCTGGCCGAAGCCTTCCGGCTCGGGCCGTACGGCGCGTCCGCCGAGGTGGAGGGCGTGGTCCGCGCGGCGGCGGCGCGCTTCGGAGCGCTCGGCGCGGCGGTCCGCGAGGTGTCGGTGCCCGCGCACGCGACGGCGCCGTACCTGTTCGCGGCGGCGGCGCGCGGCCCCATGGTCGACTGCTCCGTCTTCCAGGCGGCGCCGACCACGACGACGCTCGCGTACCCGCTTCCGGGCCCCGCGCCGGCGCCGCTGGGCCAGGGCTGGTACGAGGCCCTGACGCGCAGCAACCCGTTCGTGCCCGGCTCGGTGCTGTGCGGGCTGGCGCTGCAGCAGCAGGACCGCGTCGGCGAAGAAAGGGGCGCGCAAGGGGGCGCGCAAGGGGGCGCGCCACGCGGCGGCGGGCCCGAGCGCCGCCGCAGCAAGGCCCTGCGCCTGCTGCACGGGCTGCGCGCCGCCTACGACGCCGCCCTGGCGGAAGTCGACGTGCTGCTGCTGCCGGCCACGCCGACGGCCGCGCCTTTGCACGCGGCGCCCGGGCTCGGCGTGCGCGCCACCGTCGACTTCCTGCCCGCCAACACGGCCAACACCATCCCCTTCAACCTGACCGGCCACCCCAGCCTGGCCATGCCCGTCGGCTGGGCCAGCGCGCCCGGCGAGGAGGAGCAGGCAGGGTTGAAGCTGCCGGTCGGCATGCAGCTGGTCGCGAAGCGCTGGGACGAGAGGACGCTGTTCCTCGCCGCCGCGGCGTGGGAGGTCGGCGGCCACGGGCTCGACAGCGAATGAGGAGATGGGGGTAGGCTAGGTCGGCGTAGGCGGCGCGGGGGATGCTATCGCACTGGGAGCTTCCTAGTTAGCGGGCCGCGACATGAAATCGTGATTTTACGACGAGCACTGGGCAAGGCCGTCTGAGGCCCAGACAGCAGGATGCGGCGTCGAGATGGCCTTCTTCGCGCGGACAGTAGAGGCGCAGTAACGACGAACATGACCGAGCGTGGGAAGCAAGCACACGTGGGACGACAGGTTTTTGACGAATGTACTTACCAATGAGGTGGTTATAATGAGGACTCATCTTATTACATCTCGACCTGGTGTGACTGGTAATATGTTACGGAATCCCGCACCGGCCTCTGTGCACTAACCGTTGCCAAGGCCGCGGTAACGCGATTAGGACTCGGATGGGCTCAGGTGAAAACTATCCGAGAGGCCTCCGGCCAGGGTATAATACGTATGCCTTATAAAGGCTTACCGCCGGCGTGGGGGTTAATATAAGGGTCCTAAAGGAACCCCCTTTTTATTATATATATAGGAAGAAACTCCTTTAAGTTCTCCTAAAATTCTTTTAATTCTTTAATTTAATTATAAATGCGTATAATAAAATACGGTATTAATTATTATTATATTACTTATATATCCTTTTTTTAATAATTATAAGCCTGGTTTCCTATAATTAATGCTTTTAATATTTATTACGTATTTTAATACTTAATTTATCCTTTTTTTTTTCTCTTTTTTACCCTTTTTATAATTTCTCCCTTACGCCCGGTAACCTAATACTTAACCTCCGATTAATTCCCTTTAACTAGCTCTCTTTAAATAATTCCCTTTAATAAATTCCCTTCGATAAATTCCTTTTAACCGTTCCCTTATTTACTATATTATCCGAAAACCTAATCCCTAAGGAATCCTATAAATTACTCTGGCTAAAATCCTTTAAAAATTACCCTAAATAATTCTAATATATTTAATTCTAAGCTATAGCCTTAAGCATTTAGGTATATATTAATCCGGAATTAAATTAGTTTTACCCGAGTTATTTAATCCTTCCCATAATACTAATAATAATAATAATAAAATATAATAATTAAAAATAATAAAAAAAAGCATATAAAAACGTATTCCTATAATAATAACTTTATTAACCAGGTATTACGGATTTATTACCCGTAATTAAACCGCTTATAAAACCCGAGCTTTTTTAAGAACGGTTTAAAGTTTTAATAAGTGAGTATAATCGAACGGTTAAGGATTTTATACTTATTTCCCCCTGATTTAAGGCGGTTTTCAAAGTTATTAATAAAACCGTATCCGGTTCGATTATAATATAAATATCCTAGTAAATCCTTTAAAAGGTTACTCCGGAGCAGGGAATACCCTTTAAAATAATCCTTTAAGAGATCCGGGATATTATGGTATTAATAAGTATTATAATCCTTACTTAGGTGGTAAAAACCTATAATATTACTCTTAATCGCACTAAGGTAAGGGGTATAAACCCTTATACCTGGTATAAGTAATAAGATATAGCCTTCGTATAAGCCTCGGTTTATAATATTTACCAGATTTAAGGAACCTAAGCTAAAAAGGTATTTTTAAAGGTAATTAAATCTTATATTAAGCTTAATTAAGCTCGCCGGGAACTAAAGGATTTAATCTAGAAAAACCGTTTCGGTTAACCGATTATCTCCTTTTATAAACTCGGATTCACCTTATAAGCCCTATTAAATATTAATATAATGCGCATAATTAAAAACCAGTATAATACTTAAATAAAGTAACCTTTTTTTACCACTCTTAAAAAAAATTCCAAGGGAGTAAATTAACCGGGTAATAACTGCTTATACCTTTAAACCTTAAAAATAACTTATTATTAATTATTAGCTAATTATAAAACTCTTTACTAAGTAATTACCGGTAACCGCCTAAAAAACACCTTTTATTATACCCTAAAACGGCTCGAAAAGATTAAAACACGTTAAGGGCTTTTTTAATAAAACGGTTTACGCCGCTAAATTAACTCTAAAGGCTAGGATCTTATTAAACCTAAGGGTAAAAACCACTTAATATAATAAAAAAAGGGTAATAATAAAAATAATTTTAATATTAACGCCATTATTATTTCCTCGGCCCTAATATAAGAGTTCTCCCCCACCGTAGGAAAAATAATTTAATATTCCGGTAACTTTTCCACGGCTTACCGCCTCCACCCATTATCCTATTTAATACTAATGAATAATTATGGTACGGATTATATTATTAATAATAAAAACCTCCTCGAACCTAAAACCTTTTAATCGGTTACCGGGGAATATATTAAAACTAATATAATAAGTTTCCTAATTATTAGGAAAAGCACACAGGTATTATACTAATCGCTTTATAATAAACACAGGAATTATATCGTAAACTTAATTTTATTTAATATAAATATTATAAAGGGGTTTTATATAAATATTATTTTTAAAGCTAAATTACTTAAGGCGGGGATTTAATATAATAAGTATAATTATATATTAGAGTTAAAAATAATTAAAAAGCATTAAACCGTTAAAAAGCTAAAAAGGTAATATAATTTAATCTTTTTCGAATATAAGCCCCTTTTTATTTACTTAATTAATTTTAATAATTAACCCGTAAACTCCTTAACGATTATTAAATAAAATAAAGCCGGTATTATAATAATAACTCTAATAAAAAGAATATAATATACTTAAAAATCGTTACGGGATACCCCTAAGGAAAAAAAGGATTTAAAAGATTTATAGTATTTATAAGCCGGTTATTTAAGCCCGAAAACGCTTAAACTTTTAGTTAATTATATTAAAGGCGTAAAGATTAACGGTATAAAGCGTATTAATTACGAGTTATATATTTAGGCTTACGCTAAGCGTATTATTTTATACCGGATTTTAGAAAATCAAGTCCTGTATCCCTTTTAACAGATTTTATAAAACTTATTCGATTATACCCCAGGATATAATAAAAGCAGATAATTAATAATTATTAAGGATAAATAAAATAATATATTTTATTCCTTCCCGTATAAGAATAAAAACGGTTTATTAATATTTTAATAACTCCGGGAATTTAAAGCCTGGGTTAACCGGAAGTATACGGTTATAATCAGCGTTATAAGGAATAATAATAATACTTTTATTATTAATGCCAACGATTTTATTATATTCTAATATTAAACCCAAGTTATTAAAATCAAGCTTAAGCTTTTACCAGTTTACATTAAGGAACCGGTAAAAGGTAATAAGTGTACCGGAGGGAAGATTATCCCTAAGGTATTAGCTATAATGATTTAAGCTAATTTATTACCGGATTTATAACCAGAAATAACCTAAGCGGTTATAAAACTATATAATATAAGCTTAACTATATTAGGGAACTATTATAGCCTAAATAAAAAGCTTTACGGCTGGTTTCGATAATAATTTTAATAATATACTCCTAAGCAGCTTTATATATTAATAGCGGATATCCGACTTAATTAAATAAATATCTAAGCCTATAGTTATAAAGCTTACCCAGTTAAATCAAAACGCCTTATAAAAAAGAAAAGGAGGGTATTTAAGATTAAGCCGCGGGCATATATTAAATACCTAATAAAATATAAAGCTTATAACTTATTTAGGGTATAAATCCCGCGGCTCCGATATATAATTATTTTACGAAATATAAGATTTAAGGAAAATATCTTTTATACGCTTAAAAACGCTTAATTAATACTAAAAATCTCTTACGAAAAGGTAAATAAGCTTTTTATATATATCCCAGAGTTAAAAATAATACCTTTTTACTAATATATTAATATTACGGAATCTTTAAACGTAATAATATCGGATTTTATCCCGGGAAAAGCGCCCTTAGGGAAAGCTATTATCCCTAATTAGTTTATATAAACCCTAATAAAGTAAAAATTAAAAATAAAAATAAATAATAAGCTTCGAAAAATGCTTAAGCCTATTATGCATTTACCGGGCGGATTTTTAACTCCCCGGTAAATATTAAAACCGGTTAGGAAACCGGTAAAGATCGAGATCAGGGAAAATCCTCTATAAAATACCATAAACGCGCATAATAATAAAAAAAGCACGGAAAATATACGTAATATAATTATAATCATATTACCTCCGTTACCTAATTAAGCAAAAGCGTAACCATAACCTGGGAATATAAAAAAATATTAAGGACTAGATTACAAATAACTAGGTAAAGGGCATTAACATTTATTCGGTAGCAAAGCTATTACTTAAAAAAGAGAATTCTATCTCGCTATATATAGCTTTCCGGCTAGAGTTTTCACTTAACGGTATGGGTCCAAAACCCTAGCGTATTACCAATGCTTTATTAGCGATAATATAATAATGCGCTTTAGCGCAGGTCTAGTTCCTAATAATTATCCCCCTTTTTATAACTAATAACCTTACGGCCATAAAGCATTATTATAATTATAAGGTATAAGGTAATATAGGGTAGGTTTATAGGTAATAACGCGGGGTAGTTTATTTATAAGGGGTCCACTATAATAAGTCCCTATATTATACACGGTTTATTACCCCCGTAGCTTATTTACTTATTAATATAGGTTTATAACTCGCTTATAAATCGCTTCTTCTTCCGCACGCGATTATTATTTTCTCGTTTTTATTTTATTTAATCCCTTTATAACCATTTCTCGACCGATATCTTATCCTCGAATCTCCCGGTATTCGCTATACCAGCCCTTACTAATACGGAGTTAAACACCGCCCCGGCCGCCGTTAAGGGTAGCCTTTTCTCCTATATACATTATTTGCGTTCGGCTATTAACCACTTTATTAACCCGCATAAAACCCAGGAGCCCGAAAAGAAACCGTTACTCCTCGTCTATAAGTTTAAGCAAACGGGGAAATAAACGCACTACCTTTAATATATTAAGCGAAAGGATACTTATAACCCTATAAGTCGCCCTATTATTACCTGCTTTTCGTATATAATTCGCGAGATTTAGCTAACGCCGATAATACTTTATTTAACCGATCGCGATAATAATTAAAAACCTCGCCGATTTATTAGCATTACTCCGCTAGGCCTTATATTACTTTTACCGATATAAGAACCCGGCGAATAACAAGTTATTATTCTTATTCCCTATCGCCGCTCGCCGGCAAGCTATTATTATTATTATCCGCCTTACCTAAGCATTTAATACGGCCAAGTAAACCGCTTAATAATCGTGGAATTAAACCTCGATTAAGAAAACGCACGCTTCTTACGTATATAATACCCATAAAATCCTAGTAATATTATATTAATTCCCTAATAAAAAACCGCAATAGCCTTTTTAACCTATAAGGCATTTCACCGCACCTTATAGCTCAAGGAGTTCCTAAAACCCTAGGGACTTTAGGCTAACTTATTACGCTAAAAGCGTTATTAATTCCTCCGATTACGGGCTAAAAATATTAGATTCGTTACCTAATCGGTATTAAAACAATTATTCCATATCGCCGCCGAGGTAACGCTTCGCGCCGGTTATACGGATAATAACGATAAGGATATAAATATAGCAAATAATATGGTAATTTTCCCTAAAGTTTAAGCGCTTAGTATTTATTATTCCGCGCTTTATTATTTTTTCGGCGGCGATTTCTAGGCCTAAAGCCAGCTTATCCGCGCTATTTTACCAGGTAATAAATTAAAAGTTTACTTATTTTCCCCTTCCTTTTCGGGCCTTTCTTTCTTTTTTACGGTTTATTTCGGTTCCCCCTTTTCCTGGCCCTTAGCCTTTTTATTTTGCTTTTTATAAAAGTAAGCGATTAATTCCGGACAGTAAGCGTTTTCCTTATATAACCATTAATTAAACTCCGATAACTAGCTAGCCTACTTAACCTTATATAGGGTTTCGTTATCTTTTCGCCGTATTCCTATTACCTTTTTAATCTCCTATTCCTCGTTCTTATTATTTAGCTCGGGAGTAATTTTCTATCGATTTCCGTTACGTATAAGCCAGGGTTCTAGTCTAATCACTAGGAAAACGTTATATAATCGCGAATACTTTTTTAATAATATTAGCCAATACGCCGCTTTCCCGATCACCTAGGATATTCGGAATAACCCAATAAATCTGGGCGCAAGCTTAGCTAAAACGTTTTTAAGCCGCAGATTCCGTATTAATAACCCAACGAATTACTTCCGCTTAAACTTTATTATCTCGTGTTTCTAATTATAGTATTTTTTATAATCGTTAACTACGTTATGCTAATATACTATTACCTTTTTATGCACGTTTTAAAGTTTCTCTAATCTCTTATAGGCTACGGGCATTCCTTTTTTTATTATTAACTCGTTAATATCTTTAAGTATTCTGGGGTTATATCCTATTAGCGCTTAGAAAGGGGTTATCCCTATAATCGCGTTTATTACGTTATTATACGCAAATTCCGCTTCCGGAAGGAGTTAAGGCTAATACGCCTAATTATTACTAATAAAGCATTAAAAATAGGTTTTTAACACCTAATTAAATCTTTTTATTTAATTATCGGTTTACGGGTAAAACGCTATTAATAATCTGCGCTTTACGCTCGCCTAATATATTAATTCCGCCTAAAAATCGCTAGTAAATAACAATCCGCGGTTAAAAATAATACCCTTAAGCCATTTATTTTTATAAAAAATCTCCTTATACATTAATTCCGCTAGTTATAAAGCGTTTAGCTTTATAAAGCATAAAATAAATCGGTTAAACTTTATAAACTTATTAACTATAACGAGTACGGTATTTACCTCCTTATCGTAAAATCGCGTTTCGGGTAAACCTATAATAAAGTTTAACAAGATCTCTTAATAAAGTCCTTTTAATAAGGGTAACGGGTATAATTCGCTATACGCTTAATAGCGTAACGGCTTTATAACATAATACCCTTTATAATTATTAATCCATTTTTCGATCTTTTTACTTATACCTTTCCAATAGAATTTTTTACTTAATAACTTTAATACTCTCCTTTTCCCGAAATAACCTGCTAAGGGGTGATTATAATAGATTTCTATAAGCTTTCGATAAAGGTTCGCGTTACTGGGTATATAAATCCGCCCGCGGAATCGCAGGACTTCCTTAATATTTAATTTCTAATTATCCATATCTCGGCTATTTTTCGCCTATATCACGGACGTAATTCTCTCGCGGGATTCTTTATCCGCCTCTTAGGCTTTTTTTAAGAGGTCCGTTAAACCCTCCTTTAGCTCCTTAAATATTATTTCGTTTATTAGGGCTTTACGGACCTCTAATCAGGGAATCGTTATAACTTTATCCCGCACAAACTAATGGAAAAGGAAGCCTTTATTATACCCCAGCTCGCCTTATATAACTTCCACGCTTTAGACTTACGCTAATCTGCTTATTAGGTTTAATAAAAGGCCCGCGTTTTAATTCTCTAATAATCCGCGAGCGAAATCGGGGTATTAAAATAAACCATTAACGGGATTACTTTTTCCTGGCCTATAAAAGATAATAAAATTAAAAAGGGCGAAATATATATAATATCTAGCTTACCGGCTATTTAGGTTTTTTTATCTTATAAAAAGCTTAAGGTTTTTATAATTAAAAAAAACCTTAATAATAAAATTACTCCCTTAAAGGTATTATCTCCAGTGCTTAAATAATTCCATAATAACCATTATTTTTTTATCTGGTATCCCGTATATTACTTCCGGTCCGCTATACTTTCGTAACCAAAACGCCACCGGGTAATAAATTCCTTATCCATCGGGTTAAAATAGGATACCGCATTAAGCAAAATCTAATACGTCCGTTTTTAACCTAATAAGTAATAAGGGGTTAAAGTATTATAGCAGGAATACTCCCAAAAAAGCGGCTTTTAACTGGTAAAACGCTTCCAAAGCGGTACCCTCTAAGCATACCCTTCCTGATTTCTTCCTATTCACCGAGCCCTTAATTAACTCTATTAATAATTAAGCAATAATAAAATAGCCCTCAATAAACCTCCGGTAAAAGTTATAAAAGCCTAAAAAGACTTAAACTTCGCGGTAAGTTTCCGGGGGGGATTATTCCAAGATAATAACGATTCGACTAGGATCCATTAATATCCCTTCCGTAAATAAAATAAACCCAAGGAATTTTACCTCTTATTAATAAAAAGCATATTTAAAAGGTTTTATATATAAATCAGCTTACCGGAATCGTTCGAGAACTTATCGGATATAATTAATATATTCGTTTCGGGTCTTAAAAAAAATAAGGATATTATCCAGGTACACTATATAAACGATATTAATTAACCCCTTTAGCGCCTCGTATACATAATTTTAAAACGTTACAGGTACGTTAATTAGCCTAAATAATATAATTAAGTATTTATAATACCCGTATCGAGTCCGGAACGCAATCTTTTATTTATTTCCTTTATATATCCGTATACGGTAATACGCATCCTTAATATCGATCTTAAAAAAATATTAGGCGCCGGCGATTCGGTTAAAAATCTCCGAAATCAGGGGTAAAATATATCGATTCTTTACTAATACCCTATTAAATCCTTGATAATCCACGTATAAGCATAAAGTCTTATCCTTTTTAGGAATAAATAAAATAAGGGCTTTTATAGGGCTTTTCGATTATCGAATCCTTTTAAGCTTGATATTTTTATCCAGGTACTCTCGTAACGCCCGTAATTTATTTTAGCTTAAAGGGTAAATTAGATTATAAAGTATTTCGGCTCCCTCCTCGATATCGATACCGTAATCCTGTGGGTAATGTTTAAGTAAAATACCTACCTTCTTATAATCGAATACGTCCTTAAAGTTTACTAATTCTTTTAAGATTATGTAATCTTTATATTAAGTCGCCTTTTTTTCGTTAAGTAAAGGCAGGGTCTCTAATAATATAACCACGGTAAAAACCTAGGCTAGGTTTCGATATTCTTTTATAAACTTCTTCGATTATAAGAATTTATATTTTAGCGTATTAAGTTTAAACCACTAGCGATATTCTTCCGTATTAAGGATTATTTATTAATCTTATAACGTGGTTATGGAAAATAAAACTAGATTACCGTTCTTTTAAGGGTTTCGGTTAATTACCATATATAAGCGCTTAAAGATCCGGATTATTCCGCGGGAGTTAATACACATAATTAATACTTAATATACTCCGTAAATTAGGCACCGTATATTACCCGTAACCCGAATCCCCGGTAATAAAAAGGGTGTTTATTATAATTTTACGGACTTAATAAAATCGTAGCTTATATAATTTACTTCGGTATTTAAGTTTATATCTATATAAGTTTAAATAAATTTTTTGCGTATATTAATTATAATACCGATATAAAAGCATATTATTACCCTTACGCAGGGGTTACGCTTTATAAAAATAAGGTATTTTATAAAGCTTGTTTATTTCCCGGACTCTATTACCCTTAGTAACCTCTGCGGCCTTATCCGCCCCGAAAGCCTTATCGGCTTTTATTCACCTCTAAAATACCAGCGTTTTATTTATTACTCCGTCCTTCCGGGTAATTATTAAAAAGGTGATTATTATTTTAATAAGTATAATACTTAAGCGGTTATCCGTTAGCTCCGATCGGGTTCTTTCCGTTTAATTATTCTGGTTAACGCGCGCGTTAATAAGGGAAGGCTCTCGGGTAATAATCCATAATAAAATCGGTATCGTTTTACTTTTACTTCGGTTTCTCGGGCTAAGCCTATTATTTCTCCTATACCCAATCCATTATAACCGCTCGGCTTATTAGCTTATTACCGCCGTATCTATTTAAATATACTTGGAAGCTATCGCCTAACTTCGTATAAAAGCTATAAGTATTAGCCTTATTGCTTTATACCTTAACTTGGGTTTCGAGGGCGCTAAAATATAAATGGAAGTTTATAAGTAATTAATTATCGAATTACCGGGTATTCCTAATTATAACGTGGATATTAGCCTCGCGGTTCGCTATATTAAATAATACTTAAAGGGTTTATTTAATAAAGCCGGCCCAGTTATTATAAACTAGGATTTTCTTTACTTTATTCAGAATCTTTACCTTTTGCTTTTAAATCTCTCGTACTTTTTCGTTAACGTGGTTAAAGGAGTATAAAATCCGTTTCTTAACAGTATTAAGCTGCTTTAGGGCGTAAAGAAACACTAGGTCTAAATCTCCTAGCCAATTCTCGCGTTATCGGTACGTAAACCGGCGGGAGTAAATAGGGATTCGCAGGCTTTTTAGGTTTAAATCGCCATTAAAAAAAAAAAATAAGTTATTATTCTTCCGTTATTAAGGCATTTATTTAAGGGCTCCGAGGTTAAATCTATAATTTTATATAAAAACTTTAATCACGGTGTTTTTTCGGGCCTCTTATTCCTTAACTTAGGCTTTTAATTAGGTAATTCGCTATAAGATCGCTAATATAACGGCTTTTTCCTAAAAGGGAGATACTCCGCTTTTTATATTAGCGGCTTCCTCCGTTTAAGTAATTAAAGCGGTTATATTATTATAATCCGAGGTACTTATACCGGATTTAATAATCTATATTATAGGGTCGTTAATAAAGGTAATAAATCGGTTTTTTAAGCTGGGGGTTTTTAATTAAGTATTAGGTGCTATGCTTCCTCTAAATAGTTATAATAAAAGTAATAAAATTATTAGGGATTAGATTATAAATAGCTAGGTAAAAGGTATCGATATTTATTCGGTAGTAAAACTATTACTTAAAAAAGAGAATTTTATCTCGTTATGCGTAGCTTTCCGGCCAGAGTTTTCACTTAACGGTATGGGTCCGAAACCCTAGCATATTACCAGTGCTTTATTAGCGATAATATAATAATACGCTCCAGCGCAGGTCCAGTTCCTAATAAAAAACCCCCCGAATAAATCTTAAAGATAATAAAAGCGAATAAGAAAATATTATAATAAATAATAAAAGCTCCCGAATACGCTTTAAGGGCATTAAATAAAAATAAACCAGTAAAAAAGCAACCTATTAGGATTAGCGCATAATAACGCGGAAAAAATCCCGGACTAATAATAAATTTACTTATTAGGGCCTAAAAATATTATAAAAAAAGCCCCGGTACTAAGAATAAAAAAAGACTTAATATATTTTTTATAGCTTCCTTTTTTATATAAGAATATAAAAAGTTTTTTTTAAAAGATTCCGGGACCCTAACTAGCGGATAATACTTAATTAATATCCCGTTTTATTAACCTAAAAAAATCTAAGTTTTAAATAACCGCTTATAAGCCTTTTTTATAAATACCTTTTTATTTAATTAACTTAAAACTATTTAAAAGGGAAACCGCGAGTATTATATTATATATATAGCGTTCTCGGTAACCGTTTAATATAAAAGCAACGGTAACCGAATAAAACCGTTCTCTAAATATAATAAACTATATATTAAAAATCTAATATAATTAGCTCCTAAAAACTAAAAAAAGCTAATTAATTACCCTTACGGGGATTTATTTAAATAAAATACTTATAAAAAGATTTAAGCCTTTATCCGAATAAGCGTATACCGGGTTATTAACCGCGTTAAGGCTAAATATAAATTATTATTATTAAAATAAGTATTTTATTATAAGCTAAATATAAACGGCTTTATTAAAACCTATAAGGTACGGCTCGTAATATACAGGGATTTTTAAAACCCGAATATATTATAAAATACTTATACCGTTACCTTAACGGTATAAACCTTTAGGTTAATAATAATACTAATCGCTTACTTTAACCTAGAGTATAAATAATTTAATATAAAGAACGCGTTCCTTAACGCACTCCAGGAAAATAGCTTATTAATTACCTGTAAACTTCCTAATAATTTTAAGGAAAACGGGAAATATATTAAACTTTAAAAAGCTATATATAAGCTTAAGGATTTATTACTTTTTTAATATTTAGAGTTTTTAAGCACGCTTTAAATACTCGGGTTTATTTCTTTATTAAAAAAACCATACCTATTTTATATAAAAAACAAAACGGTTTACGTAATATTTTATATTAATAATTTCTTAATAATTTACCATTATAAGTATATAAAAAAGGTAAAAAAGCTCTAAAACCTAATATATTTGGCTTATTTATTTACGGGTAACGAAAATATAAAATAATTCCTTAGGATTAAAATAATATGGGATTAAAAAGCTTATATTATTATATTTTTTTATAACGGATATATTAAAAAAATCGCCTTTAAGTTTAATATAAATAATAAAAGTTAAACTCCGGTAACCCTTCTCCCTTAAAAAAAACTAATAAAGTTTAAAAAAAAGGCGTTTAAGCCAGATATTAAGAGATATTAGGAGCTTATCGGCTTAATTCTTTATATTACGGTTATATTAAAACCTAATATAATATTCGTAACCTTATAATTTTCCAGATTCCTTATAAACCCTACCCTAAAATACTTTAAAATTATATAATAAACTTTTAAATACCTTTAATATACCCAGTACCTGGGGATTAAATTCGGGGGTATAAGCTTATTAATATAAGCTTTTTTTATTATTAAAAATACCTTTTTCGCGGATAATAAAAAAACCCGCCACTTTTTATAAGGATATATAATATTCCTTTATAAGGGAGTAATTAATTAAAAGGTTATTAAGCAAAGCATTATTTTTATATTAATAATTAAGGCAGAGTTATAAGTGTTTAAGTAAATTAATAAGGAGATAATAGCATTATAGCACTTATTCCGTAATCTCACTTATAACTTTAATAAGGGGTTTATAATATATTCGGATAATTAATAAATAATTCGCTTAATAATAAGAGAAAACTAACGGATTATAACCTAATTACATTATATCGATATTTAAAACCTTTAATTATAACAGGAGTATAACCGGGGAATATTCGAAATAATTTACCTGCTTATTAATAAAATACCAGCTAATAATTTAATAAAAAATCTCCTAAAAGGCTAGTTTAAGCATTTTAAGTAATTATTTAACCTTTACGAAGTATATCTTAATTAAAACCTAAATCATATTATAAATAAAAAAAAAGATATAATATAATATTATAAAAAACCTTTTTTTATTTACGGGCATGCCGGCTTATTATATACCGAGTTTTAAAGGGCACGCCGGCCTATAATAGGTAATTACGGGCATAAAGCCCGGGCCTAATATACTAATAGCTTAATAAGCTTTAAAAAACCGGCCTAATATAACGACTATTACTTAAAGGTCTTTAACCTAGGCGGCCCCTAAACCGCCACCCTTATTATTATTATCGTTATTACGGCGGCGGAGGAATTTATTATAACGGTTTAAAAACCGACCCGGGTTAAAAAACCCCTCCCACTCCTTTTCCTGCTCCTCGTTCTCCTTTTCGGTATTAATATCGGCGTTAGCTTTATTAATAATCTTTAATATACCGCATATAATATAACGCTAATAATTAATAAGCTAATTTTAATAAGCCTTTAAGCTATATATAAAAAAATTATAAAAGGCTTATTTTATTATTATTATAGCGTAAGGCCGTAATTAATTTAACCGCCGGCGTAATTATAAACGGGGTATTAACCTAGGTTAATCGATTAGCGCTATAATAAAACGGGGAGAACTTATAACGGGAAGTAAGGGTGCTTATTAGCGCACCGCTAATAATATAAAAACCCTATTATATTAAAGCAGGTACCGTTATTTATACTACGTAGGGCTAAGTTAATACACCGGCGGCAGGAAACCTTATATTATTAACCGGCCGCAGATCGGATATATATACGCGGTAACGGTAAGGCGGGCAAGGTAACGGTAACGGTGCCCGCGTAAGCAGGCAAAATAATTAAAGCAGCGGTAACCGTAACGGGAGCAAATAAGGCGGCGGCGGTATAAGTAACGGGTATAATAACGGCCGCGGCAATATAAAATAAGGCGGTAATAAAAATAATAAACTCCTTTACTTAAACCGCGATTAAGTTTACCTTTTTTTTTTCTTTTTTTTCTTTATTATTACCACCGAGATCGTTAAAGCCCTTAAAAAAGCTCGAGAACGATAATAATAATAAGGGCACCTAATATTCCAGGTATAATTTATTAAAATCCGCGTTTATTAAAAAGCAGCGTACTTTTTAATAAGGATAATAAATCCCTTTAGCGGCGGCGGTAATATTCGGGTATAATCGTTTTATTTATAACCATATATTAAAAAATTTTATACTAATAAATAATATAGGGTATTTATATTAAGGCGGCGGCGTTAATAGTTTAAAAGCTATTTATATACGTTAATTAATAACCTATTTAATAAAGGATTTAGGTTATTACCACCCAGGAACGCTATAAGGGTTAACTAGTACCGGGGGTAATAATTTACACGAACTTAACGGCGGCGGTTATAATAAGGTATAATTTTACTTAGGAAACGGTTAGCCTAGCTTAAATAATAATAAGCGCACTTTATATATACGTATTAAATTCCCTTAATAACCGAAAAAAAAAGGGATTATTAAATATACCAGCGATTAAAATACTTATTTATTTACCGGAATTATAGGGCTTTTATTACGCACGTATTTAAACGTATTGGTTAATATTTATTAATATACGGTACGTATTCCTTCCTTTAACTTAATTAATATTAAATATTTCTTTTATTATAATATTTATACTCGGGGGATTTTATTATTCCTATAAATTCCTCCAGATATTTTTTTTAGGCCCGGAGCGGCGCCGGGTAAGATAAAAGGTATATTACAGAATCCCGTACCGGTCTTTATACACTAACCATTACCAAGGCCGCGGTAATACGATTAGGACTCAGATAAGCTTAGGTAAAGATTATCCGAAAGGCCTCCGGCCAGGGTATAATATATATACCCTATAAAAGCTTACCGCCGGCGTGGGGGCCGGCGTAAAGGTCCTAAAAAAACCCCCTTTCTGCTGTATATATAAGGAGGAACTCCTTTAAGTTCTCCTAGAGTTCTTTTAGTTCTTTAGTTTAGTTATAAATGCGTATAATAAGATACGGCACTAATCACCACTATATTACTTATGCATCCTTCCTCTAATATAATAATATACTGGTTTTAGAGGCAATAGTCTCACGTTGAAGCTATCACACTTGTCCCTCATGTGTTGGGAACTTTGATACAGTGCGGCATATTGGAGGTTCTTATCCGTATTTCTGTTAAGACTTCGGAATCCCAAAGCTCTGGTTGGCTCGGAAGGCTTGTGCCGGGCGAAAAATACAGGTTTCAAGGCATTGACAGCTCACGGACAGGGATCAGTCATATTCGAAACATCAGCCGGAAGAGTCTGCAGATGGGAGGCTTATTCTTAACTCTGTTCTTAAGTATATTACCCTCTGCTGGAAGGTTTCGCAGTACTCTGAGCTGCTTGCAGCAAACTGTCGGCTCATCTCACAAAACATAGCCCGCGTGAAAGCTGATCATAAATATGGCAACTCGACTGAGCCCCCCACGCGATCTACAAATGGAACAGGTCGACGACCTGTGGCGTAGCAGGTATCTGCAGGTATCGTATCAACATCATCACCAGAAGTAGAGGATACCCTACCGAGACAGCTATAATAAGGTTTGGTACATGGCAGAAGGCGGCGGGAAAAGCCACCAGCGCGGCTCGATCGCGTCTTCCTGACAAGCCATGACGTTGCTACCTCTTACGTGCTACCTGCGACGGGAAAGACGGCACTCTCCCGGCGCGCCGCTAGCCGCTTGCCAACAAAAGAAAGGACGGAAAAGTTGGAACAGCACAACGGCCCGGGACGAACTGTACTGCCGCACTTCGTACTCCAGTATTACTAGTCTCGTAATGGCACAGAGCTTTGCTATATTCTGCGCTGTTCATGCGCCGTCGTGTGTTTCTGCTTGGTTTTTGCCATCGTCACCGTAATTACCATTATCGCCATCATCATCGTCACATGCAACACCTGCTCTACCCAGAGGTATCGCAGGTCTTTTGACCACTTCTATTACAGACCATCCGACCAGCACCTTTCCTCGAATATCCCTGTGCTCCGACGGGCGGCCAAGCTCCATGGACCATCTGGCACGCCCATGCTTCTCCTCAGTAGACCCGGCGCAGGCACGATGCGCTCGAGACAGGCCGTCTACCTGACGGCCGTGCTGACCACCGTCCTCACCCTGACCTGGCTGTTCTTCCGGACCGGCGGCAGCCTGGGCGAGTACTCCCACACCCGCGTCGACGCCGACATCGACACCAACCACCCGCCGGCGGAGCAGCCGCCTCGTCCGCGGTACCGGCCGGCGCCGACCTTCACGCCGCCGCCGATAAGGGACCCATTTCCCGCGCTGGCGACGGCGGCGGCGGCGGCGCCGCTGCCGCCCATCCCCGCGTACAACGTCGCCGAGGAGGGCTCCTGGCGCGCGCACGGGCTCGAGGTCGCGCCGCCGCTGCTGATCGGCTTCACGCGGTCCTGGCCCATGCTGCTGCAGGCCGTGGTCTCGTACATCACGGCCGGCTGGCCGCCCGAGCAGATCTACGTCGTCGAGAACACGGGCATGCAGGTGAGCAACAAATCGCCCTTCTTATCCACCCACCCCCTTCTCCCTCCTTCAGCGCGGTTCGGGGGTTGTGCAGTTTGTCGCTGGCAGTGAATGGCCCCTCGAGGACCATCTGGGAAGCATCCAATCATCCACGCCAAGTGCTCGGATAGGGGCAAGGAAAGGGAAGAACGAGAAAAAGAGCGAGAGAGCTGGAGAAGGGAAAATACTGACCCTCGAAAACCACCACACAGCAAGCCAACAAGCGCGGGCAGCTGACGCTCCAGCACCCGTGGTACCTGAACCACACGACGCTCGCGCGGCTCGGGGTGCGGGTGGTGCAGACGCCGGTGCTGCTGAGCTTCGCGCAGCTGCAGAACTTCTTCCTCGCGCTCTCGTACGAGCACGGCTGGCCCTACTACTTCTGGAGCCACATGGACGTGCTGGCCCTCGGGCACGAGGCCGGCTTCGACGGGCTGACCCCGCCCGCCGGCCAGCCGGGCTACCGCAGCCTCTACGCCCTCTGCCTCGAGGAGCTCGCGCGCACGCTCGCCGCCGACGACCGCTGGGGCCTGCGCCTCTTCGCCTACGACCACCTCACGCTGGTGAACCCCCGCGCGCTCGAGTACGTCCGCCTCCGCCGAGCCCCCCCTGTTTTTCCTTTGCTCTCTTTTCCTGTGCTGCTTGTGGCGAGGATGCGTGTCGTGGGGTCAGACGAGCACGCCCGTTAGGACGTTCGGGATTGGATTGTGACAGTTGCTTGTGTTGCCGGTGGTGGTGGTGGTACTCATGTTGGTTGCCAAGGTCGGACCCCGTGGGCGGGCACGCGGTCTCGAGGCACAATGGTTCTAGAACATGCACCCATACCCCTGGAACCAACCAAAAAAGGTATACGCTGACCCCAAACTTTGAACAGGGATATCGGAGGATGGGACACGCTCATCCCCTACTACATGACCGACTGCGACACATACTCGCGCCTATACATGAGGAATTGGTCGCAGAACGACGCCAACTGCGGTGTCATCACCGACACGTCGGTCGCGCTTGACGACCTACTGGCGCTGTACCGCGACCCACGTGTGACCCCCGACTTCACCGACCCCAACCCCCCGCCGCCGCCACCGCCGGCACCGGAAGAGGTGGAGAATAAGGAGGGCGGTAGCCGGGAGAAGAAGAAGCGCGACGACGACGGGGTGGCAGGTGGCATGAGCGACGACCCGGTCGAGTACTGGCGGGTGCTGCTCGCGACGGCCGACCGCATGTTCCACTACAAGCACGGCGGGCGCGGGCGCAACACGTGGCAGTCGGGCCAGCACGGCGGCCGGGGCGAGCCCTTCTACTACGACGGCGCCGGCTTCTCCGAGGCGCTCGAGGTGCTGACCGAGTCGGGCAAGGAGGTCTTCCGCCGCAAGTGGGGCCACGACAACTGCGACCTGATGGGCGGCGGCGGCCTGCGCTTCGAGGACCAGTGGCAGGTCCTCCCGGACTGGCTGCCGGCCGAGAGATGACGACGGCGGGGACGACGAGAAGAAGAGTTCTGCGAGATGGCATGATCTGGATGTCAAAAGCCCGAGACGTCGATGCCGCTGGGCGCCGGAGGTGATATTACACGTTTACGAAAAAGGCCGGTTAGGATCTTCGTGATACAGTACTGGCGAATATTTCGTTCTCGCCATGAGGCATGGCACATCGCAGCCGAGGTCATGGTCCTGGGCGGGTCGTTTGGGTCTTCGTTGGGATAAGAGGAAAAGGGGATACCTAGGATTGGCGCATCAAGGGCGGCCTGGATGGTTCTGCCGAGTCCGGATTCATTGTTTGTGATACCAATACGAATACCACGACTGATTTGCTCATGTATTCATCCACCTGGAGAAGGAGAAGTGACGGAGTGACCGTGGTCAGACGAGGCGAGGTTGGGAAGGGCTCAGCTGAAAGGCATCCAGCGTCTCAGTTTTAAAGACACACGAGCCTGGCATCCTAGTTAGGCATCTTACCACTACAAACTGGAACAAGACCTACCGTTGTCGGGTCCGTTATATGGACGACCTGTATGACAGAAAGTAGGTAGTAGGTACGGCAGGTGCTTAAGGTCTGGGAGGTCGCTTGCTCACTCCGTCAGGCCACGGCAATCCCGACTCCGCACCTACCTGACCTACCTACCGACATGTCCCGAGAACACCAAAAATATGCTAAAGGGTGGTATAGCCGCTGAAGAGCGAGGCGCGTTCGCTGCCGCTAGATGAGGTCTGAGGATAATCGAGGCGCGCTCCGGCTACAAGTACCCTACCCGTGCCGAGCAAGCCGGCCGGCAGCCCCGAGCCCAGCGCGGCCTCGCCACGCCGAAGCCGAGGGCGGCGGGACTGCGCACACAAAGGCCGGGCGGGCGGGCGTGCGGCGTCGACATTGTCATATTACTCACTACCCTACTAGGTTACTAAGTAAGACTCACCTGCTTTTTGCTCGCCTGCTCACCTAAGGTACGGAGTATGTGAGACAATGGTTGGTCAGCCAAGACCAGCGGGCAGCCTCCAGGTTCCGTCCGGGCCGGCGATTACCTCACCAGGTAGGTATCCGTTACCGCCCGGCCGTTCCGCCGCTACCTAACCCTCTCATCCGCGCGCGAGGATTCCTGCACTCCATCCCAACGAACGCCCCGGAGGAGGAAGAGGAGGCTGGCTGATGATGCAGCGCTGCAGGATATGGAGTTGTGGGATGGAGAGAGTTACCTAGTAGTTGGCACGCATCCCGTCCAGTAAGTACATCCTCCAGCTCGCCGCGCCCTCGTCGTCGTCGTCCTCCTTCTTCTCCACTCCTCATCCTCTCCCGCGCTTTCCCATGTGGCATGACATGGCATGGCGTGTGGCATGGCATGGCATGACGGGGTGTGGCAGGACATGGCACGGCCCGGAACGCCATGCAGGCCCCATATTTCTGCGCCCTCCTAGGAGTCCTCCCCCTTCGGCACGAGCAGACAAGCGAGGCTGCGAGACGTGTGGCATGGCCCGGCATTGTGCAGATACCATACCGTATGTAACCACTAGAGGAAGGAAGAGAAAGGAAAAGGAAAGAGAAGGAAAAGGAAGAAAGGAAGAATAGACCAGCGCGCGCGCTCCGGCGGCCGGGGGGACACTCCGTGGCCGGCGGTCCGCTCGCGGGGCACACAGCACCTCCGGAAACCGGACACCTGGCTCGGGGCGAGGGAAGGCGGGTGTTGGGGTATTATAGCAGCAGGCCGTGAGATCATCTTGTGGGAGAAAAATATAATGCAACCCCTTCCTGCACAGAATCCATCCTTACTGACATGGACAAGTTGACCCGTACGTATGTGCATACCTAGGTAGACAGTCATATTGACAGCTCCCCAATTTGGAGTATGCACCGGCAGACGAGAGCCGATGAGGGGATCCCCGAGGGGGATCCCTGATCGTTTGCTGCTGCTGCTGCTGCTGCTCCTGCTGGAGATCGACAACGCGTGCAGCAGCAGCAGCAGCGGCGGCGGCAGCTAATTCCGAGGGAGTAGGTAAGAGAAAGTCCCTCGGTACGTCCGTCGACGAGGATGAGGATTGCACCGTCGCTCCGTCGTGTGGCAGCTAGGTTGTCGCAGAGAGGGCGTCGCCGGGGAGGGGGGAGGACTCCTGGTAGGTCAGTAAGTACTTACCTGCCGTATCAGCCGGCAGAGCCGCCAGACGTGGGAGCGGGCAGTCAGCTGGATCCTGTTCTTCTTTTTCTTCTTTTTGGTTTTCCACGCGCGCGGACGGCTGGCTGCTCCGTCGTCATCGTTGGGGCGCAGAGGACGCTACACGCCGGACTTGGCAGGCCGAGAGAGAAGCAGATGGATACATGGATATGAGTGTGCGTGCGTGTGTACCTATGCACGTGTGGTGTACCCACCTGGAGACCTACCTGCGTGTGGGATAGATGACTCAAGTGAGTAGGTAGATAGTAGTAGGTAGGGTAAGTAGGGGTGCTGCGCGGCCGTGTGACGGGGATCGCGTGCGAACCGTCTCCGGGGAAACTCGTGATGCCCTCGTCGATAAGAGTTGAACCTTGCGTGTCGGTGGTGAAACCCACATTAGGTGCCGTGTCTCACTCAAGCAGTCCCAAATTTTGTCTGCCCAAGCAGACAGCTCAGTCGTGGAGGAGACACGGCACTCACAACGTACATACTGGATCGATCCCCGCCTCATCATTTTGCAGGATAGAGGGGGGGAACAGGACTCCAGGCTTCTTCGACGTGCCCAGCTTCTTAAAAGAGAATTTACAGCTCGAACCCCTGCTTCTGCTGCTGCTGCTCCCCGCAGCACACGTCTTTCGACTATGCACGAGGCATCTTCTGTCATTACCCACAGAAGGTTAGGTATATACTTCTTATCATGTATGCAACACACCACTTCACGAGCGATGGCACGACGGACGGCCGACTCCCGACTGACTTGATCGCGGGGCAAAGACGATACCACACCAACACCCCCAGTACCCACACTCACATGATGAAGGGGAGCGAAAGCATTCGAGAGGCCATCGCCAAGTCCGAGGTCGGGAACAACAAGAGAGAGAAAAAACAAGAAGACAGTTGGAAGTCTCCCCCGCGAAGTTTTCCGGCGGCCCCTCCTGACACGGCCCGAAGACAGCATCGGATGCTTTGGCCTCGAAACTTTTTTCTTTACAAGAGATCCATCGACCGGTCTGGTGTTTTTCTTCTCTTTGGTCTTTTTACCTTTGCCCTGACAAGTGTGGAGGAAAAGAAGGTGAACTGTTCGGACTGCCAAGGCCCGTTATCATTCATACTACCGCAGGTTCTCATACGATTCGGTTTCTTTTGGTTCCCCACTCTTTTTGGGCTGGCAGATCAGTGAGTGGTGGTTGGTTCGCTTACAGACAGCTTTGGTCATGTGATATTAAAACCCACTTGTGTGAGCCGGATTCTAGCACCGACCGAGGCACGGGCCAACTCGGAGCCGGTCTGGCCCGAGTCTGGCCGGTGCAATGGCTGGAGGAGGTCAGGATAAGCAAAGTCTTGGCTGCATGAGCCGATAAGAGTGGGGAACCAAAAGAAACCGAATCGTATGGGAACCTGCGGTACGCAAACCGGGCACGGACGGTCCATATTCCCCACCACCCCGGGCTTGGTATTCATGATGAGAGGGTCTGTCTGCACTGGGGAGACATGAAGCTGTAACGCGTCTGCTTTTGACGCAGTATAGGTCGACAGAGACCGGTACTGGATGGTAAAGATGTAGATGGGGCGGAGAGGACGGTTTTCCCCAACAGATACCTTACGTAGGGCAGACAGACCAACAGTGAACGCCATCTCGTGTGACATGGAAGTGATGGGCGGTGGGCGAGCGTGGTGCGTGGTGTCAGGTCAGTGGTGCGTCGGTAGTTGGGGATCTGCAGGCCCGTGGGCCAACCCCTGCTGCTGGAAGGGCGGGAAGGACGGCAGGGACGGAGGGGAGGGAGGGGTGTGTGGTCTGGTCTGGGGTGGTGTGCCCCGCGGGCGGTCTAATAACCCCCCTCCCATCTTGGAACATCGTCAGATCTCCGAGGGGCACAGCACACAGGGCGCGCGCAAAGGCAAGAAGAAGAAGAAAAAAGCTGACCGGTATATCCGCCCTTCCTCGTAACACTAACGGGAAGTTCGCGCTCTCCAGCCAATGGGTGCTCTGCTTGGTGATGGTTGATGACTGACGTCCTCGCAGACCGAGATGGCGATTTCGCGCACCATGGTGAGTAAGTACGTAACTTGCGGGATCGTACTCATACCGCACCTACATATACCTCGTACACCGCTGTTGTGGTACGGCGCGGAAGGAAGGGATGGAAAAAAGCAAGACAGGACGAGAGAGAGAGCAGGAATGAAAGGGGAAAAAAACCTGGCTACGAGTTCGTCCTGCCAGCTTGGCGAACGCAGGGTAGACCGACCGGGCAGGGCAGGGCTAGGCTGGAAGCAACAAGTAAATATCGAAATCAAAAACCCCGTCATAATTCCCGTCGTGATGGCCGTGGCCGGGGGATCGCCTGCGCCCTGCCCTGTTTATGTAAGGTCATGATGCACATCGGGCTTTCACGGTCAGGCGCCACTAGTTGGGCGCGCCGTTTTGACTCAGCTCTATTGGCGTGCCGACGTATGCATTCGGTCGATATTGGGACGACACGACGACAGACAGACGGAACAGGGGTAGGAGGGGGTGGGCAGAGAGAGCGCGCCCTGCGGTCATGATTGGGCGGGCCGGCACGGGTTTCATCATCACACTCAGCACCTTGCTTGATCCGCCGGGCAGCATTTGCAACGCAACGCATGCGCAGGTGTCTGCTTCTCATTTTAGGTTGGGACATCTGATTTGCGTGGAAGGGGGGGCGTGGACGCATGCCAATGCGTGCGTGTATAGTACGTCTATAGTTATTCGTAAGGTACCGGCAGTTTATATAAATTGTCAGTGCCCCTGTCATCATCATGCGAAGGTTGTGCGTCTGTGTGTCTATTTTCTCCCACCTGAGCCCTTGCACCGCCTCCGAGAAATTGTAATCATCTCCAAGAGCTGAGACTTCGCAGCGTCGTCGTTACTCGGTCTCCAGGCGCTTCCGACCCCAGATCCTCAGCCGGCAGCAACCCCAGCATTCCAGCAGGTTGGAGACGCCGACTATCCCGGACGGGGCACTCGAATATATATAAATAAGCTGGCTCTGTTCCCACGACTCGTCGTCCACGTTACGTCCAGTTCAGCAACGAGATACCGCGGAGAGCACAAGGAACAAAGGAACACTTCGAAGATACCTCGAACCCTACAATTACGCGCAACATCCGCGTCGCCCACAGTCAAGTGCGGAATCACACCATGTCCAGATCGTCGAGGAATTCGCGCGCCGCGGCCGCCGCGGCCGCCGCCGACGACGTTGACGCCATCACGCCGTGCCCTCCGCCGCCTCCGACTTCGGAGGAATCGCCGTCAGCAGCGGCCGCAACCGCGACCCCCTTCGCCGATGCCGTAGCTGCCGCCGACATGCGACCGCCCACGCGATCGGCGTCTCCGTGCTCGCTCTGCTCGTCCAACTCTTCGGACTCTACGTCCAGCAGTACCAGTACCACCACCAGCGGCGGCCGGCGGCGGCGGCGGCGCGAGTCGTCGGCGGTGCGCGCGCTCGAGGAGGGCACCGACGGCGACACGGGGCGGCTGTGGCGGCGCATGCTGGCGCTGCAGCGCGCCTACGGCTGCTACAAGTCGGCCCGCATGAGCGCCGCCCTCGAGTCGGGCAACGTGAGCATGCTTCTGCGTAAGTGCGGCCTGGCTTCCCACCCTTACCCCCAACTCTTGGTTTCCATCCAGACGTAAAGCTGATCTGTTCCGTTTCCCGCAGCCTCCAGAGCATGTCTGGACATGTTGAACGAGAACATGAGCATGCTGCCGGACGATGCCGACCCCGTGATCGACGAGTTGGAGCGCTCTTGAGTAGTTGGTATTTTCCGGAGGTTTTGGAACGACCGTTCCGGATGGTGTGTTCGCCGCATGATATCGTGTTTGAGGCGTTAGGAGCGAAATGATTTGGGAGGGTGGTGCATCGTGGTGGCGCTTCCTAGCGGTGGCCTCTAGAATGTCACATCGGAGCATTGGGATGGGGTATGGGCGGCCAAAAGTGACTTCTGATACCCCCTTTAGAGGAAGCAATGCATTTCTCAACTGTTAATCACAATCTTCGCACGTCGCAGCTTCACTGGTAAGTTTTGCAGTGATAGAATGTGAGAACTTGGCGTTGAGGGAGTAGAGACCCGAGCTGGAGGATGTGGACGGTGTAGTTCACCCGTTGGTTAGTAGCAAACCCCATGATCTGTCGCTATGGTGGCCCAGTGATGGACGGCATCAACATTTCTGACGATGGAGAGGAAGTTTCGTCGCGCGGCACAGCCATCTCATGCCACTACGGCAGCAGCCGAGAGTGCGCGGAGTGCATTTTCCAAGACTTTCTTGCACTGCTCTCGGTACCGAAGGGCGAGCTCCTGATTCTGGTTGGCAGCCTCGTATTCGGGGTCGTGCATTTCCATCTCCTCGAGATCGTGGCTGAGCTTCGCGCCTAGGGCACTGACAATCTGCCCGAGCAGAACGTCCGGGAGCTTACCCTGCATGATCTCCGCCACAGTGACGTCTGGCACGCCGTCGTGACCTTTGGTGACGGACTTGAAGAGAGACGCGACGAGCGAGTCCTGAACATGCGAGAGGCAGGGAAGGCAATGTGACAGATTCTCCGGGTCGAGGAGCCGGGACCGACCGGTCAGGGAGCTCGGATCGGAGAAGGGCCGCAGCGACACGATGTGCGACGCCGCCAGGTCGCCCGCCTCGGGGTCCGCCTTGGTCTTGAGGTGGATGTAGTCGTTGTGGAAGTCGGCGCTCTCGGGGAAGACGAAGCCGTAGCCGAGGAGCAGCTCGGCGTTGGTCTTCATCCCGTAGTTGTTGAAGATCTGGTCCCCGGCGGCGTACGCGGCGCCGGCCTGCAGCCTGCAGGACCCCGCGTCCGCGTCTGCGGTCCACGCCGTCCGGACGAGCGGCGAGTGGTTCCCGATGTCGAACAGGGGAAGCAGCACGGAGAAGTCATCAATCCCGCAAGGGAGGGATTTAAACGAATCCGCGTCCGGGAGGACGAGGGACGGGCGAAAGCTGCGGCTCGTGAAGACGCAGTAGGCCCAGTAGTACAGCGGCAGCGCGTACTCGAAGCGCGAGCTCTCGGGCAGCAGCCTCGCCGCGCGCCGGTACTCCCGCCGGAGCGTCGCGCGGATCTCCTCGACGGCCACGGCGGCGTCGGTGCCCCGGAGGAACTCGGCGTCGTCCGAGGGCCAGCACAGCGGCAGCATGGCGCCCATCTGCCCCGGCTGCGGCAGCGTCCGGACGTACGGCCACCACGGCGACGCGTCCCCGAGCAGGTACTGCTGCACGAGGAAGAAGCGGCCCACGACGTGCGGCGGCGTCTCCCGCAGGAACGCCGCGGGGAAGTACGCGCCGTCCCGCGGCGGCTTGAAGGCCGCGGCGGCGGATGCGGACGGCAGCGCGCCGCCGGCCAAGTCGGGGTGGCCGCTGATGGCGTTCAGGTACGACAGCGAGGCCGACAGTGGGAGGTCGACGACGACGTCGCCGGGCTGCACGGTCGCGCCGCCGGCGGACGCCCTCACGCGGAGAGAGGCCTGGGTGACGGGGTCGTGGTAGACCTCCACGGCCGGATGCAGCCGTCCGCCCGCCTCCTCCACCCACCGGACGAGACCGTCGCAGCGTTCGGCCGGAGAAGCCATGGCAACCGCCGGACCACTGAGACTAGGGAAGCCGGTCGGATGCTTTTGGGGGTTGGTGGTACGGCAGCCACACGGCGAAGAAACAGAAACCGATGTAGGAGTTAGTTGAGGTGAGTAAAAAGTGCGGCTTCTTAGTCAGAAATTGCTGGTGGGGCTGCATGGTCCGTTGTGCCTCCTCGACGGCCCAACTAATACCGGTATACAGAATTTCTCCATCTTCGTTCTTCGTGGCACTGTATTGTTATCCTATGCGTTTATTTGGCTTTGCTTTGATTATCAGTTTATTCATATGTAACGTGGGCGCGGCGACTATCTGGCCTTCGCAGAGAGAGAAGGGAGTCCCATTAGGGGGAGGAAAAGGGGGAAGGAGGTTGCCCCTATTTTGAACCTATAACTATGATCTTCTAAAGAATACCTCCCCTTATATAAGCTTTCCAAATATAGGTTGCATCAATATGTAGCTAGATGCGTACTACACCACCATAGTCGCAGTCGATATGACGCTTGATAAAACAACCTTTCGGATTGTTCGAGCATGGGCCAGTCATCTGATCTTACGCCGCTTCGCGTTTCCTATCAGTGGTTGAAAATCAGGGAAACGATGCAAAAGGAGATTCGCCCTTGGTCCATCAAGATGAGGCTATTCGTCTCGCTGTATCTCTCATTTCGCCAGGTGTTCCCGGATTTTCTTGACTACCTCTTCATTCTTTTCCAAGTGGACACTGTGGTTGGCGTTCTCGACCAAAAATAACTCGGCCTTCGGGATGCGTGAAGCTATATACTGGGAATGCTCTGGCTCGTTTATCAGCGCAATCTTCTCATAGCTATAGGTGAGCATCAGGACCGCTTACGTGGTGGGCATATCCAGTCCTTATCTCCGACAATGACGAGTGTGTCTGCCGTGATACCTTGCAGCCGGTCCCGATAGTCGAAATACTTCTCTTGCTCCGTGTATAAATCGTCTTGCATGGTTATTTCATCAGCATTCAAGGCCACCCCACGAGACCCATCGTCCTGTCACAGCACTCACTATGTGCCTCCGCATTATAGGTATTGCCCAGGACGCTCCTCAGCCCGGCATTGGCATCGAAGGACTCGCTGTACAATGGGGACATGGCCAGATGGATAAGGCGGAACTCCAAGTCGCTCTCAAACGAGCCGAAGACCTTCTCCCTCAACATCTCCACCGAGAAGCAGGGGGCCTTCGATATCCTCTGTTCGAGGACTTTTATCGCATCCTCCTCCTCTGAAGCAGACGTCAGCGCCCACAGATCCCCGTGACGGACAACACGGATACCACTGACGGTGGTAAGACGGGGCCGTGCCCCGAAGTATGAGAGACGAGACGCGCTGGGGGTATTTAATCGCGTAGTGCTGGGCCAGGTAGCCGCCGAAGCTGCCCCCGCAGATGACGGCCTGCCCGTCGGCGCCGGCGAAGTGCTCGCGGACGGCGTCGATGTCGTCGACGAGCTGCTCGAAGGTGTACGGCTTCGTGTGCGAGCTCTGTCCGTGGCCCCGGAAGTCGAACGACAGCACCCGGTAGTCGTCGCTCAGGGGCCCGTAGGCCCTGAAGTCGGACCGGTGGTCGCCGAAGCCCCGGCCCCCGTGCAAGGTGATGAACAGGGGCGCGTCCTCGGGGCCGCTGACTCGGTAGGCCAGCCGGGCTCCGTTGACGTCCACGAAATCTACCATCTCGACCGCCAGATTTGTTATCGGGGAAGGCAAACTCAACAGCCAAAACGATAAGTAACGCGCCACGACTGTGATATTGTACTCGCCCGCGAGTCCCGCAGGGGGTTACCGGCAGTCGAGTGGCGTCCCGGCGTGGGCCGGCGGTAACGCAACGCGGGAATCGGGAGCACGGCGCGGCACAGACGTCGCGTCGCGCGCACTGCGGGTCTCCCACCGCCCTGCCTGACACGATCTGCTGGGCCGCAAGGGCGCTGTCAGTGGACGCGATAAGCCCGTCGGACGGAGACCCGATCAAGAATTACTGCTTGCGGCATGACTCGCCTCCTCCGGCCCACGCGACAGTGCTAGTCTTCCCCCACGCGCAGGGACAGCCCCGGCAGCGCCATTGGCCTGCGTGCAAGCCGTATCGCTACCCGGCGCTGTGGGAACGTCTGGGATGGCGTGCTCTAGCAGATATGAGGTCTGCCCAGCGAGCCAGGTCTGCCTCATATGTAAAGACCATGCCGAACGGCGAAGGCCATGGCGACGATGGCAGGAGGCCGAAAAGCAGCAGCGAAGCCCGCCGCATCTGTCGTCCGCAGCAGACCCCTTCTAGTCAGCAGGCCGGACCCCGAGGCCGCCGTCTGATCACGAAGGCACCATCATGTCGGCACCTGTCGAGGAGATCCAGGCGGCGAAGACGGCCGTGGCGGGCCAGGACGTGGTGGAGCTGAAGAAGCCCTCGAGCTCGGGCAATTCCACCATGACGACGACTACTGCCCGCGCCGCCGCCGCCGGCGCTCCGGAGAAGCCGGCGGCGCGCACGACCTTCCCGGGGCTCACGGGCTTCTTCCACTGGCACGAGCCGGGCACGTCGGCGGCGGAGAAGCGGCTGATCCTCAAGCTGGACTGGTTCCTGCTGTCGTACTCGTGCCTCTGCTTCTTCGTCAAGTGGCTCGACAGCAACAACGTGACGAACGCGTACGCGTCCGGCATGCAGGACGACCTTGGCTTCGGGCCCGGCGACGAGCTGAGCTGGATGAACACCTTCTTCAACGCCGGCGCGCTCATCGGCGCCCCCTTCGCCAACCTCGTCATCACCGTCGTGCGCCCGCGCTACTGGCTGCCGTCGTGCCTGCTGGTGGTGAGCTCGCCCCTGAGCCTCTTTGCTTTTTTTCTTTCTTTTCTTTTTACACCCCCCCTTTGAGAGTCTGTCTGCTCGCCAGGCCTAGTCCGGATCTCTAAATCAGAGCAAGGAATTTTCCTGGGCAGGTTGTTTCTGACTCCTTGGGTAACAGTGGTCCATCTTTGTGCTCTTTCTGTACAAGTGCAACACGGCGTCGCAGTTCTACGCGCTGCGCTTCTGCATCGGCCTCGCCGAGTCGGCCGCGTGGCCGGGCATCGAGTACACGCTGGGCAGCTGGTACCGCAAGTCCGAGCTCGCGCGCCGCTCCTCGCTCTTCGTCATCTCGGGCGTGCTCGGCCAGATGTTCTCGGGCTACCTGCAGGCCGCCCTGTACTCGGGCATGAACGGCCGGGGCGGCATGAGCGCGTGGCGGTGGCTGTTCATCTTTGACTTCATCCTCGCCGTGCCGGTTGCTATATATGGGATCGTATGTTGCCTCCTTTCCAGGGCCTAGAATAACCGTCCTTCGCTCTTCCGCCATCCCCCCCTCCACCTCCCCCGGTTGCCGTTGATGGCCCATGGGAGAGTACGTTCCTCTCTCTCTCTGACTTTTCGCACCTCCAGTTCTGCCACCCGGACACGCCCCACCAGTGCAAAGCGTGGTACCTGAACGAGTGGGAGCGGCAGCGCGCGCGCGAGCGCATCGAGGAGGAGGGGCGCAAGCCCGTCGGCAAGCTGGACCGGACGGTGGTGCGGCGGGTGGCGACGGCGTGGCAGCTGTACTGCTTCGTCGTCGGGTACGCGCTCTGGTCGCTCACGTGCGGCTCGTACGTGATGCAGTACTTCACCCTCTACCTCGAGGCGACGGGCTACTTTTCCGTGCCGCAGATCAACAACATCCCGACCGCCATCGGCGCCGTCAACTTCCTCACCATGCTGGCCTCGGGCTACGTCGCCGACAAGATCGGCCGCCGCGGCCCTGTCTGCCTCGCCGTCGGCCTCGTCCTCGTCGTCTGCTACGCCATCCTGTCGGCCTGGCACGTTCCCCATGGCCTGAAGATGGTCGTATTCATCGCCTGCGGCGTCTACGGCTCCTTCACGCCCCTGCTCGCCGGCTGGGTCAACGAGACGTGCGGCGGCGACCAGCAGAAGCGCGCCTTCATCCTCGGCCTGATGACGTCCGTCGGGCCGGCCGTCCTGATCCCGTTCCAGCAGCTTCAGTTCCCCAGCTCGCAGGCCCCTCATTTTGAGCAGATGCATGGGTGGCCGTCGGCGCTGGTTTTTGTCGTCCTCTTGACCTTGTGGACCGGAATCGTGATTCCGATAGTTCAAAAGTTCATGCAGAAGAGAGTCCAGACTGACGAGTCTCGGTCAGAGCTCGAAGCAGAAATTTGAATCGTTGTTTGGCGCTTCAAGTGCATGTCAACCTGTATATATGCAATCGCGATTCTACTCTAATTATGCTGATGAGATTAAAAAGTGCTCAGTAGAGTCTTGACCTTACAATAGGTCTTGCTCTGTTTCCATCGCAGCTTTCCATGACTCATAGTCAAAGCCCAAGTCTTCCAGCCTCTTCACCTCGTGCCTCTTTGCGCCCAAAGCCCGAGAAGCGATCTTGATGAGTGGCATCCTTGCTCGCACCCAGGCTTTATCGGGTCCCCAAAACGGCGCAAGCTTGCCAGCGCCGTCATTTTCCAGCCCGGCAACCTTCCTCGCGGCTGAAGACTTGGAATGGAGGCCGTTTATATACTCCACGTCCTGGGGAAAGGCCATGTTGTGGAGGGATCTTCCGTCGCCTTTCGATTTCAGCAAGTTGCGCTCCCATTCCTCCATGTCGGCATGGGGCGGCAAATCCAGCCTTTCGGCCCAGATCCTCGCTACGTACGCAGCCTGCGCCTCGGCGATAGGAAAGGGCACTACACGTTGCGGGATGCCAAGAAAGCCCAAAGTGGGATCATCGATGTACAGAACATGTTCATACAGATGTCTCGCGTTTGAGCCATCGGTGACGACAGCCGGCGAGAGTGTCTTCAAGAATGGGAAAGAGTAGAAGTACCCAGTGCAGAACACGACAGCGTCTGTGCATCTTTCAATGCTGCCATCGGTGAACTTGACAGCCCGCTCGCCCGGAAGAAATTCTGCAATTTCGGGGGCAAACCTAGCCCACGGTTTCTCCTCGACAGCGGAGGTCGGAATTGTCTTCTCGGAAATAATGATCGGTAATTGGCACACACTTGAGATCTGGGCGCTTATATCGACACCAGATGCTGAATTGCCAACAATGACAACTTTCTGTACTAATATCAGACTGCCGGGATGCTACGCATTCGAAGATGACCCCATCTTACCTTATTTTGGTATTCGCTTGCGCGGCGATAGAATTTGGAGTGAGACACACATCCAGCATGCACACGGGCAAACTCGTGAAGCCCCTTTATATCTGGAATAAACGGGTCGTTGTAATGGCCACTAGCTACCACGACAGCGTCAAAGGTTTTGCTTCGAGTCTTCCCGGTACTGAGGTCGAGCAGCTCCAGTTGCCAGTACATTTGCGTATCGCCGCGGACTTTCTCGACTTTCAGCACCTGTGTGCAGAGCGACAACATAGGGCGGAGTTCTCGGGCATAGTCCTCGAGGTACTTCTTGACCACCTCATGTCTTGGGAATAGCGACGAGTCTTCTGGAAATTTCTGGTCCGAAAAGGCCATGAGACTGCAGGGGATGTTGGTCTCCAAAAGATCGTAAACGGGCGATACGAATTGCGCCTCAGGGGCGTCGTCGGTCCGCACCGCCGTGTCTGGCAACTTGGTCGGCCGCGTTCGGGGGATGGTGAAATCATTGTCGACCACAGTCAGAGAGGTGTAGTTCCACACGCCTCCCACGGATGACCGTTGCTCGAAGACCTCAATTTCGGAGAACCTTTTTTCTGCTGCCAGGTATCTGGCAGTACATCGTTAGTTCGGGGAGTCCTTGAGGAAGGCGGCATGACTTTACTTCGCGGCAGCAAGCCCGCAGGGTCCTCCGCCGATAATAGCAACGCGTTCAATGTTCAGCTTGCTTTCACGATGGTTTGGTGACATTCCGTAAACACCCCGCCAAGCAGCGGATTCAGCGTCAGTCAAGATACCGCGTTTCCCTTCCGTCAGATCTCTAAACGCAAGCAGGCGCCACGCATTCTTACTTCTGTACTTCACTCTTGACAAAAGCATCGCCCTCGACTGTCTAAAGGCGCTATGGGACGCACTCAGTTGCCAACTGTGCCACCCACTGAGGCTGAGCGCCATGACAAGATATCCTAAAAGGGGAAATCTGGGTCGGAGCCTGATCCGCTCGTCTATTGAATCGCCCCAGGGCGAAATCAGCGGTCGTCGGCTTTTTCCCGACGCGAGTCAAGGGCAAGGCCCGCAAGTTTCTCCGGAGTCCAGCTACCATGCTAATGCAGCGGGGGCAGGCGGTCAGATCGCTCGGCTCGCGTCGCTTGGACGTGGCCACTGAGTCGCTCGTGTGAAATATCTTGACGGAAGCTCGGTTTCATACCGTACTCTTGACAGGACGAGGCCCGCCAGGGCGACGACATACGTCGACCGCCCCCTGATGTAGTTGCCAACACAGCTTCCCTACCGTACAGGAGGAGACGGAGCGAAGCCGCTGGTGTAGACCCCCGGGATGGACAAGAAGCGAGAAGCATCGCCCCCGACGCCGACTTCCAACCAGGGTCCACAAGATGGCGTTTGATATGAAATCGTCGTATAATCGATTCCGCGTCAGTCGGGCCTCCCCGCCTGCGCATAGCGAAGGCTCTACTACCATGGTGCCGACGGCGTCAGCGCCCCGACGATCCGCTTCACCTGATAGTGGAGCGGAGAAGCCGCTGCAGACCAGCGGCGAAGCAGGAGCAGCAGCAGGAGCAGCGGCGGCGGCCTCGGCGGCGGCGGCCGCACGGCAGAAGAGCATCCCGGCGTGTGACCGGTGCCGCGTCTTCAAGAAGAAGTGCAGCCGAACGTTCCCCGCGTGCGCCCTGTGTGCCAGCGCGGGCCAGAAGTGCTCGTTCTCCACGCCGGCGTCCTCCCATGCTGCCCAGACGCATCACCTGCGCGCACGCGTCGATTGGCTGTCGAGGCACCTCAACCAGAGCCTGCCGGCGGGCGTCGGCAGCATCGAGGACGTAGAGACGGGCACGAATCTGTCAGAGCTGCTACGAGACGCCCCCGTGGTCGTCGGTCACAGGGGCCATAATATCCATGGGGGCCGAAATGACCATGAGGGATCTTCACCAGGAGCAGCAACATCATCGTCGGCGCGCACTGGCACCCGCGACCCGCGGTCCGACGACCAGCGCATGCTCGACCAGGACTGTATTGAGGTGATACCAGACGACGGATCGGTCTGCTCCAGCAGCCGCCATTCCAACACGCACACGACGGCGCCGTCGCGGGGCTCCCAGTCGGGCCAGGCGTCCCTGGGCTCGGACACGTCGATCACGGCGTCCCGGCTGCCGCCCGACGCGGCGGCGCGGCGGTTCGTCGACGCCTACTTCCGCAACGTCAACCGGGCCTACCCGTTCGTGGACCGGGCCAAGGTGCTGAACGACCTGGAGGCGCTGGACGACTTCGCCGGGCGGCGGCGCGACGCCGACTCGACGCTGCTGTACCTGATCATGGCCATCGGCTGCACGACGCTGCAGCGGGCGGGCCAGATCCCGGGGGATACGACGTCCAAGTTCGAGGTGGCGTACCCGAACATCATCCAGGAGTGCCTGGGCCGCGAGAGCATCGAGTCGGTGCAGATCCTGGTGCTGCTGGCGCTGTACTCGTTGTTCGACCCGGCGGCGGGCGCGTCGGCCTGGTCGATCGTGGGCCTGGTGTCGCGGCAGGCCATGCTCATGGGCCTCTCGCGGCGGGCCTCGGACGACGCGACGCTGGCGCCGACGCAGATCGAGCTGCGGCACCGGCTCTACTGGAGCATCTTCGTGCTGGACCGCATGATGGCGGCGAGCCTCGGGCTGCCGGCGGCGCTGACGGACGAGAACGCCGACGTGCCGCTGCCGGGCCTGACGGTGGACGAGTTCGCGTCGGCCGAGCGCGCCCACTTCGCCATGCTGCTGCAGACGAGCCGCCACGTGATCCAGCTGCGGCAGATGGAGGGCCGCATCCTGCAGCAGGTGCACTTCCGGCGCACGACGTCGGCGGCGGCGCTCACGCAGGCGGACCGGCGCACGCTGGTGCAGGACATCCGCGCCGACGTGGAGAACTGGTACAGCAACGGCTGCCTCGTCTCGCCGCTCGAGCCCGACAACGTGCCCATCCACAACTCCATCACCTGGCTCAGCGCGCGCTACTACTTCCTGCTCGTGCTGCTCTACTACCCCTCGCACTTCCACGCCTTCGGCCCGCCCGTCGTGCCGCGCGCCGAGCTGCTGCGCTTCGCCCAGAAGCACCTGCAGTCCACGTCGGCGCTCTTCCAGCAGCGCCAGCTGCCCCTCAACCGCGTCACGCTCTGCCGCCTCTTCCCCGTCGGCCTGCTGCTCATGCACGGCTTCGCCGCCTGCGCCGCCGCCTGCGCGCCCTTCCCCGCCCGCGCCGAGGTCGTCGTGCTCGTGAGCATCCTCGACGCCTTCCCCGACGGCTGGGCGCACGCCCACCGCGCCGCCTGCGTCTTCCGCCAGTTCCTCGCCGCCATCGGCCCCGGCCTCGACGGCGGCCCCGGCGGCGCCGCGGTCGAGGACTACGGCCCGCTGCACTTCTCGCAGGCCCCGTACGTCCAGCACATGGGCCCGTCCAAGGACGCGCTGAGGCCGCACATGACGAGCCTCCTCGGCCTGATGCAGGATGTCCTCGGCAAGGCCAGCTGCTATCGGTTTCTGGAGATCGTCGAGGACCGCGACAGCACAGGGTATGCCATGTCGTCCTCTATGGGCAGCCAGCAGCAGCCTCTGTCTAGCCCGCTCGAAGCGAGCAGACTTCCCATGTCTGCTGCCGCGGCCGCTGCAGGTGTTGCAGGCGATGGCCGTGGTGCTGCCGGAGTTGAAGGTGGCCCGGATACGGTCATGGGATACGGTTGGGGTCCCTTGGAACTGGACTTTTTATAGAGACGGTGGCAGATGAGATCCAGGTCGATTTGGTAAGACGTGCCCCTCGCGACATGTACTTTATTCAGGGGAGTGAGTACCTTACTCCGTAGGCTCTGCTGTAAGAACAAATACCCATTATCATAGATAAGTACGACAACTACTTGAGAATAGTCCTCGGGGGTCAAAAAGAAGAAGCACTGGCATGGAGTGCGATCCTAGGACCAGCCTCTGCAGTACTGCTACGGGACACATTCTGGCATTGGATAGCAGTAAGTATTTACTTAAGCAAATTATGCACTTATCAGTATTAGCTGGTTTTCGAGGCGCGACTCATTGGAGATGGACCCCCGAATCCGCCGCCCGCCGACACTCAAGTCCACTGCAGAGTCCACGGACCAGCGCTACAGAGGCCGCTGTCAGGTTCGCATCTTCGAAGCTCTCCATTCTCTTCCCTGGCATTCAATCACAAGGGACTGCCTGCCTGTGCAGATGGCTGCAGATGCTTCGGCCTGCTAAGTTATCGGAGCGATTCAGTCTGCTCAGCAGCCACTCACAGGATACTTGAGCATGGGTATTCCTGCTGACATGAGCTGTCGGGGATTCCCCGACGTGTCCTGTAGCGCTCTCGTTACCTGTACGTACTGCAGTATGGCCTGGTGAACCGAGATGGCGCCGCGAACGATCGGCCTGCCTCCGATTACGCCCGCGAAATGTCGTGCAAGGCTGCGAATCTGGCGCTTGTTAATTGATGTAAGTAAGTTAGTAGAGTACGCAGAAGCAGCAGCAATACTACCAACATTACCCCCAGCAGCGTCGAGATGGCCGACATCAGGGTCGCGATCGACCGCGGCGGCACCTTCTGCGATGTTGTGGCCCACGTCGAGGGGCGCGAGCCCCTCATCTTCAAGCTGCTCTCGGAAGACCCGGCCAGCTACCGTGACGCGCCGACCGAGGCCGTCAGACGTGTGCTCGAGGCCGTCGAGGGCAGGCCCATACCGCCCGGCGAGAAGCTGGACGGCACGCGCGTCGGTGAGCAAATGCCCCCACACACATGACTGCTGCCTCGTCGAACACCAGAGAGAGGAGGAGAGAGAGCCAGATAGAAGAGGGTGGGCCGCTCACATCTTCGCAGCTGTCTGTCGCGTGGGCACTACCGTCGCGACCAACGCCCTGCTCGAGCAGAAAGGCGAGAAGTTCGCCTTCGTGACGACGAAAGGTAACCCATGCGCGCCTCGGGTCTGCGCCGGGCTCCGGAGCTGATGACCATTACCTCAGGCTTCAAGGATGTCTGTGTCATTGGAGACCAGTCGCGCCCGAGGCTTTTCGATCTCAACATCCAGAAGCCGAAAGCGCTTCACGACGCCGTGATCGAGGTCGACGAGAGGGTAACCGTGGAGGATTACGACCTGAACCCCTTTCCCGTCGACAGGACCGGGGACCTTGCCGACGCCGACCTCGTGAGGACGCCGAGCGGGGAGATCATCCGCATCCTGAGGCGCATGGACGAGGCTCGGGTTCGTGAGCAGCTCGTGGAACTCCGAGACCGCGGTTATGAGTCGGTGGCCATCTGCTTCATGCACGCCTATCTGTTCCCCGACCATGAGCAAAAGGTCGCCTCTCTGGCGCGAGAGATGGGATTCCGATACGTCACGACCTCGTCCGAGACCAGCCCCGTGGTCAAGCTGCTGAACCGCAGCAACTCGACCTGTTCCGAGGCCTATCTCTACCCGGTCATCCGGCAGTACGTTGAGAATTTCGAGTCGGGATTCGCCACCCTGCCGCAGAGACTAGAGTTCATGTGCTCCGACGGCGGTCTAAAGCAAGCCCGGAAATTCAGGGGCAACGAAGCCCTGCTGAGCGGACCTGCCGGAGGTGTGGTCGGCATTGCGCGCTCGTGCTTCGATAGCGAAGAAAATACGCCTATCATTGGATTTGACATGGTACGAACACGGGTGTCACGTCTGTCTGGATTGCAGAGCATGCACACATAGCCTGTCAAAGGGGCTTGGTCCTCGTGTCAATAGAATGCTGACTTGCAGCAGGGTGGTACAAGTACCGACGTGTCGAGATTCGACGGGAAGTATGACCATCTTACGGAGACCACAATTGCTGGGAGAACCATAACAGTCCCAATGCTGAACATATCGACGTAAGGATGACCCACCCCTTCAATCTAGCTGGCTTCTTCTGATAAGTCTTCTAGTGTGGCCGCGGGAGGTGGTTCTATCCTTTTCGCGAGAAGTGGTATGTACATCCTGATCCTGCCATATATCAAAGCAGGGGAGAGTTGACTCTTTCCAGGCCTCCTCGTCGTGGGACCAGAGAGTGCCGGAGCTCATCCTGGACCAGCTTGCTACCGAAAAGGGTATATGATCCTTCTCTGCATTGGCTCCCAAAGGCTACACTGACATCGGTGATAGAGGTCCATTAACAGTAACCGACGCGAATCTCTTCCTAGGCAGACTGGTCGCATCCTCATTTCCATCTATATTCGGAAGCAATGCAGACCAGCCTCTTGACGAGGATATCATAGTGGAAAAATTCAAACAGATCACCTCAGACTTTAACAGCCAGACCTCGCAAAATCTTACGCCTGAAGAAGTTGCGTCGGGATTTCTGAACGTGGCTAATGAAGCTATGAGTCGGCCTATAAGAAATATCACAGGTGCCTACACTCTGTATTTCCGTCATTGGGCCTGAGGCTAACAACTAGAAAAGAGGCCCGTGGTTTTGCGCCCGAAAAGCACAACCTGGTCAGCTTCGGAGGCGCTGGTGGCCGTAAGTTATCATATGCCACCTTTAACGATGGGACTCGTAACTAATTGATAATAGAGCATGCGTGCTCGATAGCTGGAAAGCTGGGGATCAAGCGGATTCTCATCCACAAGTGGTCGTCGCTGCTATCTGCCTACGGCATCTCTCAAGCTGAGCTGCAGCACGAAGCATACGAACCATTTGCGGGCAAGTTCGCCATGGATATACTCGGCCAAATAAGAGCGCGTCTTCAGGTGTTGCGGGAGAAAGTCACCGAGGAGCTACTCTCGCAGGGAGCGAATAAGGAATCACTCGAATACGACGATGCCTTAACACTGAGATATTTCGGCACAGATACTACAATTACCATCTCCAGACCAGAGGATGAAGACTACGCAGCGGCCTTCAAGGCCCACCATTTGCGGGAGTTCGCCTTCAACCTCAACAGGGCCATAATCATCGACTACATCAAGGTAAGAGGAACTGGCAATGCCGGATCTCTACCAAAAGAGGAGTCGGCTTGTAAGGAGCTGGCCTCCCTGAAGGCCAGCGGTCCTAAGGCTGCGCCAGCCCAGAGCGAGCAGCGTGTCTACGTGGATGGGGACTGGCAAACCGTCAGCGTGTACAGCCTCGCAGAACTTCCCATCGGAAGCGCCCTCGACGGTCCAGCTCTCGTCATTGACAAGACTCAGACGATACTGGTCGAGCCCGGGTTTAAGGGCTATATTTTACCTAATCATGTGGTTCTGGAAACGGCCCAAGAGGAGACACGTACAAATCAGTCCGCCCTATTGGCGAACACAATCAACCCTATACAACTGTCTGTCTTTGCTCACCGCTTTATGTCCATAGCCGAACAAATGGGCAACACTCTACAACGCACATCAATCTCGACGAGCATCAAGGAACGGTTGGACTTCTCATGCGCCATCTTCTCACCCGACGGCAAACTGGTGGCTAATGCCCCCCACATCCCTATTCATCTGGGGTCCATGCAGTTTGCTATACAGTACCAACATCGACTCTGGATGGGCAAACTCGCTCCTGGAGACGTGTTGCTTACCAATCACCCTCAGTGCGGCGGCACCCATCTGCCAGATCTGACTGTGGTCAGCCCGGTCTTCTACGACGACGAGATCGCGTTCTATGTCGCTTCGCGAGGACACCATACCGATATTGGAGGCAAGGGTATCACTTCGATGATGCCCGAAAGCAAGGAATTGTGGGAAGAAGGCATCAATGTCAGATCCATGAAGATTGTGAGCGGCGGGGACTTCCTAGAAGACGACGTGCGGGCTGCCTTCGACAAGGCTGGTAGTTTTCCCGGCTGCAGCCCTACCAGGAGGATCGCGGACAACATAAGCGACCTGAAGGCACAGATCTCTTCGAACCAAAGGGGCAATACACTGCTCAGGAAGCTATGTCACGAGTTCTCGCTTCCAGTCGTGCACACTTATATGCACGGCATCCAGGCCAATGCGGAGGTAGCAGTCAGAGACTTCTTCAAGAAGATAGCCCACGACCATCCAGAGCCACTCACCGCGGTGGACTACTACGACGACGGCACCCCGATCAGGGTGAGCATCACCATCGATCCCGCGACGGGAGGGGCGACGTACGACTTCTCCGGCACCGGCCCCCAGTCGTGGGGCAACTACAACTGCCCCATCTCCATCACCCACTCGGCCATCATCTACACCATCCGGTGTCTGGTGGACGTCGACATACCCCTGAACGAGGGCTGCCTGGCGCCCGTGGACATCCGCGTGCCGTCGGGCAGCATCCTCAACCCGTCCCCCGCCGTGGCCGTGTGCGGCTCCACGCTGGCCAGCCAGCGCGTCATCGACGCCATCCTGCGGGCCTTTGGCCGCTGCGCCGCCAGCCAGGGCTGCGCCAACAGCTTCGGCTGGGGCGCCGGCGGGCGGGACCCGGCGACGCCGACGGGCCGCGTGCTGCCGGGCTGGAACTACGGCGAGTCGCTCGGCGGCGGCAGCGGCGCGGGCCCCGGGTGGCAAGGCGCCGACGCCACCAACGTCCACTCGACCAACACGCGCAACACGGACCCCGAGGTGGTCGAGAAGCGCACCGCCGTGCTCGTGCGCCGCTACGCCGTGCGCGCCGGCAGCGGCGGCCGCGGCCGCTGGCGCGGCGGCGACGGCACCGTCCGCGAGATCGAGGCCCGCGGCCCGGGCCCCCTGCGCTTCAGCATCCTCAGCGACCGCCGCGTCTACCGCCCCTACGGCATGGCGGGCGGGCGGCCGGGCCGCGCCGGTAGGAACTTCGTCTTCAAGTTTCGCGATGACGGCGACGGCGACGACGGCGACGGCGATGGCAAAGGCAAAGAAGGCGGCGGCCGCCGTGAGCTCGAGCGCATCGCCCTCGGCGGCAAGGCCGTCGTGAGCCTGGAGCCCGGCGAGATCATGCAGATCAACACCCCGGGCGGGGGCGGCTACGGCACGCCGCCCGCTTCTGAGGTGGAAGAGGAAGAGGAAGAGGAGGAGGAAGAAGCGCAACTCGGTCTCTACTAGGTAGGTCTTGGTAGGGGCCCGGGGGGGAGCTGAGCAGGGAGCTACCGGTATCTGTACCTGTGTGAAGCTATCTCGGTGATCCTGTGTTTCCGCGCGTCTATCTAATTCGTACACTTGCTTGCTGTTTTCGCTTTGACCTTCTCCAGACCCATGTTTGAGGGTCTCTCATGATCTCTGCCTCGAGCCACTCGAGAAACTTGCCATCCTCGTGTAAGCCCAGGGGCCATGCTGCTTCACGTCCATCGCATAACCACACGCAAACTGTCAGAATGCTCAACCACGGTGTCGATACTTTGCTGTCGAATATCTGTGCGCACGACGGGGATGGAAGAATGTCTCCAACGCAATGGAAACCCATGACTTCCAGCCTTTCGCTACCCAGTCTTACCCACAACGCGTCACCGGCTCATGCAGTGACGAAAGCAGCCTCCCGAGGCTGGCGTACTGTCGGTAACCCAAGTGAAGTAATAGTACCAACAGATCAATCCATACTAACTGGCTACCGGTATTCATCCTGGGCTCTCATCTTCACCAGATAAATTGCGAGGTGGTGGTCATCGGGTCGGTCACCTACGGCAACCAGTCTCGTGCCTCCGCGGAAACGTCGGTTTGGGGGCCATAAGAGAGGATCTCATGTGACCGGAGAGCCCTGCGGCTACCGCAGACCAGAGACGCGTGGTAACGAATCATGTCTCTCGCAGCCGACCGCCTCCCCGCCCCCTCCCCCACTCCAACCCGAAACACCCCAGATTGTCTGCCAGGGATGCGATGCGATTTGTCGTCCCGTGGACGCGGTCTCGGGACGTTACCTACTACCGGTAGGTACGGGTTACGTACGAATATCGGTAGAACAGACCCGATCGGCATCTCCGTCGGAAAGCGTCCGATGAGGAAGACCTCGCGTTGCTCGTCTTCTCTCGCGTTTCTCGTCTTCTGAGGCACAGTCCCCTTATGTGCTTCGTAGGTATGGCCCTTTTGTGCAGATGATCACGGACTGCGGAGTACCTGCTCGCTCGTCTACACCCAGGGAGCGCAGGGTTGATCCGCGAGCATGCCTACCTAGACGTGCTAGCCTCATGTCAGACGGACGCCAATGACGGGCCGGCTCGCTGTCATGTGCTCTCTCGTCCGTGGGGTTGAGCCTGAAGGCGGGCCATCCTTGCTGTCAGCCTCCTTCCCCAAAGGACATGGCTCGCTGTGTGCTGTTTCATCAGGGTTCGTTGAGCCAGACACGCAGGGGGCTCTTGTGGCCGGTCTTGGGCCAGAAGAGAATCTCTTCCGCAGGTGACCCCATGTCCGGCTTATGTTGTTACTGTATCGTCGCAGGCCGTCTTAATCGCAGGACTCGAAGTCATTCTCTGGGCAGACCGGGTCCCTGTGAGGTTGGCAGTGCCGGGGTAGAGTCCGTTGCGAAATCATTTCGCTGAATAATACCCGTGACACTTTGTTAGACAACCAACTTATCCGCATAGCTCCTTTGACTGGTGGATATTGATACTATCATGCAAGGAACTTCCAAAGTCAACTTCTAAGTACAGAGTAGACCCAGATGATACGGGATAATACCGGGCGAGTTATATACTATCAGAGTCAATGCTCTAATGTAGATATACACCCCTGTGTTTATGTTCAATGACTTATACGCTGGCAGAGCTACTTGGGCCGGTATTGGACTGATGCTTAACACAGTCATAGTGGTATGAAAGGCTGTCGCCAATCTGTAGGGGTCTAGATAAACCTCTGCACCGACGGGCACCGCCGAGGTCCGTCTCCAGCCGTCGTGACGTTATTAGACCAACAACAAACGACTGCGCTGCCCCAGCTCGCGCTCGTGCCCCCACAAACCGATGACCCACGTTGTCCTTGAGGATCACGTACAGGTACTCCGTACAGTCGGGAATCCGACAGATCGGTCCCCTAACGTCGACCTTCGAGAATGTTCTGAAGGGTTTTGATACGCTCGAGGCTCAATAGTACGGGACCACCAGCCACCGGTTGCACTTGTACAGCCTTGCACTGTCCGATGGGCTGGCGGTTATAAAGTCCAAAAGATGCAGCAGTGCCTCTCTTGCAGTGCGGCACAGTCTATCGTCCAACACGGCGAAGAAGACTTCCAACCGGCTTTATCACTCATCCCATGGAGGCGTGGTGTGTACTGTACGAAGTACAAAATTACAGCATGCATGTAGTCATGGTCCCTGCTTTGCCGGGCTCGGCAGGGGGCCTGAACCCTGATGGGAACCCACAAAGCCGTTGTCAAAACAAGTCATCATCGAGAAGCATTCCGAGAAGCATTCGAACCGCTGCCCCGCCGGGGGCAGGCCCTTTCTCGAATGGTTCTGGCTCGGCCCGGGGGCGTCGATCAAGGTGCAAGGAGGTACCAGGCAGGCCGGCTGGCTACGAATCGTCATCATGGAATTGCTATTCCGGGGCGTCATTGCCATCCATCCACGTGCCATCCTCCGTAGGACTCATACGACAATTTTGCGGTCGGCCCCGGGCCGCTGCCTTTTTCTTCGGTAATCCCCCTTGCTGTGAGGCCTGGTCGACACACGAGATAGCAAATGCGCGCACACCGCTCATGACTTGCAACGGATTAATATGATTTTGCCGGGCTCTCACGCACTCAAATAGAGTCGTTGAAAACTTAAGAATTTGTCAAGACCGCGCTGAACAGCAGAGAAGCTCAGAAGCTCTCGCGCTGGCCGGCAGTGATAACGTACGGTAGTAGAAATCTCTCAACGCTGGACGGGACGCCGCATGCATAACGATACCCCTGCCGACGTCGCATTAGCTAACGGGTTCTAGACAGTGTCAAGGAGAGTTTCCATTGCGCTGGAGCCCCAAATAGCCATAAGCGAGATGGAATATCCTCGCTTGGCGGCTTGGCTGCACTTGTGTGGAGGCGCGCCAGGTCGATCCCACGTGCTTCCTCCTGCCAGCTACGGCAGTTAGCTGTAGCCTGTCTGCGTGCGTTCCTACAGTTATGGAGCACGTACAGTAGCTGAGAGCTGCTGCAGACTGCAGTGCTGTGCCGGTGCTGCGTAGTACCCGGTATCGTCACGTCGCCGGAGCCCGACGGGACTTTGACCCTCACAGCCTTCGGGAACGCGGAGTGGGCGCCCGAGGAGGCCCGAGAGGCGGCATTTGAAAGCCGAGGGCAAACGCATTCTTTTATCATGTTCGGAATGTTGTCACCATGGCTCGTGACCATTGCCCGGCCGTCTCTGGTTCGAGCCTGTGCGTGCCGGCGATCGGCTGAGGCTTTCTTGCAGATAATGCCACGGTTACCCCCCCTTATGCTGTCCGGGAATCTGATATGGACCGCGGGGTACGGTATCTACGTGCCAATCTTGCATCTGACACCACCTTATGGGTAACACCGGCCATACGAGCGTGCGATATGACATATTGTCTCTTGACCGCTCCAGACTCGGATTTTAGAGTCCGATGCGCCATCGCTCTCCTTGAGCGAGAGTTGGGAAAAATTACTATGCCGCGTCTACGAGGCTGACCGAGGTTCTCTGCGTCTGAGCGCTGCTCGGCCTGCGGGCTGGTCATGTTTGATTCCATATTAGTGTATCTGATCTTGTCCTCTGATCTGGAGGGGGCCTGTAGACGACCTCGACTAGAGCCTGGAATCCATATGTACGAAGTTCCTCGTGCTGCAGAGGGTATTTTCCCCCGGCAGATAAAACGCCTGTCAAGCTTCCCTCTGGTGGATCCTGATCCGACCAGGACTGCAGGGTCGTCCAGGGTCATCAAGGGCCCCTGGCCCTTAGTCCTACCACTGTGCCGGTGTGTTAGTGGGCTGACCGGTGAGAGCCCCTGACTGTACGAATCACGGAGTACCTAATGCGTACCATAACTACAGATACAGCCATCGCTTTACCCGCGTCGACAACACCTGAGCTATCTAAGTAACCAATTCCCGTTTGGTCGTGCCGCCATGTAGTGGGGAGGCGGATATGGTGTTGCACTGAGCTTCAGTCGCTGACTTCAGCAAGGTTGTGAGTTCCCTGCCAGTGAGAAAGCAGCTAAAGTTACAAGTACCCCAGCGGCTCGTCCTGCTGGAGTCGGCCGGGCTTCCATTCTGGGCCATCCTCGCTCCTCAGCTAGAAACTCCCTGTAGAAAATCACGGGGGCAGCAGATGATCCGCCAGTCCCACGTCCCTAGGGACAGGGTGTGCCGAAAAGTGCTTGGCGTGCCTTTAAAACAAGCTGGCGGTAGGGAGTGGAGCGAAACCGATCAAACAGAACAGAATAGGTCATAGCTAAACTGTCTGCATGAGTACAGATAGATCTCCGGTTGAGTCAGGCATATCTACCAAGTACTGTACCTCTGCCGGTCCATGGCGCAGGTGTACTTCGTTACTGTGCTTGACCGACGACACATCACGCTTAAATAGAAACAGATCCCCCACCTACCGGTAGCCAAGCTCGATGCCTGACTGTCTTGCAGGTTTCTCCATGTCTATATAGGATCTCAGGCATCTTGTTCTGCCAGTCAGACCCCCCCGGGTCACATCACCAAAGATCGTTGCTGTCCGGACTAACACACAACTCGAACGAAGCACGGTCGATCCCAAGCCACAGCTCTGCTCAGAGGGCCATGTGTGATTACACCCAGGTGTGTGATGTTGTGAAGGTCCTCGAAGCGGCGAGATCGAGAACTGACATCGATGATCTCAGATAGAATACTGTTGCCAGCACTTTCGTTTCCTCGTACAGAGCTGGTGCTCCAAGTATGAGAGGACGAACAAGCCTTGTGCGCCCAACGTTACGCACTTGGAGATAAGGTAGATTCAACAGACCCATCCGTACGATACGAGCTCTTCAAGTAACTGACGCCCCTGGTACAGAAACAATGAAATATGCTGTATGTTGACCCAGACGCAACCACCCAAACTCTGGTCCGGTCCCGCCATGAAGCCACGGACATCGCAGGGCAAGCAAGGAAGAGGCCCGCGGATATGGAATGACGGCTCCCACGACGCGAACACGTGTGGACTGAGAGCAAAGGCTGACGAGCGGGCTCTAGCCGACTGCCGGCCACGGTCCGCCCCAGCGTGGGAACGCATGGTCCGACGGAGCGACAGGTCGACGACCTACGACTGAACTCGCCTACTACACTTGGGACAACGCCATACTCCCATAACCGCAAGCGCCGCCCCACGCTTCACGCGGTTCGAGACGCGGATACATGAGTTATCACACCCCATCCACGGGCTACAGAAATACGGGCCTTCCGGTCAAAGGGGCTCTCCATCGGATCATATGGGTTCATTTTACTTGCATAGGGGCACTAGGGGCGAGGAGTTCGGCGCTTTTTGGACGTGGCCACGTCCAAGGACTTGGGTTTGGGACGTATAGGTAGCCAATGGTTTGACAAGAACAGGAACAGAGCCCCCGCGGGACATTCTGAAAAGACGGGATCTTGGGTTTCGAGCGGTGGTCTTCTCCGAAGAGGGCGTTTAGGCTGGATCAAGGGCCGATCTGCGAAGTAGATAGAGGGAATGAAACCATCGTCTATTGGGCACCGACACTGACCGCATCGTGCAGTCGTTGTCTCGTGTTCGCAAAGCCGGGCCTCGTGAGCGTGGTGTAGTGGCGCCCCCATCCGCCCACGGCCCCCCATCATCCCACGACTCTCCCCTCCCCTTCTTCTCTCCTCTCCCCCAGTATAATGCAGGTCGGGGAATCGAGCAACAACGGGGACAAGGTGGTATCTCATGATCGGATCAAGCTGCTGTCTCCCCCCACGAAGGAATCTCAGGCTTGCTGCTCATCATACCCAGGCCTGCAGGAAGGTTGCAGTTCAGCTGTTTGGCCGGCTTGGTTCAATACCACCGTTGAAAGCCTTAGAATCCTGTTCGGAGAGTGAGGTCTTCTTTGGGTTGCATTACATAATGCTACGAGAAAAATCTTCGGCCAGGGATCATGTCAGCGAAACATCAAACCCCAGCCCAGCCTTGGCCGCGTTCGGGCTGCGTAAGGAACTCGATGGGACCACCCGCAATGGCGGAGCAGCGGGGCTGATAATGAGACCTCAGCATCATCGTCAGGCGGAGGAAGATGGTAACAATGGCCTCCGGCCTTGAACCGTCTCTGACGAGGAAGACCGAGCCCCGCGGCAGGGCTCCCTGGACAGAGGCAAACTGGAGGCGCAGCCGCCGTGGCGCGGGTTGACCTGTCAGAAATCTGTACCCCCCGTAAAGGGGCCTCGGCCGGCATCGTGCATACTTCATCAAACTCACCCGGTAAGCGAGGGGAGCTTGCTGCCTTTTCTGATCATGACACCTCAAGCAATATTGGGTAGCTGGTAGACACTGCTCGACGCAGGAGTCGACGTTCCATTGCCATGCAAGTCACGGTTCAGCCACGGGCTGTTGGTAACACGAAGCAGCAAGCTGGAGCCGAAAAAGCCTGACCTGCTGCAGATAAGTTAGTGATATCCTCGAAAACATCGACAACCTCAACACCTTCAACACCCTCAACACCCTCGACATGCTCCCGGGCCCTCCCCTGCCCCAAAGCCACGCGGTGCCTCCCGGGGGGCACTGATAGCAGAGGATCGACGCGGGCTGGGAGGTCTGGAGGTCTAATAAGTGGACGTCGCATCGACACGTGCTTGCTCCGGGCACAGGGATGGAACGCGAGCACCGAAGGAGAGGGGCTTCCCGTGATGCAGCCCGCGGGCTGCATGTGCCACACACACACACACACACACCTTCCATCATGGGCATCGTCGCAGACAGACAGACCGAGTCCATGCCATCGGGTGGTTCGGCCGGCCGCCACACCCACTCCGGGTAGCGAGCTCCGGGCGCGAAAGGTGCCGTTGCAAAAGGATCTCAATGCCGGCTCAATCTCTTTCGGTGTTTATTCTTCCGTCGCGTCACCGAGGGCGGCCGCCGGCCGGAATGGCACGGCATGGTATGGCATGGCATAGCTCATGGTCTGAAGTGATCCCAGCCAGACATTCCCTATGCGGTAGGTGAGTAATCAGTATTTCGTACTGATGCCGGCCCCCTTACTGCATACCATACTGCACTCGTCTCTCCATCGACATGGGCTTGGTAAGCAGCGTCACACGACGAGCCAATTGCAGCCGGTGAGGGCGCGGGGGCTACCCCATGGCGCCGCAAGCCTCGTCTCATCACTCACTCACTCGCCTGCATGACGGGCGCCACGCCGTGTTGTGCAGAACAGTGGCGTGGGCAGAACAGGAGAGCCCCCGGACCTCACGACAGGGGCTCACCTCAAAGGTATCTCGAGGTCTGACAAGTGAAGAGGCCGTCAGCTGGGGGCGGGCCAATGATCCAGTCTTTCCTATTCGCAGCAGTCTGCCCTCCGAGCGTTGATGGTGTTGCGACGCCGAACGCTGTGATGGAGGTTGGAGAAGGAGGAGGAGAAGATGAAGATAAAGAGAGTCGCGCAACGGTGACAATCTTCAACGGCCACCGATGATAAAGATGCGCGCCAGTCAACTTTTATGTGAGCTGTACCAATCCCCGCCTCGGATATTCTCCCCCTTCGACCAACCCATCGCCCATGTCACAAACCAAGTATGGCGGATGGGATCACGCCGCGGCGCCGCCGACCTGAGGCATCGGTATAAGGCCGACGGGGTATACTTGCTTTTCTTGTCCCTGAAGTCCGGCAGAAAATGGCTTCCCTGCAAGCCAAGCCAGCAACTACGTCTGTGAATGTCCCGAGATGGACTCCATTGTCCGAAGTATTGAAGGATGCCCTCAAGGCACGCAGGAGGACACGGGCCTTCACGAACTCGTCGCCGAGGACCCAGACAAGAAAGACTCTGCGACCTGCCCGTTTGGGGCCCGCTGAAGGTGGAAGATCGCGACTGGTTTAACCGTGGCCGAGGCCGGCAGCCAAGCCGTTGTCGTACAGCATCTCGGCCCTTGCCGTAGGCAGATTTTGAAACCCAACCCGGATCAGATATGGCATGGAGGTGCCGGCATCGGCAGATGACCTACACTGCTTATAAACGGTGACAGACGAGGGCATCCTCGATGTTTGTTTATTAAAGAGCTGATATTGACCAAGGCCCCTCGAGCAGGCCGCTTCTTTCTTCCTGCCACATCCTAGTACGTCGACGTGTCAACTAAAGAAACCCAAGAGCAACCGTACGCCCTCCCTTCAAGCGCTTACGGTGCTGTACGTACTTACGTACATCGTGGTTGATACAGGTAGAAGATCGCGAGATGAGCCATCCTCCCCGGGGCCCTATCTTCTCTTGCCTCCAGGCTCCCCCCTGATAAGCATTTGTAACGGGCCGCAGTCGTCATTGCGCGCCGGGACGCAAAAGATGAGGCTCCCTGGCGAATTGTCACGTCAAGGCTAACCGGCTTACTACAGGCGTCCCTTCATCACGCCCAACCCGGCGGCGAGGCCGTCCGGCTTCCAAATGGATTTTCCTACTCTTCACCGCCAGAGCGGCCATGCCGGCTTCTTGCCTCCTCTGAAGAATGGATTGATGACCGCCGGAGCATGATGACCGCCGGCGGCCCGAAGTGACTCTCGAATGGGGTCCCGGCCCGCGCGGGACAGCCCTAGGTAGGTCGAAAATCTCCGGCGCGCGTGGCTTGCTGTACGGTACCTACCAAACGCAATGCATCGCTGCCCATCGCCGGTGCAACACGATCGGAAATCTCCTCTTCTCGATGAGACCCTTTGCCCCCCCCCCCCCCCCCCCCCCCCCCCCCCCCCCCCCCACCCCGCCGTGGCATTGACAGCTGCTCGCGTGGCCTGTCGACGCCACTCGGCGAGCAACGAACGAGGGGAGGAACGCTTCGCTAGCGACTCAAATACGACGTCTTGCTTCTTTCAGGTACTCTTCTCGGTCAGGCCGGATTAAGTTGGGTCGACCCATACTCGCTTGATTCAACCATGGTACACGCCGAGTCTTCTGGCAGCAGGTTTCGTGCTGCAGTAGCATCTGACCGGAGGAGTGTGCTACCCAGTGCGTGCTACTCTCTTGGTAGGTAAACGATTTCGGCGCCAGCATCTGCGATGCGACCTGCTGCCGCCCCTCTCGAGAGGCTCGTCATATTTCAAGATGTCCGAGATCTTAAAACCAGGCCGTATGAGTCCCCCATGGGAACCAATGATATCCGCGGCTTGCTCGACACGCCGCCGGCGGCGCCACCGTCACGCCCGCATCTGTCACTGCTCATGTGATAGTTCTCGGCTTCATAATGTCTGTCCGAGACGCTGGCAAGGGGAAAGAAAAATGATCTGGCGCCAGTCTCAGGTCCCGAAGCCCCTGCTCTCGCAGGTGAGGCATGAGAGCAAGATCTCCCTTCAGTCGGCCTGCTTGGTGCCCCCGGGAGAGAGAATGGCATCGAGCTAGTTTTCTCTATTCTGCGCCCTTCGGGGGATGCACGTCCCCAAACGCTCGTCACGCGTCGAGCGCTGCTACCACGAGATCAAGATCGGCACACGTCAGCCAAGTCTGAGAGGCGCGGCCCGTCCCGAGCGAATGGTTCCATATGGACGATCTGGCAACCGGCTTTTCCCCACGTAATTGGCCGAGGGAGGCAGGTAGACGTGCCCCTCTCAAACGCTGCCTCCGATACTACCTGCCCGTTTCTTGGCGTGGAGTAGCGACATGCTGAGGGTTGACTGTGCGAGACGTGCACCTGTACGTCGGATGCGTGGTCTCGAGAAGGTGGCCAGGGGTGGTGGGACTGCGATGGGGCTCCTGAACACTGTCCGGATGGTTCTGCCATGTGTTATTGCATTTTCCTTCTCTTCTACGCGTTCTGGAGCTTGCCAGAGTTGTGTCGTATACTCCGTACTCACGTCTGTCTCCCACCACGAGCACTTTTATTGTTCTCCAGGCCTGCCGAAACAGGAGAATCTGCACGATGTCGGTCCGAAACGGGGTCCCGCGGATAAAAAGGCCCATGGCAACACCCAAAAGTCGGGACTTTCTGGCTAGTACCGCCCACAGCAGCCCATCGCAATATCCCCAGGTCGCACACCGAGTCGGTGAGTATGCACGGCCTATACTGCTTTCAGTAGCTGTGAAGACTGACAGGCACTGTACTTGAAAAAGCGGCGGAGGTCAGGGGGCGGCCGTTATCCAATACATATGACTTACTTATGAGGGAACTCACCAGTGCGCATCGGCGTCTAGGATTATTAAGGTAGAGCAGCATTGGCCGGTGTAGCCTTCCCCAGCGCGCTGCCTATGAAGCGTAGGAGAGGAGGGAGACATTAACACCAACCTCCTCCACTCCCTATGGTCGTGCCGCCCTTCGTCTCTTCCCGCGGGCGCCAACGCGGGGAACATCTGTGCTTTGAGCATGGTCACTCGACCTCCGTACCCTTAAGCTATCCCACCTGCCGGTAGCGCGGCTAAAAGAACGGAACCCCGCCATCGAGACCAGACAGACCGTCCCCAGAGCGAGCCGCTGAACCCGTGCCCAGAGCGTCCGACCCTCACCGCCACGCGCACGGTCGGTGTGGCCGCATTCGTCACGCCATCGGACAGGGCCTACTAGGAAGCCCTGAAGGCAACCTAACATACCTAAAGAGTAATTCCCTGCTAAGTCAAATTGGTGACTGTGGTGTCCAGCGGCCCTCCGTGGCCTGATCCTGCTCTCGTCAGTCGAGGGCGCCCGCCCTCAGCGCCACGAAGGAACCTGACCCATTCAACGAGGCATCCAACCCGCCAGCCAGCCAGCCAGCCAGCCAGCCAGCCAGCAAGCCTACGCGCAGAAGCCGCAATAGTTCAGCCAATCGGCTTGAGAAAACCGGGGCTCCTTTTTGCTACGAGACGTGTATTTGGCCAAGTATCGGACTCAAATAAATAGCCTTGACTTCTCGCGATGCCCTGAGCGCCGATCTAGGCACGTGCTATCGACACCATGGGCACACAGCTGGAGTTGTGGACGGCACTGTCCGAGGAAAGGGGGCGGTGCAGGGAGTCGGAGTGGGCAGACGGGCTGGGTGGTAAGATAGGGGCTCGCTCGTGTGAGACGGCGTCTGTATACAACGGTGCTGGTTAGAAAGGATACTCGGGCTTTCGGTAAAATTCGATGGTGTTTTAGGTAGAACCCATTAGAGGTCCTATTGTTGTTGGCTCTAATTGAGCTGTTGTCAACATTTCCTCGAGTCCATGCTGAGATAGGAGCGGGGTGAGCCATGAATAATGGAGGTAATGCCATGAAGTCCGCTTCTGGGACCTACTATGTTAGGAGAGCCTCAGGTAACTAGGCACTGGCTAGCAACTAGGCACATCAGTAGAAGGTAAGAAAATGCAACTGGCATTAGGGGTGCTTTATCAAACCTTTCCCATCTCATAGTGCTGGATGCCAGCTATTCACAACCTAGACTCGCCCAATCATTAACTTTAGATCTGCATTAAGTGCTGCGGTAGCTTATGATATACTTCCCGATGACATATTTCTCATAGTCACTAGAGACTTACAAGTGCAGTTTTAGTATATCGGCATTCAGGTATACATTGTAGTGATTCTATGGATGATGAGGAACAGGCGACCGAGATGTTTCGCGGGGCTGGGACCTTAAGTCATTCAGTACCTAGTCGCGGCTTTTATATTTAGAGCCATAGTGCACTTTCTGATACCTAGGTAAGCATTCGGTGGTAAGACCGGTCATCGTGAGTAAGAAGCGTCTTTGGACACTAGACCCCAGCAATGTATCATCCAAGTGTAAGGTCTTGAAAGAGATAATTGGTCGTATGTTTCTAAAGCTATACCGCAGGTATCTTCGATCGCTCAAAGTAATCTTTAGACAATTGACACTCATAAAGTCTACGATGCTAGGAACACGTTTTATTGTTTTGTCTCAGCCACCATAAGAATTAGACAGGTTTCTTACTTTATCTTCATGAACAGCCTTCCTTATTGGGGCTTATGTCCAAGAAGCATCATGTAAAGTTTCTGGTAGGTTATCTCGTGGTTGAAACTTGGTCACAACATGGGGGGTGTCCTATGAACGACGGCAACTTACTCCCTAAAGAATGATAATACTGCAACATGAACTATATAAGTGCTTGACAGTGGGTCATCTTAGAGTTGACACTTCCCTCATAGCCATTCTCTAAATGCCAATGGACGATGCTACACGCAGAATGTAATATCACATCAAGAAGCCACTATAGGTTCGATCGCCGAAGACTTCACCGTAGCCAATTCAGATTGCTAATTGCTGGATGACCCCGCGGTCCCTTTCTATAGGTAATTAACTGATCTACTTACGAGTTAACATGCAATAGTTCTAGCTCCCTAGCCCGAGGCACAACTACAGAGTTGAAAGCTATTCCGCCGCGATAAAATCAATAACTCGTAAACTGACCTAAAGGCAATGGATATTGACTTGTTTCGGAAAGAGATGCCTTCATTGCCTTGTTTAATTAACCGTTTGAGGCTCATGCGAGAGTCGCGGGGAGTTTCAACCCGTTCTTAGGATAATAGATCACGTCTCTTGCCGGTAGCTTTTCAAAAGCTTGTCAAGTCTTACGTGGTCCCAGAATACGTGTCGTGGTACGGAGTATCCCGTACTGTCATGGTTACGTGCTCAATTGCGTCATGCCTCTTCCGGGTTTAAACAGAACAAGACGATTTCCGTGGAGTTGCTGACAGGCCGGCGTCCGGCGTCCACCACGATAAGTTAAGTTATCGTCAGATCGTGGCGGACCACGTGGCCGAGCCCAGCATCAATGAGTAGTGCAATCCGGTCAGGGCCTGGTAAGTTCTTCGGGGATTCTGGACAGGTTCTCCGAGAAGGGAAAAAAGGCCAGTCTAATGTACCTACGTATAGAGGGCCTTAATCAGCGAAACTCGGATGATTGAAGCTCCTCGAAGCGGGGCTGGCGTCGCATCGTATGCAAGCGACATGCCATCACATTAGCACCGCGAGCTCTCCCTAAGGCCTTGATTTGGTAGGCCGCCATGTCGAAGTCGAAGTTGATGAGTATAAGAAGCTGTAGGCCGTGCATTAGTTGCTTACTGATGCCGCATCTGCAGACCATTTGGGAGGCTTTTGACTGGCTAGATCTGTCCTTTGCCGCGTAGTTCGCTCCCCGTCGAAACGCAATCTGGAGTAACGTCAGCATCTGCGATGTGTTGGCAGCGGCAGTGACTAGGAACTTTGCAAGTAGAAAAACTGCTCCTCCGGATGGCGGGGTGCATGTCCGCTGACGCTCTCCGTACACATCGGCGAATCGGGCCCCGACCCCCCACAAAATGCCGAAGCAGATGCGTGACAAGTTACCACGGATGAGTAGCAGCGAGATAACGGCAACTTTCTGCTGGACTTCTGTGCCTCTGCCTGAATGCGTGGCTAGCAGACATCAACATTCCCCTTTGCATGCGCCGCGGAGATGGCATCTGCAGTGAAAAAACCCGGCCCATAAGTTATAAGGATCCACTCCGGGCCGGAGAGGTTTCTATTATATAAAACCTCACTGCTCGCCTTCGACCCGCGAGTCCGGCATTCCCAAAAAAAAGTCCATCCAGCTCGATCGGCTTGCTCATACACGCGTCATAAGATCGACTCATCCAAACGGCAGAGGAAACAGAGACAACACACACCCGATCCGCTCAGGAGAACCCGACCCCGACGCCGACGACCACCACCATGGCCGCTGCTCCGCTGACGCCGGACCAGATCGCCATCGTCAAGGCGACGGCGCCGGTGCTGAAGGAGCACGGCACCGCCATCACGTCGCTCTTCTACCGGAACATGCTGGACGCGCACCCGGAGCTGCACAACATGTTCAACTCGGCGAACCAGGTCAACGGGGCGCAGCCGCGCGCGCTCGCCGGCGCCGTCTTCGCCTACGCGAGCTACGTCGACGACCTGGGCCGGCTGGGCGCGCTCGTCGAGCGCATCGCGCACAAGCACGTCAGCCTGACCGTCACGGCCGACCAGTACCCCATCGTGGGCCGCCACCTGCTGGGCGCCGTGGCCGCGGTGCTCGGCGACGCCTGCACGCCCGCCGTCGCCGCCGCCTGGACCGCCGCCTACGCCGCCCTCGCCGACGTCTTCGTCGGCCGCGAGCGCCAGATCTACGCCGGGCTCGGCGTAAGCGGCTGGACCGGCTGGCGCCGCTTCCGCGTGCGCCGCAAGGTGCGCGAGTCGAGCGAGATCACGAGCTTCCACCTGGCGCCCGAGGAGCAGGACGACGAGGGGCAGACGACACCGCAGCTGCCGGCCTTCCTGCCGGGCCAGTACGTCAGCCTGCGCGTCATGGTCCCGGCCCTGGGCTACCTGCAGCCGCGCCAGTACTCGCTGAGCGAGGCGCCGCACCCGGACTACTACCGCATCAGCGTCAAGCGGGAGAAGGGCGACGCCGCCGCCGCCGTCCCTGGGGTCGTCTCGAACCTGCTGCATGACTCGTACGGCGAGGGCGACGTGGTCGAGCTCACGCACCCCACGGGCGAGTTCTTCGCCCGGTCCGACGACGACGACGCCGGTAGCGGCGGCGGCAAGGGGGCGCCGGCACCCTTCGTGCTCCTCTCGGCCGGCGTCGGCATCACGCCCATGATCTCGATCCTGAACAGCGCCGTCGCGGCCGGCTCGTCGCGGCCGATACACTTCGTGCACGGCGCGCACAGCTCCGAGGCGCGCGCCTTCGGCGACCACATCCGGGAGGCCTCGGCGCGGCCCAACGTCACGTCCACCGTCTTCCTGACCACGGTGCAGGCGCACGAGGTCGAGGGCGTCGACTACCAGTTCAGGGGTCGCATGGACTGTGAGTGCTTACCGACGACTTTTCTCTACCCCGTGTATACCTCTACAATCAGTAGTAGTGCTCAAAAGAAGTGATTCCTGACCACCTTCCCTACAGTGAACAAAGTCGGCTCCGAAGCTTTGTCTATAGGACACCCCGGCACGCAATATTTCGTCTGTGGACCGACGTCATTCATGGATGATATCCGGCAGCACCTCCTCAGCAAAGGAGTCGACGACGACAGAGTCCATAGGGAGACTTTTGGCGTGGGAGATTCAGGATAACAGATGATACGGAGTTTTACGAGCAGGTGACGTCGAGTTCAAGGCGATCACGTCATATATCATAATAAATTATCATGCCAGCGTGGAGGTTGGTACGCACTGAAGCGGCCAGTTTGGTGATTAACACAATTACCTAGGTTTCGAAGTATATATTTCTATTCATTAGAGCATAAAAAAGAAAAGCGAAAGGTTATGTTATGGCTCGTAAAGCTGGGACTTGTTATACAAATTGAGAGCCGGCTGCTGCAGCCCACAACCCAGAAATAATCCCAGGGGCCTACCTAAGTATCAACCCAATCTCCTTTACTTGAGGTACCCTTAATACCGTAACCACTCCTACCTATTATACTACAGTAAATATCCCTGTAACGGCATGTCCACTTACAGCATATTATGCGTAAACAGTATAAGCTCCGAGAGGCTGCTTTCTTATTAATAGGCGTTTTCCTAGTTATAATATAAACGCATATAATATACGCTTTTCTAGGTTTATGCCATTATAAGGGTACCCGATCTATAGGCCGGCACTAAAATTTAGTCCCCTGGGAGCCCCCCCTCCCAGTAGCCGGTCGCTCCCAGTGGCCGTATATACGCTCCCAGGGCCGCATATACGCTCCCATTAGCCGGTTACTCCCAATGGCCGGTTACTTATAATGGCCGGTCGCTTGCAATAACCGGTCGCTTGCAATGGCCGGTCGCTTGCAATAACCGGTCGCTTGCAATAACCGGTCGCTTACAATAGCCGTACTAGGAGCCTGGAGCATACGGCCATTAGAGTATAATAAGTGACATCAAATTAGGTGAGATACGCACCAGAATTTGAGTACAGCACCTATGTGGGTTAGACGCTGACCTCAGTTACGTGCTACCCAGTTATAACATATCTAGGCCAAACAGCATAAGGGAGGCCGTGATTTTTTACATGCTATTACAGGGATATCGACTGTAACATTATCCTTAGCGGCGTCTGGGCAGCTCCAACTTCCCATCGCAATAGTAACCACAACCACACTCCCGCCTGCGGTACATGTTGACGGCCATAGTCAGCAACGCACACAACCATGCAGCATCACCAGTACCGCGGGTAATGGGGCCAACATAACCACGATTACGTGTACAACCCCGACCCCGACACGTTGTGGAGGATTTGGATTACCCGGTATAGATTTAGTGAAAATGGAAGCAAAGTGGGTGTGGATGCGATTACTTGGCTCCGGCTTCGGCGTTGGGAATGACGTGAATACCCCTGGATCGTGCTGTAACTTGATGGGGGATGGTCCGAAGAGGGGTTTGGGTGAATGATCAACACCGAGTACCTGACTGCAACCCTTGTGTCCTTATATCCGCCGAGGGTAAATGCATCTATTGGCAGTCCGTGGAGCAATTTTGATCGCTTTTAGCCTGTGAACGCCATCAGAAGAGGTTGCCGCGAACTTTATCGAAGTTCTGACACCTAAGTCTGGCGTGCTGGATTATTTGCTAGTCTTAAGACTAGACGAAGTTTACTAGACGCAGATTCCGCATTTGCCTCGCTTTACTATGGTCCGTTTCCTGCCAAGGAAGCCCCGTGTTGTCCTGGTGGTTAACACTATTGGGTTTGCTAGTTGCATGGTACCTGCATGAACATGTCCTATATGATCACCCCGGTTGGAGTTTGGCAAACGTATCGGCAAGTCCATCTCGAATATCATCCACGGCCAATGGGAGCTGGCAAAGAAAATAATTGTACGTTCGTCAACCTGATTGCCGGGGTTGTCCAAGTTGGGGTAATTATCTTTTTATCTAACAAGGAGTGTTCCGTCTTATCTGGGGCCAAGCCAAGCGAGAGCGAGTCTCGGCTTACCATCATCACGGCACCTTACATGGATATATATATGGGTCATATTATACCATGGACGAGGGGTCACCCGCCTTAGAGGCTAACCTTTTCCCCATATTCGGTCTCTTCAGAACATAGAACGCCCACGCAACATCACACCTCAGTTTCCGGTCCTCAACCTATAGCAGATCGATACGGGTGCCCTGTACGGAGTATTTCATAGCCTGGATAGTGTTTCTCGGCCGAGCGAAATTGGTAACATTGCCTCTTGCCTCCGCTCCGTAGTTAACGCTGGGCATGGCTTCTGATGTATCACAGGACGTAAGTTACGTACCGGTAACTCACACAATGGCCATGGCCTGCCCGCCCGAGATCGCGCTCGCCATCACGCGCAAGAAGGCGCGCTACGCGCGCTACGCCGACCTCAAGGACATGGCGTCGTTCGCGGCCGAGGTGGCGCTGCCGGACGCGACGTACGACTTCCAGGACCCGGCGGGCCGGACGCTCGACATCGGGGGCGTGGCGGCCAATTTCGCGTCCACGGCGGCCTTCGTCGCCTGGTGGTCCGGGTTCGCGGGCCGGCTGCAGACGCTGCACAACCTGGGCGCGGCGGGCGACTTCACCGTGACCGAGACGACGGACGGCGACGGCGGCCGAACGACGCCCGTCGAGGTCGAGTCCGTCTTCGGCTTCGAGGACCAGCTGCTGGCGCCCCCCTTCGGCATGTGGGCCGCGATCCGCGGCGGCGGCTACTACTACGACACCTGGCGCTGCGTCGACGGCGACTGGAAGCTCAAGTCGCTGCGCATGCGGCGCACGTACCAGGAGATGACCTTCTTGGTCTGGCTCTCACTCCTCTTGCAGAGGGCGCTGGGAATCAACCTGTTGTAAGATCTATGTCTGTGACGATGCATTTATGGGGTGGCCTGGTGTTGGCGCTAGGTACTTGACGACCTGAATCCGTGCTACCTACGCCCCCAAGCACCAACAGAACAACCTGTAGCTGTAGGCTGTAGCTGGAGGACTGTTGTTTTTCCTGTCGTACCCCACGACCGCCCCCTCTGCGTGTTTCCCCTGCCTTACCTACACTACCCTCCTGAGTCCTCCCCATTCCCTCCGACCGTGCTTTGCCTCCGCACTCGATCAACGATCACCACCTAGTCACCCACTCAACTTCTCCTCGCCAGCGACATGTTTCTCTACTGCATTCTTGCATTGTCCTTCACTGCTGCCATCTTCGCAATGTGGCGCAAGGCTTACCCGAAGCCATATCCGGGCATTCCATTCAATAAGGAGTCGGCCAACCGGATTGCTGGCGATATTCCAGACCTCGTGCCGGTGATCAAGGCGACGAACGAGTTTTCAAACTCCATGTTCACTGTTACGACCCAGAAGCTCGGTGTTCCGATCGCCCAGTTCCTATTTCCAGGTCTTCGCATGCCCTTTATAATCTTGGAGGACCCGAGGGAGATCGAAGATATTCTTCTTCGCCGCAATAGAGAGTTTGATAAGGCCCCATCTGCTCTTGACCTCTTTGCCCCCATGTTCCCAAAAGCTTCGATCGGCCAATTCACCACACCTGGGTTAAAGGCGCAAAAACGACTATGGGCTGATGTCATGAGTGCAGAGTTCCTCCGGAAAGCAGCGGCACCCAATATCCACAAGTCCACCCTTGAACTAATCGAGCTCTGGCGCCTCAAAGCGTCAACCCTTTACAAGGACAAGCCTTTCCATGTGCACCAAGACTTCCAGAACGCTGCTTTAGACGCCATTTGGGTGGCTGTTGTTGGCGAGGAGCCCGGCGTGACAAGATACGAGATCAGCAAGCTGCAGAAGCAGATTGCCGGCCATGTCAGCAAGGACTTGGACCATCCACCTCGTGGCACATTCCTCAAGAAAGAAGTGGCCTACATAGGCGAAACCATCGCGCGAAACTCGAACACGCCCGTACCAAAATGGGCACAGAAGCTGGAGACGTATACATCCCGTTACCGCAAGTTCCGACGCACTGTTACACATGAGATCGGTTTGGCCATGGAGAAGGCCGTCCATCGTTTCCAGCGCCTCGAAGATGGCGACGGCGATGCTGTCGACACATGCATGATGGACCTGGTACTCCGTCGTCAGATCCTCGAAGCCAAGAAGGCCAAAAGACCACTGACCGACCCTACCAAGGATCAGAGCATGCTCGACGAGATGTTCGTTATGCTCGTTGGGGTTCGTCGCTCTCGGCTCGTGCTCGCGGATCAAGCTGACAATGGTACGCTAGGGTCATGATTCGACCGCCAACGCGCTTTCCTGGTTCGTCAAATACATGGAAGCCTACCCAGCTGTCCAGTCCAGCCTCCGTGCGGCTCTGCGGGATGCTTTCCCGGGCCCGGAGCCTCCGTCGGTGGAAGACATTCTTGGAACAGACATCCCGTATCTTGATGCTGTCTGCGAAGAGGGATTCCGCCTGGCAGGAGTCGCCAAGGGCAATCTACGTCAAGCTTGTGTTGACACGGAAATCCTTGGGTACAAGATCCCTAAAGGGGCCGAGATCTTCATGAACTATCACATGAATCATACCCCTCTCCCGGTTGACGAATCGAAGCGAACACCAGGCACCAGAGCTGCAGTCGACAAGCTTGGAGGAGACGGTCTGCAGGGCGACGCAGGTCGCGATATCGGTGCTTTCCAACCAGAGCGATGGTTGTCCAGAGATGAGAAGACAGAAAGGGCGACGTTCAACCCCTACGCCTTGCCAACCCTTGCATTCGGCGGGGGTTATCGGGGTTGCGCTGGTAAGTGCCCCTGGAGACGTTGCTCCGCGCTTTTCCATCGGTTCAGATTCGCTAATCTAGCCGGTTTGCCCATCACCAGGACGCAAGCTAGCTTCTATGGAATATCGCATCGTTGCGACGCTGTTGATATTGAACTTGGAGTTTACACCATTGCCGGAGGACCTGAAGACCATGCAGGCTACCGAGAAGATTTTTCGGCAGCCTGATAAGCCTTTTGCGAAGTTGAGTGTTTTGTAGTTGATGGAGTTGCTTCGGGCTTTCAAAACTTAGACGTCAAGCGAGACCATTGACCGTGAAGTTGGCTGCAGGCTTCACCAGGGTTTTCTATTCAGGTGTTGAGATCAATCACAGACTTGGCTTAGTCAGTCCTTGATCTCGAACATACTATATGCGTACCGCGCTCCCTACGCGTTTTAAATCTTTCCTTTTTTTAACCCTCTTTTTCTTAATAAAAATACGCTTTCATCAGCAGCCTTAACTCTGGAGAGCTACCGTGATAATAACTAAGGAATGGAGGGGTAATTCGGCTAAGGGCAGCTTTTTTTCGGGGGGAGTAGGAAAGTACAGTGGTATATAGGTATATAGTTATAATAGGTTTAGCTAGGCTTTCTCCTTTACTGGGAGCCTTCTAGCCAAATACCACCTCTATTACCTTTACATTAACAAGAAGAACACTCTATTAGCCTATCAACTAGGTCTCTATTTCTAATACACGCTTACGGCTAATAAGCTTTCCCGAGGGGGTTGTGCGAGGCACTTTGGGCGACGGTGACGGGACAGTGCTTGTCGATGTGAAGCAAACAACTTACAGGAAACCCGACGTACCAGCCTGGGGGTGAGCGCTGCTGACCACGACGGTATTTACTTGCCTACCTGACGAGACACAGTCGCGGCCTGGAGGCCTTGGGCGAGCCGGTGCAAGTCGAGTGAGTCCTCAGCCGCTGCTTCCCACTCTCGCGGGTCTGAGCCGCGCCGTTGAGCGAGGGGAGATAAAGTACCAAGGTAAGTCGGTAGACAGGTAGGTCTCTGTGCCGCCACCGCCGCCGCTGCAGTCGTTTCTGCCCCCCTATTTACTCACGCGTGCGCAACGTCGCTACACAGAGAGTTCACACCAGGTTCGGATCCGCCAGCCACCCGTTCGTAGGTAGCTGCAACGCGCACTGTCTCTGAAACACACAGACCGTCCCCCCCCGTCCTGGTCCCCCTCCCCGTAGCCTCAGATGTCATGCATGCATGCATGCACACATCTATGCGTCTTTGACAGCAGCCGTTGGCAGCTAGCTAGCTACCGATACCGTAGTAGCTGGCAGCACATCTCAGACATACATGCAGCGAGCACGGGACCGAAACGGTCTGTCGATGATGAGCGATCCTGCAGGTCCGCGACAGCGTCGATAGAGCGAGGGTCTTAGGGGGAAGAAGGGGAGGGACAGAACAGTTCCCGATTGCTAATCCGGATCAGGTCTCAGCTGGGAACAAGCTGGGATGGGGGGTCCGGATCGTGTGCGCGCGTGCCAGACTTGGCGCAATACCTACCGTCACCGTCTTCATCTTCATCACCGCTGCCGCTAACGCTAACATCATCATCATCATCATCCTCACCATCACCATCACACTGTGCTCTGTACAACTCCGATGTGGAGAAGAGGGACTGGAGAGAGGCGGTAAAGAGAGAGAGAGAGGGAGCTAGTCCGAAAAGAGCGCAGCTTCCGATCTGCCCGCGAACCACCTCCCTCCAGTGATCGAGACAGCATGGGGCCGGCCTACTCAGCTCGACAGGCCTCCCCCCTTGTGAAGGAAGACGGGCGGTGGCACCGGGCCAACACAGCACGAGTCGCACCGGAGGGGGGGAGGGGGGGGAGATGGGGGTGGGCATCACCTGGGCGCACGCCGGGAATGCGATGGATCTTGCGGGACCTGGCACGACGACCGCGTTCCAGATACCCGATCCAGCGATCCAGGAGAGGAGGGCCCACGGTCTCGGGACCCCGCGATGCTGCGAGCCTGCGCCCCAACGCCGCCGCCGCCCGTTGTGCCGCATCGAAGTTTATTATCTGATCAGTCCCCGTCTCTTGTGGCCGTGGCCCGTTGCATTCGCGTCGTGTCACTGCCCGTGTTGGTACCGGTAAGCAGCTTGGTGGCAGTACTAGTACTCTGAATGTAGGCAGGGCACAGGATCGGCGGGAAAACGCGGGATCCCGGAGGCGCGGCGCCTGGGTGCTGCTCGACTGGACGGGTACTTTGTTTTCTCCCCTCCCCCTCCCCCGTCTGAACTCACCACATGCCACGTGAAGTCTAATTAGGTACCTACGATAGTGAGAATCCAGGCAGCCTTGTTCCGTAGCGCGTGGTGGCTGGCACCATCCATTCCGCTGCGGCTCCTAAAAAGCGTGCATACCTGAACGAGAGTATAAGCGCGTAGGTCTTCCCACGTGGCTCCCTCGATGTATGTACGTTCGTAGGCGAGCCGGCGCCCACGGGCCCTTCCGGAAGCCCAAAGTGGCCGGTGGCGTCTGAAAGCCTGTCCCGTACAGGCAAGACGGCCTCAAACGTCACGCGGCAAGGGGCGAAAGGGGAGAAGGCGATACCGACAACGGCCAGCTTGGTAAACCCATCGTCTGTCGCCTCTACTCCGTAACTCCAACGTTGAAAAGGCCTGCTGCGTCCAGCACTCGGCCTTCCGGTGTTTCTGAGCGGACCCCTACCTGGTTTGTACCCGGACCTGGCTGAGTGGTTTGTTCAACGGCGCGCCTCTTCTTGACGCACACCCCCTCCCCTCTCCCATTTCGACCCGCTGGCGGACGAACCCGTCACGCCCAGAACAAAATTTGCTTGCTTACCGCCTCTGCTGAACTACCTTACCCACATCACACAGGTGGACCATGCATCTGAGACAGCGCCCAGGCAGCCAGCAGCACCAGAGGACCTCGAACTCTTGGGTCCGTGCCAGACGCCACGAGATGGCGGGTAGGCCGTCGGCAGCAACAGTAACCTTCAACCTAAGTACTTACGCATGTGGTGGTTAAATCGGGTGAGTTCGGGCTTGTCAGTCTGACATGACAAGAGCTAGGGAAAATAGGGGACGCTTATACGCAAAGAAAATATAGGGGTCCGAGAGGCCGAGAGCTTGCTGCGATGCGTAGAATCGCCCACATAGACGAATTAGGTATATAACCACAACGTGCCCTGTGTTCCCACGCGTGACGTGCTGGAGGCTCCGGCCTGACGCGTGTAGTAGTAGTTACCCCAGGGACAGCACCACAGCTGGTCATCGCCTCCGACAAGCACGGGACTTCTAGTTATCTTTTATTTTCCCGTCTCATCGACAGTGTCAGTCATAAGCAGGATCGTCGGTACGCGCAACCGCAGGGCCTGTGACCGCTGCCACGAGCAGAAGCTGAGCTGCCGACGGACCTCGCCGGCGACGACGACGACGGCAGCGGGCGATGGGGGCGCCTGCGAGCGGTGTCTGAAGGCCAGACACGCATGCAGGTCGAGTCCGTCCTTGCGCTACCGCAGGAGGCGAGGGCAATCTCGAGAGCGACAGCGGGGACCCCTCGAGATCCGCGCAGCAGTGGCAGCGGCAGCAGCAGCAGCAGCATGTCTCCCGGAGGAACCAGTCGGTGTGTGTCCCTTTCCCTATCCCTTACTCTCCTTACTCTACACCCCCCCTTGCCCCCCTGCCCCCTGCCCCCTGTCTACCTGCCCCGTCCGATCCCGCGCTGACAACGGTCCGATCTATCGCCAACCGCCCGTCATGCAGAGCAGCAGCCTGCCAGCAGCAGAATCAGCAGCAACAGCACACTGCATGGCCCGGCGCAGTGGTACGACGGTCAAGCAGCAGGGTCTGACCCATGTGAGTCCCTTGCAGCAGCAGCGGCGGCAGCAGCAGCAACAGCAACAGCAGCAGCATCGGCGGCGGAGGCCTTTGAAGCTCCCCCAGAGTTCCACGGCGCCCTCGATCACGCACTCGGTCTCACGGCCGGCGACATCCTGACATCATCATCGTCGTCTTCGTCGTTGATGGGCCTGCCGCAGCAGCAGCAGCAGCACCGTGGTTTGGCCACCGGAGGGAGTCTAGACCCTAGCCTCCTCCTCCTCACCCCGCAAGCGGGCCTTGGCCCCGTGGGCAATTATGACTACTGTCAACTGCACGAGCCCCGGCTGCCATACCACTACTACTACAACCAGCAGCAGCACCACATGTCTGAAACGGACCGCAGTGGTACAGGTCCATACATCGCCAGATCTCCTCGTCCTCCTCCCACGGGCCTCGTGACAGACGACTCGCCGCAGAGCAACGTCGGACGACGAGGAAAACGTCGCCGCCGCCGCCGCCTGGACGCGATCAGCTTCGAGACGTGGGACCTCTGGGCCGCCCTGGCAGCCGGGGCCGGCGGCGGCGGCGGCGGCGGTGCCAGCGGCTGCGCGACGGGCCCCGCTGGTCCCCCCCTACACGTAGCCCAGCGTCCGTCTGCCGCGTCCCTGGGGAGGCTGCTGCGTCTCTCGGGGGCGTTCGCGGACGCGATGGGCGCCTGGGAGGACGACGATGGCGGCCGAGAGGGCTGCCACCGCCTCCCAGAGGAAAAGGATGGAGTGGAAGAAAGGGGCGAAGAGGGAGAAGAGGCGGCCCTGGTGGCGGCAGTCTACTTCCGGATGCTCGACATGCACGAGCTAGTCATCCAGCTTGCCAGTCACTCTCTCCAGATCGCCGTGGACTCGAGGGAGCGGCTCAGCAGAGACCCCAGGATCTCCAGGACAGTCCTGGGAGGTCCGCTGACGTCTCTACTCCAGGTGGCCGGGACGGGAAGTACCGTAACGACGGCCTCTGACCTTCAGGGATGCTGGTGACTGGGGAGGAAGTGCCTAGCGCCGTTCGAGTTTGTGGACGGAGGCACTGTACGCCGATGTTTCGTTGTTGATAAAAAAAACAAGCAGTGGTTCATCTGGCGTTTGGCGTCGACAATGTATGATAGACTGTTCAGGAGCGGCCCGTTTTTCCTGCCCTACCATAGAAGATCCATGTATAGAAACTAGCACTCGCGATGAGGCGGCTTGTGATAGCTTTGTGAGGGTGTAGCTCTCGAGATAGCTTGTATCCGTTTATGTTTCGCCCTCGGGGCAAAATCTGCCGCTGTTGGGAAAATCAGAAACATTCCGACCCGTGTACTCGTCCCCGGACTCGAGAAGGTCCCTCTCGATGGTACTCGGTCTCGTATAGGTAGTCAGACAACGATCTCCCGGGACTTTTCGCCCCCGTGCTTGCTTGTCTCCCCTCTGTAGGCGGTCCACGATGAACGGAGGACAGCGTCGTATCAAGAAGTACCGAGACCGATGGAAACAACGGCATCGGCGGCGACAAATAACATAGGGAATCAACGGGCACCCCCCTAGTCTGCTTCTCAGTGACCAGGCCATCGGGACCGATGACTGTCCTCCACCAAGCACCTTGCCATGTGCCCCCGTCTGTGTGGTACTTTTGACACCGCTCTCTCTCCTGGATGGCATCTCCCGGGCTCGAAACTCCGCTCCTCCTGTAGGCGATCCCTCCTATTCTATCCACGTCGACAACCCTAACTCACGAGCTATACTTTGAACTAGAGGTCCTAGACTCCTGAGAAGGAACCACTCGGCCGACTCCGAGGGGCGAAGAGACGAAGAGGGCCGAGGCGTCATCTCCTTCGGCGATGGGGAGCAAATGAGGCGGTTCCAGCTGACCTTGGGCGGAATAATCCTCAAGTGAGACGAGAGAATGTGAATCACTGCCAGTCGGCGGCACGGTAGGCACTCTTCGCACCGCCACCCCCAGTGACCACAATCTCATCAAGACCACCGACCTACCTGGAGGCCGACGAGACATAAGTACCCGAGTCCTCCTTCCCCTCTGATTTTTCTTTTTGTATCTCACTGCTTCCCGTCATCTCTCAAGCTATACCCTATACTCACCGGTCATCCTATACCCCCCCCAGTGGCAGAGCGCATACTATCATCGGCTTCATACTTCGACTGATCCCCTGACCTGAGCAGCAGTTTGACTGCGGCCACCCTTTTGTTTCCCTCCCTCTACACCGGTCAGCGCTATTCAAAGAACCAAGACGGGGGCATCCACCCACTTACTCCTCCTCTTCCTCTCCCAGGCGCATTATCTCCTTGCCTTTCCAGACATGTCATACAGCCGACCGCTCTCGGAGCCCATCGCCATCGTCGGCAGCAGCTGCCGCTTCGCCGGGGGCGCGACCTCGCCGTCGCGGCTGTGGGACGTGTTGTGCTGTGCGCCCGACCTCTCGCGCGAGGTGCCCGCCGCGCGCTTCGCCGCGCGCGCCTTCTACCACCGCGACGGCGACTACCACGGCACGGCCAACGCGCTGCGCGCCTACTGGCTCGAGCAGGACCACCGCGTCTTTGACGCCGGCTTCTTCAACGTCACGCCCAAGGAGGCCGAGGCCGTCGACCCGCAGCAGCGCCTGCTGCTCGAGGTCGTCTACGAGGCCGTCGAGTCGTCCGGCTGTCGCGACTTCTTCGGCGCCGGTGCCGGTGCCGGGGCCGACGTCGGCGTCTTCTCGGGCTGCATGACGGGCGACTACGACACGCTGTCGCAGCGCGACGAGCTGTCCACCAGCCAGTACTACGCCACGGGCAACAGCCGCGCCATCATCTCGAACCGCATCTCGTACTTCTTCGACTTCCAGGGCCCGTCGGTCACGGTCGACACGGCCTGCAGCTCGAGCCTCGTGGCGCTGCACCAGGCCGTGCTCAGCCTGCGCGCGCGCGAGTGCGCCGCCGCCTGCGTCGCGGGCGTCAACCTCATGATCACGCCCGAGCAGTTCATCGTCGAGTCGACGCTCAACATGCTCAGCCCCTCGGGCCGCTGCCGCATGTGGGACGCCGGCGCCGACGGCTACGCCCGCGGCGAGGGCGTCGCCGCCGTGCTGCTCAAGCCCCTGAGCCGCGCGCTGGCCGACGGCGACGCGATCGAGGCCGTCATCCGCGACGTCGGCGTCAACTCGGACGGCCGGACACGGGGCATCACGATGCCCAACTCGGAGTCGCAAGCCAGGTTGATTGAGAGGACCTACAGGAAGTCCGGGTTGGACCCGCGGAATCCTACAGACAGATGTCAGTATTTCGAGGCCCACGGCACGGGCACCCAAGCCGGGGACCCCCAGGAGGCTTCTGCGCTGGACGAGGCCTTCTTCCGCGACAGCCTTCCAGGAGACGAGAAGAAAATGCTGGTGGGGTCCGTCAAGACTGTGATAGGGCATACCGAAGGCGCTGCTGGGCTTGCCGGTCTGCTCAAGGCTGTAGAGGGCCTCAAGCGCGGAGCAATCCCGCCTAACCTCCACCTCAAATCTCTCAATCCGAAAGTGAAGCTGTCCTGCGCACATCTAGAGATACCCATGTCGGTCACGCCGTGGCCTGAGCCACCCGCGGGCCAGCCGCGGAGGGCCAGCGTCAACTCATTCGGCTTCGGTGGGACCAACGCCCATGCCATCGTGGAGCAGTATGTTCCATCCATCCACGACGAACTCGTTGGACATCTCCCTCCCGTGTCCGACACCCTGCAGAAGAAGCAGACGCAACTGCCTCCAGACATATGTGACCATCAGGACTTTTACCTGCCCCTCACCTTCTCGGCAGCCTCGCAGAAGTCGCTGCGAGACGTAGTCCACTCCTTCAGGGGCTACCTTGCCGAGCACCCCGACAGCACGCACGAGCTCGCCTGGGCTCTATTCTCGCGCCGGACTGCCCACGCGTACCGAGTATCGGTATCTGCCGCGACGGCGTCCCAGGCGCAGGCCGCCCTCGATTCCCTCCTAGGCGAATCTAAGACGAAGTCACAAAAGGGGCTCGGCATGCGATCGAAGGCGACGACGGGCCTACCACGCAAGATCCTCGGGGTCTTCACCGGCCAGGGGGCCCAGTGGCCGGCCATGTCGAGGTCGCTGCTGCAGACCAACGAGGGCTACCGCGAGTCCATCCGCGGGCTCGACCGGACCCTGGCGGCGTGTCCCGACCCCCCGGAATGGACCCTAGAGGCGCAGATCCTGGCCGGCGAGGATGTCTCGCGGATACACGAGGCGGCCGTCTCCCAGCCCCTCTGCACCGCGCTGCAGATCGGCCTGGTCGATCTGCTGCACAGCCTCGGCATCGGCTTCCACGCCGTCGTGGGGCATTCGTCGGGAGAAATCGCCGCCGCCTACGCGGCCGGCATGCTGTCCGCCCACGACGCCATCCTCATCTCCTACTACCGCGGACGGTTCGCCTGCCTGGCTGGAGGGGAGGATGGCCAGAAGGGCGGCATGCTCGCGGCTGGGCTGTCGGAGGACGAAGCGCAGGACTTCTGCAAGGAGCCCGAATTTGGCGGCCGCCTCTGTCTGGCGGCGAGTAACGCCCCCTCCAGCGTGACGCTCGCCGGCGACCTGGACGCAGTGCAGCAGGCGAAGGAGATGCTGACCGCTCAGAACAAATTCGCGAGGACGCTCGTTGTCGACACGGCATACCACTCGCCACACATGTCGAGGCCAGCTGTCAAATACGTCGATGCTCTGCGACGGCTCGGCATATCGCCCATGCCGGCCAGCCAGAAGTGCGTCTGGGTTTCCAGCGTCCACGGGTCCTCCACCACGGGAGAGGAAGACCTTGGCTGCGGCTACTGGAAGGATAATATGGTCCATCGCGTGCGGTTCCGCTCCGCCATAGAGACCGCGCTCTCTGAACATGGGCCGTTCGACCTGGCAGTCGAGGTTGGCCCTCATTTTGCCCTCAAGGGACCAGTGACACAGACCGCGAAGGCAGCGGGCCAGGATCTCGCCTACACCAGCATACTGGATAGACAGAAGAACGACAGCCATGCGGTCTCGGACTTCCTGGGGTTCCTGTGGTCGTCTTTCGGCCCCGCCGCGGTCGACCTCGGCGCCTATCTCGCGATGTCGCCCAAGCCGGCGGTGAGCCGCTCTCGGCTCACCGACCTCCCGAACTACCCCTTCGACCACTCGGCCATCCACTACCGCGAGTCGCGCCTGTCCCGCCAGTACCACTTCAAGCGAGAGGCGCCGCACGAGCTGCTCGGCGTCCGGACCCGCGACGACAACGAGCATCTGATGCGGTGGCGCAACATCCTCCGGCTCGAGAAGATCCCCTGGCTGGAGCACCACCGCTTCCAGGGCCAGGCGCTGCTGCCGGCCTCGGCGTACTGCGTAATGGCCCTCGACGCGTCCCGGTACCTGCTCGACGGGCGGCCCGCCGCCATCGTCGAGCTGCGCGACCTGCGCATCATGAGCGGCATCAGCATCGAGCGCGACTCCCCGGGCACCGAGGTGCTGTTCTCGCTGCAGGTTCTGTGCGTCTCAGCATCGTCCGTCGAGGCCAGCTTCAGCCTGGCATCCTGCCCGGCCGACGGAACGACGGCGATGAAGCTGGACGTGACCGGAAACCTGAAGGTGACTCTGGGCGACCCCCACCGTGACGCGCTGCCGAATAGAGTGCCATGCGTCTCGGAGACCTTTCCTGCCGACCCAGACGCGTTCTACAAGATGATGGACGACATGGGCCTGGTGTACACAGGACCCTACAGGTCCTTGGAGTCAACCCAGCGCCGATACAACTACTGCTTCGCCACGCTCAGGAGGAGACACCCCGAGGACACAACTCCCCTGGAAGTGAGCCCAGCAACTCTCGACAGTTGCTTCCAGTCGGCATTCCTCGCTTATGCGTCACCCGGAGACAAGTCGCTGTGGACGTCGTTCCTCCCGTGCACCATCGATCGGGTTCGGTTCAACATGGCTGCGCTTCATCGAGATCCGGAAGCAGATACAGCCGCCCGTCTCGCGGTCGACACACATATGACTAGCTGCGAGCCGGCGACACATGATTCCAAGGCCACCTTTACCGTGGACATCGGTATTTTCGCCGAAAATGGGGACGCTGAGGTCCAGGTCGAAGGGCTGGCCGTCTGCGCCCTGGCGAACACGCAGCCGAAGGACGACTACGAGCTATATCTCCATACCGTTGTTGACCTCGATCCGACCGACGCGATCGTGAGCATGCGGCCGACTGCGTCAACATATGATGGCCAGCTTGAAGAGAGCCTCGATGAAGCGCAGGCTCGTCTTGAGTTGCACAGACACGCTGCCCGGGTCGTCCAGCAGATAGCCCACCGGTACGCGCGCATGAACGTGCTCAGCTTTTCGCTGCCCGGTGCCGGCTTGGAGGAGCTGGTTGTGGATGCCGTCGAGTCGCCCTTTCAGTCTCTCACCATCTGTTCAGAGGCCAAGCAGTCAGGGATCAAACATGTCGCGCGACCCGGTTCTCTGGGGAAGCAGACTGTCAGACAAGTGTCAGTGGACCTCAAGGAGAAGCTGCCAGAACAGCTTGCATCAGATACCCCCGTCGACTTGGTGATCCTCTCGACGGCGTGGCTGGAGAACGATGCCACCGCAGCTGTCTTGCTCAAGAACATCCAAGAGGTAATGAAGCCTGAAGCATTCCTCGTGCTTGTACACATTTCGGGCACAACCTTGACCAGCAGTTCTATGGCCACCACCGGAACGTCGACACCACCTCAGTGGCCCGACCTCCTGGAACACTGCGGTTTTATCCAGAGAGCAAAGAACGCAGACCAGTCCTACTACCCAGGATATATAGCCGTTCGTCAGAACTTTGGCTTCGAATCTCCCAGAGCTTGTGTCGCTTCTGACGCGCTACTTATTGGAGGCACCAACCCAGGTGAAGGGACACAACTGATCAACGGTCTAACATCGCACCTCTATACCATCGGCTGCAACCGCGTATCAAACCGCAGCCTCGATGTTGTCAATACTGAAGATCTGGACGGCTGCACAGCGGCCATTGTCTTGGCCGATTTAGACGAGCCGATCACATCGAACATGACCGAGCACAGGCTGAGCCAGCTCCGAACGCTCTTCCGGCCAAATATGACGCTGCTCTGGCTGACGCGCGAGGCTCGGAGCAACCCTGACCATGCGGCCACGTTAGGTTTTCTGCGTACCATCATCGCAGAGGTCCCAAACCTCAGAGTGCAAGTTCTGGATCTCGACCATTTGGAGAATAGCCCAGGGCCTCTCATTGCGGCGTCTTTCGCACGCCTGGTCGGAGAGGACACCCAAGGTGCCGACGAGGCGCTGCTCACGCGCGAACCAGAGCTGCATATCCAGGACGGCCTGAGATACATACCCCGAGTCGTGCCTCTCGAACCGGCGAATGCAAGACTCAACGCACTGCGCCGTGTCGTGACGAAGAAGCTAGACGTACTCCAGGACTGTGTCGAGTTGGTGGCCCGTGGAGATCCTTATCACGCCAAAGAAACCGAGCTTGAGACGACCAAGCCGCCCGCCGGCCACGTCCTCATCCGGGTCGACTATAGCTCAGTCGAGCCAGTGAGTTTCGACGAGAGGGTGTCTGCCTACATCTGCCTGGGGCGTAACGTTTTGACTGGCGCTCGCACAATCGCGTTTTCCAATACGAACTCGTCATATATCTCATGCCCCGAGCCGCAGGTATGCCACCTGCCGCATGAAGCGGGAGCGGACGTGCACCTCATCGGCCTGGTTGTGAGGTCTCTGACCGCCAAGTCGATCGCAAGACGGCTGACTGCAGGCCAGCAGGTCGTCCTGCTCGGAGCCGACGACGAACTGTTCGACTGCGTTGCTCATGTCGTGAAACCCCTCGGCACCCAGGTTCATGCGTATAAAACTGACAACAATGACACAAGAGCAACCCAGTCACTACTACTTCACCCCAGGGCATCGACCAGAGAGATCAGTGATATATTCCCAGAAGAGGGGGCGCTCGTGCTCGACCTGCTCCGCGGGCAAGCCGATCTGTCACGCAGGATCCGCGAAGTGATCCCGAGCAATTCCAAGTATATCTCGCAACACCCAACGGCCAGACCAGAACAGTGGATCTGTGACAGCGCCGTCGAGTCGGCCTGGAGGTCAGCCGTGTCCTGGGCCGTGGAAAAAGAAATGACGGCCAGTCTGCAGACCCATCCAAGTGCCCACACCGCTTCCGTAGCCGAGATACTATCTGGTGCGGCCGACGCAGACCCGTTCAGAATCGTCGACTGGCGAGCCGACACCAGCGTCTCGCAGACGGTAGACCACGTGGTGGAGGAGCGGCTGTTCAGCCCGGCCAAGACGTACCTGCTGGTCGGCATGACGCGCGACCTGGGCCAGAGCCTCTGCCGGCTGCTCGTCGAGCACGGCGCGCGCCACGTCGTGCTCGCGAGCCGCAACCCGGACACGTCGCCGCGGTGGGCCGGGGAGCTGGTCCGGCGTCACCACGGCCGGATCCGCGTCGCCGTCGAGCGCGTCGACGCCGCCGACGCCGCCAGCGTGCGGGCGCTCCGGGCGCGGCTGGCGGCGGCGGGCCTGCCGCCCGTCGGCGGCGTCGTCAACGGCGCCATGGTGCTCGACGACCGCGTGTTCGCGCAGATGACGCCGGCCGTGTGGGAGCGCGTGGCGCGGCCCAAGACGACGGGGTCGCGCAACCTGGACGCGGCCTTCGACGGCGGCGACGGCGACGGCGCCGGCGGGGAACAACAACAGCCGCCGCTCGACTTCTTCGTCATGACGTCGTCGTTCGCGGCCGTCGGCGGCCACCCGGGCCAGTCCAACTACGCGGCCGCCAACATGTACATGAACGGGCTGGCGGCGCGGCGGCGGCGCCGCGGGCTCGCCGGCTCGGTGCTCAACATCGGCGTCATCTACGGGCTCGGCTTCCTGCACCGCGAGCGCCGGCACCTGTACGCGGGCCTCGCGCGCGAGGGCTACCCGCCCATCTCGGAGCGCGACATCCACCACATGTTCCTCGAGGCGGTCGTCGCGGGGCGGCCCGGCCGGGAGGGGCGCGGCGGCGCGCCGGCCGACATCACCACCGGGCTGAGCCGGTTCCGCGTCGGCATCGCCGACCCGCTGTACTGGCACCGGGACCCGCGCTTCAGCCACTTCTCGGTGCACCAGGAAGAGGGGGAGGACGGGGGCGGCTCGGCCGGGGGAGACGCAGCGGCGAACAAGACCCTCGGCGAGCAGGTGGCCGGCCTCAGCGAGCCGGACGACGTGGCCGAGTCGATCTTTGCCGCCTTCACGGTGCGGCTGGAGGCACTGCTCCAGCTGCCGCTCGACTCGGTCAACAAGGACGACGGCATATTACAGCTCGGTGTAGACTCTCTGATGGCCGTCGAGATCCGCAACTGGTTTTGGCGGACGCTCGGAAAGGATGTCTCGGTGCTGAAGGTGCTGGGAGTGCCCAGCATCTACAGGTTGTGCCGGGAGCTGGCCGAACAGATTCTTGCTGAACGGGAAGGCGGGCAGAAGCATAGCACCGCGAGCTAGACAGGCAACAGAGAGAGTCGCATCTGTGCCACAACAATTGCTGGCAGCATGATGGCTGCACATGGAAGTGGGATGGAAGCAATGGCATCGAGGAGGAACTCTCCTTGGCCAGACGGGACGTTTACCGTACCACAGCAGGCCCGACGACATTCACTCATCCTTTTGCACACGTTTCGATACTACCCCAGTCAAGCCCGACCCGAACGATATTGTCAAGATAGGAAACTGGAAGGTGCTCCAGTCGACGTTGGAAAGATGCGACCATGTGGTATCTGGTTCAATCTCCTCCTTTGTGGTGGTCCGTGGTCGCTTTGGTTGGAAGAACCTTGGTGATATGGGTGGGCTGAGAAGCCGGACGAGCCTGAGACAGAGACGCTGTGTTTCCATATCTGAAGTACGGTAGGCTTATTCGTATACGAACAATACTGCAGTTATATCAGTTGTCGCGTTGTGTCCGTGGTCTGAAAGCTTCCGTGCGAAGTTTCCGGTGAGTTTATTAGAGTTTACCGCCAGAGTCTCAACTCATCCGCGAAACAAACGCCCGGACTCACCCAGACAGGCAGTCATGTGACCAGTTGCCCTCCGATGATGGCTACAAGCCCAACAAAACGATGTCTGTTTGCTCGCGTGAAAGCAGCCAATCACATGAACTCGTGGAGTCGTTGCCGAAAAGAAAAGAAAAAAGAAAAGAAATCGGGCGATCCAGCCCAGGAACAGACTCACAATCCGCACTTTACTACGGTGAATCAAGAACGGCTTAAGCAGCGGCTGATCGGCCAAGGGCACACAGCTAATGGTACCACATCTTACGGCTGACCAGTGGAGTTCTGTCATTCCAAGTATGATTCTTTCAATCTCTTATTTTCAAGAATTTCACTGGCTCAAGCTAAAAGCGATGTTAGGAAGGCGGTGGGTAATGTACAGAGACGGGATATTACAGATCCTCTCAGGCCTTCTCCAGGCGCTGGGACACCGTGCTCCAGTTAATGACGTTCCAGATGGAACTGAAGTACTCGGCCTTCTTGTTCTGATACTGCAGGTAATAGGCGTGCTCCCACGCGTCAATGCCCATCAGGGGGGCATAGTTGCCGGTGACGGGATCCTGGTTCGCGCGCGTGACGATCTGCAGGGTGCCGGCCGTCTTGTCCTTGACCAGCCAGCCCCAGCCGCTGCCCTGGATACCGGCCAGCGTGGTGTTCATCTGCTTCTTCATGGTCTCGAAGGAACCAAAGTCGCGCTCGATGGCCGACTGCGCGCGAGGGCGAAGGTTAGCCACTCTGCCCTCTCCGGGCCGAGCCCGTCCCGAGCTGTCGGAGCCCTGCTTACCTTAAGGGCGCCCTCGGGCTCGCCGCCGCCGCCCTTGTTGCTCGGGGCCAGGTTCTCCCAGAACAGAGAGTGGTTGACATGGCCACCGCCGTTGAAGTTGAGGAGGGGCGCAACCGCCGCGGCCCCCTTCTCGTTGCCCTGGGCCTTGGCCTCGCTGATCTGCTCGAGCGCGTTGTTCAGGCCTGTGACATAGGCGTTGTGGTGGCCCTTGTGGTGGAGCTCCATGATCTTGCCCGAGATGGAGGGCTCGAGCGCGCCGTAGTCGTCTAGGGGGGTAAAAGTCGATCAGCAAGCCGCTTCATGACAGAGACATAGTCCTCGGCGGGAGGCAGAGGAAAGGGAGCTGGAGCTGGCAGCTTACAGGGCAGGTCGGGCAGCGTTGCCTTGCCGCGCACGAAGGAAGTGCTGGCCAGAGCAGCGGCAGCGGATCTCTTGGAGCCGGCCCGTAGAGCTGCTCGCGCGGTGGGGACTGATCGGAAGAGAGTGGTGGCCATTGTAGGAACGGGGTTGTCGTCTGATCACACGGGTGGGGGTACGGGTTGGATTCTTTTCAAGAGTATCGGTTCGCCTGAAGCTGGTGCTGAAAGTGCGTGCGGCTGGAAGTTGAAGAATTGAGTTAGTAATTGAAGAGTTCGAGATGCTTTTAGATGATGTCAGTCTCCCGAGCTCCGAATCTGACACTACACCCGCTCGGCAATAGCTTCCAGCCAGGGTCAGGTACGCTGTGGGGAGCTTAAGTATGTACTGAGTACTGTATACTCCAGCTTTACACAGTACAGTAAAACACGCTTTATTCTTCATCAGTCATCTCACACTTTCGTCATGAGCTCGTAACGATACTAATTCTGCTGAAAAGTGTGTATCGAGATTGGCACACTGGCACGCCGGCTCGATATTGATCAAGAGGGAAGTGAAGCTTAAATGATACCAAGTTGATACGTACAAAAGTCCTCCTCATGGAGGTATCCATACAGTAGCACTGACATGCATATACACTGTAGAGCGGCGCGGGGACTGCGGCATCGCGTCCGGTAACGTCTGGACTCTGGACGACTTCTTGATCGCCATCAAACCTCATGGGCACCACGCCGGCCGGCTAAGCGCTGTGGGCAACATGTCCTACTACGATGTCGACGCAATCCTGACCGATGCCGAAGTACCTACCTCACCCAAGTCACCCCCTCGTCCGAGACGACTCCCAACTGACGCCCAGCCCTCCTACTAGAAAGTCCCGTGCAAGTTCGAGCTCGAGGTGGCCGAGCTGGGCTACCTCGACAACAACCCGGCGCAGCCGCTCAAGGCCGGCACGTCGGTCGGGCTGCCGCTGTGGCTCGCCGAGCTGCTGGCGCTCGCGAGCCAGTCGTCCAGCAGCCTCGACGAGGAGGCCAAGTCGTTCATCTCGCTGAACCTGCCGCCCGCGCTCGCGGCCCCGGTCATGGCCGCGCTCAAGGCGGACCCGCGCGCCGTGCCGCTGCGCGACCAGTCGCGCAACTTCTACGGCCTCGGCACCCGCATGCTGGACCTGTTCGAGGAGCGCGACATCTGCGCCGTCCTGCGCCGCACCTTCGTCGCCCGCGCCGCCGACATTGCGCTGCACGCCCGCAAGGCCGGCTCCACCGAGGACGCCGGCGTCGGCGCGGGCGGGGAGGAGTTCCTGAGGGGCATGGAGGAGTGGGAGAGGCGGCTGTTCAGACAGGCCCACGACGGCACCAAGGGGACGAAGCAGTGGATGGAGAACGTCAAGAGATATTGAATACTTCGCACTTGGGGCATTGCATCCGGCCCGTGACTCTCCACGCCTGTGTGCTTGGGGGAAGGCCGGCATATTGGGGGCTTATAGAACCCATGACGCGCATACTACGGGCGTGAAAGATCATGATGAGCAATGTGATATAGTAGGGCACCCGTTGCCAGTAGTCGGTACCTATACTACTTCCTGCTGCTGAAGCAGGTCGTTCAGGCTTGCCCAGCAGCGGCGTGTTGTTCTGCTGGAGCAGGCATACAGGACTTGAACGAATCTCATTTCCCAAATAATAGCGTCGAATGAGTGTCTTATGAGTGCCAGCTAGGATCTGCACGTCGGCCTAAGGCTTGAAGTTCTCTCCAAACTCCAAAACACGTACAGTGTTTGCGACCAATAGCACCGTGCTGGATTACTGTGTGGTCCCCTAGCAGCGGCTAGAAATCGAGCCATCACAGCGGATGTCTACCTCCTACGGAGTACCTACACCTGTATGAACAACCTACAATCTCCGCGCGTAGGGTCGTTCGGCGCCCTGCTGGCCCAGCATGTCTTTCGACCCAGGCAGGATATCCAAGGCTGACGCTGGTGCCTACTCGTCCTCCGACAATGACGAACACGACAAGGATGAATACACGCGACCATCCGTCGATCCCCGCGCCGACGAGTTCCTCGAGTACAATCCGCGAAAGCGGCGGAGGACAGGCCGCGACGCTAAAGAGAGCGCTGCTTTGGGCATCTTCGGCTCCGAGAGCGAGGACGACGGGCCCGGGAAGCGCTGGAAGGGGAAGAAAGACCTCCGGCACAAGAATGTCGCCTACGTGCCTGCTGGCGTGCAGAGGATGGAGGAGGACGAGGACGAGGCAGAAGAAGACGACGAGCTGAGAAGTCGTCCGGGCTTAGGTGCTAAGGCAAGCGCGCCACAAGAAGAGTACAGCGACGATGAGGATGACGAAGAGGACGACGATGGCGCAGCTGCCGGTATCGGTCTGGGCTTTCGTCCCTCAGCCCTCGGTCTCGGGGGCGGTACTTCCAAAAGGCCTAACATCGCCGCCGGTCTGTTCAACACCCCCAGCAAGGCCCCGGTGTCCAAGCCCAAATACGACGGGAAGATGCCTCTAGGGAAGGGCTTCGTCCCTTCATCCGCGAATGAGCCCGTGCTCAACCCCAACCTCCGCGATGAGTCTCCGCCAGCATCCCAGACTCCCAAGCCCAGTGCCTTCAATGGCGGCGGGGGAAAGTCCAAGTCGTTCGCGGCACGTATGATGGCAAAGATGGGCTATGTCGAAGGACAAGGTCTAGGTGCTGAGGGTCAGGGACGGAACGTCATCATCGAGCCCACTCTACGTCCGCAAGGCGTAGGTCTCGGCGCTGTCAGGGAGAAGTCGGAAGCAGAGCGGAAAGCAGAAAAGCGCCAGGCGCGTATGCGAGGGGAGGACGTCCCCGACTCGGACGAAGAGAGGAAGAAAGCCAAGCGCGAGAGGAAGAAGAAGATCCCCTACAGCGACAGTGCTAGCGGAGCGAGCACACCCAAGAGGCCCAAGGCCAAATTTTTGACTGTTAACGACATACAGAAGGCTGCGCCTGGTCTCCACATACCAGAGGCATTTGCCCCAATTTTGGATATGACCGGCCGTGATCAGAGGTTGCTTACATCGAGCTCGGGCTTGTTGACTCCCACGACCGGCACTGAAGTGGTCGAGCAGACGGAAGCGCGCAAGTTGGCTAGGCGGGCCCAAGGGGATCTTTCAGCCTTTGTGGAAGAATGGAAGAGCTTAGAAGAGAGGAAGGCCTGGCTTGATATGGAGATGCACCAACGCGAGCAAGACTTGAATGAAGTCGATGCTGAGTTGTTGGCTCTTCAAGCATTCTCCTCTGTTCTCGACGACATCTCACAAGCTGCCCAAGATCATCAGTGGGATCCAATAATATCTGGGCTGAAGAAGGCCGAGTCTACATCCTCGACACAGGTTGAGCACATTGCCGGCATTGCTGTTGCAGCGATTCACCCTTTCCTTCGCGAGGCCGTCCAGGGCTGGCAGCCCCTCGAGGATCCCAAGCTGGGCAACTTCGCATCAGACCTTTCCGATATCCGACGGATCCTGGGCTTGGACGACAAAGGAGCTAATGGGAAAACCGTTGCGAAATGGGACGAGCCTGAAATTGACGGTTCGTATCGCCAGTACAAAAAGTCGACCACCCCCTACGAGAGTATGATATACAAGCTGCTCTTTCCAAAGCTTGTCACGACGATCAACCAGACCTGGGATGTCTACGATGCCGGCGTCCTCCTGGCTATCTATGACAAGTGGGAGCCTCTCTTCCCAGCCTTTGTTCGATCTCAACTACTCGAGCAGGTGGTAAGGAGGCTCGATGATGCCATTGATAAATGGAAACCCAAGAAGAAGCACCACAATCTGCCACATCTATGGCTCTTTCCCTGGCTCCAACATTTGCCGCTCCATCACCTCGAACCGAGGGGCACTGGCCTAGTAGCCGATGTCAGACGCAAGTTCAGACAACTTATCGACGTCTGGGAGTTTAATAGGGGCATTGTGCCAGGACTGAAGCAGTGGAAAGATGTTCTCCGACCATCCAAGGCAGAAGACCAATGGAAGCCCCTCATCATGCACCATGTAATCCCAAGCATGGCTCGATATCTGCGGACCAACTTTCGGGTTGACCCCAGCGACCAAGCGCCGTATCTCGATATGCTCAATGGCGTGTTGAAATGGACGGACATCATCTCGGCCTCAATGGTTGCAGAAGTCATCGCTGTAGAAGTGTTCCCAATGTGGCACGAGGTCCTCTACCAGTGGCTCATCAGCGACGAGGCCGACTACGGCGAGATCGGCGTATGGTACGAGTGGTGGCAGAAGGAGGTCTTCCCAGAAGAGATCTCGTCGAACCAGAGCATCCAGGCGGAATTCGCCAAGGGCACCCGCACGATCGAGCACGCTCTGGATCTCGGTGAGGACGCGAAGCACAAGCTCCCCCGGCCCGACAGCCAGCCCGCCCACCAAGCGTCCAAGTCCGCCTCCTCCTCCCGCAAGCCCACCAAGGTCGAGCAGAAGGCGGCGGCCGCGGCCGCGGCGACCGCCGTGGTGGTGGAGAAGGCGGAGCCGACGTTCCGCGACGAGGTGGAGGACTGGTGCCAGGACAACGACCTGCAGTTCATCCCCGTGCGCAAGGCCAACGCCGAGGGCAAGCACTACTTCCGCATCACGGCGCGCATGGACGGCCGCGGCGGCGTGCTGGCCTACTTCGCCGGCGGCGACACGCTGGTCGTGGACTCGCGCAAGGCGAGGGACCTGGCGCTGCGGCGCGACGCAAGGGACCAGTGGGGCCTGCTGCTCGACCCGCTGTACGAGGAGGTGGACCAGGCGGGCGGGAGGAGGTGAGGGTGAGGTGAGGCGAGGCGCCGCCAGCCCACGAGTGCGATGTCTGCTTTTCTAGGAGTGGGAAAAGGGGGGTGGGGGGGAAGGGGGGTGGCCGGCGAGGCTTTCGGGAGGAAGTCCCAGATGTGGCCATGTCACCCAGACCGGGTCGGCTGCTTGCACAGCGACGTGGGGGTGATGGATGGAACATGGTTATTGCAGCACCAGTCATGTCTATCGTGGTTGGCGTGACTTGCAGGTTTTAGGTACTCTTCGTCAGGAGAGGAGATCCGACAGATCGCACTCCTTGGTGTAGACTCGACGCTTTTCCTTCGACTTAGACAAGCGTGCGGGAGCTGTCCTTGAGGACGCTGATGCACACACCTCTCATGCAGACTTGTGTGACCTTCAACCGCGGCTAGCTATCTCGAAACCCCAGCAAAAATGACTTGTCGAATAAAACATACCTCACCAAGCCAACATCATTAGAGGGTATCACTAGGTATTCAGGCCTCATTCGCTGTCACATCTGTACTTACCTGCCTTAGGTGCCCAAATGGGTTGATTGTTCCGCTCCTCGTACAGGAGTGCGAGCGACGACGCCGGCCCCATCGGACTACGACAACTGTCTGTCGTGTGAGCAGAGGCAGCCGCCATCACCAACAACGAATTGATATTCCAAATAGGTAATAGGTAGTAGTGAAGTCCGCTCTCCCGAGGCGCTCTCCTGGCTCCCGACCATGCGTGCCGGCCCGATCCCGGCCGGAGCTGGGCAGACGATTGGAGGATCGGAGCAGCCTCCCTACCACCTACAGTACCTGGCCGACAACACCGGCACAAGGTTTGCCCACTACTACTCGGTATACCGTCACCCAGTGGCTTCCCCCTGACTTGACGTGGGGATTCCATGCGGGGTGGCAAGCAAGGGATCCCCCGTGCCCCCCCCTCCCCCCAACGGCGCTGTCCAATGCCGGTCCAGTGCTCCGCACACTCGGGTCGTCGAACTCACGGATGCGGGACGCGGGCAGACGCGGGGAAGGGCGCGGCCAGAGAGGCGACTGGCGATCCAACCCGTTTTGGAATCATCGGGATGCGCAATGGAGGTAGACAGACACGAGAGAGCCCAGTCGGGATATAACAGCCACGGCGCGCCTGGGGACCGGTCGTTGGGCGGCAGCCGCGCACGACCTCTCTCGTCTCTTCATCAGCCCGGGCCCATTCGTTCTCTCTTTCCATGCTTGGCAGCTAGCGAACTCGAAGGGACGACTCGAGAGACCTTTATCAAGAGCTCGATACTACCTACGGCCGCAGTCACCAGTTGCCCGCCCAGTCGCGCGTTCGTCTCCGCTCTTCGATTCGATACGCCTTGTTGCTTCTCGCACACGGCCGCCGGCTCTCTCGCTCTCGCGCGCGGAACGGAACCCAACGGACGGAGCAGGGGCTACCAACCAACCAGCCGCAGTGACAACAACAGCCATGTCGGTGCAGGCCACCCCCGAGAAGGACCTCGAGGGCTCGGCGGCGCACCTCGAGCGCGAGCGCGGCAAGCCCGCCGGCGCCGGCGCGAAGGACGAACTCGACGACGGCGACGACGTCGGGAGCCCGCCGGTGGTGTTCGACGTCGACGTCCGCGCAGCCGAGAGGAGGCTGCTGTGGAAGTGCGACCTGCACGTCATCCCGGTCATCGGCATCCTGTACTTCCTCGCCTTCGCGGACCGCACCAATATCGGTAAGTAAGTAGATAGGGGGGAGCGGGACGCCTCGGTCACCTTGGCCCGGGGGAAGGGGGCCGGACGGACGGGCGCGGGATCCGGCTGTCTTTCAGTTATCCCGGGTGTAAGGGACGATATGGTTGAATGGTGCTGACAATGTCCTGGTAACAAACTCCCAACAAATTCAGGTAATGCCAAGATTCAGGGCATGACGCAGGACCTGAACCTGAAGGGGTCCGACTACAACATCGCGCTCTTCGTGTTCTTTCCCCCGTACATTGTATTCGAGGTGCCGGTAGGTCCTCTTGAGGAGTGGGACCTGGGGGAGGGGGTTCTCCCCTCGCGATTCATATCTTGTCACGTTCGCTGATCGTCCGTCTTTCCCGGTGGCAGTGTAATATCATCCTCAAGCACGTGGCGCCGTCGACCTGGCTCAGCGCGATCATGGTACTGTGGGGTGAGCATGTCCCGTCCTCAGGGGGTGAAAGGGGGGCCAAACAGACAGACAGACCCGAGGTCGTCAACTGTCGTCGCACGCACTGACTTGGGACGTCCAAAATAAACAAAAAAGGCATCGCAACCGTCGGCCAAGGCCTCGTGACGAACCTCGCAGGGCTCATCGCGTGCCGCTTCCTGCTCGGCCTGTTCGAGGCGGGACTGTTCCCAGGTATAAAACATTGACGAACCCTCCTGGCATTAAAGCGGTACATGTGTCTGTCGACTGATAGACGCGCTCGTCAGGCTGCATCTACCTCATCAGCATGTACTACAAGCGCTACGAGCTGCAGTGGCGCCTGTCCCTGTTCTTCTGCTTCTCCATCCTCGCGGGCGCCTTCTCCGGGCTGCTGGCCTTTGCCATCGCCAACCTGGACGGCGTCGGCGGCTATGGCGCATGGCGCTGGTGCGTTTTTCTTTCTTCCCTTTTCCCCCTTCCCCATCCCTTCCCCTCACCCCCTGATCCCCTCGCTCGGAGGAGCGCTCGGAGGAGCGCTCTCTCTCCCCCTCTCCCAACCAGGCTGTAAACCAACGTGAGAGAACCCAGGATCTTCATCATCGAGGGCCTGCTCACCGTCGTCGTGGCCGTCGCCTCCAAGTGGTGGATCGCCGACTGGCCCGAGACGGCCACGTTCCTGAACGACGACGAGCGCCGCCTGCTCGTGGCTCGCCTGGCGCAGGACACGGGCGAGGCCCGGATGGACAGGTTCACCAGGAGCGCGCGGCGGCGCACCTTCGCCGACTGGAAGATCTACGTCGGCACCCTCGCGTATTTCGGCGTCGTCAACACGGGCTACAGCGGCTCCGTGAGTTGACCCCCTTTTCTTTTCTCCCCTACCTACTAGTTTCCTCGTTGGGATTTTGTTTGTGTTGGTATTGTCGCCGATTTTCTTCCCCCAACCTTTCCTTGGTTACTCTCCTGCTTGGCTCGAACAGCCCTGCTGATCAAGTGACGGGCCGGACCTTAGTTCTTCATTCCCACCATCATCAACGAGATGGGCTACGAGGCGGCCGAGGCCCAGGTGCGCACGATCCCCATCTACATCGTGGCGACGGCGCTGTGCCTCGCGGTCGGGTACCTGACGGACCGGGTGCGCCACCGGTACGGCTTCACGCTGTTCGGCGTGCTGGTCGCGACGGTCGGCTACGCGCTCCTGCTGGCGTACGAGCGCGTCTCGCTGGGCGTGCGCTACCTCGCCCTCTTCCTCGTCGTGGCCGGCGGCTACGCGACGCAGCCGGTGACGCTGGCCTGGCTGGCCAACAGCGTGGCGGGCCACTACAAGCGCGCCGTCGCGTCGGCCTTCCAGGTCGGCGTCGGCAACGTCGGCGGCATCGTCGCGTCCAACGCCTTCGTCGCCGCCGAGGCGCCCCGCTACCAGGCCGGCTACGCCGTCGGCCTCGCCCTCATGTGGGTCTGCGCCGCCGCCTGCACCGCCCTCTGGGCCGGCGCGCGCCGCGAGAACAAGCGCCGCGACCGCGGCGAGCGCGATGGCCGCCGCGATGAGCCCGATGCCGACAATATGGGCGACGACCACCCGGACTGGCGCTTCGCCACGTGAGGGGAAGGAGGGGCCGAGAGGGTGATTTGATAGGTGATGGGGGTGGTGACATGCGCAGATGTGTAATTTGGTATATATAAGTCAGTAATTAGCTACCGCCCATATGATTTCGTCGGGCTGGGAACATACAGACCGGGTACTTAAGTATGCTGCGGCGAGAAAATCATGACGATATAACGGGTAGAGCCCAAGCCTATGATTGTCGTGGCCAGTTCTCTTACAGCCAGGTATTCAGACGTGCCGTTAGGTTGAATGGGAGGCTCAGGAGACTTCTGAGTGCGTGGTAGTCCCCTCAGAGTACTGTCAAAAGGATAGCTATAGTTCTCTCTACCCGGGAGCATCAGGCCGATACCCCGGCGTATCTGGCCGTGTAACAATGGTGACAAGCCAAACGTTAGCTAGTCCCCAGCACCCATTTTTTCTAGCAGAAAGTACCAGGGGAGGTTTCTGAAGCCGGGTTTGATTCCGTGCCTGCGGTGGCACAAGGCCTTTGTGTGTTGGTAGCTGGGAGCCGAAAAGGGGCTGACAGAAAGAATCGTGATACGACATCAGTACCGCACTCGTTGAGAGGTCTACAAATCAGAAAACAGGTTGCTAAAGCTCACAGGACCTAGGAGTAGGTTAGTTTCACCAGCTGACAGATGCTTCTGATAGTTACTGGGGTCGAATAATGGTTGCTATTGTGTTTGAGACCTCGGCGGGATAACTGTCAACAGGGGGAACTCATTCTCAAGCCGTTCGTGTGCGAACCATAACGCGGTAACGACGATGGTCACCACCACCAGTCCTCGGGAGGTAGCATGCCCCTGGAAGTTCAGTACACATGCCCAGTAATGGAGCTAGCTTCTGTGTAAAGAGTAGAGCTATCCAGTTTCGAATAGGTCAGTAGTTGATGAACCCTGAAGCGGTTCAGCCCCTCAACTAGACTGTAACAACGTTTAGGTCATGCAAGTTTTGGCGGGTAGGGGCGACTGTCTCTGGGACCCCGAAGTGACACGATAGGGTTTATGCACCACTTTTCTCGTCTCGATAGCGAGGTTTCCTTGGGAAGCTATATGCAAAGCCACAAAGCATAGCTAAGCGCCAGGAAGGGTCAGGGAGGGTCAGGGAGGGTGACTTTTGGCAGGGGGGGTTATTTGGATGGAAGGTCCTGTATGGACTTGCGAAAGCAGCAGCAGCTTGAGCTGTCATGCATGCCCCAGACAGCCGATCATCGTACTCAAGTAGCTCAAAGTCGATCCCCCTATACAGCTCTTTAGGCTATCGGGATGAGCTCGGGCCTACTCGAGGTCGGGGCCACACGGTTGCAGGAAGAGAAATGTAAGCTTGGCCCGGATGGTACGTTTCCTTGCCTTGGTTCAGGGGTACCTACCTTACCTAGCTGAAGCCCTCACCGGTCGGAGCCATCCGATCTTGACGATCTACCCGAGTTCCGGCGGAGAGTCCGGAAGAGAGCTATCCAGATTCAACCCCCCCTGCCCAGTTTCCTCCATGCTGTCTGCTTCCCTCCGTATGGCGCGGCGTGGGGGGGGCTCCCACGGCAGAGAGGCCTGGCGCCACTTGATACTATTTCTGCCCCCTGGATGACCCAGGGGTATCCCCACACCCTTTGAGGTGTCATTCAAGGTCGAGACTTCGTGCACATCATAAATCTCGGTGGACAGGGGGCAGGGGGGACGGGGGAGGGGGAAGTGGGGAGGAAGTGAAGATATCGAATCATGCCCATCATGGACCCTTCGTCGTTCTCGACGGTGCGTGGTCGAGTAAACAACGGGCTATCTAGTTGGTCGAACCGCAACCACACAAAGTCGTATGAGGGGGGTGGCACGGGCTGCAGGAAGTTCCGCTTGAGAAAAGTCCACCATACATAGAGTACCCCAGGCAATGATGGGGCTTCATGGCTGTTTTCAGCCCGCGTAGGGGTGCATGGCCACTATAGACCGCATGCAGCCACGCGGCGGCAAGGGCGCTGTTCGGCGGTGCTGAGGCGGTGAGTATGGAGACGAAAGCATGTGCTCAGACGGGTCGGGGAGGGTCAACTGCGTTGCGAGCCCCCCTGCGTCAGGTGATGCGAGTCCGTTCTCCCCGACAGACAAGAGGTTTACCTAGGTCTCCTGTTTAGAGACCCTGGATAGGCGTGTATCAGGGGACTTATTTACCCACCCACCCTTATAAGAGACCATGCTTTGCATTGTCAGGAGACTATGATAGCCCTGAGGGCCAGGGGAAGCCCCTCATGCGAAGCTGAGTCACGATATCAGATGCCAAGCTCAAGCAGGCCTGGCCTCGGAGTGATGGGCGATGGAACGCGGCAACTAGACGGGCAACTCTGGCTCTACTCGGGTAGCCCAGGGCTTGCTTACATGACATTGGGAGTCGCCGTGTGGCCTGATGATGAGAGCTTACCTGGGGTATTCCAAAATGTACTTCCTGCGTTGCCCGACTGAGTACAACGCGCATGACCCACGTCGTCTTATCCGGAATGAGGGAGAAGAGTGCTTCTGTGAACGCCACAGTGCTCTTTTGAACCAAGTCAGATACTAGCCGGCTTTCCCTTTAAGGCATGTCGTGATCACTGCCTCGTACACGCGTTGGCGGCGAAATCGAGGACCTACCGACAGCCGCCCGAGCCGCGCAAATCCCCATTCCCCAGCTCCTGAATAAGGCTACATCTGGGAACCGATCCGGGTTCTGAGAAATGGCCGAGAACAATGATCCGACGTGTATTGCACGAAACAAACATGTAGCAGCTTCTTTCAATTCCGAGGCTTTGGGTCCTGTGGTCTCTGCCAAGGCGGCGCGGGATGTCGAGATAATGACCGTCCTGACTTGACGCGCGTTGCTTTTGACGCGTGTCTCCTAGCCACCGGTACTTCATATAAATACTTACCAATAGTGTACCGAACAGACCTCCTCGTCTTAATTGACTCAGCGATCCAGAACATCACGGAATCATCCGACGTCATGAATCGTCAACTAGGTAGGCCTCCTCCGCCGCCACGGCCGTGCTTGGACCTCACGCCATTTCTGCAGGTGATTTCGAACTGATGCCTATTGAAGGAGCCTACACCCGAAACTTGCTCATCTGAGTGTCGTACGGATGTAGCATTTTACCTCTTGCTCAGTCAGTGAAGAGACGACCGTTGGTTCAAGGACGACGTCGTTCCTATGTGGGTCTTCCATGATAGAGGTAACACAAGGCAAGATCTCCACGTCAGATCGTGTAGGTGAAGTACCGGAAGTTTGTCCTTGGTTACGAAAAGAGACATAGATATGAGGTATCGAAGTGAAACGCCAAGTACCTGGCAATGCTAGAATGAAATAAGCTTATAGGCAGTTTATATTGATCTGATGTGGGGTGGTCCGGGAAGAAAACCTATTACGATTTTACATAACAGGTAACATATAACTTACCGTGAGTGGGAATAATACCCAAACATATATTCTTCGCTTTCCTCTTAACGGCAATAAGCTCTGCCGTTTGGTAACGATGGCTACCTACTTACCTAGGAGGTATAATTACTGCCCTAAAAGCAAGATTGCTCAAAAGGTACTTGTAAGTTACATTATTGCGAAAACAACACGTCTGACAGTCCCAGGCATACAGACCAGATCCCCTTAACCTAGAGATACCCGCAGTACCTGGAGTACCTGGTTGAGGTGTGCCGGGTAACTTATATGCCTCGGATTTAACGTTAACAGCAGAAACATACACACACTTATTAATGACTTCAGTAGCCTTACTCGATAATTATATTCCACATCAAGTAACAAGTCTCCAGTCCTGTTTCTATTTCTTAAGCCTAGAATTAATTCTTCTGATTAGCAGAGGGTTGTTCTATTTCCCATCATATCGGGAGAGGTAGGAGACTCCGCAGAGCCGACTAAGTAACACAATGACAAGGAGACATTCACTTGATTTCCTGGCACCTGTATTCCACAGGCCTGACGTCCAGCTATGTACCCGTCTACAGTACCTACTAGGTCCCTCTGCAGAAACCCCTCCACTTCCGCACCGACCTCAGTGCATGATCAGGTTGGAGGCTTCGCCACCGATACCTGCGTCCAGACTGTTCGTTCTGCTGCCACCCTCTCATGTCTCTCTGAGAGAGCCCAACCAACCCCACGGCCCAGACGAGCTCGCTTGCCAACTGCCACCGCACGCGCTTTAGCCCTCCGAGAACCTGTGCGGCAACGCCTTCAGGCGGCCGCTCGGCGGGTATAAGCACCCATCGGCTAACTACATGCAGTTCTTTTTGTCATACCTACAGTCACAGGCCTTGCGACGTCGAGGCCCGCGGACAATCCTACCCCAGCCAGGGGGTCCAGAGAGAGAGACAGACGCCCAAGGAGAGGAGAGGCAGGTTCTAGTCAGCGATGTGTGCGAGGAAGACACCGCAGGCGGCCCCTCAGTACCGTACGATCCGAGCATGCTAGGTAGGTAAGTAGTTGGGCCAATCCGCTGCCGGAGTCTACGGGCACAGGCAAAGCAGTGTACCGTAATAGAGCCGAGCAGACTGGCCAACCAACCTGCCAAGCCGAAGAAGGGGGAGAGGAGAGGAGCGGCCTCCGGCCCATGATCGAGGCCCTCCCTCTCTCTGCTGCTTCGTCGCTATCGGTACGGTACCACCACCAACGTTCCTAAGTCTCTTCTGCTCAGAAAGCTACCGTAGTAGGTCCTTGCCTGCCTACTGCCTGCGCCGCCCACCAGCCAGCATATTCCTCCATCCACGGCGTGTAGACATGGCGTGATGAGTCAAGATCCATGAAGGAGTGGGCGTCTCCGGCCTCGTCAGTCCTGATGTCCTGATTGCAACGATGACCCGGCCGCATTCGAGGAGGGAGAGAAGACTACGGGCAGCACTGACTGGACGGAATCTCCTGACCTGATAGCCCCGAGGGGGCCACAGCTGCGGTCCTGCCACCCACCCCCTCCTTTCCATGCCCCGTGGTAGGACTCAGGAGGCAGTCAGGTAAGTAGCCAGCCTACTTCGCCAATGATGGTGTTGCAGAAGAGGGGCGGGCTGTGTCCGTTGACCCTCCCCACCGATCGAGCCGCGAGCGCCGTGACAGTAAGGGGCTACCGGAATCACTCAGCTAGCTACCTTAGGCTTGCGCTCAGACTCACAGGCTAGATATTCTTTTTCTTTCATTGTTGCATCCATACTGCTGGGCATCAAAGCAGCGGAAGACCCCCGGGCCCGGATACCCGGCCTCGCGCGCGTCTTTCCGTCCGGAGACGGGGAAACGAGGACGGCCCACAGCCGTGTAATACGTCAACTTGGTCGACAAGGTGCACTCTGACTGGTAGAACCTGATATAAGTTATGAGATAGATATACGTACGTGTGAACAGAGGCTTACCGTAGTTACCATGACTTGCCCGACGCGCTCCAGAAATCTTCTGTTCGAGAGCCGCTGCCCCCCTTTAGTCCAGGCCGTCAAGTTACGTGTAGTCAGTCTTGCCCGTCTGTCAGCCTCTAGCACCATCCGTCCAGCAACCTAAAGTAAGTTCCCGAGGTGACTGAACTCATTACTCATTTGATTTGGGCCTCGTGTAATTCTCTTCTTCGCCAAGTTCTTGGTTGTCATCACCCAGGGGAAGACCGGATGAGCGCTAGAGTTGACACGGCGGCGCCCACTTTGCAGAGCCCAGGGCGCGCGCCCTTTTGTCACAGTGGGCTCCGGTTTTCATGTCAAGACCGAACAAGCCTTCACGGCCAGCGTAAAATAAAAGGATAGGTATGTTGCAACATACTAGGTATTGTCTACATATAGAAATCCTACAGGAGCTTCCTATACGGGTAGTGGTATCTCGAAAGGCTCAATCGCCAAATCCTCGCCGCCAATGCAAATGAAAATCCCCCCTTTACTTTTTCTCCTACATGCAAATGCATAGAGCAGAGCGACCCGTGCCAGCTGCGTATCATCAACCACATGCCAAAACAGGCCGTGGGAACACTCCACTCCCCCGAACCGAATGGACACCTCGTCGAACCTAGAACAGGGTATGGAAGGCCTTCTTCCACGCGGGCCACTTCGCCCTCTCCGCGCGGAAGGCGTTGATCTCGTCCATGTCGAGCTCCCGGCGACCGCTGTCGACGTCGATCTGGGAGATTTTCAGCCAGCCCTGGCGCTTCCACAGGTAGCCGCCGGCCCAGAAGGCCAGGACGACGGGAGCGGCCAGATACGACATGAAGAAATCGGAGGCGGTGGCGAGCTCGGACTGGCCGACAGGGGCAATGGCCACGTAGAACTACAGGCAAAAAGACAAGTCAGCTATATATTCGGGCAAGATAAGATTTTTTTTTGTACTGACCTGCGCAATCAGGACAAGCACGACAAGGATGACTCCCAGCCACGAGCCGTAGACGCCACCGATGGCCCTGAAGGGGATCTCGTCGACGCTGTGGCCGTGGTAGGCCCAGGCCTGGCGGAAGCGGATGTGCGAGTAGCAGATGGAGCCCCAGGTGAAGAGCGCGGCAAGACCCGAAAGGGCCAGGAGCCAGTCGAAGACGGTGTCCTCGTTGGAGGCCAGGTCGATGTACGCGAGGGCGCCGAAGATGAGGCAGCCACAGACGGACCAGAGAGGGCGGCCGCTGCGGTCAATGTAGGTGAAGATCTTGGGCGCGTAGCCCTGCTGGGCCAGGGCGGTGAGGGTGCGGCTGCCACCGTAGACACCGGACACACTGATGGAGATGACGGAGATGAGGATGATGAAGTTCATGAAGTCGTCGAACCCCTTGAGTCCGCCGTACTTGGCCACGAGCACGAAGGGCGAGGCGGCCACGTTGTCGGAGCTGGCCCCGAGCAGGTTCTTGTCGTCGCTGGAGATCAGGAGACCGACAAAGAGCAGACCGAGGACGTAGAACCTAGAGCACACGGCCGTCAGCACGGCCTGGTCTGGGGTCTGAGGTGACTAGCCCCAAAGGGGCGGGGGGGCGGGCGACTTACAGGGTGATACGCCAGAAGACCTGCTTGATAGCACCGGGGAGGGACTTGACGGGGTTGTGGGCCTCGGCGGCGGCAAGACCGACGAGCTCGGTTCCGCTGAAGGCGAAGGCGGCGGTGACGAAGACGGAGCAGAAGCCCTTGAAGCCGTGGCGGAAGGCGCCGGGCTCGTACCACAGGCGCGCGCCCCAGTAGTGGTCGAACGAGCCGTCGGACGGGCCGCCGCCGAGGACGAAGATGAAGGCGATGAGGATGAAGATGACGGTGGCGGCCAGCTTCAGGGTCGAGGCCCAGAACTCCTCCTCGGCGTAGCCGAGGGTGCCGAAGACGTTGACGATGATGATGACGAGCCAGAAGACGGTGATCCAGACGGCCGGGCTGATCTCGGGGTTCCAGTACTTGATTGACAGCGCGCAGACGGTGAGCTCGAGCGGGATGACGATGACCCATTGCAGCACGTAGTTCCAGCCCATGGCAAAGCCCCAGGAGGGATCGATGAAGCGCGTCGCATACGTGTAGAAACCACCAGAGACAGGGTACATGCAGGCCAGTTCACCGAGAGCATAGACTGCGGGCAGGGTCCGAAAAAGTCAGCAGTCGGTCCAGACCGAAAGTCGCTGCGGCGCGGCGGCGCAGCGGTGGCGGCGGCCGGGGAATATTGCTACATACCGACGTTGAACATCATGACACCGATGATGAGGAAATCGATCAAGAGAGAAGCGGGACCCTATACACGACGAAGAATCGCCCGTCAGCCCCAGCAACAACGACAACGACATGCTGAGCAGCAGCAGCAGTAGTCGCGGAAAGAAACGAATAAGAAGAAAAGAAAAAAAACTTACACCATTCGACAGCGCCGAGCCGGATCCGACGAAGAAGCCGGCGCCGATGGAGCCGCCGATGGCGATCATGTGCAGGTGACGGGGCTTGATGGAGCGGTCGAGCTCGACGATGCCGGCGCCGTAGTCGCGCTGCTTGAACGAGTCGAGCGTCAGGCCGTTGCGCGTGAGCCACTTCTCGTCGCGGGCGGCGCCCTCGCCGATGGCGGGCTCGTGCGTCCCCACGGGGCTGGCGCTCTGGTAGCCCGGCAGGCCGACCTCCTTCTCCATGTTGCCGTTTTCGACCGACATGGTCGGTCGCGTGTCTTGTCTGTTGTCTGACTGTGTGTTGGTCTTGTCCGTCTATCCTCTTTCTGCGACAGACGAGGGTTAGGGGGAGAGGACGAGGACTCGGCGGCGTCCGTCAGTAGTCGTGTTGAGGGAGGTGAGGTGAGAGGGGAGAGAAGAGAAGGGAAGAGAGAGAGAGGATGTAGAAGGAGTTGGTTGCGACAGATGACTTGTTATCTAGTCAGGTCGTCAACCCCGCGCGGCGATGAGGGTTTCAAAGGAGACCAGAACCGAAGGAAATAACAAAAGTCGCACGAGAGGAGGGGAGGGGGGTGTGGCAAGGGCGCAGGTGACAGTAGGTATTTATTCACGAGGCGCGGGAGGGCTCACTGCGTACTGGCTGCTAGCACGCATCTCTCTCTCTCGATCACTGACTGGCACTGCTTGCTCATCAGTTCTGGGCCTCGCTATCGCCTCATCAGGGAGCCAAGAGCAGCCCCGAGAGGCCGGTGGAACAGGGATTGGGGGGGAACGGAACGACCAGGGTTTTGGGGGATGGGCTGGGTTCCGGTGCCAGTCGGTGGGGACTATACGGGTCAACTGGGAAAGATTTGGGAATGTGCTGCATAGGGTCCTCTTCCAATTAGCTTGGCGGCTGCATGGGGGAGGAGAAGAGGAGTGCACTGGAGAGTGCGGAGCGGAGGAAGCCCGGCCCACGACACCACGCAACTGGGGTGGGGGGGGAGCCCTGGATGGGTCAAGACCGAGGGTCAAGACTCAAGCGACGACTCGCCAGACTCGCGTAGTGGACGTGTCGATCGCCGCCGCGCCACACACATACCGGACGAATACTCGGCCCTCACCCAGCCTGCTGATTTGCCCGAATTGCTGATGCCAGTGTGAGAGCGAATGAGCTGTGGGCGATTAGCAGTCCAGATTCGCAGCAGCTATGTAGGTACTTACGGAAGACGGAGGACGGAGGACGGGTTATTACCTCGAAATACAGAGTCGGCCTTGGTTGGTTACAATATGGGGTTGCATATACCCGGCATCTAATTTCCTGTTACATACTCCGTACTTCTAGCGAGTCTAGCAGGTACTATACCCATTACCTGACTTATTACCAACATGGTTGAATCTCTGCGAAAGTTCACACCTACTGTCTTTGATCAATCGTCAGAAACGCAGCAACATCCACAGCGGCAGCAGGTCCCTGCATGCATCGTCTCTTGGTATTGCCTGGAACGCAGTAAGTACCTAGCTTTAGGCGTAGCGGGTAGCCTTACCTATAGCCTCGGCCTATAGGTTCGGTTCCCAGCAGATAGACAAGTTAGCTGGTTGAGTAGTGCTGTACTCCGTAATCTGTATCCTAAGATATCTACAGCGAGCCTAGTCCGTAGTATCTTTCCTATCTACTTTAACTACGGAGGACAGATTGATGTCTCTTACGAATTACTATTTCTTGCCTATTCACTAGACCACCTACCAGCGCGAATAACCCACCACAGCCGCGGTCGCGACAGAGAGACGAACTTCCCGCGGTCGTCCGGTCAGGAGAATAAGACAGAGAGAAAACGGTCCGAAGCGAGAGACCTTGACGGCCAATAGGTGCGTCTCCTTAATATAAAAGTACCTAGGAGAAGCTGGTATTTGTATCCAATTGCCTTCGTTTCTCGATAGGCGGGGGAGATGACCCCGTAACCGCGACGGCAGGGGGGTGGGGCGTGACAGAGGGACTCGGAGAGGGAAAACCAGAAAACCCACACACGCGACTCTGACACGCAGTTTAGGCAATTCTCCACACGCCGGCCAGGGACGAGATAAGGTCGTCCGTCGCTTCTGGTTGGTCAATTGGCTCTGAGACCAGCGCTGGGGGGCGGGAGAGGGCTTGCATGCCATGGTACGCACTACCACTGGCGCCGTGCTCTTGCGCTGGGCTGTCTCTCTCTTCTCTGTGGCCGTCTCTACTTAGCCAATCTAGCGTGCTGGATTTGTATTCGCAGAGCTGAGCTGAGCCGAAGACAGCCCTGGAAAGAAGGCGACTGAGAAGCCCCAGAACGAGACACACCAATCGGAGGGTGCTGCCTGTGGCTAAAATCTTAATCATCGTATGCTTGTCAGATCATGCAATCAGCAATAGTATCGGCTACAACCCCTAATCTAGCACTTTTGTCTGCCCACTTGGCCTTGATGAATAGTACTATCCTTCCCTCCTTTAGTATTTTTTATGTCTAGCAAAGATGCGAGCCGGGCCTCATGTCGGTCAGGTACGCGATGTAGCCTTATCGTACGGGATTCTAGAGGTAGGCATTACTCAAATACCCGGACACCGTCCAACTAGTAGTAGCTCGTCTGCGTCTCTCGCGATCTACGAAGTACGGAGTAGGAAGAGCAGGTCTTTTGTACCTATGATGTACGGCCCGGCCATGGCCATGCACGGCCGGCTGACGATTCCTGCCTGGGGATCATCTGATTCCGATTCGCCGCCTGCACGGGGGCTACCTGGCTAGGTACTTTTATTACTGCATAGAGGGGGAGGTGGGCGTGTTTCTGGTGGCGGCGGGGTGGCCTGGCACATCGAGGTAACGTTCTCCTCTCTGGCGACAGGACTGCCGCACATTCGGAATGTACGACATATCCGGTACATAAGGTACCTAATAATTCGCCATGGTGAGGATATCCAATTAATATACTGAGGCAGGAAGCAGAAGACTTCCAGAAGGCTTCCGTAGCATTGCCCCTCTTGGATCTCTCACCGAGCGAGCCGCCCGTCGACCCGAGCGGCGACGCCTCGAACCACTCGAACCCCCCCTTACTGCCCTTCTTAGCTGCTTTGGGAAGGTGTAGCAAGGCCGGCCACAAGGCATGGTGTCGAAGGATTGGAAGAAGATGCGAAGAAGCGTAAGCCGAATCGATTTTCCCATGCAGCCGCACGGCGTCGAAATAAGGCAACAATCAACACACAAGCGCACCACCACGACCGACCACTTGTCCATATTCTGCGGGACGATACGACGCTCATGCTTCTGCCGTCTGCCTGTACCCTCCTGTCCCCTCGGGCGGTCCAGAATACCCGCCTAGCATTTCGTCACACTCCCTCTACATATTCGCCTTTCTTCCCGATGCCTCTGAAGAACAAGACAAGTCACGCGACCACGACGATGATGATGATAACAGCATCGACTATAATCATGCTAAGCAACTAGGGCGGGGCAAGACGGAGAATTGACCTACCTACTGTACGTAGTCCACCACTCACCGAGTCCAGACTCTTCTACCCTTCTACCCCAGAGTCCGGGCCAAGGCTGCGGGTGAAGCTATTACGTAGGAGTATCTGGATTGGATCTGTGCTGGAGCCTGGAGGCAGGGTAGGCTTCTCCAGCAAGAGCGAATGGAAGCTCGTCCGCTCGCCGAGTCGTCGACACTTGGTAGTGACCAACTTTCCTCTCTCTCTCCCTCACTTTCTCTCCCTGCCCTCAGTCAGACTCATCGGCTGGCGACGAGAAAAGAAGGTCATCAGATCCAGCAGTGCCCGAGCGGGCCGAGCAGGTCGCGGCAGCAAGGGCCGATCGCCATGGCGATACTATAAGGTAAGTAATAATACCCGAGCCTCACGCGACGCCTGCCGGAAGGGGCAGATTGATCAGCCTCGAGGCGAGAGTACATACGCGGGACGGACATATTCGGTGAACAGAAACGACCGCTCTGGCGGGTTCGACTTTGCCTGCTTTTTTGGAATAGGTACTGCGTGTGCCCTCTTTTCATTGTTAATTAAGATCATGCGCGTGCTGAAGCGGGCAATATTCCAGAACAGTTCTGCATGTGTAGCGCCGCCTCGCTGATCTTCCGTAGCATTGGGGAATGAATGCGCGAGCCTGCTCCGCCGCGCCGCTTGCAGCTTGCTTGATGACTCTCCGGAGTCGATCTACCGTCTGATGTAAGTCTTCTAGGACTCCTGAACGAGAAGGCCGTGCACATGATCTGCCCTATCAACCCGTCGAACCTGTCTTGAGGCTACTTGTCTTGACGGTGACGTCCTCCCCATACATCTCTGCCCTACCCGAAGTTGCCGCGCCGCGCACAGCTGTTCCATCTCCGTGTCCGTACCTATGATCGTTCGTCCCCTCGCCCAATAGAGCAGGACCAGCAGCACGGCCGCCCCAACTCGGCCAGCCCGTCTCTTCCCGGTGCAGATGGGACCCGCCCGATTCCCCAAAGAGGCCTGTCTCGACGATTCGGATCCGACGATGGCAGAGCTGAACGCCCCGCCGAGGCGCTCTGCTCCCTCTTGGCAGCTCTTGGAGACCATGGTGATGGGGCCAGCGAGCGAGCGGGGAGCCGGGGCAGAGGAGGCGAGGGAACGCGTACCCGGTATGGCGACGACCCTGGCGCCGAGGCCTGGCGCGGGCTGCGGTGGCGGCTGACTGCGTGCCCAAGTCTCCACCGAGATAGACATGAATAATGGCATTACGGGAGTGTTGCTGGCGCAGTCGATGTTTTCCCATCGGTCCCGACTCTCTCGCCGCCAGCGCCCAAGTGTCTTCCTGCGGCAGGCGATAGTGCCGGTAGTCGACTTCACAACCTACGTCGACTTGTCCACCTCACCGACGCCGTTGCAGCTCGGCACCGTAGCGGGCGGGACGCGGGCTCGGTGACAACTGCGCCGGCGCGTCCAGCGGCGGGAAGAGCTGAAACAAGCAAACCCGGCGGGCGGCCTAATAAAGAGAGGAAACGGCCTCTCTCTGTGTATTTCGCCTATCTCTCCCCGTAGCCCGCGCCGCGCCGCGCGCCCCGTTCGTTCGTTCGTTCGGGTCATTTTGATACCCCTCTTGGCATGACAGAGTGCTAAGAATAAGTACAACCTATATCGAGCGCCAGATAACGCAGATTAACCTGACCCACGACCCACGCGAGCAAGGGACGCGCAGGACGCGGGCCAGAGGCCCATAGCCTCCTCGCGTGCTCGCTTACGCATGCCGGCTACGGAGGAGGTACGACCGTACGGACACTCCTTACGGAGTAGTCAATAGGATATTATTAGGTGTCCTGGACGCGAGACGACGTCTCGTCCGTGAGCCTCACGGATCAGAGGCAGGATGAGCGGAACGACGCCCGGTCACGCACATGACTACCCTAGAAATATGATTGCACGGGACATCATCCGGCGCGACAGGTGAAGCGGCCCCGGATGCTGAGGTACGGCGGTCACGGATACACTGGACCCATGCCGCGGGACGGTCTCGACGCAGGCGCTTGCACTACATAGGAACGGCCAAGGTAGATAACTACATGTCGGAGCTGTCGAAGCTGTCATGTTTAGGACGCGGCATATGAGAGCCTCTAGAGGTAATGAGATAAGTACAAGTAGGTATTGCGCAGAGTGGTGGTAACGTGAAGTCATGCCGTCTCTTTGTCAGTCAACGGCCGGCTCTCTGGTTTGGTTGCGTCTAAACTCATCGTGGAATATCATCCACAGACTCCTCTTTAGAGTCCTCGACTCACTCACACGCTCTCAGGGCCGGTGACTGGTTGCATTTTACCACCGGATATCCTCACACTCGGACCCGCGATCCACAGACGCCACTCCGCGCATTTGAACGAACGCCGGCACCACAACTAACAACTCTCTCTCTTTCTATTTCTCGACCCGTGTAGGCACCGGTACGGTATAATTATGTGTCTCTTCATTCTACCTGAGCCGCCGCTGCGAGCAGTATATCGAGACGTCCAGCAAGTGGACCAGCGGGCCCCAAGTCCTCGCATGCTCCATGTCGCCGGCACCACCACCACCACCACCACCACCACCACCACCACCACCGGCGTCGTTATGCTGCTGCTGCTGCCGCAACCCGGGTCCGGGTCCGGAGCCGCCGCCGTAGTAGTGACCGTTGTTGCTGTTGTTCACCGCGGCGGCCTCGCCAGCGAGCCAGACGGCCCAGTCGGCGTCGGAGCGGGCCCAGGCGACGGGCTCGCGCCGCGGCACCTCGCCCAGGCCGCCCTCGCCGAGCCGCAGGCCCAGCGACCGGCCGCTGCGCCAGTGCTCGACCTGGCGCAGCCGCTGCCCGAGCATCGTCCGCCGCTTGTCGCTGAACTCGTGGCACTGGTGGCGTGAGTAAGTAAGTGGTGAAAGCGAACCTACTTGGCTAGGTAGGTAGGTAGGTAGATCGTACGAGTCTTGGCGTGGGAAGGGGGGAAGGAAAGGGGGCAGGGGAGGCGGGGATATGAACATGGTTGAAAAGAGGGAAAAAAGAAAGAAAGGAGTCGTGCAAAGTAGCCGAAGTAAGGACAAGTAGGCCGACGTACCGCGTCCAAGAGCTCGCGCAGCCGCAGCCGCCGGTTCTGGGCGTCGCGCGAGGACGGGGGCCGCAGCGCGCCGAGCTCCTCGAGGCACATGTGCTCCAGCTCGAGCTCGAGCTCCAGCGTCTCGAGGTTCTGCTGCATGGCCGCCGCGGCGGGGGTCAGCCAGTCGGTGGGATCCTCCTCGTCCTCTTCTCCTCCTTCCGCCAATGTCGAGAGCACGTTGCCGTTGTTGATGTCGTCGTCTCGGCGGCTGCGGGCCGGGCTCTCGGAAAGGCCGGCGAGCTTGGCGATCATGGTGTTCGGCGGCGAGCTGCTGGGCTTTGGTGTTGTTGCCATGGGAAAAAGAGGGAGAGTGTGTTATTTCGCATCGACCCGGGCGAGCCTCTGACGAGGTATAGTCTTTCTCTACAGAGTGATTCACGGACTGCCCGGTTCGTACAGCTCAGGGTTTCGTCCGACGTTAACGAATAGAGTAATACGGAATTACTTCAGACTCGTGCCTGACGCTGGTGATTCACTGCCTCAACATGGGATCCAATTTTGCGACTGCAGTTCCATCACATCGGATCTTCTGAAAAGTTCAGCGTAGACAGAGCGGCAGATCAGTGAGATGGCACAGAGTTGATCCCATCATGATGTTCCGGATGGCAATTCCTGACTCTAGGAGTCATTGGACATACTGGCGTTTGCAGGTCTTTGTCTATAATGAACCTAACCTCGCGACAGTGTCGACACAAAGCACCAGGCTTTCCCGAATGCGCTCCTCGACCACAGGCAGACAAAGGAAGGCCGAGGACGGCATTGTGTGAAGTAGCCAATGTGCTCGCCAAGACCGTGGCCAGGCTGTTGAGATTGAGGGGGCATTCAAGTCATGAGGTCGTCAACCATGGCTGAACAGGCCTGTTGTAAGTTCCCAAGTATCACAGTGCATGATGTTGGCCCCTGAGCTGGCTCCCCTCATCCACGATCGAGTCGTGCGAGGGCAACAGCACGTGTGCATGTCTCACATTTCCGGTCCGCTACAACTTCAGATCGACTACCCGAAAGCCAAGTCGATTTGAATTCCAAAGGAGCATTCACGTTCTCGGCAGCTCGAGACTAAAATAATTCCACAACATGAGAGAGCAGCGTTTTTTTTATACAGCTATTGATACATGGTACATCACCTTGTCATCAGTAATATGCAATTGTTGGTCTTCTTACCTTGGGCACGCTGCCGTAGCCGGGCGGCCCCTCGGTGTCGAGGAGGCCACCTAGCTCTCGGCAGGGGCCGGCATGGCCTGGTGGCGGGCAGTGACGAGCATCGGGGCCGGCTTGAGCTCCTCGTCGTCATCCGCCCTGCCCTCTGCGGCCGGCAGCCCCGCGGCCTTGCGGCGCTCCTGCTCGGCGGCCTCGTGCGCATGTCGGGCGCGGCGGGTCTCTAGGTCGTGACTGTGAATAACACGCATCTGTCAGCGAGCTGAACTATTGGAAAACAGAGGGGAGTGGCGAGCAGGTGGAGAGGAGAAGATAGAAGAGGAGAAAGGGGATGGTGTTGGGGGGGGGGGGGGGGGGGGGGGGGAGGGGAGGGAGGGGTTAGGGATCGGGAAAGGAGCAGACAAAAAAAGAAAGGGGAGAGAATCCTACTGACAGCACGCCCTGATGGCCCGCATCCTCCGGCCCTCGTCGCGGGCGCCGAGGCAGAGCGGGCGCAGGCCCGACGCCAGCTGGCTGCACGCCTCCTCGGCGCGGCGCGCCTCCCTGCACCCGGCGCAGGTCTCGTCCGAGTGCACGACGGGCATGCCGCCGGCGAGGACCTGCGTCCAGTTGCAGAGGCGGCCCTGCTCGCGCTCCCGGCACGGCGTCGTCTGCGGCCGGTGCGCGAACTCGCGCCCGCACTCGTAGCACCGGTTGTAGGACGAGCCGAGGTAGCACATTTTTTACTTCTTGCTTGCTTGCTTGGGTGATCGAGTGAATATGTGAGGTGGGTAGTAATTGGGATCGGTTAGTCGGTGGAGGGCTGTTGGTAACTTGTATAAACTAAAGCAGTATTTGGAGAGACTGCGAGGTGAGTAGACTATTCCGGTTTCTGGACCAGAGAAGATTGATTGGGCCGGAGGAGTGTGCTGCAACTTATATGCTGGACTCGGGCTCCTTGGTGGACAAGGCCATTATACTCGTGGACAAAAGGAAAGAGAGATGTCGTGATTGTTATCCGAGTCCCAGCCCTCAGCCTTAGTGTCTTCCCTTTGTCTACCCCAGCAGTTTCTAAAAGAGGACGCGAGAGCGCAGTTGCCTTTGATAGAGCCTCCTATCCTTCATCAGGAAGTCATACACAAAAGGGAAAAATTGTGATATCAGTCTTGGAGGGAAGAGTACTCTCCAATACAGCGATGGCACACTCATGAGATCGGTGAGCTTGCTCTGTTTTCCCAGCATGTACCTTCAAGCTGTGTGTGGGTGCGTGTTGGAAGAGTAGCAGACAAGAGGTCTACCGGCAAGACCGCATAGCACCCGGAAACAGATGACTATTTTTACTTTTTCGTCTATGGACACTTACGCTAGAGAAATTTCTCATCGCAGGCACGCACAGTCAACCCCAGAGAATTCGGAGTTTCAATAGCTCTCATTAAACAGCGTCTGCGCGTCTGGCCAAGTAGCTAGTAGACTACACAGAGACGGGGTATCAAGAAAGTCATCTATCTAGATCGACAGAGGAAAAGAGAGATAGAGAAACAATAAGAGAGGGAGTCCATATAGCACACACCAGTTAGATAAGAAAAACGAATAAAAGATTCCTACTCCGGCCTCCTCAGAACCAGTCGTCCCTCATCAGACCCTTTAGGAGGAAGACGCCGGCCCACCCTCGACAGAATGCGCCCGCTCCCTAGTATGCACCGTTCAATAACCAGAAAGAAGAAGAATAGTTGTTGACGCGGGGAGCGGTAGGGGGCAAGATGAATGCTGTCTCCCTCCGCCATTCTCCCTGCTCGGCCGCCAACTTCAGCCCTGCGCGTTACGGATCACCTTGTTCAGAAACGACGGCTTCTTCCTGTGGACCTTGGTGCCGCTGCTACCGGCGCCCTTGGCGTTGGCCGCCGACACCTTCTTCTCGCCCCCCTGGCCGCCTGGTGTCTGGGGAACGGCGGTATTATTGTTATTGGTGTTGGTGTTGTTGTTGTTGGCGGTTGCGTACGCCGGCGTCGGCGGCGTGCTGACGTCGCGCAGGTCGTCGTTGTCGCTGTTGCTGCTGCCCTCGGTGAGGCTCTCGACCGAGCTCGCGCCGCTCGAGTGCACAGTTTTGAGCGGCCGCCTTTCGCCGGGCAAGCTGCCACCGCTGCCTACGCCACCGCTGCCACCGCCGCCACCGCCCGTCGCGGCCTCGCGCAGGCTGGTGCCGATGGTCAGCTTGCGGATGTTGCGGTGGCCCCAGGTGGTGTGCTTGCGCAGCATGGCGGAGCTCTTGCTGTGGCGGAGGCTGAGCCCCCCCTGGTGGCCCACGACTCCGCCGCCGCCGCCGCCTCCGTGGTGTCCGCCGACGGCCTGCGACTGCTTGCCGACGATCAGCTCGTACTGCTGCATCATGGTCGGGTTCTCGACCACCTCGTCCATGGTCACGGCGTGCACCTCGAGCCCCGGCAGGCGCGGCACCTTCTGCGTGTAGTAGCGCGCCAGCTCGGCCGCCGGCATCAGCGCGCCCCAGAGCTCGTAGAAGGGCACCGCCCGGATGTCCGGGATGCCCGCCTCGGCCGTGCCGAGGATCGTCTCCCACGCGCCCGCGATGATGGCGTGCACGGCGCGCGCGTGTGTCCGGTCCGGCTCGACGCTCCCCGCGCCCGACGTGCCCGCGCCCTCGAGCTTTGCAGCCATCGTCGTTGAGGAGGCGGAAAGGGAGCCGCCGTCGGGCCGGGGGGAGTCGCGCCGCGGGGCCGCCAGCGGGATGCGCGGCGTCGAGTAGACGTCGTTGAGCCCGCGCAGCAGCATGGGCTCCCGGATGAATCCCGAGGTCAGGACGGCCAGGGTGCTCGAGAGCATCTTGAGCACCTCGTCGGCGAAGCTGGCCGGCATCTTGCGCTCGCAGAAGGTCAGGCGCACGTCGACGCTGTCGTCGCGCGTCACGGCCGTCTGGACGAACAGGTCGGCGTCGTGGCGCGCCGCGCCCGCCAGCTCCAGCCGGCAGCTCGCGGTGCCGATGGAGAAGGCGGCCGTCGGCGGCCGGTCGGGCGCCGTCGTCTGGTGGTGCACCACCGTGCTGAAGCGCGTCCACGCCGGCCAGGGCGTGCAGTCGCGCACGACGCAGGCCGTCTGCATGTTCTCGTGCGGCCGCGAGGCCACGTGCTGCCCCTGCACGTGCCGGAAGTACTCGTACGGCGTCGTGGCCACGTCGGGGATCCGCGTCCGCACGGGGATCACGTTGGCGTTGGGGCCGATGATGGAGCTCCGGCCGGCCTCGGCGGCGGCGGCGACGGCGGCGCCCTCGCGGCGGCTGCCCGTCGTGCCGCGGCCCGGCAGCGCCAGGTGCTGGCACTCGACCAGCTGGCCGAAGACGACGTCGCTCGTGCCCGACAGGTTGGCCAGCACGATCGACCAGGCCCCCTTGAGGATGGTCTCGAAGGGGATGCCCAGGCTCTGCAGCGAGCCCGTGGCCGTCTGCCGCCGCAGCGTGCGCGGCTGCGTGTTGATGTTGACCAGGCACGGCGTCGACACGACCTGCGTCACGGCCGCGCCCGCCAGCAGCTCCCGCCAGTAGGCCGTCGCGGCCGGGTAGGTGGCCTGGCCGGCGCGGATGACCTCGCAGAAGCCGGGCCGCCGCGCCACGCCGCCGTCGCCGCGGCGGTAGAAGCGGCCGAGGTCGCGCATCAGCGTCGGGATGTTGGCCGGGATGTACTGGGCCCGCGACAGCCGCATGATCAGCATCGAGCTCTTGCCGCCGTCCAGGAAGAGGAACTTGGTGACGGGCCGGCGGAAGTCGATGGGCGCCGCCTGCTCGCGCTTGACCAGCTTGGTCGACAGGTTGCCCAGCCGCCACGACTGGCACTGATAGCGGAGGAACTCGGGCCGGTAGGAGCGCAGCACCGTCTGGTAGACCTGGCGGCTGTGGGACACGAAGGCGGTGCGGAGGATGGGGTGGGCCTTGGTCAGCATGGCGCAGGCCAGCTCGAGCTTGTTCCAGTCCAGAGACCCGGAGATGTTGATCATGAAGAAGGTCACGTTGGCACGGCCCTCGAGCATGGCCGTCTCTACGTTCATGGACTGCAGCGAGGTGGCCTCGGCCACGTCCTCGATCATGCTCTTGTCCGAGCCGAATTTGGGCGCCAGCGTGTCCTCCATGAACATGGTAGGCGAGATCGGGTCTTTTTCGTCGTCGTCCTCCAGTACGGCTTCGAAAGTGGCCGTAGCCGCGGGGGCGGGCGTGGCCTCGAGCGAGGCGAGTCCCCGACAGAGCTCCGTCAGGGACATGTTTTGAAGCACATCGATAATGTCGATAGTAATGTTACAGCGTCGGCAGGCGATCACCAAGTCATGTGCAGACACAACGTCACCGCCCAGCGTCTGGATTGCATGTGGTCAGCAGTTGTGGTCTCCAAGCGGTGGTCACTTCTCCGAGAATAGGGGGAAGAAAGGGGGGGAGAAAGGGTGAAGTCACGTGCTTTACAACTACTTAGTTGAGCACGATTAGTCGCGCAAGAGCCGACGATAACTTGCCCTCACCACTCTTATCACTTCTTATCCCTGATTTCGACGTTCGAAAAAACCGGGAGGGGTTGTTGAGGGGATTAGGAAGACAGGAAGAAGAGCAAGAAGAAGAAGAAGCAGAAGAGGCGCGAAAACTCACCATGAACCCGTTGCTGGCGGTGATGGCGTCCTCGGCGAGGCCGAGCACGTCGGACCAGACGGAGCGCATGAGCTGCTCGCCGCGCGTCAGCGGCAGCGGCTTGAGCCCCACGGAGGCGACGACGCGGGCCGGGTCGGGCACGTCGGCGAGCGCGAGGATCTGCGAGCGCGACAGCCCGCCGATCAGCCGCTGCAGCTCGCGGCGGTTGACTTTGAGCGAGGGCGTCAGCGGCATGCGGCGCACCGGCACGTACGCCGACGGCAGCATGTGCGGCGGCAGCGTGTCGCGCAGCACCAGGTCGGCGGTGCGGCGCGCCAGGAACAGGCGCTCGCGCGTGGCGGGGGCCAGGTCCAGCAGGTCGAACTCGTCATGGCCGTGGTCGTGGTCGTGTTTGTCGTCGTCATTGCTGCCCATCTCGACGAAGGCGACGAGCAGGGCCGGCTGCGGCGCGTGGTGGCCGTGGCCGCGGAAGTGGAGGGCCTCGACCACGACGTCCTGCTCGCGGCCGAGGCAGCGCCGCAGCTTGGGCTCCACGTCGGAGACGCGGAAGCGCTTGCTCTCGATCTCGCACTCCTCGCCCTCGACGCTGACGAACTCGATCTCGCCGTGCTCGCGGTAGCGCACCAGGTGGCGCGTCTTGAGCAGCCGCGCGCCGCTCTGCTCGAGCAGCGCCCGCGCCCGGTCCGTCGACCGCCCGATCCACGTGTCGACGTCGACGTCGCCGCTGCCGCCGGTGCTGGCACGGATACCCCCACCACCACTACCACCGCCACCTCCTCCTCCTCCTCCGCCACCGGTCTGGCCGCCGCCGCCGCCGCCACCACCGCCGCCGACGTCGAGGTTGCTGGCCAGCGTGGGCCCGCCGATGACGAGCTCGCCCAGGGCGCCGACGGGCATCAGCCGGTTGTTGTCCTCGGGGCTCACGATCCAGAAGTTGCCCGAGTAGGGGCTGCCGAAGCTCTGGGGCGCGGCGGGGTCGTCGTCGCCGACCTCGGTGGCCGCGAGCCCCAGCGGGCCGGCCTCGGGCGAGCCGTAGACGAGCAGGACGCGGGCGCGCCCCGCCCAGGGCGCGGACGTGTCGCCGTCGAGCCGGCGCGCGCGGAAGCAGACGACGGCCAGGTCGGGCAGGGCCTCGGGCCGCAGCTTGCGCGCCAGGTTGGGCGTCAGGTAGGTCCAGTTGACGCGCATGCGGCGGGCGGCGCCGGCGTAGTCGGCGAGGCGCTCCGCCGCGGCGGGGACGCACACGCAGCCGCCCTGGCACAGCGTCGTCAGCACCTCGGTCAGCGCGATGTCGACGCCGAGCGACGACAGCTGCATCACGCGGCTCGACGGGTTGATCAACAGCGTCGGGCCCTGCCCGGCGCACGCCGTCGCCAGCGCGCCGTGGCTGTACGACATGGCCTTGCGGTTCTTGCCCGGCGTGAAGAGGATGCAGGCCAGGTCGTGCGCCCGCGACCGCGGCGGGTCCATCTCCACGTCCTGCGCCGACATGGCCGTCAGCGTCTGCTCGTTGACCGTCACCGTCCGCCGGCCCAGGCTCTCGATCTGGCCGCGCATGCTCTCCGAGACGAGCACCAGCTCCGGCGCCACCGTGTCCATGACCCATTTGTACGAGGAGCCCGATGCGGCGTCCAGGGGCACGATGATGGCCCCGGCCCTGCAAAGAGAAGAAGAAAAGTCAGCAAAGTGGTTCCGTCCGTCCGTCAGTCAGTCAGACCAGTCAGTCGCTCCAGGAGAGTTCCACTCACGTCAGGGCGCCCAGCATGGCCACCACGGCCCACCGGCTCTTGTCCATGACGATGGGCACGCGGGCCTGGGGCTGGAGGCCGGTGGCCATCAGGTGCTTGGCGAGGGTGAAGGAGAGGCGGTGGAGGTCGGCGTAGGTAAAGTCGCCGTCCCACGCGCACACGGCCTGGATCTCGGGGTTGCGGAAGGCCATGGTGGCGACGAGCTGGTGCACGTGGGCGTTGGGCACGTCGACCTGCGGCATGCTGTTCCACGCCAGGATCTGCTTGTGGTCGTGCACGCTGAAGAGGTCGATGTCGCGCACCAGGTCGCGCGGGCCGTCCATGATGGCCTCGAGCGCGCGCCCGAAGGCGTAGCACACCGTCGTCGCCTGCGCCGCCGACAGCGTGCGGTAGCCCAGCTGCATCTTGACCTGCCCGTCCTGGAAGTAGACGTCGGCGTTGATGTCGTACTCGGACGCCTGCCGCAGGATGGTGTGCCGGAAGCGCGCCTCGGCGAGCTCGTACTTGGCGATGTCCTCGTGGAAGGACAGGCACGTGTTGAAGATGCGCTCGCTCTTCATCCGGAGCTCGTGATGGAGCCGGCTGATGGGCACGTGCTTGTGCTGCATGGCGGCCCGCCGGCCCTCCTCGTCGCCCTGCAGCAGCGACGCGAGCCGCTTCTTGGGCTCGATGAGGAGCCGGCAGATCAGTATGGTCGAGAAGGGGCCCACGGCCTGCTCCAGGCCGCTCACGGGCAGGTCCCGGCCGGTGGTGCGGCACCCGAAGCACACGTCGCCCATGCCGATGTAGGTCTTGAGGATGAGGCCCCACGCAGCCCGGAGAACCGTCGAAGAGTCGATCTTGTACTCGCGGGCGAAGTCCCGGAGGCGCCGGACCGGGATCTTGAGGTCGACCGACGTGTTCTGCCACGTGCTCGTCGAGGCAAGGACGGGGAACTGGCACGGCCGGATGCCGCGCAGCCTCTCCTTCCACAGTTCGAAGCTGCCGGCTCTCTCCTTGTAGCAGTGCAGATAGTCGGTCATGGAGACCTCGCGCACGGGGGGCGTCTCGCCGCCGCCGAAGTACGCCTGCTCCAGCTCGTTGAAGAGGATGGCCAGGCTGGCCGTCTGCAGCGGGTCTGCGCGTTAGCTACTATCATGAACACGTGGGACAGATGGAGGAGGAGGAGGAGGAGGAGGGAAGGGGGAACCCACATCGCAGATGGCCTGGCTGACCTCGAGCTTGAAGTAGATGTTGCCGACGGACTGGCAGACGATGAGGCGGTGCCAGGGGACGCCCTCGCTGAGCGGCAGCGGGGGCAGGTTGTCGAGGGCGGCCATGGAGCCCTTGACGCTGTCGCTCTCGAGGAAGAGCATGCTGGGCGAGTGGCTGCGCAGGACGATCTGGTCGTACAGCCCGTCCTGCGAGATGCTGGGCGCGAAGACGGTGCGCATGGCCGGGTGCTCCTGCGTCAGGCGCTGCCAGGCGGCGCAGACGCGGCCGATGTCGACGGGCGCGCCGACCGTGTTCATCTCGTAGATCATCTGCGCGTTGCCGCTGTCCGGCACGAGGGCCTGGTTGATGAGCACGTTCTGCTGCGCCGCCGAGACCGGGTAGATGGCCTGGATGTTGTCGACGTTGAGGTTGAGCCGCGGCAGGATCTCCCGGTTCAGCTGGCCGAGCCCTTCGAGCGTGGCGTCGAGGTGCGGCACGTCGTCGTGCGTGATGAGCCCCGGCCGCGCGTGCTGCAGGTTGCCGATCGAGTCGCACAGCAGGGCGCGGTACTTGTCCATCCAGTGCTGGATCTGCTCGCGGCGGCGCGACTCGCGGTGGAAGAGGAACTTGAAGTGGGCCTCGCCCTCGTCGACGAGGACGGAGACCTCGAAGGCGGCCATGCGGCCCACGGCCGGCCCGATGTCCGAGGTCCGGGACCCCAGCGTCCGGCCGGGCACGGGCAGCTGCTCGAGCAGGCCCTCGCGGCTCTCGAGGTTCCGCATGGCCCCGGCGTAGGTGAAGATGAGCTCGAGCGGGCAGTAGGCGCCGGCGAAGGCGTCGGCCGCCGCCGCGTCCATCATGGTCGCGGCGAAGTAGGGCAGGCCCCGCTCGGGCGTCCGCTGCCGCGCGTTCTGCACGCGGTGCAGCACGGAGAAGACGTCGTCGGTCGGCAGCACGTCGACGGCCAGGGGGCAGAGCGACGTGAACCAGCCCACCGTCTGCGACAGGTCGCGCTCCGTGTCCAGCGCGGCGCGCTCGTGCTCCTGGTTCCAGATCGAGGGCACCGGGCGGTCGTAGAAGGTCTGGGAGAAGGCCAGGAGGAGAGCCGCCATGAAGATGTCGCACGTGTCGGCGCGGAGCTCGCCCGCGCCCTCGCCCTCGCCGCCGGGCGCCAGCAGCGACGTGACGTCGGCGCCGAGGGTGAAGCCGATGGCGGCCGTGTCGCCGTACGTGTTGGGGATGCGCGTGATGCCCCAGTAGTCGAGGTCCGGCGCGGGCAGCTCGAAGGGCACGTAGTCGGGGGCGCGCATGGCGCCGACGCGCTGCCGCTGGTGCAGGTTCCAGTCCTTGAAGGACAGGCAGCGGCCGGAGACGAGGTGGCCGTGCACGAGCAGGCCCTCGAGGTCGTCGGTGATGACCTGCCACGACTTGAGGTCGACGACGAGGTGGTGGGCCACCAGGTAGAGCAGCTGCTGGCCGTCGTGCGTGGACAGCAGGTGGACGGCCAGCACGGGGCCGTGCTCGATGTCCAACGAGGCCTGGGCGCGCTCGATGAGCCTCTCGACCTCGGCGTTGGTGCCGACCGCCTGGTGGGCGAATACGTAAGACGTCGAGACGTCGGGCGCCATGGACTGGCACCACGACGCGCGCGGGTCGGCGCCGCGCCGGAAGCGGCTCCGCAGCGCGCCGTGGTGGCCGACGACGGCCTCGACGGCGGCGCACACCTCCTCCGTGCCCATGCGCCGCCGCAGCCGCAGCAGGATGCTCTGGTTGAAGCGGTACTCGAAGCGGGCCTCGCGGACGGCCGGGCTGGCGGCGTCTCCGGCAGCGGCGGCCGAGACCTGCGTGTGGATATTGCCCATGGGCGTGTGGAAGTAGAGTCGCTGCATCGGCGACAGGTCGAACAGCTCGAGGGCGTCTGCGCTGGGGGTGCGGGAATGCGGCCCCCTCCCGACCCGGGCCCCGGCGCCAGCTCCGGCTTCGTCGGCGGCGGCGGCAGCAGCAGCCGCAGCAGCCGCGGCCAGCTGGGCGAGCGAAGCGGCCTGCATCACGTCGCTATCGGCCAAGGGGATGCCCTGGGCGCGGCACCGGTCGGCGAGCTGCTTGGCCGTGTCCGGGCGGCCGCCGAGCCCGACGAAGGACATGTTCATGCCGACGGCGGCCGGGTCGACGTCGAGGAGGTCGCCGACGGCGCGCGAGAGCCGCCTCTCCATGGCGGTGGCGGCGGGGCGCGGCTCCCCGCCGGCGCGCGACGCGGCCGCCGTCGTGATCTGGCGGCACAGGTCGTCATTGGCGTTCTGAATCCAGGTCTGCAGCTTGCGGCGGTTGACGTTGCCGGCGTCGTCGACGGGCATCTGCTCAAGCACGACCCAGACGCCCGGAACCAGGGCCGGCGGCGCGCGCGCCTCGACGGCGCGGCGGATGGCCGGCAGCGAGCCGGTTCCCGCGTGATGTTGGAGTTGGTGTTGGTGGGGGTAGGCGGCGCTCAGCAGCCGCACGTCGCAGTCCGGCGGGCCCTCGACGACGCAGCTCGCCAGCGTCAGCAGCGCCGCCGTCTGGCCCTCGAAGAAGCCCGCGCGCGGCCGCAGAACGGCTGCGCCCGAGACGTCCGTGTGAAGCGCCAGCAGCTGCTCGACGTCGGCGGCGGTGGTGATGCTGCTGCTCCCGCCGCCGTGGCGCTGGCCGGTGCGCGACATGGTGCTGTCGGACCGCGCCGGGGCCCGGGGCGGGATGGACGGCGGCGGCGTCTGCGGCCCGTCAGTGGCGGGGAGCCGGCCGAGGTCCGGCGACAACGCCGAGACGGCGCGCCTGGGGTGCCTCCGCGCGGCGGCGGCGGCAATGGCAGCGGAGGAGGGGGAGGAGGAGACGGAGGAGGACAGCAGCTCGGGCGAGCTCAGCGACAGGGGGCTCACCAGCGCCGACAGGCCATCGGTCTGGGCCAGCTGGGCCGGGCTGAGCGGTGTGATGCAGGTCTCGAGCTCGGCGATGCTGCGGCAGTTGAGAATGTCTTTGGTGGATATCTTGACGCCGGCGGCGGCACAGTTGGCGCGCAGCTCGAGGGCCGTATGTTCGTCGCCGCCCAGCTCCACGAAGGATTCGTCTAGTGTGAAGGAGCGGCCGTCCACGCCAAGCACCGTGGCCACGGCGAGGGTCAGCCGTTTCGTGATCGAGTCGCCCGTCGTGCTACTATTCCTCGTCGTGTTATCTATCGTGTGATTCGTCGTGTTGTTGTTCGTCGTCAGGGGCTTCAGCGCCCACTCGCCATCGGCTGGCCCCGCCGAGTAGACCGACACGGAGCTATCCGAGTTCTGGCGGCTGCTGTCGTCGAGCAGTAAGCGGCTGCGCAGGCTGCGCAATTGTGTGGCCTCGGTCGCGCTCGAGTCGCTGGCACTGGCGCGGGGGCTGGCGCTGGTAGCGCTCGACGGCGTGCCCCGGTCTTCTTCTTGATAGAGGCGTGGCACTTGGTTGTGATCGAGGCCGAGTGCGTCCGCTACGGCTTCGGTGGCCGACTTGAGCAGCTGTTGGCTCGCATGTCTCGACCGGCGGATCGAGTTGCGTGCTCTGGTGGTGTCGAGGGTTGGCAGGGCCAGGGCCCGGCTGGCGCTCTGCCTCCTGCTGCTGCTGGAGCTTCGCCTCACTGCGCCCCCTGTGGCCTGGCTGGTCTCGCCGACCGCCGGTCCGCCTTCCTCTTTCGTCATGCCTGTCGCTCGCGCAGGGGTTCGTGGGCCGTGGGCTTGGAGCGCCTTCGGCTGGCCGAGCCAGTCCGGGCGACGACACTGTCGCTCGCTGTCGTTCCACTGCAGTGCTGTCGTGATACAGTACAGTAAGCTGTCTTCCCCTTCGGTTTCCTGGCTTCTTTGCTTTCAGACAACTCGTAGGCCGCTCGCGACTGACATTGGGCCCATCCGAGCAAGGGGTTGCAGCCGTTGCAGCCGTTGCAGCGGTGGGTCTCGATTGGTAGATACAGTAGTACTCCGTACTCCGTACCGTTGTTACTTTTATCGGAGCTTCTCCAGCTCTCCGGACAGCTGGGACGGGCAGAACCTTGGTGTGATCGGATTTAATATGGTGGGCGGGATGTTGTCGTCCGGGTCTTCAACTGCCGCGTGTGGGTGAGGATGGGAGAACGGAGAAGCAGAGAGACAGAGGGAGTAGGAAGTAGGAATGGTTCAAGTCGCGAGGGCACATTTCGATTATCAACAGCTCCCAGGTAGGTCCTTAGTTAGATATCTGAAGGATCGCAGGGAGGCAGGGCATGACATGGTGGCCGTACCCACGGCTCATCTGTCAGCCTCTCCTGGCCAAGCCCACCAACAGCAAAGCCTTTGTAGATCGAAGACAGCCTGTGCTGTCAGTGCTATTACCTGTGCCTGCTGTGTCTGCTGTGCCTTCAGTCCTTTCCCTTCACTCCCCGTGTCCCCCGATCTCTGCACAGTCCAACGACAATAGTGGTATTATTACTAAGGCTCTGCGGGCGGCAGGATCAACACGGCGTCGATTGGCCTACGAACTACGAACGGCTCCTCGCCCGGCTTGCGCATGTTCGCACGCACAGAAAGCCATCTAAGCTGCCGAGGAGTTTCGAACTTCAGTCGGATAGTTCATTTGCTGCTTGAGCGCGCGGTGTTCTATTCCGCCGGCCAGGGGCTAGAGGATGAGATCAGAGTGAGCGGCACGGCGCCAGCGCCCTGGTACTAACCGGTCACGCGAGAAGAAGTTTCATTTGGCAGTCCATATGAAGAGAGACGCAAAGTACTGCGTAACTTACAAGGTGACAGTTCCAGCGCCCACGTGTGAGAGAGTCCACCGTACTGCGCGGTTCGGTGTTAAAAGTCGTGATCATGACCGAGATAATAGAGAGCCGCCCCGACTGAGCGCGGATAGGCGGACGTGGCTGTGTGCGAACTAGTAGACCACTGGCCCCCGAAACTACAAACATATCCGTCACCGTGTCACGGCGCGGTGTAAAAAGGTCTGCTCACCTGGGACTAGGAGACAATCCCATCCCGGTCTCGCTCGTCCTCGGCAGACTATAATAAGAAACAGCGACAAAGCTGGGGAGAGACCAGGAACCAGGGACCAGCAAACGAGACATGGATTCCCTTCACCCCCCAGTACTTTCAGCATCGCCCTTTGCTACCTTTTGGAGTCGGAATTGAGCTTGACGTGACACGTACGGTACAATTGCGGGTTTTTGTGGCTTGCAACGACGTCCAGCAGGATCGCTTCCTGGCCTGGCGTGTTCCTTGATCGTTGGCCAAGGAGTTCTGAGCAGTCGAGGTCGGTCGAGGTCGGTCAAGGTCAAGCGGAGTCCGGAGCCGAAGGTATCCATTGCAAATGGACAGGTCAGTTTGACAGGTTTACTGAGAGCTCAGTGAGGTAGGTCGTGGTGGTGGTTTCGATGGTGGTGATGGTGAACCAAAGACACGACGGACGGAACACCCAATATCTGCTACATGCGTGGCGGCGGCAACGAGAACAGGAACAGCAGCAAGAACGATAACAACGAAGGGGCCTCCCACTGGAACGAGAAGCACCTGCGCGGGGGGGGAAAAGTCTCGTCACCCAGGACTCGGTCCATCGAGAGCCTCCCACGACCGCCTAGCCCCGAGATGGAGAATCAAGATCGGGCACTGCCATTGTCCTTCTTGAGCGCGTCGCAGGCAGAAGAGAATAGAGATACTCTGTACTCCGTACAATACGATAGGAGGTGAGAGGGCCCAGAGGGGTTGGAATCTAGCAGCCGCATCTGACTTTGCTGGCGACGCTCCTCGCCACGAGCCGAGCCTCCATCTCTATCTCTTTCTCTCTTCCTTTACATATGGGTTGGGTGATCCGTAGATAACCCGCAGACAGCCGTCACGTAACATAGAGGATCTCAGGATGCGTTGGTGGGAAGGTGAAGGAAGCCTTGTGGACCGTGGTAGGAGGCTCGGACAGGCTGGACCTTGACTGCTTTTCTGAGATTCACTGCCTTCCGCAAAATAACCAAAATGTCAGCCAGCCGACGCCAGCAAGCCTCGCCAATAGTGGCTTATGCAATCATCGACGTATCTACCACTACTCTATCCGTATCTATCTACGTATTTATCCGTACGGAGAACTCCGTACTCCGTATAGGTACTTAAGGGTATTACAGATTCTTCCTACGTAATCGTCGGCCTTGTTTTCTTCGACTGCCGATCTGCGCTGCCACGTGGGACTCCCTGTCATGAAACCCGGAGCTCAGAGTTGGGGGTGATCGATCGGCGGCCTGTTTCAAAAGAACCTCCGCATAGAGAGAGAGGAAGAGAGAGACAGAAAGAGGGAGAGCCTCACAGTCTTCGGCTAAAGATACCGAACTAGAAGTCGTGTACTATACTACCTATGCCATAGTCCCTCCTCCGTAAGGAGTACGAGTTGTAAGCTCACCATTACCGTACGTGCGTGGCTTCGACTCCGAGGCTCACCCTCGGCGCCCTTGCTTTTCAGACACCCAGAACATATGTTCATGCCACGAGATACGGAGTATCTCACTTTAGTAGATACCTATCCAGCCTGTGGGCGCTACCGTAGTATCATCATAAGCCACACAGATACGGTACGATAGAGAACTCCCCTCTCCCGCGCCGCCGAGTCTCTCTCCTCCCTCCCCACCACCACGTGCACACACGCCATCAGATCTTCATTACATGCACGTACTACTAAAGCAGAGACTTCCGAGGGTGCGCGGCGTGCGCCTCGGGGTCTTCCCGGCCGTGCCCGCCTTCTCGTGGGCCCCTTCTCTTCCTCCTGCTGCTCCTCCTCCTGACTCCTCCTCTAATTTCTCCTATCGATCACCATTGAGGCTGCGGGGTGCAACGCATCGTAGCGGAGGCGGCGCAGTGCAGCGCAGAGGTCTATGATAGACCCCGGGCGATAGGTCGAGGAGCCGGTAAGAAGGTAGGTAGGTAAGTAGCACCAACTGCAGTCGAGCAGGTGAGAGAGCAAGCAACCCCTGAGACCTACCTACTGCTTAACCACGTAGGCTTTGACAAGAATATACATACTAGCTTCAATGCAGGTAGGTAAAGAAAATAGGAGGCCAGTAACGCAAGACCACAGGACGCGCAGGCACCACATATCTCATACTCCCCCCCTTCCCGTGCCAACCCCTGAACTATCTTGGATCAGTCCGGCGGGGAAAGACATCAACATCATCCCGTCCTCCTTCGCTGCCTAGGAAGGTACTTAAGTAATTACTTAGAAACAAAACAGCAGTTCTGTTCAAGTCTTCCCTGGAAGAGTAGGAGGATGAGAAGGAGGAGGAGGAGGAGGGGGTGGAGCCAGGGGAGGCTGTACCTACCTATCCTCTCTCGTATGGAGTAGGTCCTCGCGCTCATACTCGCTGCTGGGCATCACCACCACCGAGGCAAGTGGCTACCGGAATGCTTCAAAGACCACGTTCCTTTCCCTCCACACGCACATATCGACTCACGGGAGACGATTTCTTGCAGGAAGCGATCAAGCAGGCAGGCAGGCAGGAAGCGCGCAGCAAGGCGGTAGTCAAGCCGCGGTCATTTTTGTGGTTATCATTTCGTACGGCAGTGCATCGTCTCAACCAACCTGCGCCTCACTCTCTGCCCGTCCATTCCAAAAGAAAATCTTACTGTACACAAGTCTCAGACGAAAGGGGGTTGTCGTCCGTCAGTCAAGTATGCCCTGACGATTGAATGATGATGATGATGACGATGATGCTGATGATGATAATGTTGATGATGGTGGTGATGCAAACCGCCATTTTCAGACACGGTTCCGCACCGCATATATAGTACAAGTTAGTCCCGAGAGGGTCTTCTACATCGTTCGACCCTGTGCCGACGTGACCCTCATATGCACTCGCCCCCGTCTGTGCCTTCGCCGGCGGCGAGGCCCTTCTCGTTCGTTCCTCATGCGGGCGATCCACCCTGCGACGTTGTCTGGCTGTGATCATTGCTGCCGCAACGAGACTGCCCTTTGACTTCTTCTTGGTCGCGCCTCGAAGTTTCTAGTCTACAGCGCCAGAACCCATCACGTTGCCTAGGTACTCGAGGCATCAGTGTTGCTCAGGCGCGCTTTCTCCCATCTCCTCCCCACCAGTCATTCTACGTGGGCGTGCACCCCGGCCGATCTCGACCCAGCCCTCTTCGCATCCCTTGGCATCCGGGGAGGTCTCCTCCTAGACGACCACCTCTTCCTCGTCGGGGTCCTCTATGCTGGTCCGACGCGCCGCCTCGTGCGTGGGCTTGATCTTTTCGCCGTCGTCGCCTGTGATCTCGCCTGCTGTGCTCTCGGCCGTCGCATCATTCTCCTCTGGCCCTTTTTGCTTCTCCTTGTCTTTCTCCTTGCTAGAGCCGAACGGCCAGAGGCTTGTGAAGGCCGAGCTCTTCTGGCTCTGCGACGGCGGGTGCACCGGCAGCGGCTTGACGATGACGCCGCCCTTGTCCTTGCCTCCGTCCTTGTCGACCTCGGGCATGGCAAAGTCGCCAAACTCCTCGTCTTCATCGTCAGCAGCTCCGGCCTCTTCTTCCTTTTCCGAGTCCGAGTCGTCTCGCCCGTCGCCGAACTTCTCCTTGCCCCGGCGCAAGGCTCCACGCCACCAGCTGCCGCGCGCGGAGCCCGCATTCCATGATCCTGCATGAGCGCCATCTCCACCGAGGCCGTCGTCGCTGTCGTCGTCCATGTCCTCCCCGTCATCCTCGAATGGGTTTCGAAGCGTGCTGTCAGATTCTCTCGGCAGTCCCGAGCCCTCACCCTCGCCGATGTCCTCAATCTCGACAGACTGCGCCGACGCGGTCGCTGCATTCTTCTGGTGCATTTTGAGGCGCGCAGCGAGCTGAAGTCGAGCACGCGACGGCGGGATGTTCAAGGGCGGAGGGGGAGGCGGGGGCGGGGGGATGGACGGGGGCTCCATCGACGACGACGAGGCGTTAAGCGGCTCAGTATAAGCTCGGAACTTTAAAAGAGAAGTTAGTGGACAGCATTTGACAAGGCACGAGTGAGAGGCGGGAACTGGACGACGCCAGGACATCGAGTCAGGCCAGCTACTAACTGACAGTTGAGCAGCAGAACCATCTGGATCTCGTTGAGCAGCATTTCATGGACGGAACATAGAACACCCACTTGGGGCCAGCCGTCGCGAGCATCCAGGGCAGCAGGGAAGCGCTGCGGATATCGTGAGGGTCGTGAGAGAGAGGAAAGTAGTCATGACAACTATGAAAATGGCATAGTCGCTGCTCTACTATGTCTACCGCTGCATAGAAAGATTTCTTTCCAAATGCCGCTAGGCTGTAAGGATACGCCTTGACTTGACGTTCGTCCTCCGCGCCTTCATTCATGACTTTCCACCTGCCAGACGCCGGGGTGCGTGGCCGAATGGATGATCAGGCAAAGCGCCATGCAACCTGGTGACAGGAGCCAAAGCGCAACGCCCCATGCTGCCGGCAAGGGCAAAGGTGAGGATATCTGCTCTCGAGGCAGATCCAGACGCGCCCTTACTGGGGCGCATCCCTCGAATGGCTGGTAGTACGAAAAAGGGGATAACTAACCTCATTATTAATGTCCTCTTCGTTGTCTTCCGGCTCGTCTTCTTCTTCGTCACTAGAGCTTCCGAAGCCGGAACCAGAGAGAAGCCCTGAGCTGATACTAAAGGGTCCAAGGCTGCTCCCGCTGCCGGTGTCTTGCGTCTCCATGTTGGCACCGCTGCCGCCCAGACCGGCATCGGCGAGCGCTGTGGACCCTCCAGCTTGGCTGCCGAGTCCAAGACTGGACAACCCCATGCCACCGAAACTGTTGCCGCCCATCTGCGCCTGGTTGCTCAGCGCCACTTCAGGTCGTACGCCACCGAGGATGGCATTGTCTCTTTCCCTCGTCTCAGCTAGGGCGCCCTCGACGTAGTTTATCCAGTCTTGGCTCATAACCCGCTCCAGGACCAGGTCGGAGAGGAGCTCTGGCGGATTTCGCTCGGTAAACTTGACAACTTCTTCCGCGATGAGCGTCAGGTGGCCCATGTAGCCCATACGGGTCTTGTTCTGCATCTGGGATTGCTCGCTGGCGGCTTGACCCTGGATGATGGCGTTGGTGACATCGGCGTCCTCGAATAATGAGACAGCCAAGGTCGGGTTGTATCCTCGGTCCATCGGCCCGTTGAACACTTGCTGAACGATGTCGTACACAACATTATGTAGGAAGTTATTCCATGGGTATTTGAAAAAGTAAGACTGCGAACTTGGTTAACGCCGGCTCCTTAAGAGAGATAGGTGAAGCAGGCGAATGATATCATCTTACCAAGATAGTTGGTACAACGCGGTGTTCCACGAATTGCATCTTGAGATAGTCGCCCACGACCGGTTTGGCTGGAACATTGCTCATGTGCTGCTGCCCCGGCCCGGGCTGCAGAACATTGACGGCCGCCGCATCATCAGCTTGCTCAGCTTCCCCAGCTTGCGGCCGCGGGTCGGCACCTGCCGCATCAGGCTCGCCGGCTTTCGTAGAATCCCCAGCAGCAGATGCCGCCTCTGCGATGCTCTGTTGAGAAGGGCTCTCCGAAGCTAGCATTTTGTCAGAAGCTCTGGAATCCATCTGCGAGTCGGAGGCAGCTGGTTCCGTTGACGTAGCCCTGGGTGTGGTAGTCTCCTTGGTGGCAGAGGGTGTAGGGTCTGATTCTTCTGCCTTGGCAGCAACATCTTCTGCAGAGGCCGAACCACTTGTCGATTCCGTTTCGGGTTCATCTTCGGGCTTCGTCTCAGTGACTGAGACGGCAGGCTGAGCCTCTGAATGCGCTTTGCTCGCCCTTTGCGGCGATAGGGGAGGCACGACAAGCTCGGGGTTCTCAAACTGCTGGACGTTGAGACGGGGTGAGCTCAGCGGCTCGTCCACAAAATCATCGTCGTCCTTGTCGAGGAACGAGGCGGATGGCCCCGAAGGGATATCCTCTTCGGCCTTGACAAATTCGTGGGAGGTATCCTCAGTCATCTCGCCCGACGGTGTGACCTCCTCGAACCCGTCATCGTCGGATGCATTGGTGACTTCCAGACGGCGACTGTCGTCGGGAGACGAATGGCGCATTCGCATGGTGAGGTCCTCAGTCGACTGCGCCTCCTCGCCGCGGTGGACAGTGAGTCGGCCTTCGTCCCGGAGTCGCTGGCGCTCCTGGTCGCGCGTCGCAATCAGCTCTTCGGATCCCGGCTCGTTGAGAAGCGCCATGTTGCTGCAGTGGAGGAGCTCGGCCATCAATTCACAGGTCTTGAACCGGTCAAAACCCAGAGGCTCGATGTGGCCCCCGAAGGTTGAATTGAGCATCTGCCGGCGAGCAGGCGCATTGAGAATCAATGACATGAACTCAGGGACATGATCGCCGAACTTTCGCAGCAGAGTGCCGAGGTAGATTGGGTCACGACTGGATGGGAGGGCGTTCGAATCCGTGCCAACGTCAGGATCATAATCCGAGTTGTTCTTTCGAATAACCTCGATGATAATCCCCACGCCGACGGTCAGGGAGTTACCACCTCCAAGCATGTAACCGATGACCTTGTCCACCCAGGGCTCGGACACAAGCTGCCGAGTGAGCTCGTTGGGGCCGATACAAGCCTGCTCATTCTGCGAGGCATTAGCAGAGACAGTGATAATGGCTTTGATGAAATCGCCGGCGGCCGTCTGAGTCGCCCAGTTGACATTGGGGCCGAGGAAAGATATCAGCGTGGGCATGACATCTTTGGGATACAGCCACTGGGATTGCGGGAAAGCACATGTCAGCAAGACGGACCACGGTCACATTGGGCGCGGGGGATGGCAGTGGAGCCTACCTCAACGATGCCCTGGCCCTCGTCAGTCCGCTCAAGGCTGATGATCTTGAGTAAAAGATCCATGATCATGGGGCAGTCGACGTGACGCAACATATCGGAGACTGCGTGGTCCAACGACTTGAGGAGGTCGACCATCTCCTGCGTCTTCTTGTCGAACAGCGACTCGTTCACCTTGGTGAAGTAGCTGGCCTGGAGGGGATCCAGCGGGGACGGGCGCTTCAGAAAGGCCCAAAAGCCGCGCAGGAGGGCTCGGTTCTCCATGAGGGACTCGTAGATGGACCAGTTGTCGGAAGAAAGGACTTCGGCTGCGACATAGGCGTAGCGATTACGCCTCTTCTCGCCCTCGTCCTCGTCGTTCTCGTCGTTAGTGCTCTTGGAGGAGGCGCGGGGGCGGCCGAAGGGTAGGCCAAGCGACTTGCCCTTCTTATCATCATCTTGGGCATCGTCTTCTGGGTTCTCGATGGGCTCTAGCTTGGGCGCCACGACATAGTCCAGCAGGCGGGCGAGGATCCGGTCTTCCCGGAGGTACTCGATGAGCTTGGTGTTATGCTGCTTAAGCTCCTGGGTCAGGTCGCTCTCATCGAGGAGATCCTCCAGCTGGAAGTCGGGCTTATCGAGGATGGTATCGATAGTCGAGATGTTGGCGTAGCCGCCAAACCTCCAGAACATGATGACTCGCGATGGCCGGCAGGCCCTCTGTCACTGCACCGGGCTGGGGGGACCGGCACAGGACACACGGGGAGGTAGAGGGTCGGTCGGAAGCGCGGGAGCTGGACTTCGGCATACGAAATGCTGCCGGTTCGCTGTTGGCCTGGTCGCTGGTCGCTGGTCGCTGGGCGGGTCGGGTCGCAAGAACGGTTCGTAGAGACCTAGACACCTGGATGGGAGCAGGATTGGGGTGTCGCGGGTGTGCAGTTGGGCAATCGGACTAGGATCGCGGCCGGAAGACAGGGTTATTTTTTTCTCTTTGGGTGAAGCTGGCCAGCTGGGTGATTGGTTGGCTAGCTGGCTGGCGGGCACGCTCGCTGGCCGGGCTGACTTGGCTGGCTTGTGATGCACGTGGGTGCGTCGCCGCGGACAATTGCGATAGCGCTCAGCAAGCAACGAATGCACGGCAGCACTGCGGCAGTGCAGGTACCTTGGGTCGGCAGTCAGTCGGCCAGGCGCACTGCGGCCGCTGGATGCCTGCGTTCGGGGCGATTAAGGGAAATTGTATAGTACAGAACAGTTCCAAGTAGGTAAGGGCCGGTGTAAATGCTGGCGGCTAAGATACTCGAAGCTGGTCCGCAGTCGCTGTCGGGTGGATGGATGGTGGTGTGTGTGATCCTGGCCGTCGGTCGCATCCGTTTTCTCCTCGAGCCTGTCTCGTTTCACGCACGGGTCGGGCTTTCTCCAATACCAAGGTAGTGATGTGCATGGACCCGCGGCTAGTGACGAGAGCAGAGGAAAGAGGCGAGCACGATTGGGGAAGCACTGCGCACTGACGAAGATGGGTACAAATGCAGGTAGGAAGTAGTCAAGATGACCAGTAAGTGAGTAGTGAGCGACAGTCGGCAGAATGGAAAGGAGAGGGAGAGTTGAAGAAACTGGGAGCCCGCCGATGTGGTGGTACCTTGCTACAATACCTGGTAGGAAGTAGGTACCACTTAAGCAGACGGCTGGATGCAGGTGCTGCCTCACGCGGTGGAAAAGATGGAGGGAGGTACGGGGTACCCGTCTCTACTTTGACTGTGGTACCTGGGTCGACAGCCACACCCCGCCTTATCTCAGCTTATCTGCAAAGTGCCTGGCGTCTGTCAGCCTCACCCGGGCCCCTCTCATCAACTTTCCAGAACTTTAGTACGGATAAGTACTCCGTGCGCCGTATCTAAGGTTGCACCTCACCTACCTTTACACGGGACGGTGCTGCCAGTCTTTGACAATTTGCAGTGAGTCCACAAGCTTCACGCTGCCTTGCGTTGATGGCTTCCATTTGCTATCTGCGACTCCTTCGTCTTTCGGCCATCGAGTCTCAGCAGCAGCTGTTCAGCTTCGGTACCGGGTACCCTGGACTCCCTGGGCTGGAGCCTTACGGATGAAGAGGTATCTACGGAGTAATGCAGCGCGAATATTCATCGGTGTCTACTTCCACCGACATGGCAGATTACAGAACCATGCCGGAGGCAGGAAGCTACCAGCTAACTGACCCCTCAAGAATGACATCCACTGCCACCCTGCACCAACTTGATTTGGTACCGGTAGTTGCTTTCAGAAGTGCATTCTCCGGTCTCATTGTCCCAGCCTTTGGAGAGATGCGCTCTTGCAGGATCGAGATCGACATGTCTCTCTATTCGACCCCTGGGAGGAGATCTTTCGAGATTGGAAAGTGAGTACCTATGTAAGGAGCACAGAGTCGGGGACCGGAAACACACCGGTTTCTGTGGCCAAGGTTAGGGGTACTGCTTCGATGCCGCGGATGAAGCAACTAAGTTGAGTACATGTATGTGCTCGCATGCTGTGCTCTGCCCACATATATCCAGCGGCCTGCTAACGATACCCGCAGCGCAGTGCGCAAGCAACAGCTGGGGTCGTTGTGGCTACCCTTCAGCTCGTCAGGCCATTCTATCAGCCTGAAGGGTGGGCTTGACCGTCCGTGTCTTGACAGCACACCCGCCAGCTCGAGGCTCTCGCAGATAGAGAACGGCACCACAGTTCAAGGCATTACTAAAGTCATCTTGCTGCGCCTTCTGCGCAGGCGTCATCAGCCTCTTCACTACGGCGCTAGCGACCGCTGGTTTGAAATCGGTCGGTGCTTGAGAGGTGCGGCTCTCAGGAGTGCTACAGACTCCTGGTGACCCGCGGGATTTTCACGGTATCCCAGCGGCTCTCAAGACTGCCAAGAGCTCCTCGGGGGTTCTAGGATCTTACAAGGCCCCAGCTCCCAGCCGCTCTCAGGGTGCTACAGACTCCTGATCGCTCTCAGGAGTGTTGTCGGCTCTCGACGGTTCTTAAGGGTGTTACAAACCCCTAATTGCTTTTGGGGGTATTGAAAGGCCCATATATTCGGTGGCCCTCAGAGCTTTCACACGCGCCCCCTTATTCTCCTCTGGGGGCCAGGGTGCACAGGGTGGCCGTGTCGGCTTCCTCCACGACGTTTAACCAGATGACGAAAGACTTGACGGTCTGCGGACTACCTATTGCCTTCACGAGGAGCCCGAGTCCTTCCGCAACGAATATATCCCCTCGGTTTTGCATCTCCTACAGCAGAAATTGGAAAACATGTCAGATTCACCCGAGATCCGTTCCCTGACTTACAAGTTGAGCTTTTCGGTCTGACTGCCATGCAGGGGGCTATCCCGACTTTACACGGGCTCTAAAGGCCCGGAGGGGGCAGAGTCAGTAGTCAGCAGCTTCCGGATCCCATCCACCGTCACTTATGGAGCTACGTAAAGTCAGTCGGGCGATCTGGAAGATGCTCATCCATGGGATCTACCAAGCTTATATCGAGCGGAGTATTTATTTAAGCAGTGTGTCTTTGTTGAATCCCACCCTCGATTTATATCCGCAGGTAGTGAGTTTTATAGTTATTATATTCGTAGCAAATACTTGTCGTAATCACAAAGGGGAATTGTTCGAATGACTGTCCGAGTTCGTACGAACGTAATACTACCGCAATGGTCCGTTAGTGTCAGGTTAAGATGTGCTTTAATAAGTATATTTAGATTTAGATGGTAGCTAATAGGTAAAGGTTACCGGCAACTTACACAAATTAACTTAGCCAGTTGCAGGACGTTCCACTCTTGAAATTCAATCCTAAACTTACCCCCGCGCAAACAGGTTCGGAAGAGCAAGGTATCAGGTGGGTATCTGGGATTTGCGAGTCAACATTTGTCGCGGCACCTACCATGGCCATGTGCCAGGTGTCTGATAAGTGACTATCCTCTGTGGCGGATGTACCCTGTGCACCGCTGATCGAATTACTATACAGCCATCCAAGTCAATGGTGCCTCGTCAACAAAAGCGTCAGGCGCCGCTGATGTATCAGCCGCGACTATAACTTACTTGACACGTCTGAGAAGTAGTGGTTATTAGGCGGTGATTCATAGCAAGAAAGCTACCGGTACTGAAACTAGTACCTGCCTGAAGAGCGTTGCGTCTTCAATCAATTACTGTGCTGTAACCAGAATCTAGACCGAGGGATACGGAAGGCAAGAGAAAAAGACAAAAGATATATTGTGTTTGATCTTACTCGTACCTCCTAACAGGGTTCTAAACTTTACAGCTATTTCTTGGCGGCGCTGAGAGTTTATGCTAAGTTATTAAGCCAGTTGCTGTTTACTCTAAGTAAAACAGTGGACTAACCCTGATTACTCCAAGCTGTATCTACAGTTTAATTAACAAGTGAACTGTGATAGTGGTGGTATTTAATTACTCTTTACTTATACATCTGGCGTCAGATAATCCTGTGTTTATTCGTCCGTCTAGATCGAAATTTTATACTGTTCTACTGTTGTAGCCGCACTGCTGACGGTCAGAAAGCCACTTACTGGATAAACTCAAGGCCCCGTGAGGGTAGCCCATCTCCAGCCGTAAGTAAGTGAGACGGCCCCTTTATCTGCTCAGTAACGGTATCATGCCGTGTCTGGCAGCTCAGCTGCCTACTACGCTGGCAGGTACATCTCGCACCCATCGACAGCAAACCGTCTAGTTTATGAGATCGTCGGCAAGAAAGCGATGAGGTGCCCCGCAGCATCCAGTTGAAGTCCTTGGGATCGTGAAGGCTGGCTATGTATCTTCTCTGCAATCAACCGAGACATGGTATCTCGAATCCTATAAGGCTGAATAGACGCTTAGTCCTTTTCAACGAGGAATTTGGTGAGAAAGTATAAACTCATTACCCCTTGACTTGACATAAGCGCTGACCTTCATGGTATCAGGGAATTGGAGAACTGCGATCCCTGCCTTTTGCCATTTGCAAATCCTGGTAACGTTACCCCGTGAGTCGTACCTATCAGCGAACAGATTCATCAAGCGACTATGTCCGTCATGACAGCCGTCCCTATGAGATACTTCAGTCGTGGACTTCTCGCCTTAGGAAGGACGGACATCATGTCTCATCATCAGAGTAGCAGCTCATCATTAGGAAAACCCAAGGACACTGGCATTGAATCTTCTCTACTCTTTCTAAAGCAAGGGTACCGCTTGAGCCCACCCGTCCATCCACCTCTCAGTTGCGAATCTTCCCGCCGCCCAAAACCAGGTTTATCTTGAGCAACGGTTCTACTGCTTTGCGCACTTGCATGTCCCACTTCTGCTGTCTTTCCTTCGATGCCTTGCCCAGCTCTGCAGTCTTAGAACGAGTGAGTCCTCCCACCAAACCAGATCGAATCCCCCAGAGCAAGAGTCCGGTAATGCCCCCGGATTCGGCGTTGTTGCCGGCGGCCCATTCATGCAGTCACCATCGGTGGTTCCATGGCTGTAGTCAGATGTGGCCAGGCTGTTCTTTTCTGGTCCTTTGGAGGTAAGCTGGTATAATGGCAACTCTGCGACATAGCGGTGAAGGCAGTGTTGGTGATCAACGCTTCCGTCCGGGTCTCGTCACAAACGCAGTACACGGTGTTGATCCCTTGGTCTGGATCTTCTAGCTGTTGGTAGCACGACGGAGTTGGTGTCGGTGGCAGCGATGTTGTCGTCGGTGGCTGCGGTGTCGTCGCAGGACTCGTTGATCGGCTCTTGGCAGGCGTTGCCGTTGACGTCGTGTTCGAGGTACCTGGGGTAGAGAATAGTTTGTCAGTATCAACTTGCACATCGTTGTGACACAACCTCCTTGTTGAGCTGCTGAGAATGGGAATCGAGATGCACTGACAGGAGCTGTTCCCCTTTACTAGTTGCGGGCTTGATGCAAGCCATTCCAACCCCCTGACACTGCCTTTCTCGGACTCTGGATAGGCCCAAATACGTGCTGCAGCTATCCTGCCGCCACATGGGTTATTTAAGTCATCCTTCTCATACGGTGTGTATTGAAGGACGACCTCTCCATTGACTTCTGTATATTTCCCCCCCTCTGTGGGATAAGTTAAAGGTGTGGACTTTGTCCCTTGGGGAAGATTGAGAGCAGATTTCAGTCCTCGGACGAGTGAAGTGATTTTCGCTTGGTAATTCACAGCTCTATCAACCGCACTGGATACTAACTTAGCAGTGAAACGTTCGGGGCGTGATACCGCCTAAAATCTGATGAATATACAACATACCTTATAGCTTTAGTGAAAACAAGTATCTCGGTTGTTTCCGGGTCTGCAAAGGGATCCCCGGCGTTTAGTCTCAAGTCTTCTAGGCTCTGCCAATGTTCCCGGTTTTTGACTTGATTTGCAGGCGTAGCTTGGGTGAGAATGTCAACCGCAATCTTCTGAAATTGCTGCTGAGTTCGAGGCTTGTATTTGTCCTTCTTTGCGTCGTCGCTTTGTAACGCGATACGTTCCTCGAATGCACTGCCGCCGTTGATCTCCGTCGAGCCCTCCCAAAGGTGGCCTGCCCAGAAACCATTCGGGGACTAGTCCAAAAGCACAATGTCAGCTTCCCGGCCGGATCTGGTTGGTCATAAATAAAGTGTACCGCACGTACCATAACAAATATCGCGGTGCAACCATGCAGTGCTCGCATTTGCCAAGTTAATGGTTCGTTTCCGAAAGCATACCATTTGCCCGTCGCGCCAACAGGAATGCCGTCAACAACCCATGTTCGAAGCTGCTTGTCAGAGGGGTGAATATCGATGTCTTGGTTTGTATTGCGAGGTGCAAGCGACTTGAGTCTTTCAAATAGAAGCACCTCCTTAGGCTTTTTCGACTTCCTCCCCTCCTCTGTGGGTATGAAGTTTTCGAGAGCAAGTAACGGGTGTGGTTCAGAAGGGGCTCGCTTGGCGATATCTGGTGCAGCAGCGCTCCCATTGCCAGCAGTTAGCCGTTTTTGTGCCCCCAGCTCACAGTACCGACTGGATGAGACATTTTGACGAAGAAGCAAGTGAGGTGAAATAGCCGCAACAAGCGAGGCGAGGAGAAGTATGTTCAGCAGAGCTCTCAGAGCCATCATGGATCTCCACATCGAGCGTCTATGATACCTAGACAATCCATTCAGCTTTGATGATGGTCTGAGACAGCCTAGAGTGTGTTTGCGTGTTCTGGGATTATCCACTTACTATCCAAGATAGTCAACTGGCAATGTGTCAAGGTAACTTATGCAGGACTGGGCTGAGCTGGTATGGAAGTGAATCAGGTGGTATATGACTCTTAACCAGGCCCGAGGCTGAAGGTTTCTTATAGACCGACAGGACGTCTTGCAGCAATTGATCCATTCCCATAAATAGTAACATCACGATATGTAAAGACACCAACTACTCCATCTTATGCCACCAACATCGCTTGAGTTAATCACTGCCACTATTGTCGTCCCTTCAGTTGGTGATGTTGTGTTCACTATGTCTTTATTTAGAAGGTGGCGGCCAAGTTTGAAGAACAGTTGTTCAATTCTAATCATAGCGGCTTCGTTCCTAAGAATTTACCAAGTCCTGAATCCTCTGTTGGGAGCATAGGTGCGTCATTGATGCGGCGATCGATGGGAATTGCAAGCGGATTCAAGCGAGCTATTTATGACTCTGTGATACATGGCCGGCGTGTTATGTTGGTCTATGTCAAGTAGGGAGGGTGCATGGCTGATGACTTGTTACCCCTGGTAATAACATCTTGATCCATTGTAACACGAAGGATCTGTGTTGGGTTCGAATGAAACGACGAGGCTGATCCACATAAGGGTATGGATCCGGGAGGGAGTGAATGCACAATGCTTCTCCGAAAAGGGTGTTAGTGGCAGCCTAGCGGTACCATATGGGAACTTGGTCTGTAATTCCAAGACCTGTTATAAGCGGCCAATCTAACAGTAGACACTCGCGGTGAGATTGAAGAGTTTGGAAGCGAGGTTGGAAGCGAGGTTGGGATAGTAATATTATTACTTGAAGTGCAACTAACGCGGATTCGAAACTTGTATAAACCAAGTGTTTGTAGTAAAAGATTATGATACATGAAACCACTCATCGATCCGAACGCCATGATAGTGATCATCCAACAGTAGACGTCCAGTTAGTCGTAGTGATAGCTTTGGCCTGGAGGATAATGGTCATTCCTAAACCTCTTGCGTCTGCGTATCTCGGCGTCCCTTTCCGGCCCGCTTGATTCCAGGATGTCCCTTAGGGTACTTTCTCCGGGAAACCCATAAATATCCTTGTGTGCTCCATGGCGAATCAACGACCTGACAGCAGGGAAATTGCGAGAATGGAACGCGTACACAAGTGCCGGGCCATGGACATGGCCCATCGGAGCGAGACTCCAATTCGCGAAGTTTGATGCAAGACCGCCGCAGAGATCATCTGCATTAACATCATAGTTGTACGTCTTGATGAGATGTGTCTATAGGTATGAAAAAGTCAGCAATTCCCAGTTGTAATAAAAGGAGTTCTCGCGAGACATGTCCCATGAGCCCATATTACTTGGCTAAGAATAGGAAAGAAGGGCTCGATGAGACTCACGATCACGGCGTCGACTTTGCTATCAGAGTCCTGGTATTGGGCTGCGAAGGTCAAAGGATTACTCCGAGCAGGGTCGGCACCGCGCGACACTAGGAGGTCAAACGAGGCCATGTTGCCTTTCTTGGCGGCCGCATTGAGAACAGCAAGAGTATTGTTCCACTGTCCTTTAGGAAGATTTTCGAATTCGCTCTGGGGAACATCGAGCCCAATTCCGTAGTCAAGCAACCACTTGACTGATTCAGCCTTGTCGGTAACCCGGCTACGATCCGATCAGCTTCTGCTGCGTACCCCTGGTGGGGAATAGCTTCTCATAGTCGTTGAAAAAGAAATACAGAACCTGGACATACGGGAGAAGTCTGTAGCCTTGTTTTTTGACGAACTCTTCACGAGTTGTGGCACCAGTGATGCCGAGGGTCTGGCCGTTTTGTAGCCAGGACTCGACGATATCCCATCGTCCATCCACCATTGCATCTTTCATCCACCAAGTTTTCTTGTATTGTGACCAAGAATAGCGGCGTGGGGAGGCGTCAGGCCCTTGAGGCGCCTCTGTAGTTTGATCGTCTGCCATTACGGCCGTCCGGATTCGGCATTCAAATGCAGAGAACAGTCGACTGCAGAGAACCACTTCTGTCAAGCGAAAGGAAAATGATTTCTAACGAGGGTCGGCGAAAGCATGCTGTTCATGTAGCACCGTAATCAGGGCATGAGGGGATTAATGTGGAGCTGAGAGTTATGCCGATGGTAAGTTACGCGCCGGAAGGCATGCAAGGCTCGGTGCAAGGGATAAGTGCCAGTATGAACCAATAGAAGGATGATCAGTTGGAGTTCGCTACCACCAGTCTGAACCAACGGATCGGACTGATAATCCAAAGCTGAGCTGTTCCGGCAAGGCTCTGTTCCGGCAAGGCTCCGTGCAAGGATGCGTGCCAGTATGAAGCAACAGAAGGATGATCAGGTGAAGTCCGCTATCAACACCCTGAACCAACGGATCGAACTGACCATCCAAAGCTGGGCTTTTCCGGTGACCTCATATCTTAGCGCTTCTTAAATTAGTCTGAAACAACAGTTTAAGCTAACAGTCTAAGCCAACAGTCGAAGCCAACAGTCCGGGCCCGCAGTTTAACCAACAAAAGGATGATCAGTGGGGGTTTGCAACCAACAGTTTGAACCAACAGATCGAAATGACAATCTAAAGCTGAGCTTTTCCAGACCACCGCATGACAGCTCGCTTCTAGAATAGATCTGCGAGCAACTCTGTGTGCTCGACCTCGCCTGCCTACACGAGGCGAAGTATTCATCCTTCGTCCCAGCCGGGAACACGAGAGATGTGATGCTGTTGGAGCAGACTGCGAGCTACCACTCTTTACATCAACTAGTTAATACTTTCTCATTAGAAACTTGCCCAAACGATTGTTTATGATCATCATGGTAAGCGCTCGTCATATACACTCTGGGCAGTACAGCAATTAATATATATATCGTGAATAAACTCTTCTGTGTAAATATCATAATAAGTTAAATGTCAATCATTCGCCTCTGCTGTGATATCTCACTTATAAAAACGGCAGCGTTGGCATGTTATTACGGGCTCGGGCTTTTGTTGGGGACAAAGGTCTAAAAATAAAAAGGCCATCCAACACACCGGTCGGCTATTCTGACTTTGCTCAGATGCTACGTACCTTGCAATGAGGAGCGTCAAGAAGGAAGCTGACCAGTGGATATCAGCCGAAACAGAGAAATCAATAAGAGTGTGTGCTCGCCCATGCCTATAAAGCAAGGCATGCTGCGAATAAGTTATTTTCCATCTTATCCGAGTCATACGACAACTCAATGAGCATCTAAACAGTTGGTTTTGACCCAACATTGAAATGATGTATGCAGCTTCCGCATCTTTTCTTTTCCTTCTGATTCACCAGCACATCGTGCTGGGAAGCGCCCTCGAAGTCCCTCGCGACCACGATGCCAACCCGACTCAGGGTGGGTTGAGGCCCATACCATCGCTATTGACCACACCCGCGCCAACTCCAACAATCCCTGCGAGGGATATCACCGTGTCTACGGGATTCGGCACGCCCTATATAATCGGCGTAAGCTACCCCCCGCTGTCATTTCCATCCCTTTCTGGCCTGCGTTCTCTCTGTTTGCCGGTGGTCTAAGTTACTCCCGAGACATGCTCCAGGCTCCTGAGTCGGAGCCGAGTTATCTCCCTGTTGGGTAATTACTGATTCCTGGATACTGTAGTGCTCATTCTGCTCCCCAGACTCACCCTGGGGGGCTTCTTGCACGTTCACGAGCATGCCGGGATGTGTGACGCCGACGGGCTCAGTGAAGTTCGAGGCAGGCACATCGCCCGTGCACGTGGGCACCCTGACGTCGACCGCCCTCTACTCGAGTGTCTCGAGCGTCCTGGAAGAGCTTTGCCCGACGCCCGACGGAGCCACTGCGACCGGCTGCTCGGAAGAACCCTTCCCGATCCCAGGCATTGCTTACATCAACAGCGATGCGCTGGATGAGGGCGGCGAGCTTGTCGTCCAGGTTGCCTCGAGCAATTACAGTGACTCCGGCATTCGCGAAGCTTTGATCCAGACTATCGCAACTGGGCTGCAGCAAGCTGCGCAGGGCGACAACTGTTACACGAAACATTATGAAGAATATATGCGCAAGCGCTCCCAGTCGCCATCGTGGCTCTCCAGTATCTTTACACGAGACCACCCCTCGCTAACTCCTATGGAGATAACGTTTTGTAACACGATTAGTAAGTCCCTCGGCCATACTGGGCTCACAGCCTACCAGTTGTATGGTCTTTTTCTTGTCCCTTGTACCATTTTATGTCAGGCTCTGGCCACTTTGTGATACAGGCTCGTGTACCTACACAAGACATAACTAACGTTGTACAGATTTCGGAGGGCCTCAATACTTTTATCCTTGGGGCATTTCCGACTATATTGATGCCGTATTTTCCTTCCATGCTTCCGACGGCGATTTCGCGTGTGACCTTCTGGAGGGTTTCCTCGATGCGTTTGCTGTCCTCGAGCCGGAGTTTGCAGTCGGGGACATCGAGTTGGGCGAGGCAATAGATGTTGTCTGCGGCTCCGAGGGGCTGTGAAAATCTGCCTGTGTTCGCAGCTGAATTGTAGTTATGAGAAGGAGAGCAGTGAGCGGGCTCGGCCGTTGATATTAGACAGCAACCTAAACTACCATTCAGACAAGATTAAAGGGTTTCTGGCACCAAGTGGCAACGTCCTCGGCCCGTTCCATTATGGCCTATCGCCATATGGGCCATATGGCGGATCGCCAGCTTATCTACCTCCATGGTCGGGCGCCTCTTGAATGAGCTGTGATACAGTCCCACTGCCCGCCCCATAGCATGAGGCTCATCAGCCATATCAACACAGCCCCAGTGTCTCTTTTCTCAAGTGCGACGGGGTGCAGGTTGTTGATCCCCCAAAGGCCGACTCTGCCGGTTCGCTCGATGGAGCAAGACCCCCTATCACAGACGTCCAGTTCGGAGGGTCGACCTGTCATCTCTACTTGCAGTCACGGAAGCAGCCAGATCATGTCGATCCCGGAGGCTACTCTGTCTGATGGCGTTATCGCATCATAATCAAAACGTCAACGATCATGAGGATGGCATCCATGACGGCCTACCCGCAACTGAAAGCCGGCGTGACGCCGAGACCATATCACAGATTATCAGCACATTCATTGGTTTTTTTTTTTTAACTTGATATGCTGCATCATTTCCATCAAGTATCGACGGCCTCGTTTTACTGACCCTCCCCTTTCAGGAACTTGCCCTTACCCTCGGTTCTATCCAATCATACTACGAAGAAGACCTCCTCTCCCATAAGTCAAGCTCCGACCTCTGGATAGCGACCAGAAGCATCTGTCTGATAGTCTCGACAAGCCTCGTCGCCGGTTTAGCATAGAATCATCGCCAACTAATCCCAACCTGCGTTCGGCTGCTCAGCTGCTCCCCTCCCTCACCTGCGCCGCGGCCCGACGGCCGATCTCTTCGACAGCGCGCCGGCCGACCACGAAGCCGGTGTAAAACAGGTGCTCGCGCGGCTCGGCACACGCGCCACCGCCGTTGGCATCGTGCTCGTCGTCATCGCCGCCATCGTCGCGGCGGATCTCGCGGCCGCCGCCGCCTCCTCCTCCTCCTCCTCCCGCTTCTTCTTCCCCTGCCACGACTGGTGTTTTCCCAGCTACAGCAGCTGCAGCTGCGCGCTCGCTGTTGTTGGGCCGGAGCGGCACTGACGCGACGCACGGCGTCGCCGCGTCGGCGAAGCCGTCACCCCGCGCGCCCAGCCCCGTGAGGTCGGCGGCGCCCTGGGCGCGCAGCTGCGCGTCGGCCATGGCTTCGCGCACGTAGCGGGCGAGGTCGTACGACACGGCCTCCCTCGCTGGCGGTGGTCGCCTGTGCTCTTTCTCCTCCTCCGCCTTCTGTACTTCCGCTTCCTCTCCCTGATTCCGTTCTTCCCCTTGCCCCTGCTCCTGCCCCTGCTCCTGCTCCTGCTCCTGTTCCTGCTCTACCATGTCCCGCCTCGCCCTCCCCTTCTGTTTCTGCTTCTCCTTCTCTTTTTTCTGTTTCTGCCTCTGGCTGTACGACATCGGCGGCGACGGCGAGGACGAGGACGAATGCTTGTCGCCGATGACGGCGCGCACGACGTCGATGCTCAGCGAGTCGTCGTCGACGGGCCAGGCCTCGGGGTCGGGCGAGGCGAGCCACACCGCCGCCGTGTCCGCCACCGCCGCGTCCCAGTACCGCGTCAGGAAGGCCGCGCTGCGCAGCTGGTCGGCGCTCGCGTGCGGCGGCGGCGGCGGCGATGGGTGCCCCCGGCTCGCCGCGAAGCCCGGCGCCAGCGAGACGTCGAACAGCCGGGGCACGAGCACGCGGAAGGAGGCGCGCGCGCGGGCGGGAGCGGGCGCGGGGATTCCTCCTCCCGCAGCAGCAGCAGTCCCATTGTTGTTGTTGTCGTTGTTGTTGTCCGGGACGCTCTCGTCGACATCGTCGCGTTGTTGTTGTTGCTGTTGCTGCTGGTGATGATGGTTGGAGGGTGACTGGTCGAGGTAGAGGTCGGAGAAGGCGACGGAGCCGCGCACCTGCGCCTCCTCGTACAGGAACTCGATCTGCGAGAAGAGGTGCGCCACGGCGGCGTCGACGACCTCGGTCGCCAGCCGCCGGGGCAGCGCGGCGAGGTGCCACACGTCCCAGTACCCGAAGCTGAAGACCCAGAGCGTCTCCCGCGGCGGCGTCGCCGGCGCCGGCCCGGCGAGGAACGCGGCGATCTGCGCCGTCAGGTCGTCGCGGGCCGGGACCGGGTAGTGGTCGGCCGCCCAGGACCAGTCTAGAGCAGCAGCAGCCGTGCCGCTGTCGGCTGCGGAGGACGAGGACGACCGGTCTGCTGCCGAGGACGCGATGCGGTTCAGCGCCGCCTGGTAGAGTGATGAGGAGAGGAGGGCGCCCCCGGGCCCGTCGGTGACGGGGACTTGTGAGATGTGTTGCTCACATTCTAGCTGTGGTTGTGTGAGCTCATAAGATCGCGACGAACAGCCCAGAGATGTCGGCTACTTACCTCTTTGCATAGAACCTCGGTCCACGACGCGACCTCATTGCTATGTTGTCTCTGCAGCGCGTCGGGGGTAGCTACATCACCACCGCCGAAGACGACTATCCTCAGACCACCGCCAGCGCTGCTATCATCCCGATGCTGCGTGTCCTTCGGTTGCCACCTTGATGCTTCCAGAAAGCCGTATCCGAACTCAGCGCCCAACAACTGGAATGCCCATATGTAACTCAGAACCAGGAGCGAGGCAACTGCGAGTACCACCTTCGGGGGCGGTCGGGAGCCGCCCGGAAAGGCCTTGGCTGTGGCCAGTATTCCCAGGCCCATATCCACCGGGAAGCTGCCATGCTTCATACCCATGACTGGCTAGGTGTTGCGGATACTGGCCCACGGCCAAGGGGCTATGGCTGGGTTTTTCTTGCTGCGCCGCAGACAGGACTCATGTGACATGAGGCTGAGAGAAAATAAACAGCCTGCATGAAGTTAGTGTTTTCAGTTCACGGGAAGAACTGTGTTGGCGATATATAGTGAGCCAAAGGAGTTGTGTTAGTGTGGTAGGGACTTCAGACGAAAAGGGGGACCTAAGAATACCTCACCCAAGAGTGTTCTGGTAGAGCACGGCCGGCCTACGCCGTCGAACGCCAACGTTGCTCAGCCATGAACGTTAGAGCGCAGATAAAGCTAAAATGCGAGTGTCTTGGACCCCCTGGCCGCGTATGTTCGTTGATTGAAACGATAGCCGCGACATTTCCTCTTCTTTTGAGTTCGATAAACGACTTTGCTCTGAACGCTTCAAGATGAGCGAAGCCGCGGCCTCATTGGAGGTTGACTGATTCTTATGGCAGAGGTATATCAGAGGTATCATGCCGATTAAGTTCAAAGGGGCGTTAAACGTGTATTTGTCTGAGGCGGTAGCGTAGAATGGCGCACTTGACCCGCGGTTAGGATGAGATATTGTGCGAAGGGACACGTTGAGCGAGGCTGTACACGCTGGGAAAGTTTTTCGGCAGCTTGGCCGTGATGGATGGGCCTATTCTCACATGTCAGCACACTCGGGGAAACGTTCTGGAAAGAATTCACCGGGTTCGCCAGACACTTCGTTCCTTTTTCAAGAGAAAAACATCCAGGTCGCGATTAATAAGTTAGCAAGGTGAGCTGGAGATCAATGGCCCCATATTGCAATTAGATGCCACATGAGCTACATCGCTGAAAGCGTGATGCTGCTTTTTGATAAACAACTTAGACTTTCTGCTTTCTTATTAATAGGTGGTATTGTTTACGTCCCTCGACTTACTTGATATATAGATACACTGCGACCTCCTGTCCCGTCGTTCATATACCTACTACGTAGGTATGCATTGGCCCGATCCAACTCTACCCAGTCGAGTCCAATTCATTCCATTCCCCCAGCACACCTCAACCTCAACCTCTCCACCCTTCCCCCTGAGCCCCTCTCCTCCTCCTCCGCCTCCTCCTCTCCCTCCTCCTCTCCCTCCTCCTCTCCCTCCTCCCCTCCCCCCTCGCTCCCCCATCCACCGTGCCACCGCCCCCCCTCACCCCATCACCCCCATTCAAGCGCCGAGCCAGCTGCCCAGCAGGCCGCAGGCGGCGAAGCCGGCGAACAGCGGGGCCTGGGGGAAGGCGGGCCCGCCGAACTCGGGGTCGAGCCCCATGGTGCCCGGGAACAGGATGGCCGCGAGCCCCGCTAGCCAGTAGACCGAGCCGGCGAAGGCGGACACGCGGCCGAACTCGTGCCGCATCTGGGGAGAGCCGGGCCACGGCCGCACCGCGTAGTACAGCGTCACCAGGCCCAACAGGACTGAGAGCGTGATGGTCTGCCCGTTGTGGAATCTAGAGGTTTTTGGTTTAGTGTAAGCGTGCGTGTGATTATTCATCCGTCAGGAACTCGAGGGGGGAAAGGGGGAGGGCGGAGGCTGGGGTTGGCAGTCAGACCCGTGTGGCTTGGGAGGGCATGGGGGATTGGTGTTGCGGTTTAGGGGTAAGATAGTGGGGGAGAGAGAGGAAACGGAGGGTGGGCCAAAGTGGTGGACGTGGTGCGCGAAAACTCACTTGGCGTGCGGCGGCCAGCGTGGGTTGTACATGTGCGTGTTGCTCATGTCGGCGAGGGGGGAGCCGATGATGAGCCCGAGCGCGTCAACGGCGAGGAGCACGCGTCCGAGCATCGTGTGTGCACAGGCGAAAATTCGGCGGTGAAAGATAGTTAGAGTTCTATATCGGTTGTAGATCGTGGCTTGCAAACCGTTTCTTCTGCGGTTGCGCTCTGATGTGTAGCTTGAGTTAAAGAGATTTCGAAACTGGGTGATGCAACTTTAACTTATAAAAAGTTACAGCCGGTTCGGAAGGGATGACGGCACACGGAGCAGCCCCCACCCGGCCCATGCCGGCAGCACTTTGGTGGGACGTCACTAGCGATGTCCGTCGCATAGGCCTCGGACATACGGAGTATGCGTGGCGGAGTTCCGAGATGTCCGAACAGATCAGTTACGTGCAGGTGGTGATGAATTTAGGAGTTGGTTTTCACAGCGAACGCACCGGACATATACAGTAAGAAGCACCTTCACTTTTCTGCGAAGCGCTCGTGAGGGCTCACCTTGAAGACCTACTGGCGTGCCTACTGCCGGTTGTTGTAGTCGTTAATGTCCGGAGGAAGATACTCATACGATAACTCCTTAGCGTAAATAACCATGTCGCTTTATTTGCCAATGATAGAAACACCATTTACCACTGGCTTCCTTCATGGGAATCAGTTATTTCAGCGTAACACGACAATTTCGAGGTTCGATCTGTAGCTGAGCTTGTTCCGACCTGGCATGAGACTCGGGTTGGCAACGGCCCACATCGGCTTTCCTGCAAGCCGCTGAATCCAGTCCGAATTGGTGTAGTGGCTAACATTTGACGCTCTCATCTCCTCTACAAGTGAAGAACCGTCAAGCCCGGGGTTCGATTCCCCGATTCGGAGTTTCTCTTTTGCTCTTCCCTCTGTCTGGTTGAGTGGACGACGTTTCGATATATCCTGCTAGAGGGCAATCGAGCATCAACTTGCATGACCTTTCACTGGCAATTGGGGGATCTCTTATTTGATTGATCAAAATAGTACCGGTATATGCAGATTCACTGGTAAGTTGCAGGAGACCATGAACCAAGTTCAGTCCATGTAGTAAGTCATGCTCCATTAGGATCACCTCTATGCCTCGGCGGCTTTCGTCGCCTGTATCTTCTCTTCGTGCGCCTGCTCCTGTGCCTCGATGACGACGTCCGCCGGGACGCGGTCTGGCGTCGAGTTGACAAGGACGAGCATCGGGCCCGCCGCAACCGCCATGAGGGCGAAAGTCACGCAGCTAATAGGAGACAACGTTAGCCCGGGCCTTTTTCGAGGAGTACCGTGCACCGGCAGAGAGAAAGAGTGTGTGTGTGTGTGGTACTTACAATCCAATCAGAGGGCTCGTCTCGATCTGCGTGTTCATCCCGTACGAGACGGCCTGGCCGACGGCCTCGAGGCAGCGGAAGACGGCCCCGTTGCGGACGTTGGCCTGGGCGTCGGTCGCGAAGGACGAGAGCAGCCAGTACATGTACGACTGCGACAGCGGGCCCGTCGTCTGGACGAAGAAGTACGGCAGGAAGGCGCGCGCGTACAGCGGCTCGTCCCAGTCGATGCTGCTGCCCGGGTCGTCGGCGTTGAACCGGACCTGCATGACGATGGACCAGATGTAGACCCCGAGGTTCAGGACCACGACCGTGAACAGGCCGAGCTGGGCCCTGCGCCGCTGGCTCACGCCCTTGAGGTCGAGGATGAAGCCCAGGCCGAAGCAGCCGACGCTGGGTGAAGTGGGATTGGTCAGGGATTGGGCCTCAAGAGCTTTGGGCTGGGGACGCACTCACATGCAGAAGAAAGGCGAGATGAGGGATGAGAGCGCTCGGGCGCGAACAGAGAAGTACGTTGCCAGATATGTTGACCAAGTACCACTGCCGTAAAGGTTAGTTGTTTATTGCTCATCGAACCCCTTTTACTTGACAGACTGGCTGGGACCTACCTGTAAAAGAAAGACCAGAGAGCCCAGAACGTAGACAGCACGATGAGCTTGGACGTGACTGTGGTCTTGATCATCTTGAACTCTTGCTTCGTGCCCAGCTTCTCTGATACCAGGATCCTCGTGCCGTCGGATCGGACCACCCGGTGGAGTGGTGAGATGAGGCATGCGAATGGCAGACTGACCTGTCAGTGTTTCTGCAGGGGGGTGGCGATGCGATCGATGGGTTTTCACTCACGCCAAACACTCGATGATCACGAAAGCAATGTACGTGTTGGGGCTGACCCCGCCCTCGACGCCTTTGATATGGTTCTTGGACAGGCTACGCATTGAATCGCATGAATATCGCCCCCAGATGTCCACAAGCCGAGACGGGGAAGACTCACTTGATAGCGCCACCAACCAGCTGTCCCAGGTTCCGGGACACGATCCAGAGGGCCAGGTATTTGCCACGAGCGCCCGAGGGAGCGAGCGACATGATACAGCCAGCCTCGGCGACGTACCAGCAGCCGGTCCCGACGCCGGTGATAAAGCCTCCCAGAATTAGGTACTGAACTCGAGTTCCGGTGTCAGCTACTTTTCATGCAGAGCTCATGAGCTGTCCCGTCGGCGACTTACCCACTGGTTGCCAAACTTGCTGTTACAGTAATATGATGAGCCCTGGATGGGAAAGGACATGGCTCCAATGATCAACGACCATTTGACACCGAGCTTGTTTACGAGCGGACCACCGCAAAAGCATACTAGAGGACTGTCAGGAAACCAGTAGCGTGTATGTATCGCCTGGACGAGTTACCGATGGCCAGCGCGGCGTAGTTAATGGCATTTCTGGGGACAATGTTAGACCATGGATCATACTGCCGTACCAGGCTCAGTGGAGGGGGCCTCACGCAGTATTCGAGGTTTGCGGAGTAGCAAGACCACCGCCACCCAGGCCTAAGATGATTCCACAGTCCATGAGCCTCTGCTTCCTTCAGACGTGACGGGGTCCCGGGAGCACCGCTCACCAGCGATCGCGTCGGCCATCGCGGGACCGCAGAAGGCCTGCACGCTCAGCAGCAGCATCTGGGTCAGGGAGTGCTGATGGATGCGCCTCCACAGCGGCACCGACGCCCGGTAGGCATCCAGGTCCACCGTCTCGTCGCCGCCGGCGATGGTCGGGTTCATCGGTATGGTGCCCTGCCCTCGCAGGGCGTCGTCCCTCCCGCCGGCGTAGGTGTTGGGCGGCGCGGCGTCGAACTCCGACATGGCGGCGGCCGCTCGACGTCTTGAATGCTTGGCGTACCGGTATCGTCGAGTATCGACTTGCAAACAATGCAGGTCAAGGCTGAAGGAGAAGACCAGCAGGTGAAACAACTTGACTACCTCACTACCCGTGGAGGTCACACGTTTATGTATCTACTAATGTACCACCCCCGTGTATATAGGGTCCGCTGGGGCACCGAGAACGCGGAGGAGCTAGGTATCCTCGGAGTCCTCCTTATCAGATCGGCGACCTCCCCCGAGGCCGCGTTACCGGCAAGGAGCCGCTTCAATAGCGGTGCGGCGGAAGGGCCCCGGCTCGAGTGGAGCGACATCCCTTGCGGCCAGTCATTCAGGCAGTGAGGCAGCTCGGAGGCAGTCAACCACGACCGTCGCGAACATGGGACCATTGTACCCACAACGTAGATAGGCCTTACCTCGCTGTGTGGCTGTCTAGCATCCCCATGGAGAGATAACTGAGACCGACGCAGCATGGGCGAAGACCCACGGCGAATCGTCAAGGATGGAGTGGGAACTCAGCACGGTACGTCGACGCAGGCAATATACCGGTACCGCATTCTTCGTGGCCTGGACACCTCTCGGGCACTATCTTGCTTCGGGCTGCTTGAAAGCGGGCGCCGCGAAGCAACGCGGTGTCAATCTGAAGTATTCATGTAATGCAAAACTCGAGCGATAAAGGTCAACGTCGTTGCCATGAAACGAATGGGAAGCTTCTCTTTGATGGCCCCTCGACGGTAGCTAACACCCTTTGGGAAATGTAGCAGTCGAGTTGATATCCGGTCGGACCCCTCACGGACGCCATATCGCCTACCATCGCCGGCCGTTCAGGCCGTTCTCGCCCCGACGCCCCACCGTCCCCTCCCATCGGCCCGGTAAGTCCGCGACCGCGGACTCATCAGTCTTCTACGCCCGCTTCAAGCCTCAGAGTCTCTGCGGCAGACACGGATACGTGGAGGGAGAGTCAGTCGACGTCGTGTCTGTTGCCGTGTTGTTTCGTCTCGAAGACCGGTACTGTACCTGGTATCTAGAGCTCTACCTACCGGTACACATAAGTTACCTCCAAGGCAGAACAAGAGACCTCGGCAGCGTTGCTGAAGTTCGTCAACTGCGCGGGACAAGCATACGGAAACAGACCAGAGCGAACCCGCGACACGACAGGAAGATGGCCGACCACCAGGCTCAGCAGCGACTCGGCACCCGGGTGGTCGTGGTCGGGGGCGGCGGCACCATGGGGTCGTCGACGGCGCTGCACCTGGTGCGGGCGGGCTACGCGCCCGCGCACGTCACCGTGCTGGACGCGTACCCGATCCCGTCGGCGCAGTCGGCGGGGCACGACCTCAACAAGATCATGGGCGTCCGGCTGCGGAACCGGGTCGACCTGCGGCTCAGCCTCGAGGCGCGCGACATGTGGACCCGCGACGCCCTGTTCCGGCCCTTCTTCCACAACACGGGCCGTGTAAGTTGCGTTGTTGCGCGCGTTATGCGTAGCTATGGTATGGTGTATGGTGGTTGTCAGTTTTGCTGATGATGATGATGCGATGGGGGCGGGCGGGCGGCCACAGCTCGACTGCGAGAGCAGGACGGAAGGGATCGCCGACCTCAGAGAGGAGTACCAGGCTCTCCTCGACGCCGGCCTGGAAGAGACCAACGAGTGGTTGAACAGCGAAGACGAGATCCTGGCAAAGATGCCCTTGTTGGACCGGGAGCAGATCAAGGTCGGTGTCAAGGCCCGGCCCGGCCCTCCGTCACTCGATATGCGTGCACCGCGAGTCCAGGCTGATGCGCGGGCTACGAAAGGGGTGGAAAGCTATCTACAGCAGCGACGGCGGCTGGCTCGCAGCCGCCAAGGCGATCAACGCAATAGGGGAGACGTTGCGAGACCGCGGGGTCAAGTTCGGATTTGGCGAGTAAGCGAAGACTCATCTTCTCACCGACTTACCTACCAGCCATAACATACATGACTAGTCGAGTCTGACGTTCATCAGCTCCGGATCGTTCAAGCAACCCCTATTTGCCGAAGACGGGACGACATGCATCGGCGTTGAGACAGTTGATGGCACAAAGTACTATGCCGACAAAGTCGTCCTGGCCGCCGGAGCATGGAGCCCGGCGCTGGTAGATCTCGAGGGGCAATGCTGCTCAAAGGTGAGAGCGATGTCCAAAGGCGGTCGACATGACAATTCTGAGCTGACCTCACCACGACCAGGCCTGGGTCTACGCTCACCTGCAGATGACTCCGAGCGAGGCGGCCGAGTACAAGAACGCACCGGTGGTGTACAACGGCGACATTGGGTTCTTCTTCGAACCCAGCGAGTACGTTACCTACGTAACCTCTCTTTCGACCATCCCACGCCGCAAGGGCGCAGACAGAGAGACAGACAAACAGCAACAGCAGCAGCACTGACCACTCCGCAACACAGGTCCGGCGTCGTCAAGGTCTGCGACGAGTTCCCCGGCTTCACGCGGTTCCGGCAGCACCAGCCGTACGGCGCGCCGGCGCCGACGCGCGTCTCGGTGCCGCGCTCGCACGCGCGCCACCCGACCGACACGATCCCGGAGGCGTCGGACCGGACGATCGGGCGCGCCGTCGCCACCTACCTGCCGCGCTTCCGCGACCGGGCGCTCTTCAACCGGGCGCTGTGCTGGTGGTGAGCTAGCTACCTACCTGGCTTGATCCGGGGGGGTCATTCTCTTTTCTGCTCCCGAGAGACATGGTGTTTTCCCTCCCCGTTGAGTGCCGGGAATTACTGACTCCTAGAGCTGCAGTACCGACACGGCCGACGCCGCGCTGTTGATCTGCGAGCACCCGCGGTGGAAGAACTTCATCGTCGCCACGGGCGACAGCGGGTGAGTTGAGCAAGTCCCGGGCGGAAGAAGGAAATTCCTTTTCCTTTCCTTTCCTTTTCTTTCTTTTTCTCTTCTTGGCGCTGTCTGCGTCGTCACTGATGTGCGTGCCCGCTGACGGTATCTTGCTGTTCTCTAGCCACTCGTTCAAGCTCCTGCCCAACATCGGGAAGCACGTCGTCGAGCTGCTGGAGGGCCGACTGGCCGACGACCTCGCGCACGCGTGGAGGTGGCGGCCCGGGGTGGGAGGCGACCCGCTCAAGTCGAGGCGCGCCGCCCCCGCGAAGGACCTGGCCGATATGCCGGGATGGAAACACGATGATGGCCCGGCCGATCCCAGGCTGTGACATGAGTGACCTGGGTCATGGATGATGGCGGTTCGGCATGTTGGCAGTACTCTGCGGCTCAAGTTGGTTTATGGACGACCTCAAGGGACTGGCATTATACGGCGAGAAATGAGCCATCACTCAACTCACTCCTCTATAAGAGTGAGCGTGATGACAGAATTCCCCGTGAAGCAGATGTGGACAGAGATTGAGATCGAAGCAAGCTCGGCTTATGGCGGATGGTTCACCTATCGGCCAGAGGCGTCCGTAGAAAGTACCGGTAGATACAGAGCGGGCGGGTGAGAGGGCTCGTCTGTCTCGGGACATCAAGACAACAAGCAAGAGTAGGCCTCAACTTGGCACACATTATGGCAGCGCATAGAAGTTGCTCGTCTGAGATGGCGGCGTATCAAGCACCGTAGTGTGCTCACGGCTTTTCTGAAATAGACCGCCTGAAGGCTAATTTACGAAATCGCCTACAGGCATATCTTCAGGATAGAAGCTAAGCCCCTTGGCCTCCTTGCACATGCCCGAGTAGAGCTTCTCTCTTCTTCACCCCTCACCTCCGCGCCCAACATAACATCAACTTACTGATAGTAGATCACAGAACAGCCCACAAACTTTCTACTTTGTTAAACACTTTTCTTGCTCTTAGTCCGTGTCAGGTGGATATCAGTGCCAGCTGGGGCTCAACGGGCGGGCACGTGAGCCTGCTCAAGTTCCTACTTTTTATTCTCTGTTTTTACGACCGAGCGATTTCATCTACTCAGTCCGTACAACACAGCCCAACCATCAACCTATTTCCCCGAACGAGTTCACTCCCGACCAATATAGAATATAGCAACCGCAAGGCCTTGGCTTATCTCTATCATGAACAAGCTGACATATTCCAGAGAGCGCTCCTCGTCCCTAAGCCAGAAGCGAACGAGGGGCCAACTTATCCATCGCGCCCACTCGAGCTTTGCTCCGCGTAGCTCTGGCGGTGATGATTCACAACCCTCGGCCCCCTTCCCTCTGGACGGATGGACAGCGACGTGACGCACGGGCGGTCTGCACGTGCTAGTCTAGGTACTACTCACAAGCTTGCCTATCTTTACCCCGAGTAAGCTTCCAGTCATCGACCATTGGACAACTACTGGCAGTACAACCACCTCCCTACCTACATGGCCGGCTGTCCAGGCCATTCCCGTCCGCACAATTCCGGCCATCTGCTTTGGCTGAGCCAAGAGACCGTCCATGATCCCCCCGCGTCAGCCCACCGAGGTTGCCAGAGACAGGAGCCAGCCAGCGAGCCGCCTTAGACACGCAAGCCGTTGCAGCAGGATGACGCCGCCGTTGCCCTTACCTAAGCCACGGTGCCGGCGATGTCCACGGGCGAGTCACTCGCTTTGATCCTGACGGAGCCGATCTGGCAGATGAGAAGGCCAGCTGCGGCAACGTCTACAGGGTCCGCTTGGGTCACTTAGAACACGCACATCAACAGTCGACATCACGAGCATGAGATTCCAGTGAGGGCCTTTGTTTAACGAGGTTGATTAATCAAACTCAGCTAATTCTTGAAGCAATTCATCCATGGGCAGGCAGGCATGGCTCAGAGCATCTCAGCCTTGCTGCGTACTGACGCAGCTTGGAGGCAACGCCATCGGAACAGCTTTGTCTCTCGTCCATTCCTAACTACCCGCCGAACTCAACGCCGTGTCACCTCTAGGCTCCCGGAAGGTAGAGCCGGCCCGATGGTTCCTCTCTCGACGAATACATCGATGCAGAACCGTCGAGCACGAAGATGATTAATCGCGCCCGGTCTCCCGCGGCGCCAGCAACGGGCGAGAAGTAGCATTCTTACAGTTTTCGACAAAATGGCATCTTCTCTCGAACTAGTATCCCATCCTCGTCGACGGGTTACAGACTGCGTGCTTCGGATCCGTGTTCCATAGTATTCCCATCCTCGTCAATAGGCAAAACCGTCTGCAAGCTTTTGTGAGATGCAATCGAGGCCAAGGGACGAGTATCGGCGCGAAGCCTTGGCAGATGGGGTTATCCACTGACGTGGGCAGAGAAGCCCTTTAGGGAGAAAGGCATGCCGTCTACTCCTCTTCGGAGTCACTCTCCTCCTCACTGCTCTCCGCAGCGGGCTGATCCTCAGCCTCGGCAGGAATCGGTTCTTGACTGCCACTGCCATGACGTTGGAGCTGAGCCTTCAACTCGCGAAGTTGCTCGATTTTTCGTTCTTGCTCATGCTTGTTCATGGGCTTGTTCTTTTTGGCCTTGGGGACTCCAGCTGCTGCTTTGGGCTTGGACTCGGTTTCGGCCGCTGCAGGTGTGCTTACTTGAAGTCTTTGCTCAACGGCAGGACGGATGTTGGGGTGAGCCTTGTTAATGAGGTCGTACAGCTTAGCCTTCGCTTCGGGCGTAAGTGCCTCGATGTCGAGCTCCATCTCGCCCTCATCGTTCTCCTGAAAGGAATTAATTATGCTGCAGGTAGAAAGGGGGTGTGCTGGGGCGCATAACACAGAATCCGAGGTGTAGATATGTAGAAGAAGCGGGAGGGATGGGGTTTCGAGTTGAACTACTTACATTCTGGCCAGTATCCCTCTTAATAATCTCAACTGCCTTCGTCAGCGTGCTGCCGTCAAGCTCATTGATTCCGTCATGGATCACAGCCACTTCGACTGGGCCAATGACGCGCTTCTTAGGAGCTGCTTTCTTGGAGTTGCCGGATGACTTCTTAGATGATGTAGCCTGGTGTGATGCAGATTTCTTGCTGGATCCGCTGGCCGGACCACCACTGACGGCCTTCGACTTGCTTTTGGCGCCAGTGCTCTTCTTCGGCTTGGACTTCTTCTCATTGTGGTGTTTGTTCTTTTCTTCGGCAAGTGCCTTCTGGAGCGCATTGACGATCGGTTGCTGAATCTTCTCGATCATGATGAGATCTGGCTTCTTTGACGACACCATAGCATTCAGCTTGCCCTGCTCCTCCTCCAACCGAAGTTGAAGACTACGTAGAGCATCGTCATTCTGCTCGTCACCACCCTCAGCATCGCTCTCTTCTTCCGACTCCCCTGCACTCCGCTCTGGACTAGGGGCAGAGCCCTGGGCTGCGGATGATGTCTCCTGCCGGCAATTTTTCTCCATCCACTGGTCTTTCCCATTAACGATCACTCGAAAAAGTTCTTCGAGATCCCTTGCCGCCGCCGATACTTCATGATCTTTGCCATTGAATGTCTCGGTATTCATGACGATCTGTCTCATGTCCTTTTCACAGTCCTTGACCGTCTTGTATTGGCCATCCCTGAGCTTCTCCGTCATTGTCTTGAGGTCCATCGGCTTCTTGATTATCTTGAAATACTGCGGCAGCCCCATTGCGACAGGGTCAACGGGCGCTGAGAACCAGTGATTTACGCTGTGGTGTTTCTGGGACTTGATCTTTTCCAACGCCATTGCTAAGAATCGCTGCTCGGGCTCCAGCTTCTTCTTGCGGCTCGGATAGTCTAGATCATGACGCTTGGTAGGAACAATTTGCCGCTTGGGCCTTTCTGTATCTTCGAGCATGGAGGCACGGCGAGGTTGAGGAACACCACTTGGGGGTAGTGCGAATGCCGGACCCGAAGCAGCGATAGGAGTAGGCGGTGCAGCTGGATCTGACTTCGGCTTCGGCTTCGTGTTCGATACAGACTCTTGCGCCCGTGACTGGGATTCGCGTCTGGCTTGAGCGGAGGAACGAGGCTCGGTGTGACGCGTCGGTTGGCTCTTTCCCTTCGCGGGCTTGGCAGGCTCTTGCATGCTCGCATGCCCAGGGAGACGCTGGAAAATCTGTTCCGTCACAGTAGCAGCCGCCTTGGTGATAACATGGTCGGGGCCATTGAACGAAGACGCGTTCTGATGTAGCCGTTGTATATCGGTCTTGAATTGGCCGTAGTTAACATAATATCCATCGCGGAGTCTGGCCTCGAACAACGAGATATCCACTGGCTGGTCGACTTTCATCTTGTACTCATCCCAGAGAAGGGGCCATAGTTTCTCCACTGATGATCTGAAATTTGCCCCTGCCTTGGTCTTCTTGATACCCCCAAGATGGGTACGTATCTGTTTACTCTGAAATGCTGTTATCAACTGGTCGTCCGGAACTGTGTCGGCACGCGCTTCGCTAGTCGTTTGCGGGCCGGAGGAGAGGCTGTTATTCACGACCAAAGAGTCCACCACCTTGTCACTTGGATCGTCCGTCTTGGCTCTTTTCACAGCCCGCTCATCGATGTCGTCCTCTTCGCGATCCCGAGGAACCTTAGCTGGGGATGCAGGAGGATCGGCCATGATTGCGTCTGGGAGGGAAGGCGGTGCTTCGTCCTGGGTCCCCTTGATTTCGAGCTTAGAGAGATCGGCGGGTTGTTGACTGGAATTCTGAGGGGATGGGACAATTGGTGCATCGCTGACGACCGATGTGTCCTGGGTCCCATTGGCGTGTTCAGCGCTTGAAGTCACATCAGGTCGGTCTGTAAATGTATCCACATCCATCGAGTCTGCCGACGGACCCGAATCTTGTACCTTTTCCGTCTTTCCTTCTGGCTTTGTTGGTGATGGCTCGGCGACAGGAGATGTGGTTTGTTCTTCGGCGACAGGAGACGAAGGTTGCCCCTCGGCGACAGGAGATGTAGTTTGTTCCTCGGCGACAGTCTTGACGGCGGACGATGCCTCGCCAGCGGGTGATTCACCGTTGGTGTCCGCCATAACAACATCCCCATCTAACGCAGTGTCTGGACCGGTCTTCGACAAGGCTTCATCGGGGAGACTATGGTTGGTCACAAACGCCTTATGGTTCTGCTCATTTGGTTCGTCTCCTACTGAATCGACACTTTTCGGCTCGCCATTAATGATGGGGGTGTCGGTGGCATCTTTCGAATCTTTGTCTGATATTATATGGCTACATCAAGTCAGCTTGATTACCACCGACGCTGTAAGTCGATCAAAATTCGCGGCCACTCACCCATTGACGGCTTTGGCAGTATGGTCATCGACAGCCATCTCCTCGACCGGTGTAGGGCTGGGGAGAGTCTGCTCCCGTGCCAAGGTCTGAGGCTCTTCGGTTGCCATGGTTGCTGGTAGCCAACCTAGCGGTTGCTTCTGCAGAGGATTGTTTATCGATGCACCAGGGGGGGTGGGAGGGTTGTCATAACACGGCCTGTACACCTGCGCAGAGTCAGTATTCAGACAGTCCGAGTCTGCTTGATGTCGCTATAGAAGGCGAAGAGCCCACAGAATTTGTAGAAGCTTGGAGGGCGAAAAAAATGAAGCGCGCTGCGAATAACGACAGGTCAACGTACGTTGGGACGAAATTGGGGTATCGGTCGTGTGGCGTGCGGAAATCACGACGGTTCCGTGGCGCAGGCTGCTTTCTCAATCAATTAGCTACCAGGGACGGCTTCGGCAAACATGTAGCAGTGACCGAGGCGAAGCGCGAATGTAAGAAACAATGATGAGGGCCGGTCGGGTGTGGCAACGCAGAGGAATGCCGTCTTAATGATGAAGGGTTAAGTGACCGTAACGAGATGTTCGTTATTGGGGGCAGTTGCTCGGATGGATCGCCGCGGTCGCTGAGGAGTAGTGGTGATGGTGGTGATGGCAGGGGTAGTCGCGATCGTGCTTGCGAGTCGAATCGTCGTGAGGCGGCTGTCTTCCTTCCCAGCCTGGTCGACTGTGAGGCACTCCCGTCGGTCTATTTCTCGCTGGGTCACCCTCTCCCGCCTCGAGGCGTGTATGCGTGCGAGTGATTGTGTGCGGTCGCGCGCAGAAGGCGTTTGCCCTCCCTCGTGGTTGCGCCGTCCCGACTTGCGATAGGCGACAGAGAGAGCAGAAGCTGTTTCAGGCCGAAGGAAGCTTCGTGGGATGCGAGGGTGGGCACAGCCAATCAGGACTCAGCTGGTTGGAATTTGCGACCGCAGGGAAAGAGCGTCAGTGCGGGTGGCGCATCGGCTGCTTTTATCGCGTGTGGGGGAGGTGCGACTGATGGAAAAGGCGCGCCGGCCGACCAGGTGCCCGGCAGACTGGCCCAGGGATGCGCAACCCAGTACCTAGCCGCGAAATTGGCTGCTCTGGGCACGCGACAGGTGGCGGGGGTGGTCGGTGCGTTCGCTGAGATCGGCGGCCCGGTCGGTGAACGGGCGAGGGCAGATGCGCCGCGTGAATCCCGACAGATTGTAGGGCTGGAGACCGCAAGAGAGAGCCAGAGAAGGGACCGTTGGAACAAGTAGACCGTTCTGGCAGTGGGAGGCGAGCACAACCTCATCCGCGTGGTCGCCGCCCGCTTGATTTCCGTCGGAGACGCGTGGGTCCCCCGGCCAGCGTGGAGATTCGGCGACTTATAGAAAGTAAACGGCCGAGTCGCAGGAGGCTCCGGTTGCACGGGTGCAGATCCAAGGCGAAGGCGGTTTGCAATCCGGCCGAGTTCCATCTCCAGCGCTTCCTGCCATTTCCGTGGACCACGACGGGCCAAAACGTTGCAAGGGGTATATGCATACGGGTAGGGGAAATGAACGCGAACGAACGGCTGAGTACGCAGGGAAATAAAGGAAGGCATTGGCTTACTTACCTCGATCAGACTGCGATGAACAATCAAAGCGCAGACTGGGATCCAGATGGAAAGGCGACTCAAATGGTCCAGGCAGGGTGAAGATGGGGGGTTGGTGGTGTGGCGGGAGTGCTATGTGAGAACTGCGGCCGAGGGTCAATCGACTGCACGGCAGTGACCAATCAAGAGAATTAATTGGTGCTTTGCAGATGCGACGTACGAAGTTTGTGTGGCAGCAGTGTGTACCACAAGAGGGCGGTGAGTGCCGTTTGATGCGTTGAACTGAATCAGACCAAACGGGGGTAGTGCGCCGGCAACGGGATTCACGATAGTGAAGTCGGGCGCAGGCCGGAGGTGGAAGTGCTAGTCGCACGGGATGCGCTGCAGAGGGTGGGTGGGCGAGTGGTCCGAGCTGCAGAAGAGCCTCGAATTGATGCCAGTTTAGGCCAAGGACGGGTCGTGCGCAGGGGAGGGACACGAAAAAACCATGAGGCGCAGGTTACCGTGGAATTGATTGCTGAGCTGATTATCCCTTTTTGTATCCGGTACCGAGGTACATTGGGGGAGGCGAGATGCGAGGCGATCGTTCGGTGATTCGGACTTAACAGATGGGGGTTGGGGGGTTGGCAGAATGCGAAGGGAGAAATAGGAGGGAAGGATTGGAAAAATGTCGACTGGTCTCGGCGGTGTTCTTTTTTCCGCGGGTGGTGAGCACTGAGGAGGACAGATGGGGCGGCGCGCGCGTGGCGGGAGAGAGAGGTCGCGAAATTTTTTGGCTCTGGGGCCACTTGTTATTTGTAGAAACGCGCTTTTGCCCAATCTGCGAAATCACGGCCGACTCCACCCAGCACGAGCGGACAAGGTCCACGATAGAACCACTCCCAGAGGGTGGGTAGAGCATGGCGGCATGTGGCGAATGACCGTCACACAACCCCCAAAAGGACCCCTTTTGCGCTCTCTGCTCTGATATCGTCTTCGGCCATGGCCATATATTGAAGACCATAGCTGAAGCCTGTCACAATGGTCACATCTGCTTCTGCGCCTGCCCGCTGCATGATGCCCATTTCGAAGCTTATCTCCTGCGTGACCTGATGAGGCAGGCTGGGTATCTTTAATGGCAGTGGAAGACGGGATGCCATACATATGCACACAGACACCCGTCTCACCTGATACAGGACGATGAGCCACCTACTTCCCTCCTGGCGTGAAGGAGAGGGAGTGGACAGTCGCCAACGCACTAGCTTTGAAGCGGGCTTTCCTCATAATACAACCGCCCGTGCGACTTCGCGGGCGATGCAAAAAAGCGAATACGGAGAGAAGATGAAGAGGTCCAGGTACCGGGTGAAAGAGCTCAGAAGAAAGATGCCTCCGCCGAGCTGGATACGCGCAGCCAATCAGAGCTTGAGCGCATGAATGAGCTTCAGGCTTCCGGCTACAAACCAGATCCCGGCCCAATCATGACGCGTATCTCGGCGGCCTTATAAGCCCATCTCCTCTCACCCCTCTGGTGTGAGACTGTCAAGTCCGGGTTGACTCACGAAAGCCTCATTCAAAGACCCGAGGGGCGGCGCAGCACCCGTCACATGACCAATTGGCGCTTTGGTCGAGAGAACGAAGAAACCGAAGCCCTTGATGAATATATCACATTGAAGTGGCTATCATTAATTGCAAACACGTGATGCAATATGTGGCCATTGCCAGAGCTGGGCCTTTTTGCTAATCGGAGAATCGTGCGTGTTATTTGACATGCTTGAGTCACTTGAGAGCTGTTGTTCGTAGACGAAAGAGTGGTAAGGTAACCTAGCAGTGTGTGTCTGGCAGCTGCCTCCATCTTGCTGGAGGTTGGTTTATGATAGACGCCGGACGCCATGCAGGCGGACGCCGTCGGTATGGCGGCCCCACCCAGTCCGCAATGGAAAAACGAAAGACCTATCGCCCACACCTCCAAGCTCCCAGAAGAGAGGTACCTTCCTTATCGACACAGAAAAAAGTTCCCGCGCGCCATTGATGATTCCTTGCTCGCAAACGCACGTTTTCTGAGGGACAGCTACTGAAGGCCCAACTCAATGAAAGGTGTAGGGACTTTCCCTCTCTCCCTCGTTTTTCACTTCTGAGCCTACTGCAGAGCATTGATCTTCTACTCATCCATTGCCTGCCATGTCGACCAAACGCAAAGCATCCAGCAAGATCGCGCCGCCGGTCGTGAAGCGCAGTGCGAAACAACCCATCAAGTCTAGTATCAACGAATCTGAGACAGCAGTTTCGGTCCCTGGAATTTCAAAAACTGAAGACAACGGTCCCGCCGCAACCTACATTGAAATCTCGAGCGACTCTGCCAGCAGCGAGTATGAGTTCTCCGATCAAGAGCAGGATGGCGACCGTGAAGGACAGGAGAATGCCGAGGGCTCTGCCCAAAAACACCAGGTCGGCAGCAAAGATGGCAGCATCGATATCGAGATGGCCGAGTCGACCGCACAGAACGACGTGGAGTCAGACCAAGAGCCGGCACAACCCACGTTGGGCGAACTCGCACGTGCACACGACACAGTAGACGTCTCTGCAGCATTGCCGGTACCGTCGACCGCTCTCACCTCTCAAGGGCGAGCTCTAGCGCCCCCGAGTCTCTCATCATTGGGTACTGTCCTGTCACAAGCCCTCCGAACGGACGATGTCGATCTTCTCGAGTCGTGTCTCCATACCACGGATCTTGCGACAATCCGCAACACTATACAAAGACTCGACTCCACTCTCGCGGGCACGCTGCTCACGAAACTGGCTGCAAGAATGCATAGGCGCCCGGGACGAGCAGGCAGTCTGATGACTTGGGTACAATGGACCCTGATATCCCATGGAGGGGCTTTAGCAACACAGCCCGCCCTAGTGAAAAGATTAAGCGAGCTACACCGCGTGTTGGAGGAGCGATCCAGAGGTCTCAATTCTCTTCTGGCGCTAAAGGGCAAATTGGATCTGCTGGAGGCACAGATGGAGCTTCGTCGGGGAATGCCACAACATGTCCCTTCGGACGAAGACGAGGACGAGGAAGAAAGAGTCGTCTACGTTGAAAACCAGGACAGCGATGCTGAGGGTGTCACCGGGCTGACAGACGACCACGATAACGACGAATTCCCTGTCACCAATGGCATCGAGGAGGACGAATCCGATGGTGACGAGATATCAAGTGGGGTCTCTGACGGTGAAGATGAATTAGAAGGCGAAGAGGAGCTAGACGAAAACGACGTGAACCATGAAGATATCGATTCCGACGAGGACGATGAGGACGACGACAGCGAGGCTGAGGCCGTTCCGCAACCGCCAGCCAAGAAGAACAGATCGTCGAGACGAAAATGAGGCAGGATATCCGGTTCATGTTGAATAGATGGCTTGTAAATGTAAGAAAGCGATACCCATTGCAACGGCGAGATATTCGTCTTATCTAATGATGCTCTGTGTGATTGCGATATTACCTGCCACGATTCGGCTCTGGCCCGGAGTCTCGAAACGGGAGATCCAAGATACTTTCCATGTATCTCTCACTACACCCAGTTGCCTTCTTGCGCCAGTGTCCACTTAGGAGGTAGCTATACCGTGTAGGTGATGCGGTATAGTAGACGGTACAGCTATAGTAGACAGTGCAGCTGCCAGTTGAAGGCAACTTATCCCAGAGGTAGGTGCTTCGCGCATTGACTACAACCACAAGGGCTCGAAGCCGCAAGGCATCGGGGATTCCTCAGGTGAAGATTCCATGATCAAGAGTTGTTAAGGTAGCTCGTTAGGCAGTGCTTGCGACCCACTAGCCCCTCTGCCCCTCTACGCCAGCGCGCACGGTTACCCATAACGGCGTAAGTGGAACACGGGCCACTACGCGCTTATTCTCCAAAGTCGCGTCATGGCGTCGGCAGTTCCTCTCCTCCAAAAGATCCAGTATCTCATCAAGCTGGCGAATCCACCACATTCTGCTACAACAGGCTCTTCTCCATTTGCTCCGAATGCCAAGGCGCCGCGATTAGCTGCCACCATGGTGGAATGCCCTGCTTGCACCAAACAAGTTCAACCGTCCAAGATCAACGACCACCTCGACTCGGGGTGCAAGTCCTTCGTCGTCGACAACCCGCCCGCCTCATCGTCCCCCTGCCCTGCTCCCACCCAGAGCAATGGCACCGTGTCGACGTCGCAGAAGCGCCCCAGCTCTACCTTCTTCCAGACCCCTTCGGCAAAGCGACAAGCAGTACCCGACAAGGTTCTGTCACCTTTGGTGAATGGCGTCGTGGGAGGTTCAAAGCCGAACGGAGGCGTGAAGCGCACTTTCGATGAAGGACCCGGGGGGGACTGGCCAGTCGCCGACGGCGGCGGCAAGGTAGGGGACACGCAACCGGTGGAAACAGGCCCGGTCGCGAAGAGGTCCAAGACGAATCGTGCCGCGCCCCTGGCTGAGCGCATGCGCCCCCGTACGCTCGACGACGTCTATGGCCAAGACCTGGTAGGGCCGCACGGCGTGCTGCGGTCCCTCATAGAATCCGATCGCGTACCGTCGATGATACTATGGGGTGGTTCGGGCACCGGCAAGACCACGATTGCTCGATGCATAGCAGGCATGGTCGGGTCGCGCTTCATCGAGATGAACGCAACAAGCACGGGGGTGGCGGAGTGCAAGAAGATCTTCAGCGAGGCTGCGAACGAGCTGGCTTTGACGGGTCGGAAGACCATCATATTCTGCGACGAGATACATCGCTTCACAAAGACGCAGCAGGACGTCTTCCTCAAGCCTGTCGAGGCCGGCACCATCACCCTCATCGGCGCGACCACCGAAAACCCCAGCTTCAAGGTCGTCAACGCCCTGCTCTCCCGATGTCGCACGTTCACGCTGCAAAAGCTGCCAACCGAAGACATACAGCGCATACTCGCCCGGGCGCGCGAGTCCGAGCTGGTCGAGAGCGCGGCCCCGCCGTCGCCGCTGGTCGACGAGGAGCTGATGGCCTACCTGGCCAACTTCGCCGACGGCGACGCGCGCACGGCGCTCAACCTGCTGGAGCTCGCCCTGTCGCTGGCGGCGCGCGAGGGCACGACCAAGGCGGACATCAAGTCCTCGCTGACCAAGACGCTGGTGTACGACCGCGCGGGCGACCAGCACTACGACACCATCTCGGCCTTCCACAAGTCGGTGCGCGGCTCGGACGCGGACGCGGCGCTCTACTACCTCGCGCGCATGCTGCAGTCGGGCGAGGACCCGCTCTTCATCGCGCGGCGCATGGTCGTCATCGCGTCCGAGGACGTGGGGCTCGCCGACGGCTCGCTGCTGCCGCTCGCGACGGCCGCCTACGCCGCGGCACAGCAGATCGGCATGCCCGAGGCGCGCATCCCGCTCGCGCACTGCGCCGCCGCGCTCGCGCTCGCGCCCAAGAGCACGCGCGCCTACCGCGGGCTCAACAACGCCTTCGCGGCCCTGCGCGAGCCCGGCGTCGCCGCCCTCCCCGTCCCCCTGCACCTGCGCAACGCGCCCACGAGGCTGCTGCGCGACGAGCTCGGCTGCGGCCGCGCGTACAAGTACAACCCCAACTACCGCGACGGCCGCGTCCGCCAGGACTACCTGCCCGACGCCCTGCGCGGGCGCCGCTTCCTCGAGGACCGCGACCTCGGCACCGAGCTCGACCCGGACCTGGCCATGGAAGATGCGTAGACACAAATTTCGGTGACCGTTCGGGCGCGCGAAGAGGAAAAAAAGCATGGGAGGGGCGTTTTCTGGAGGATACCTAAATACCGGTGTTTGCATACGTACTGGATTCTCCGCAATGGACTGGAACTTGTATAGTAGAGGGGCTGGAAGACTGCCTGCGCTCTGCTACCTACCTACCTGTATAAAAGGAGGAGCAGAGCTTGTATGAAAGGATTTTGTTAGGTTGTAGAGGGAGACAAGACTGGGTACTTACGGTTTTGTGAGATATTTCCATCATCACACCTACGGACTAAACAGTCTGCCTTGGGTCCGTTTTGGCCGGCCGTTGGCTTGGGTTCTTCTGAATGGAAAATCTCTATTTGGCCACTCCTCTCGCTCTGCCAGGTTCATTGTGCTCCGTAGTCCATCACTTGGGTAGGCATTCAACGGGGAATCCGGGACGAGACTTAGCATTGCTACATGATTCTTCCTGCAAATGAGGATTAGTTTGCTACTCGATATTTACCTTTGGCTTATTGTCGGCACTGTTTCTCGAGGCCTAGACCGAGTTTCTAGACAATGACCGTCGGACGACTCGTTGGAAGTCCCGCGCGGGAGTGGATAAGGTCGTCTTCCTAGCTATCGTCTAGCCATGGTCTACATTGTCTCAGACTGCCGTAGCATGTCGCTTCTCGATCCTCTTGTGACCGGGTAGCTGATCCTATCCTAACCATGGATTTCTGGACGGGGCCGCGAGCTAGGAATGTCTATACTAAAGGTCATCTTCCCTCGCTGAGAATCATCTCATACCAACCCGGTCTCTTCGATATCAATCGTGATGCTTCCCAGGTCTAGTCAGAAAACGCCGCCCAATGCATGAGTGGTAACTGTGGTGTATCAACGCCTTCTACTGGCTTTGGCTTATTATACCATGAAGGATTCGCCACAGCCGCATTCCTCCTCTGTGATCAAGTCAGAATTCCGTTTCGTTGCCAGCCTTAGGAGGGGGGGAGCGTACTTATGTTCGGGTTGTGGAAGATGAAGCGCTGGTTCAGCTTATCCTCGACCCATTCCATCTCACTGCCTATTATGCTGAACAGCGCCTTGCTGTCGATCAAGACTTTGACGCCGTCCTGCACCACCTCCTCGTCGAACGCGCCAGGCTTATCCACGTACTCCAGGTGATATTGCAGGCCGCTGCACCCCCTATTGCGCACGCCGATCTTGATCAGCTTGGGCTCGGGGAGGCTCAGCAGACTCCGCAGCTGCTCCACCGCGGACGCCGTGAGCGTTATGGCGGCCTTGCGCGGCCTCAGCTTGCGCCTCGGAGGAGGCGCGGGCTTGGGCTTCTGCGCCTCTTGTTCAGGCACCGCGGCGGTGGCGGTGGTGGCGGCGGACGCGAACGTGCTTGCCGGCTCGGGGTGCTGCTGTGCAGGCCGTGTGGTGGCCGCCTCTTGAGCTCTTGGTGTAGGGCTGGCGATGGATGTTTCAGGGACCGGCTCGTTGCGCGGCGGCGAAGAGGGCAGTCGCGTGGGGAGGGGATATGATCGATACGGAGAGGCGGCCTCCGGCTGTGATGAGGCAGCATGTGCCTGGGTCTGGGCAAAGCGGCGGAACACGCGCTGGCATGGTCGTGCCGGGTATGCCGCTGACGGTGCTGCCAAACGGCTGACCAGAGCTCTGGCGGCTCGCGGATAGGCGATGTGAGGGCAACTCATTGTGTCGGAGGTGCTCGCTTGCGCCGGGATGGGGATCCGGTGGTTACTGGAGCATTGCGCGTAATTGACGCCGTTCTTAAGTGGTGCACACTTGGGTGTTGGCGAGCAGTATTGCTAGTTTATAGGTGCAGCGACAGAGGTTGGATATGAAGCACCTGTCAGGTAGGTGGCAGGTATGATTAGAGTATGAAGTAGTAGGGAATGGCGACTTGAGGGCAAATGGCGAAAATGGACTGATGTCGCTTTGAAAGCAGCCGAGAAGCTGATGACATACAGACATCGTTTCTGCTGGTAGACCCGACTTTGGCCGCACCAATCAAACCACTGCTAGTGGTAAGCCGGACAGGGGTAAGGGGGAATCAAAGCCTGGGTTCCACTCTGTACTGTGCATGGCGGGGTCATGTGCAAAGCAGCACTGTATGAGACTGGCCTCGAAAGTCACTGCTTATCGCACAAAACGGCAGCGCCTCTTGCGATACGATAACGCGCGCAGAGGACAGTTTAGCAGAACAAGGCCACATTGTTCCTCCCTTTCTCAACTAGGCCGCCTGCTTCATGCCGCTCTACTTCCCGGCATGGAAGCCTCTCCTTTAACCCAGCAGGCCAGGCCTGACTACTTCCAACCCAAGATTGTTCAGCTGTACGAAGCACTATTCAAGGTTCGGGAGCTCTCGACACCCCCGTATACTTGGACAAGGCAATGGCTAACCATTGGATCCCAAGGTACGTCTGCTCCTCTTCGAAGCTCCTGCCTAGGCGGACTGGCTTTTCCGAGCTCGCTGACCGCTCTTATGTACCAGGACGACCCGGATGCTGAGGGTGACTCAGTTGACAAGCCCGAGGGCTTCTGGCGCGAGTTCTTCCTCCTGAAACCAGACCAAGCCTCCCTCCAGCAGATCCTGGCCGAGCTGGGACCCGACGATGTGATACAGCTTCAGCCCCAGACCCGCCAGCTCTTCTTTCGCGCCGTAGTCTGCCTGAAGAAGGGAGGGGGCGTGGCCGACTTGCATGCTCTGGAGGTGGGACTCGATCCTGAAAAGCTACGCAACTGGACAGACCAGACCCTCTGACCGGTATTCTCTAGACCCTGACGACCTTCTTTGCTGCACTTCTCCCCAAGAAATACACGAATCCAAGTTCGGATGTCATTGCTGTCCTTGCCGGACTAGATGAGGTGGATACAATCTTTGCCGACTGTGTGGGCGCCTTGGACGGCATTATCCGCAATGGCAAGACTCGTAAGCTCAGCATGTGGTACCCTGTATGGGATAGACGGATGCTGACTTGTGGTGGAATGGTCACAGTTGAGATGCGGCAGCGGGCTGTCGAGGTCGTGCTGTCTATCACGTCTGGCGCCTATCAGACCAGTCTATTGACCTACTTCATACAACGAGACTTGTTCCCTGCTATCATGAAGGTCAGATGCCTCCGTGCAGGGACGAGAAAGGTCCATTGTTGACGTGACGCAGTTTATCCAAGATTCCGATGCCTCGTCTAGCGCGCAGCGGCCCTTCACTCTCCTAGGCTTATTAGCGAACTATAACAAGTTCGAATTCCAGAATCCCTATCAGTTGAGACTCAATGACTTTGTCAATGAGGCCACTATACAGAAGATCATACGGTGCGCGGGGCAGACATGCAAGAGCTTACGTGCCCAGTATGTCGCGATACTGGAAGACCTGCCGGAGGGCTGGTCGATATCCAGCACACTGAGCATGATGGGATTGGGCGCCATTGCCCCGGGGAGCAAACCCAACGCCAAATCCAATCATGATCCAGAGATGGCGAAGCAGATGTTTACAAAGCTGTGAGTTACCACTCCGCTGATTAGGCCGGCCCCTTGACTAATACCACACAGACCGGGAGAGGATGCCGCAATCCTGCTTAGCACGTACGACTTTAGCCATGCCAACAAACTCTTCTGCTTCAACCTAGTGACCTTGACGGCCGAAAAGGGCGAGGAGCAGCCGATATCCAGTTTCTTGTCGCTTACATCCTACCTCTTGCAGCATGCGTTTCTGTCGAGCAGGGCTACCAACTACGCCCGTCTGAGCTTGATGGTAATCCGCCTACTGATCGAGGATCAGCTCTTGTGCAAGCGTATATGCAGCGATGAGAGCAAGGTCGCTGTGCGGTTATGTCGACAACGCCAGCCTTATCTTCCGGCGGTCAGGGGGGAGCGCATCCTCGCAACGAGCGTCTTGGATACCATGATTGACGGCATCAACCACAATCTTCGGCGCCGCTTAGACATCAGCCTCTACAGCTTGTGTGTCGGCATCATGCTGCGGATCGTCTCGTACCTCTCACGTTCGCGCACTCGGCTAGAGTACCACTGGTCGGAGTTATTCCGCTCCCTCCTTTATCTCATCCGCTTTCTCACCACGTATGCTTCGGACTTGAAAGATCTCCCTCACTTTGACACTCTATTGGATCTTGTCGTCAACCTCCTGGCTCTATCACTCTCTGCGGGTGAGGCATTCCTGCCGTCACCTGCAGCGTACGATGACCTCTTCTACAAGATCGTGGAAAGCGGCGACGTCTTAGCCAAGTTCCGCGACACACACAAGTTGTCAAAACGACCATCAAACTCGATAGGCACTCTCATCAGTGTCAGCACGCATTACAAGACCATGCTGAACTCGGGCGGCTCTAAGAAGAACTTGACTAGCTCTGAAGTGGCGGAGGTGATCAAGCAGGGTTATGAGACACTCAGCATACAAGCCAAAGAAGGACTGGACGGCTGGGAAAGATACCGGGAGGCGGACGAGAGGACACTACTCAAGAAGGTGGCACGAGCCACTGTAAACGACGTCAAGGTCATGGTTCAGGCATAGGTAGTCTGCAACGGGCACACTGCCGATGTCTCCTCCGTCCTTTGAAACTATTTTTTCATCCCTCCCGGACTTCCAATTTTCCCGTATTGCGTGATCAGAGAGCTGTTTTGCATCGTCTCCCGGGACCGGAACGCCGCCGCAGCAGTGCGAGGACGCCTCTGCGACCAGACATTGGACTCCCCTTCAGTCATAGAACTTGCGCGGCCAGATGTTCATGGCCGTCTTCTGGCCCGTCTCGACCGGCAAGCCCGCATGCACGACGCGGTCGTCCCCCGTCCCGTTTGCGTGTAGGTTCACCCAGAAGAGCGAGTTCCCGGCAACGGGACGGAAAGCCTGTTGCAGATACGGCGTCAGCATATATATATCTCTTCGCTCGGTCATATTCCTGGTGAAAGGGGAGAAGATGAAGCTCGGCGCATCGGCTGTCAGAGCACGGTCCAAAGCTCCCAGACCGTTGCTCCAGCACAAAGGCCAGAGGAAAAGAAATAGCGAGCAAGCTCCGGTGAGAGGGGACGAAGAGACTCGACTCGAGTGGCCTTTACTCACCAGCCCGCCGTCCTCGTGCCGGCGCCAGAGCGGCCTCTGCTGCTGCTGCTGCTGCTGCTCGTCTTCAGCCGCCTCGCCGGGCCCGGGGCGGCGCGTGTGCGCGAGCGCGTCGTCGACGTGCGGGAACCACGTCTCGCCGCCGGTGCAGCCATCCTCGAGCACGGCAAAGAAGCTGGCCACGCGGTTCCAGGCGCGCCCGACGCCACGCTGCCCGAGCGGGGGTTGGGTGAAGTCAAGTCAGCTTGTATGTATCTATGCTACCGGTACCACTATCGACAAAAAAGGGGGAGGGGGGACGGAGTGCACGGTCCATGTGAAGTGAATTCGCTGTGCGAAGACTCGAGACATGATCCACGACGAGGAGGAGGAGGAAGGTGAAGAAGAAGAAGGAGGACGAGAAGGAGGAGAATGGGGGAGGAGGGGTCTCGAAGCCTGAAAGAAAACATACCATTCCATCGCGCCGCGGCTGCGGGCTGTCGTACCAGTCGTGATGCTGGTTCTGTTTTGCGATGTCCACAGTCAGTCAGCACGTACACATATATTTCCTGAGCCTGTTTCCAAGTGCATTCTAACAGCATAGTGTCCTTGGGCGCTTTTTTCCCTTCCAAGCACTCGAGACAACGAACTGAATGCCCCCTTCTCCTCCTCTTCCTCGTCCTCCCCCTCCTCACTCCCAAGGCATGCCAAACAAAAAAGAAGGAGAAGAAGTAGGAAGGCAAATAGCAGTAGAGCGAGCGAAACCTTCCGTGTCCGGGAGGGAGGGTGAGAGGCATGCGTGCCAAGGGGAGAGAGGAGGTGACTCACGAAGCGCTGCCCCGGCGCGTAGCGCACCAGCTGCGGCGGGCCGACGTCGTCGCGCGACGGGTCGAACAGCGTGCCCAGGAAGGCCTCGGCGCGCGCCAGCACGCAGCCCACGGCGGCGTCATCGCGCGGCAGCGCCGCCGACTGCGACGTGCGGTCCGCGGCTGTTTGTTTGCGTTGCGAAGGGGACGACCGGGGCGACGGTCAGCGTCAGCGGCTGCTCATATTTCTATACGTGGATACGTATCCTCTCTCTTTCTCTCTGTCTTTCTCTCACATCTTGGGAATGACACAAGTAACTACCTGGCCCGCTGCGCTTCCGGTAGAGTGGGGAGAGAGAAAAGAGAGAGAGACGAGTAGAAAAAGAGAGAGAGAGAGAGAGAGAAAGAGAGACAGGACAGGACAGGACAGGACAGGACAGGTCAAGTCAGGTTACACGTACTGCCCACCCGCCGGCCGTTCTTGTACACGACCGACGGCGCGAAGGCCGGCTCGCCCGCCGCCAGCAGCGCCGCCGCCTCGGCCGGCCGCAGGAAGCCCTCGACGTAGATCAGCAGCGGGTCCAGCGACACGATCGTCGTCGAGTACGAGTGCGCCGGGCACGCGGCTGCTGCTGCTGCTGCTTCTGCTGCTTCTTTCGCTGCTGCTTCTGTGGCGCCGGCGGCGGCAGGGGAAGCAGCAGCAGTTTCCGCTGGCCGCCGGAAGAGAAGATGGGACATCATCGAGTACGACGACGGCCACGGCCACGCCCGCCCGCCGCCGCCGCCGCCGCCGCCGCAGAGGAGGAGCGGCGCAAGCAGGGCGGCCGCCACGGCAACGACGGCCGCCCCGGCCGTGACCTTGGCCACCGACAACGATGAGACGCGCGGCGGCGAGGCCGCTCGCGAGGCGCCGGCCGAGGCGCCGCCGGGCATGACTAGACGGTGGCGATGCTGGTGATTGAGTTCCTGTTTATGAACCGCTAGGTAGATGTCCCTGTGCCAGAGACAGGGGGGAGGGTCACAAGTCGTTTGCTTCGAGGCTTCGGTCTGGTCTTGGCGCGGTCCTGCTCGATGCCGGCCACGCTCTCCCTAGTCTATGTATAAACTCATAGGTAGAGCTCTCTCTGCTTATCTGTCTCTCGCTCTCTTTCTGCCTTTTTTCTCACTCTTACCTAGTTTCTCCCGCCGAAGATGACGTTGCCGGTTTTTGGTCTGCGTCTGCGCTTTTTCTCCGCGCGGGCGGAACATCTGCCTCCGCTGGTCGAAGAGCCCTCGCTTCCGCCCGGCTGATACCTTGTGTAAGCCGTACTGGTATATTTGTATGTGTGCATGTTCTCAAATTGAGTGTCAAATAGATTGGCTCCTGTGTGCATTTAACCTGTTGCCATGAAGTACTACGATATAAACAGTACTTACTTACCTATCTAGTGATACAGAGTATTCGTAGTACCGGTAACTGGCGGTCATAGGACTTAAAAGGAGCCGGGACCCTCATGTAGCCGTAGTTCCAGGAGTTGGATGGATGGATGGACGGTTCAGGTGGTGGGATTAACGGATGGCTAAGTAAGTACTTAAGAGGTAGGTAAGTAGGTAGCCAAGAGGTAGGTAGGTAGCTTGCAGTCTCATGTCCCAAAGTCACAGATAGCCAGCCGAGACTTCAGGGTGCCGCAGAACAGTCTTCGTCTATAAAGTAGGTTGTGTGTTGTATCTATCTAAAGCTACATTTTCAGTTTATAGTGAATCACTTTAGCCGCCCAGGCGTATTCGGCTTCGGCCGCAGGGCTATGATCGATAAAGGAGCCGCCCCCACGGATCAGTCAACCAACTATCACGCACCTTGAGTTGCCTTAAGCCCTCAACTGAAACTGCACTTTGATCTTATAGGATGATAGCTTCATGAATGTTGCATAGGATTGCCTTGTCTTCTTGATAGGCACCACAATATGAATGCAAAGCAGCCAGACTAGATATACTTCCTTTTGGTCCGTATCTTTACGAGGGTTGGATGTTTCCCATGTTTTGTTATTAATCAATTCTTGTCTTGTCTCAACGAAGCATGTACAAGAAGTTGTATGGTCCTCGAAGGCACAACCAAAAGACACCAACAAACATATAAACGCCAAGGCGAAGAGAGAAAAGCTTCCAGTTGCATTTGCTCTACTGTGTCCCAATGCCTTTGCTGTCTCAAGACGACCTCGCATTAGACACGGATACTAAGGTAATAAATATGTCTAGGCGCGCATGCATGCATTCGAAAAAAGCCAACCCACGCCCGCAGCAAGTTCTCTATATGATTAACCCAAGCATGCGACCGACTCCCGCCCTTCCGTCCGCCCCGCCTGTCCATTCATCCGTCCATCCCGGGCCAGATGCTCCATGGCTGACCCCAGCACGTTCCGTCTCTGCGCGCTGCTCCCGAGACAGGAATGCTTTTTCATCTCTAGTCAAAGGCGCTCCTCGATCCCACACGCATGCGCGCGTGCACAAGCGATACACATGTCTCAGTATCGATACCGACATGTATGTGTGTACCCGGACGACCCCGGCCGTCGCCCCAGCCAGTGGTGGGTGGTGGATGCATGCACCTCGCTCTCTTTCACTAGATGGCCCAGCTGCCCCTCCTCTCGATGACGCCCCAGCCGAGCTGGGCCGCGCCGCCATCGACGTTGAGGCTGGGGTGCTGGCGCGCCCACTCGCGGATATACAGCTTGAGTGCCCTCCACCGGGGCGGCTTGTTGGTCCTCGACTTAGTCTTCGCGCCGTTGCTGTCGTCGTCGTCGTCATCGTCGTCGTCGTCATCGTCGTCGTCGCCGGCCGAGCTCTCGCTGCTCCCGGCCTGACGACTTTCCTCGGTGCTGCTACTACTGCTACTCCCGCCGACGGCGGATGACAGGTCCTTGCCCTTCTTGAGCGTGATCTCCATCTGCAGCATGAAGCCCTTGCCGACGGCCGCGTTGTCGTCGTCGCGGCGCAGCTCGGCCACGGCGACGCCGCTGATCTTGGCCAGCTCGGCGTCGAAGTCGCGCGCCATGGCCGGGTACCCGAGTGACAGGTAGTTGTACACCTGCGTGACGAAGGCGTCGTTGAACTCGTTCAGCAGCGCCTCCTCGCGCTCCTTGCGCTCCTTCTCGCGCCGCAGCCGCTCGTCCAGCCCCGACAGCATCTGCACGCCCTTGCGCGGCTGCTGCTGCTGGGGTGCGGCCGTCGAGAAGGCGGCCGAGAAGGGGTCACCGCTCGGCGGCGTCGCGCCGGGAGTGTGCAGCAGCGGCGGCGGCTGCAGGGCGGGCGCGGCGTCGCGCTTCTGGCCGGCGCAATAGCCGCGCCACAGCCCCCCGCCGCCCGACACGTCGCGCTGTTGCTCCTCAGGCCGGTCGCGCACATTTTCCGTGTACGGCTGACTGGGCTCGATGCGCGTGTGCTGCGGGCTGGGACACTTGCGGAAATGCAGGTCACCGCCCAGCATGGGTGGGGATGCGGCCGCCCGCATCCGTCGCATCTCGCGGTCCTCGGCCTCGCTCGGCCGGTAGTGTGCCGCGAATGGCATGTTAAACGGGTTGACGCGCGCACCGTCGGCTGATGAGGACGGTGGTGTCGGCGACATGCGCGCCTTAAGGGCCGGTGACTGCGCCCACAAGCGCGGGCTCCCGGCGTCTGCCATGTCCACGTCGCGCGAAGGCGACATGGCACCTCGACGCGAAGGGGTCATTTCGGGCTCTGCGTCCCCCTGGCCAGCCTTGTCCCCATCTCCTCGTCTGTGAGCCAGCTTCTCTGCGTGCGCGCGCATCTCCTTGACCGCCCACCCCGGGTCGGTCGACTTCCTCCGCCGCAGTGGAGAGCGGCTGCGCTGAGGTGGCTGCTCGTGCTCGTTGACCTGGGCATCGTCATCGGAGCTGCTGTCTCTGACGAAGAAATGCTCAACACCTTCGGGCCGTACGCCATTAGGGAAGGCAGACATGGCCTGCTCCAGCTCCCGCTGCCGGTAGGCGGCGCGCGCAGCCACGGCCAGGAGGTAGCCGGAGAACTCTTCATCGCACGACTCCCGTCTGTCGCGCAGGCCATAACTCCTGCTGTTCCAGGAGTCGCCCTCCGCTGGACCAGGAGCTGGACCAGGATGGGGCAAAGCCGGAGCACCCAGGTTGATATTGGGCGGTTCGGGGGCTGCAGTGTCGTCATTCTCGTCCGAAGAACCGCCAGATTCGGAAGACAGGATGGTGTCTAGGTCGGGGTGGTAGGAGCTGGTTCGCGTGCCTCGCCGCGTGTTGGGGTGCGGTTTCATCGACTGTTGCCGGCGGGGCGTGAGGAAGCGCGGCGCGCCATCGTCGTCGCTCTCGTGCGCGTGGTCGGCACTGCTGTGTCGCGGGGGCGCTGGCTTCCGCTTTGCCTTGGCCGCATAGATGTGGTTCGTGCCCGGTGTGATGTCGGTCTTGTCGGTCGGTTGGGTCGCCGGACCCTCCTGGCCCTCTCTCCTCGCCCTTCGCGTTGTCTCTATCAGCTGCGGGGCGAATTTTCTCCTCGGCTTCTTCTGCTTCTCTGTAGATGACTGCTGCTGGGCGGCAGCGGGTGTTGTAGGCGTCTGCGGGGTTGTCGGCGAGGGGTCAGGAGTCGGCTCGGCGGTTGGGCCGTGAGGATTCCGGGGATTTACCCTGTATGAGTCGAAGGTGGTCTCGACCGGTACAGGGGCAAAGCGCCGTATCGGCTTCGAGGGAGGTTGCGGCGAAGCGTCTCTCATAACGACGTCGTCAGCCTGCGCAGAGGCGTCATGGGTCGTCGCGCTCTCTGCTGCTGATGGTGCGCTTGGCGCCGACTGCTGCTCTGGCCTCTTGCCGTTGGAAGAGGATTGTTGCTGCCTCTTGTCATTGGAAGAGGACTTGGTCGTTTCTTCAACAAGCTGGGGGGCGAATCGTCGCTTCGGCTTGGGCGCGGGTGCCGCCGGAGCAGTCTGTGGTGGTGGCACATCATGCATGGGCTCGTCGTCACCGGCTGCCATGGCTGCTCGGTTGGACCCCCCTCACGACTCCGTTAAAGCAGCCTGTTCCCAAGCAGCCCAATGCCCGGCAGATGGTAGCAGGAACAGGAGAGTGAGCAGAAGAAGCTCGCGTGAGTGAAAGCCAGTAGATGCTAGTGACAGCACGGCGTGGAAAATCAAACAGACCGGCGGTGACCCAGCGTTCGAGCAAGAGACACGCAAGAGTAGGTACCTACGTCTGTCAAGGTGGACTGCCAGCAACGATGGGGTATGATGAGGCAGAAAGGTGCAAATGGAGAGCTGTCCCAGGTCTAGAAGCCAGCTGGAAAGACTGCGTTGTTTCCTGTGCTGTTGATGATGGGCTTGGACGGCCTAGTCGTCCCCTGGGCGGAGCTGGCTGGCGTGGGAGGCTTGGGGCAGCCCACGCACCGCTATTTCGTATTGAATGCTTCACGGTCTTGTCCGGAGTGGGGATCGTGGATCGCTTTCAAGGTCATGGATCAGGATGGCCAGTGGAGTCGTGTCCCGCTCGCTGCCCGCCTCGTGCCCGCCTGGCCGCCTCGAGGCCGCCTGTGTCAACGTGTCCCGGTATCCCTCCCTGTCGAGTGTCAGAGCCGCGTCCTCACGATGGTCCCCCTCGATGGTTCCCTCGCTGGTTCCCTCCACTACGGGACGTGCTGGTCCGGATGTATGCGGTGCTGGTGGTATCAGGAAAAGATTCTCTCAGTGTGGGTTGCACCGTCGAGCAGGTAGCGGTACCTTAGTAATACCTATACCCCACGACATGACACGCGAGCTAGGCAGAGCTGGATTCGCTTTGGGACAGGAGCCGTTAAGCTCGGCCTCAAGGTTATTCGATGCCCAAGAAAGTCAAGATAAGATGCAAGTATAGTACGAATGTATCGACGCCTCGCTGCTCGCTGCTCGCTGCTCGCTTCGAGATGGCCAGACCTCAACGCTTTTGCTTCGTGTTGCATTGTTGGCGGCTGGCGTCACCCCAATCGGAAGCTGTATGGTTTTTTACGTAGGTAGCTACCTGTTGTCGTGTCAGTCTGCCTGGCTCGACTCGAACAGAAGCGGCGCCAGTAGTGGGAAGGTGCCTCAAGGGCAAAATGAGACGGGACGAGGCGAAGCTTGTTGTACTTCGGTAGAGAGCCACGGCCCAACCTTAAAAACCAGCCGAAAGAACGACGAGGGTTCGGTTGATTTTCCTTCACCACAATTGTGCTCTGGCTGGTTGGCCAGAGGCTGGCTATTTTGCATGCTTGTCCAACAATTGGAGGAGTGTGCAGTGTCGGCCGTTGACATCATGCAGCATGCTGTCCACCTGCAGTGTCCGGGGTGAGAAGTGCACAGTATTTGCAATCACTATAAACTGTGCTGGCACTGTCTCAATTCCCCCATTGGTCAATACCACTTAGCGGGGGCTAATCAACGAAACAGGCCATTTCGCATACGGGGAAGTACAAGGCATTGACAAGTTGACCACACTGAACCATGGATGGTCTCGACTTTTAATAGCACGGCCGTACGATATTACCTCCAGTCTTGCTCCTCGGGCCACTTCGCTTTTTCAAGAAAAGGGGGTGAAAATAAGTCTGTGTGCCTCAGCCTGTCGAGTACCGTACAATGTACAGATTACACCAACACGACAGCGCGTCACGATACAATAGAAGCAGACCGGCAGGGCCTCGAGTAAGACCTAAACACACCATCCTGTCAGCATTCTCTGGCGAGCCTACCTAGAGGTAAAGCAGGTTGTACATCATGCAATCTTGAATCTCGGTTAGCGACATCCATGGCCTCGACAACTTCAGGCCGCGGAAGCTTCCCCAGCCTGCAGTTCTGTACCTAATAATGTGCGACGCCAGAAGTGCCGTCCCGCATCAATGCTCGATCACGACCAGTCAAATAAACTGCGCCGTCTACAAGTCAATACTTACTGGCCGGGCAGTGACCCAGGTAGCGGTACGTTTTGGCATGGTAGAAGAATGACACAAACTCCTACTCCTTATTACGTTCGTAGCATCCCATAGATCTCGACTGCCATCCCCACTCGATCTCTGGGGGAGCGGAGACACCACGGATGGTTTCGCTCCCAGAGGATCGGATGGCCCAATTATTCGTCGCAAAGAGTATACAGTATGCGATAACAAGATTTTCGACCAATCAGTCTGTGACTCTGAGTATTCAGGTCCTGCTGGCGCAATGGTTAGCGCATCCGACTTCTAAATCTCTAGGGATTCAGTAATCGGAAGGTTGTCGGTTCGAGTCCGACGTAGGATGTATTTTTTGTTTATTCCACAACCGTCGACATGGACCTTATCTATAATTTGGAACGAAGTTGACATTTTGGCGCAGCCGACGTATGATAAGGGAGCTCCTGCAGTGCATGCTAGAAGTGGGGCGCCCATGTCCAATTCCAAGTCCGAAGCGTCCTTAGCCTGGACGACCACTCCATCAAAGCACCTTCACTTCTCTTCCTTTCTTGTATGCTACAGCGAACTGATTCTTGACTCTCCAGGACCTTGCTATCCGCCCAGAGTTCCCTTTGGAACAAAATAGCTCATTTTTCTGTAGCCGAGGGCTCATCACTGTGCCGGATGTAGTAAATAAGTCACAGAATGGGATCTCATTCAATTTTCCGTTTGCTGTCAAAAAGATTCATGACTTGAGACTTTTTGGGATTAAGGTACCGTAGCCCACGTTTCTGGAGACGGCTCGACCGTTGCAATTTCACGGATGGTGTCTAGGATCTTCTCTAGGCCATGGCGAGTTACCTTCAAGATCTTGTCTAATGGACTCGCTGCTGACGACTTACAATTGATAAGTTAGATCAAGCTTTGCATTCTGTGCAGGGTATCCTGTCCTCAGAATCAGCATCAAGTGCACCAGTGATGGCATCTAGACCTGTGGAGGACAACCCGTGTAAGTTACTGCGTAAGTCAACTCATAGACTTGTCGGTGGCTGGCTTCTGAAGTACCTTGCCGCAAGGGAAGTAAGATATAACATGCCCTTGTCCGACACCTCTTGGAAGGGTTTATTTCATCACGGGTAACTTATGAAGGTCTAAGTATAGAAATCGCGTTAGGGTAGCAACCCCCAGGGAAATATTCGTCATGCAGACAGAATGGCAATTACAACCTTTGAAAACACATCGATACCCTCATGGCGGCACACGACACCACTACATAGCTTTTTCAAAATCTCTCGCTCTTTACTAAATAGCTTGCCATCCGAGGTACTGAGCCCAGCTTCGTGAGCAGTGCACGAATACTCAAATATGCTCTCCACGGCTAAGAGACTTCTGGATTACAGACCTGATCTATCAGGAGCTTCGCTTCTCTCCCCTCCTGCACCTCCAGCCACAGCCCAACAGAAAGGGTCAGAAGGTACACCGGCAAAGAGGGCTCACGGACACTGGTAAACAGATATCGGGATCAACCAGCTTGCACAGCTAGCTAAACTAGTTACCTCACTTCATAGTAGATGCTGTGGTTACTGAACAAGAGTAACCGAACAAGTAAAGGTCTACCTGGCGCTGTCCGTCTCGCTATTTAGGTCCTAAGTAATCAGTGCTCGAATATCCGGCCGTTGCAAAGACGCGCGACAACCCACAGAATGCGGCTACCTTTCGCGACTCAGCAACCACGCCCATGCCCACGGAGCAAGTCTTGCGTGCAACCATGCCGGATCGCACGCGTTCTGGGTGGCCGGCAGGGCCCGAAGAGACTGGAAAGTCAGAGAATGGGAAGGTGTTCGAGATGGTGACTTACTCGAACACGACTTTCCTAGCCAGAGAGGACCCCCCACCCCCCGGTGCCTTGTGGCCCGCCTGGCGTTGCTGCTGTTGGGGAAACCCGGCGGCTCACCCCGATCTCGCGGGGGTGCCCGGGTCTCCGAGAAATCGGCGATGTCTCGGTGCTTGATCGGCACCTGCATATGGCGTAAGTGAGTACTTCACCCGAGCCGTGAACCCCTCCCCTTTTCTTGGCGCCTTGAACCGGCAAGCAATGATAAGTCATCTTCTGCAGGACTGCGGGGAAGGGAACTTCGCTACCCGGGGCGGTGACGGTCTGAACGCTGGCATATAAGTACGGTGTATATAAGGGCGACGAGGGACGGCAACCCCCATCGTCGCTGCGGGGGTTGTGTTGCTGTTGGCAGCAAATTGCAATCCGGTGTGCACCGCTGGGCTCTCACCTGTTCGTGATGTTGTCGGCCACCGTGCTCCTCGCTGCCGGCCTCCCGGCCCTGGCGCCGGTTGCTCTGGCTCAATTTCCACCGGCACCCGAGAACGTGACGGTGCTGCAGTCCAAGTTTGGCGACGGCGTGACAATCAGCTATAAAGAGGTATTGCTCTCTCTCTCTTTCTCTCTCTCCCTCTCTCCCGCCTCCAGTCCCTGACGAGGCGCTGGCTGGACAGGCAAACCTTGAGCTCCTCGCCGCTGACTGACCCATCCCGCAGCCGGGCCTCTGCGAGACGACGCCCGGCGTCAAGTCGTACGCGGGCTACGTCCACCTGCCGCCGGGCTCGCTGGCGGACCTGGGCGAGCCGCAGGACTACCCCATCAACACCTTCTTCTGGTTCTTCGAGGCGCGCAGCGACCCGGCGAACGCGCCCCTGTCGATCTGGCTCAACGGCGGGCCGGGCAGCAGCTCGATGCTCGGGCTCCTGGCCGAGAACGGGCCCTGCTACGTGAACGCGGACCAGAACTCGACGACTCTGAACCCGTGGTCCTGGAATAACGAGGGTAAGGTCTAATAAAAGCATGAGGAGGTTCCCGAGCCGGGCTCTCTCTCCCTCTCCCTCTACCCGGCGGCTCGAGAGAACGACGCGCTGACGAGAGAGAGATGGGGGGTTGGGGAAACAGTCAACATGCTGTACATCGACCAGCCGGTCCAGACGGGCTTCTCGTACGACGTGCTGCAGAACGTGACCAGCAACCTCGTGACGGGCGACATCACGCTGCTGAACACGTCGGACCCGATCCCGGCGCAGAACGAGACGCTGCTCGTGGGCACGTACTCGAGCCAGAACGTCAGCCAGGTGACGACGGGCTCGACCTTCGCGGCCATTGCGTTCTGGCACTTCGCCCAGGCCTGGTTCCAGGAGTTCCCGGCCTACCAGCCGAACGACTCGCGCGTCAACCTCGCGACCGAGTCGTACGGCGGCCGCTACGGCCCGCGCTTCGCCGCCCTGTTCGAGACGCAGAACCGGAGGATCGCGAACGGCAGCTTCGCGGAGAAGGGCGAGGGCTACATCATCCACCTCGACACGCTGCTGCAGATCAACTCGTGCATCGACCGGCAGACCCAGTGGCCCGTATGTGACCCCTCGAGTTCATTGTCTTACCTTTCTCGGCCTGTTGTTCCCGTTCCTGCGTGGACATATCTGCATCTCAGATAGATACCTGTGGTTCGGCACCGCTAGCTTGAAAAACCCCCTGAGAATGGAAGAAACCCACTGACTCCGGAGACTCTCCAAGGCGTACCCGCACATCGCGTACAACAACACGTACGGCATCCAAGCCGTCAACGAGAGCGTCTACGAGCAGATGACGGACGCGCTGTACCGCAACGGCGGCTGCCGGGACCAGGTGGCGGCGTGCGAGTCGGCCGCGGCGCTGTACGACCCGGACGACCGGCTCGGCAACGCGACCGTCAACGACCTCTGCGCCGCCGCCGAGGACTTCTGCATCGCCGAGGTGCGGGACCCGTACGTGCAGTACTCGGGGCGCAACTACTACGACTACGGCACGCTGGACCCGGACCCCTTCCCGGCCGCCTTCTACTCCGGCTACCTCAACCGGCCGCACGTGCAGCGCGCGCTCGGCGTGCCGGTAAACTTCACCCCCTCGTCGGCCGTCGTGTCGACCGCCTTCCGCGCCGTCGGCGACTACCCGAGGCCCGGCTGGCTGGCGGACCTGGCGGGCCTGCTCGACGACTACGGCGTGAAGGTGCACCTGGCGTACGGCGACCGCGACTACGCGTGCAACTGGCTCGGCGGCGAGGCCGTCAGCCTGGCCGTCAACTACTCGGGCGCGGCGGCCTTCCGGCAAGCCGGGTACGCGGACCTCGTGGTCAACGGCACGGGGCACGTGGGCGGGCAGACGCGGCAGCGCGGCAACTTCTCCTTCTCGCGCGTCTACGAGGCCGGGCACGAGGTGCCGGCCTACCAGCCCGAGGCGGCGTACCGCGTCTTCTCGCGCGCGCTCGCGGGCCGCGACATCGCCACCGGCGCCGTCGACACGACGGCGACCGACGCGGACTACGCGACGTCGGGCCCCGCCGACACGTGGAGCATCAAGAATGACGTGCCGCCCCAGCCGGTGCACTACTGCTACCTGTGGGACATTGACGACACCTGCACGGACGATCAGACCGAGAGTATCCTCAACGGCTCGGCCGTGATCGTCAACGGGATCCTAAAGGACGAGAACTCGACGCAGCTATTCCCCGAGCTCTTCGGCGGCAGTAACTCAACTCCCACGGCTACGTCCACGGCTGGCACGGGCTCTTCTTCTGCTACTTCCTCCCCCACGCCGACTGAAAGCGGGAATGCGGCTAACCGCCGAGTTGCTGCTGAGCATTGGGGCTTAGCCTTCTGGACTGTGGTTGCGGCAGTGGCCCAGGCTGTTCTTGTCTAAGAAGAGGGCTCAGGCGGCAGGGATGAACCTCGTTGCTGCCCTTTCGGTGAAATATCGTAGCGAACTGATATTGCGACTCGGGGGACTTTTCCCGTATGTGCTCTCATCCTATGTATGCAGAAGCCTAATCTCGGCTCATTGCAGGAGGGGGTGATGCGACACTTGGCCGTACGAAACACCCGAGAGTAATACGCGTCTTTGCCGACGTGGTGATATGATTCAACATACAAGGGAGTTCAGGGAAAGTGACTGGCTATCTGTTTTCGTCGTGGAGGGCAGCGGATGTGGCACGCAGTCTTGGCACAAGGACGGCTGGCTCAGATTCCAGCGCATCGGGTGTGTTGCCGCAACATGTATCGAGCAGAGATGCCGGCAGCTTTGTGGTGTGGTTTAGTCGAAACTGGTGACACCACCCATCATCCGGTTCATCTGCGCCGCCATCGTCGTGGTATTGAATATACTGTGCTGGTTCAAGTGTGTCTTATCTCCTTAACGGCCAACTACTGGTTATCACCACTTTTCCTAAAACTTAGAGTCCATATATAATTTTAAAACATTAATGCGCAGGTACCGAATTATTTTTAATACGCGTTTTACCGCGTAAAAATCGCGTTTTTTATCGCGTTTATACTTTTTTTAAGTACCCTTTTTTATAATAAGACTCTTACTATATATCGAACTTATTATTTTACTCCCTAACCCATTATTATAATTATATTATCCCTACCTAATATTATTATTATAACCTTACTTATTTTAGTATTTATTAATTATTATAAATCTTTTACCCGGTAACTACGTATTTAATACGTTTTATTATTATTATTAGCCGGCTTTTACCTAATAATAAGTATTAAAAGGTCTTAATTCTAATAAAAATTATAAGTGGGAATAAGATAATAAGGTTTTAGCTTACCCGCTTTACCCAAAAACCAATAAGGTAAAGGTTTTTCTTTTACCACCCAAGGATTTTTTTACGGACTAGGTCCCGGTTTTAATACCTCCCGATAACGACCCCTTTAACCCTTCTAAGTATTCTTATAAGCTTTTTAGGCCACCTTTTAACCCTATAACCGGTAATAGTATTAAGAAATCATGGTTAAAGCCCTGGACCGCTATTAATAACCGATTATTTACGGTTTATTCGTATAATCGAATCACGAATAAAATCACCCTAGCTAATCCTCCCGCGGGCTATTAACCGATCCCTAAGTTTTAATATAACGGTAACGGTTACCCGGAAAGAATACTTATTAAAAATATACCCTTTTTATTAATAAATTTTTTTCTTTATTTTCTACCCCTATACCTTATTAAAATATACGTTAAGTATATAAAGGATTAATTCCGCATTTATAAGCAGCGAAAATAAAAGAATATACCGTTCTCATATTACTTAAGGTACCACTTAAACCTTATAATAAATCCGGCCGAGATTTATCTATACTTTACTTTATTAATTTATATAAGCGTATATAAGCAATAGGAGTAAGCGGGCTACTAGGAGAAAAAAAGCCCGATAATACCGCTTTATCCGTTTATTTCTAATCTTTTTTTTAAGCGCCGCTTTAATACACTTTACCGCTATTTTTTTATTTAGCCCCAGGTATTATACGCAAAGCATCCCGGTTACTTTAAATCTATATTTAAAAAGGTTATATTATAAAGCCGTTATATATAAACGGTTTTAATTAAAGCCTAGCGAGTATTTAACCGCAAGCTATTAATAAATAAAGCCATAACGAAATTTATTAGCCGCTATAATAATATTATAAAGATAAGGAATAAGCTTATTAAATTAGGATATAAGAAATAAGTGCTGGGTATAAGCGGATACTTTTTTAACTGGGTTTTTAACCTACGAGGTAATAAGGGTCCCGAGATATAATCCCTAGTAAATACCGTAAAACCCTTACCCCCTACGCAAGTAATTATTACTAATCTAATACTAAAGTTATTAATATTATTAATAAGGTCCTATTATATTTTTATGGATAATTTTTTTATATTTATTAAGCTTTTTACTTACTTATAAAATAAAGGCGTAACGGTAACGGGCATAATATTAAAAGGAGCAATTAATCGCAAATTCTTTAGTTTACGGGATATAAAAAAAACCATTAACTAGGGTACCTTAATAATAAAGCTTTACGCTAAGGGCTATATTATATAATTCGTATTCGCGGATAATAATATTGTTTTTATAATATTAATAGTATATATTAAGTATAAGCCTTATTATTAAAAAAAGCGGTTAAAACCAGGGAAGAGTTTAATAAATGCTTTATAAGCGTAATTCCCTTTTAATAACAAAGTAATTAAAATTCTATCCTTATTTAATATTATTTACTAATATAACTATTATATAAATAATATTAACGTTAGGGATTAGTTATATACCGAGTTAAGCCTTAATAACCATAGGTACCGGTATAGCGGTTAATAGGCTTTTTATTATAATTTTTTACTAGGTTTAGTTATTTTTACCTTTTTATAACTTAACACATAATTAACCGGTAATTTAATAGGTATTACGCTTATTAATACGTTTTTTATTTAATAAGAGTAATATTATCTCCGCAAATAATCTCCACGCCGAGACCCTAATAAATATAACGAGTTTAACGATCTCGAAAATAATAATAATAAAACCTCCTAGCAAGCGTTCCGAATCCGATTTTATAAGGGCTTTATTACGCGCTTTAAGGTGCTATCTATATAATATAATATCGCGGGGCGAGTACCGGTAAGTATAAATAAGGAGGTATTTTAAATATAAAAACTATTACCTAGGCATATATAATAAAGGTAAAGGAAGCGGGAGATTTATATAACTTACTTAATTATATTCCAGCTCGCTATAAGCTTATCGCTATTAATATAACCGATTAAAATGCGGACTAGGTATACGTAATATAATATTAGCCTTTATGCTAATTTACGTTATTGGAGCCTTTAATACCGCGGGGTACCGCCGGCAGGAATATTATTTATTAGGATAGGTTATTTCCGCCCGGCTAATAACTAGGGTCCTAATAATAAGATCGGGGTATTATTAGCGTAATAAGTGCTATAAGGCCTTAGTATTAGACTTAGTATTATAAAAGGAGGGGTTTTTACGTTATAAAGGGGTTATAAATAGCTTTATATTATAATAAGGTGGCCGGGCCCGGCGGCGGCGAGGTTACGATTATAACGTACGGTATTAAAAGTATTAATATTATATTATACGAGTATTATATTATTAAATAGGGTTATTTCGAGTATTATAAGCATTATATACAGGGCGTATAATTGGATTTTTATTATAGTATTCGTATTTTCTTAAAAAGCCTAGCCTATTAAGGGATTCTAGTTACTTATAATATATACGCGGTATTCGTATTTTTTTAAAAAGCCCGGCCTATTAAGGGATTCTGGTTACTTATAATATGCACGCGGTATTCGCATTTTCTTAAAGAGCCCGGCTTATTAAAGGATTTTGGTTATTTATAATATATACGCAGGGCGTATAATTAGATTTTTATTACGGTATTCGTATTTGCTTAAGGAACCCGGCCTATTAAGTGATTTATAATATATATAATTAAATTTTTATTACGGTATTCGTATTTACTTAAAGAGCCCGGCCTATTAAATAATTCGTAATATATATAATTAAATTTTTATTACGGTATTCGTATTTATTTAAAAAGCCCGGCCTATTAAGTAATTTATAATACGTATAATTAGATTTTTATTACGGTATTCGCATTTATTTAAGGAGCCTGGCTTATTAGGAGATTTTAGTTTAAATCCGTTACTTTTATTACTTTTATAATAACTAAGCGGTTATTCGGGCCGGTAAATACCCCTTAATATCTACTATAAAATATTATAATACGCGATTAAATAGCGCGAATATATTTTATATAATAATCGCTAATAAACTTATCGTTAAAATATAACCGTTAATAAGACTTAGTAGATTTTTTACAGGTAAGGTTTATTAATACTTACCGGCTAAAGGAAGGCTATTACCGGTCGTAATCAGATAATTATAGGTATAATAAAATATTTAATTAATTTCTAATAGGGTTCCGCATTAATAGGATCGGGACTTTTAGGTGAACGGACTTACTAAGAAATTACGGTGTGTGGGGGGTGGCATATCAGGATTTCGATTAGCTCAGTGGAATGCCAACCAGTAGTTGGCCGTTAAGGAGATAATGGTTTCCAAAACCATTACATGTGGGCAAGCAGACAGCATCGTCCATGGTACCGTTCCGTTGTCCTGATCAACGGAACTTCACCAATACGTACATAAAGTCTTGGTACGATATGTCGGGTATTTGAGATGGGGTGACCTCAGCCCACCGGTTTTGCAACCGGCATTACGTTGGAAGATCCTAGAACCAATCTCTGGGGTCCGACGATACCCATAGTACGGTATGGGAAGCACAGAAAGGCTCCAACTTAACCCGGACACCGAACAGTGAGTATCTTGATGGGTACTGCAGCGGCGTAGAACAGAGATCTCTGTTCACGCATCGGTCTGGCTTGGAACGAAATTTCCGAAACAGTGAACTCCCGGCTCACTAATATGCCATGGTCAGTACACTTCCCATGCTGATGCTGTAGCATGGGGGACATACTGCACTCGTCCCTAAAAGTCTGGAAGGTCTCGGCATTACGAACTACACCGGCAATGATGACTAGCAGCTGGGGTCGTAGGTCAAAGAGGTACTGAAGAGTCAGTATCAGCGCCTTGATGGCTTCCTTATCATAAGTCTAGGGCTTCGGGTCAGTTCGAGTAACCCTGCAGGTGTGCAAACCAGGCAATCTTACTATATCAGCTCCGATGACAACGTCGTACGGCGCGCTTCGGCAGTCATCTTCGACCCAGGTTCCTTTGACGTCTTCACCCCACCACAAAGTGCTGGTCTTGAGCTGCTGTTCACCGAGGCCATTGAGCTTTAGATTATCGTCCAGGCTGTCGACAACGCCCGCATCGCCGTCAGTGGCTGTGACCCTGGTCGCGCCCAAGTGTTTGGCGCAGAGAATAGATAAGAAACCGGTGCCAGCCCCCAGCTCTAGGATGTGTTTTCCGCGGACGAGATCAGAGCCGGCCGTGGTGAGCAGATACGAGCCGAGATGGAGCGCCGCCTCCCAGGTTCGAAAGCCAGTCGTCCGCGACCCAGATATTAGATTGCGTCTTTCCAACAGCGTGACAGTGGGCTCGGCGGCGGCATCTTCATCCCCTGCCCGGTTCTCGGGTAAACAGGTAAAGGTCACATGTGCCTTCTCCTGCATTGCCTGCCATTCCGAGGGTACACCTCCAGTCATAAGGGTTGCTAGACGTGCCATCAAGTCGTCTGAAATTTCCTGCAGATAGTCTTTAACTGCAGCTCGGGGATGGCAGAACCGAGGCGCACACTACGTACATCGTCATTTGGGTCCTCGATGGCTTTCTCAATCCGAGCCATGAGTGGCTTGAGAACGCGAAGCTGATACCTCTCTGGCGGTAGAATGCGAGTGTGGCCGCCGTGGAAGAGGTTTTTGTACAGCCATATCTGCGCGTCCAAGCTTTTGAGCAGCTTTGGCGATGGCCAGGCGAGGAAGTCTGGCTCAAAGAGCTGAAAGTATTGGCGCCGCAGTAGTAACAGTTGGAAGTCTATGTCCGCGGGAGACATGATGTTCAGCTTACCTACCTACCTCCTGATAAGCCAGAGTGATGAACGATGCCGGCTTGTCGTCGCCTCTGTAAGTTTCCTCACAGGTATTGGGTGGATTTCAGAAAGGCAAGGCAGAGCCGTCGGCAGTCCAGCTGGCGCAATTGAGTAACAGCTGACAGGCGCTTAAGGTCTTTTCTCTGCCAGCTGCGCCGAGCCCGGCCCAATCATGACAACCGATACCCCGTTGGTACTACTACCGAACGGAGCAGGTTACGGTGCAGTGAGCACCTGTTCGTCCATTGTCTTACGTTACCCGCTACTGTCCGTGATTGTACGTACTGTCAACAATGGAATATGGTAAGGAAAAAGGGGTTCGTGTTTCCGGATGCAAGACAGATCGTGTTGAGGCCAGTTCAGGGCAAGCAAGCAGGCGATCTGCGCCGTTGTTGGCCGAGGCCAAGCAGGCCCGATAACGATCCTGGCACGGCTGGATGAGCCCGGCCTTCTTGGCGCCGCCTCATTGGAAGCGTCGAGACGGGTGGATGGGTGCCTATTTCAAGATGACAGTCCGCAATCCGTACAGATTGCTGTGGTCACTCCGTATTCCCAGTCCAGAGGATTGTTCATCCATTATCCGTATTTGACATGTGCTGGCGCCGGGAGCGAGGCTGCTTATCTTCAGCAAGATTACGAAGGTCAAAAGACGAGCCTGGACGAGCACGCGACAAGGCGGAGCGCACGCCGTACGTGGGGTTTGAGCCGGCTGTCACGATGCCGGGATGCCGGGGATGTCCAGGGGGTCATGCCGATCTGGATCGCCCAGCTTTTGCAACGCGCGAATAGGTCTGCCTTCAACCTCACCATAACGTAAACAGGCTGCGATCCGGTGCCGTCTTGCCGCCGGCGCTGCCCTTACAGGACTGCAACTGCCCGCCCGAGCCGGCTTGCCGAGCAATGCTGGAGCCCGAAATGAAGAGCCGGGCACCGGATGGGAGGACGTGTCGGTCAGTACGTGTTCGTAGATACAGTTCTGTACCTGGGTTATCGCCATCGAGATGATAGAAAAGACCTGGCTTGAATGATTCCAACCGTTGTTGTGGCAGACCAGAGTAACAATGCTAGACTTGGAGGAGAAAACGCAAGCCCCTGATACGGAGTACTAGTACCAAGTCTGCTAAAGTCTGACGGATCTTGTACTTCGTATCCCATGGCTTACCGTAGTTCATACTTCGTACCTCCCAGAAGCAAGGTACCTATAGTAGTGACCCCTGTAATTGGATAGCCCTCTAGCAGGATACAGTGGGCTAATAGGATAGGTTTCGCTTATTTGATATAATTTTAGTAAGGGAATCACCACTAATTAACTAATTATAAGTTGGATATAACCTCTTAGATTTATCCGGTTATAGGGGTTAGATTTTAGTGGGCTGGGAAATTTTAAAAGGCTTTAATTAGTTAAAGCCTTATAGATTTAGCCGGTCGCATATTTTTATAACCGTACTTACTTATTTAGCTGGTTATATACTCTTAATAGCAGGTAGGTAATAACCGTATACTCTTATATACTCCTAATAACCGTATACTTTTAATAGCCGTATACTCCTAATAACCGCATACTTTTAATAACCGCACACTCTTAATAACCGTATATAATAGCCGGCAGGTTTAATAGGTTTTAATAGCCGGTAGGTTTAATAAGTCTTAATAGCCGGTAGGTTTAAAGTTTTCCATATTATCGCGAGAAACGGTTGAAATATAGTTAAGTGACTTTATATCTGGTGGTGGACGCAGTAAAATTCAAGTACAGATACTATATGGGGCCGATATCTTAGGAGGTTATGTGCGTACCCCCTAGGAGGATAACACCCACTAGTTGGATACCAAAGGCCGGTCTACTATAGATCCAATTACAGGGATCACTATTATAGATCTAGCTACCCTTAACTTCTAATAAGGCCAACGTCTCATAATCCCTCTTTGCAATACCTGACACGGGTATATTACACCTATGTCCAAGTTCTTCTTGTTCTCTCACCATCACATTCGCGCGTTTTGATATCCGTGCTACAGGCGTGAGGCACAAACGTACGAAGTCGTAGCAATGCAGTCAGATAAGGTGAAATTGCGGTGCACTGAATGCGGCTAGGCGGCTGCACCCGAGGTGGGTCGAACAAGAAACGCTACTCTAATCTCAGACCTGGCCAAAACACCATGGCAATCATCGCAACTATTACGGTCACTCTGTAATTTCTCAATAACTAGCCATCGTAATAATTCAAGAGTTAGCAGTCTTATTATTTAGTACTTTAGCATTATATTCCATTTTTTTAGATAAATTTTGGTAAAGAATTGCGCAAGTAGTGCTATTATAATTCGAAGTGGTAATATTACCGTAATTTCGCTTAAAATAACCCCCTTTGCTTAACGACGACAACATCACTAATTCTCTTCCTTTTAACCTAGAATTTCTACATAATGTAGAGTTATAATCACTTAATACTTACTTAAAGTTTTATTTAATTCGGCTGCGAAATGGGTGCACCTTACCACAATACACCCCAACGGGCCAAGGTACGCGGTACCATGGAATTCCTCAAGGCCAAAGGCTTACTACACCGCCGCAAGCTACCTGCAACCGAGGTTTTTAACTTCTTCGGGGTAAAAAAAACCATAGGGCACAAAATACTGCGTTCCCGGGACCGTAAGGTCCTAAAGTACACCGATTCGGATAATAATAACGAAGCCATTCGAAACTATACCGACCCTAACTCCCGCACGCTATATAACGACCCCAAATACATCGAAAACAGAGGAAAAAAACGCGTTTTTTCTAATATGGATACAGAGCTATACCTTTACCTTATAACCAAGGAGCCGTATAAGGCACGGCGGCTAGGTTGGCTTAGCTTAGCCGACGCTATAAGCGCAACGGTCCCAAAGTCCTTTAAGACCGTTATTAACCACCCCTACTTAAAGAATGCGACTTATTACCTCGCGCATGGCAAGGAGGCTCTATCACTAAGCACGAAAAAGGACCGCATTACTTTTGCAGAGAGAGAAAAGGCATTGGGGTTATTCTGGGACGAGAACTAACGCCGCCGTTATATCTCTCTTAACGAGCTTCACTGGGGCTTTAAGAGAGGGTATCGTGAGAAAGTACTGCGCTTCCCTGAAAAAGCTCATAAGTAGTGGACTATTACACCACAAGGAGAACGCTCTTAAAACCCCGTTTTTCGTTAACAACGAGCAGAAGAAAAAAAACGGCGTACCGCAAAGGGTAATACACTCGTTAGTGCCCTGGGTGCCATTAGGTATAACTTTAAGCCAAACCTAGTATTTTATAAAATGCCAGTAGGTCCCAAGGGTACCAGAAATAATGCTATTAATTCTGCAACCTTTATACATTGCTTGCAGCCGATTCTCAAGGCTGCAGATAAGCACTTCGGCCCAGGGAACTACGTTTTATAGATAAACGGAGCGCCGGCACATTAGTTAAAAGCAACAAACGAGTACTTCCGGAATAACGGCATTAAGGCACTACGGGCATATTATAACTCCCCAGAGCTAAATTAGGTCGAATCTATAGCTCTTCGGCTTAACGGCGTATTAAAGCAGGTCCCTAGGGTCCTCACAAAAGACCTTATAAAGGGAGCGGTGGAGGGGTGGGCTGCGCAGAGGCCAGAGAAATACAACGCGGATTTAGAGTTAATACCGCATAGGTTACAGTTAATTATTAATAGTGAAGGCGAACGCATTACCTATTAATTATCATGCAAAAGAGTTTATTCGAATATCTTATGGTTTGGTGACTCTATGCCTGGTGATAATAGGGGAGTGGTGGTAAGGGAGAGGGTCTGTTTTTGGGGCTGAGATTAGAGTAGCGTTTCTTGTTCGACCCACCTCGGGCTGCACGGCGCCTACGGAGTACAGCCAGTACCTACAGGCTGCCGTGCCTGTGTAGCGCTGCACGAAGTTGTAGTACTTTGTCAGTTTCGTACTTCAGGCTCTACTTACAGATACTTACATGCCTCAGTAGTTCTAGCCTTTACTAGCCTCTTAGACTATCCCATCCCTATCCGCTCCGCCGGGCTTTGAACCTTTCGACCCTGTTCTCTCTGCCCTTTCTCAACTTCCTGGACAGCAACAGGGACAAGGATTGAACTCGTACGCGGTCCGTCTTGACACGGCGCGCGGAAATACTATCGAGCTGTGCCAGTCAGCTATGTCTAAATAACCACCACGCCAAGTGGGTCCTAAAAACCCGCATCCCATCACTGCATTCCTACATTCCTCACCAACGACCACACCTAGCAGGCTGGGAGGCATCTATAAATGCTTTTTAATCCCTGTTTCCTTACTCTTTTTTAATGCCGGACGGGTTAGGGTTAGTGGTTAGGGTTAGAGTTAGGGGTAGGGTTAATGGAACATGTAAGAAAAGCGGAGAAGAGTGGATATGCAGGGGTCCTCGAATAGGCTTGGTTGGTGGTTATTTAGACGTAACCTGCCAGTCAACCGCCTACCCTACCTGTCCAGTTCCCCATCAGCTCCCCATCACCCCATCTGACCCCTGCTTGTCTTCCTGGCTCTAGCCTCTTGGTTTTTTTCTTGGCTACCTATCGCAGCCCAAAGCGGGCTGCTCGACCATGTCGACTCTGCTTTCGCTCTGTTGACCCGACGAGCTGCTGCAGCTGCAACTCCAACCCACTTCTGCCTCTCGTGCCTCTTGTGCCTGATGCTTATTGCTAGCAGCCTATGTCACGCCTGACCTGACAACCCTCCTTCTCTTCTTCCTTCTCCTTTCGCTGCTGCTCGTCGTCGTCCTCCTCCTCCTCCCCGAGACGACTTCGCCGACTGAGATCACCATCCCCGCCCTCGGACGACGATCATCTATCTCACGGCTTTCACATTGGGTAGACGTATCTGAGGAAGCAAGGCCAACATGGCCGCAAACTACGGCCACGTGCCGCAATCCGACAACGATGATGATCGAGAGGACAGGCCGTGGTCGCCGCCCCTATCGCTATCTCCCACGCTCTCGGGCTCGCCCATGCCTTTTCTGAATCACCGCGAGACGGCCTTCACCCCACTGTCCCTGAACAGTGACCTCGATGGTGGCGCTTCGGCAAGCGGCCGCCTCAGTGTCGGCGACATGGCCCAGTCGCTGCGAGGCCCGTCGTATCTGCAGCCGAACCACGCGCCCGAATATGTCCGCCTCTCCCCTGACCATACCGCCGAGACTACCTCCGAGGCTTCGTCGAGCCCGAACCCGAACACCCCAGACCCGCGCTTGGACGCGGCCTCCGACGCGCCAAGTAGCTTTGCGTCAAATGTGGCCGGTGACGGCCCAGATTCCCCGACCAGCCGTCGCCAACAGTCGACAGACGACACAGCCGGGGACCTTCCCCTTCATAGACGCGTCGTGCAGCAGCCGGAGGTCCTGAGGCCGACGCCCCTCGTTCGCACTGCCTCGACCAAGACCGTATCTCTGCGCCACCCGACGCCCGATCCCAACACCCGATCCTCTTCCCATGCTAGCAATATTGCCCAGCTCGAAGCTACTGCCGAAAGGCTGTCCATGACATCGTCTATTGACGACGCAATCCGCGACCTGCACGAGGAACAGAAGCGCACCGACAGCCGCAGGTCCTCGGTTCTGGCTGCTAGCATTGCTTCCATTCCCGAGACTGGAGAGCCTCCTATTTTCGCGACTCCCATCTCCAGGCAAGTGTCGGCCGCTAGTTCTATTCTTGACACGAACAGTGCCGCCCGTCAAGGTGGCTATTCTCCTGCGGCTTATGTCATGTCACCGAGTCACTCGTTGGTTTCGAACGCGGCACGGCTAAGATCTGGTTCCGTTGGGCCTGCGCGGTCCGAGCCCGAAAGTGACAACGTATTGCCAAGGCACGCTCCTGGCAAGAGCTCGATACGCAGTGTGCGCTCTGGTGGACAGCCCACCTTGACCAATATTGCCGAGATGGAACCCACAACACTGAATCCCGCCGCAATGGACGAAGCTGATAGGCTGGCGGCCATGCCCGAGGAGGACGAAATCCTACAGCACCCATACACCGACGATATTGATCGAACACCGAACGCCGGCCGATACCAGAAGTCGGATTCCCAGGATTACTGGAACCAAACCGTGTCCCGCGGGCACGCAGGGAGCGTTGGCCGCGGCCGGCACACGAATAGGCCGCCTTCGCAGGCTGGATCTGTTGGCACGTATGAACAGGCAGAACTGGCCTTCGCGGACTTTGATGGGGCCCATTGTTCTCCAGATGCTGATATGGAAGACTCGCTTCACTTTGAGAATCTCTTCGCCTCGCCTACTGCAGATGAGCCATTTTTGGCTCCGTTCAACTTTGACACCCAGGAAAACCAGGCAGATCCCTCGAGATCCGCCATCACTAGGCCCAATTACCATGCCACGGCCAGGCCAACATCATACCTGGATCCTGAGACGGGTGATCCCATGCTGTTCTATCCAGCACGCGTGCCCATGATGTTGAACCTGCCACAGAAGCTATCGAAGAAGCCCAAGGCTGAAGCGCGGAATAATCGCAGATCCCAAATCCTGAGTGCCATGACCGAGGCAAACGGTCAGCCGAGCCCCTCATGGTTGCCAGAGCTTGTGCCTGAGCCCCCGTTCAATCTTCTCGAACCCGAGTCTGGGGACGCACCTTCGTCTTCTGGTGGCGCCAACACGGACGTGCAACCAACAGCGGTGGAAGAAAAACGGCAATCGCGAATATCCGTGTTTGAGTCCGACAAGCGGAACTCCCGAATGTCCATTCCGGAGCCCGACAAGCGAGCCTCTCGACTGTCCATGCTAGAGCCTGGCAAGCGCAGATCTCAATTGCCTGCTCTAGAAAGTTTGCCACCGCAGCTGCGAGCGAGTGCGTTTTTCGATCTGCCCTCGGAGTCTTCGCCCCCTATCCAGCTTAAGGACGGCTCCGCGATGGCGACCCTCGACAGTATTCTGGACGCGTCCGCGAAAGCGCCTGTATCTGCCTTCACGGACCATGCATTTGCAGGCACACTGGGTTCAGAAGTTTATGGCCTCGACAAGAAACGCAAGTCACACATGAAGAGAGCCAGCGCGGCTGATCTACTGGAAATCAAGAAGCCCAATACACCGGAACCGAAAAAGCGTAACTCGTTCTTTCATCTCCGGAAACCAAGCGCCCTAAGTGTCAAGTCCAGTGCTCAAGGGGAGCGCCGGGACACGTTGATTGGTGTTACCGGTAGCAAAGCGTCATCCGTGAAGCAGAGCGAGCTGGAGGACGCTGAGAGACAGCACCTATCCGAAACGGTTGATGGCGAGACGTCGCCGCAGCAGGAAGGAGTGGACGATGACGAGGAAAGCGAGGATGAGGCAGTATATAACGGAGCCCCAACCACTCTATTAGCTGAGCTCCAGCAGCGAAAACTCCAGCAGAAGCTTCGCACCCGCCCACTCACGAGCGCCTTCCCGAATGGCATGCACTCAACATTGCTAGAACTAGACACCGTCGCCGAGATTGAACGCAAGGCGCGTAAGAATAAGAAGGTCAACCTCGCTTGGGAAGACCCTAACGCAAACACGGCTGATGGTTCGGACGATGAGGATACGCCATTGGCTGTGCTGATGGCCGCGAAAGGACACAACAATGGAGCACTGAACGACATCCACAGGATGCCCGGTTTGATGGAGCAACGGGAAATGGAGGACAATGAGCCTCTGAGTGTCAGAAGGAATCGTCTCCACGGGACCGAATCCGGTCCTATCAAGCGTATGACTCTCGGCCGTGGCCCTCTTAGCATGAGCGGAATGCTAGCAACGCCGAGCCCGCAACCTCGAGAGAGTACCCCAGAAGACGATGTCGAGGGAGAAACTCTGGGTGAACGTATGCGCCGACTCAGAGGTCAAAACGCGTCAGAGAGTGTCCTTCCTAAAGCTCGACCCGTCAGCTCCGCATTCTCTGTGGAGCTGCTGAGCCAGTTAGGGGATACGTTTAAGGAAGGGGAGCAAGAAGCGGCGAACAAGAGCAAGGGCAAAGAGAAAGCACAACCGACTGAAGAGGAAGAGACGCTGGGACAGCGACGGCGACGCCTGCAGGCCGAGCGCGAAGCCCGTGAGCGGGAGACGAGCGCCGCAGCGCTCACGGGTAGCCGCCCGAAGGTAACGAAACGGCGTTCTCTCGCCGACATTTTGGGGTCTCGCAGCTCGTCGAAGGTCGTTTTGAGTGACCCAAGGGCCGACATAGCAAAGGCTCGACAGGAAGAAGCAGCACAGTACGAGAGACAACAAAGCCAAAGGCTTGCCGCCTTCCGCACTCAGATGCCTGCGAATCTCAGCTCCCCAAATCTGAACAGATCTGGAGGGTATATGTCTGGGCACTTCAATGATGGCGGCGGCGGCAGGTCCGGATATCCACGAAACAGCACGGTATTGAATGGCTTTGCTAGCCATCAGACTTTGCCGAATCCGACGATGCTAGGCAATAACTTTGGCATGGGGGGATCCATGTCTGTCTACGGCATGCAACCAGGATACGGGGCGCCGATGGGAAATCCATACGGTGCTTCCCTTCCAATGCAGCCGCCAGGCCAGATGAATAGAGTCGAGCAATGGAGGCAGAGCGTTTACCCCTAAACGCTGGTCGTGCCACCACCAGATCGCGATCCCCCAACACGGGAAGGGGGACTTATCGGAAGTCGGACCACATATCGGACGGCTGCATTTTGGGTAGCATTTTGACGCATTCTATCAGCATTGCGCCGGCGTACTTGTCATTTTTCTATTATCGTGAAGGGGGACGGGGGGCGCGAGATTGCATCGGCATTCAGGGCGACGGAACACATCGAAGCGGTGACCTTTAACATTTGCATGCTGTAATTAATGACTAATTGATCACGGGACTCAGGATGAGCCTGAAAATTCCCGCCCAATGGCAACAGTCTACCACTGCCGCCGCTGCAAGTCATTCATCAATATTCAGTGCAGGTGGAGGATTACATGTGTCCCTGCGCATAGAACAGGCAGCCTAACAATATAAAGCACATCCTAGACTTGCTTGCATGGGCAAGGAGTCGAAGGTCTGTCCCTGTGTCTCCCATCTCTAGCTGGGCCGGATGACTTGACGATGCGCAGCCTACGTGGTTTGCTGCTGACCACTTTCCACCGCAGATTTGACTCTGGCACTCCTGGAAGTGTCCTGTATCATCCACTCTCGTCAAAAAGCGTCTTGCAAGAGAAGAGAATATGTAGATAGTATTACTGTATTAACACGAGGTCCAGTCCCTGCCCTGATTTAGCTAGGTAAGTTAGGTAGGTATCCAAGCAGGTAGCTATCTACTTTGGTATCTAGGTATCTAGGTATCTAAGGTATCTATCATGTCTGGGTAGCCTCGGCGGCGTATGAGAGAGAAGAAGAGAAAGAAGAGAAGAGAAAGAAAAGAAGAGAAAGAGAAAGAAGAGATTTTCAAAAGAGCCCTGCTACAGCCGGCTGTCGAGCGCCCGCGCCCACGTCTCCCCGAAGATGCGCCAGTAGCGGTCCGGGTCGGCGAGCATGTGCGCGACGTGGGGGCTTGCCTCGGCGTCGAAGCGCTCCTCGCGCACGTCGAAGCCGGCGGCGCGCGCGCCGGCGGCGTGCGCGGCCACGTCGCGCCAGCGCACCAGCGCGTCGGCGCGCCCGTAGACGTAGGTGCGGTTCGTCTGGCGGGCGGCCAGTCCGGGTCCGGGTCTTCCGGCGTCCTTCGTCTTCTTCTTCTTCTTTTCCCCTTTCCTCTCCTCCTGGTCCTGGTCCTGGTCATGATCCTGCGGCCCGTTGTCGTTGAGCACGCGCCAGTTGGCCGAGAGGAGGTCCTCGCCGGCGAGGCGGCCCAGCAGGGGCAGGGGCGCGCGGTGCGCGAGCCAGAAGAAGGCGAGCGCGGCGGCGACGAGGGGCGCGCAGAGGGCGCGCTGCCAGCGCCGCCGCACGCCGGACTGGAGGGCCGCGTACGACGTCCGGAACGAGTGCTGCCCGGGGCACGAGTCGAAGACCACGGCGTGCGGCGGGAATGACGACGAAGATGCCGACGACGACGACGACGCCGGCAGGGACGACGACGATGATGATGGGGCGTTGGGGGGGAGCTTCTTCCCGCCGCCGGCGGTGGCGCTGCTACTGTTATCGTGTTGAGGGCCGAAGGCCTCGTACAGCTTCCGGAGCGTCGTCGTCCCGCCGTTGGAGAAGACGTGCAGGAAGATCTCGGGACGCCCGGGCGCCGCTGATAGGTCGCCGGCTGCGAGGCGCGAGCGCAGGTAGTGCTGTGTTCGGAGGTTGGGAAAACGTCAGCGTCTGCTTCCTCCCCGTACCTCTTCCCCCTTCCCAACATCTTTCTCGACTTGCTTCCCGAAATAGAGAGTCGGAAGGTATTTGGTAGGCGGTATAGGAGACCGGCCTGTCCCCGGGAGCATCGTCCCCGTGCTACAGACGACGGGTCAGGATGGAAAGGGGCACTGGATGGTACTGACAATGGCGGGCTGCACGGCGCTATTGTGCAGCCACGGCAGCAGCGCGTGGCGCGAGTAGAAGCGGACGAGCAGGATGCGCGCCGCGGGGAACATGGCGCGGTGGCGCGCCAGGTACTTGGCGATATGCGCGTCGCGCGCGTCCATCCACGCCGCCATCAGGATCAGCTTCGGGGCCGCAGCCGCAGCCGCCTCCTCCGAGGAGGAGACCGCCGAGGCGGATGCGGAGGCGGGGGCGGAGGCGGGGGCGGAGGCGGGGGCAGGGAAGCCGGCCGGCGCCGCCGGCGCCGGCTCGTAGACGTAGACGAGCGGCGACAGCTGGGTCATGAAGGACAGGGGCTCGACAGGCCCCGCCGCAGACGCATTCTTCTTCAAGGAGGGCATGGTGGGCGCAGATGATGGGACAGATGCAGACAGATGAGAATCTGGAAAGTTGGTTGGGCGCTTCTCGCCGCGTAACAGCCTGAATTAATGAAGTCCACTGGCGAAGGAGTGTAGATACAGATTCATAAGTGCTCAAAAGTGTCTGAGTCTAGTCGCATCAAAGTGAGCTCGTCCAACAATGAACAAACCGCGCCCAGACAGAGTGTCTCAAGTGTCTCCTGGGTTGTCAGATGGAAAAGTCCAAATCCAGCAGAGTGGCGCGGATTCAAACGAAGCAAACCTGCCAGATGTCTCTCATCATGTCTCGTATGTCTATGATGCAATAGACAATTCCCGTAGACCCCGAGCCATCGGAGTCTTGCCAAGTTGCCGCCAGGTGAGAACTAGACCGGAAGGCCATTGTCCTCAGCTCTGGGCAACGCCTAGCCGCAGCAGCGCCCGTGCCCCCTCCAGCCACACCGTCTGCGGCATCGCAACGGGTCGGTGCTGAGCCCCATTGCTGTCGAGAGCGTCGCGAGCGTCGGAGCAGGGGCTGGTTGAAGATCGAAAACTTCAAACGCTGCCCGGGCCTGAGCGTGATGATTCAGATGGAAGCTCGACAGTTTTCTGTTTTCAGGGGCAGTTGTTTGACAATCTCAAAGCCCCGGGAGATACATACACCATACACCGTAACCCCATAGTTAATTCAACAAGCCAGACTTATTTACCCGAGGAGTAATAAGAGTCAACAGTCATTGACTGGTACTCAATGCCACGAGACCCATTGCGAGACCCATCGCAGTATCGTTACATCCTCACTTTGCTCTTTTCCCTCAAGCACCCGTATGTTTTCAAAATCTCTACCGCCGTAATGGGCCTGCCGTGGGATCCGATCGTTCCCACCGGCACCAACGCCAGACAGACCTCGTCTACGAACTGTATCCTCGCCTCAATCGAGACATAGCTCGTCGTCCTGTCCCTAGAAGGGAATCATGTCTCTGTCGGCGTGGCTGTACTATCTCTGGAACCTTCGCTTCCTGCCCCTCCGTGTCCGATGGCCCATCCTGAAATGGAGGTAGGTTATTGCCGCCACCTTGTCCGACGGTGGCATCTGTGCTCAAGCTCTCTCTCTCTCTCCTCCAGGCGACGAATCCTCCACCCGCAGAGCCCACTGGAGCTGCGCTACACGCATCGCCTGGCGAGCAAGCTCAGACATCCTCCGCAGAGGCCTCTCTTCGTCATCGGCCGCCTGCTGTGGCCCTGGCCGGCCTGGCGCTTCTCCGCGCTGGCTCCGCGCATGCCGTCCGAGGTGCTGGAGCGGCGCGACATCATCATTCAGGAGGCCGACGACCTCATCCACCTGCGCAGCATGCCGCTGTGGCGGTGGCGCGACAGCCCGCAGCGGTCCCTGTACCGCATGTACGAGGCCGCTGTGGTTGACTGCTGGCCGCTGCTGCAGTACGAGGTCGAGTACTTTTGGCGGCACGGCGATCGCCGGTGGGCCACGGCCAACCTGTACGATCCCGCCCGCGATTATCCAGAGGCCATCGGCCCCCAGGGCTACGCCATCCTGGCCGCCATCGTGGAGGAGCTCGTCAAGTCCTTTCAGTGGCGGCTCTCATTGGGCCTGCGGAGACAAGACCCCGGGTCCACCACGGACCCGGACACACTACCCCTAATACCCGAGACCATACCGCCGTGGCCCGGCCAAGTACCCGCCCTGCCCCGGATGCTAACTCTCCACTCCCGCGAAAATGAAGAACTGACAGAGAGTGAATTCGTCAAGGGAAATGCCTTCATAAGACGTAACGTGTTCGCCTTTGCGGGCGAATTCTACACCGTCTAGCTCATAGCCTCATTCGAGCGCCGGATCCCGATACGCAATGATTGGTGCCAGGTGGGAGGGGTAAACGCCCTCGACGCCCGGCAGGCTTATTGCCGCCTTTTAACATTCCTCTCAAACACTCGCACAACCATCTCTCTTCCACTAACTCATACCTCACCTCTCGCGCCGGTCGCTATCCCGTAATGCCATCGCCCTCAAAATCCTCCCAGCGTCGCAGACATTCGGAACAGGATATGGAATTGACCAGAGACTTTATGGAGCACGGTAGTGTGTCTCGCATCCGACCCGAGATGCAGTAGCTTATTTGCCCTGCGTACAGCCTTCCGTCTTCTCGATGCGGAGATTGAAAAGTCCGACATCTTGATGAGCGTCGCTCCTTTGCGATGTATTACTCTAGGTGGTTCCCTTGCCGTCATGCTTTGTGGCAACCGGCAATCGACGCTCGACGTGGATATCATACTCGACCCCAACGTCCGACAAGTGCGGGACTACTGGGAGGAGTTTGCGGCCGCCATTCGCCGGACGGCGGACTCGGCCGGGGCCGACAAACAGTGGATGAACGAGGATGTCCGATTGTTCGTGGCCAGGGACAAGAGGGAGTTGCTCTTCCTTCAATCTGTTGAGGCCGACATCCAGATATACACCGGGCACAATCTCGTAGTGTACGCCGCCGACCTGAGCTGGGCTCTCGAGACTAAGCTACGGTGTGTCGGGTATTCGAGGAATCGCAAGGCTTCGGGAAGCGATGTCGACCTTTCGGATGCCGCGGCTCTGATACACCTCATCAAATGGCGCAACGGTGCCGCACCGTTGAATGTCCACGAAGTCAAAGGATATAACCTCAACGCCTTCGACGTCGCCCCAGACACTCACGTACTCAACAAAGTAGCACGCTACTACTTCGAGACGTACGGGGAGGACGGGCTGGCCGAATACAAGTTGGACGACGAGACGCAGGTCTGGAAGTGGAAAGGCCAAGATAAGACCTGGAGACCTGCCTAGGATCGCCTTCTCGACGATCCTCTACGGTGCTTAGAACTAGGCCACAAGCGACAGGTCGCGTGAGCCGAATATCAATAATGTGTACAGCCGCTGGCTGCGAGGGATACGGGCTGCTTGAAGATTATACCCGACGCGACGGATTCGTCGACGGAAAGCTGACCATCTGCTGGGACCCCACCGACCAGACGAGACGATGAACCGGGGCGGCGGTCCCTCGCGGCCCCTCGCTACTGACTGGCGGCGGATGGGATGGGGTATCTCATACTGGTACCTACCACACAAAGGTGGTTGCACCGCGTCGCGGTTAGTTTGCAAAGACTGTCGATGGCAGCGGGTGCTGCGGCATCCCGTCACATTACCAGATACACATGATCATACTTGTGCGACTGAGATATCCAGCCTGGTGATTATTGCGGATAATCCGAGCCGAGTAAGTTATATTACTACATACCGACTTGTATCACTCCCGATATCAAACACCTCGTGCTGAGTTCCAAGGTCTTTTGCCAGAGTGCCATGGAAGACTTCTCTACTATTCGCAAAGCTCTTTCTATGAGCTGGTACGTTTCCGGCCTCCTTCAACGTGTACTACTTGTCAGTCAGTAGCAAAGTACCAGTAGTCAAGCAAAGACTCTAGATCTTGAGGGCGCTCCCAGCTCCTCGGTGTTCGTCGAGGAACTGTGAGCCTCCAGCATAGAATGCAAGCCCGGTACTGTTATATCTGTCTAGGCTCAACAGTCGGGCGAGATTATACAAGAGACAGTATGCAGTTCGATTTCCTGATAGGCGAGAACCTCTTAACGGTCAGGTCATACGTACCGAACATCACAAGAAAGCCGACGACATGCTGACTTACCTCTGTCTAGGCATAATGATACATGGATTTCCCGCTAAACCATACCACCACACCTCATAGTTCTCCAAAGATCCTTCCAGATATATGTTTGCTAGTCCAATATCGGCTAACAGGCGGGCTGCTGCAGGAGATCCCGTTTGTGCAGCTGGACTTGCACATGCCCACGTGCTTGAGCAGATGGGTGTTTTAGGACATGATCAGATATCTTCCTACTTCAGACAGGTCAAGAAATATGCCCTTGAACTCACTTGAGGCTGTATCAGTGACCTTAGAAGCTTCGTCTGCAGTTGCAGAGGTACTCACTTCACTTAGACGCTAGGTAGACCATCCTGCTCCTTCCTTGTCAAAGTGACTGATAACGTGCCTAGAAATCTGCGATTAGGGGGCAGCCTACATAAATCCATCTTCTGTCCCTTCCAAGTTGCTGTGTGTGTCCTGCACGCCTCTTTCTGTTTTCCGCCCACCGTCCATCGCACTGTAGGCTTGCCGGTTCGCGTAAATGGAATAACCTCCTTTCCTTGTCTTCACTCGTTCCGAGGCACAGCACCGACCGCGTACACTCCTTCACCCTCGGCGACATCAGCACCGTCTCATTATCGTGCACGAAAAGGATCATCTAAAGTCCCTCCCGGTCTTTCATTCCTCCAGTGAGCAGCAACTGCTGTCATATCCATTCCTTTCTCAAATCCCCTCCCCTACTCGCGATGATGGTCACGATGACGAGGCTCGCAACGCTCTTTACCTCCCTCGCCGCCGCCGCCACCGTACTAGCATCGCCCCTCCTCGCACCTCTCCCAGCTACAGGTCCCGCTGCCATCGCCGGCAGGAAGAGCAGCATCGTCGCCTCCCTGTCCGTGCCGGGCGTCCAGTTCCGCCGGGTCGGCCCTCTGCAGGTGGCAGCAGCAGCCGCTGGCGCCACCGGCAAGAAGAAGGCAAGCCCGACGCACCTGCAGGTCACGCGCATCCCTCCCCGGCCCGCCGAGAGGGGAGGATCCCGTCGTCGTCGCTCCGCCGCCGCCGCCGCCGCCGGCTCCTTATCTGCCGTCGGCCGCTTCGCCCAGGTGCAGCGCGACAGCGGCGGCTACGGGTACGAGAACGTGACGGCCGACAGCGCGGAGGCGGCCCAGTACGCCGTCCGGGTCGTCTTCAACGGCGTGCCCATGATGGTCACCATCGACTCGGGCTCTGCTGATACATGTGCGTGGAGAATGCCTTCTCTCCCACGGCCCGACCTCTAGCGGACTTCCATCTTGCTGACACCCTCATCCAGGGCTGGTGAGCCAGGACTTTGCCTGCAGAGACGAGTTGAACAATACCATCGCGCAGTCGGACTGTGGGTTCGGGCCACTGTTTCCGGGAAACTTCTCGGGCAACCCTATTGGTGACCAACATTTCGCCATCCATTATGCAGACGGTGAATCTGTTGAGGGATGTAAGTTGGTTTCGGATCTCTATGTGATCTCTTCAGACTAATAACCAAGCACGCAGTGATGGGATATATGGTATGTTCATCCGAGTGGAATCTGCAGAACGTCACCAATGTTGACGGTTTTCTTCAGAATGTCGAGTTTTCGAATGTAACAGTTCAAGGACAAGAAATGGCTCTTGCAACTCAGGGCTACTGGCAAGGTAAGAAACTTGGGGTTGGCCGGTCATGAGTACAACAGGCTCTTGGAGCATGAATACGCACACCAAGGGGCTTCCTTATAACTGGCATGCCTTGAAAGCGGCTGACGGGAACTGTAGGAAATAACGTCACCTCGGGTGTCCTGGGCCTTGCGTATCCCTCATTGACCAGCGCTTACTGGGGAAACGACCTTGACGATGATAGCCAGTCCGATTCGGCACTCTATTCGCCCCTCTTTACGCGAATGGTATCCGACGGCCTGATCGAAGCCGTGTGGGGCATTGCCCTGGACAGAAACTCATCCACCGGGTTGGTGGGCATCGGGGGCTTGCCTCCTGTGAATGTTTCTACAGGTCACCAAGCATCAACCCCAATCTTGATTGTAAGTAGCGCTGCTAGGAGACGGATGCCACGGGAGAGATCTGGGACTAATCTGTTGCGCAGGCGGACATTAACGATTCCGGCATCACTGCCTCGCAGCCGTCTTTTTATACCATCGTGCCCACTGGCTTCAGATACCAACAGACCGAAGTCACAGCCGAATACCCATTCATCATTGATACCGGCACAACCTTGACGTACCTCCCGGATGGTGAGTGGGCCCTCTCGTAGACTTGAGCAGGAACTGACAATTTTATCCAGATATCGCTGATGCTATGAATGCACAGTTCAACCCACCCGCAGCGTATATGCCGGAGGAAGGGGCCTATTTCACTTCCTGCGACGCCATTCCGCCGCAGTTCTCGGTGATAATCGACGGCAGTGACTTCTTCTTCAACCCCGTGGACCTCTTGGACAGTCAGGAGGACCCGATGACGGGTCTTTGCCAGACGGGAGTATCCAGAGGGGGCAGCGGCCCCTTTGTGCTTGGTCTCACGTTCCTGACCAATGTGATGGTTGTGTTCGATGTTGGAGAGGGCACCATCCAGTTCTACTCTCGCGAGTTCTACTGAGAATTTACCAACGGTGCTCTGGTAGAAGATGATGCATGTGAAGAAGCGTGGAGGAAAGATAATGGGCTTTTGACAGAACCCCTTGGAGGTACAGCTAGCTCACTTGTGATGATTGCTATCTGCCATGCGACCTGCACCCATCATCACTATCGCAATGTCCCGTATAAAGTCAATGGATTTAGAGAGTTGCAAGGCGTTGCTAATAGATAATAGCCACTGTCCCCTCTGCTCGTTCTCTTACTGGTCGATTAGGCTTGTCAATGGCCGCCGTGTCACGTCCACCACCCCAGTTAACTTACTCACAGCCTGGGCCGGGAGGAGCCCGCCCCGCGGTGCGCGGAAGACTTTCCACGCCGTCGGGGTATGGCCGAGAAAGCGAGCGCCAGCGCCCCCGGAAGTTGGAACAGACGCGGACGAAAGACGCTCATCCCACACGTCGCCCACCACCCCGGCTCCCCGGAGGTTCTCCGCGGCCCGCACGCCGCCGCCGCCCCTACCGGAGATGTCGGGGGTGATCAGCTCGATAGGTAAGGTGCTCGCGTGGCCGTGGAGACGAGCGCGAGGCGCGCCACACACACGCTTCTTCCCGCTCAGCGGGACTCCACCGTGCGATCTTGACGGCTGTGGGTGGCGGCTGTTGCTGTTGCTGGTGCGGACAAGACGAGGCGCGCGAAGAGGAGATTGAGGGGTAACTTAACTATAAGCTCATCAACCTGTGTGAAACTGAGGACAAGCTCCCGCCTTTCAACCCGCGAGTGTGGCGGCGGCCGCGTCCCTCTGTTCTCCTCTAATGTTGTCACCCCGGGCAGCGTTAAGAAAGAATCCGGCCAACTGCCGCGGTGGTAGAAGTTGGATAGTCCGACCTGGTTATAACGCGTCCGGAATAGCCTGGAAAGGTGAGCTCCTGAGAACTCCCTTTAGTGAGCCATAAGTCACTTGGCTAACACAAGCCAGCCGCAACCCACACCAACACCTCCAACCCAGCCCAACCAAGCCCGTCCCGAACAACCCCGTCCTCTTACGTCGACGGCTATGGGATACACGTGGGCTCGCACAAAACGCTAGCTGAAGCTATCGCACTAATACTTACTAGCGATCCGCGTAATATTGCCAACTGGGGTCCTATATACCTGGTTATCTTTTACAGTTGCTGGGAACTTAGACTTTGATAGTCTCTCCCTCAGAATATCGATGTCAGACTAAGGGGTCGAGACGTTGTACGGGCAGATGTACCAGGCTTCGCTCGTAAGGGATAGAAGCGGCGGTTCAACCGAAGCAGCGAGGCGCGTTGGGTAAGTGTAACAGGGGATTAAGCGGTGAAACATATATTCATATGCCAGGGGACGGGTCTCCAGGACCCCTGGTCAACAGAAACAAGAAATGTCAGCCATCAGTCCTATCCTTCCGAGATCATCTCCCGACCATGTTGTCCGCGCCGTTCGCCAGTAATAATCATCCAAGTCAAAAGCAACCCGGTAACTACCTATACACTTGTACTCCTTGCCCTGGTTGACGCTAAGTCATCCTTGGTTAACAATCTGTTGTCTCCCCTCTATCCACCTTCACAATTTCGAAGAAGTGTACACGCATGACTCTGCGTAGTAATCCGATCTAACACTTAGCATAAGTGCCGTTGGCGCAACACGCTGGAGAGACAGGCGTGCAACCGTCCTCGTTGCGATTGCGCTGGCTGCTTCACGTAGAAGTCGGCGAAGAGCTGGCCGTCGTGGAAGTGCTCGTAGCAAAAGTCGACGAAGAGCCAGTCGTCACGGGCGTGCTCGTAGGGGTAGAAGAGGAGGTCGAGGTCGCTGGACTGGACCCGTAGAGACTAGAGTACCACTGATTCAGCTGGCTCACGTAGTCATCGCTCAGGTCGTCTTGCGAAGCGAACTGGTCGAACTGGAGCGTGTAGTCCGGGTTGCCATCGGTGTCCTCGTCATAGACCTCGCCGTCGTCATCGCCAGCATTCGTGTCATTCGACGAGAATCCCGAAACCTTGCATTTGGGATCGTGAGAGTAGCTGTTCAGCACCATCGAGTCAGCAAACCCCCTATCTTAGTAGATCCAACAGTGCCAGGACATCTCTTCCCAGACTGAAGGAACGGCCTGGAACTGGCCGATGTTAAAGGCCCTTTGGGACTGACCTGTAGAAGTTCTCAATCACCGGGTTCCCGACAGTGCCATTGCTGTAGAGTGTCATGGCCGCGAGACTGGCGTTGCTCCCCGACAGCGTGTTGATGCTGTCGCTATCGCGGTTATTGGGGTCCCACACGCTGCCCGGGGCCCGCGGCGCCACCGGGAGATGCGGATAGACGTTTCCCAGCTTGCTCTGGATGTAGCGGACCGAGGCGTAGAGGGCCAGCGAGTCGGCGTTGCGGATCACCCACTCGCCCCCGTCCTGGCTGTACCGTGCCAGCGCCTTCACGGGCGCCGCGCCGTACGCTTTGAACACGTTCGGCGTGCCGTCGGGGCTCCGAGCAGACATTCGCAGGTCCCCGACGCGCTTGTTGGGGCCATACTCGTTGGCGTTGACGGCCCAGTCGATGTGCATAAGCTCGTGAGCCCATACGTGGCCTTTGTTCATCAGGTAGCTGTTGACATTGTATTGCCACTCGGGGCCAGGATCCGGATCGTTGCCGAAGTCGATGGCCTTGCCCAGATCGTAGGCCTGAAAGTAGCGAGGACAGAAGTTTATGCGTGCAAGACCGGAGTCATCGTCTTTGTTGGTTGTGTAGGCCCATGTGTTGGTAGGCTCTGTACAATTGTACGGTGTAAGTTAATAAGCAAGTAGCTCTTATATTAACTAGAATGATTGTGTAAAAGAAAGGAAAGGTAGAGTGTACGAGAGAGGAAGGGAGAAGGGTTTTCACCCTTCTCCTTTAACGCGTACGCTTACCCCTTAATTTAATTAAAAACCTATGCTAAGAGATTAGTATTCCTATACTAGTAACTTTTTTTTTATCGTATAAGGGTTTCGCCGGCTAGGTTTTATATATATAAAGTGAAAAAAGGAAAACTTAATTCGTGCAGGTAAGTAATTATAAATAGGAAATAAGAAGTTTTTTATATGCGTATAGTATATATAAAGTTAGTAATAATCGCGCGGTAAGGAATAAAAGGTAATAAAATCGCGGTAAGTTATAAATAAGCGCTGTTACGTAAAGGGTAAGTTAATCTCCGTATAAGGATAATTTTAAATAAGTTATACGTAATAGTGGATAAATCGATAATAAGAGATAGGATAATTTCTTATAAGCATAAAAGAGAATATATTAATAGCTTATACTTATAGTTTAAGGAATAAAATTTGCTTTATGCGATTAAAAGAAAGAATTAATTCCCTTTTATACGTATATCTTCGAAAGGTTTTTTTCGTATATTCGTTATTATACGAGATCTTTTTTTTATAAGTCGCTAAGCCTTTTTATAAAGGCTTTAACTTATACGGTAAGTATATTAATCGAGATAAGTTTTTCGAGTATTAGGTTCGGGGTCTGCTTTATATAAGCGTTTAAGGAATTATTCCTTTTATCGATCTAGCGTATTTTAAATATTTCTTTATTTTCGTATAACTCGCGAAATAATATAATATTTATTATAAATCGCTTCTCGGTAATTATATTAAGCTTTATAAAGTATTTATATAATAATCGTGAATCCGAATAAATAATTATTAAAATTTAAGGGATATTAAGCGTATAAGTAATTTATTAAAATATAATATTAAGCGTAATCGCGTAATCGAATTTAAATATTATACCGTATAGCTTACTAGTTAAAACGCTTTTTATAACTTTTTTATATTTAAAGGAATTCCAGTATATAATATTACCCTCGATCGTGAATTTTGCGTTTATACGCTCCTTTATACCGATTATAATAATAAATCTAAATTAAGAGGTTAGGTTTACGTTATTAGCGAATAAGTTATTTATAAATACGAATAATTTTATATAATTAAGCTAAAAGGGGATATATCGAAGTCCTTTTAATGCGTTATATATTTATTATTTTATTCGTGCGTTTAATTTATTAATATTATTCCTTTCGGGCTTTTTTTTTTATACTGCGACCGAGAGGTTATACGCTGCCTTTAGTTAACAAATTAATAAAATATATACTCCGCGTATACGCTATAATATATATTATTATACGGTATCGGGAGTATTAAGGTTAATAATATAAAATAAATCTATTTACCCTTTTTACGTAATAAAAATATTATCGCCGTTTAAAGTAATTTATGCGTTATTAAACTCGATTAGTTCTTTATATAATAGCTTTATTTTCGGCTTTATATAAAACTTAGTTATTAAAAGTTCCTTTTTTTCCTTACGCGAAAAGGCCTTAGTAATAATGCTTAGTATATTATCTGTTTAAAGGCCGGTAATCGCGAAAATAGGGTTATACGAAAAAATGTTTTTAATCGTAAAGAGGAGATATAGATTATACGTTAACGTTTTTATTCCTAATTACGTACGGTAATAGGTATAATAAGTTTTATACCAGTATAAACCAGATTTCGCTAAACCGTATAGCGGTTATAAAACCTAAAAAATTATACCCTTAAAATATTAGTACGCGATTTTTTTAAAAAGTTAAAGAAAAATAATTCGGAATAATTTATTTACAGCTTATATATACGCTTAGGTAATATCGTATAACTTAATATATATATTATACGATTTATTAAATAATAATACGAATATAAACAGGATGCGTTAGCTTATACGCTAAATCGTTAATGCTTAAATAAGGATTTTTTTTTTCCCGATATCGTTATACCCTTATATAATAAATCTCGATTTTTTATATAATTTTATTATTTTACCCTTAACTTCTCGTACGAGATAAAAATTATAAATTTTTATACTGCTATATATATTTAAGTCGTATAGCACGAATTCGAAAACGCTAATATTAAATAAGCTCTTAATTTCCTGCTTATTTAATTCTTTAAATAAATCTCCGGGGATTATAATTACTCCTTTTTAGCGGAGTCGTATAATTAGGTTATACGCGGATTCTTTTTTTTTATTACGAACTGGTTTATTTATATAATGATTTTATTTAGGATTTCCTTATTACTTATATCCTTATAAGGATCTCGTAATAAGCGGTTACTTTCTTTTTATAAAGTGCGTAAAAGCGTATTTTATTATACCGATAAGATTTAATTTAATCCCAGGAATAATGGTTTTTTAAGGGATAATACGTATAAATAAACCGGGGATTCCATTATAATATTTAAGGCAAGCGCGCGGTAATAAGGCTTTACCTGCGTATACTTAAATTTTATACGGTTATCTAGGATAATGTTTATACCTTTATACGCTTGGATTTTAAAGGGGCTTTTCCAGCCCTTTTTTTCTTTTTATATTATGATTTTTAATTTAAGGGGGAGCCGGAGTACGTTATATAAAAGGCCGTTCCGTGCTTTTAACGCTCTCGAAACGTTTATTTTCGCACGAACCTTTTTAATAATTTTTATTATTTTACGGATTACTTAAGTTTATACGACCAGGTTTAAAAATAGTAAGGAATCCTAAGTTATACGAGGGTATACTTTAAATACTAAAAGTATTAATACGAGCCCGTTAAGGCCGGCGGTATTATTTAGCGCCTTAATAGTTATTTTAAGAACGGATTTCTTATTTATATAAGGGAGGTTATACTTAATAATATCGTATATACGCCTTAATAAACCGTACGAATACTTAATTTTCCTAATTCCTTAATGCGCTTTAATAAGTACTTTCTTATATATACTGCTTATTAATCGCGTATTATTACAGAATTCTTTAAAAGCCAGGTTTATACCGGTATTATATAAGATAATATCCAGAGGGCTTTAATATACTTAGATTTAATAAGTATATAATGCTTCTTAAATATTTTATACGGATATTAATTATACGAATTCCGCCGCTTAGAATTCGGTTACCGAGTTAATTATATAAAAGATATTTTTCCCGTTAATATATATAATACTAATAATAACCTTATAATTAAAATTATAATTATCCTTAATTAAAATCTTAAATCGCTTAGGAATTAAACCGTATAATTAATAATAATAATATACTTTTTTAATATTTTTAAGAATGCTTTATTATATATCCTTATACCCGGTTTTCCTTAAAAGATTATATAACCGGTTAGCGAGAGGGTATTTAAAGCGCCGGTAAAATATATAAAGCTTTTATTCCGAGAATAAGATATTTTTTACTGTACGGATATAAAAGAAAATATATTTTTATTTCCGTATTATAAGTATTATACGATTCTTATAAACGATTATATTTAATATATTATTAAAGTATACCTTTAATTTATTAATATTATATAAAAAGAAAAGAAATAAGGTTAATACGTTTATAATAAAGAATTTTATATAATTAATTAATATATTAATTTTTATTTTTTTAATTAACGGTATAGTTTTTTTTTCGCCGAATTATATAAATATACTTCCGGGAATTTAAAAAATATTCGCTTTCGGGTTTTTTTACGCGTATATTTTAGCTTATTTTTTATTAACGGTTAATACTCGCGCGGCTCTTATATCCTAAAAAATACCCTGGTATTCTTTTTTATATATATTCTTTAAAATAAACTAATTTAAGGTATTATTATAAATAAGGCTTTCGGATAGTTTTTTAATTATATAATAAAGGAAGATTTAATCCGCGAGGTATTAAGAGTAACGATACTGCGGTATCTGTGTGGCTGAGAGGTGTGGCTAGGTATAGCTCGCACACCTAGGCAACTAAGCTCTACTAGGCTTTAGCTCTACTAGCGGACCTAGCTAACTGCCACTTTTATAGCTAGCCGTATATAACCTCTCTCCCTTCCTTTTATATCTTAGAATTAAGAGATTCTTTTTATAAAGAGTTCTGGTAACGCACTTATACCCGCCGTAATAATTCTAAAATCCCTAGTAACCAGGATTCCGCTGTAAATCCTACCTTATATTATTCGATTATTATCCACTAGCCGTTTAAATTTAAGCATTTTTAAAAAACCGACTCCCTTTTTAACGCTAATACCCTGGTATTATACTGGGCTATATATTACGCCTTTTACCGGTACTCTTTTCGGCCTTTACGTTAAAATTCGAATATCCGGCACTTAGTAAAAGCCGCTTACCGCTTATTACTAGCTGGTAACTGCTTACCTGGGCTCGGCACCTACCTTTTTCTTCTTCTTCGACTGATTTAACTGATTTTTAACTGCTCCTTCCACGCTAATATACTTCGCTACTAGGTAGACTAGATTCTTATCACTTTAACTATAAAATTCTATTATTCCTTAAAACTCTACGCTAATATACTTTGCTACCAGGTAAACCCACTTTAATTATTAATTAGCCGATTTTAATTAATTAAAACCGCTTATTAAAAGCTTATTAGCACCCCTATAACTATAAATTTATTCCGACTCAATCCTTTTAAAAGTTTTTATTCCCGCCGTTATCCCGGGAGTCCACCCTTCTCTTCGGTACTATTATTCACCAGCACCACCCTGGTCCCGGAGATAATACTATAACCGAGATTACCGCCGCCTAGGTATAAGCCTTAGTGTATACTGCGACGGAGGCTATTAAGCAGGAGCTTTAAAAAGAATTCTAAGCCGAGGTCTCCCGACTCCGTTAATAAAGTTAAAAAGCACTCGATTTCCTCCTTATAACCGTTAAATCCGATTAATTAAAACGCAAGCATTACCCTTGTATTATTATATTAAACTTATTTAAGCTTTTTAAACCGGCCGAATTCGATATCTAGCTCTTTTAAATAAACGGCAAAATTAACGTTAATAAACCGGCTATTAATAATAATAAAGCATTAGTTTATTATATATTCGGCCGTTTAAAGGCTAAGGTATAAAACCTTTGCGTACCGTAAATGCGTTTTTTATTATAAACCGGCTATTAATAATATAAAAAGCTTTTAAGCACTTTAAGCCGTATTTACGCCAACCTAAATAAAAATATATAAGCCGCCCTTAAGCTTCGCAACTTTAAAATGGGTAATATTAACTCTTTTTATACCTTTATCGCTAATTATAAGAAGCTTTACTAGTAAGCTGGTATAAATCTCCTCGATAAAACTATCCGAATTTAAAACCTGCGAGGCGCGGTATTTAACAAGCTGCACTGCAACCCACTTCGATTAATACTTCGGCTAATTAAAACGCCCCGTATATCTAAACTCTTAACGGCAAAATAACACTTAGCTCCTCACCGGAGGTGCGTTTTAATCGCCGTGAGAATAACCTCTGCATGCGTTATAATCGGGCCGAGCACACTATTTCTTTATATAATTAGCTAGCGTTCTCGAAAAGCGGCGCTAAGCCTAATTCGGCGGAGGATTTTAACGACTCACTAATTAAGGAGTAAGGGAAACGCGTTTTTTAATAAATCTCCGCATATAACCCCTTTTACGGCTTTATACGAGAGATTAAGAGGATAATAATAATACTGCGGTATTTATATAGTTAAGAGGTATAGCTAGGTATAGCTCGCACACCTAGGCAACTAGGCTCTACTAGGCTTTAGCTCCACTAGCGGACCTAGCTAACTGCCACTTTTATAGCTAGCCGTATATAGCCTCTCTCCCTTCCTTCTGCATCTTAGAATTAAGAGATTCTTTTTATAAAGAGTTCCGGCAACGCACTTGCACCCGCCGTGATATTAAGCTTTTAATTCTTTACCCTCGTGGTTATATAATTTATTTTCCTCCTAATCTTTTTCCGAGGAATCGGAATTATACGGTTTTAATCCTTTAATATTCTTAATATATAAATCTTAATTATTATTTAATACCGATATAAGATAGCGTTATCTCGTGCACGCGATTTTATCCTTAAAATACTTTTATAATTAATATTCCTTTTTACCGTAAATAAAGTATTTTATATCCGGATCCTTATTATATAATTAATAACTGGAATATTCCTTTCGGGATTTTTTATTATTATATAGTTATATTTTAAATAGTTAGGGTATAAACTAAACTTATTAGGTTTAGGAAACCGGTAATCGCTTATTATATAAGGTTTTATTACGCGGTTAATTATATTTCCTATTATTATAATACGCTATTACGTTTTACTTAAAAGTATTTTACGCGGACGTTTTAAATAAGGTTATATAAAGGGATATATAAAGCTTTAAAAATAATATCTCGTATATAAGCTCCCGTATAATAAGTGCCGATTTAAATTCGGGTTTATTAGCGTACGCGCGAATAATAATAATATATAATTAAAGCTTATTATAATATTTAGGGCCGAGCGCCCGCTATATTTTACTTATATAATTAATAAATTATTTTAATATATCCGGCTTATTAATACTAGGTTAATCCCGAAGTACTTGTATAAAGGTTATATCCGTTTATACGGTTTAATATATAAAGTAATTAACTTTTATATTAAATTTTATATTAAGTAAGGCGTATATTTTATCTTATTATTATAATAATCTAATATACGCGAGGAAAAATAACTCCGTATAACCTTTTAAAATTATTAAGAATACTGCGTAATATTTATTTAGGTTAATCCTAATATTACGATAAAGGTTTACGAATATTATTACCTTATTATATAAAATATTAAAAAAGGCTCCGGTATAATTATTATGCTTTTTCCATATACGATTAAATATAATAAATTTCGTAGGGTTTATAACGCCGTTCTCGATTTTCCTGGTAAAAGGGAGGTTATATTATAACTTTATACCGGTGTTTACGGCCGGTAGTGTTTAAATTAATACCGGTCCCTTATATAATAAGGTTATTTACTCGGAGGGATTATACGCCGAGGTTAACCTGGGGTAAATATTTAAAAAGAGTGGTAATTCTTTTTATACGGTTAAAGCTGGGTAGGTAAAGGGAATTTTAAGGTATTTATTATAGCCTACCGCGATTATTACTCGGCTTATTACTTTATTACCCGTTCGCCTCCACTTCGCGGGATTATTTACCGCTCCTTATTATCGGCGCCCTTAATCCCAGCTCGGAGGCCGCCGTTAAAAGGGGTTTTTTTTAATACTTACTTTAGAGTTTTTTCCCTTTTTTCTTTTTTTTTCTTTTTATTCCGATTATAATAATTAATAAAAATACGGTGATTTAATTATAAAGGTATTATCTTAGCTCTTATTTATTTATTATAATATAATAATCGGAATTATTTTACTTATTTATATTATTTTATTTTAAATCCCTTTTTAATTCGCCTTAATATTGCTTTTTATTAACGGCTCTCGAATAGGAATATCCTAATAATAATAATCCGTTTTAAAACACTAATAATAATATTAATTTTATAATCCGACCCTAATCACGGTATTAAAAGCTTAGTTAATATATAATAAGCTATAAATTAAACGGCTAAAAATATATTATAAACTTGGGATATTATTTTTAATACCTTTCGGGGTTAAAGAGGTAATATTATTAATCGTAAATCCACCCGAGTTAAAGGGAAATAACCCGCGAAATCCGTTAAATAAAACTCTTTAAACTCTTCCGAGAAGTTTTCCTAAAGCCCTGTTTCGAATATAAAGGGAAACCGAGAATCTTATATTCCCGTAACCCAGTTTTAATAAATAAAAAATCACGAGCTAACCACCCTTTTAAATAACCTTTAAAATAAGTAGTAAAAACGCGGTATACTTATAATATACTTTAAAGCTAATTAACCTATAACTAACCGCGAATAAAATACTCCCTTATATACCGCTTATAAAGCCTTTATTATTACCTTTAATAATTATACCTTAATTAATAAATTTTGCTATATTATTAAGTTATTAAATCCTTTTACGCTCGAAAATAAATCTAACCTAATTTTCGAGTATTAAAAGGACTTTATTTTCCGTAAGCTTATAATAAATATATAATTATTCCTTACGGAGGAATTATAATTTACTTAGGTTATTACCTTGGTTAAAAAAATAGCTTAATAAACCCTGGCTTTTTTTATTTTATATAAGAACCCTAAAAGGTATACTTAAGTGGATTAGGTCCTAAAATTACTTATTATTAGTTTCCAGAACCCTAACCGATAAGCTTAAACTAGGGCTTAATTATTTTACTTTTATTAGCTCTTAAATATACGCTTTTATATTTTTTATATAAAGTTTGTTTAATTAACTAATATTAACCGTTTTTCCCGAGAAAAGTAAAAAAAAGAGCTTAATAATCGCCTTATAAAGCCCTTTCGCTTATAAATCGCTAATTATTTTCTTAAGGGAAATAAAATAAACCTAATAGTTAAATTCGAGGTTTTCCGAAAGCTTATTTCCAGAATAAATTAGGAAATATACGAAATTAATTATTTTTATAAACGCTAGGGTTCCGTTATTAGTTTATAACTCCTTTACCGTATAATAATATTAAACCCTATGTTTAATTCTATTACGGTATTTATTTAGGTTAATTAAAGAATAATTATTTAAATTACCCTAATTTAATTTAATATTACTCTGGTACCTAATTTCCGAATAATTATCCCGCGGAGTAATCAGGAACCCTTAATTATCTACTAAACGTATAAATAACCGGGATATATTTTTATTAATTACCCCTAAAAGGCAGGGGTATAATTTTTAAAGCCTGCCTAGGAGGAGGAAAAAAAGAATTCCCTAAAGGTTTTTAATAAAAATACTGCGAATTAATAAATATCGGGAAATAATAAAGCCTAAAAAAAGTTTTTCCTTTAAGCTAATTTCTTATATATAATATTTATTATTTAGCTATAAAATTAATTATATTATAAACCCTTATTAACCTTTTAGGAAAAAGCCCTTTTATATTAAAAGGATTTATTTATTATTATAAAATAATTATTATTATTCGAATACTAATAAATACTAAAATAAAAATATATTTGCTTAGCGATCGCGCTTTAATAAAATCGCTATATTATTATTAAAACGCTCCTAAAACTATTTATTAATAAGTAAGTATATTAAAAGGTTTTAATAATAATATTATATAAAGTATTAATACCTTAATCCAGGTAAATATTTAAATTACCGGTTAGATTTTTTCGGATTCTTAAATACTAAAAGCCGATTTTAATAATACTTAATCCTTTTAAATCATTATCGGAAAGCTTTTTTTAATATAATATAATTTATTAGCGGACTCGCGGTAAAACCGCCTTTTTTTCCCATTAAACCTATTTTATCTTTATAATTAAATAATAAATATCCTTATTAGCGAGGGGCGATTTATAAAATAACCTAATATTAATCGGAAAGCTTAAAAAGATTTAAAATAAAAGAAGCGTTTTTAATAAAAAATAAAGCTAGCGGTAAAAATACTTAATACGTTCCCTATTCCTATATAGATTTTTTAAAAGCCCGTTTTAAAGCATATTTAAAAAAAAACGAAAAAAAAGTTATATAATATATAAAATAAGAATTATATCCTGAACTCCGGTAATTAAAGCCGATTTCGAAACCTATCCGGTAATTATTATATAAGCCCTTAATAAAATTATAATTATCCCGCGTAAAAGAATTAAAAACGGATATTTATACGGTTTTAGCTTATACTTTTTACCTTTTTTCGTCCTTATAAAGGAAAAGGAACCAGCTAAAATATATCTGGCGAAATATTAATTCGTTTTCGGTTTATGCGCTTAATACTAAGCTTAAATAATGCTTTTATAATAAAGACTTAATAATTTAAGAGCTTATAACCAAATACCTACCTTTTAAATTCCATAAATTCGTAAATATTTTCTTAAAGAAAAATAATAATAAATTACCCCTTTACCGCGAATAAAATTATTATATTAAATTTACCGAGAATACGAATAAGCTTTAATTATATTCCTTATATATTATAAAAACTAAACACCTTTTAGCGTTAAAGGATTACCTTATAAAAAACTTATAAAAGGATTAAATAATTTTTAATACGGTAAAATATAATTCTTTTATTCTTTTTATAAAAAAACCGAATAAAGGGTTATACTTTTACGTTAATTATTATAAGATTAATGCGAACTCGAAACGAGATTATTACCCTCTCTTACTTATTTTAAAAATTATAAAACGGATCTTAAAAACCAAATATTTTATTAAATTCGATATTCGTTAAGCTTTTTATCGAATTCGTATAAACCCCGCCTTAAAGGATTTAATTACCTTTTATACCCGGTTCGGTTAATATAAATATAAGGTATTTCCTTTTAAACTTTATAATAGCCCTAATATTTTTTAAAAGTATATTAATAAGGTATTATTCCCTTACTTAAACGCTTTTTATACCGCTTATATAAATAATATTTTAATTTTTTTAAAAAATCCGGCCTTTTATTATAAATATATTATTAAAATCTTATAAAAGCTTAAGTAAATAAGGTTATAAGCTAATATTAAAAAAAGCGAATTCGGAGTAATTAAAATATAATTCTTAGGTTATATTATTTTAATATTAGGGGTAACCGTTAACCTAATAAAAATAACCGCGGTTTAAAATTAAGAGGTGTTTATTAAAGTTAAGGAAGTTTAATCCTTTTTAGGGTTTTATAACTTTTATTAATAGTTTATTAATAGCTTTTCCCGTACCGCGAAATCATTTTACCGCTTTATTACTATAAAGTATTAAAAATAAATAAAAGAATATTAAAAAGCTTTCCAGTAGTTAAAAAATACCCTGTATTTAGCCCCGGTCCTTATCCACTTTAATAAAACCCAGGAGATTAAATTAAAGATTAACGCCTTTAATAATATAATTTTTATAGCGATATTATAATAAAGTATTAATAAAGAATAATACTTAATAACTTATTTCTCCCGTATTATAAGTCCGGCGGAATATAATTATTTTATTTATAATAAAAAATTATTAATTATTATAACCGTAAAAAAAAAGTAAGAGTATATATTAATATCCTTATATTATTTTTTTAATATTTTTACCGATTATTAAGCTTTTTAATACTTTATAACGAAAAAGCGGTTAAATACTCGTTAAGCGGGATAAAGTAAAATCCTAGCGAGTTTTAACTTTAAATTATATTACCGTTTTAGGAAAAAGAATTTAATTACCGATTTTTTTTTTATAAGGTAATAAACCTTATTACTTAAAAAGCTATTAAGGAATAAAGCCGGTAATAAGTTTTATTACCGTTGGATTATTTTAAGGGGATTTTAAAAAAGGAGGATTTTTACCCTAAAGCCTTTATAGATTATTTCTCCTTTAACGAAAAAAAAATAAATTATTTTATTTTCGCTATTAATACCGAAGATTTGGTAAAGGAATCCCTAGGTAAGATTCCGGCGAATTTTAAGCTAGCCGGTATTCCCCTTATTAACCGCATCCTTTATTATAACTATATTATAATATTTTTATCCCTAAAGCGGGAGCGGGTAAAAAAGGATAAGGAAGGGGAATATTATATAATATTAAATAAGTTAATATTAAACTAAGATTGCTTTATTATTCCGGATATTTCCTATTTCCGAACCTGGTTATATAATAAGTATTATTTAAGAAATAACCGCGTATACCCCGGGAGGAATAAAATAAGGGAGATAATAAAAAAAAAGTATTTTTAACCGGGTATAAAAGCATATATTAACCGCTATTATACGAATTATATTATTTACGGGAGGAATAAGCTTTATTATATATAATCCGCGGGGTTATTATAATTATTCCTTATCCTTAACCGTATATAATAATATATAACCATAAACTTTAAATCGTTCTTAAAAAATAAGGAAGATTATAATATAATATTCGTGGTAATAAACCGCCTTAATAAAAGGGTTTAAAGCATATTTATATATAAAATATATAAAGTTAATAATCTTATTACGTTATATTACCTCGGTTCTTAATAAATCTTTAATACTTTTATTACCGTTACCTTTAATAAAGGTTTTTAATTTATTTTGAACTTTTTAAATAAGCTAATAAAGATTACGGGGATTAATTTACGAATTTTTACCGCCGAGTACGCTTAAACTAACGGCTAAACGGAGATTTTAAATTAATTCCTTTAAACCCATTTATATCCCTTTATTAACTTTTTTTAAAATAATTGGTTACGGTTACTCCTTTACTTAGATTTCGCGTATATAATATAATTATACTCTTTTATTAGCTTATTATTAATAAAGGTGGAATTAAGAGCTAATCCACGTATAATTTACGATTAAAGGGCGCGAATATAAAATATAAAAAAGCTTTAAGTAAAGGAGCGGTTAAACCGGAGTAAGGCTTAAAGTTTTACCTCTTATTATAAAAAAGTAGTATAATAAGCAAAATAAAACCTCGTTATTGCTTAAAATAAATACCGGGTATAAGCGAATAAAATGTGCAGGATTATTAATTAAGAGATAAGTAATTTAATATATATTAAAAAAGGGGCCTAAGTAATAAACCGTTTTTATAACGGCTTAAACTTCCCTTATATCGGTCCCTTCCGAGTTAAATTAAACCCTTACCTTAATGTATATAAGGTTAATTTATTTTCGAGTTTACGGAATGCTCGCGTTTTTAATGCTAATAAACTAATTAAAGCTTTAAATAACCCGGTACCTAGTTAAATATTAATACCGCTATTCCTCGTTTTTATTAACGGCGAATTAAAGTATATAATAATTAAATTACTAAATTCCTGCCTCCATAATAGTAAATTATAATATTAAGCCGATTAAAAAGGGTATAATAATAATCTAGAATAATACCTAATAAAAAACTTTAAAAACTTATTAGCTTAATTACGATTTTATTATAAATAATACCCGAATGCTTTAAATCCCCTATAAAGGCTTAATTAATAAGCTAAGGCCGCCGCCGCTAAAAAAACCTTATTTAATATTAAGGAGGATAATTTACCGGTTAACGATTTTAAGGCGGGTATATAATAAACCTATAATACCCGCCTTTATTAGCTTTTAATAATATTAACTTTGCTTTAAATTTACTTTTTCCCTTATAATATTATATATTTATTAAAATAAACGCGTTTTTTTTATTATTTTTTATTTATTTGCTAAAAGAGGTTATTAAAAAGTAAATTATTTATAAAATATTAGTAATTTACTTAATAAATAAAATTATTTATAGGGTAATAAAGGTGGGAATTAATATAATAAATTATTATATCCCTAATAAAAGCACCGTAAACCCGGGCGGGCGCTTACTTAAAAAACACTAAAAATGGGATTATAATATTAGTTTCCCGCGTTAAACCCTTATAATCCGATTTATTCTCTTAAGTGTTATTCTCTTATTTATTAGCCCGGAGCTTAGCCTTAAAATCGGTTTCGGTTTTTATAAGCCGGGTAAAAAAGGTCTTCTTTTAATCGGCTTTATTATCCTCCTCGGTAATAAAGTTATTATCGGTTTTATTATTTTAGCGCTAACCGGCCGTAATCCGAAATAATTAAAGAATATTTATAATATCCTTAATAATATTCTCCGAATTCGTAATAAAAATCCGCGAGTTTTTTATAGCGATCTCCGTAAGCTAGCAGATTTAGTAAATTTCCCGTAAGCACTCTTATACGTATTTATTAAAATTATATATATTACCCGTTATAGTATTAGCGTTATTATAAATAATTATTATATTCGTGCGCAAATAATATATATTTCCCGAGTTAATATTTAATAAAAAGTAAATTACCGGCGTAGGCGTAATAACCTTACCGTTATCGGTAAATTAACCGATACCTATAAATTAATTAATACTTATATAAGCTTAAACCCGCTTTATAATAATCTTATAAAAGTCTTTATTATAAATTAATAAAGCTATTTACTCGGGTACGCGGGGAATTTATAATAAATCTTTTTAATAAGGAAATTATTATTACCCTTAGCGCTATCCTAAATAAAATACTTTAATTAGCCGATTTACGCGTATTTAGTGGCGGGTTTACGCTAACCGGTAAGAATATAACCGGAGTATACTTATAAAAAAATATAACCGAAAATAACCAGCTTTTTAGTAATTTACCTAGCGGGTTAGCTTATAATTCGCTTATAAATCGATATAAACCTATTACTTTATAATCCTTATATATTTCCTAATAACGTTAATACTTTATTAATTAGCCTATAATAATATTAGCTTAAAATACGCCTTAATTTCGCTGGGATTTCACTTATTATAAAATAAAACGCAAATTACGCGGTTTATTAAGGGCTTTTAATTTATAGCGGCCTTAATACAGCGCAGGTAAAGCGGTATATTTATATACTTTTTAGATTTCGCTTTAAAAGGGAAATACTCGCGGTATTTATTACCTAACTCGGGTATTATTCCGATTTTATAAGGATTATATATAAGCGTTATAATAGGGTTATTAATATTTTTAAAATAAAAGCCTGGGTTAATAGGCTTTTAAAAATTAGTTTTTATTATATTATTCGTAAAACGGTAAACGTTTTCGATAAGGGTTTATTTATTATTCGAGCCTTCCGAATCCTTAATATTACGTTTATATTTAAGGGTAAAAGTAACCGGAAGCTTAAGAAAGGGAACCGGAGTTTATTTACCGTAACCCGTAATAAAGCTAGGAGTAATCGAAAGCTTAAAAAAAGGAACCAGAGTTTATTTACCGTAAACCATAATAGGATAAATAGATTTTATTATAACCCCGCTTATATTAGCGGGTATAATATGCTTTAGGATTATAGGATTAATATTAGTTAATTATATAAGCTTTTTAACCGCTTTTTTAAATCTGGCCGGTATTATAATAAGGATTAAAGGTTATCGATTAGGGAAAAAGGTTAATAAAATCCCCTTAAAGCAGCGTATCCGTTTATTAAATCGTAAATTAAAACCTTATTAGCCTGCGCTAATAAAGTAAAGATAAAGGCCCGGTATAAGCCGATAAAGCAGGGATTATTTATTAATTAAGGGGGGGGGGGGGTATATATTAAGGAAAAAAATTATATAAGGAAGAAAGGTGGACGGGTAATTAGGAGGAAATAAATCTTTTTATAATAAGCTATTAGCGTAACTCCTATTTAACCCTACTTAATAATACCTAATAATATTAGCGGTTATATTTGCTTAATATAACCGCTTCTTCCTTACTTATAAGTAAACCTTATACTCGGGGTTATACCTTTTTTATTATTACGGTATAACCTATATATAAGCCGCGCTTTCCCCGGAGGGGGGGATAATATTACGGCTTACCGTAACCATTACTCGGCTTATTACTTCGTTACCCGTTCGCCTCCATTTTACGGGATTATTTACTACTCCTTATTATTAACGCCCCCGATCCTAGCTCGGAGGCCGCTATTAAAAGGGGTTTTTTTTAGCGCTCGCTTTAGAGTTTTTTCCCTTTTTTCTCTTCTTTTCTCTTTATTCCGATTATAGTAGTTAATAAAAGTACGGTGATTTAATTACGAAGGCATTATCCTAGCTCCTATTTACTCGCCGTGATAATATTTAATATTTAAAATAGGGGTTTATACGGTCGGGGTAATAGTTTATATATTTATTACTATAGGTTATTACGCGGTAGGTTAGGTTTCCGCTGTTTTTACCGGTGTATACGCTTATTACGTGGTTAATTATATAATTAATATTATTACCGCTGCTTTATTCGTAATACCGGATTATTTATACACGCCGTTTTTTATATAAAAGTTTTATAGCGCACGTATAAACGTTTTATATACGATATTAAAGTATTCCTTAATCTAACCTTTAAAATTTTCGATAATATTTATATAAAAGAGTTTATTAATAATATTATTATATACGTATTTTAATAAGCATTATCCGAGGTAGGTTATATATATTAAATTATTTCGTAGGGTGGTTTTTAAGTTAATATTAATATCCTAAAAGTTAAGGTTTATATACGCTTTTTATTTATTAATTAAAATACTTATCCCTTAAGCTATATATTTATATAGGTTTCAAGCTAGAGTATTTATTATAAAGGTGTTATCCTGCGTGCCCTTTTATACGACTGGTTTAAAAAAGCCGCCGTTACCGGGCTCCGGTACCAGGTTATAAGGGGTTCGCTTAAGGGGTATAATATTACAATCACATTAAAGGCCTAACGTAAAGGTCGAGATTTACTAGTATTAAGTAGAAATCTAAAGGTGAAAAAGAAAAGAAAAGAGAAAAGCTAGCTTTATACCCGACCTTTATAAAAGTAAACATTAAAATCTGCCTAGTAGGGATAATAATAAATACTAGCTAATAGGATTTATAACAGGGTCCGGTTAATAGGAGTAGGGTTATAATATAATAACCACGCGCTAGCTATATTACTAACTATAATGCTTAATCCCCACTATTAAAGCTTATTACACCTATTATTATTACCCCCCCTTTAAAAATAAAGGCTCGCCTCGAGCCTTTAAAAGTATTACGGGAGTATAAAAATAAGTAAAAAAGTGGTAAAGGGCTAATTAAACTAAATACCTCTAGTAATAATAACCGCTTTCCAGGTAATAAGGAAATACCCTCGGGTTTCCACTTATATTATTTATACTAAGGGCTTTTATACCCTAATTAATAAGATAGGTTAAGCTTTTTCACGCGTTATAGTGGCTCGGCGCCGTATAACGGCTTTTAAATACTTACCGGGTAATTTAGCCGGGGTTTACCCGATTAAGCGGTGCTAAATAAGTAATAAGCTTTACGTGTATTCCAGAGCCCAAATATACTAAATCTGTAATAAAAACCGGTCGCATATAACCGCGTATAATCTCTCCTTAAGCTAATTAAAAGGCTGTATTCCGCCGCCGTTAAAACCTTATACATTATAAAGCCGCCTTTTCGTTATTTGTATAAGCCGGCTCGAAAAGGTTATTTTAAGCCGCTGCGGTTTATTAAGCTAATTATATTAACGGTTCCGCGGTATTAGGGTTTTAGGTATAAAATTACTTTAAAAGCATTAAGGAGTTTTTAAAATCTAAGGCCGGATACTAGGTATTATTAGGGTTTTAACCGACCTAATCCGCTTAATACTAAAACCGGCCGCGGTAAAGTCTCGATATGCGTATTCTTTTAATCTCCTACTTTTCCTCGCCGCTAGGCTATATTACCTCCCCGTCCGGGTTTTCGGCGGCTTAATCCGGTAACGGGTTATTCGGGTAAAGTTTAAGCCGGTTAATATAATATATATTTATTAATTTTTAACTCTTAGGTATTTATAATCGAAAGGTATTATTACCAGTCTTCTTAATAATTTTATAATAAGCTTTTATTAAAAGGTAATCGAGTTTATCGAAGGAATAATCCGTTAACCACGCCTAGTGTTTTTTTATAATAAAAACCCGGCTTTTTATATCGAAATCCGGTTCCCTACGTTTTTAATTCGCTTACCGGCTTATCCTTTTTTACGTTTTAATAAGGTTGTTTTTAATAATTACCAGGTAATTAGCCAGGATATCCGCCGCGAACTATACCTTTTAACGGGTACGCTTTTTAATAATAAGCAGGCTTTTAAAATCGGTTATACGGTTTACTTAATCGAAGTGGGCGGGTATAAAGAATCCTATTTCGACTTTATAAAGTAATAATCCCGTTAATTTATAAAATAATAATACCTAAGCGTGATTTATTACCGGAATAGTTTTCGATTAGTTATTTTAATAATGGTTAACGAACGGTTTTAATCGTTAGTTTACGTATTCGTTTATAATCTCCGCTTAGCCTACGATCTCGTAGTATTTAACTAATACTAAAGTCTAGCGAATCCCTAGTATTTTAAAAAGTTTATTAATAAAATCGGAAATAAACTAGGGGCTTTTATTAAAGGTGATTATAATAGGTAGTCCGAAAACCTAAAATAATCCTTTATAATATAATTTTATAACCGTTTAAGCGGTGGCTAAGCGGGTATAAGGGATTATCCAAGCCCTTTTACTTAACCGGTTTATAATTATTAAAAGGTTATTTTTACCGTATTTATCCATAGGTATAAACTTAAAATCCATTATTATATATTATTATAGTTATAAGGGTACCGGTAACGGGGTTAATAATCCCGGGGTTTTATCCTATAAGTGTTTTATTAATCGGCAGCTTATATAATTAGCTACGTATATATTATAATTATACCGAAAACCCTTTTATTAATATTAGTGTATTAATAAACCGTGGGTTTTTTTTCGGCTAGAGTATACCGTATTTATACGATTATAAACTTCTTTAATAATCCTGGTTTTTAAATCCCCGGTCTCCGGGATTATTAAACGGCCTTCCTAAAGTAATAGCCCGTTAATAAGGGTAAAATTACCTAATCCTTTTTTAGCCTATAATCGGTATTTATCCAAGGATTTATCGGTATAGTTAGCTTATAATAGTTTATTTATTACCAGGGTACCCGAAACGGTTAATGGTTTAATATCCTGGTTTAAAACGCAGAAAGGTATACCTGGCTAATCGCCGTTAAGTGGGACTTTTTAAAAAATAACCAGGTGGTGTTAAGCTTCCTGCTTATCCTTTTACGTTTTTAGGTTTTCTTATTTCCGGGATAAGGCGTTAACTATAATATTCTCTTAACTAGGCCGGTATATAATAATAAAGTTATATTAAAAGAGGAGTTTTACCTAACCTATTTACTTAATATTTAGCCTTTATTTTATATTAAAATACTTTAAAGCCTAGTAATCCGTAACGATTAAAAAGGGATATACTCGTTATAATCCTATTAATTCGGCTTTTTAATATTATAAGGCTCGGATTACCGCTAAAAGCTCCTAATTATAAGCGTAATAATTTAATTTTACGCCTTATATAGTCTCCGAAAAGTATAAAACGGGGTATTATTTTCTTTCAGGGTTATATTATATTAATGCTCTGGTAATTACTTTATTAAAGGTATTTATCTTAACCCTTATTTTTTTATTATACGAGAAGTGGTTTAGCATAGGGGCCGAGGTTATTAACTTTTTAAGCTCCTTAAAGGTTTTCTCGTATTCGGCGTTAAAATCGAAGGGCACGTTATTTTTAGTTAGGTGTATTAAAGGTTTAGCCTGCCGGCTGTATTTTAATATAAATCGCCGGTAAAAGTTATAAAAACCTAAAAAGGCTTATATGCCTTTAACGGTGGTAGGTTATTCCCAGCGTTATACTGCCTTTATTTTCTCAGGGTTTATTTATATTTTTTCGGTTCCGATAATAAATCCTAAAAACTTTATCTTAATTATATAAAATTCGCATTTTTTTAAATTAGCTTATAATCCTGCTTCCTATAGTTTCCGTAAAACTTTTTTAACGTGTATTTTATACTCCTTTAGGCTCTCGGAGTAAATTAGGATATTATTTATATAAGCGCTATAATAGTTATCGAGAAGCTCGAAAAATACTTTATTAATATATTTTTAAAACGTTATAGGGCTATTTAATAACTTAAAAGGAAGCATTTTATATTTATAATTACCGTACTGGGTTTTAAAGGTAATTAATTCCTCCGCGTCCGGGTTTATCCTAATCCGGTGGAATACTTAATAAATATTAATTTTAATAAAAATCTTAGCCTTTAAAATCCGGGAAAGTATTTCCTTAATTAATAATAAAAGATACCGGTTTTTTCGTAAAATCGCGTTTAACCTTCGGTAATTAACGCAGAATCTTAGCCTTTTATTAGCCTTGGGTATAAAAAGCACTTAAAAGGCCCAGGGAGCCGCGCTGGGCTTAATAAACCCTTTTTATATATTCTTTATTAAGTATTCCCTAACCGTTTCTAACTCTTTTAACAATATTTTTCGTAAGGGAGTATTACCCACCTATTCCTTTAATATAATACCCTCCGTTAAAGGGATTCGGTAATTATACGGATAATATAATAGTAATTTATCAGAGTCCACCTTATTAAAAGTACGCAGTAAGAGACGGTATTTTTTAAAAACTTATTCCCAGGCCTTTCGTATTAATTCCTTATCGTTTTCCTCGGGTAAGTTTTTTATTTTCCTTTTCTTTAATATAAACTTATCGATTTCGCTTAGCGAGGTTATATAAATCCCCTTACCACCCTTTTTAGCTAATAGGTAAAACGGATTTACGGAAATTACGGCTATATCGATTAAGGGTTTTTTTTTATACTATTCCACCGAGTCTTAAGCTAATATAAAAAAGCCTTAGGTATTTTTACCCCTCCGGGTATTTAATTCGGGAGATATAATCCTTTTAACCCGTGGTGGTATAAATAACCTTAATTCGTTTAAAAGGTTTTGCTTTATTTAGGTTATTTTACCTATAAGGGAGGTAGGTTTAGGGAGTAATAAATCGCTTCTTTATTTTTTTATTTCTTATTAAATGCCTTTTACCGGAACCCGTTAATTTATTAATTCGGAAATCCGCTGCTTAATAGCTTTATAATCGGTTCTTTTTTAAAAAACGGTGGCTAACTCCGCTTAAGGGGTACGGGGTAACGGCTCCGGGCTCTCGATTATTTCTGGTTTTTTTAAAATACTAATAAGGGTTTTTAAAGATTTCTTCCCGTTATCCTACCGCTTAGCATTCTTTTTAAAGGCTTTTTAACGTTCCTTTATTTATTTCTAGTATATTAATTTTTTTTAGGGCAAACCCTTAAAGATTAAATAACGCCCTACCACGTTAATTAAGGCCTTATAAGCTTCGAAGAAAATACGCTTAATTAAAAGATTATAGCGTAAATCTATTATAATTAGTTTTTCGCCAGGGAATACTTTACCTTATATCTTTAAGTTTATTTAAATAATCTCGTATACGCTTTACGTGCTTTTTCCGTTATAACCGGAGAGCATTTAAGGGGGAATACCGGTATACTTTTTAGCACTTATTTCCTTTTTTAACCGGCTAGCGAACTTAAAGCTTATAAAGCACCGGCTATTTACTCCCGAATCCAATAATATATTATAGGTAATAATTAATTTATTAGCTATTAATATATATATTATTATAAAAGGTTTACCCCTAAATAATTTAATTAATAGATTATTATTATTATTAAGTTCCGTAATAATAATCGGATTCCTTCCTAGGAGGGAGTTAATTTTACTTAAGGTTAATTTTTTACCGCCTTATTACCGTTCGCGGATCGAACGTTATTATTAAAGTTTATATTATAACGCTTATAAATTATAACCAGGCGTATAATATAATTAAAGGGGGCCGAGCGTTAATAATTATTATAAAGGGGTAATAAGTAATTTTTTATAATATAACCGGTTTCGTGGTAATTAAAATAACGATCCTTATTAATTAGCTTAATAAAATCGGCGCCGGTAACCCTTTTAAAAGTGCGGCCGGCTTAGGGAGCGGGTATACTGCGGTTTAAAAGTACCAGTATAGTAACGGTACTGCGGTATATATATAGCTGAGAGGTGTGGCTAGGTGTGGCTCGCGCATACCTAGGCAACTAGGCTTTATTAAGCTCTGGCTCCACTAGCGGACCTAGCCAACTGCCACTTTTATAGCTAGCCGTACGTAGCCTTCTCTCCCTTCCTTCTGCATCTCAGAATCAAGAGATTCTTCTTATAAAGAGTTCCGGCAATGCCCTTATATCCGCCGTAACAGGTATATCACCGCGAGAGGGGTTTTAACCTACTCCTTTACCACCGTTAATAACACGGCTAAAAAAGCTAAAGGCATTATTTCGGGTTATATTATTATAATTATTAATAGTATTACTTTTACGGCTGGTTTTTTGGTTATTTATATAAACCGTATAGGCGTATTGCGTATAAAGCTTAAAAAACCGCTTAAAGTCCACGGTCTCGTTATTATAATCACGGTTTATTAAAACCTTTATAGGTCCCAGGAATCGCTTATTAAGCTTGTATTTTTAATTAAACTTTTAAAGCTTCCGCTTATTAGCCAGTTTAACGAAATCGTTTTTAAACTCCTGGAACTTTACTATATTTTATAACTAAAGGTAATTAAATTCGGCTTTTACTTTAATATTTTTATTAGGATCGAAATATTTATTAATTAAGTATTTTATTATCTTTTCGGATATTTGGATTTAGTTAGGGTAATTAGGCTTAAGGAAGGGGTATAATACCTTTACGGCCTTACCCTTTAAATAACTCTTAATATTAGTTATTCGTGCCTGGTTATTACGGAATTAATCCTTATTAATTTCGAGGCGATTCTCTTACTTATAGTATTAAACCGCGAAGGAAATAATATTTTTTTCGCTATTATTATAAAATTTCGGCACGTTTACCTTAATGGACTTTTTAATATTAAAGTAACCGTGGCCGGGATAACTAAAAAGGTTATTTAAAAGGGGCGTATTAATACAGCGTTTTTATACCAGGTTTATAATAAACTAATTAGTGTTTTATAAATCGGCTTTAAACCGGGTATTCTCTTTAATATCGGCCTAGGCTTATGCCTTATAAGCCTTAATCACGGCATAATTAGCCTCGATTTCGGCTAAACGATTATCGGATATTTTAGCGAAGTAATAAGCCTAATTACCTAACGTTACCAGATTAGTATTTAACTTTTTATAGTTTAGGATAATATTATTTCTTTATAGGCCCCGGGATATATAAAGTAATATTCTGGCTTTAACTTTATCGAAAAAGGCCTCCGGGTAAAATTAATATATATTTTAAAACGTTTTAAAACCGTAAATACCGGAGGACTTCGCTTAAACCTTTTTACCCAGCGGGGTAAGGGGCTTAAAGTAAAAAACCGGTCCCTATCCGCTACGGCCTATAATTCTGGCTAAAAGAGCAGTCCGCTTAACGTTATCCGCGTAAAGTATATTAATAATAATTTTAAACCGTTATGCCTTAAATAAGGGATTATTTCCTATAAGCTTAAGCAGGTTAGCTAGCGTATAAAATCCGTCGATATTAAACTTATCCTATTACTCCGCTTATTCCTCGTAAGTTTCGCGAAAAATCTCGGAGTTAACCCGATTATTCTGCGAATATAATAAGAAGTCGTTATTAAAAGTCTAGTAACGGTATTTACTTTTAGGGTTATTTTAAAGGGGGTTTAAGTGGTTATCTACCTTGCCTAAAATATCGGCGTTAAGGTTAGCCGAGAAGGCTGCCTCCGCCTCGCGTTCTTTAGGGGTTTTAGCTATAACATTAGTTTCGTCGGTTTTTAAAGATTTAAATTATTCGGTTCGGGGTTCGGGATTTATAAATAGCCGCCGGCTTACTGCAAGGGTTTAATATCGTTTTATTCGTTTTTTCGAGGGGAATTTAAGCCTTTTTAAGCCGTATATATATATAAACCTTTAAATTATTATAATTATATTAAAGGCTTAACGCAAAGGTCGAGATTTACTAGTATTAAGTAGAAATTTAAAGGTAAAAAAGAAAAGAAAAGAGAAAAGTTAGCTTTATACCCGACCTCTGCAAAGATAAACATTAAAATCTGCTTAATAGGGATAATAACAGATACCAGCTAATAAAATCTATAACAGGGTCCGGTTAATAGGAGTGGGGTTATAATATAGCAGCCACGCGCTAACCACACCACTAGCCACAGTGCTTAATCCCCACCACCAGAGCCTATTACACCTATCGTCACTTATAATCGGGGAGGAAACTTTTTATACGGATAAAGGTAAAGTTAAGAGTTTTTTATACGGTGAATTCGGATTATTACCTTATTCTTATTCGCACTCTTATTATAATATACGAATAGGAATTCGGTTTTTTATTTTAGCTTGCACGATGCTTATTACGCTGTTATACGAGTGGAAAAATAAGAGATAATGCAGGATTTAGCTTATAAATCGATTACTTTTTTATCCTTATTAATTTATACTTATATAATACTTTTATACCGTTATATAAGCACTAATTAGTGTTAATAAGCTTTATATAATTATACGGTATAAGTTAATAAGCAAATAGCTCTTATATTAACTAGAATAATTATATAAAAGAAAGGAAAGGTAGAGTATACGAGAGAGGAAGGGAGAAGGGTTTTCACCCTTTTCCTTCGACGCGTACGCTTGCCCCTTAATCTAACTAGAAACCTATGCCAAGAGACTAGTATTCCCACACCATGGGCCACGTTTCGTAACATCGGGGTCGCAGGCATTTTTGCATTTCTTTTTTGGATCATCACAGCGCACGTGGAGACGCCAGTCCAACGGTGTGGGAACATATCCTGGCTGTATGGTAGCCCACTGACTGTAGATGTCTTGAGAGGGTCTTGTTTAGTAATGCTGACAGGAGTCCAAAAACTGCGCGGCTTACGTACCTTTGATTCTCTTCTGGAGACCCTTATTGATACCCGGCGGCCCCAGATACTCAACCGCAGCAGCCTCGTTGAAGTTGAGGTCGTCGACTTCATCGAGGATCAGGTTCATTATCTTCCACGATTGGAGCCATCCTCTGTAAATATTGTTGCGGTCCCAGTTATCACAGCCAGTGTAAGTGATCAGGCGCGTGGCCGCAGTGCCGACGCTGCCGTTGAATGTCATGTTCTCAGCTTCCAGGGCCGCTTCGAAGTACGACGTGGCTTGCGTGACATTGACCGTGAAAGAAACCGGCTGTTGGTCGGCAGTTACATTGGTTGTCAATGTAGTGATGTTGTCGGACGAGGTCGTGTTGCCGCTTCTGAGGAGTAGGGACCTCATTTGTGGAGGGACGGCGGGGTTCTGGTATAAACCGCTCGCACACGGGACCAGATGGGCCCAGAGTGACGATAGAACGGCCAGATGAATGGAAAGAGGAGAACGAACCATCATGAATCTATCTCTGATACGAAAAGAAATGGGAAACCTGGTTCAAACACAAGCTTAGTTGACACAGTTCAGTTGCGTTCTCTCGTTGTGGATTCGACACCTATGCTTCTGATACTAAGTCACAGAACACGTTGCGGGCGAAGCGACTTCAAATATGCCTGGAAAAATACAACCGACGTATATTGCAGAGACCGCAGTCCAAGGGTGCCCCTTCCTTAGAGTGACGCAACACGGAGGGTCAACCGTAGCCCCAGTGTCCATTTATAGACCATAGATGGCATTAAAGAATCTCGGGTGTGCCTCTTCATCAAAATGTAGGATCCTTGGATTACCAGACATATATGGAAATGAGGTCATATGATCATGATGTATTGTCGTCGGATCTTTCACTGTGCTTCGAACCAACATTCCAAGAGTATAGCAGAACCAAGGCCAACCTGAACTATCCGTGCCGCATGGCGTGAAGCCATTTCATGGGCGACTACTTGTCCAGCTCAGATATAGGACTAAGACCACTTGGTCCAACTCACGGGCAATCTGCGAGAGAGGACTCGGGATATGCGCTGCTCTGTTGAGCTCGAATAGCACTTGGCAGAAAAGCCATCTTGAAATGATGCTGCACGCCACTGCAGTGATCCTTCGAGGCCAAGCTCTCCTAGAGAGTACCTTACCAAGGAACCTACATACCTAGTTGTCGGAGGAGGTTCCGGAGGGTTGGACGTCATAGTTAGGTACTTAGTCATCTTAATTCATCCTATGATACGATGTGAAACAGTTGCTGGGATGGTACTATATCGGTAAGTAAGGTAGTCAGGTAGTTAAGTAAGTATGCAGTACCGGTAAGGTATCAGATCCTGATCGACTCAGCTCTACCTATTCTCGGCACCGAGAAGAGGAAGGAAACGCATAAAATTGTTCTTCTAGGCGATCCTGCGAGGCCGGATCAGGCTGAAACAGAGGATCCCCTATTCATCTTGCCCTCCACCTGAGCACCTCCCATCAGATTCCGACGCCGCGCAGGCGCTCCCAATCAACTGCAGGAAGAATCCGACGGCAAACGCTACCGCCAATTCTCCGACCCAACACAGCCCTACAGAAAACCCTGCTCCCCCGCCTGCTCCGCGCCATGTCCACCATGTGGACCTTCGCCCGTGCCGGCGCCCCCCCCTCCTCCTCCTCCTCCTCCTCCTCATCCTCCTCGCCGCCCAGACAGGAGGACCCGACGCAGGAGCTCGACGACGACGACGACGACGACTGGGACTCGGAGCCGGCCTCGGCCGCCGAGACCGAGACGCACCGCGTCGTCTTCGGCGCGCAGTCGACGCAGCTCTACGGGTACCCGTCGTCCGGGGGCGCACTAGTGCTGGCTGCCCGCGGCCAACGGCGTCGACCTGGCGTTCCTTTCCTGCGGCTGCGGCGCTCGAAACGGCCGCGGAGCGGTTCCGGTCCGGGCCCGGCGACGGCGACGACGCGGCCGAGGAGGAGGAGGAGGACCGCCACTGCGCGCGCGCGCGCGTACGCCGAAGCGGAACTTCCTCGCCCCGGAGTGAGCGGCTGGCGCGCCGACGCCGCGTCGTGGCCGCGTGGCCGCAGCGGCAGAGCCAGGGCGGCGGCGGCGTGTGGGTGGTGACGGCCGAGGACGTCGGCGACGCGGCGGACAAGGGGGCTGGGGCGCGTGTTGGAACGCGGCGAGCATGGACGAGAGGTGCGAGGTCGTCGAGCGGCTGGGAGGGAGGTACTACAGCGACCCGAAGCAGTGCCCTGATTTGGAGCTGTGACTTCGATCTGGCGTATGAAAGATCAATGCAATGCGGATAGCTGATGATCCCGAGTTTATGGGCCATGCGCGTGTCAGCGGTATATAGGTATGTATTAAGTTGCGACCAGGTTGACACTACACACAAGGGCGTGTACCTGCGGATGGGGAATGCTAGTCACTGCTTCGTTACGCGCGTAGGGACTGGAATACTGTGATCGAACCCGGGCGTCAGCTTACGGGCACAATCATCTTTTAATGCCAGGTGATGGCCTTATTAAGGCGATGGACGCTTTGTTGAAGTAGAGGTCGTGCGACTCGATCACCTACCTCTCTGATACGGGTCAATGTGGTGCCAGAGCCCCGGCCTGCACAGAGAGGACGCCCCTAACTCGAGACCTAAACCCAGGACAGGGTTCCGAACAACTCAAATCAACTTGGTCTTGAAGTTCGTGGATTTAACTCACGTCAACGTGACCCCCTTGGTGAGTTGACCACTTGGGGCTCGAAGTTGGTTGAGTTGAGTTGAGTCAAACAGTGGAACTCCTGAAAAACAGTGGAACTCCTGAAAATGGGCAACTATAGTATGGACTCCCTGCTAGGGACCCTAGTGATATGATTGCTGAATAAGCCGTATCTCCCAACCTTATAGACTCATACCTACTTATGGCCTCCCAGTACAGTACAACGTATCACTGGCTACTCTAAGTTCCCAGTGCGGGTCTCTCTTCGCAGAACCAGAGAAGTCTCATTACGGCTATTGTGAACGTCTAACACATACACCGCTGCGAAACCTGCATGGTTGGGAAACAACCAAGGCGCCTCGAAAGCCTGGCAAGATTTGTCTCTACACTGCAGCCTCTACTCCATTCTCTGGTCTTCCATCAAGAGCATCGCCTCAACAACCCGCATCGAAGTTCCGGCTACTCTTTCGCATCACCGGAAACCAGATTTGCTCCTGGTCGCTTGTTGCCGACGACAATACTTACTCCCAGTCACCTCCAATGCAGCTGGATGTCAGTTACTCCTTTCAAGTCTTGATCCGTCCAAGTTATTGGACAGAGGGCCTCTCCGAGAGCTCGTCACCGCCATTTTCAGAGTACTTCTCGTCCCAGAGGTCCTCGTCGTCCGACTGCTTGCCCTCGGTATTGCTGCTCATGGCGTGCGACAGGCTAAAGATGTCCGGATTCTCGTGGCGTCTGCGAAGTCCCATCCAAGAGTCATGCTCTCATTATAAAGCTCCTCTCTGGGATACACTTGTCTGACCCCATCTTCAGCAGGCTCGTCCGTCGGTTTGAAGGGAGGAGTTGCGAGGGAGTGCGGTTGGTGAGCATCGAGCGAGGGCAACGGCTGTTGCTTGAGGATTTTCTTAACTTTTGCAACAGTCTTGTCGGCAAGCTCAACGATACATACTTAGGCATATACCCGACCCCTTAGCACGAACGGCTTCCCCCCTTTTCGTCTGCGGTGGCTTATTATCACCACATTATTCCCCCTCTCTTTAACGGGTATAATGTCACGTGCCCTTTCACTTCTCGGTCCGGCACGGCTCCGTCGCATCGTCTCGCCCTTTTTTTCTCTTTTTGTTACTTCCAGTTGCCCTTTCTAGGAGAGAGATGCTCGTGATGAGCATCAATGGCGCCAGTCGGAGCCAGCGCGCGCATCCTGCCTAGCCCAGCAGACGGGTGGTATCGGCCCAAAGACTCCAAGCCCATCACACGATGGTCTACGCTTTATAGAGTTAGACCTAGAGGTACGAGAGGATGGTATTCGAACTGGCGCCGCTAGCAAGTGCAGGGAGGCGTGTCCAAGTAGGACCTCAGCTGGCCGGATAAGTTACAAGGACGGCAGCCTACAGTAGGTGAGCCTTGAGGGACCTGTCAGAGCCCGCGGGTGGGTGACATGGCTTATAGTATGGTAGTGAGAGCTGGCCCGCGGGTAGATACCTAGGTAGACAGATAGATAGATATCTGACTGGTCGTTCTGTCGTGTATCTGCACCGTCGGCTGGCGGTTGGTCGTAGCAGAGGCTGTAGTGAATAAGGAGGGAGGACGGAGGGAGTGAGTGTGCGGTAGTAAATGGCTACGACCAGATAGAGTGCCAATGCGGGGTTGGCGGCGGCGCTGATAGGCCGGCTAGACCGGGCCTGAGCAGAACCGTGCGTTCCTGGGCACGCGTGCCTGGCTGCACCTTAAATCTTTAAATTTTCTGTTCCTGAGCATGGTCTCGGGTTGTGACGGAATCTCTAGTGTCATTCGATTTCGATCGTGTCCCAAAAGCACGCCCCATCCGATTCCACCCTCCGCCCCTTCTTCGTCTCCCAACTCTTCCGCCTCTCTTGCACACATTCTGCCTCCCTTGCTTCTTCTCTCTCCTCCATCTCTTTCACGCACGGCTCGCCCAAGAGAAGATTCACCCTTTCATCCCGCTTCCGGCCTCTACCTTATGCCACCGCCGCCTCACATGCGAGCCCCGGCACCCTGCACTCCGCCTCCCGTCCCGAATTTCAAGAGCTGCCACCGGCAACCATGGCTCCGCGCACTAACGGCCGTGGCGTCCAGGTCGAGGACACCAAGATCTGTGTCGTGATGGTCGGCCTGCCTGCGCGCGGGAAGAGCTATATTGCCCAGAAAGGTATACACATATATACCTATCCATCCTCGTGTCTCCTGCCCGTCTCTTCCGCTGCCGGCCCTTGTCTATCCCCTCGGCCGGCGGCTGTCCTACGTCCCCGGACTATGCGTGACTGACGCGGGTCCGCCAGCCCAACGCTACCTCACCTGGCTCTCGATCAATGCCCGGACCTTTAACGTGGGCAGCTACCGCCGCACCGAGGCCCCCCAGCCGTCGGCCGACTTCTTCGATACGGCCAATGCCGAGGGCGAGAAGAGACGCCGCGCCGCGGCCGAGGCTGCCATCGCCGACATGTTGGGCTGGTTCCGGCAGGGCGGCACCATCGGCATCCTCGACGCCACCAACTCGACCAAGGACCGGCGCAAGTGGGTCATGGACGTCTGCACGCGCGAGGGCATCGAGGTGCTGTTCGTCGAGTCCAAGTGCGACAACGAGGAGTTGATCATGGCCAACATCCGCGACGTCAAGACCACGAGCCCCGACTACAAGGGCCAGGACCCCGAGGAGGCTGCCCGGGACTTCCGCAACCGCATAAAAAACTACGAGAAGGTGTACAAGAGCATCGACGAGGACGGCGACGAGAGCGACTACACGTACCTGAAGATCATGGACGTTGGGAGCCAGGTCATCATTAACCGCATACGCGACTACCTGCAGAGCAGAGTCGTGTATTATCTAATGAACCTCCACATCCGGCCGAGGTCTGTGTGGCTGTCGAGGCATGGCGAGTCCCTATATAATCTCTATGGGAGAATAGGAGGTGACGCCGATCTGTCCCAACGAGGCCACGCCTATGCCAAGAAGCTTCCAGAGCTCGTCCGGAAATCCGTCGGTGTAGGTTATTTTTGTGCTGGCTCGTGGTTAGCTAGCTTCGGCTAACCAACATTGGCTCCGTTAGGGTGATCGGCCTCTCACCGTGTGGACTTCGACACTTAAGCGCACGATATCCACGGCCCGCTTTCTACCCGACAACTATAACCAGCTGCAGTGGAAGGCTTTGGACGAGCTCGACGCCGGCGTCTGCGACGGTATGACATATCAGGAGATTAAGGACGTCTACCCCGAGGACTTCGTGGCGCGCGACGAGGACAAGTACAACTACCGGTACCGGGGCGGCGAGTCGTATCGGGACGTGGTCATCCGGCTCGAGCCCATCATCATGGAGCTCGAGCGGTCCGAGGACATCCTGATCGTGACGCACCAGGCGGTGCTGCGGTGCATCTACTCGTACTTCATGAAGAAGGACCAGGCTAAGAGCCCGTGGATGAACGTGCCGCTGCACACGCTGATCAAGCTGACGCCCTGGGCCTACGGCACCGACGAGGAGCGCTACACGGCCGACATTCCGGCCGTCAGCACGTGGCGCGGCAAGGGGAGCACCGCCAAGCACGAGGACCCCGTGCCGGAGACGGCGGCTATGGCACATTAAAACAAAGCAAGAAGATGATGAAGAGGAAGGGGAAGACAAGAACAAGAAGAAGAAGAGAAGGAGAAAAGTTCCGCAGTTGGCTGCCTGCGCCGTCCACCGTTACGTCTCACGCGCCCACGTGCCGTGGGACGCACGTAATATAGGACTGGGATGGTGATCACGGTGCACTACCTAACCTACCTTACTGCTGCTGCTACAAATAGAGGAAAAGGGCCGGTTTTGGCGGGCCGGCCGGTACACAGACGGGAAGTGTGTATCACTTTCTTTTTCTTTTTGCATGATACTTATAGAGGATGTCATTTTCTGTTCCTTTCCTCTCCTTTCCACGCGCAATGTTCCAGATGGCATTGCTGCGGTTTGGTTTTCGACCTCTGGCGTCTGCGGTCTTGGCTGTGGCTGTGTGGCATAGACGAGGAAGCATGATGGGGGGCAAAGGGGAGAAACCCCAGCGAAAGGAGGAACAGGTCGCTTGCATGAGAGGGAAAACATGGGTACGGTGTCTGTCTGTCTGTCTGTCCGTCTTGTCTCTTGTCTTTTTGGCATCGGGGGAGGACAAGGCTTCCTTTTTTTGGGTCCCCGTCTTGGTCCATCATCCGCGGCGTTCGGCAGGCGTTCAAACTCCCGGCCGGGGAAGGAAAAGGGAGGTTCAGGGGCTAGAAGAAGACGTTCCAGAGTTCTATCATACAGTGTTACCTACCAAAACGAATGAACATGTGATCTTTCCCCGGCGCATCGTCTCCTTGTCACACATATCTCTCTTAGGTACTCGAGCGAGTCCGCTAGGTTGCGCATGTTCCCTGGACTGATTGACCGAATCGATGAAGTGCTGCGAGCTGGCTGATAGTTAGGGGCATGAGGCAGGACGGCAGAAGAAGGACAAGAAGAAGAAGAGGAAGAAGGAGAAGAGACAAGGTGAGAGGAGAAGAGAAGTAGGGATTACGGGGAAGAAGAGATTTGATTGCTCGAGAACCAGACGGCGTGTATGTTGAATACCCGCCTGCGTCTGCTTGGAAAACGAAATCTTTCTCTCAATCTGGCTGCCATCGCATCCTCTTCCTTCTTTTCCGGCCTGGGAGAAGGTCGGGCGCAACCCGTCGCGCCTCGTGTGCACCCTTTCTAAGTAAGTACCTAGGTAGGCACAGATAGGTGGTAGGCAGACAAGGTGGCCCTCCCTTCCCCCTTCTCCCTCCTCCCCCCGCGTATACCTTCATCCGCCAACGGACACCGCACAACCACACGCCCAACGCCGCGCCATGATATATATCTACCTTAGGTATACAAAAAAGGGACCTCCTCGAGTACCGCGGAGTCTCTTGTTCTTGGTTTCCACACCTGAAAAGGAAGATACAACCAAACAAGCCACAACTGCCTTCTTTCTTTTCTCTTCTCTCAAGAGACGAGACAGAGTGCAACGCCTTCTTCTTCAGCAGACGTCGTAGGTGGGGATGGCGGCGCCCGTGTAGGTGAAGCCGACCTCGAACTGGGGCGCCGAGTCGTCGATGATGGTGCCGACCTGGCCGCCCGCGACGCACAGGTCGTCGACCTCGCTGAGCTCGGAGCTGACCGTCGTGGTGTTGGTCGTCATCTCCTCGCAGAGGGAGCACTGTGTTTTGTTTTGAGCCGCATGTCAGCGCGGGCGGCCCCAAATGCTCCTTTCTCGGTGGTGGTCCGTGGTGGACAATGGCGCTGGGCCGGGGCAGCACCCGAAGACCAGGTGCGTGGGATGGAATGGCACGGCAAGGACTATTGACCAGGTACGGTATACCGTCGCAAGTAGATGTTATGCACGACGAGGTTCGCGGGGAGAAGGGGGGAAATGAGACAGTGGCTCGGGAAGTATTATGATATGGAAACAGTATGATTCCTTCCCCCTTTTCGTGGGTGGCTGCTTACATGCAGTCCAGCCTATAAGCCGGTGCACTTGCAAGGGCTAGCTGGCCGACTGCATGTCACAGATTGGAAAGGTGGTTGACAGAGAATATTCGAGCTAAGAGCAGAAGCATAGAGGTTGTGACTTACAAAGAAGGCGCCGCACGTGCCGTACGAAAACGTGAGGCACGAACCCGCCGTCACGATGAGCTCCTCATTCAGGGCGGCAACGCCAGAGATGATGCTCGCGCAGTCGGAGGCAACAGGCTCGGGGTTCTGACCGGCGGCCGGGGACACGAGTCAGCACATTGGCAACGACAGCAGGGCCGCACAGGAAAGGGCTGGGGGCGAGGCTGCTGGGGTCACGAACCGAGTTGTCGCACTCGTAGTATTCGGCGGCGGTGGCCCGGGTCTCAAGGCCCCTAGCAGACAGGCTCGTGAAGCCGTCCTTGCTCATCAGCTTGGTAGGAACTGCGGTGCCCATGGCGAAACTCTTGGTCTCGCGGGGCAAGATTGCGGCGGCGGACGCCAGACCGGCGAGGAGGCTCAGCGAGAGGGCGAACTGCATGATGACGGAAAAGGCTGTGTGTAGGGAAGGCAGAGAGAAGGAAGAGGATGTCGATGACGAGGAGTCGAGTCTGTGTGTCCTGTGAGCTCAAGATCATTTTTGAAGCAGCCAGAAGGGACAGTCCATGATTTTATAGTCATTCCTCTCCCTCCTCCCCTCCTCCCCTCCCCCTGAAAGACGACGAGCAGCTTGCCAAATAGACTGCTCCCCGAGCAGGTTGCAGAGCCACGCTTCGAGCATGTGTGCTTGGCGAATGAGGCATTGCTCCCTCCAGCCATGATAAGCCCGACAGCCTTGATGGTAGTCTAGACTCGGGAGCTGTTCAGCTGGACCGGCGTTCAGTTCAAGGACCCTGTCCTACGCAGGTGAGTGATCTGCCGTTCTGAAGGCCCGAATCGTCCGGTAGCCCCTGAACCTGGCTACCAGCACGCCTCGACGACCTCGGCCTTTCTCAACATCTCGTAAGGCCGCTAGCTGCAGCGTAGGATGCCCTTCATCTCCACACACGACGCACCTGCATGGGAAAGACGCCGGAAGTTTCGGCTAACCGTGAAGGCCCAGGTTCTCGAAGCCCAGCTGACCAGGTTTGACGAACAGCTCGAAGGCCTGCCCTCCTGACAACTACCAAATCAAGCCGCCACTTCGTGACAGTGTTACATAACGCTGCAACGTGATAGTGAAGTCCCGGGACCAATAGGACCCGAAGGTCGGAGTGGCCAGCCGGCATGGAGCTCCAAGCAACGCGGCTGGCGACACCACCGTCAGCAGGGGCCGGGTAAAGAAGCGTGAGAAGATGCGTCGTCCGCCAGTTCGCCGATGGGGATCTGCGAGGTCGGGTTGACCCCAGACTGTACGCAGGAGAGCTTCAAACGCGTCGACGTGTGGAAGAGCCGCATTGCTGAAGATATATATATTCAGCCTCTCCCAGCTCTCTGGTAGGATATATTGCACTCTATGCGAGCAATGTATTAAATCTCCTGGCGAAGCATTGCCATGGTCAAGAGCGCTATCCCGCCGCCTCTCACACACAGCCGGAAAGCTACGTGAGCTGGTACCGAGGAACAGCAGCCGATGACTGAAGACCAATCTGACACGGGTTTCCTTTTTTAACCCGAGGGATGCTGTTGAATGTCGTCAAAGCAATATATGAAAGCAGGGTCTCTGTAGGATTGGAGGTGGTCAGGCTTGGAGGCAGATCAATATCGACTTTATCCGCCGATTTAACCAGCGGCGAGACCTGCAGGTCGCACGTCGGCCGTGCATGCAGTCAGTACCAGGAACAGAGAAGACGACCTCACGCACGACACAGGTCTCCAAGACGGACAACCGGAAGGCTCCAAGGGCCGGGACACAGAGGCCAAGATGACGGGCGCGATTGGCGCCGTGGCAGGGCGTGGCGAGCAGTAGGCTTCCAGAATCCTTCCTCAAGAGGGTGTGCCAAGGCTAAAAGCCACGCCGAGAGCTCCAACCGGAGGATGCTGGGAGCCGTAAACGAGCCGCTGTATCATTCACCACCGCACCCTCCTCCACGGGAGCGGATACGAGCATGTGCCGCGGCCAGGCCAGAGCAGGACCACCCAGCCCGGGCAGAGGCAGCCAGAGGCCAGCATAGCATAGAAGAGACTGTAACAGCAAACGGGCCTTGTACGGATCTGTAGAGAAAGTCACAAGGCTATTGAGTCACGTATGCTTGAGAAGTCGCAGAAGGGCGACATCGACGCTTATTAGATTGCATTGGTCTGGTAGGGAATCTTGCTGACGAGACAGGCAGAAGACGATGTTGAGAACCTTACAAAGATCGCGTCGTGCAATCAAGCGTGGACGCGGTTGGAGGGAACCAGTAGTAACATTTTGTTCAGTGGGTCCCTGGAGAGCAATGGTCTCCACTTCCATGTCTCGACTCTGGTCCTCCCGTCCCGTCGTCGTCGAGGCAGGAGCGGACAATCTTATATCCGCTTATCGCTGAAGTCCAATCTCCAGTATCCCCCCCACCAGATAACCTCTCATGGTTGACGATAAGCAAAAAAAAGTTACCGCAACCAAAAGTGCAAGATAGCGTAGCCATCCAACCATCCCACTACACCAGCGCCAGTCTTGTCTTCGTTGATTGTGACCGTGTCGTCCGTTCCACAACTCCCAGCACGAATTACTATACATGATGGACTCCGTCAAAGTCAGCAAGAAGAGGAAGTTCAAGGATGCCAACGGCGCCAAGAGCAAGACCATCAAGTCGACGACTGTGACGGCTCCGACGCCGCGACCAAAGAAGCTGAAGCGAGCCGAGCCCGAGCTTCCAGCAGCGCCGTCTAGCGACGATGAAAGTGCCAGTGTCGCCGAGCCTCAATCTGGCAGCGAGAACGGTGGAGATGAGAGCAGCTCCAGGGACGCACCCAACGCGGAGGACGATGCTGGGCCAGATGAGCGCGAGCCAGTGGCAGATGCCAAGGATACAGAAGAAGCCGACAAAGATGGTCCCACACCGACGGCAGAAAGCCTCGCCTTGGCTTCACTCATCCAGGGAGATGCGAAGAAGTTTTCGGAGCTGAACCTGAGCGACAAGACCATGAAGGCAATCACTGAGGAAATGAAGTTCGAGGAGATGACCACCATCCAACAGCGAGCGATACCCCCAGCCCTTGCTGGTCGCGATATCCTCGGTGCAGCGAAGACGGGCAGCGGGAAGACTCTGAGCTTCTTAATTCCAGCCGTCGAGATGCTGAGCGCTCTCAGATACAAGCCACGAAATGGTACAGGCGTGCTTGTCGTGTCGCCCACCAGAGAGCTGGCGCTGCAAATATTTGGCGTAGCCAGGGAACTTATGGCCCATGTAAGTTGCCATCTTTTGCCATCTTGCAGAGTAATGCAGATACCTGTGCCCGGCTGTTGACATTCCGCAGCACTCACAAACGTATGGAATCGTGATTGGTGGTGCCAATCGGAGAGCAGAGGTTGAGAAACTGTCGAAGGGGGTGAACCTACTGATCGCCACTCCGGGGAGATTACTTGATCACCTGCAAAACACACCTGGGTTCGTCTTCAAGAACCTGAAATCCCTGATCATCGATGAGGCCGATCGTATCCTGGAAGTCGGATTTGAGGAGGAAATGCGGCACATCATCAAGATTCTACCCAGCGAGGGACGGCAAACCATGCTCTTCAGCGCCACTCAGACGACCAAGGTCGACGATCTGGCGAGAATATCTCTGAAACCCGGGCCAATCTACATCAATGTGGATGAGAAGAAGGAGTTCAGTACCGTCGAGGGGCTTGAGCAGGGATACGTGCTCTGCGAGCCGGACAAACGGTTCCTCCTTCTCTTCTCTTTCCTGAAGCGAAATCTCAAGAAGAAGATTATCGTCTTCCTTTCCAGTTGCGCCTCAGTAAAGTATTACGCCGAGCTGCTCAACTACATAGACTTGTAAGTCTACATGTTCAATCCGATGTGGTGGGGACGATGGAGCCATTTGGCCACCACTTTTCCGAGCTGTAGGACTTACGAGTGTCAGGCCCTGTCTTGATCTACACGGAAACCAGAAACAGCAGGTAAGCAAGCTTGCGCTTCATTCGGCTGTCCACGGGCGACCTGCTGTTCCTATTCTAACGCGAGTTACAGAAACGAACGAATACCTTCTTCGAATTCGTCAACGCCAAGTCGGGCATACTGATATGTACCGATGTTGCTGCACGAGGGCTGGACATTCCGGCTGTAGATTACATCGTGCAGTTTGATCCGCCGGATGACCCGCGCGACTACATTCATCGTGTCGGTCGAACTGCGCGGGGCTCGGGCGGAAAAGGTCGAAGTCTCCTTTTCCTGCAACCATCCGAGGCTGCTTTCTTGCAACATCTGAAACAGGCTCGCGTGCCGATTGTCGAGTACGACTTTCCGGCCAAGAAGGTTCTCAATGTTTCCTCGCAGCTTGAGAAGCTCATCTCTCAAAATTACTACCTGAACCAGAGCGCCAAGGAGGGGTACAGATCGTACCTGAATGCGTACGCCTCGCACTCTCTACGGACCGTGTTCGACGTTCACAAGCTGGATCTGGCTAAGGTCGCGAAGAGTTTTGGGTTCACGACGCCGCCGCGTATCGACCTGACGCTGGGATCAAGCATGAGCCGAGACAGAAAGACTCAGGGCAGACGCGCGTACGGAAGTCAGCCGAAGCAGGGGAGCTTCAAAAGACGCTAGACACCTACTCGTATTGAGCGTGCAGTTGGGCCAGACGGTCCGGATCCAATTTGCGCCTTGGTGGGTCTCTCGAGGCTTGCCCCTGCACTTGTGAGCCAGATGCTCAACTTCTCGGACTGCCGCCAGTGCCTCATTCCGTCGCCTGACGATGGGTGAACTCAGTCTTGGCCAGCATTGGTGGGAAGACTACAAAAATTTGTGTCGGTGCCTCCCGAGCCTATCGGCCTGCTCTAAAGGATGATAGAATCTTGGGCTCACTGTCTAGGCTGCCACGCAAACACAGCCCGGGCTAGCATGAGGCAGCCATGCTTTGATCTATTCGCTGCCATGATACCATAGCATAGGTCAAGGACGAGGCGTTTGTGTAATGGAAATGTAAAAAGGCATTGTTGCGAGGAACTCCCACTATTTTTGCTGATTAGGCGCCCTGGGCGCCCCCCTGCTCCTCGCCTTCAATGGCCAGAACGGCCCCGAGACGGCCGAGGCTGTGAGGCCAGGCATCCAGATTACTCCATGCCAATCCAACCCAGCCAGCAACTGATGACAAGTAACAAATAAACCCAGCTTCAGATTTCCTATTCCTATCCTATTGTGGTCCTTTTTCCATTTTCACGTGCTATACATGCTGTCCACAGCGTATTTGGAACATGTTCGGTCAGAAACAAGGCGGGCTCGATGCTCTGCTCCACCGACCTCGTCCGTCAGCCTGGCAGCTGTTTCTTCGAAACCCATGCTGCTTTCTCGCGCAGAAGCTATACTCATGGCGCCGCCTGACCACTACTAGCACTGCTGCCGCATCATCATCATCATCAACATCAACATCATCATCATCAGACACGCACGGCGCGGGCCTCATCTCGGTCGTGTGCATCTCGGACACGCACAACAGCCAGTGCGAGCTTCCCCTCGGCGACGTGCTCATCCACGCCGGCGACCTCACGCAGTCCGGGTCGGCGGCCGAGCTGCAGGCCGCCGTCGACTGGCTCGCGCGCCAGCCGCACCCCGTCAAGATCGCCGTCGCCGGCAACCATGACCTGCTGCTGGACGCCGCCCTGGACGCCGCCGCCCGGGACCACGATAACCCAGCCAGCGGCGGCGGTCGGGCTCGTCGCGTGGCGGCGCGCCGGGCCATCCGATGGGGCGACGTGCGGTACCTGCAGGACAGCGCGGCGACGGTAACGGTGCGCGGCCGCGAGCTCAAGGTCTACGGCAGCCCGCGGTCGCCGCGCCACGGCGACTGCTGGGCCTTCCAGTATACGCGCTCGCGGTCCGACGACGACGACGACGTCTGGGCGGGCTCGGTCCCGGACGACACGGACGTGCTCGTGACGCACGGGCCGCCGCGCGCGCACCTCGACTCGGCCTCGGGCTCAGGCGGCGGCGCGCGGTCGCTGGGCTGCGAGCACCTGCTGCGCGAGCTCTGGCGCGTCCGCCCGGCGCTGCACGTCTTCGGCCACGTGCACGCGGGCTACGGGCACGAGGGCGACGTGCGCTTCGACGCGCTGCAGGCGGCGTACGAGCAAGTCGTCCTGGCGGGCGGCGGGGTCGGGAACCTGCTCCGCGTGGTCCGGGAGGCCCTGCTGGTGCAACTGCGACGCTCGCTCTGCTTCTTCTTCTTCTCGGCACAACAACCGCCGAGGGGCGTGGCGTTGCAGGCGGCAGCTCATCGTCGTCATCAGTTGGTGAATCCGTCGCTCGTGGGTGGGCTGCGCGACGATGAGCGACGCGCGCCTATCAAGGTCTATATCTGATCTGAATCCATTTTGGTACGGTAGTTACTTTGCGTCCCGCCACGGGGAAATCTCCTGGCATGTCCAGTCGAGGACAAAGTGGATTTCCTCGTCCGTGTACTTAGTAGTGCCGACCATGGTGACGGCGATCTGTGAGCACGGCGTTCTCTGCCAGTCCTCGGAGCATGGAGGGCGTCAGGCCCCGTCGTCCTTGGTCCTGGACACGGTCATGAGCACGTGCTCCCAGAAGGCGTCCTCTCCGCGGACGGTGTGAGTGTGCGGGTGTTTTTGGTTTTCCCTTGACGGCAGCACTGTACCAGTATACATCAAGCGGTGGCTTGCCCGAGCGTGGTGGTTGCGCGTGTTGAATGCCGCGGCGGCGATGGCGCGGCGGTAGACGTCCAGGGGCCCGCGGCCCGTGTTCAGGAGGAGCTCGGAGCCGAGCTCAGTGATGAAGTCCATCCACCCGTGCCGCGAGTGCTCGATGCGGCCCGCACGGCAGAACACGATCGCGTATCGAAGTGCCTCGTCGATGTCGTTGTCTCCGGTGTTGTGCTTTAGGCCGGTGATGTTGCGCAGGACAGCAACCTCCACCTGCTCCTTGTGCTGCTCGTAGATAGCACGGGCCCCCGGGCAGATTGTCAAGTGCTCTTCCAGCTCCATGCGGTCGTCGAACTGGGTCATTCGAGCAAGGCAGGCCGCCTGCGAGGCCGGGGAAGAGTTGTCGTCGTCGGCGCCGGCGGCGCGGCAGGGCAGGTTGATGGCAGAAGGGGTAGCCGTGGCGTTGGAAACCTCAGGTTGCTTCTTGGTATTTGAGGATCCGGTTGGCTTGTTGACACCGGGCAAGTTGGCGTCAGAGGTGCTGGACGAGGTGTGGGAAGTGCCGGGTTGCTTCTTGGTGTTGGAGGTCTCATTGGACTTGTTGGCACCGGGCACGGTGGTATTGGAGGCAACCATGGGAGTCTCCCTTCGACGAGCCATGGTGATGGTGTATCTTGTCGAGTACTGCGAAAAGCAGGGGTAGGTTGTCGGTGTAGATGATGATGTAGAGAACCCAGGGCTCGATGTAGTTATAGGTGCAGAAGATTCAGTGGTGCAAGAGATAGGTTGAAGGAATCGTCTGTTTCTGCAGATGGAATGGAATGTGAAGAGAGTGCACACGGGGTCGATATTTATATATTTCGGACTCGACGGCTGATTCGGAGAACATGATACCTGTTGAAGTATAGTAGGTGTGCCATCGTCGTCGTGATCTTTGTCGTCGTCGCGATCGGGGCGCGCGCGCACGGTCGGGCCCACTCGATCTTCGAGACCGTCACTACCGTCGATGCCGGCGCCGGCGGGTAGAATGACCGCTGGGAAGAGAGATGTATGTATACCCATGTACGGTTCTGACGTAGGGCGTGTACCAGCCTCTCCCATCAACAACACCGGTATTCTCCCTAGCTCGCCTAGTAGTCCTCCTCGAGGTCGCTCAAGTCCTCCGGATCCCAGGCAGCCAGGAACTTGAGCTGGCCCCTGACGCGCTTCTCGTGCGTCTCGTTAGGGCGAGGCTTGAGCCCGCCCACGGGCCGCATAAGCAGGTCGAGGATCTGGACCCGGCGCGCCTGGATCGAGTTGGCCGACGACAGGGCTAGGAGCCGGGCCAGCGCCGCCGCCGCGGCCACTGTGCGCCCTGCCAGGCCGCAGAGCAGTCGCGTCTGGCCATCTCCGCGAGGAGGACGCACACCGAAGCCGTACAGCCGAAGCCCGGAACCGCGTTGCTCGCCACAGACTTGTTGTCAGAGTGCGTGATATATGGCAAAATCTTGGGTACGTCAATACTGCATTATAGGCATTGCTTTCTTCATTATCATTGTATCAAGAAGCAATTGTAAAGGTGAAGCCCAGTAGACCACCCTTGGTCCTGGGATGAAAAGCCGTTTTTCAACTCCGGCGTTCCCTGGGGTATTTCCTCAACCGCTATGCTCCCGAAACCTGAAAACCATTATCCGCTTGTGGTGTAGGTAACCTATATCCAGTTCCCCCAGACCTCAGGTCCTCCAAGTCGGCAGCATACACAGCTTGTTCCCCCAACCACGACCCATGGGCACTACCGGTGCCACCTTTACAGATCCGAGAATTCCTCCTCCTCGGGGTCCCAAGCAGCCAGGAATTTCAGCTGCTTGATGACCCGGGCCTCGTGGGTCTCGCCCGGCCGGGCCTTGAGCCCGCCCACCGGCCGCAGCAGCAGGCCGAGCACGCGCACCCGCCGCGCGGGCGCCGGGTCGCCCGGCTGGAGGGCCACGATGCGGGCCAGGCCCGCCGCCGCCAGCGCGGTCCGCTCCGCCATCTTGCCGCCGCCAAGCTGGTTCATGAAGTCGGTTCGAGCCTCAAGCGGGAAGTCCTTGCGGCTCACAGGGAAGCTCCGGTGGGCGAGGGCCCAGGTCAGGGCCGCCAGCGCGGCCTGGAAGTCACCCGCCGTCGGTGACGTGTCGTTGCCGTTCTTCTTCGCTTCGCCGAACCATCCGCGGCGCCCCATTTCGGCGAGGAGGACTCGCACGTCGCCGAGGACCACTGGCAGGTTGTTCGCCAGGTCGGTTGGGAGGGTGACGTGGTATTGCCGAGTCTGCCGAGCGGCGGCGACGACGGCGGGCTCCGAGGCGACTGCGGCACGGTATACCTCCTGCGGGGGCTTGCCAGAGAGGAGGAGCTCGGCGTCGAGCTCCGCAACGAAATCATCCCATCCGTAGCGGGAGTGCTCGATCCGCCCGGCTCGGCAGAAAACGAGCGCGTAGCGGATTGCCTCGTCTGAACCACCGGTTCCGCGGACACCAGTGATGTTTTGGAGGATCGCGTAATCCACGGCCTCCTTGTTCTCCGTGTTGTTATAAATGCCGCTGGCGCACGGGCAGATGCTGAGGTGTTGTGCCAGAGCCGAAGGGTCGCTGAATCCGGCCATCTTAGCCAGGCACGTTGCCTGGATGGCCGAGGCACCATCATCAGCGGGTACTGCGGCGCAGCAGGGTACCTTGATGCCAGACGTGGTGTTCGATGACGCGTTGTTCGATGACTTGTTGTTTGATGACTTGTTGTTCGATGACTCGTTGGGCCTGTCGGCGCCGACCACAACGGTCTTGGCTGCGGCAGCCGGGGTCTTCCTCCTACGAGGCATGGCGATGATGGGTCGAGTAGGTGTCGGTGGGTAAGGCTATTAGTGTTCGGAAGCCTGTGTTCAAAGAAAGAGGGAGCAGTAGTGACAAGTTGTAGAAGAGAGGTGAATTGTCTGTTCTGGGGATGGAATGAAATGGGAAGAGAGTGCAGACCGGGTCGATATTTATATATGTCGAACTCGACGGCTGATTCGAAAAAGTTGCCATCGGAGAAAGGTTCGTAGCCAATGGCATGAATGGTAACAACTCTATTCATGAGAACAATAGGGACAGAACAATGGCGAATGCATTGTGGCGCGACTGAATAGGCAAGGGGGCAATGGTTGCTTTGGGTTACCATAGGCACCAACCTTAGAGGTAAGAGCAGAACCAATCACGAAAAGCCAATTGTTTTTTACAAGTAGAGTGAATCACAGAACGATGGGAGAACAGCTATTCATACGCCGTGCGTCCAATGATAACGTAGCTCTGGTCAAAGAAAACGTAATGGTCCAGCACAATCAACCTACTCGACCCCCACCCCCTATTATCGATGTAGAAGTATTCACACACTCATTTCCAGAAAGCTCCCTTGCTGAAGCATGCCGAGGTAGTCACGAGAGTGATCACCAGGGTTGTAGACTTTTTTGGTTATTAAGGTTTTGCAGAGCCAGGTGAAGATCAGAGTTTTATTTTAAACTCTATAAACAGATATGATAACTCCCATTGGCTCATTCTTCTTCATCCAATGTGCTCAGAAGCTGCTCTTGTTCAGGGACTTGATTGGCCCCTGCCTATACTTCTATTCTCTTGCAGCGGTTGTGCTACGAACCTGGGCATGGTGAGTACCTGCCAGTTGTGGTGGGATATCGACTGATTTATAGTAGTATATCAGAAGCATGACTCAGAACCATCCAACTGTGTTTGCTACTGTAGATTTTGCACCAGGTGCTTTGATTGGCTCCTAGTCATATCTAAGCTCAAATCCCAACACAAACAGATTCCGCAAACAGTGCCCGGATGCCTGTTTTGCACCCCTGCTGGCACAGCACCTGTGAGTCATCTACCGTGCGGCGCACCTCTTGAAGAAATCCGCCACCTGGGCGCCCCAGGCCTCCTCCCGCTCGATGCCGGTGCCGAGTGACAGCTGGGTGCTGATGTGGTTGTGGCCCCTGATCGTCTGCACCTCAACCACGCCCGCCTCGGGCCACGCCTTCTGGAGCTCCTCGCCTGCGTTGAGGATGAAGTCGGGGTCCAGCTCGCTGACCTGGGCCAGGAGCTTCACCCCGGGCAGATCCGGCCCCCCGGACCCGGAGCCGCCACCCCCGCTGCGCTCCTTGTGCGCGTCGAGCAGACCCATCGGCGAGCGCGCGTAGATCTTGCCCGGCCCGAAGTAGCCGTTGAGGGTCTCGTTGTCCTCGCCGCCCCAGTGCAGCGGCGCGCCCAACAGCACGACGCCCGCCAGCCGCACCCCTCCTCCTCCGTCATCGCCGCCGCCGCCGCCGACCCCGCGCTCGGTCGCCTCCTTCCTCATGACCGTCCCGCGGTGGTCCGCGAAGGCGGGGTCCAGCAGGTACGTGGCCACGTGGACGCCGCCGGCCGAGTTGCCGACCAGCAGCAGGTCGATGCCGCCCGCCCCCGACGAGCCGTCGCGGCCCGGCAGGTACCGGGCCAGCGTGCCGGCGATCCAGTCGATGGTCAGCTGGACGTCCTCGCCGCCCGACGGGTACCGGGCCCCGTGCGCCATCAGGCGGTAGTCGGGGATCACGACGGTGAAGCCGTAGCGGGCGGCGAAGTAGTGGCCGACGTTGGCGAGGATGAGCCCGTCGGCGTACGAGGCCGGGTACTGCTTGTCGCCGCCCACGAAGCCGCCCCCGTAGAGCCAGACGAGCACGGGCTTGGCGGCGTCAACGGCGAACGGATCCGGATCCGGAATCGGGTAGTAGACGTCCAGCTCCTGTCGCGGGTGGGGTCCGTACCGGTAGGTATCGCGGAGGGTCGATCGGATCGCATCGGCGTTGGCGGTGAGGAGCCCGGCGTAGGCTCCGAATGTGGGCTGCAGGATCTCGCCGATGCCCCGGCCAAAGGCTGGTAGCTGGTCCATGTTGAGTGCGCCGCGTCTTTGACCTGTGCCGTAAAAAGGAGGAAACAGTGTTATCTGGACAAGCCCTCTAGAGTCTAGACTTTCTCTTTTACCGGTGTCCGTCACGGACGAGAGGATGCGCCGTCTGAGGTGTTGTCCACGTTCAAGGATGCGGGGAATCCGAATCTGGAGTTTACTAACATATCCGGACCCTAGCGGCCGCCTTGATGGGGCGTCTTGCGTTCCAACGTTCCCCTCGGTGATCGGGCATGTCCACTCGGTAGTTGAGCTGCAGCATCTTGGCCCCTGAATGGGACGGAAAAACTTACTAATCCATCCATCTATGTGGGGCCTGCCATAGCTGACGAAGTAAGAAGATACCGGTACTGTTTTCCATCCAAGACGAAGATTCCATAGTAGGCGGACAAGTGTGTGATCGAGTCATTGACTGACTCACCTTCGGCAAGCAGAGAGAGCCCGAGTAGCACTAATACTCCCCCCAGTCTGTTTTTCAAGCAAAATACCGGTACCGGTGGGCGAGTTGGCTACCATAAAGACATCGCGGATCGTTACTCTCGTACCCCATAAGTGGCATTGGCAACAATGGCCCGACAGGTCGTCTTCGTTATGGATACTCGTGTCTCATTTCTCATCAGATTCGTAAAAGGTAGCTAGCTATCTAGCTACCTAAGTCCTTATGAGGTAGGTATGGCGCGCTTATGTTTGCCAAGTGGGTAAGTAACAAGCACGGCATGTCACCAACTTGACCTACCTTACAAGTCATCGTCGCCGTCCCCCCGGCCCTCGGCGCGGACGGCCCGCCAGTTGAAGCTCGCCTCCCAGGCGTGGGCGACGCGCAGCACCGTGCGCTCCTGCCACGGCGCCGCGACGACCTGCATGCCGACGGGCAGGAAGACGTCCGGGTCCTCGGCCGCGGGCGCGGACCCGACCGGCAGCGACAGGGCCGGGTGGCCCGTGAGGCTGAAGGCGGCCGTGTGCGCCAGCCGGCCCATGCCCGTGCTGGGCCCGAAGAAGAAGAGGCGCGAGCCGCCGCCGCCGCCGCGCCACTCGCTGCTGCTGCACTCGTCTCTCCCGCTCCCGCTCCCGCTCCGCGCGCCGTCCCCGTCCCCGTCACCGTCCCCGTCACCGTCACCCCTCCTCCGCGGCGCCACCGCCGGCGCCGCTGGCATCACCAGCACGTCGTGCCGGCGCAGCGCGTCCTCGTACGCGTCCCGGACCTGCCGGTCGGCGTTGACGGACCGGTCCGACGGGAGGTACCGGTACCCCGACGAGCCCGGGCCCCCCCGGTGGTGCGACGGGCCTGGCGAGATCTCCGATAGGTAGATGCTGTTGTCGTTGTTGTCATTATTGGCCGTCGCATTCCGGGTCGACGACGGGGACGACGACGATGACGACGACGACGCCGCCAGCAGGTTCTCGCGGCAGCCGCCCCGCGCGCGCCGCCTGTCGAAGCGGCCCACACGCATCAGGCCGCGGCCGCCGTGCCGCGGCGTCGGGTCCAGCACGCCGGCCGTGGAGCCGTCGAGCCGCCGCTGGAGGGCCCAGACGGCGGGCGCCTCGAGGTGCATGGGCACCGAGACCTCCTCGACGTTGGCGCCGAGCCGGCGCAGGCGCGCCGCCGCCGCCCGCACCACCTCGCGCACGCCGGGCGTTGCGGTCGCCGGGTCGAAGGCCTCGGCGACGACGCCGACCCGGACGCCGTCCAGCCGCGGGGCGAGGAGACCGAGCTGGATCGACTCGGCCAGCCGGATGGACTCGGCCAGCCGGGACGAGCCGTGCCGGCCGGCGCCGAGGGACCTCTCGTCGGCCCCGTCGTAGCCGGCCAGCGCGTCCAGGCACTCGGCCATCTGCTTCACCGTGGCCGCGAGGATGCCGACGGAGTCGTTGGTCGCGTCCCGGCTCGTGATGCCGGTGCAGGGGACCAGGCCACGCGTCGGCTTGAAGCCCACACCTGAAAGTGCGTCAGTCAGTAGGTAAGTCCCGAGGCTGTGGGAAGTGGTGGAAGGTGAGGTGCTTGCGGGGATACTCACAGCCACATAGAGAGGCGGCCACTCTGATGCTGCCACCATGGTCTGCGCCGACCGCGACGTCAACCGCCCCAGAGCCGACCAGCGCCGCGCCGGCCGACATATCCCCCCCTGCAGTGTACCCGCGGTGGTGAGGGTTCCGGATGTTGCGTTGGGGGGCCCCGTCGCGCGAGCGCCGGCCGAAGCCGTGCTCGCCGACGGTCCTGCCGTGGATGTCAGCACCGGCTTGCAAGAGTCGAGCCGCCACGGTCGCGTCCGTCCGCGCCGTCTCAGTCTCCGAGGAGGCGTAATTGCCGCCGGGCCCGGAGACGTCGGCCACGGCGATGCTGTCTTCCAGAGCCACAGACACGTTCTTCAGGCCATGTCCCGCACGGTCGCCGGCGATGAGGAACCGATGCGCCCACGCGCCTTCGGGTGCTGCCAGGTCCGGGCCCGACGACACGTGTGTGCCGCCACGCCCTCGAGGTGAGTGGTGGACCTCCGGGTCGGGGACCGGCTTGTAATGCGGACGCCGACGCACGTGTCCCCGGGCTGCGCCCCGGGCTTCGCGTGCGGCTGTCCTGGGCCGGTAGTAGCTGCTCGTGAGCCTCGGGTCGACGAGGTCCTCGATCTGCTTCAGCAACTCATGGGTTCCCGTACTGTAGAGCGGACCGCACTTCACGTTAGCATCCTGCCGGCGGGCGCCCAGAGGTCTGAAACAGGACCACGTACGATGAGCTGTCCTCGATGGCAGCAGACATAACAGCTGCGATCCTTCGGTGCCGCGTGACTTGTTATTTGGGCCAAAAGTCTTGTAACAGCTGACAGGTATATCGAACGACACAAGAGAGACAGTCTGACTGTTTTCATGTCATTTCCCTCATTTCCCGGCCCATGGAGGTTGCGACATGTCGCTTATTTCTCGAAAGAGACGGCTGCGTCATGTTTGTATGAGCTGATCTCCCAAGGCGCTTGGAGCATGATGTCGATTTCCTCGAGTGTCTCTGCTAGAACATCACGGCGGCTGACCCTCCTCTGCCTGCGAACCTGTACGGACTATTGGCACTCCATCTTGACCGGCATATTGCATGAGGAGACCCTTTCTTATCTTTGTCTTGTAAGTGTTTTCCTGCGAGTCCGGGACTCTCATCCCGTTGATCCAGCGCTGGGCTACCGGTATTACCGTATCAAAAAGGAGAGTTGCGCTTAGCTCCACTGGTGCGGTTTGAATCTCCGGAGGTGGAGTGCTCCACTCGCCCCTTTATTTTATCCGCCTACCGTTCGACTTGAATTTCGTCTCTACTGCATAGTAACGTAACGTGAGCTGACTGTCGTTGTGCTAAACAATATCGATGATGATGAAGAAATCCTAGGCTGAATTGGATATGATAAGCCTGGCCAAGGGGTGTAACCTGCTACAATGTGGTTGAGTACGCCCGCAAGCAAGTTAAACAAGAATTAAAGCAACGATGATTATATCGACTATGGTGTTCTCGACCGAGATGGTCCCCAATCCTGTGAGGACGTTGGCGGCGACGCAGTGCCCGTCGCCATCATCGTCGCTACGTGTCCACCAGTAGGACTCTGGTAAAGCACACAAGCAGGCCGATAATGATAATTGCGACAAGCAGCATACCTAGAATCGAGGGCCAGTACCCCCGTCGTGGCAGATGACAGTGTTTGCTTAAGGCACGCGCCATAGACTTCGAAGAGGGAGACCGATTCATCAAGACGCTCGAGTTCGATGATGATGGACCGACCTGGTGCCCTCAAGCTCTTACCAGGGTCTATACTGATCCTGGTCTCCATGCGGTGAACTTAGGTGCGGGCGGTGATGCCTTGAACGAATCAAATCAGAAATCTGAGAAACTGGCGTGAATGGTGAGCCGGATGTGAGAGAGAGAGCAGCAAACACGGTGGAAGCCAATTGATCCACCCGTATTCTGCTGCAACATGCCCCGGGTAGCGCCAAGCAGCAGTCATGGACCAGATATCATATCCAACAATGACTTGCTTGCTTCACAGCTCAGAGAAGCCCCATCAGCTCGCTGAGGCGTTCAGGCGTTCAGCGATCGCTGGCCTCCTTCACGAGTGCCCAGCATTTCCGCATCCCGGTGCCCATCGACTCGTCGTCGACGGCGTCGCTCCAGCGGCTGCTATTCCGGGCCCGGCCTCCCGCGGCCTCCTCCTCCTCGTCCGCCGGCGGCTCCCCCGCGACCTCGAGCTCGAACAGATGGACGTGCATCGTCAGCTTGAGGTGCGAGAAGGTCCACGGTACGCTGCCCAGCTCCCTGACGTGCTTCGGTTGCTGCGGCCTCCTCTTCCCCCCGCCTTTGGCCTTGGCAATGCCGCCGCCGCCGACCAGCTGGGACGCGTGGCGCTGGGCGTCGCAACGCCGCGCTTCGGCGGAGTGTTCGCCGCCTCCAGGCAGGAGGAGGCTGGGCAGCTCCCAGAGGCCGGCGAGCAGGCCCTTCGGCGGACGGCGGTGGATCAGATATTTGCCGTCGCTGCGGCGGATGGCGCAGACGAGCGTTTCCTCTTCTCGGACAGCCTTCTTGATAGTCCTAAGTGGGAATCTTTTTGCGTGATGTGTAATATAATCCACGGCGGCGGCACTAAGCTTTGCCGAGCTAGCATCATGAGACTTTTCTAGGGTCCTGTCCCCGCATGCGGACTGCGAAAAGAAGCCTGCAAGTGTTGCCTGCCGCTGCGGTCGAGACTTTTTCTTCTCGGGGGACGTTGGAATATTGGCTGGCGGAGGCGGTACTACGACACCCTCAGGACTTTCGTCATCCTGCAATATTTCGTCAAAAGGGCTGCAGATAGTGCAAAGGTCTTCAATATCAGGAATAGTTGAGGGCACAGTGGGTGCCATTGCCTCCGGCACCAGCCTCGCCTTGGCCGCTAGCTGCAGACCCTCGCCATACGCGCGACAACTGGAGCTGATCGGACACGCTGCGCAGTTGGGCTTGGGCGAGCAGACAGTGCTGCCGAGCTCCATCAGCGCCTGGCCCCATCGGCCCGGCCGATCGCTGACCTGCCCTTCGGGGTCATCGAGTGCTTCTTCTTCTTCTTCGTCGTCCTCCTCCTCCTCCGCATCCCCCGCTACAGCCTTCACCAGGCCGTCGGCCGCCGCCCAGAGGAGCTCGACGTTGGCCCTGTCGGCCTTGACGTCGGCGAGGAGGCCGAGCTGGCGGCTCAGCACGCGCAGCACGTTGCCGTCGACCATGGGCGCGGCGCGGCCGAAGACGATGGCCGAGATGGCGCCCGCCGTGTAGGGGCCCACGCCGGGGACCCGGGCGGCGAGCTCGTCGGCGGCCGCGGGCAGCAGGCCGCGCAGGCCGCCGTCGGCGACGACCGTTCGCGCGGCCTCGTGGATGCGCGTGGCGCGGCTGTAGTAGCCGAGGCCGCGCCAGGCGGCGAGCACGTCGTCGGCCGACGCCGCGGCCAGGTCCCGGATCGTCGGCCACCGCGCCATCCAGCGCTTCCAGTAGTCGACGACGACGGCGACGCGCGTCTGCTGCAGCATGATCTCGCTGATCCAGACCTCGTAGGCGCGCCGCTCGAGCTGGGCACGGAGCGGCTCACCGGCCTCTGCGTCGTCGTTCTTGTTGTTGTTGTGGTGGCGGCGCTGGTCAATCCACGGCTTGCGCCAGGGCATGGAGCGCGCGGTGCTGACGTCGTCGAACCAGGCGAGCAGCGCGGCCCGGCCCTCGCGGCGGTCGAGGAGAAGAGGGCGGTGGTAGGCGACAGCGTGCACGCGGGTCGGCGGCAGGCTACAACAGCCGCTCTCAGGTCGCGGTGAGCCCGGGCCGAAGAGGCTTTGGTACAAGGCGGGCGCGTCCTTCTTCCGCCCGCGCGCTACCTTACGTCTCTTCGGCGCATCGGCCAGCGGGCCCCCGGTGGCAAGGGTTTCGTCGCCGTTCTGCGCGGCCTTGTCGGTTGGCCGTTTCCGGGAGGCCGGGCCCGCATCCTGCTGGACACGGCTGGACTCTGGCGCGGTTGGCGGCACCAGGGTTGGCGGCCTGAGGTTCCGCGATGAGCGCCTCATTGCTGCATCTCTGCTGGACGCGTGTGCTTTTCCTCCGCGACGCCACGTGATGTGGTGGAGAAATCTAAACCCTCTCGAGGTGATAATTCGTACTTGTGTATCGAGTAGTACCTCTTGCTACTACTTGAAGTAATTGCTAGCAATGTACTCACTTGCCGACTTTACCGTATGTAGTACCTTTCGTTTGTGAGTAAAATATTAGGTATGGATGTACGGAGTTATAGCTGTACGCGTCTCACCAAAAGTCTGAGTACTTTGACGCGCAGTCACGTGCACAGAGTGTCTAGTGCCGACTACCTCCGTACTGATTTTATTCTTTACCTACCCGTGTTCCCGTTTCTGTACTCAGTATAAATATTGACCCGAGGATCCGGACCGCAAAACAACTACAGGCACACCGACTACCTTGTGCATCTGTACACGCGCCAACCAGCATGCCAAGGTCTTCACTGCTCGCGCGTGCGTTTGCCCTCGCCGACTACTGCATTGCTCGTTATACCCAGAATAAAAGGAGACTCTTGCCAGGCGCCGGGAATTCCATGAGGCCTGCCATAGACGCCAGTCGCAGTTGGACCGGCTCTGCACATATCTATACTTCCCAGCTGGAGTCCTGGCAAGATATACCCCGAGGCACCGTCGTCTCGTTAATGTATGTCCAACACAGGCCACTCCCTCCACCTGCTTACCGGGCACGGTACCGGTACGGGTAGTCCCGGCAACAGGCCGCCTAACATTCTTCGAAAGGAGTCCTCTTGCCGACGTGATGCAGATGAAGCGACTAGTTGCGCTCCCTGGTGATATTGTGCGCACTCGAAGTGACTGCAATGTCCGCTTCGCGAAGGTGCCGCCTGATCATGTCTGGGTGGAGGGAGACGGAGGCGCGGAATTCAGCGAGCGTGACAGCAACTACTACGGTCCTGCCCCCATCCACCTGCTCGCGGACAAGGGCACACATGTCGTTACGCCATTCAACTACCTTGGCCCGATGCCACAGTCAGTTGAGGACCTCAGCCTCAGATTCATCAGCGATCCTGGCCACCGCCCCCCGGGGGAGCTGAAGTTCCGCCCGGTTCCCCAAGTACAACGCGACTTGGCAGAGGCCGAGCGCACGTATTACAAAGAGGTGAGAAAGGCAGTCGAGAACACGCTGCGCATGGTCGCCTCCCGTCCCGTAGATATGGGGCTTGCATCTTCGTCTCGGCCTCCGAACCTGGTGAAGCTGTGGAATGATGGTGGGCGGAAGTTCAAGTGCGAGCCGTTCAGAGTGGTCGCCGTCGACCTGGTGGCCCCGACGCATCTTCCGGAGCTGTTGTCGTTTACAACAAATATCCAGACACTCGTGATGCAAAGTTGTATATTTATCAGGCTTCGATTCCACGCGCCTGCTTCACCCAAGCAGACGTCTCGCTCGCGACCCCCGGCGTCCAGGCACCCGCTCCTCCCAGGGAAGAACCCGGCCGCGTTGAAGACGGTCAGGAAGCTCTCCACTCTCGCGCTGTCTACGGCCTTCTTAGGAGCGAGAGTTTGATGAATACCACGACACACCTGCATGGCAGACGCTGAACGTTCAGCCCCTCCCGTCTAAAAGCGAAGTCTAGCTGGTCCATGACTCAAGCCTGGCCCCCCGCTGATAATTGCAGTAGCAAATATAGCCATTGCGACACGGGTGCCGAGACCGTCACCATAATCATGATCGTTTTTGGGTTCATCACAAGTGTACAAGCCCGTGAGCGAAGACAGCACCAAGAACTACGAAACCAGTGAGGAGGGGGCCCCCTATCTCCTCGAGGCCGTCGAGATTGACGTCGCCGTCTGCCGTGCTGCTGGCCAGCACCAGGTCGGGTCGTGATGGATTTGCACGACGACCGCACGGCTGCGGCATCATCGGACGACCTGATGATGGTGACTGTGTCATAGTTGCCGGTATCTGCTGCTGCTACTACTGCTGTGGCTATCGGCGCTGCGAGCGAGGGTCAGCAGGTGCACGAAAGAGGTCGGCAGGTCATCGTGACCAGATAAGCGAAGCCCTGTAGACGACGCACCCGAGGTACTCGACACAAGCAGCAGTGGACGGACACAGCGGGAGAGGGAGAGAGTAGATCCTCATGGTGCCGCGATACCCTACCTACGCTGTAGCAGTCATGGGGTCGCTACATGCGTACTTGTGCTTGTATCTTGTATTCCTTAGCAGCCAAGTCGGATGGTTGCTGGCGCGCTGCCAGTATCCAGTCAAAGCCAACTTTTGAGAATAGCAATATTTTCCCCTCACCATAAGGCAGACGCCATATTTCAGATAGTCGAGTTGGTGAGGGAAATAGGGGCATGCTCGTAGGTGCAATTAGAGAATCTAGAGAAGTCCTTGGACCATTCTATAGTCGGCGCATCTACTAAACTCGGGAATCGGCAACTCCAAGTCTAAAGACCCAGTGCAGCTTGGCGACCGTCTCGACTTTCTCGCGACTGCTCTAACTTGGCAACTACTTGGCAACTAACTGCTTGGCAACTTAGGTCAGGAGTATCTCTTCGGGAGCCGAAGACAGTAGTCCCACGAAGGGAGAGACTCGTGAGGCTAGGTACATGTACCGTACGTGCACATCTATATGCTCAAGGGTAAGGGGCGCAACGCTCGTCTCTCGAACCCAAGGCATAAAGTCACGAACTCCTTAACGCCCAGATGACCGGTTGAGCTTATGCCTGCTTACCTAGGTAGGTACCGAGTCCCAGGCAACCAGGGTTTCTGTATCAGTAGACATGTTGCGTGACGACAAGGCGAACCACTGAAGCTAGAACAGCACAAAGGACGTTTATCAGATGTCCAGGTAGACTCGGCTCTGGGTTCAGTTCTGGTCCATATCAATATAACCAGTAGGGTTGCCAAATTGTGCTCCCATCTGAAAGGGGTATATAGACCATGGTTTCGATATCTGATTTAGAAATTGTATTTCGAGCCTGTGGCGGCTACTCGGTCATTCTCCGCGGCATGTACGGGTCCAGAAGAAAAATGCTCTCAGATTCAGATGCCAAAGTCAGTGCTCTCTAGTATGCTATGCTTTTGGTCGGTCACGCGGTCTCCTCCGACGGCGAGCCGGTGCCGAACAGTCATGAATGAGATTACCCCCTCCCTCCTCCACGAACGCTGCCTCCCCTTAGAGCGAAACCCCCCCCCCCCCCCCCCACAAAAACATCTCTGCTCGTCCCTCCGTCATCACGGTCGTAAGAAGGTGGAAAGCCTATATACACGTGCCGTCTCCCACCGCCCGTCCCCAGGCTTCGCACGAGCGCGTCTCGAGGCGCCCGTCCGTCCCAACGGCCGCTGCCGCAATTCAGATGATGATGAGCTATTCAGCCTCTGTCAGCAAACATTCGCCCAAAAAAAAACATGCGTCTGTCTGTTCTGTCTGTCTGTCTCGCAGGTCATCATCATCATCACTCACCTCGATCAGCTTCTCGGTCAGCTGGAAGAGCTGCCTGTCGTGGTCCTGGGTCTGGATGTACGAGCACGAGCGCCACAGCCCCTCGAAGCCCATGTCCTCGAGGATGTCGCCCAGCGTGTCGTGGCTCTCGAGCGCGGCGGCGAAGCGCGCGTTGGAGGTCAACAGCCGCAGCAGCTCGTGCGCCGCGTTCAGGGTGAGGCTGCTCTGCGCGTGCAGCAGGACCTCGTCGAGGGTGGCCGCGATGGTCGGGCACCTGGTCGTGTCCAGTCAACAGCTGCCCCCGCGTGACGGTCTAAAGATGGGGAGGGGAGAGAGTAGACTTACAGGTGCAGAATGACCGTGGGCCGGTCGACCGCCAACTGGCTCATCCAGCTTATCGTGGCCGCCTGAATGATGTCCTCTAGAGACTGGAAATCCACGAGCTCAATCGCCGTATTCAGCAAGAGGTCCTTGTCCTTGACGGCGCTCAGGTCCTTCAACGTGCGCGTCGGACTAAGGTTGGCAACGCTGACTGGGTCGATTCCAGCGGACCAGAGGCATTCCTTGACATCTTCCGGCGTGGATGCCCTAGCTTGAATCAGAGCTAGGTAGGGGGACCCGTAGAACTCGGCCGAGAAATTTCTCGATTTCGAGGCCTTGTCCGGAGTCGAGTCTGTCGTCATTTCGAGGAACGTCCCAAGCACTCGCAAAGCAGATGTCTTGGTCAGAGGATCGGTGAGTCCACGCACGAGACAGGCACACACGGCAAAATGGAAATTGTCCGGGGTAAAGTGAATCCCGTAAACGTCGTCCAGCGGAAGGGTAGCCTCCTCTAGCTGGGAGCGGTTCTGAAGCAGATAGTGGGCCATCTTGTCACTCCGGATCTCGCTCGAGGTTCCAATGTTATTCAGCACGGCTTCCAGGAATAAGGCAGTACAGTTGAAGAGACGGGATGTCGGAACGAGTCGAATGAGTGACATGGCTAGCCAGAATAGTTGCAGCCCGTAACGCGAGGCCGAGGTAAGCTTTCCAATCATCTTGGACAGGGAGGTCACAACGGCAACCAGCATGTCGCTGCTGCTGTCATCGCCGAAGCGACCAACACTATTGCGGAGCGCCACAAGCACCTGATAGAGCAGATCGTCGTCGACCTCTTCACGTGCGAGACAACCCATTACCGTGAAGGCTCGTGGCTGTATTGCCGGGTTGTTTTGGAAAGCTGTACTCGCGACGAGACTCATCCACCTGGACCGCCAAGCGTTCGCCATATCAACCGATGGAGCTGCTACAGTGCAGGTCTCAAAGAGCAGGACGGCCAGGCTCTCTGTCGCGGCAAGGTACATGCCAGTTTCATGTGTGGTCGCGATAGACGTTCCGTCGCGCAGCAGCATCGACGAGGCAATGAAGATTTCATTTCTCGGCTCAGATATGAGTTCAAGTATAGCACGTAACTTGGTCAGCTTGGCTGGATCCAAGTTGAACGAAGTGCAGGCCGAATGGACCGTATTGATGAGGAAGCGGTGAACTAGGGATCGGACGTCGAATTGACCGGTATTGGCGAGCATGGTGACGATGTGGAATATCTCAGGCAGATATAATTGCGACTGCACGCCGCAGTCAAACGACAGGGCGAGGCAGAAGTTGAGCAGGATGATTATCTCGCCCCAGACAGCGTTGTCCGGAAGGTGCTTCGTTGGCCGCAGCGAGGATCGGTTCAAGGCCTTGCGAAGGCGTGAAATCACCTTGCCACGGAGGGTGATCGTGCCAAGCGCACCCACGACTGAGGTCAGAGCTTGCGTATGCTCATCATAGGGCCCATGTGCCATAGCAGACTTGAGGACCTCGTCTAGAAAAATGTCCAGCAGAGTCTCGTCCTTGTAGATCGCAGGCCATACCGTATGATCCAGTATGACAGCCAGCGAGGGCTCCATCACCGTCACGTCGATCAGCCTTCTGAAGATGGCTGCAATCTTCTCCCTGGCCTTGTCACTGTCTGCTTCGTCGGCAAGCACTGACTTGCGGAGACCAGGCAGCCACGGAGCCATGTAAGCGAGACTCAGTGGTTTCTGTTCATCGGAGAAACTCTCCCATCCCACGAAAAATTCGTTTAGAAAGTCCGCAGTGAGCTGCGGTTCCTCCTGCGCTAGAACCTTGCTCATGTTGACGATGAACTGAGTCGGATCCATAGGAACATGGACGTCTGCATTTCCTGTCAGCAAGAAGTCAAACTTAGAAGGGTCGGCATTCCGACTTGCTCACCCTTAGTGCACATGAATTTTGAGGCGGCCTTGAAGTCGAAAGCACGGCAGAGGGCACCCAGCAGATTGTAAGAAGAAATCCGGAGGGTGGAGTCGGTCGCAGCGAGATTAGTCAAGGCCAAGTTGAGCAGTGTCCCAGGTACATCTTGCGGTCGGATCAGCCGCTCAGATGACTTTATGGTTCTCATATCTTTGCCAGATTTTGCCTTTGCTCCCCGTATCGCCTGTAACACGTCCGTTTTCTTTGGACTCTGGAAGTACATGATGACTTTGCCGTTGTCAGCTCGCAGGCCGAAAGCAGAGTCATCCTCCGTTGGAATTGACGTCGATGCCTCATCAACGTCTCCCAGGCGGAAAATGTCATTGACAACGGCATTGAGGTGGTAACTCGGGTAAACCTCTTGCTTCTTCACCGTGGTTACTTGCACGAATTGACCCCCAACCTTCATCACGACCTCTATCTTGCCTTTCGTCTTAGAGAGTCTGGTAATGGGTTGGAACATGTAGCGAGTGTCGCTGACCACGCTGACGGTTTCCTTGGGGAGATGAAGCTGGCTCAGATGGAAGTGCGCCTGAAGGTCCTGTAGGCTTCCAAGGAGATGGTACTCCACGTTTTCGGGATTGAACACGCTTGTCTCGTTTTTACTCGAAACCCGAATCATTCGGCGGAAGCATTTCCTACGAGATCTCTATCAGCAAGCAACGAAAACACCTTAGAAATGACAATTCATACCTATAGGCACTGTTCATGTTGTAGACGTAGATCCTAGACAGCTGTCGGGATAGCTCAGTCGGACAGAGAAGCTCCAGCTGCTTGAATAGATCATCTGGTGGCTCATTCTGTCCGTTGTAGCAAGTGGCGTCAATGAGCAAGCCAAAGGGTTTCTGCCATAGGCGGCTTGCAATCTAGTTTTCTGTCAGTAAACGGAATTTCCAAGAATCAAGGTACAAAGCAGCATGGGAGGTCTCTGCTGCTATGGAAGAAACTCACCTTCAAGTAGCAATAAAGTAGGGTATCATAGTCTATAGAGTCCTGGTCGATGTGACGAAGAATCACACAAATAATGGAAAGTCCGTCCTAGTGGCAAGTAAGCTCCCGGAAACCGATCGGTCATACACGATGCGCACCTTGCTTTCGCCGCCATCGTATACCGCGCGGGAAGAGATGAAAGAATCGGCGCTTCGGAACGCGTTGCGAAGCATGAAGTGTTGGAACCTCGAGTACGCGAGGGGCGAGTTCGCGGATATTTGTGGGCGGTTCCAGGTGACTGCCAGTGGTGGAGGTCCGAGGTTTGTGATGAGCACACGCAAGGGCTCAAGGACTGGAGAGCGGCCGCGAGCAAGCTCATTGGGCGAGAGCACTTGCTCCCTCCGCTCCTGGGACACCAGACGTTGCCTGACATGATCCCAGTGGTCGTATAAGAAGCGGTGGAGAGCAACACAAGAACCGAAATCATAGGCCTCAGCTTCGAACGTAGGAGGGTCCAGCTCATCGAGAGGCACCTTCAGGTTCATTAGTGACGATAAGATATAACACGGATGCAGATACCTACTGATATCTCGCGCAGAAAGGCGGTCACGTCGAAAATATTTTGTGTCAGGAAGTCATTGAGCGGGTACATGTAAGGCTCCTTTGCACCGAACAAGACATTGTTGGCCAGGTTTTGTATGACTTTAGCAATCAAGAGAAGACCGCGGCGCATTTCTTTTGAAGGTGCCGTATCAACCAACTTTTCTACTTCTGGGGCTACAATAGCCGGGCAAAAGAAGCGCAGAAAAATGAAAGCTCCCACAGCGGTGTATCTCGCATCGGGAAACCTGGGATTCACAGCGTTGGAAATCTAGAACATGTGAGTAACTCGAATACGTCAAGTTCTTCGTCGAGTTTGACTTACTATACTGCATATCTTCCTGAATGATGCTGGTATGTTCGATGCTGAAGCCAAAATGTCGTCGACAAACACCTTAGCCACGATACGTAATTGCAGCGCGTTCTTTGTGAGCTCCTCCTGAGAAGATATCTTGGTCGGGTCAAGTTCAAGGTCAAGATCCTTGGACGTTAGCATTAACCTCTCTACAACTTTTTGGAGCGTAGCTTTCAGGTAGTTCGCCCCTTTCCACTTCGCGTATATAGAAAGTAACTTCGTAGCGACACAGTTCCGACGCAATACTTCTGCCTCGTTTTCTATAAACGATGATGTCAGCATACCAGGTCCATGATCGATCGAATTCTCGCCTTACCAGTGTCCTGAATCTCCTGTTTGATCAATGCTTCCATAAGTTCAAAAGTAAGCCCTCGAGATTCGAAGATGTTCAGCAACGAGATCGTGAGCTCATCAGCCTCGCTGCTAGGACAGACAATGCTGATTGCCACGGCCAGAGTCGTGTCGCGGGTTAACAACTAGCCAGTTTAGTCAGCACGAAAGTTCCGTTCTAATTAATTGGAAAGCATTACCCTCAGCAATTCTTCGTACTTCTCGCTGACCGCCTTGTCAGATAGGTTATTAAACTCGGTTCCCTGAACCAAGATATTGTAAAGAACCTTGACAAAAGCGGTCCGAATCTGGACGTTTTCGTGATAACCGATACTCAGCGAGTGTTTCAACCCAACGTCAATATTTGCGCTCAAGAGGTTGGAGAGGATCGTAATAGCGAGCTCGCTTGTGGAATCCGTCTCGTCGCGCGTTGCCGAGGTTCCCAGAGTGTCGCCGGAGTCGTAATTCAGGAGGGAGAGAAATCGGTTGAAATAAGTATGGAACAGTTGGGATTTGAGCTCACTGGTGCCTGCGTCACTCTGGCCTTCTCCCGGTTGGAGGGGTAGCCTGTATGTCAGTTCAGCGAGGCAACGAAGACAAGCTTTATCGAGATCCCTCTGGATCCGGGAATCCTCGTCCTGGCTCCTCATGGATTGGGTGCGGCCAGACTGGGGAGATCGCGGCCGGGCAATCCAGCTGAAGATGTACTCCAATAGCTGATTTCGCTTTCTAACGTCATCGCGCAAGTTCAGATGCTCCTTCTTTCGTGTCACAGACTCGCAAAATTGGGCGATCTTGATCTTCACTCTCAGGGTGGTCGTATTTTCGTTGACCCCGTCCAGGAACTTCGCAAAGCTGAATCCAATCGAGCTGAAGTCGATAGACGAGGCTGCCGAAGCACCGAGTTCGGAGGGTGTCTCCAGCCGTTCCACGAGAGTCTTCAGCAAAGATGCTGCTTGCTCGGCGAAAATAATTTCTCCGTCCTGTCCCTTACCCGATGCTTCCAACGCACCCGTGAAAAGGACCTCGAGCTCAGATCCGAGAGCCTTGAACAGAGGAGGGTAGAGGATTGGGGATATCTCGGTAGACAAAACATCTCTCATCGTCTCTCTGACTCGGACGTTAGAGCACGCGAGCAGTTGTGTGCTGAGGCGTAGGTATCTGTGCAGTACTGGCTCCTCGTGATGTTCAGACACAAGCCGGTCAATCCATCTCAGGCCACCCATGGCGGGTTCGTCAAGGATGGTGTATGCCTGCTCAGCGGTGCATATGCCCCCCAGGGAGGCCAGGAAACCAGACAAATTACGCCATTCGGAGAAACTTCTCTCGTCAACACTGTCCACGGGCGCCATGGACACATCTTTGGACAGATAAATCCACTTGTCAAAGGCGGCAGCCCATGCTTCGAGTATACCTGGACTCGGGTAGGCAAGGCGCCTCAGAAGGGCCCGTGTCCGTTTCTGGAACGCCATCATGCCCGTAAACCTGAAACCCCGGGATGCGATCTCGGCAAAGACCTCGTTGTTCTTCGGTAGCAGCAGGCTCGAGAACTTGTCTTGCGCGGTTGCTGACATCAACATCATAGTAGCTTCGTTCCAAGCCCCAATGCAACTAGTGGCGAGCTGACATGTCTCAATGTCTGGAGAGCAGAGGCTTATGAGCAGCGTCTTCTCCACTTCAATCAGCGTATGATTATGCTCTGGAACATCTCCTTCATAAGAAGCAAGCTCCTGTTGGGAAGGTCAGTTTAGGGGCAGGGAGAGGGAGAAGGCGGCGGATCGGACCTGGCATGCACCGATTATCAATACTCCTGACTGGAGAAAAGACCGAATAGATCTCAGTATGGCATCATCAGCTGACTGTTGGTATTTCTCGCACATTTCCGTGAAGACGAGGGATCTACAATTGGCTGTCAGCAATGTTTAGCTTAGGTTTAACAACTATTGTACACCTACGTCAACTTCCAGAATTTCACCTTGAAACCTTCCGAGTTAAGCAGTTTGGCCTCTTTCACCGAGGAAAAGCAGCCGGTCGGAGAGAAAACTTTGTCGGCCACCTTCGAAGCCAGTGTCCTCACAGTCGCGTTTGCCGTTACCAAACAGCTCACGAATGATTCAAAGACGTCTTCGTAGAAGGAGTCATTATCGTGTTTGTCTGTGGGAGGATGTGCAATTAGTGTAGAAGGCGATGCATCAAGAAACTTGAGGATATTGCAGATCAGGACATTGTTGGCCGTATTCGTTGCCGAGGCTTTGCGCTGAAGATGCCGATCTCCTATGTAGAGTTCAGCAGAATATACCGACATAGCCTGTGCGGGTTAGCATAGTCTGAAGAAGGAAAAGTGTCCAGACCAATCTGACCTTCAATCTGTCTTGGACGAGTGCCGCTGCCTCAATGAAGAGCCGACGATATTCCCCTGCGTCTTGCTGTCGAGCAAAGTACGAGCACGCTTGAATGAGGGCAATCTTGAGGGTCCGCGGCGCAGAAGTCTGCACGCAGGCCTTGGCCAGCGGCTCCACGCCGCCTCCAGGGTTTAACTGTGTCAAACCAATGAACGCGGCCGTGGTCAAGTCCTGTTCGAATACAGAGCTGTCGCTGTGACCTCGATGAAATACAGTATCCCGTATTTCGTCCTGAACGTCCAGGACGTAGCTCACGAAGGCAGAGTCGGCATCGTCGTCGAAATGGCGCGCGGCGCGGAGGAGAAGAACCATACAGTAGGCCGCGGCCTCATTCTTGTTCCTCAGCGCCTTTTTCATGTTCTCGAGGAAGGCAACCTTCTTAGCCAGGCCACTTTTTTTAGTATCTCGGAGGTCGCTGGCCACTTCAAAGACGTCGGGGACGAGCATAAGCAGAGTCGTCTGGAGGGGATAGAAGAAGCCCCGTCTCTTGCCGTTGTCGCCTATGGTTTGAGCCATGTCGAATAACGTATCGGGTCCACCGTCAAGCTTCCTACGCTGACGGTGTATTCGCACAAACTCGGCAGGGTACCGCTCAATCCATCTGAAGATCATCAACGGGAGGATGACAGCCACGGTGTTTTGGAAGTGCCTCCGAAAGTGAAGAAAGTTTGAGCACAGCTCCTGGATGACGACACCTAACTGTTGACCATTCACCCCCATGAACGAGATGAACTTCAGGATGACGAGAGAAGACCTCTCCTCATCGCCTGCGGTCAGGGCATGAGACGAAGTAGCGTGCGTGGAAGCGGCCGTCCGCATGCTCTGGATCACGCTCCTCACATACTCAGACGACGTAGCCCAGCTCGACGCGCTCACAAATTCCACGATGGTCTTCACATGAGGCTCAAAATCTTCAAGCACCTCGTCGCTATCGCGCGATGTGACAGCATCGCGACTCTCGTCCGAGCCATGCACCGAAGCAGCGCCGAGCGTTATCTCGGCATATTGCGGTTCCAGAATCTCATGCACGTAGTCTTCATCCAGCAAGGTGGTCGCGGGAAGCGCGTAACCGTCAGGAATCGGCTCAACCAAATGCTTGAGATATTCGTAAACTCGCTTCACCAGACCTCGATCCAGGGGCTCGGGCAGGCCCGGCCTGGGGGTCGATCTGCCATTCCCGGCATTGGGGCCGGTTTTGCGCAAGGCTTGCCAATGGGCTGAGCAACAATCGGCGGCCAGCGAAAGGACGTAGAGTTCAGATCGCAGGACGTGACGCGGGTGGCTCGCGAAGTTCTTGTAGGGGCGGTCCAGGTCTTCGAGCACGGAAACCAGGGCCTCGAGAGTCACGCTTATGGAGACGGTGCTGATTTGGACGAGAGAGGCGCGGGTGACGACAGCGACATGGTCTTGCTTGAGCTCATGGCTGTGCGCTCCGGTACGATGTGGGAGCTATGCGAGACAAAGATTAGCCACAGCCATGCCGGCGGCGCATCCAAGTGAAGGGAGGAGACAGAGCGAGGGGTGAGGGGGGGTCGCATTACCCTCGTGGTAAGTCTTTCGACCAAGCATCCGACCAGGCCCGCATCGCCATTCATCTTGGGATGGTATACCGTCGAGCCGCGATTTCAGATTTCCAACTGAACATCATGACGTCGCCATCGAGTATTACAAGCGGAAGGGAGCACACGCTGTCCAATGCGAACCGACGATCAATGTCTCGAAGATGGCGGTGTTCGTGGAAGTGGAACGGCGAGCGGTGCTTGTCCAGAGCGTATAAGTCAAGTAGGTAGGTAGGTGAGCTATTCGGACGATATTGGGTGGTGCGCAAGCGGCAAGTCGGAGGAGCTATCCCGCAGATTCACAAGTTCACGCGCGGCCGTGACAAGCTTGCGATATAGGAATCGAGCCAGCGGTAGCGGTAGCGGCACGGCAGGAGGTATGTCGACACGGTTTTTGGCCCGAGGGGTACGGTAGGAGCGTAGCTAAGCTCAGATCTGGCCAGAGAAGAGGCGGGCAAGGCACATTAGAGCAGGACGAGCACGAACGAGGTCTCTATAACGCTCGTCGCGAAAATTGATAGCACGGCGGGCACGGCGGGCGGTTTGTGCAACGGGGACGGCGCACCATGCGGTACCTGGTGCAAGGGTTGGCGGGGAGGCAGCAAGGAGGAGGGATGGTGTGGTGGGCGGAGACCCGTGCCAGGCCGGCGGCCAACCAGACGGCGAGTACCGCCCGCAAAGGTCAGCTTGATTGGCCTGACTGCCCGTGGGCACGAGCGACATCTCGGTGAACCAGCACGGCCACCTCACTAGTGCCCAAGTACTTTAGACACCCACGAAGTACCTCTTCTCCTTTCTTGCGCGCCTGTCTACCTGCAGAAACCTAAGATCACTGCCCAACCTGTCCAGTCTCCGCTAGCGCCGGTACTTAGCTGCTGAAGAGTCCCTACGACCGAGATATGCCCACTCTCTCCCCTTTCCCCTACGGCCTACGCATACCTATGATAGGCTTTAGGAGGGGGCACAAAGTGGAAATATAAAATGGCATTCGTGTTGTCAAGGGAAGAAGAAAAGATTGACAACTTCCTGAGAGATTGGGATGGAGGGCAACCTAGCCTGCCCCGGTTCTGTCTCTCCTCCTCCGGCACTCGGGCCGCCTCGAGGCCGCTGAGAAATGAAAAAGGGGGCCTGTGGCAGAAATACTCGCAGTGCTAAAACGCGATGAGACTGAATCCAATCATGCGCTCTGCCGACTCCATGTTTTCACTTCCTTATTTCGGCAATTAATACTCGACAGCAGAGAGCTTCACTTCACCCGTCTACACGACTCCAGGCCCGCGAGTGTCTTTCTTGCCTGTTCGTTTGCGAGACCGACGAACATGAGCCAGGTATTGCTATTACGCAGTAGACAGGACACCGAGGATGGAGTACCTACACCTAGGCAAATTGCATGCATGAACAAGTCCGTGCGATTCACGAATGATGATATGATCCCCATGTCACTGAGGCTGGGGAGATACCGTGAGGAAATCCACAATTATAGTCGATGCTCGGAGCCCAACGTGCAGGGGGACGGACATTCTTCATTCTTGCCCTCCCTCCCTGGTCACTGACTTCACTGCTCTAATAGAAGTCCACGAGAAACCGCTGCTAGCTCGCACGGCTTCCATCTCGCCGTTTGGTTTCGAAGCCGCTATCTGTGGCCGTAACCACCTCCACCTCGCTGGCCACGTCCGCCACGGCCGGGGGGTGGGCGATTGTACTGACCGCCGTACCCATTGTGTGGAGGCGGAGGCGCGTACCCCCCGCCGTAGCCCTGATTACCCCCATGACCCCCCCTTCCATAACCACCACCACCACCACCACCATATCCATTTCCGTAGCTATCGCGACCACTACTGAGGTAGGCCGGAGGTGGCGGTGGCAGACCATTCCCGAACCCCATAACACCGGGTGCCGGGGGCACCCAGCCAGGAGGAATCGCCGGCGGGGGGCCCGAGTACGAGTTCGGCCCGCCATGATGGCCTCCATTGTTCTGATATGGAGGCGGACGGCCACCCCTGCCACCTCGCGCCGGTCCGTAGTTGATTCGCTGGGTTCGTCCATCGAAACCCTGTCGCCCAAGAGGAGCACCTCCATGGCTTCGTCCTGAATTCCGCAACTTGCCTTTGAGCTCTTCGATATCGCTACCATTTAAAGCCGGAGTCGGTAGACGAACGCCTCGTAGGAGCATAGACTTGTGAGTGTGCGAGGAGCTTGGAAGCTCGTAGTGAACGCTGTGGTCTTGTTAGCCATCCAGTTGCCGCAGTTATGGGTTCAATCAAGGAGCACTCACGTCACCGATCGATCATCGTCCACCTCAGGCATGTCCTTCCGCTCCAATGGGTACTCTAGGGTAGAGTGCGGTAGATATTCGTCCATCTTCTCAATTTTGCCAGAGAGACCGCCGCTGACACGTGGGTCGAGTGTGTAACTTGGGGCGCCTTGCTTTTTTGAATAAAAGTGACTGATCAGGTCGTCGTATAGTTCCTGGTTCGCTTCAGAGACGAGAAGCACCTCCTTTCCCATCTCGTTCCGCGCAGCATCAGCAGCCGTCAGTGATGGATATTTCTCCTCCACAGCTGTCAGAAGTCGGGGCATGTCGATGAATGGCAGGAGGGCCACTCCTTGCCAGGCCATCTTTTTGCCGTTGAGGTCAACCTCAAACTCCTCGGGATAGAAGTCGATGATGGGGCTCTCGGCTTCCGTCATGAGCTCGTGAAAGATACCGGGAAGCACATGCTTCGAGGCTGCAGGCTGCACGCTCATGAGCTGCTCAAAAGGCTTGGCGATCCGGCCCTTCTCAAAGCTGATCTCCATCTTGGCGAGATCTCTGAAGTCCTGGGCGAAAGGCGCATAATGATACGGGTAGAACCACTCCCATGAGGGGCATCCCTGGAAGTAATACCTCAGAACCCATGCCAGTCCTTCAGTGTAGGCCCAAGCGACCTTGCGCCGGAAGTCATGATCCTTTGGGTCAACATGGAACTTCTTCTCATAGTATCTGTCGGTGTATCCGTCCTCCCATAATCGCACGGGGTCTTCTGGCTCATCGTTACTGCCGGGAGTGCTCGCGGTATCCTTCTCCATTTCAGAGGCCTTGCGTTTCGCCGGGTTCTTCGATCCCGTACTGTTCGCTTCGGCACTGTCGTCAGGGCCCGCACCTTGAGGCATCAGTCCCTGGATTTGGCTTTTCAGAACAGCTGCAGCGCTCTTGTTGGCCGCGTTGGCGTCGGCCGCCACGCCCCGGTTGACAATCATGTCGTGGGTCAGGGCCTTGGGTAGGCCACCCGGGAGCCCGTTGTTGTGACCACCGCGATCTCCCCCCTGGCCGTTGCGCTGCTGCTCTTGCAGCTTTCGTCTCTTGAAACCCGCTTCCCGTCTGTCTTCGGTTTCTTTTCGCCGCCTAAAAATGGCATCTTCTTGTTTTGCGAGCCCGTCAAAGATATACTGAACTCTGGAGAGATCAACATGGCCATCCTTGGTTAGATAACCACCCATGAAAGGCAGATTGTCTCTCCAAATAGCGGTCAATGTATCAATACTCCCCTCGCGGATCTCAAGGGCGGGAAGATGGGGCAAGAAGTCATTTCCAACGAAGAAGCACATAAACACCCAGTCATCGAGGGCCCGCTCGATATCGAAGCGGAATGGCAGGCCGGGAACTTCAAGTTCCACAGCTAGATACTCGCGGAGGACGGAGACGTGAAGCCAGATGAATGGTTTCAATGGAAGAGCCTTGTCCTTCTCGTCAAACTCACCATCTTTCTTCTTGGCTTCTCCACGGCAGTTCTTAGCCTCGTGACCTTTCTGACCACAGATCCTGCATGTCCTACTCTTGCCTTCCTGGAAGAAGACATCTTCCCGCAAAACGCGGAAGTGAGGCTCATGGGTAGCAAGACCAAGCATGATGAGATCGGCATCAAGGCCATAGATCACATGTCTCGTGTTGGGGTCATGATCAGGTGACGCCCTCTGGGAACGGACGAAATTCATGATCTTGTGTTCGCCCTCTCCAGGCACCGTTGCATCAGAGATGATGACTTTGATATTAGACCAACCAGGATCAGTGTTAAGCTTATAGGCGCACCAATATCTGAGACTGAGTGCCAGTATATCCATGAAAGGAGTGCCAGGAGTGATGGAATTCGAATCGAAAGCCTTCTTAGTCAGAGACGCGATGGTCTCGGGCGGCAAGACGCCGCCGTTCTGCTGCTTGATCATCTTCAATAGCTCTTCCTTGTCAGCCGCTTTCTCCTTGGCTTCTTGTGCGGAGCGAAAACGTCGAGATCGTTGTTGGTTCATCTTGGCTCGGGGGGCCACGCCATCTGCACCGTGTCAGTCAAAACAAGGCCATACAGGAGACCAGATGGCCTGCCACCTACCAATAGCAATCATGAGCAGCTTTCTCGGGCGCACCATGTTGACGACGCGGTCAGTATACTTGAAAATCTCCATCATCATCTCCCCTTCGTCCGCAGGGGCGGGCTTGTCCTCAGGGTGAGAGCAAGGATGTACAATGCCATTCATGTCTAGGTAGAGATTGTCGAATTCTTCGCCGTTCGGGTTGGGTCGTGTAGTGTCAACCGGGATGACGGAGCCATCGTCCATTACGACCGGCTTGTCCTCGATCACGGGCGAGATGATCTTGGGATACTTGTTGGAGAGCCATCGGAAGGCGGCTGGGATACCCATGGTGATGGATTCGCGAAACTTCGCGTATGATATGCGTAGTTCGCGAGCAGAAAGTGTTGGTCGAGGTGGTCGAACGGTGGAGCACGATGGCTTGCTCTACAGCTTCGAACCGAGCAGGTCGTGAAGAAGATAGCACAATGTACGTAAGGCTGGATGAAGAGCTCAAAGTCCACACGAAAACTTCGACGACGTTTTGCTGACGCGACAGCAGGTTACAACGGGCCGGCCAATGGGTGTTCCGGCGCAGCGCGGTAGGGAGTGCGATCCCGATTAACTGCTGGTTCGCGATAGAGTAGTGTACAAGGGAATGCAGGGAATGAGACTCCAGTGTCCACCGTCCTAGCACCTATTGCGACTCGCAAGGCGCATTGTGATATGTCGAGGTGTCTGGGTCAAAGGAACCAAAGGAAGGTTGTTTGCGACAGGCTTGTGATGAGGTTTGCAACGAGGCAAGGCAAGGCTAACCACCCGAGCCTTAGGACTAAAGAGGTTAGAGAGGTACCTACGCCCAGCTCACAGGGTCTCGAGGGCCCATAGATTTCAGTACTGTATCCGTAGTAAGCAGGATGATTCGACCCGTTCCAGCGGCAATGGGTTTTGAATGCATAATTGCTATCGCGAATGCACTTAGACGCCTGACTCTCAGAAACCAATGGCCCAATTTGTCCTGAAGCTATCTGGCCAGACTCGAACAGAATAGTATCCGGGTGCCTGAAATAATAACAGGTACTGGATATGCCTGTTCGAGGCGAGGTCTGACCAAGAACCCAGGAACCCCATTGACAGACCACCACCAGTCGAGCCAGTTCACCAGCTCTTATCGTGGATATTCCACTGTTGCTCCGTGTCCACCTCCTCCTCCGGCGAGCAATGTCCCTGAAGCAGTGACTGTCTCTGCCAATGGCCTTGACACGCTACCTACGCCACGAACCATGTTCTCCAATATCGCTTCTGCTCCGGCGAAGCAGTCCGTCGGTGATACCATAACAGTGCTCAGTGGCCGTCTCGGCTCGGCCACCCTACTCGAAGACCGTCGCGCTGCCATCCTCGGCTTGAGAAGTTTCGCGAAGGACTATCCGGCCTCGGTCGCATCGGGTGCTCTGAGGAGCTTGATCGGAAGCCTGTCCAAGGACGGAGAGGATGTCGACACCGTCAGGTCCGTCTTGGAGACCTTGTTGATGCTGTTCAGTCCGAACCAAGACAGCCCAGAGGCCTCGGAGGAGATTGCTCTATGGCTGGCGGATGAATTCACTCAGAGACAGGAGAATATCACACTGCTGCTCAACTTCCTCGAGACGACCGATTTCTACTCCCGCTTGTACTCTCTACAACTACTATCGGCTATCTTGTCGGCTAGGACAGAGCGCACTGAGGAATGCATATCTTCGGCTCCGCTTGGCATACCGAGGCTGGTCGCCGTGCTTGACGACCGCAGAGAGGCTGTCCGTAACGAGGGCCTTACCCTTCTCACCTACCTCACCCCGTCCTCGCCGCTTATACAACAGGCCGTGGCCTACCAAAATGCCTTCGAGCGTGTCTTTGCTATTATATCGGCCGAGGGATCGCTGTCAGAAGGCGACAGAATAGTCGAAGACTGCTTGATCCTCCTTGCGAATCTCCTCCGGTTGAATCCCTCGAACCAATCTCTCTTCCGCGAGAGCGACTGCGTACCACAGTTAGCTAGGCTTTTGGAGACCACCTATGATGCTGGTAAAGAAGAGGACGAAGTGGCAGACTGGGCTCAGGAGCAGCGAAATAGGAATATCTACGCCCTTCTGGCAGTAATACGGCTCTTCCTGGTAGCCGGTGCGGTCGGCACCCTCCAGAACCAGGCAGCCTTCTGGCAACATGGCGTCCTCTACCATGCTCTACAGCTTGCTTTTAGCCACAGTGCAGAAATGCCTATCAGAGCAGAGGTTCGGGTCCCCCTCTTTCATGGCTTTTGCAGACGTTGATGATTTGTCGTAGGCCTTGACAACCTGTGCCGATACCATCCGAGGAAACACCAAGCTCCAAGAGAACTTCGCTCAGCTCCAGGTGCCGTCAGTGCTTGATGCCCGCCCGGCGACAAATGGACAAGATGGCAAAGTCCATCCTGTCCAGCCCGTCTATGTAATCGACGGCCTCCTAGACCTTGCTCTCAGTCTACCAGCAGCTCAAGCATTTGACTTGAGAGTAGCTGCGAGCCAGTGCATACAAGCCTACTTCTTTAATCACCCCGAAGTTCGCATGCATTTCCTGCGACGAGCAATCGAGGGCCACTCATCTGGGGTCGACGAGACTGCCAATGTGCTTACGACGTTGTTGCGTCCACCAGACAGTGCCACCTCGCTCGACCCATACCGGCGTTGGTTTGCTGCTGCTATTATGTTCCACCTCGTTTACGAGAATGCAGAGGGCAAAGCCCTTGCTATGTCGGTTACAGAAGGAGATGCTGAGAGCGGTGAAGAGGTCGTCACCAGTATACAGACCATCACAGCTCACCTTGTCACGGCACTCGCTCGAGCGGATGACGATCGAGTATCCGTCGGATACCTAATGCTGCTTATTGGGTGGCTTTTTGAAGATCTTGACGGGGTCAATGACTTCTTGGGTGAGGGCAGTAATGTCCAGGCACTGGCGCAAGAGATGGCGCGACATCCTTCGAGTAGCCTGTTAGTACAAGGCCTATGTGCAATGCTTCTGGGCATCGTCTATGAGTTCTCTACCAAGGACTCGCCAATACCGCGGGCCACATTGCACTCGGTTATCATGGCTCGATTGGGACGGGAGAAGTATATGGACGCCTTGAACAAACTCCGGAGTCATCCATTCATGAGAGATTTTGAAGTCATTCCGCAGAAGTCAGACAATTCGGGTAGCTTGCCAGAGGTGTACTTCGACTCTACATTTGTCGAGTTCTTCAAGGACAACTACAGTCGCATTGCCAGAGCCATTGATCGAGATCCCGGCATGGAGATATCAGTCATGACAAACGGTGTTCAAAAGGGCATATCGCGAGAGTTAGTTGACTCTCTGCGAACGCAAGTGGAAGAAAAGGACCAGGCCTTGCAGGCTGCCTTGGCTGATGTTGCCTCGTTGAACGGAAAGCTTGGACAGGAGCAAGCCGACCATCGCCGCTCCAAGGAAGGATCTGCCGCGGAGCTTGCTCGGATAAAAAACATCAACGAAGGAATACAGAGACACCACGAGGAAGATATCAGGTAAGTGAAAACAGTGGCATATGGCGTTTACAGCTGCTCACGATCATAGGAATGTCGAGGCACGCTTGCAACAGCGAGAACAGGAACATCAACGTCAGCTCCAAGCAGCCGCGAAGGAAGCTGCGCATTCTGCAGACGTGCTCCGTGGCGAGCACCAAACAAGACAAGCCGAGATGCAGAGGCAGCTTGATTATGCGAAGAAAACAGCCGACGCAGAGACAGCTCGGGTGCAACGACGCTCAGAGGCAGAGATGGCCGATCTCAAGGCAACTATCAGTCGCCTCGAGGTCGATTTGATGAAGGTCCGTCAGGCCTTGCGCAGAGCTTTTCGACATTCTCTAATCATCTCTATAGGCCAACAAAGCAAAGACGCAGGAACTGGCTGCCATTCGAGAGGAGCTGACGTCGAAGGTGGCTGCTGCGGACTCGAGAATCAAGTCAAGTGAAGAGAGGGCGTCGGAATTGGCGCAGCAGTTATCAGCCAGTAAAAAGGATCTGCAGGAGGTTTGTTTGATCTGTGCCATGGTTATGGCCTTGCCATGCTAACAACATCTCCTAGGCACATGTCAAGACAAAGGATGTGGAAGAGCAAAAGTCAGCAACTCAGGCCGAGCTGGATGATCTACTGATGGTCTTTGGCGATCTCGAGGATAAGGTTGAGAAATATAAGGTAAGCTTCATATATCTTTGTAGCCCGCTATTCGCCTATCCTCCTCCCTCCCTTCTTATCCCCTTTTCGAGCCTCTGCTTTCATCCATGTTCAAGTACTAAGCTCCTCAGAAACGGATTACTGAACTCGGCGGGACCGTATCGGACGATGAGGATAACGACGAGGAAGACGACGAAGATGAGGAGGAAGACGATGAGGGCGATGATGGGGTTGACTGATACATCTCTTCTGGAAGGCCCCCATGCTAAGGTGCATGGCTGTGGACTGCCCAAAACCTCTGCTATGACAAAGAGAACAGTGGAATGGTATCTGCTTACCGGGAGCGACAAGTGCATGCTCCTATGCACCTAACCGGTATATAACAGATCCACAACTTGACATGAACAAGAAAATCTTAAGCACCCGCGATATTAAGACTGTCCAGCTATATATTTCAAGCAGTCTCCAGCCCTGGATGGTCCAAGGCTGTAGGTTGTGCAATAAAGACAGACGCATTCCAAGTTGCAGCAGTGGGCTTAAAAAGTGATTGCTCATCCACCAAATCTGCAGCCATTCATCAAGAAAACCCCGCGATACTCCGTACGCCAACCTCTTATAGATACGGTAAGTTACCTACCAATGGCTTCTTCGAAGGCAAGCAGCCGCTGCAATTCCACTGCCTTCTCGTAGGTGTCTTTGGATCTTCACTCCCACTTACACCGCATTTCATAGGCAGCCGTTCCGCTGGATTCAGAGTATGGCCTCCTCGAGAGCAGGCAAGGCCGTCGACGCCAAGCCGGCGGCCGACTCCGACTCGGAGGACTCGCGGGACGAGGAGGGCTGGGACGACGTCGAGGCTGAGGACGACGAGGCCGAGGCGCAGGAGGTCATCTCGCTGCTCGACGACCGCGTCTTCCCAGACGTCATGTCCATGCTGGCCCACTGCAAGGATAAGCACGGCTTTGACTTCCTTGCCGTGCGCCAGCGGCTGCATCTCGACTTCCACGGCTGCGTCAAGCTGGTAAACTTCAGTACGTCTGTCCCCTTCGTGGCCCCTTCTTTGGATCCAGTTGGCAATCACCTATCGTGGAAATAAGACCGTCTTCTTCACCTGGACCTAGGAGGAAAAACCTAGGAAGCATTGCCCTCTCTCGCAATATTCTCATCCTGCCGACCACGCTTGAACGGCATCGAATCCAGCCTCAACCCCTCCTTTCCTCCCCCCTTTCTTGCTTCCTCCGGACTTGCTGACAACGAAACCCCAGTCAGGCAGCGCGTACACGAGGGCCTGCTGGTGAGTGAGGAGGACATCAGCCTCGCCGACATCGACGACGACGCCTACCTGAAGCCGGTGCTGGACGACGACGCCGTCATCCTGAGCCTCTTCGACCTCCCGGAGCTGCAGGCGCGAGCCCCAGCCGCCGCCGCCAGCCACCAGGCGCAGGGCGGGCGCGGGGCCGGTGCCGGTGCCGGTGCCGGCGAGGAGCTGGTCGACGACCTGCTGCGGCGCAACGGCGAGCTGCAGGACGAGCTCGCGCGCGTGACGCGGCAGTTCGAGAACTACCGCGCCACCGTCAGCAAAACGCTGGACGAGCGGTGGGGCGAGGATGTCGACGAGGCCAGCGGCGCCAAGGGCAAGGAGAAGGAGGCCGCGGCGGGCAAGCCCAAGAAGGACGATTCCAAGTCTTACTGGGAGTCGTACGCACAAGCCGGTGAGTAGCCCGCGCTATTTCCTCTCGGCGTTCCCTTTCGGCCCCCCCAAAGATCCATCTGTCGCCTAGTTATTTTGCCCACAGCCCGGCTGCCCGCGTGCCAGAGTCGAAGTGAGTGAGCATCAAGGAGGTAAGACAGAGCTGACGAGACGTGGCCACCCACCCCTCTCCAGACATACACGAGACGATGCTCAAGGACACGGTCCGCACGGACGCGTACCGCGACTTCATCTACCACAACAAGCACCTGTTCGCGGGCAAGACGGTGCTCGACATCGGCTGCGGCACGGGCATCCTGTCCATGATGTGCGCGCGCGCCGGCGCCGCGCGCGTCTTCGCCGTCGACGCCAGCGCCATCATCGACAAGGCGCGCGAGAACGTCTTTCACAACGGGCTTGATAAGACCATTACCTGCCTGTCGGGCCGCGTCGAGGAGGTGACGCTGCCCCAGAACGACGGCGTCGACATCATCGTGTCCGAGTGGATGGGCTACTGCCTGCTGTTCGAGGCGTAAGTACCTACTTGAATGAACGCCCTGGAAACGGATTGCTTCCTTCCCTCCACGCCCCCTCCTGCCTCCACCCACCTCCTTTTCCCGAGATCAGAGCAAACATGAGAAGAGGAAAAAAGAAGAAGAAAAAAACCCACTCCCTCCAGCCCGAGCAACCAAGTACTGACCCTTCCCGTCAGGATGCTCCCCTCGGTCCTGTGGGCGCGCGACCGCTACCTGCGGCCGGGCGGGCTGATGGTGCCGTCGCACGCGTCGCTGTGGGCGGCGCCCGTGGCGGACGCGGCCTGGCTCGCGGACCACGGCCCGGCCTTCTGGGCCGACGTCTACGGCTTCGACATGACGGCCGCCATGGCCGCCGGCCTGCGCGACGAGTGCCGCGTGCTGCACTGGCCCGCCGACCGCCTCGTCGGCCGGCCCCAACCCTTCAAGATGCTCGACCTCTACGCCGTCAGCGCCGCCGACCTCGTCTTCGAGGCGCCCTACCGCTCCGTCTTGCTCACTACTACCAGCAGCAGCACTCCTACTGCCGACGCCGACGCCCCTGCCGCCGATGCTGATGCAACACAGCAGCAGCAGCAGCAACAGTCGCAGCAGCAGCACATCGACATCGACGGCCTGCTCGTCTGGTTCGACATCTTCTTCTCCCCCGCGTCTCCCGCCGACGCCGACTCCTTCGAGCGCCGCCACGCCGTGCCCTTCGACGCCGAAGCGCTGTCCTGGGCCACGGCCGCCGCCGATGCCGCCGGCGAGCGCGTCGCCTTCACCACGGGGCCCCACGGCCCCGAGACGCACTGGAAGCAGGGGTTGCTGATGCTCGACGACGACGAGTCGTCGTCTTCTGCGGCCCCCCCGCGCAGGGCTAGGGCGGGCGACGAGCTGGCCGGCGAGATCGCCTTCGGCGTGCCCGACGACCACGCGCGCGGCCTCGTCATCCGCCTGACGCGGGAGGACGGCGGCGGCGGCCGCGGCCGCACGCAGATTTGGACCCTGCATTAAATTACCTAAAATAGGTTGGGACGGGGACGGATGGACGGACGGATGGATGGGAGAGCTGTGCGGCGCCGTAGAATAACGGCCGGCAAAAGTGGATAGGTAGACAGTCCGCCAAACAGTTGGTCACGCTCGTGATCATGGACTCGTCAGAGTCAGGTTATCACGTCAGAAAATAACCGATCGCGGCCCTGCAATGAACCAGAAAAATAATGAGTGAGAAATACCACAATACATTCCGTTCAACATAGCCGTGCGATTGCATCGTGAACATGTTATAATACACGTAATAATGGCCCGGCAGCCTCTATACCTTCCGCCGGTTCTCTAGGGAGCACCCACCCGAGACAGTTTCTAGGTTGTGTATCAGGTAACCAACCTGCTCTAAGCTGGCGTAAATTCGTCAGCGTGGTCGAGTGCGCTACCTAGGCTCGCCAGCCGGAGTGACCCCATCCGCAGGAAATGAATGCACTTTTGTCAACGCCCCTATCTGGACCCATCCTGTTCCTCCAAAACCAATGCCTTGCCAATGTACGGGAAATGTGGTGGCTTGCGTGCTCGCAGCTTCATCGCGGCGGAACTCCCGGATCCCTAGGCGCAGTCGTGCCTCCTGTCCTACTGGTCGCATTACCGGCGAGTGGGCGACTAACATTTGCTGCGCTGGATGAAGCTCCCTGGGGGTAGACGGCCAAATCTACCTCTTGTAGTGCCGGGTTGGACATTGCGTATGGGTTCGCTCCCATCTGGGCTTCCTCATCAAACGGTGCCATATGCTGAGAGAACTGGAAGCCGGGTGCATTCTGACCCGTGTTTTCAGTGGGCACGCTGTCGCCCGCCCGCCGGCGGCCGCCACGCTGGCTCTGGCTTTTGTGAAGCTCCGTTCGCACAGCCTCTATGTCTTGGGACCGCTGTCGTTCGAGCAACGCTTCACTAGAATCGTTCGCGGTGTCATCCCGATTGTAGCCCCAATCATCACCCGCAGCCTGCGCAGGATTGCGAGTGTTAAACATCTGAGCAGCTTGCTGCTCGGTCTGTGAAGCGTCCAGCTTGCTAGCATTCGAAGCATTTCGAGCAAGAGTTATCGTCGGTGGCGGTACAAGACGGGCGGCTTCCTTGTCCTTCGCTGATTTCTCACGAGCAGCGATTGCAGCAGCATCCGAAACACTGACTGAATATGTCGGGTTGCTCGGCCCACCCAACGCGTCACTCCCACCGCCGGGAGCGTTGATCGGAACCTTCTTCATCGCAAGTGTGAGCGCACACATGAACTTGGATAGACGGGTGGCCCGGACAGCTTCGTTGTGCCAGTTCGACTTGTACTTGATGGCGATCTTGAGCTGCAGCTTATCCAGGTCACCAACGCCAGCAACACTGATGATGATGTCGGGCAAGAAATCCCTTGCATTCTCTGGCTCCCGGACGAATCTCTCCATCTCTAGGCGCAGCAGTTCAAGATCCTCAAATGAAGTGCCAAAGGAGACATTGACGTCTATGATGTCCTTCATGGCCTTGCTCCGAGTAACATTCTCGATCCAGAGATTGTTCAGGACGATGTTGGGAACTTGGACCGTCTGCATCTTGTCGATCCGGTTAAAGATAGTGTAGAGCAAAGATATCCTCTCAACCACCAGCTGCTCTTTCTCGGAACCAACGATGTCGACCCGGTCACCAACGTCGTAGGGGTGCTTGACGAACAAGAAGATGCAAGAGCCCAAGAACTCCTGAGTCGTGACGGCGAACACAAAAGACAGCGAGAGCAACGCCGTCCCCGCAGTTGCGAGAGTAGTAATGAATGAGCTCTGGAAGAAGGCGACTGCGTACTACGTGTCAGCTGGAAGTGAATAGGGCATATTTCAAGATCTGGGGCACTTACGGAAAACGAAGATGACGATCAGGAGCACAACGAAGAGGAGGACATTGTCGAACACAGACAAAGCCTGGCCGATGTCTTGCATGCTGTTCCCAATCGCTTTCCGCTCTTTGCCGATTTCTATCACCTTCAAGATCATCTCGTCGAGGCTGATATCCCCGTTACCATCCGCATCAATGGCCCCAAAGCATTCCTCAGCTTCTTCGCTGTGGCCGGGACCGAGAACCTCGTCGATATCTTCAACAAATAAGGAATCCTTGCCCTCGACCACGAAAGACATCCAAATCCTCTTGGCGAGCGCCTCAGAAGTCTTGGGCTTCTCCAGGGCCTCGACAACGATAGAGTGGGCCGAATTCGGGTTAAATACCTGCTTTCCAGTGATCTCGGAAGCAAGATTACCGAAGGCAGACGTGACCTTGTTCCCAAAGCGACCGACATTGCCGATGAGTTTCATAGGCGTGGCCACCCCGCTCTTTCTGTTTCCAGCGAATCCCGTTGCTTCGCCCAGCAGCATCTCGATACTATCATTGATGATCTCGTCCTCCTCGATGAATTCGGCGCAGAACTGGGGGAATAGCTTCCGCGAAGCCTCGTAAAGAAGTCCGAGGAGATAGACTTCCCGCTTGGAGTCGGCGATACGGTTCGCGAACGACCTCTGGTGATAGGTGACGCTGATGAGCTGGATGAGGGTCCTCTCGCCGAGGAATACCGCACTCGAGACCAAGGTTGCTCCCAAGACCTTTTTCATGTTCTTAGTCCAGGTAATGGGGAACGGTGTCTCGATGAGGAAGACAAAAACGAGATAGTCGGCCAGGGCCCAGAAGAATAAAGACAGGGGAATCTGGAGGGCGTTCAGAATTGCAGCATATTTGCGTGTACCAGCGCTGACGACACCAGTGAAGAACATGAAAACGGGAGCCATCAGCCAGGCAACAAGCTTGGCAATCCAACAGGCGATCCAGGAAATCTCAATCCAGAGAAAGAGTCTCCAGAGGGGAGGACCGTTCTTGCCAACCGTGGTATCCTCCGAGCCAGTGGTAGGGAGGACGATGAGCGGCACAGCCAAGATGAGGCCGACAGGAACCATGTAGGTGAGATATCGAGTGACGGCAGAAGCATGGACGATTCTGTTGTAGAACTTGCCCATGCTGTTCAGGGAGGTTTCCTTGCTCGCAAGCGCGCGATTCGGGTCTTCCTTCTTGGCCCTTCTCCGCCCCCTATGGAAGAAGCCGCGCTTTTCGTCGTTGCCGGGCGAGTTCGCAACCGAATCGCCAGTCTGCTGCCGCTCCAAGCCCACGCCGAGGCCTTGATTTGGCCTTCGAGCACCCGTGGAGCTCGCATTGCTTCGAACTTGGGTCAACGGGATGCCGTTTTCTGGCATGTTGGTGCGCACAGTACCCAAAGGCAAGAAGCCCTTTGGCGATCTCAAAGACATGGCAGAGGGCGGGTGGAAGCCTTATACCGGCGATTCGGCGTGGGAGAAAATGGTCGATGACGAAACGAGGGCGGCAGGTGGTTGGTCACCCAGCCAGTCTGGATTGCAAAGGCGTAAGAAGGAATGTGAGGTTCTTGATCTTCCTCCGGGACGGCGCCAGGCGATCAATGGGAAGGGGTGTACGAAGTACAAAGTAAGAAGTATTCAGTAGATGTGAAAGAATGCTGCACACAAAGAGGTGCAGAAAAGAGCTGAACAAGGTAGGCGATAGGGAGGGAATGCCCGTCTAGGTAAACGAAAGACTAGGGATGGGCGATGGGGAAGAGGAGGAGACGGGTGGAGGTGGAGGTTGAAGGAGAGAAGATCTGAGAAGATCAACGAGACGGGAAAACTGCAAGTTGAGGAAGCAAACGAGAAACGGGTGTGACACAGGGTCTTGCGCCGCCAACGATGACAGCTCCCTAAAGTGCGCTAGACCCAACGCCAGAGGCTCAGCGCCGAGCGGCAGAGCCAGCGGTACGCCCGCCTACCGCCAGGCTTACCGTGGGGCAATTGGGGGTCCACATGGAAGATATCTTGGCTCAGGGACCAGGAGTTATTGACTTAGATCTCCCTCCTCTCAGAGACTGGCTGCGCGTTGGCTCCTGTCCGTATTTGAAACTCCTCTCAGCCACTTGGTCCTCTCGCGAGTTGGCATCAAACAAGAACATCTCCGGCCTCATCCCGCCGGCCAAGCCGCCCTCGCCGCCGTGCAGCAGATGCGAAATAGAAGTTGCACCCGTGCCGCGTGCCTCCCGCCAGAAGAATGCAAAGATCCCGGTTACGTCAAGCCCACAGGATCATCCCCCTCGGCTGCCCCCCTATCCAACCATCAGGGGGACCCCTTCTCGCTTCGTTTCAGCCTCAGCCCCTGTTCCACGCTGAGATCGGCCAATCACAAGAGCCCGCTGAGCTTCCCCCTGCATCGTGAACGATCCGGTCCTGCGGTCCGTCAATTCAGTGTCCACTTGTTCTGGCCAGATCTATGGGGATTGGCCCGAATATTTTTAAGGTCGGTCGATGGATGCAACGTGCTCTTCTTCGACATCCAATACATCCAATTGCACCTCATCACTCGCGCCTCCTCATGAATACGAGCAAAAGAGATTGAATCTCGTTCGAAATCCCTTACCTTCCCTCTCTTTTTGCCATCATTACCGAACGCTACATAAGTGCCTGGCTTTACTAGATCTACGTTTGTGCAGTGCTGATGTGTCTTAACCCGCGGCGCGCTGCTGACATCATGTCTTGAGCCCGGCTGGCCTCTCTCGACCCGCGCGGCCGCGCCGGTTCGTACCAGTCCCGTCGCGCGGCGTGGAATGGTGCCGGCTGCTATCCCGATTGTGGAAGATACCAGCCTACTCACACTGCAGTAGTTGCGCGGCAAATTCCCACTTCCAGCCTGGCCGCGTGAAAAGCTTGCTCAGGGGAAAACCCAGCATGCCGGAAATGGTCGGGAGAGGGGGGAGGACCCCCAACCCTGATCCAAGAGCGTCGACTTTAGGACAGGACAAGGCGCGAATTCTCCCCGCGTTTGCAGAGCCAGCCTGCAAGCCCCTGACGCCGTCGAGTCCTCGAGGCTTAGCTGACGGCGGGTGCCGCTTGTGCAGACTCACAGGGCGGGCCGCACGTCCTGTCCCGAGAGCAGAGAGGTGTGCTTTTCGGAGCCTTCTTGTAAGAGCATGTACAGTGAGAAGACATCGAGCCCGTGTCCCTCGAAGCGCCTGTGACCAGATACGCAGATCGCGTAGAAGGTAACCCGAACGCCTACTTATTTATCATTCGTCCCACGAGGCCTAGGTACTTAGCTTAAGAGGTAGGTCGACAAAATCGTGACTGATGATGGAGCCAGCGCCCCACCGCTCGTTGGATCTCGAGCTACCAGGTGAGTATCTAGCTCTACTGGTCCGGGCTGAAAGGGCCTCGGGACTGGAATTCGGTCAAGGGTCCCAGACAACTACCCAAAGTAATGTATCACCTGATCTTGGTTTCTCTGCGAGTAGAAAGGGCCTTGCCTTTTTCCCGTGTCCCGTATTTCACAGTTATTTGCTAGGAAGGTCGTCTATATATATAAGGGAGCCATATGCCAAGGTCTCGTTGTTTAACTCCGATTGTTTTTGTGAGAAGTATCTGCTACTGGTTGTATAAGGACTGGAATTAGTCTTCAGATATGGTTAGAAGACGACCATATTGACCACTACGTCTATTACATTGTCACCATTCATCAGTTAAGCCGGGAGTAAGTTATAGGCCTTGATAGTAAGGGTCCTGACTGGAGAATTCTCTAGAATCTGGAAGCCGTTGCCTCACTCTCTCGTTCCCGGCTATTTAGAAGCAAACATGACGAACCAGCAAACTCCCACAATGAAGAATAGTTGAAATTTCATAACAATGATGGTTACTGCGGCTGAACGTTGTAAAGGATCCGGTTTCCTTCCCATCATGTATCTGCGTCGAGTTTGATATCATACTGGTTAACTAACTGAAAAACCTGCTCTATCCTGCTCTATCTTCACATAGGGGCGCTTCAATGCCCATTGGTTAGAGTGATGCACTTTAGCGAGGGTCCTATGATATCCAACTCGTCATGGCGCCAGGACCCGGGGGCAGCCCCCGCGGCGGATGGAACTATGTACATCGAAACTGGAAAAATCGCGCCGGCCGAGGGGACGGGAGGCGCCGGAGAATAGAGGAGCATCTCACCAGCCCTCTACATAAGGTCGACTTATGCCGCGACGGCCTTTCTGGCTGAGCCCCGCAGCTTGATAGTCTGCTCATACAGCACGTCCTTGAAGGCGAACAGGAAGGCGGCCGTCAGGACACTCTGGGTGACCTTAGGGCCGATGCCTGCGTCGTTTGCCAGGTCAGTACTGGGTCATTCCGCTCAGGTTGTCGAGGATAACATCAAGACTCACCTTTGTACAGCCCCGCGTAGCCCTCCTCCTTGATGACGCGCGAGATGGCCTGGGTCATGCCCTCGCGGCGCTGGCCGCGGTCGGCGACGTGCATCTGGCTCTTGACGGTGATGTAGGGGTAGGTGACGCTGGTGGCGAACAGCTTGCCCAGGGCGCCGAGGAGGAAGGCGGTGGCGGGGGTGATGCCGGCGCGGCGGCGGCGCTCGACCGCGTTCTTCATCTGCTCGAACAGCGTGTACTGCAGGATGGGGTTGATGACGAGCACGAGGGCGGGGATGACGCCGCGGAAGAGGGCCTGGGGCCCCTCCTCGCGCAGCAGGGCCGCCAGCGTCGACACGGTCGAGGGCGCGCGCTCGGGCTTGCCGGCGCCGTGGCCGTGCTCGAGGCGCTCGCGGCGCGTCGTCATGCGCGTGTTGACGACCCAGATGGGGTTCGTGAGGATGACGGTGGCGGACCCCGCGATGGCCCCCGCGATCATGGACTCGACCGTGGTGAGCTTCTTGGAGGCGCGGCCGGCGCGCGCGGCGGCCTGCTCGAAGAAGGCCCGCGTCCACTCGTACCAGTAGTAGTAGACGAAGTTGGTCACGCTGATGCCGAATACGGCGCTGTCGAGCCCCGCGTACAGGCCCGAGAAGCCCTCGCGCGCGATGATGCGCTGCACCGCGGCCAGGAAGGCCGTCTCGGCGCGCTTCGACTCGACCTGGGCGCGGGTCGACAGGGTGACGAGCGGGTATCTGCGTCGGGCGGCGGCGGCGCAAGGGTCAGCCAAGCGCTCGCTTAAGCCGGCGGCGCGCGCAAGGGGCGTCGAGACGATGGACGTACGTAAGGATCATGGAGAGTATCCCCCCGCCGGCGCCGGCCAGGGCGTGCGCGACATTGTCGTTCTGCGGGACGACGGGCTTCGAGGCCATGGTCGATAGGTTCGGGCGATGCGCCGGGCTTTTCTTCAGCAGTCACAGTATGTAGGCGTATGGCCGATTGGCATTGCTGCAACAGCAAGGCGATATGAAGTCAGAGATGCTGCTGGATGTGGAGGCCGTTCGACGCGATGCTTGAGTCGGGAGATTTAAGGTTTCTAACGCTCCCAGCTCCGATGAAGCCCAAAGCCGAGGTCCGATTACCGTACATCACACGGCGATGGCAAGCCGAAGCATCTGCTAGAGGGGCTAGTGGTCCCCGTGGGGTGGTTGGCCCCTGTAAATCCCCCTCTTCCCCCTTATTACTGGCTCTTGTTCTCATTCATTAGGTACCAGGTAGACACTGTCCAAGCCGAATCTTCACATGCCATTCAACTCAGGTTATCAAGTACGGATACTATTGTGACTACTCACCTAACGTCAATTTCAATGACTTGCTACCTATAGATTCCATTTCAAGATATCGAGTCATACCGGTAGGTGTAATAAGACTGACCTACCTCCTTGGTGATAATGAGTGCTTACCTAAGGTACCTACAGTACACAGGTCTGCGGTCAGACGTCGACCTAGGGATACCATACCTTAGGTAAGTACATATGACACAGTAGGTGCTTACTTCTTGTACGACGCTCTCGAGGATGCGCTATCAATACCTAGGTACTTAGGTAAAGTAGGTACAGTCTCTACCCCCGTGGGTTAGAGCACTTTGGTGTAACCACAACGGCTGACCTCATCTCGCGCACATTCCCATTCACATATACCAGGTATCAAGATCAAACCAAGGCGCAGCGAACAGTATTGAGTTCATGCTCGTGTATTATTGGACTACGGAGTACAGAGTACACAGAATCTAAACTCAGTAGGGAGTCCTTCATTCCAAATAACCATCTTGCATCCCTGCTCAAGTGTCCACTACTCCGTAATGAGTATCAGTAGGTATGTGAGATAGCCCGAGCTGTAGGGCTATTCCGTACGGAGTACGGAGTACGGAATAGATTCTGGCCATGCCCGTGTCTGCAGAGATGGGCCAGGCCGGTATCTTTGGTTGGTCCTCGGAGATGCTGAAATGCTGAGATGCTGGTAAGATCTCGCCAGTAGTTACCTTAGTTCATAATGATTCATAATGAGGACCAGTCAAAGATATCCGGTTGTCCAACTACCGGTACCTAATCCACGAACTGCGGAGGAATTATAATCGAACTCCCTCGGCGTCGTGCCTTGAGCCTTTGCACTCCTCTATGGTACCGGTACGGTGCGGTATTTCTTCAGCCAGATATCTCGGAAACCAGTTTCCCACAAGATCTTGCGTTCTATACTCCGTGATGATAGACAATCTTGTTCGCAGCTAATTTACCCACAACCAGAGATCAGGATGATATAGTACCTAGAAAGCAGGGGATCGGGGCGACTTACCCATAACCTATGGCCCACCAGATCCCCTGCGAGTCTGCCTTGTGAGGCACCGGGAGGCTGGCCCGAAGGACAGGGTATATCTCACGTGATATTGTACTACCGAGTGTGTAACGTGGTAACCCTGTCCCGACTTCCAGCTTGGAACAATTCGTAATCCGTAATCCGTAGAGTTGCATCAAAGACGATGTACTTCGTAAGCGCTTCCAAAAATAAGCCCAACAAGCCATTTCACTCTCAGGTGCAGGCAGCTCTGATAATGGGGTCGTGTGTATCACACCTCTCCTTGAAATAGAGCTGGGCGCCGCTCTCGTACATGGTCTCCGCCTCATGTATACAGTCTTGCAAATAGCACGAGATGCGGGAGAACGCCGGCCTAAATACCGCCCTACACTTCTCTCCGCCCACAGCAGAAGCCGTCCATGGCAGCATGAGAATTGCGCAAGCATCCGCACTGCACTCGGCTTCTCACGAGTACTACTTGTGACCTTCCATTCTCTGCCGCCGCGGCCCTGCATTTCCGATGATATATTATGACAAGATGGCGCTTGCTCCTCACATCGCCACTCATCACCTAACTCCACCCTCATCGTGCGATAACACCTCACCCAGGGCCGTCGGCGTGCGCCCGACATTACCTCCCAGAGATGTGACCAGCGAGACGATCGAAGGCGCATATGTCGACTTCATCCTCTACTGCAATCCCGCCGTCTCGTTGGAGGTAAACACCACCGCGCTCAGGGACGCCTTCAGGGTACCGCCCAAGAGCGAGGGCAAGAGTTTCAGCTCCTTTACTCTGTTCGAGCTCATTGCGAAGCTGCACCAGAAGGAGCTCAAGACATGGGCTGAGCTGGCCTTGCGGCTCGGCGTCGAGCCCCCAGACCAGGGGAAGGGCCAGAGCTCCCAGAAGATCCAGCAATATGCAGTTCGTTTGAAGGTTCGACGCACTCTCTCTTGTCTTGTGTACTCATATGCTGCTGTTGGGCTTCCTGGCTTACCAAGTATAGCGGTGGATGCATTCTATGCATGTGGATGCCTTTTTCGATTATTTGTTAGACATTCGATCCCCCTATTGGACTGAGATACCCCCTGACCAAAATCCCGTCTGCGAGGAGGGTCGGGATGGGGTCGCAGCCGAGGACGACATGGCACTACGTGCTTTGTTACCTCACATCCGACCACGGCGCGGTCGGAAGCGCCCAGAGGATGACCATTTTGGCGATGCCCATTCGCAGAGGCCGCGACTAATTTCTCCAGGCTTCAATGGGGACCAGCCATGGACAGCCCAGCCGGACACCAGACCAGCCTTCATATTTCCACTCAACGACCCTAGATCTGCCGTACAGCCCGGGAGCGAATCCGCATACCCTTGGCACGGCGACATCGCAAGCGATCCACTATCCGCGTATCCCCAGTCTACTGTTACACCTACGACAGGAAGGGCGTTCTGGCCGGATACGGCGGAGCCGCGTTCTGCCATTACCCCTAAGAGCAGATTCCTCAACCGGCGCCATGGGGCGAAGGCTGTATCGTCGGCCTGGAGGAGTAGCATGCTCTCCGCGACGGGGAAAACCCGTGGGAGACCTCCACTCAGTCGGCTTGTCGAATGCTCACCCTCGGCATTGCCTGAGAATAGGGAAGTGTTCCCCTCAGAGCCTCTCGGCCACCCGCCACAACCCACTTCAGCTCCGATTCAGATGTATTCTTCGCCGTCACAGCTGGCGCCTGCAGAATCGGAGCCCCTCCCGGTGTCCATCGAACAGACGTGCGCACCAGCACAACGGCCGCCTCGACCAGGCGGACTTTCTCTTCAAGTCCCCGAGAGGGCCGGGGGCCCGGTTCGACTAGCAACACCGCCAACCCCAGTCGTCATGGCGCCAACCCCAGTCGTCCTGGTGAATGGGAAGTGGACGACAAATGATACCGTTGTGCCACCTGGACCAAATGGCATGCCAAATTACATGGGAAAACCGGACGAGCCAGCTAATGATGCGTTCACGTTATTCGACCGGAACTATGAAATGTTCACCACTCCCGACAACCCGTTACCTGAGAACAAGATAGACGTCGACGGTCCCGACAAGACCAATTTCTACGAGGTCCAGAGCATCTTCGTCGCCACATTCCTCGAATCAGACTGGCTGAACGCGAAGGGGGAGCCCGACGCTCGAGGGAGCATCGAGGAGGTCACGGCGATCATCCAGAGCGTCATCCGCAGCCTGTCCGAGCAGGCGCTGACGCGGGAGGCCTTCCTCATCAACCTGTCGGCGCTCGCCGGGGGCACCTTCCTGCTGAAGGACGGGCGCACCATCCAGCGGCTGGAGGTCGCCCACGACCACACCAAGTACCTCTGCACATGGACGCTGGCCTACGGGTCGGGCTGCGGCGCCTTCACCCTCACCGAGACGGTGCCGCACTACCGCTGGCGCCGGGACTTCCAGGAGCCGGGCAAGCTGCCGGACCCGGGCGACATACCGGCCGACGGCGACGCCGCGGCCGACTACTGGCGGAACCAGTACGAGAAGCTCTCGGCGCTGACGAACAAGAAGATCAAGAATCTGGCCGAGATCAGATCTCACGTGACGGAGCTCATGAGGCTCGTAGGGGAGGGCCAATATCTCTATCACGGCGATTCGTGAGGAGTACACAGACACACATTCCGCGACTGTCCTGCCTGTGCTATCCACACACGGCTGGTCGCTTATACACCTCGGCTCGGAATGTAGGGCCGAGGGATCGAAACTCTTCCGTTGCTGCCACTACGCTGCACGTTCTCATGATACCCATCAATCGCGTCTTGCCCATTTTACAGGCCAAGGAGTGAGCACCTTCCTGCGATGACAGGGGATGTACATACACCATGACCTCCTTGTGGAGGGCCTAATGAGAGGGTCTGACAATAGATGAACACCCTCAAGCCCTTGACCGCCTCCACTAGAAACCTGTCCACTGAATGCAAAAGCTCAGAATAATAGATGAGCCAAGTTACACAGGTAGGTAGGCATGAGTGCGCCAGTGTAAGCACTGCATGCTGACAACCCACCTACGTCGTGCGTGGGGTGGTGGTACAAACGGCGCAGCATACTGGCCCGGCAGGTTCCAGCGAGGATCTTGGCAAATGGGAAGCTGTCTTGCTTCAAGCCGCAGCTCCGCAAAGTTCCAACTTCCGGCCCATGTAGTCACTGGGTGCGGCTAGGGAATCCGGAATCCGGACGTTCGTGGTCTGGACGCGTATTGATACGATGTGGTGCAGTGCACCGACAGACTGGTAACAACCTACCTAGGTACCAGGATGTAGTCTATCTTTAGAGGTGACCAGATAGATCCGTACCCGTACCATAGAGTCGGGGAAAGCAGCCAAATTCCGAATATCAGAGCTACAGGAGTGTATCTATGGGAAGGCTTGCTGATCCTGATCTCGCAGACGGGTCATGGGGACGCATGGTTGGCAGCTGTTCCGGCCTTCAGGGGCTACACGAGTTGTAAATGGGCCGCTCGATATGAAAGCAAGCACCCCGACTGGCGAGAGGATGCGGGGAGTTGGTACTCCGTAGTCGTCTGCGTCTTCTGCTCGGAGAATAACGAAGCGAGAAAAGGTGCAACTGGATGCCTCTTGTGTGCGGAGATGTGATGAGTAGGTACTTATGCTGGGTGCTCAAGCAGGCATTCATGCAGTCAGTGTCGTTCTGGTATCGTATTCTGCCCCGATCGCTCTGCTATATGCAGCTCCCTAAAGTAGGTACAAATTTCCACCCATACGCCGGGATAGGCGGAAAAGGGGCTAAGTACTAGGACTTAGGATCCGAGGGCGTAAACATTCATGGGCTCGAATCTGGCAGTTGACTTATCCGAGAGTCAGCTTGGGCACGATCCACCAGTCGTGGTACCTCTTCCCGGGTTCCGGGAGCTCGCATCGCAGCTCGACGCCCTGGAGGGTCTCGCCCTGCCACTCCAGCTCGGGGTCCTCCTCCTCCTCCTCCCCTGTGTCGTCCTCCTCGCCGTCAACTGAGCCGTGCTCCTCCCCATCCACCTCTCCGGACTCCTTCTTCCTCACCTCGCCTCCTCCCCCAGTCCCCCGCTCCTTTCCCGCGGCGCTCGCATCCCGGCCTCCTTTCCTCCTCCTTCTCATCCTCCTGCTGCTGCTGTTGCTGTTTTTGTTGCTCCCGCTCGCCTGCACCGCCTTCTCCCACGCCTTCAGCGCCGTGCTGACGGCCACGCCGGCCGCGATGGCGGCGCGCAGGCAGCCGCGCACGTTGCCGACCCAGCGCGCGTGCGCGTTGACGCTGAAGGCCTGCGTGTCGCTCATGCGCGCCAGCGCCTCGAACCCCTTGCGCGCGCCGCCCACGGCGCCGTCGGCGTACCGCAGCAGCGCGCCGCAGCTGGTGGCCGGCTGCGCCGTCGCCCGCCGCAGCGCCTCGTGCGCCGGCAGCTGCGGCAGCCCGATCTGCGCGAACGGCTTCATCCGGACCTCGTACCGCAGCGCGGCCGCCGGGTCCTCTTGCTGCTGCTGCTGGTCGTGGTGTGACGACGACGACGACGGCGAGGCCTCTCCCTCTTCCGTCCGGGCGGCGGGCCGCACCAGCTGCCATCGCTGCAGCACCGTGTACAGGCAGCACAGCCCGTCGGCGAACTCCCACGTGCACGCCGCGTCCAGCATCGTGGCCCGGATGTAAGCCTGGGACTGCCGGAACTCGTGCTCCATAGGCGCCGGCATCTGCGGCTTGCCTCCGTTCGGGGGGGCGTACTTGCGCGTCATCTCGTTGAACTTGTGGTTGGTGAAGCTCTTGATACGGTCGCCGTGCTCCGCGCGCGTCTTGGCTAGGTAGTTCAGGTACCAGTACATGCCGGCCAGCTCGTCCGGCTGGTAGATCGAGAGCTCGAATCCGAGCTGCACGATCCACTCCATCTGCCGGAGCTTGTAGAGGTATGCCCACGAAGACAGTGGCAGGGAGAAGCCAATTTCGCCGCGGTCGGTCTGCACAGGTTTCTCCTCCAGGTTGATCTGCAGAAGCTGATCGATCTCTTCCACATCCGCCTGCACCAAGTCCCACTCTTGTATGTGATGACACAGTTGCCGCCGTAGTCGAGGCCGGCTCTGGCACAGTATACGAAATAGGTCCAGATAGGCGTCGGCAACCCTCTGGCGGAATGATTCCATCTGCGCTGCGGTCTGATGGCGTGGGTCCGTAGGGACCTCGATATGGTCGTATGACCGATCTATTTGGGGCCCGCAAGGGACAACAACGACTGAGAGGTCATGGTCTAGAATTTGTCGAATGCTATAGTTTCCAAGTACTACCATTTCTTTGATAAGGAGGTTCTGTAACAATGTTCGTATGAAGACTAGTGGCTGCGGTTTTTGAGCGTTGAATAGGGCCACAAACGTCTGTATACTTGGTCAGGTCGGTTTATCAATGAGCAGGCGGAAGAGCTTACCAGTAGGCTCTGTGGATCAACATATTTAAGAATATCCGTGACTTCCTTGCCATCCTCGAAAAGGCGCTTGAAATGTCTATCGCACTCCTCGAAGCTCAGCTGGACTATTGGACGCGGCGGCATGGTACTGGCTAGACGACGCTGCAGTTTTGTGCTGAAGGCCGCAGGAACCGGCTTGCCCAGCGAGTGCTGTTTTTCGATATGGCCCATCAAGCCACTCATCTGCATCCAGGGCATCTTCAGGGAGTCGGGATTTGCCTTTCTGAGACTGCATAGATCCATGGCTCTGAGGAAGGCCATGCGCAGCTCGAGACGCATATCGAGGGCCAGGGAAACGTCCTTGTCCACATCGTTACTGAGGGCTCGAAGCTCTGACCTTGCGTGCTGTAGCAGATGGGTGACGTCTGCTAGTGGTATGTCTATTAGGAGGCAGCGATCGTACGTGTTTGTGACGAAGTCTTCCTCCTTCACGGCATCAGTCTCGGCCAGGTCATCCGGTAAGATGGACTGTTCACCAACCTCGTAGTAGAGCTCCTCCTTGACGAATTCGTTGACGTAAGAGCAGGCTTTCAGCAAGCCTATGCAATACGCGCGCAAAATGAAGAGAAAAGTAGGTCGTCTGCAGGTGCTATCATAGGTGAACCAGGTGAAGTCTGCCTGGACTATGGTCATGGGACGAGGGTTCATCAGAGCCTCGACGTAGACGCTTGTCAGGAGCGTCTGGGACAAAGGATAGCCAAGATGCCAGGCCATCTACTCGCAAATTAGCTTGGCCGTGAGAGCTTCGGGCGCTGGGACTGATCCGAGGCGCGTACCTCAAGACAGAGCAGTTGGTCGATGATGCCTAGGATCTCCTCGGGCAGCAGCTCTTGGGAAACGTCGTATTCTTCGTCGAGTGACTCGCCCTCGGCGAGCACACCGCTGTCCATCTTGGGGTCCATGATCTAATAAGTCCGGGGGTCAGCTCCGAGCCAAGACACCAGAGCCAGGATACGCACCTCGAGAGCCGAGACCGACTCGAACAGGGTGAAGTGCTCATCTTTGACGAGCTCACCCGGCTTCAAGATCTTAACAGCGGCAGCGAACCTGTCGGTTATATCGGTGGCCCTCACGCCGGGATGTTCTGACGGATGCATTGTGAGGTCAGGGGACACGCCCGTGGATTGCCGATTTATTTCGACGATGATTGCTCTATAGGGGTATTTTTTTGGTCGTGGAGCTGCAAACGGCGGGGATAACCTGCAAAACAGCCTTCGCCAGCGCTGAGGACGTGTGCCTGTTGTCTAATCTAAGAAGGAGGCACTGTATTTCCTGAATTGCAAGTAAAAAATCGCGGGGTTTAGCAGACAATAGGTAGACTGTTTCCCACTACGTTTTCTTCACCTGCCGCCTATATCCTTATCGTCTCCACTTTATCTACCACTGAGCGAGCAACAGCAACAGTGAGCAACAGCAACCGCAACAGCGACAGTACAAGTCGGAACAGTAATAACGGGAAAGCAGCCGCAGCAGCAGCAGCAGCAGGAACGACAACAGCAACAACAAGAAAAGCAGGATATGGTGGCCTAATATTAATAACAGGCATAAATACGACCGCTGGGAAGAGCATTCGGACCAACACCGACAAAGCAAGAATGGCGAAATGTAGCTCACGGCATACGAAGATCTAGGTAAGCTGGGTTTCCACCTGCTTCAGTGCTCGGTCCAGTATCGTTACGATTCAAATGAAATGCCAGGGATGGTGAGTTGGGGTGTTCGGTGAGGCTTGGACTAGTCTTGAACAATGGTAAAATATGAGTTCCATGAAAGGCAACCACAGAAACACCTCGTTGCTGGATGTGCCCTCCAGCTCTGCGCCCTGCTAAATCATCTGCATAAGACCCAATACCATTCATGGCTGGTCCAGGGCGGTCTTGTGAACAACACGCTGGACTTGCCAGCTTTGCATTAGTCGTTTTCGTGGCTCGATAAGTTACACAACACCTAAGCGATCCACGAACAGCCTGGAGAGTAGTATGAAGAGGCACGGGCGCATGTGTGTAATGGAGGTGTTGATTTTTATACAGCTGTACAAGAGGATGGAAGCCCTCCGTCGTTGTCTATCGCGGCCGCATCCTCGGCTCATGCCCACCGATCTATCCGGCCATCCCGTCTACTCCGCAGCGTCGTCTTCCGAAGGGGGGTACGATCACGAGCTGCCTGAGGCTTTCTCGGCGACCGCGGCGGCGTTGGCATCGGCCAGGTTCTTGGGTTCGCCCATCTTGCCGTTCTGCGGGTTGCGCGGGAAACGCGACTGGTCAGCACGCCATGATTCCCTTCATCTCCCTCTCTCTCTCTTGCTGGCTTGCTGGCCCGGAAACTCGACGTAGACGCTCTCCCAACACACGACCGTCGTCCCCCTCCATCGGTATGGACAGCAGGGCAAGCAAACTTACCTCCCACTTGGCGAAGCGCAGGTCCATCTCCCCGCGGCGCTCGGCGGCGACTCGCTTGTCGTCCTTCAGGCTCCGGCGCACGACGCGCGACGCGACGGCGAGGTAGCGGTTGTAACTGCTCGGGTCCGATTGGGGGTTAGCCAACACGACCCGGCCAAACCACCTGCACTTTATCGGGGGGGAGGGCCGGCTTCGGGGCCAATTGATGGGAAATGGTCGAGATTGAGCTTACGTCAGGCCGGAGGCTTTCCACGCGAACGCCATCTTGACGGTAGCCGGTGGTTGTAGGTGATCGGGGTGGTGAATGTTGAAGTTGTTGCGAAAGATGGAGCACGGGAATTGATTGAGCTTCTCTGCACAGATAGAGAGAAAGGCCGACTTTCCGTTGCGGCTCCTGAGAACTAGTAGTGACACGTGACATGGGTCTTGGCATGTAAGCCCACCTCCCGCCGGATGGTACGGGGTATCCAACAACGTACATGTAGCATCACCTCACTGGCACGCTGGCTGTTAGGCCAGACGGAGTGTTGCAGCGCCATTAACAGGAAAAAAGGTACTGCTATCCAAGCACTGCTATTACCCAGGTATTATGTACGTTTGCCTTGTCGGTACAAATTCGCATCTAGTGCTTCTCGACGTCGGTCGAGTACACTCGGTTGCCAATGCGTTAAGCACGGCGAGTCGTCTGACCTGGAGCCCCATTACCTCTACCTGCAGATACCTCCGCGAAACGAGGCCAGCTGGTAAACACGTAGATGACAGGTAGAGATGCCCATAGTAGTCTAGAACAACGTCAAAAGAATTTACTATATGCACAGGACTAGGCTCAACTCTACAGCGGTGGGCTGATCTGTTGGTACACTCTGTTTTCCCATCCGTCTCCCAGTCTATACCTTCAACCCAAGCTCTTCAGCAAAGGGTAATATGTACAGGTCTCCGACAGTGGCCACCGAAGCTTTGCCGTCCAGCAGAGACTTCGCCAACTAAGGGACTCTAGTGTTAGCAAACAATCCTACACAAGTCGCCAGAAAGCTGCGAGGGGGGCTTACAGTCTTGAGCTTGTCGGCCGTGACTCCTTCGATGGATTTGACCGTCCCAGCAATTTCGAAGGGCTTGCCGTTCTGGACGATACCAGAGCCGGCCGAGAGCAGTGTCCCAACGCCCGACTGGCTGTCCTCCAGAGCGTCAAACTTGGCTTTGGCAATGGCCTTCGTCAGGAGTTCCTTGCTGACGCCTCCCTCAGAAACACCCTTGAGAGCCTTGACCGCCTCCTGACCGGCCTTGCGGACAGATGCGGCGGCACCATTGATTTGGATAGTCAGTAGGCCGGCGTCCGAGTAAGCGAGGTTGGTCGCCGAAGCAATGGCACCTGGTGTCGCCGCCGCGGCCTGGGCGAGGAGCGTGAAGCCTGGCGACCACTTCACATTGGATTGCCCTCCGAGCAGAGCCGTCAAAACGGCGACCTCGGGTTTGAAAGTACCGAAGCTGGAGCCAGGGAAGGCTATGACCATCGAGTTGCCTCCAGTGTGAGCAGTACGGTGCTCACCACCAAAGTACGTCGCAGACTTCGAGTCCAGGGGCTCAAGCGCATTGGTTACGGGAGACTGAGGTACGCCCTTAAAGAATGTCTCGGCCCATTGTTGGAGAGCGTCGGTCGCAACACCGTCTCCAACCAATGCGATATTCGGCTTTGTATAGGCGCCTGCAGCGTAGGCAGCGATCGTGTTCTCGTCCAGATAACCCTTCAGGGGTGCAGAGCTTGTCGGGTACAAGGGGGCGCCGAGACCGGTGTGGAAGGCAACCGAGTGCGCCGCATCCAGAGCAAGCGCCGAGACGTCGCCAGAGAGCTTGGCCTGCTTCAATTGTAGGACTCGACTGACTTCTTCATTGAACTCGTGCGCTGGGGAAACAAGTGAGCGAACGTAGGCTGGCCAATGGCTTTGTGATGTGATACTCACTGGTGTACCTGGTCTGAGTGATCACTTCGGCCAGCAGCTCGGCGAAGTAGGGCACGTTCTCACGCAGGAAGCGGGCCTCGAGTACGAGAGCCTCTCGGGTATGGTAGGAGATCAATTGGCCTCCCAGAAGCTCGGCTTCGCGCGTGATGCGTAGGGCGGTCCGACGGTCGGTGTTCTATGACAATTGCCTCTATTTAGCTCATGGCCAAAACAAGGCGGATCCCTTGGGTGGCCTACCTTGAAGGCGAACTCTTCCAGACCAGCAGCCAGACCAGGAGCCGGCTGGTATCTGGTTCCCGCCTTGGCAACAACAGCAAGCTTGGTAGTAGGGCCCTGAGAATCACGGGAGGCTACTCGGATGCCAGAAACGTCGGCCGTGTCGAAGGTGAGGGATGAGGGCGCGGACGTGGCGGCAGCAGCATAGCCACGGAGCTGGGCTCGCTGCGAACAGCACTGCCTCCGGGCGGCCAGCTGGGCACCTCGCGAGAGAGCCGTTCTGGAGAACATGGTGGATGGGCAGTGCCGAAGACAGTGGGCAATGGAGGTCTGTTTGGGGTGAGGTCACGAAAGCTCGCAGCAAAAGATGGAAAGCTGCTCAATTCCGGTAAATTCTCGGGTGACGGCGGGTTCATGCAGCTCAGGTATTGGCTGGCTCGCTGGCACGCTGGCAATAGGCATGGCTCACGGGCCATGGCACTCCCTGCAGAGTTGCCGGTGGGCACCTACAGGCCTTGAATGCTTAGTACACATGTGGCTTGAGCATTTGTGGCTTTGGGTAATGCTGTGGCTGCTGTGGCAGGCAGTGGGCTCTGGTGGGGTACTTGGTGCTGCATACCTACCGGCAGCTGGAGATTGGTGGGGGACGAGAGAACTTGAGAGAGCTTGCGCCGAACCATATCGCATGGTTCCCCGCCACCAGGCCAAAAAAAAAAAAAAAAGATCTACCCTGAGAGCCTGGCTTCGTTCTTGCATTGCCTTCATACCTCTAAACCAACCAACACTCTTTTGGGTCTGGTCCTGCGATTTTCCAGCCCATCAATGAAACCAAGGTAGCGACAGTGGCAGCTCTAGAGATAGTGAGAGGATCTCTAGAAGCCATCCCCTCAGCTGGCACTGCCCCAAGTCCATAGGTCGCGGCGCCGAGTACAGCGTCAGCCAGCCGGCCATGCTGGTGGTGAGTCACTCTCGTCTCCAGCTCATTTGACGATGACCTCTTCTGACCAGATAATTTGCGCAATAGACCAAAAACGCAGCAGAACTTTGTGTTTTGCTCATCACTGAGTTGTTCGGCCAACTCCCGTCCGTACGTCGCTCCAGTCCTCCCCGTTCAGCGAAACCAGCTTACCATCGGTTTCCCCTGCAGCGCGTGTTCGCCGGTTTACTCTCCAAGGGTCGCTCGACCGCAGCCCAACTCGCATCACACACGGGCCTGACGCTGAAGCAAGTCCGCCATGGCATCGTCGTACTAATACAACAGGACCTGCTATTCTTCCAGACCGATAACGACCAGGCCATTACACTCTACGAAGCAAACCCCGATGCTGCTTACAACCTGGTGCGAGTGGGAAGGATCCTTGACATTATAGACACCAAGTATGGAAGCACTGCCAAGCAACTTGTCCACGAGGTTCTCGTCTTAGGTCGCGTGGAGATTGGATCGCTCATTCGCTACCACAACCGCGAGCATCGGCCCAATGGAGAGGCGGTCAATGGCGAGACACGCAGCGAGCCCGATCATGTCAATGGCGACGTGAATGGCCACTCGAACCACATCAATGGCAACCGCGCTAGCTACGACAGCCACGTTTCAGCCGAAGAGAAAGCAGACCAGACCGAACAAGTTTATGACATCCTCGCCGATCTCATCGCAGCCGGGTTCGTCGAGGTTGTGGATGAGTCCATGTTACATTCTCCTCAGGACCGCAAAAGTGCCGTAGAGCAAGAGGTGACGAGGAAAGAATACCCGAATGGTGTCCGCGGCGCAAAGCAGACAGAGGAATTTGATGCCTATGTCAAGAACCGACTCAGGGAACTCCAAGAAAAACGCACAGAACTAAAGCGTCACCTACAGAATCAGGCTCTGCTCAAGCCTAGCATTAAGCGCCGTAAGTTGGATGATGGCAGAGCTACAAATAGGTTTCAGCAAATTGGTGCCGGAGTTCTGTTACACGACGAAGTGAGTGATGGTGATAGCAACATGACAATGCCGGTGGAGCGTGCTAACTATCATCCAGCACGCCACTGTCATCCGATTGAATTATGAGAAATGCATTGTCGAGATCCGGAACCAAAAGCTGGCCGATTACGCCGAAGATTTTATTGGAGAAACTACAGCACAGGTCTATGCGGCGCTCCTTACTGCTCTCACAGAAAAGGTCTATCGCTGCCAACCAGACGGCTCTGAACCCGATGAGAGGGCCGAAATGGGGTTTCGTGTCACCACTCTTGATATATTCGAGCACCTCGGGTCATCTGTGGATGTGTCGCTGGGTATAGGCACAGCGTCTGAAGACACCATCGATGTCGAAATAGCTGAGAGAATCAGCAGGCATGCTCCCTATGTCGTGAGCTCTGATTTTCAAGGGCAAGAACATGAGCTTGCCGATATTGATGATATAGAGTATGATCACAGTGGCGAAGCACTCAGAGGCTCCTCTGTCAATGGAAACCATAGTGGTCCTCCAGCTGGCCCAAACGGACACAGGGCTGAACATGGAGCTCACGCACGCAACGAACGACTGCTGCAAATGCGCCAGCATCTACTGTTACTCGCCGAAAGCAAGCAACAATTCGTGCGTCACTGCGGTAGTCAAGGGCATGGCGAATGGACAGTGGACTTTGGCCCCTTGATGAGCCATTTACGATTCGTGGAGCTCGATACTATGATTGAGGAGAGCTTCGGCCGGCAGGGCCTACGGCTTACGCGCATCTTGCGGGAAAAGGGCAAGATTGACGACAAGACATTGCCGACGATGGCTCTTATGAGGAAGCCCGACGTGCATGTCAAGATGGCGGAAATGGAAATGGCAGGCTTTCTCGACGTGCAGGAGGTTCCCCGCGACAATAACCGCGCCGCCAACCGAACCATCTTTCTTTGGTTCTTTGATGAACAGAGGACCCTCAAGCGGGTGTTGGACAATACTTACAAGTCAATGGTACGGTGCTACCAGCGACTGGAAGTGGAACGTCGTAAGAAGAGAAACGTGCTCTCGGTGGCGGAGCGAAGAGACGTCCAGGGGATGGAGGAAGAAAAACTCCGCGGCGACATTTACAACGATTACCTCGACTTCATCCGTATAGAAACGAGACTTCTCGGCCAAATTACCAGGCTTGATGACCTTGTCGCCGTCCTTCGCGACTACTGACATCAATCCCATATACTCAGGGATCACTTGCATTGCATGGCGGCGTTGGTTCAGGAGGCTCACTTCTGGCGGATCATATATCCAGGCATTTTTGCATCAGATGGCGTTGGCTCTTTGCTCCTTGCTATCTACTTGATTGAGTACAGCCCAGAGGGGTCAGAGACTTCTACCGTACTTTATTATACCACAATGAAGATGTACCTATCTACAAAGTATCTATATTCCGTTATGATGTTGTCCAGCTCGAAGTGTATCAGACCTACTGTTGCAGGTTGGGCCTTTGACCATGATCATTAGATACTATCTACCTGGCTGCTCTAGCTGGAAGCATGCGACAGAGGAAAATTGGACTTGATTTCCGAGTATTTTATTGACCATTACTCCTAGAGCTGCCTGAAGTCGTCAGAATAGGCAAGATATGAGATACCCAAGCTAGGTGGTAGGCTCTTACCCTGAGTATATCTAAGCAGGTCTATACTGCACCTAGTTCTTCCCTTTACTCTTGAAAACCAAATACTCGTCATTCATCTTCTATTCTCGAAATAAATACAGAGACTCTCGTGCAGTTGTGTAGGCGAGACACAGGATGCCTAGGAGGAGATGGTGAGTTATGTAGATGTACGGAGTACTGGAGTACGGAGGAACGATAAGGGTGATATAGGTGGGGAGCTCGATACCACACCTGCAGCTCTACCTAAGGCAGACTAAGAAAAGCTCTCCTGATACCACGTTTTGAGCCTTTGCGGTGATACGATACACATGTATCCCCAATCTGATTAAGGCGTAAAGGCAAGTACCAGAGCTAAGGAGCAAGTATCCAGGTACCCTGCAACTCTTTCCGACTGCGGCGCGTTTTAGTGAGCTTGTAAGGATTTTTTTCCCTGTCGCGCTTCGATATAATTTTTTATCCATACTCTCGTTTTTTTCTATCGACTTGTGTCGCACAGCAACTCGTCTTGAGTGTCCTGTTGCTTTCTAGCCTGTCGCTTTGATCTGTGACAGCTTCCGGTTCTACACAAAACTTGAGCTGTCGCAATGGCGCCTATGGTAGCTGGCAAGGAGCGCGAGTCGAATGTCGCCCGGCTCTTGGGCTCCGGTATGGCTGTCAAACGCAAAGCCCGTTGATGTTCTACCGCTGACCAAGGCAGGCTTTGCCGGTATTTCCGAGCTGGCTGTGTTCCACCCGGTGTGTAGCGACCAGGCCTCTACAGAGAAGGCTACCCAGCAACTGACACGGCGAAGGTCGACACCATTGCGAAGCGATTGATGAGCAACCAGTCAAAAGTATGAGCAGCTCCTGCAATTTCGATCAGGAGACTTACGTACATACAGATCACGAACATGACACAAGTGAATACGGTCATCTTCAAGGAGAAGGCGACTGCGACGGCCGGCACGAAATTCTTCTCGCTCTTTCCCGGCCTCGGATACGCTGCTGGATATAAGGTCAGGCACCTGTAACACCTAAGGAGTATGCGCCGAGACTGACTGCCGGCCACAGGTCCTCCAAAGGATATACAAATATGGCGGGCAGCCAATAGCACGAGACTATCTGGCGGCGCATTACGGAAAGGACTTCGAGCGTGCTTTCGGAAAGAAGACAGGCAAGGCCATCATGCACTCGACAGCCGGAAGGTTGGTCTATACGGTCCCCCTTGGTCCTCCACCACTGACGCAGAGCAGTCTCATCGGTATCGGCGAGATCGTCCTCCTGCCCCTAGATGTCCTCAAGATCAAGCGCCAAACAAACCCCGAGGCCTTCCGTGGCCGAGGCGTCTTCAAGATTGTCGCAGACGAGGGCTTTGGTCTATACAGAGGTTGGGGCTGGACGGCTGCCCGTAACGCGCCCGGATCCTTTGCAGTACGTATACTCTGGTCGTGGCTATGATGGCAAGTGACGTCCCTAACGCTTCGCAGCTTTTCGGTGGCTCGGCTTTCGCGAAAGAGTACTTGTTCAAATTGGATGACTACAACAAGGCATCGTGGTTCCAGAACTTCATCGCGTCCATCTCCGGTGCCTCGGCGTCCCTCGTTGTCTCTGCCCCCCTTGATGTGATCAAGACTCGCATCCAGAACCGTAACTTTGAGAACCCCGAGAGCGGCTTCCGGATCTTGTCCAACATGGCCAAGAACGAAGGCATGAGCAGTTTCTTCAAGGGACTGATTCCCAAGGTCAGTCCATAACCCCAAGACTGGCTGGCTATCGCTGACCGTTTCCCCCTAGCTCGTCATGACCGGACCGAAGCTCGTCTTCTCGTTCTGGCTTGCCCAGACGCTCATTCCGGCCTTTGATGCCATGTTGAAATAGACCACAACGCTCGCATGTGTCTTGTGGGTGATATACGTCGGCCATTATAATAGCAGGTTGTGGCGCAAACGGTTTACTGGTACTGGATGTACAAGTATATAGGGTCAAGCCGGCGTTTTCTAGAGGAGGTGCTCTCCTCCATTCCATATCATGGTGATTCTCAAGACGGATTCTAGGCTGAGGACTGAGGGGCGGGTTCATAGATGTTCTCCTGGAATTGGCAAGCTCAGGGGGGCTATAAGAGATACTTCACTCACATGGCAACACTCGCCTCCGGAAAGATTGCGCAAGGTGTGCATGTGGCATCGCTGAACTCGTAATACTGATCACATGAGTCAATCACACCCATGGTTGCCTCATCGTCCTGTCGGCAGAGGATTTCTGGATTTTTCCCATTTGACGGCCCTAGCCAGGCGTGGTATTCCCTGCCAAGGGTCTGGCAGAGGCTTCCTAGTACGAGCTAGTGGGGTCGAACTCGAACGATTGCAATTGATGGGGCAAGCAAGTGCATTCATTATCATGTCCTGGGGCTGCTCTTGTCATGTTGAAGAAAACTGCTTCTGGCATTTGTATTCGTTTCTTGAATTGCACACATACGTAGAAACCGGGCGTTATCTTGGGAGCTTACCTTGTCTGTGCGATGAAGCCCTGCAGGCTGTCAGCTGGGGTGTCCCTTGTAGTTTTGGCTGGAGAAACCCCCATTTTATATCTATCGATAAGATTTCAATGGCAAAACCTGGAGGTAGGACTCGAGCTGCGAGCCCCTTCGGTGGCCCAAGCTCCCGTTGCTGGGGCAGCGACGGCCGACGTGGTGGGGAAGCTGGGATTGGGCGGATGGTGGCGCTTTGTTTGTCCACATTTGGAGGGCACCGTCCTCGACCGTCCGGCGATCATATCCTACCTACTAGGCACTCCCAGGCTCCTGCTAGAATGGTGATCAGCTCCGACCACCAATTCCTCTTTGCCATCTCTCGTCCTCTAGATATCGTCATATCTGGCCAGCTTCAGCTCTTCGACTCCTACTCGAGGGAGGTTTGCGACAGCCCAAACAGATCAAGTCCTGTCTAGGGCTCAGACATAGCATTCCGGCCTGCACACTATCAGCCGCCGCGATGCCGTCGTTCGAGCGTGACGCGACGGTCGAGCGGCCCGTGAGACATTCACATTCTCAATCAGTCTCCTCCAGTGCCATCATCCCCATGTAAGTCTTTCTCGACCTCCCATCTGCCAGAGCGCTCTGGTAATGTCGCTTCTTCGCTGGCTCACACGCAGTCGTAGGTGGGATAGCTCTGACCCGGAGCGGGCGCCTCCTCCTTTGCCCTTGAACCCCCAGTCGCCCAGCATCGGCTCCTCGCGGAGCGGCACGTCCTTGGCCATTCAGTCTGCGCATGCGGCATTGAACGAGAGGGCGCGCGAGAACGCTCTGGTTCCCAACCTGACCAAGCGCATGACGGACACTTCCCCAGAGCGGGCACTTGTGCAGAGGCCGAGTTCGCACCGGCGGATGCAGTCCCTCCAGCCCGGAAGTGTACGCGACCTGAGTCTCATGCTTGAAGGCCCTAGAGACTCGGCAGGCTCGACACCGAGAGGTTCGCCAGAGAAGGAGAGGTTCACCAGGCCATCGACGCCCAGTCGGGCCAGAGAGAATGAACGAGATTCCAAACCCATGGAGGAGGAGAACGACACTCCTGGCACACCGACTCCGGCTTCCTCCAGCCTGACTCCTGTCATGCGCCCTACCGTAAGAAGGCACACGCAGAGTATACTGGGGGAGAACACGCCGCCTCAATCTGCCACCATGTTGGCTCTACAGAACATAAGCATGCCTTCCTCGTCACCCCGGGAGACCACACCCCTTGCCAATGTCACGAATGACTCGACCGGTGCGTCCAAGACGCTCGTGCCCCACGACAACCTATATAACCAAATGATAACGTTGACCAACATCGCTACCGCTCTACAAAAGGAGATGTCCCAGCTCAGCCGGAGAAGTCGTGACAATGCGACTGATCTGATGAGCCTCAAGGAGGCTACTCATGCGCGAGATGAGGATATTCGCAAGAGTCTGCGAGAGCTTGCTTCCAATGTGGATACTACCCATCTTCATCGTGATTCTTACACCGGCGGTCTCTACCTTGACAACAAGCCCTGGAACAGTTCTCCAACCAAAAACTCGAAAACCTTCGCGCTTCCCCGGATACCATCACCCAACAGCTTTGCCGCATCCATCGACCGCGAGTCGTCTCTGAGTACCCCATCCCTCATTGGTGGGGACTCACCTGCATCGATGGCTCTGCTAGAGAAAATCATCAGAGAGATGGGGACAAGGGATGGGCAAGAATCAGTCGTAACGCGTCTGACTGAGCTGGCAGAGAGATTGGCTGGTCTGGCCTCTGCTGCCAAAGTCGAGGACCTCATTACCCACGTCAAAACAATGAGCCAAGAATTGGCTGTGATACCTGCGGCAGCTGCCGGAGAGGTCCGAACGCGAAACCTCAGCTTCGATGAGGGCGACGATAACAACTCGAGAGAACTTGACTGGAGCCTACGCAATGGCGGACTGACCCATAGGGTTGAGAGATTACTGCAGGATAAGGAGGGGCGCCGATCTTCAGCTCCCCCTTCCCGTGGCAACGAAGTACTCAACGACGACATGATGAAGGTCATCCGCTCAGTTAAGGACAGCGTTGCACAGGGAGGTGGACTGACGGCCGAGGTTAAAGCCCTTGTCCGGGAACTGAGGGGCGAGGTGCTCGGTATGGGTAGAGAGATCGGCAGGAAGCTCGAAGAGTCGCACGCGCCCGGCAAGGGGCATAACAAGACTGAATCGACGAGCAGAGAGGAACTGGTCAGGATCGTCGAAGAAGGCTTGGAGCAGATGAAAGTGTACATGCACCAACGTCTACGAGAGCATCGCCGCTCGTCAACGGATTCGGCCAAGTCAGCGATCGACTACCAGGAGATTTACAATGCAATGAGGACGGCACTCTCCGACTCACAACCCGAGAAAAAACAGACCCCTGAGTTGAGTCGGGAAGACGTGATGAAGGCCGTCAAAGTAGCTTTCGACAATTACAAGCCAGAGATCCAGATCGAACAGCTAGGTCTGGAGCGTGACGAGGTTCTCGACTGCCTCAAAGAAGGCCTCCAGGACTACGCACCCCGTCAAGATACTCCGCAAGGAGCATCGCGCGATGAGGTCTTCCGCGCGGTTGTGGAAGGACTAAAGCATTATGAACCGCCTCGGATCGACACCCCCGCCAGTCTTTCGAGAGAAGAGATTCTCGAGGCCGTGCGCGAGTGCCTGGAGGAGTTCGAGTTTCCCATTGCCCCGTCAGCCATGGGCAACGACCTTTCGCGCGAGGACATGGTGGATGCTGTCAAACAAGGTCTTGACTCGTTCGAATTTCCCAATAACAGTGCCGCATTGGTGCCTCTCAGTGGTGACAATGCTGGCATCATCGAGAGACTTCATGAAATAATGCAATTCATGAAAACCGAGTTCCAAGCCGTCTCTGAAGAAGCCAAGCAGAACGTCGCTGCCAACGGCAGAGACACTGAGCAGGTCCTGGACGCCACCAAGGATGGCCTCGAAACGCTGAGAAGTTACTTGGAGGAATGCGTAGAGAAGTTTTCCGGCGGCGCTTCGCCCAGTGTATCCGGACAGGAAGAAGTGATGGCAAACCTGGCTAACAGCTTCGACAATTTCCGGGAAGAGCTCTCGGAACTTGTTGCCAAAGCCTCGGATGACTCTCGCGACATGTTGAAGCAGGAAGTCGAATCCCTCAGAGACGCTATGAATTCTTCGCTGGTCCCTCATACTCCGCCGGCCACCGACAACAGGGAAGCTCTAGAAGCCATCCGCGAAGGGCTCGAGAGGGTACGAAACGAGCTTCTCCGCCCCCATGCGGGAACGACCGATATCCTGGACGCCCTGCATGAAGGCTTCGGCGACGTCCACGCCAGTATTGATCGGATGAGCAATCAGCCCGTCGATCTGACAGCGAACGATGAGATACTCGAAGCCCTCAAATCAGGCCTCGAAAGTGTTCGCGGTGATATCGACGCCCTCCGTGAGAGCAGCCAAAACGACAAAGCTGTCGCGAACGTTCACGACGTCCCTTCAGATGCCATCATCTCGGCCAACCTCGTCAAACAGGATGACATCAAAAACCTCGAAGTGATGATGACTCAAATGAGGATTAAGATGGAGGCAATGGAGACGGCTCAGCCTACGCCTGTCCCTGAGGGCGGCCTGTCCCGAGACGACCTTACGGAAATGGAGGAAATGCTGCGAAAAGGTGTCTCGAAGGACGACCTCCTTAACATGGAAGATATTCTGCGAGGCATGCAGGAGTCGATGGCAGAAATGTCGGGCAAGGAATCCAGCAAGGAAGGGGAAAGTCCGGCAGTCAACCCCGATGATGCCGCAACGAAGGAGGACGTGATCGCTATCGAGACCATTCTGCGTAATACCAAAGCCCGCCTGGATGACCTGGTTGATGGCGAGCAGGCTGTCCGCAAAGACCACGTCGACACGGTCGAGGCCCTTGTCCTTGAGGCAAAGGACTCTCTGGTGTCTATTACAGGTCAGCTCGACACAATCACTCGGAAAGAGGACCTTGTTGCCATCGAGTCGCTCGTTACTCAAGTCACTGTGGCACTGGATGAGATGAAAGAACGCGCCGAGAAGTCGCTGGAAGACCCAGAGAGAGTTACTAAGACGGACGTCGACGCTATCGAAGCCGCTGTTCTCGACGTCAAGTCGGTCGTCGAGCAGATGGTCAAGTCCGAGATCGCCGCTCTCCCCTCCAAAGATGACATCAAGGGCGTAGAAGACGCGGTCAAGGACATCAAAGAATTCAACACTGCCCAGCACGAGGCCAGCAGCAAAGCTTTGGCAGTGCGCCAAGCTGAAGATGCAGACGTCGGCGCACGCATTACGGAAGTCAAGACGTTCCTGGAAGAGTTCCAGACTATGGCCAGGGAAAAGCTCGAATCTGGCGAGAACGGTGTCGAGTCGCTTGGAAAGCTACTTGAGAATCTGAGCGACACGGTCAAGGACTCGGTCGCCACTGACTTGAAGGAGATGCTTGAAACCATGAAGTCGGAGTTCGAGGAATCCAAGGCAGCCGTGGCTGGCGCAAAGCTCGACACCGATGACAAATTGAACGAAACAACGGAAACCTTGGCATCTAAGATCGATGAGAAGATCGGCGAGCTCGTGAGTAAATACGATGAATTCGAGCTCGTCATGGAAGACCGCACCAAAGCTGGAGAAGCTCGAGATGTCGAGCTGGAGGCTGCCACACTCGGCACGAAGGCTGTTGCGGAAGAACTCAAGGTCCTGGTCGACACCCTTGGCTCAACCGTCACAGACTCTCTCGAGAAAATGGAAGAAGCCTCCAAGACTGTCTTTGAAAAGGTTGAGATGTTGTACGGAAAAGCGGAGGAGGACCACTCGGATGGCAAGAACGAGCATCAGAATACTCGTGACCAGATCAAACAAGCCATCAGCGCCGTGGAGGGCTTACAGGGTCACGTATGCGAATACCAGCCCCAGATTCTCGAGGCTGTCAAGGACGTGCTGCTCATTGTTGGACAACACTACGAACACTCGAAGAGTTCGACGACCGAGATCCAGCAACAGATTGAAGACGCCAAGCCACCTGTGAAAGACGAGCCTCCGCTTCTTCCGCCCGTCGAAAAATACGACGACACTGAAGTGCACTCAAAGCTAGACAGATTGGACAGTGAGGTTCATTCGAAGCTCGACAAGTTGGTTGACCACAGCAGCACGGCGGAAAAGGCCTACGCGCAGCTCGAGACCCTCGACCAGGTGCATGCGCAGGTCAAGCAGACCGCGGCCGACATCTCGGAGTTCTTGTCGGTGCAGAAGCAGCGAATCGAGGACGAGCACGAGGACCGAGAGCAGGAGCTCCAAGAAACCACCATCGCCCTCGAGCGCCAGAGGGCCGAGAAGGAGCACGTCGAGGCAAACCTCAGCTATCTGAGAGAGGAAGAGGCTCAGATGCGCGAGTCGATCCTTGCGCTCAAGACCGAACAGGAGGCCCTGACGCGCCAGAAGTTGCGGCTGACGGCCGACGTCTCGTCGCTCGAGACGGCGCTGCACATCCGTCGCGAGGAGCTGCACATGATGGACACGCGGGCCCAGGGTCTCGAGCGCCGTATCCTCGAAGGCGTGCTAGACCACTCGCGCGCCATGCTGCTGACCAAGTCGGGCGCCAAGGGCCGCGAAGCCATGAGCCGCAAGCGCGTGCCGGGCGCGCGATCGAGCCTCACATCCACGACCGCCGCAGCGGAGGCAGCCAACAGCCAGAGCAACGCCGTTAAGGCCAGCGTGTCGCCCAAGCCGAAGCCGCGCAGCGCCGTCCACATGGCGGTGCAAGGCGGCCGGGCCGGCCTCCTCGCGCCGCCGAGCAACCCCGCCGGAGTCCCCGGACGACGCATCCTCAGCCTCAGCCAGATCACCAACAATGTGCCGGCGGGCGGGCTCAAACGCAGCCAGAGCGTGCGCACGGGCGCCGGCCTCGGCGGGCTGCGCAAAGGCAGCTGGGCCCCCGGGCGGCTGGGCGCCACATGCGGCGCCGGCGCCGGCGCCGCGGCGATCAAGAAGGGCTACGGCGACCTGCTCGACGACAAGGAGAACGCGGACCTGGTCCGCGAAAGCGACGAGGAGCAGGAGGAGAGGAGTAGTGGCGGCCACCGCGAGGATGCCATGATGCCCGAAGCCGAAGCCGAGGCGGAGGCGGAGCCGCGGGAAGACGAGGACGACGAGGAGGACGACGCACCGACGCCGACGGCCCTGACGCACGACGGCGACGACGAGGGCAGCGAGGCCGGCACGCTCCGACGGTCGAGCCTGGGCACGACCGTCATCACCACCACCACCGAGTCGGAGGCCGGCACGGAGGAGGGCGGCGGCGGGTACCACAGCGACGACGACGACGACGACGACGCGTCGTCGTCGCTGTACTACGCGCCGAGCGAGTGGACCGACAGCGCCGTCGGCGCCAGCAGCCTCGGCCACGCCACGTCGTCGACGGCCGACGACGATCGCAGCAGCATCCGATCGGAGAGCATCGCGGACACGGACAGCATTGCGGGCGAGGGCGAGGTGGTCGTCTACGCGGGAGCCGTCTGAGCCCCTGACTGCCTCTCGAGTTACGGGGACGGTGTCCGTTTTCAGCTCTCCTGTTCTGCGCAAGAAAGAGGCGGAGGGAGGGGGCTGCGGTGAGCTGAGCCTCGTGCTGGATGAATGGATGGATGGGAGACTGGATAGTACAGATTGGATGGAATGCCTTATGAGCGCCCACGAAGAAAGCTGGCCAAGCTTTGATCGGGGAGTTGGCATGTCGTGATGAAATCGGAGGCTGTGCCAAACTGGTCTTCTGGGGTTTTCGTTAACGGTGGAGGAAGATTGAAGGATTTTTCTTTTGTTGATATGAGGTATGCCTGTGCAGACTATTATCATGACGGACGACGCTGTAGATTCATTCCGTGGTCGCGAAAGGACGTAGGGACGGACTGCTTGCTGGGAGGGAAGGGGGAAGTCTTTCTTCATGTTACATACTCCCCTGAAGTAAGGTAGTTAAGCAGTAGCTGTCTCCGTGCTAATTCATCATCACACTTTATTTCTATTTCGGCTTCTGGTGTGGGTGGGATGTTCTGTCCGAAGGAATGCTCGCTGGCAACTGTGGTGTCTATGGGGATGTTTGGCCTCCCATCGTATATCGAGACATTCGACCTATCTTTTGTGGGCAAGCATAATAGCAATGGTGAGCGGTATGGGAAGCCCGAGGGCAAAGGGATCAGACGGGGTTGAATAACTTGTTTTGAGTCGAGAGGTAACCCAGAAGAGACCAGTTTCTCACCTTTACGGTGGACTCATTCCCAGTGCCGTAGGTTATACGTGGTTCCTTAAAATCAAAACTGGTTCTCACACAGAAGACTAAAACGTAAGATAGATAGATCCCAGTCCTCGGAGGGTCTGCTATGAGATGGCTTGCCTTGCGCGCTAGATAGTAAAGCCCGTCGAATGTGACAAGGCGATGGCTCGGTTTGGTTGGCTTGTTTAGCTGCCACGGTGAGGTGAGAGGACTTGTTTATATACATGAACGTGCCGGCGGCTCTGTACTAGATACAGTACAAGTCCATTGACACCTTTTCCAGCCGACTCCTTAAATAAGAGCTACATTTCTACCTATGCAACTGGGAATTTGACGCCCACCCCCCCCTCCTCCCCTTTTTTTTATGAACCAACGAGCTCGCTACTTTGTACAAGACAGGATACATGTGATAATACAGGGCAGGTGCAGACCGACCGACCGACCGGTTCTAGGATTGCTTCCTGATGCGGTCCTTGCCGCCCATCCACGGGCGCAGGCAGGCCGGGATGGCGACGGAGCGGTCGACCGGGTCCCAGCCGTTCTCGAGCAGGGCGGCGATGACGCGGGGCACGGCGAGGGCGGTGCCGTTGACGGTCCAGGGGTAGACGAACTGGGCGTCGCGGCCGCGGCGGGTGGTGCGGTGGCCGCCCGTGGTGCCGGGCGCGTAGCGCAGGCGCGTGTTGAGGCGGCGCGTCTGGTAGTCGGTGCAGAGGCTGGCGCTGGTGAGCTCGCCCCAGCGCCCGCGGCCGGGGAAGTAGGCCTCGATGTCGACCTTGCGGGCGGCCGAGGCGCCGAGGTCGGCCGCGGGCATCTCGAGCACGCGGCAGGGCAGGCCGAGGCCGCGCAGGATCTCCGTCTGCGCGGCCACGACGTCGTCGAAGACGTGCGCGGCCATGGCCTCGAGGGGGGCCGTCCAGGCGAACATCTCGACCTTGGTGAACTCGTGCACGCGGTAGAGGCCGCGCGTCGCGGCCCCCGCGGCGCCCGCCTCGCGCCGGTAGCAGCGCGACGCGGCGACGCGCCGGTGCGGCATCTCGCCCGGCTCGAATTTCGTGTTGGCGTGCTTGCCCGCGAGCGGGATCTCGGCCGTGGCGGCGAGGCAGAGGCCGCCGCCGCCGTCGTCGTCGGCGTCGGTCTGGAGCCCGTACGTCTGCTGCTCGTCGTGCTGGTCGCGCGGCTGGAAGCCGCAGGCCGCCGCGACGTGGCCGTGCACGATGCTCGGCACGGCCGTCTCGGCCCAGCCCGGGCGCCGTAGCACCACGTCGAGCGCGTACGCCACCAGCGCGCGCTCCAGCCGCGCGCCCTCGCCGTCGAGGAAGTACCAGCCCCGGCCCGACGTGGTGGCGGCGCCGGCGAGGTCCAGCAGGCCCAGCTCGACGCCGATGTCGGCGTGGTGGGGCCACCGCTCGCCCCCGCCGGCGGCCGCATCCTCCTCCGCCGGCGGCGCCGGCGGGTTGTTGAAGGTGGACAGCAGCCGCGGCTCGTCGCCGCGCGGCGTCGAGGACGACGTCAGGTTCGGCATGGCCAGCGCCAGGGGCGTCATCTCGTCCTGCATGCGCCGGTTCTCGGCCTCGAGCGCGGCGATCTGCGGCTTCAGGTCACGCGCCTCCCGCCTGAGCCCCTCTCGCTGGGGGCTGTCGAGATCGGGGCCGGCCATCTGGGCCTGGAGGATATTGCTTCGGGTGCCCAGGGCCTGCAGACTCTGATTGTTCTTGGACATCTGGCTGGCGAGGGTGTTGATGCGGGCCGGGTAGGCCACGTGGGCCTTGTAGTTGCGCTCGAGGGCATTCTGGGCGTGTAGCTCCGGGTTCTCGCGTATGTGTCGGATGTCGATGTTGATTTTCGGCGCGTAGACGGGTCGCGGGCGCTCGGTGCTGCCGTCGCCTGCGCGCGCGGCTGAGCTGTGGAAGAGCTGCCGTGCCCGTGGCTGCGGATAGATGAAAGCCAGCCGTGCTCGTGCGGCTTTCATGATTGACAGTACGCTGTCCGCTCACAACACAGACGTAGAGGGCTTTCACGGGCCGTCCGTCTCATGGGGCACATTGGGACGTCAGGGTGAGGTTATCACAGCTTTACTTTTCAGCCCAGACGGAGAAGTTACGCGAGTGGTGGATAGATTAGGTAGCTCCCCACTTTTCGTCGGCCCACAAACAATCCGACCTGCAGCTGCTGCAATTGCGACTGCAACTGCAACCGCAACCTCAACTACAACAAGATACCTTAGGTAATTAGAGAGACTAGTAACAGTAACAACTGCAACTGCAAGTGCAACTAGCTAATACAGCAGCAACTACAGTGGTAACAATAGTAAGTGACAGTAGCAACTGCAGCAGCAGTAGCAGCAGCAGCAGCAGCAGCAAAGGCACACATGTGACATAACCACGATGATAACCGCAACAGCCATGACTCCCGAAATCTTAGACCCATGGGCCAGCAACACACCAACAGGCGCGTTTCGTGAAGAATGTCCCGCCAGTTGCCTCTCCCACTACGAGCCTCAGCTGGCGCTGCGTATAAGTACGTACCGGTAGGTAGGGGTGGGAATCAGGTTCAAGGTCGTCATGGCTGTACATTGTCGTCCCCGACTACCTTAAGCAAGAGGAAGAAGAAGGCAGGTAACTAAGCGTTCAGAAGAAGCATCGACATCAGGGGTATCTTCCTAACAACAACCGTGCCACCCACAGCCCACACGGGCCATTTTCCCCGTGCTACAACTGATGACAACGGAACGAACGGCGTGCGCTTGACTCCTACTTACACCATCCCCCACACGCCCAGGGTCCAGTTGCTCGGCTGCGCGGCCTGGCCCCTGCCCACCATGAGGCCGCCGGGCCCCATGCTCTGCCGCTGCGCCGCCGCCGCCGCCGCCCTCGCGTCGACCTCGCCCGGCCGGGACGCGCCCTGGACGCCCTGCGCCAGCCACTGCTCGCGGTCCACCACCGCCAGCGCCGGCACCCTGAGCTGCGCCGCCAGGCTGGCGCCGCACCACGGCCCGAGCGAGTCCACCGCCCGCAGGCTGCCCTGCACCGGCGCCCGGTACTGCCTCTCCTTCCGGATCATGGCCTCCACCTGGTCCGGCGGCTGCTGGGCGGCATGTGGTGCCGCGGCGCCGTCGGGGCCCGCCGCCGCCGCCGCCGCCGCTTCCCCGTTCGTGTCAGCCGGGTCCGGGTGGTGTGCGACTGCGAGCGCGGGTGTGTCGTCGCCGCCACCGCCGCCCCGCCGGCTTCCGTTTCGCTGGAGCTTCGGATTCGTCTTGTACTGCTCAACCCTTTTACCCTGGACCGGATCCCAGCCCCGCTCTTGGGCGAGGTTGGAGACCTCGTCGAAGATGCGGCCCCGGAGTCCGATTATGTTCGAGCAGCCCCCGGTGAAGATGATACGTGACATGCAGACGGCCCGCACATCCAGAGGTAGCTGCAAGAGCGCGCGGTACACCACGAGGTGGACCGGATATTCGTGGTCGTCGAAACACGAGGGCTCGAGATCGCTCTCGAAGAAGGCCGCTTCACAGGGCTGGGACAGTTGTGCGAACGGGATTTCTACCGTGCGTGGTGGCTTGCAGGAATTCAGTCTTATGGCAATAGGCGAGTTGTCCTCGGCTGCGGGAATTGTCTCTGTCTCTTCGTGCTCGTGGAGAGTCGGTAAGCCCCCCGTCGTCGCTGGGACCGGCTGCCGGGCTGCCCTCTTGCACCAGAGCATGCGAGTTGCCACCTCTTCGCATTCCTCAAAGCTCACTGCCGCGTCTCCAAACTTGCTGTTGTTCTCTGCTGTCTGTTCTGTCGGTGCTGTGGACGGCCGCCCCCGAATCGCCTGCGACAGAAACTCAAATGTCTCTTCGACTAGCAATTTGCCCGCTCGTATTGTTCTCCAGCTGCGTACCTCTCGATACTCGTAGACCGCAGTGACCGTCGTCTCATGCCAGCCCAGGTCTACGACCAGAGCGGACCGAGTACCCGCGGCCAGAGCGGCCATGACGGGGGACGAGAGGAGTGAGACCGAAGGCGATTGGAATCGATTGAAAACGGTGTTCAGGACTGTCGACAGCAGGGGGAGAGGTATTGTCGGTTGCAGCACCAGAGTGAGCTTTCTTGGTCTAGAGTCGATGAACAGGTGCCTGGGAGGACAATCATCAGCCCGCGTACTGGGGGATCAGCCCTCTGGGACGCGCGCACTTGTAGAGACTCTCCCTCAATTCCCGCTCCAGCTTGTCCCCGGCCAAGGCGAGGTCCTGGCCTCGGATATCCAGCTCCCAGAGCTCATGGTCAGCGCCCCAAGGCTTGCCAGAGGCCCGCTTCCGCCAGTCTGCCTGATAGCCTGCCTCCCAGGCTCTGAAGTCGCCGGCGCGTCGCTGGTGCTCCGGGGAGAAGGAGACGATGCTCTTGGGGGCAGAGTCCCCTGCGAACCCGAGGCGCAGCTTGCGGGAGCCTAGCTCGAGTATGACGACATCCTCGTCGGCGCGAAGGTTCGAGGGCGAGCCAAAGCCGGAGGACAGAGGTCGCGTGGGAGTGCGAGGAGAGCCCGGGCCGCCTCCGGCGCGGATACTTGAGACGGTGCGGTGGGGGATGCTTGGGCCCGGGGTCGACGACATGGTGGTCTAGGAGAGTCTCGGACTCATCTTGCACACGGACTTGGACACTCAGGGGGTAGAAGCGGTTCAAGCTTCGGCGACGCGATTGGCGTGGCGTGCTTAAGTAATTATCTAGTTGCCTTCGTTTGCAGATACTAGTAGTACTATACCCTCCATATACCGCAGGTACTCTGCAAATTCGGTTTCTTTTTTTCTGCGCTATTTTAAGGTTGGCCGATCTGTCAGAGGTGATTGGCTCGTTTATCAGCAGCTCTGGTCAGGTGATATCAAAACCCACTCCCAGTACGCTGTGAGCCGGATTCTAGCACCGACCGAGGCACGGGTAGAGCACGGGCCAAGGGGCGCAATGGCTGGAGGAGGTCAAGATAAGCAAAGTCTTGGCTGCATACCGATAACACCGATAACCTTAGCGCGAAAAAAAGAAACCGAATTTGCAGAGTACCTGCGGTATGCATATATCCCCTCCAAACATGTAAATCATCCCTGATTTGATCCACACTTGATCCTGGCACATTCATGCAAGGCTCGGCTGGTTGCCGATGGTTACCGGCTGCATCCTAAAAGTCAACAGTGGCAAGTCCTTGATCAGGTACTACTTACTACGTATTTGATTTTCGATTTGGGACTTCGCTTGCCGATGGACTAATTCCACCCGAACATGTCCTTGTCTAAAATGCCACTGTAGCTTGCAGAAACCACGCCTCTCAGGTGCTCAGCACATCGCTATTGCTATATTGCTCCAGGTGCTGGCTTTTCAACATGGGAATCAAAGGGTCAGTGACACTGCTAAGGCACGCAAATCGATACTGACAGTGCAACAGTATATACAAGGAGATAGGCACCGGCCAGCGCCTTTCCCTGACCAGACTTGCTGTCGAGAAGCTCGAACAGACCGGCCGCCCCCTGCGTCTTGCTATAGACATCTCCATCTGGCAGTTTCAGGTCCAGGCAGCTCGAGGTAAGCCGGTGTCGGGCCGTCCGGCACAGCAGCCAATATACTGATCGACTGCTTCTAGGCGGTTGCAATCCCGCGATACGTACCCTCTTCTACCGACTCCTGCGCCTCCAGAGCACCTCCATCCAGCCCATTTTCGTCTTCGATGGGCCCAACAAACCAGCCTTCAAACGAAACAAGCGCTCGTCAGGCCGCGGCGATGCGGTGGCTACCGCCATGGCCAAGCGCCTGATCCGGCTGTTTGGCTTCCAGTATCACGATGCGCCAGGAGAGGCCGAAGCCGAATGCGCCCTCCTACAGAAGAGCGGTATAGTCGACGCAGTGCTCAGCGAGGATGTTGACACCATAATGTTCGGCTGCACGAGGACATTGAGGAACTGGTCATCCGAGACCAAGGGGAACACGCCCACTCATGTCTCCATGTACGATACCGAGCATCTTCGTCTGGGAGCTTCCCGCCTGGATCGGGAGGGTATGGTCCTCGTTGCCTTGATGAGTGGCGGAGACTATCTGCCAGAAGGCATTCCCGGTGCGGGCGTCAAATTGGCTTGCGAGGCTGCCAGAGCTGGCTTTGGTACATCGCTCTGTCGACTAAAGCGATCCGACACCTCTGAGCTGGCTAGCTGGAAAGAGTGGCTGCAATATGAGCTACAGCATAACGAGAGCGGCTTTTTTCGGACAAGGCATAAAGCCTTGGCTATACCTGACGAGTTTCCAAACATGGAGATCCTACGATACTATACCCATCCTGTGGTGTCTTCTGCAGCGACTTTGGACCGGTTAAAACAACAGACTTGGAACAGACCTGTCGATATTCAGGGGCTTCGTGAATTCGGCCGAGAAACATTCGATTGGAATTATCGCATAGGGGCGATCAAATTCATCAGGGTCCTGGCGCCTGGCTTGTTGGTACGGAAGCTCATGGACCGCAGCACTCAACTCTACGCGAGGTCTAGCGATATCGAAACCATAGAAAAGGAGGAGACAGAGCTCATCAAGGCGATCACGAATCGTCGGACACATTTCAGTACCGACGCTACCCCTGAGCTTCGAGTGTCGTTCATCCCGACCGACATTGTTGGGTATGACTTCCAGAACGAGCCTGAGGAATTGGTTGAATATGGACGCGACGGCCTCGCTCTGAACAGTGATGACGAATTGGAGGTACCAGAGGCGGAGGGAGGGGCTGAAGAGGTCACCAAGTCTACCTGCAAAAAGCCCTACAGTCCAACCAATCCTGACATGTTTTGGATGCCCGAGACGATCGCGAAGCTGGGCATACCTCTCAAAGTCGAGGATTGGGACGAGGCTCAACGTGCTAAAGCTGCTAAGGTGGCTGCCCGCTCCAGTCCCAAGGCCTCAAAGACCAACAAAATGCCTGCCGGGACGCTGAACAACTTCGTCAAGGTGACGAAAAAGAATGCACAGCCGGCCGTAATCACCACTACGGAGGTCACCAAACCCGCCGCGCCCGCGCCCCTAGTCCCCACCGGCAACCGTCTCGGCAGCCTGGCGATGCCGTCCCAGAGCCTGCCCTCTCTCACCTCGCTCCGCCAAGGACCGATGGAGGCCCGGACCACAAGTTCCAGTAAGCCTCCCAAGTCCAAGCGGAATCCCAAGCCCGCCTCCCGCCGTGGTGTGCCGCTGCCGCCGCCGCCGCCGAGGGGGCTGGACGCCAGCACCAACCCCTGGACGATCGCCAGCTCACAAGCCAGTCCCAGGGCTCCCGAGAAGACCGCAGCCGTCGCCCCGGCGCCTCCCGAGCCCATTCTTATATCCTCTAGCCCGCCTGCGTCCCCTGGCGCGTCTCCTCTGCCCCCTGTTGGCCGGCGCGCCGCCGCGCTGAAGGAGGCCAGCAGCTCGTCTGCGACGGCCGCGGCTTTGGCACCCCTCTCCTCGCCGCCGCGGAGTCCGCGGAAGAGACGCTCCGCCGCGCCTCCGTCCGATGGACCGGGCCGGCGCAGCGACAGCAGCAGCAGCAGCCTGACCAGGGACCTGGGCACGTCGCGCCCGGCCGCCGCGACGCCGCCTCTGACGCGCTCTACCGAGCGCTCGCGCCGCTCGAAGCTCGCCCGCACCGAGTCCCTGCCCATGTCCCGCCCGGCCGCGGCGCCGCCTCTGACGCACTCTACCGAGCGCTCGCGCCGCTCGAAGCTCGCCCGCACCGAGTCCCTGCCCATGTCTCCCCCCCGCGCCGGCCTTGGCAGCGGTGGTCTATTCTCTGACGAGGACGAGGACGACAACGACAACGACGACGATGACGACCTCGACCTTGACCTCGACCTGCCGCCACCGAACCGCCTCTTCCTTGCCGCTACGTCATCCTCCTCCTCCTCCTCCGCCCAGACCAATCGCTTCTCCTCCGGTCGCCCCCCTTCCCCTCCTCCTCTCGCCACCGCGCACCGATGGACGTCGCTGTACGTGGCGCAGCCCGGCGCCGGCCTGTTCCGCGAGGTGCGCGTGCGGGCCGACCAGGCGGACGCGCTGCGCGCGCGCTACGAGCGAGACGACGACGACGACGCCGGTCCGCGACGAGGAGGAGGAGGCGAAGGAGGAGGAAGAAGTCGCCGAGCGGCGTGCTGGCGACGCAGCGACGTGGTGTGCGTCGACCTGACGGGCGAGGATTGAGGATGAACGGCGATAAGGCTGATGGTGTGGATGTTGACGATGTTGACGCTGATGACGATGATGGTGCTGGTGGCGGTTGTGGTTGGTGGTGGTGGTGGTGGTGGTGGTGGTGGTGGTGGTGGCGTGAGGAAGGACCCTGGCCTTGGGCCTGGGGGGTAAACCTGGATAGAGGTAACCTTCTCACATTCCAGTCGACGAAGCTGTGGCTGGACGTGTACAGGGCAGCTTTACCGCTGTTGTGCTTATGCGCGTCACGGTCCAGGACGGTGCTCGCGGGCATGCGTTGCACAAGCCGAAGGAGACGGTGGACTGACTGACTGACTGACTGACTGGAGAGGGCAGCGTGGTCGATACTGCGTGCTGGAAATGATGTCTGGTATCTACTTAGAAGTAGATAAGCCTGACAAGACATCCATGACGGTAACGTCCCGGTATTCAATTCTCTGCCACCTGAATATTACCCAGGTACTCGCAGGTATCTACTGTACTGATCCAGATCTCACCATCTACTGCGCTGTGACTTGTATATACTACCTGGTCTGGCATTTGCGCACGAAGCGAGGACCACACGATAAGTGTCTTCGGTACTTGAAGGGTCCGGCGGAACACACAGCAACGCGGTGCACCGCCGAATTGTGAGCAAGTAGAAAGGCAGCAGGTGGTAGCTTATGGGTATGCGTATAAAAGTATGGTCAACACGGGTATCTATCCATCTTATTCGTGGCGCGCGAGCCCGGAACACTAGAACGTCGAGACAGGTTGAGGGAAAATTGGGCACACAATGCCTGCCTATACATGACCAACAACAAGAACAGAAATAGGGAAGAAAAGGGGAAAAAAAACATAGCCTCGGTATCAGCTCCCTCCCAGCCCCAATCTCTCCAACAATGCAAAGTGTCAAAAGGTATAGGTATATACAGATGTCCGTTGCCGTTCACTCCGTCAGCCAATGTCGTTAAAGTAGCGTCGTCTCGTGTCCTCCCACCTCGTCTCTCAAGTCGCCAGGACTATTTCGTCGTCGGGTGCTCTCTCTTCAGTAGCAGAAGCAGAAGCAGCAGCATCACCACTACCGCCGCCGCGGCGCCACAACCCACATATCTACCCTCCACCCAGGCTAGTCATCCACGTCCCAGGGCAGATCTCGCTCGTACAGCCGGACGCAGGTGAGGTAGCTAGTCATGCCGGACGCTGTGGCAGTCGTCGCCGCCCCGGCCCCTGCCCCGGCCCCGGCCCCGGCAGCGCTGCTGCTGCGCTCGAGCTCGAGCTCGAGGCTGCTGGCGACGAGCGGGGCGACGGCCTCGCGGGCGGCGGCCTTGAGCTCGCCGACGCGGCGCTCGAAGCGGCGCAGGTTGTCGCGGCTGTACAGCTCCGGCGTCAGCTTGAGGAAGCGCTTGCACTCGTCGTGGCCCAGGTAACCGTAACCGCCGCCGCCCCCCGCGGCGCCGGCGCCGGAGGCGGCCGAGGAGGAGGACGAGCCGAGCGTGCGGTAGGTGCGGCCGAGAGTTGCCAGGGACGACGACGGAGCGGCGGCGGCGGCGGCGTTGCGCGAGGAGACGGTGGTGAGGGCGCGGGAGGAGGAGCCGTCGCGGGACGACGGGTGTCCGTGTCTGGACGCGGGCGCGTGCGGCGGCGGCGGTGCTGGCGGGGGGGTGGTGTTGTCGGCCAGCCACTGCCGGAAGAGCGAGACGGCCAGCCAGTCGAGGTAGGAAGATTGCGGCGTGATGCGCTCGCCGCGCGAGTTGGTCAGGCCCAGGCGGAAGAGGCGGCCTTCGATGCGGGCAATGTTCTCCTCGAGCTCGTCCACCTTGTCTTCTATGATGTCCAGGACAGCCTCGGGGAAGGAGTGCCGGATGCTGCGCTCGCCCGACGGCCACTGGCCCACCACGTGGATGAGGGCCTCCTGGAAGATGACCTTGCTCCGGCTCAGGTAACCCAGGCGCAGGTAGCTGATGGGGTATTTGGCGATCTGCTTCCACAGGCGGCTCTGGAACTGCAGGAGATGGTGGTCTACGCGGGGCCCAACTACGGCGAGGGCATCGTACTGGTCGGCCAAGGTAAGGAGCGATTTGCACTGCACGTATGCGTCGGCGATGTTGATCCCATCGAGAAGGGGTGGATAGTTGTAAAATATGCGGAAGAGGTTGTCGTAGTCGCGAAGCAGATCGGCGTCGGCATGCGAGAGTGGTAAGGGTTGATCTTGTTTTGTCGGCACCAGAGACAGATTGGCAACTGAGCGAAAGAATGAATTGGTGGAATGCGTGTGAATGTGGCCCCCTCCTTTGCTCCGTGGGACGACCGTGTTCGCCGACGTACTCCCGCCCCCGAATATGGACTTCGCAGCTGCTGCGGGTGTGCCGTTCGCAAGGCTGCCGGTAGCCTCTCTCTGCACCAGCATCGGTATGTCATCGCCGCCCGACCCAGGATCCAGCACGTAGCGCCATCTCCTGCGCTGTATGGGTGAGACAGCCTCCCGTCCAGAAACCTCGCTGCTGCTGCCGCTGCTGCCGCCGCCACTATCCTCCCCAATCCGCGCGAGGTCTCTCGATGGCGGTTCAGGCAGCGGAAGAACACTCGCTTTCGACCACTCCTGACTCGTGCTCGCCTCGAAGAAGCCCGAACATCTAGTGAGAGTGTGGCGGTGCAGGAGATAGCTGTTCTCCCTGCCGCCGGCGGTTATGAGGATCTCGACGTCGCCCGAGTTGCTGAAGACGGGAAACTCGTTCCGGGCGATGTACGAGGTGCCGCCGGCATGGGAGCGGTTGTATCGTTTGCTGCGCGACGAGAGAGGGGCCCGGGAGGAGGGGCGGGCCGAGACGACAGACGAGGGGCCGCGCACGGCGAAGGAGGAGTGGCTGTGATCGGGTTGCGAGATCATCACAGGACAGAACTGGCGGCAAAGCTACGGGAGGTGAAATAACAGCCGGAGCGAGTCGGAGCGAGGCGGACGAAAGCCCGTGGAGAGTGACGGCAGCGTCTTGGCGTTGAGGCTCTAGGTTGTTGTCGCACGACCAGCGTGGATGGGGCCGGGACTGTTGTTGACTCGTGCGCCAAGTTGAACAGGCAACGCGGCGGACCGCGCACTGAGTGAGGGTATAGTGGCTCCGAAAGGAAGCGGTTTTTCCCTGCTATGCCCGCGGTGGAGGAAGAAGCTGCCCCTTCTCGCATAGCATGGGTGAGGGCTGTGAGACAGGTAGTACCGGTAGACGATGGACAAGAACCTCAGGTAGGTAGTAGCCAAAGTCAATGCTCACAGCTACCTAGTACCGTACGTGGGCCGAGCTGGCGAAAGCCCAAGAAGCATGTGAGCAGGCCCAAGTGATGCGCCGGCGAGGCCACAAGGCCCGACCACGGCCGATGTCAAGTAACCTCGTAGCTTATACAGCTCCAGCTGAACCACTGATATGGTATTGCCGGGGGTGGTCGGGTTGGGCTGCCTCACCTGCTCGAGGTCGGATTGGTGGTGATCTGAAGCCCCGTTGAGGCTGTGCCTCGAGCGTCGCCACAAGTCCGATGATAGGCGGCCCGAGAGAGGCGCGTGCAGTCGGCGCGGCAGCAGGGCAAGCAAGTGAGAGCAATCGAGCGGGGGGAGAGGTGGAGTTGATGGTTGGAATCCGCGCAAGATGTTACGAATTACAGAGTAAGGTAAGGAGGTAAGTTGTTAGGTACGAACACATACAAGTCGTCGGGAAAAGTCAAGATAAACGAGGGACTGGCTGCATATATCGAGGTACCAGTAAGTGTGTTATGGTCGCGAGGACCTGTCGAGGATAGCGCGCTTGACCGCGTTGTCTTATTATTGAGGTGTGGTGCAGCACGTCCTGCTCGAAGATCAATCATTGGGGTTTTTGGCTTCTCCTCCTACCTTGGCGTATCCGGTCCTGTCTTCTCGATGCTCGATGGCGAGTCGTTTTTGCCTTTGCTCAGCCGGTTTTCCAGCCCACCCACCTTCGGAGCCACCCCTGGTCGGGCACTCTCGAGTCTGCAAACGAGGTGGCGGGGAAGAGGGCGCTCGTTGCGGGCTGCGGGCAAGGAGACGCCGGGTTACAGCCGGCGGCCGATGGCCTATCGATAAGCGAAATCTCCCACCCAAATCGCCGTCTCCACAATCTCATCATCAGGGTCCTCTGCACGCGACAGGTCTGCCCAGCCAAGGGGCTGTAGCTTGTCCAATCATGTCTCTTGTACCCGGGACCTCCAATTGAAGAAACAGATTGTAGTAGGTCTGTCTGCCGGGAGAGAGTGAAGGAGAGAGAAAGAGGCTGGTACCGGCTCGGGTACCGGTAGCATGTAAGTACTTACTCAGCGAGATCCACCAACAGACACGCCCGGGGACCGATTCGGCGCGGTAAACTTGATCGTGCCGGGTGCGGGCGGGACTAGAACGAGTTGCCCGCGCCGCCGACCATTACCTACCACCGACCACCACCACCGGCGTGCCTTTCGGCTTTCGAAAATCGCAACCAACTCGGCTCTCACGGGCAGCTCCCCAGCATTGAGCGTACCAGTATACCTCAGAGGTACCTAAAGTATCTACCTATGTTCAGGGCAAGAGCACCTTTCCGGCGACTTGTAACGAGGGACAAGAGACAGAACTGGAGGCGCGTGGGAGGACTGATGTCCATTTGTTGTGTCTCTCTCTGCTTTTCGAAGGTAGGCGGTAATGTTACATTTTGTTCGAGACCCTGCTTACTCTCTTTTTATCCTATCTTACCTACCTGGTGACTCGAGGACGGAATCTGCATGGGCCTCTCTCATCAGGCTGCCGATTGTATATATCATTTTGAAGTAGATAGGTGAGGTAGTTCGTAGGCGAGTTTTCAGTCGGCAGCCCTGGCTTGACTGGGCGAGTGTTGGGGCCCGACCGTGCCATGCGTGCCCAACTTACCATTCGCAGCTGAAGCACCACAGTAATCAACGACGCTGGCCAATACAAGAAGGTTCGCATGCCCCACGGTTAACATCCGACTCGTTTCATTTTTGACATTGTAACAGCAAGGCAGGCTGGAGAATTTCTCTACCCGTTGAGCTATGTTCACAGAATGATGGTGCCTTCGAAACACCTAGCTGACTTTTCGGGCCTATCGCCCGGAACGAGAAAATCAGCAGCGTCGCCATGTCGCTAGGCGAAAGACTCCTCAACTCCCCAGTGCAACCAGCCATGACCCCTAAAATACCGACCACCAAGCACGCCAGCATGTATCTGCCCGACCACAGCCAGAGGATCCCACATCAGCCAGCCTCTCAGCTCAAATCCATATCGACCACGGGCATCTCGGAAGTAGTAACGGGTTCGAAAGGCTTGGGCGACTCCGCCGCGCTCATAACTTCGATACCCTCAAAGGCGGGAGGGGACACCTTGAGATTCGCTAGTGCTTGGTTGACGTCCGTGCTGACGAGCTGTCCGTGGCGCAAATCCTCAGCAAACAGGAAGAACCCTTCAGAAGCCTCGACGAGATAGGATTCAAGGCCCTTGCTTTCGAGCTGGATACGCGCGTTGGTTACCGGGTAGTGGTTTTCGATGTATCGTGCCCATCCACGAGCTGCGGCTTGGATATGTTCCTCTTCGCTGAGCCGACTCCACCCTATACCGAGATGGAGCGTGAAGTTATCGACGATGGGTTGGCTGCTGATATCTGCATTGAGTCCAGGTGTCGAAGTGGCAGGGACAACGTCGCGAGCGGGACTGATTCGAGCTGCTTGGGTTTCGCCGCTGGGAAGCGATACTGCTTTCATGTCCAATCGCTGGGATTTGTTGCTTCGGAGTGATGGCCGTTGTTGCTGATTGATAGCTCGCGCTTCGTCGTTTCGACGCACCTCATCTGCCGTGGCCTTCTCTTCAAGCCACGTTCCAGACTGGCTGCCAGCCTCCGAGATGTACGACGAGGATGACTTGATCAGTGTCATTCCAGGTCCATAGACCCATTCGTCGTCGCGCTCCTTGACGGGCTCGATTGTCTCAAGCTTGGCTTCTTCCACGTCAAGGTTCACGCCAGCCTCGTCGCGAGACCGCTTGCGGCCGGCTGTCGATGCCGGCGCAATGGGAGTCTGAGGGAATGCTGAAGAGCCACCGAAAGGCTGAACGCGGCTGAGTGGAGAGGACTGGTGTGGAAAGGCAGACATGCCAAACGCGCCTTGGTGAGCAGCACTTGGGGGCATGGTGAGGACTGGGGAGGAGGTGCGTTCGAATGATGCCATTGTGGAATCTGTTAGCGCTAAATATCAGGGAGATGTCAATAGATGTGGTTAGATGTTTGGTTGCTGCGGGTAGAAGCTGTTGACGCCGTGCTGGGAGCCCGAAATATCTGAGGGCGTTGATGCAGTGGTATTGTTGGGTACGATGCAGGCAGACAGGCAATCGATGGCGAAGAAGAGACGGAGGGTTAGCAGCGAACAGACACGACCTGGTCAGACTGGCTCGTCGTGGGCCAAGGCTGCAGAAGATTGACCTGGTTGTAGGTGGCCAGAAACAGTGGATGGTGGCTCAAAGGATAGGCGTGATAAGGTGGTTGATGTTGGGGAGGAGGATGATGATGAGGGGGGACGACGATATGACAATAGGTAGGGAGGTACCTATTTATGAAGTGAGGTAGGTGTGGGAGCAGGTCAGGACGAGGATGGGCGGATTGGGATGGGATGTGAGAGGTGAGAGAACGTGGTTGGACGGGTCGGAATGGGAGAAGAAGGAAAAAGAGAGAAGGCAAGCAGCCGCAGGAGCTCTGCAGGGCCATACATGGATGGTTGCCCCAGAGGTTGCCCTTACTCAAGAGACCAAAATGGGTGGGCTGGAGCGACGACAGAGTGAGAGGCCCGGCTGAAGGTACGAAGATACATCTTACGCAAAGGCCTGCATGGATGCTGCAGTAAGGGATCAGGGCAGAAGGTACAAGCAATTGCACGTTGGAGACCCGCGCGTGTAGGTACCGGGTCAGGGCTTACTGCACGGCAGAGAGAGACCTCTGAGACACCGCAGATGCCACAGGATTTGGAGGTCACTGGGTGGACTGAATGCAAGTCACAGCCAGGAGCTCGCTAGCCACACACGGCAAGATCGGAAAGCTGGGGCTACGCCTATCATTCGTCCAGAGACTGGTCAGGGATGAGTCCGACCTGCAGCTGGTCTGTGCTCGGTCTGTGAGATACTGTGGGGTCGGTGGGGTCAGCCCACCCCTGATGAGCCCGTGTTTCCACGGCAAGATTCCCGTCGTATCGCGGTCCTGCTCAACCCTCATCATTGGCCCGAAAGAAAACTCCGTAGAATCATTTCTTCGGGGAAGCCCGAAGCTGGAGCCGTCCTTTTTTCCCAGGGCTACGGCCTTTCGGGATAATAGATCTTCCCTGACCCTGGCTATGCCTACCTAATCCATCATCAGCCTGACACTGCCCGGCAACAAGAAACAGGTGTTGTTCGATCTCATATTGACTACTAGTAATCTGTGTCTCTTTTCTCAAGGCACAAGTTTACCTCCTGGTCCCTTGTGACAAGTTGTTGAAACGCTTGTCTTCAAAGAAGTAGTTTCTCCTGTCAAGCCTGCTTAATCCACACTATCGGGTTCGGGTGAGTCAGAGTCATGTCTCCCCCCGACTGTTTACAGAGAATGGACTGCATTATGACTACCGGACTCTACCAAATCCATTAGGCCCAGGGGTAATCCGATGCCTGTGTTGGTACAAATGCCTTGCTTAATGAATTCTGAAAACAGGCGCTTCGTTCAGCTCTCATCAGCATCTGAAATATTTGCTCTGCGCAAACCGGATAACGGGTAGGCTGGGATAGTGCCTTCCATGTTCTCGATTCCACCGTACAGACCTCGAAAGCCAGGCGTGTCCAACCCTGCTGAAGCGGAATTGTTGCCAGGTTCTCGTCGGTTGGTGATGCTGGGAGAATGATGCAGCAGGGGCGCCGTATATGCCCCGCGGATGCGACTCTGATGTCGAGCCTCTGGGAGGTTCTGTGGCGTCTGCGGTTGCGAGGATGCCGGGAGCAGGTCGTGGTAAACTCTGAACCGAGGGGTCCCTGCAGTGTCCCTGTCCTCCAACTCGTCTCCCCTCGTCGGCGACTTGGTGGTCGAGCGCGTCCCTGGTGCCGATGGCGCCGAAGAGCCTCCTCGAGGAAACTGGACGATGGACTCGACAAATCTCGCGGCAGAATCAAAGATCCGGGCGCCTGGACCGCTGGACTGCAGCAAAGGTCAACGGCGGCTTGGGGCCTGCTGGGCTTGACTGACCATACAGACGTCGGCATCGACGCCTCTCACAGACGATCTCCTCATCGGCATGTCATGCGGGCCATCCTCAGGCGCTGCCTCCGGCTGGATGTGGATTTCTCCAAGGGCCTGGCAACCGAGAAGGTCAGCTTTGCCGATTCCGGGTCGCTGGGGTGAACACAAAAGCTATACTGAAGGTAGAGAAGACGCGTCGGATACTCGGCGCCGCTCGGAGAAGGGTGGAGGCAAGGCCATCGGCAGACCAGCCGTTTCGTCCTCGTGTACTACAATCGGTGCATGGGACGGTGTTCCACTGCGCGATGAGTTGGACGTGGTTTCAGGAGCGCTGCTATCTGACTTGCTGTCCTTAGGGGGTCGTCGGGGAGACTGTCCCAGTAAGTTCGGACTGTCTCTGGGTTCCGCCTTCAAAGGTGATTTGGATTCAGCTTTTTGCTCTGGCTGTCCAGAGTATCCCGACTGGGCAGACTGCTCTGAATCATGGACGTCTGTTCGGTGTAGTCCCGCGGGCTTGACCTCCCTACCAAGATATTTCCTGAAACGGCGGCGGCGCTCAACTTCCTTAACCTCTCCCATCGTCAGGGAGAGGGTCGTGGGATGTAGACGTATCATGGCTTCGCGGGAAGTAGTTGCTGGACAAACCAACGTGAGCTCCGTGGACAATGCGATATACCGGAAGCGACAGACAGCTTGAGGGAGTTTTTCACTCTACGAAGGACCATGACTGATCGTTCTTTTTCTGGTTCTGCCGAGCTGATTCTGGGACCTGAGCCCAACAACTGCAAGAGCAGCGTTCGAGTAGCTCATGCCTATGGTGCTCCCACCTTTACAAGAGAAACCGCTATCGACCGCCGCGTCTTTACACAGCGCGGAGCGGGCAGTCAACACTGGCTACTACTGGCTCCAGTTGCGTAAAAGAGGTCGCAGTTTGATGGAGCATGGAAGGCATCATTCAACGGCAAGAGCCACACGGCGCGGAGCATAAATCCAGATAGATACTACCTACCTCCTACCGTGTAGAGAGATAGACAGCAGACGGAAGCAGCATTTCTTCTAGGAAACTAAATGATACTAGGGGTACTTGAGATTCCTCCTTACCAGTTACTGCAGGTGCCTTAGGTGCCGTTACCAGGTACCCCTAGGCAACAGCAGAGTTGACAGGTTTATAGATTCTGACGAGACGCGTCCTTGTGGCTTAGATACGTCTGGTCCACCATATCACCAGCTTCTATTTATAAGGTAAAACAGTCAGAGGCAAGTATGCAGAAGGTGGATTCTCCTACCGGTACATGGCTTCAGTGCCTACGTAGCTTGAGTTGTACGCAGCGGCATCATTGTGGCAATGCCTGTCTAAGAAGAGCACAGCCCGGGCCCATGTTTTACTAGAATGAGGCGTGGAAGGAGGACACAAAATAGTTTAGTGAGATGTCCATAACCTCCTCATAGCTGATCAGGCAACCTCCTGTTGTGTGAATTTACCTAGGAGGTGGACATGTAAATAATGTTCCTTTGAAGATTATGAGATCACAGATCTAGATGTTTGCAGTGAGCTCTTGGTGAAGTACCATACTTTACCTACTATAAGTTCTTTATTATCCTCGGTTGGGGGTGAGATGCTGCTGTTTAGACAAATTCAAGTATTACGTCAATGCATCAGATTCAAATAAGTGCTATGAGTTTTTACATAGATGGCTACTGCAGGAGACCCCTTTGTGAGGGGTGTACCATACTTCCGAGTATGGCAATTGTTGTTGAGAGGAGCACTGTACCTGACTCAAAGTCCAGTAGTCTTAGCGATGGAGACAGTCTCCTAGGGTGCTCATAGTGCTCCCATAGGTGCTGAACGAGCCCCCTATGATAAAGTTACAGCGTACAGTTATAAATACGACAGCTGTAATTAGCGGTCTACCGGGACCAATCAGTGGCGACCTGGCTCGTTTCCTCTGCAGCTGTCCGATCTGCCACCTTCCCCGGCCCGTAGGCACAAGTGCAGGTAAACCCACTCTGCAAACCACAGCTCTAACAAAGCCCATTTTATTGATTGTTCCTGGGCCACTCTGACCCGCGCTGGTGCTTCTCTTCCATGCTGTCCATGCCCTGACCACTCGCCCCTCGTTCCTGTTGACGACTATCGTGCTGTGCGAGAATTCTATACCAGACCAGACAGATGCACATCGAGACGTGCTCCGTTCCTTCCCCCCCTCCTCTCTGCGTGCGCAACAACCAACCCGCCGACTCGGACTCTGACCCCGTCGGTCCTAATGCGAAGAGCGCCCGTACCAGCTTCAAGACAGCGCACACTAGCATCCTCATTACCGGCTAGCGGTCGGATCCCGTCAGACTACGACTTTCCACCTGCGAACTCTACCCCTGGTGCCTGGCGGGGACATCGTCGGGAGAGCGCCCACTGTTCTGACGATTAGGGGAGTTATCGATGCTTCCCCCCGGACCATCATCCAGCCGCCTGCACCAGTCTGTCCATCTGGACCGTGCCGATTGAGCCTCGCCGACTCGCTTTCTGTTGCCTCTTCATCCTCGTCTTCAGTTGCAGCGGCTGCTGCTTCCATTCGTTTATTTCGACAGCCCACAGGCCTGCCGCCGTCTGCTCCTGAGACCTCTGGCTTGCCACCCCCTCGCCCGCCGGCATCATGAATAGTGACTTGAGCCTGTCAAGGGCTCTGGGTGGCCTACGCATAGCAAATCCAGACGATGCTTCGCCGAGTCCTCACGAACACCAGACCGACTCCGACCTTTCTGTCCCGACCCAACCCATCGCCAATGGCCAGTCCTCCAGTTCCGACCTGCCCACGAGACAAAGCAGGACGCAGACGGCCGAGTCGTCCACACCGTCCTCGGCTGGCTTCCAGGCTGATACCCAAAATCAGCTATACGCTTACGCACAGAATGGACAGCTTCCGTACTCGAGCTCCCCTACCCGTCCTGTGTCTGGCATGTACAGACAGCCGTCGGCAGCAGGACGTGATCAAGCCGCCAATTCCTACCACAAGCTGAGGACCGAGCCCTCCAGAACTGCTTCGTACAATGCATCATCCAAGTCAGATACCACGAGGGTGGCCCCAGACTACCTTTCGAGCGCCCCCTCTCGCGAGTCCAGCCACCGAGATCGGTCGTACAATCCGGGCCCCCAGTTACCAGCTACTGCTGGTAGTGCCCCTCTACCTCCTAGGCGGAGTTCAAAGGGCATGGGTGGTGGTTACGCTTCCATTCCCGGTGTGCCCATGGCCCCCGAGCCGCGCAATCTCGTATCAGACGTCCCCGGAACCCAGGGCAGCGAAGAGTGGAAAGATCGAGGTGCTGCAGTGGGCATGCGGAGGGAAGTCGATGCAAGCGGAAAGACTGTCATGAAGCAGGTGAAAAAAGGGGTCCGTGATTTCTCCTTTGGACGCATCCTGGGAGAGGGTTCCTACAGCTCTGTGTTTCTTGCCACGGACCGTCAGACGTTAAAGGAGTACGCCGTCAAGGTACTGGAGAAGAAGCACATCATCAAGGAGAGAAAGATCAAGTATGTCAACATCGAAAAGGACACGCTCAACCGCTTGACTGAGCATCCCGGGATTGTGCGCCTCTACTACACCTTTCAGGACGAAAATTCGCTCTATTACGTGTTGGATCTCTGCACCGGCGGCGAACTGCTGGGGGTGCTGAAGAAAACGGGCACCTTCGACGTCGAGTGTTCGAGGTTCTTTGGAGCGCAGATCCTGGACGCGGTGGAATACATGCACTCTCGCGGCGTCATACACCGAGACTTGAAGCCGGAAAATGTCCTCCTAGACGATCAGTTACACGTCAAGATCACCGACTTTGGAACGGCAAGACTGCTTAGTGACCCGAGAGCACCACAGGCACCCCCACGGATCGAAGACACTGGGACGAGTTCTGGGAGCAAGGGTCAGCAGGATGACAGTCGCGCTGCCTCTTTTGTCGGAACAGCCGAGTATGTCAGTCCAGAACTTCTCACCAACAAGAATGCCTGCAAGGCGAGTGACTTGTGGGCTTTCGGGTGCATCATCTACCAGCTCCTAGCCGGCCGACCACCGTTCAAGGCCGGCTCCGAATATCTTACCTTTCAAAAGATTGTCAACTTGGACTATGACTTCCCCGCAGGATTTCCGCCGGCAGCTCGAGATCTAGTAGAGCGGTGTCTCGTGCTAGACCCAGCTCGGAGGCTTACAATAGAGCACATCAAGAACCACGAATTCTTCGACGGTCAAAAATTTGGAAAGATGCTCTGGAAAACGAAGGCGCCCCGCTTGCGCCCCTATGTGCCGCCATCGCAGGAACCGAAGATAATCCAGTTGAGCGGGATGCAGGGCTCTCAACAGTCAACATCTACAAGTCGTCTCCATACAGGCGGCAATATGAATGGCAGCTCCCGAGCCCCTGGGAGGATCATAACTGACATTCCTCCACCATCTCAACTAGATATAGAGTGGTCGCCCGTTCTGACGCGGACAAACGAGAGGATATTAAGACTGGGCGACCTGATGGTCATGTCGACTCCGATACCAAATAGTCCCCACGGCCGGGGTGACGATGGACACAGGAAATTCGCTCGTTTCTTTGGCGGCAGCACGACGAAGAAGAGGCAACGACTTGTCATGATCACTTCGAGTGGGAGAATTGTGCTGGCTCCCGCCGGCGGCGAAGAGAAGAAAGCGAAGCAGGAGATATCACTTCTCACCCCCGATTGCTCGTGGAAGACCCAGATCGACGCTAAGGGACAGACAATTTGGAGCGTTGACTCGGTATGTTGGTCTATTACTCGATGCGTGAATGTTGCGATGCTTACTCGCTATAGGGCGGCTACCACTACACCTTCGAGGAGGCCAAGGCGCCATCCTCGCTGGATCCCCCACGTCTTACTCCGGAGGACTGGCTCGACTGTCTGCAACAGGCCAAGGATTTTGCCCTCTCCATGAACCTGTCGGGCTCTTATATGAGCGACAACGGGTTCGGCGACATGTCGTCGTCTATGTCTAGTCCGGCCAGTACGTTCGGACCAGACAACTATGGCATCAGCGACAGATCCCACCGCAGTAGTCATCTGAGCCGAAGCCAGGCCAGTCTAGAGGATACGGCAAATACGAAGCGAAATCGATTCAGCAAACGACAGTCGAAACAAGGCCTAGGCTCGGCGTTCTAGTGCCATCTCTGACATTGGAGAGACTTTGAAGGGTCGCATATTCAGCATTCCAACTTGGCATTCATCTGGCCGTCCTCGGCCAGCCCGGTTTTCGATTTTCCATGTGTGGTGTTCTAGCGCGGCGTCGGTTTTGGTGACTTCCGGTGATCTTTGAACAGGTTTCCGGCCATGACAGAACCTACGTGGACTAGGGTCTTTTCTTTCTACCCTTTCGTTCTCGGTTTACTACCCGAAGCACCAATCGGCTTGGCATTCTGGTGCGCGTTGACCGTTATTGAACTCTAGACGGTTTAGAAGAAACACCCCAGATCACATCACACCACATTACCTGCATGCCTATTTCGGCATATTTCCTAATATAATACTACAACGGAGGTTTCTCGCCACCGATTAGAAGGCCAGAGGACCCTTCTGTGGACAGATACCCATGGAAGCCCGTCAGGCGAGCTCGGATGCTACCTACCTTCCAGGGCCCGCGGCTGGGGATTTGTGAGAGAGACGGAAATGGACCGCCATCTCGTACAGGCTCGGGACATTGAAGGACTAGTTAGGGTTGCCCAAAAGCTTCAGAGAAATGAAGACTCTTGTTGATATAGCTGGTACCTATAACCGATTTCCGGTACTGCTGTTCTCGAGCAGACATTTACCGTGACTTGTGAAAGGCACCTGAGTTCTCGGTGTTCCCGGCGTTTTGCAATGTGGGGACTATGGCCTAGTACTTGGGGAAAAAGCCGTTCAAGGCTGTTTGCAGTGGCATGACAGCAGCTTTATGATCTTAAGTTCATGTTTGAGCTCGACAAGGCATGCGGTAAGGCGAGGGTGAGGCGAGGCTGACGAGGCACGCGAGGCTGTCAGGCCTGTTCACAGATCGCTACTTTCGTCCCACCACTAGTACTAGGTACTAGAGGGCCCACCTTAGGTAGGGGTCCCTCTTCGCTTCGCTTAGAGGGCGGATAAAGTCTGGGACAGCACAAAGTCTGGGACAGCTCGTTCTATACAAAAGTGCACTTAGAAACGGCCATTTCGCAGCCACGCAGCACCGGATAAAAGTGCATGCTGTATTTTTGGAATGCTTACGACTCCCTCTCTCACGTATGATTTTTTTCAATTTTTTCTGGTAAGAATTCGTAGAGATAGAAATGGCTGGCGGCGCCCGCACCGGCCGGCCGGCCGGCTCGGAGCAATATCTATGTGATTATACGCGTTTTTAGTGATTAAAAGTTAACGAGTAACCGCACGGTTCCAGAACTGGTATTTTTGGATAGAGAATAAAATTCTCTATCCAGGGATATAAGATAGAGATTTATAGGCCTTAAAATTAAAGAGTTATTTAAGAGAGAAAGTGTGATTTGTATGAGACCACCATACAAATCAGAGCTGTCCCAGACTTTATGCTGTCCCAGACTTTATCCGCCCTCTAAGCGAAGCGAAGAGGGTTCACCACACCACGTGAGCCCTCTAGTAGTACTATAGTGCTATTTAGCCAGCACAGCCACATAATACTGTTACTGAGCCACACATGGGCTGGTTACGCGATTTCGCGAGCGGAATCTCGGGCTACCTTGCCTTCCTTGCCCATCTCCGCCATCTCCGTTTATAGTTGAACCCGATCGCGCGATACGCTCCTGCGTTCTGTCGGTTGTCGCACGCAGACAGTCGTGTCTCACAAGAAGATCCTGGGGGCCTGGCATTCCTGACACGATGCAGCCCTTTCGTCCGTATCCTCAGCAGCCGATGCCGCAGCATGCGCCGCATCCTCAGGCCCAGCGCCGGCGAGCAGGAGGAGGCCAAGGAGGCATTGGTAAGTCCAAACGGCACAGACGGCTCTTATTATATACATGGTATCTCGAGAGCCGCGTGTTTTAGTACATCTCCACCCGCAGCTCCACCCGACATTAGCTCTTTTCGCGCTCTGCGCTACCTCGTCGCGTTGAGTCGTGTACCTGCTGCTCTATATTACTCGTGCATCGTGGGTCTCCTACCTCGCTTCTTGTTCCTGACCTCCTCTGTGCTAGGTCTCATGATGTCGTCGACCGGCCCCCAGCAACAGTATCATATTCCCACCAACCCGCAGATGCTGGCGGCTCAGCAGCAGCAGGCTGCCATGGCTCTCGACTCGGCCAGGAGACGGAGTCGCAAGCCGACTGACAAGAATCTGCCCGACAACGTCGACGACTGCGTGATCGGGGACACGGCCGAACGGTATCGTGAGCTTCGAGACTTTGAGAGAAGGCTGGACGCCACGATGACGCGGAAACGCCTCGATATCGTCGACTCGGTCAATCGCAGTGCCAAAGTAAGGCTCAGCCCTTGTCCACGCTCGATGTGCGGTAACCCTGCTGATGATCTGCGTTACAGCGCTGGAAGACGCTCCGAATTTGGATCACCAATACAGCTGAGGATCAAGTGTGGCAAGGCAACGGCATCAACGTTGATACTTTCGACTTCAGCTCCAACTTGGAGCCTACCTACCGCGTCAAGATCGAGGGCCGGCTGCTGGGCGAGGAGGACGGCCTGGACACAGATGACCAGAGTGAGAAGGGTCAAGAAAAAGTCGAGGATCCTGACCGCATGGACGAGGATGGCGCGTCCAACGCCAAGCCCAAAGCTCCCAAGCCGCCCAAGTATCGATTATCCCACTTCTTCAAGGCGTTGAACGTCGACTTCCCTGCCAACAGGAATGGCGTCGACCAGAGTGTGGAATGGAAGAAGCCGGAGCGGATCGGCGGATCTGCCAGCCTGCCAGCGGCGGCCGATTTCGACGAGTTGACGTTCAAGCGCAGTGGAGATGAGAACCTCAATATCACCATCAACTTCTTCCGGCACGAGGAGCCCGAGCGGTTCGCCGTGAGCCCGGAGCTCGAGGATGTCATCGACATGCGTGAGGCGACGCGTCAAGAAATCTTGATGGGAGTCTGGGAGTACATCAAGCTTATGGGCCTGCAAGAGGATGAGGAGAAACGCCGATTCCGCTGTGACGACCTCCTGCGCACTGTAAGTATTCGTATTCCGCATCTTCATGCGCAGGTCACTAATAGGGTGCTAGGCATTCAGGCAAGAAGTGGGCGAGATTCCCAGGCTGCACGAATACATCACTTCCCATCTCAGACCAATTGCCCCGGTCCGGCTCCCGTACACGATTCGACTCGATGAGGAGTTCCATAAGAACCCGCAGCCCACGGTTTACGACGTTCGGGTGCCAGTCGATGATCCTCTGCGGGAAAAGATGACATCGTTCCTCACCAATGCCGGCTATGCAAACATGCTGAAGGAGGCAGCATTGCTTGACGAGCAGTTGGCCACCATCGTACAGGCTCTCCATGTGTCCAAAGCCAAACATGCCTTCCTGACCTCCCTGGGCGAGGACCCGGCTACCTTTGTCAGGAACTGGCTCAGTTCGCAGAAGCGCGACTTCGAGGTGATCAGAGGTGAAGCGGTGGCGGGTGCTGCGGACGTGACGGGAGACGAATGGCGCAAAGGCGGCAAAGATAGTGTCTGGGCCACCGTCAACGCCCGCGAGAGTGTCAACGTCCTGCTCTCGAAGCCACCCACTCAACTTCAGCGGGGTTGAGCCGGGGCTCCTGATGTAATGAAGAGTCTGCAATACCCCCCCTATCGGTCATGTGGCGTGGCGTATGGCGAAATGGGTTTGTCCTTGGGCCGTCTGCTTCCTGGGTTTGCGAGTTGGAAAAGCTGGAATGGGATCCACTTGATTGTTGTAGTTATAGACTACCTAGGTAGGCGTGTAAGAAGAGATATCCCGTGCAGGCTCCGGTACGAGGCTGGACGCGACCCTGTTATCTGACTTTCAAATGGCATAACTGACTGCGTGCCAGACAAGGCAGAAAACCAATGATAATCTCAGTGGCAGTCACATAGACGTGCAAAGCCCGCGCCGCTGCCAGGGCATCATACGATACGAGGCGGGGTCATGGATCCGACGGCATTGTGTATACGAACGGCGCAACAGGTGCCACTGCGTGCTGAATTCACGAGCAATCGGATCAAGTGGCTCCTTACCTTAGACTCCTCGTGGATCCCTTCGACTGCTCAATCAGCCGCGGAGCTGACTACCTACTTACCTAATCTACCTCGCCCGCGCCATCACACGTCGAAGGCCGAGGCCGCCGCACCATGGCGTAAGTTACTGGCGGCAAATGCCGAAGCCCCGGCGCCGGCCCCCCGTTCCACGCGTTCAGGTCGACGTCGCGGTGGTGGTCGACGTCGACGAAGCCGTGGCGCAAGCAAGTGCAGCTGAGGTTGCGCGGGTACGCGGACCGCGACGGCAGCTCCTGTGAAAATACGCCGACCGGTTGACCTCGGCCGGGGCGGGCAGGTCGGCGCGGCTTGCCGGCGCGATGGTGATGGCGGTGGTGTTGGTGGTGGTGGCGGTCATGTTGCGAGCGGGGGGGGATAAGTGGGAGCTCGGGACTGTGAGAATGCAGGACTAACCACGGAGTAATAAAGGGAGAAATGGGGCCGTGCAACAATAGCTTGTTTGGGTCAGAATCAACGAAAAGAATGGAAAGCCGTTGCGTATAAGGAAACGCCTGAGGATATGGCGATAGATAGGCCATGAAGGCATACGACTCCTCCCAGGCTCCAGCCTTGCGGCACAGTAACCAACCAGTCCGGCGCCCAGGGGGCAACATGAAGCCTTCGGTATGCGAAGTGCATGTTCCTCGAAATAACAGCAGAACATGGCTACCTCTAGGCTATATTGTTGCCATTGCTGCTATCATCACCTTTTGGTGATGTATTAATCCCCCCTTTTTACCAAGTGCCAAATCTATGGAGATAAGCACAATAGTACGTCCGAAAACCCCGCTTGATGCCGTGCCTCTCTTTCCATTATATCAGCGTCGGTAACGTCAGCATAATTGCGACCGTAGAATACCCCTAGACAAGGTACAATACTACTCAACCCGACTGACCTGGATATTATATCCGGGCTGACTAGAATCGCAGAGTTGGTAGATCATCCCATCTAGGAACACTGCCACCGGGTCGATCATGGCGGCAATCTTCAAGAAGTCCAACACGGCCGTTAGTAAGCAAAACCTGAGACTCTCTATTTACCCTTTACGGCTCTCCTGCTCTATTCCGGTCAGAGGCCTAGCTTGAGAAGAACGACAGGTACAATAGGCAAGTAACAAAGGGCTGACCTATTGTCTTGCTGTGACCAGTCACCGGCGGCGCCTCGGGCATCGGCCTCGCCCTGGCCAAGAAGGTGAGCATATCCCGAAGTCATCTGCCTCCTCCCACTTAGAGATTTGTCCTCTCCCGAGACGCATTTCCCAATGTCTGATTCAGGGGCCAGAAGAATTATCGATTGAGCAGTGGCTGACGCCTTGAGTTGCAGTGCGTCGGGCGCGGCATGAGCGTGCTGCTGGCGGACCGGGACCGGGACCGCGTCGAGGCGGCCGCGGCCGAGCTCGGCGAGAACGCCGCTGCCGTCCACATGGACGTCGCCCGGATGGACGAGTGGGACGGCCTGAAGAAGGAGGTGGAGCGGCGGTTCGGAGGTGCGTAGCTTCCGGCGTACACACACCTACCTACATGTCGCATCGCACACCACAGCTCCTTGGCCTCCCGCCCCTGACACCCCTTTTCGCCCATTGGTGCCGCCTAACGCGGCGCCGATCCCCTCTGTTCTACTCCGCCGTTGCTATTATCAATGGTGGCTACTGGTGGCGTTGGTGCTGCCGGTGTTGTGCTGATATGCTCCGATGGGTGGGCTCCTTGTTTCCCCCCCTTTTTCCTTTTTTTTCTCAAGAAAAAGAAATGCCAGCTAGCTCGCAACTGTCTCCTCTACTCGCTGACCACGCACGCTGTAACGCCCCAAACCTCAACCAGGCCATATTGACCTGCTGGCGCTCAACGCGGGCGCGGCGCCGCCGCCCTCGCCGCTGGTCGCCGCCCCCTCCGGCGGCAGCAGCAGTGGGGCGGCTCCGGCTCCGGCTTCGGATATGGCGGCGGCCTTCCGCACGGCGATGGACGTGAACGTGTTCGGGGTGGTGCACGGCGTGGCGGCGCTGGTGCCGCTGCTCGCGGGCGTGGCGACGGCGGCGCGCCCGGCCGCCGTTGTGGTCACGGGCTCCAAGCAGGGCATCACCAACCCGCCCGGCAACCCGGCCTACAACGCCAGCAAGGCCGCCGTCCGCGCCCTCGCCGAGCACCTCTCCTTCGACATGGCCCGCGCCAACCCGCACGTCGGCGTCCACCTGCTCGTGCCTGGGGTGAGTGGAAAAGAAGAGTCGTCGTCGGACGGCACGTTTTTTTTTTCTTTTTCTTCTTCGCTATGGATTTTCTCTAGCGCGGCTTACTCGCTCTTCATTTACACCTTTTATCGCCCCCTTTCCCCCCCTTCTTTCCCCTTCTTCCCTTGTCTGCCCGCCCAGAGCCTATGAATTCCTCCGCGACCTTCATACCACTATAACACCTGCCACTGCCCCTGCCACCCCTATATCCCATTACTAGGGCGCGTTCGGATGCGCAGGACACTGATAAAGACATGCACACGCGCCACGCTTTGCGCGCCAACAGTGGACGTGGACGAACCTCGCGGGCGCGGCGTCGGGCCGCGACAAGCCCGCCGCGGCGTGGTGGCCCGAGCAGGTGGCCGACTACCTCGAGGCCCGCATGGCCGAGGGCCGGTTCTGGGTGCTGTGCCCGGACAACGACGTCAGCGAGGCCGTCGACCGCCGCCGCATGCTCTGGACCGCCGGCGACGCCGTCGAGGGCCGCCCGCCCCTGAGCCGGTGGCGCGACGAGTTCAAGGACGAGTTCGCCGCCTGGATGGCCAAGGATTAATTAATTGGGGCGGATGATGATGATGATGATGTGTGTGGGTGAGAGGTTGCGACTTCGAGCGGGCGAACAGGCTGTTGTTGCGGCGTGGCTATCGAACGAAAAAGTCACTCGGCAGTGAATCGCCGCACCGAACAGAAAAGTTGTGTCTCTACGTACTTAAGTAGGTATGAATCGGAGAAGGCTCAGTACAACAGCGGGCATGTCATTCATTCATCTCTCTGTTACTTCTTGCTGCTCTCCGACGGCAGGATATAATGGGCTTCTTCTTCCTCTCAAGTCCGCGATAGCGCCGGCCTTACAATAGGATCCTGAACGCCTGGCCACATGCACATGGAAGCTGTCTCTGTTCGACATTAGAACACCCATGGTACTGGTATCTACATTTCATGCCCTCTTGGCCCCTCTACCGATGATGCCAAATTATGTGTTGCTGCTTCATTCTCCGCCTCCTAAGCCAGTTGCCGCGCTGGCGGTACTGGATTCGGCGGCATGTTGCGGATCTGCTTGATCAGGAACTCTCTCTCATCGATGAACTGCTCGTCGTCGGTCCGGTCCTCCAGGAAATGCGACAGGAAGTTGAGCAACTTGTCCCGGTTCATGAGCAGGATCTTCTGGACGGCAACGGACTTGTGGGGGTTAGCGACGAAGACCTTGAAGACGTGGAAGCCCTCGTATTGCACCATCTTGCGGTCGCTTCGCAAGAGGTTCATGCAGATTTTGAGATGCTCGCCTCGGTCGACGTAGGCCGTCATGACATTGTAGTTGGACCGGTCCAGCAGGATCTCCCCCAGCAGTTTAATAGACTGCCGCTTGGTGACGTAGCTGTTCGACTGGACCAGGATGTTGTTGTACTTGTCGAAGAACAATTCGAAGTTTACGGCAAGGTACCGCGGCACGAGCTCCTTGTGCTTCGTCAACAATTCCTGGGAGGCTAAGTCAGCAACCGGATCCCATGGGTCAACTGGCTTCAAGAGTCGCACCCGAAATGTAGTAAACGCGTCGGCGGCCACTTCGAAGGAGCTCTTGTCGATCCAGTCGAAGAACCTCCAGAAAACTCCATTGCCGCTCTGTGGCCGGTCTCGATCGATGGCCGTGACGCCCTTCTGGCTTGACCCCGGCTGTTCTCCGTCATCATAAAGAATGATGGCCGCGGCCGCCTCGCTCTTCAGCACCTCTCTCAGGACAGACCCCGCGGGTGTGGCGCTTTCCTTGTGCTCGTAGCCCCTACATAGCTCCAGCAGTACTTGCGGCCGGTTGTTCACCACATAACTCAATGCGACGGGGTCTGTCTTCAGAGATGCGGTCATGGGTCGGAATCGGAAGACGTAGGAGAAGATGACCTGTGTATCTTTGCGGGCCTCGAATGGGAGCCGGTATAGGCTTTGCGCCAGGAGCAGTAGGAGGTCCTCCTCTATCAGACCTGTGACTAGCTGGTACACTTGTTCGGGGGTGCTCTCGGATTCTGTCATCACACTTGGTCAATCCAGATGATCGCCGGTTACCTGGCATTGGCAGAGGCTCGGCGAAGCGCATACCTGGAGTTCCTTGCAGCACAAGCTTCATCTGGTTCAAGACACGCGCCAGCTCTTCCGCCTGCACCCGATATCCTGGTCAGCGCACGCGGTGAGGTGGGTTAGAGGGACGCCCGTATCCCGACCTTTGCCGCCCCTCCCGCGCCGTCGAGCTTGAGGACATGGTCCTTGGCCTGCTTGGACAGGTCGATCGTGTTTGTCCGAGTCCTTGCTCTTCCGAACAGGAACGACATGCTTGCAGTCCGCCGCTAAACTTGGGCAATCGATACCTCGGGTCACCGACACTCGATTCGGGCAGACTGCGGCTCGGGTAACGAACGGTCTCGTCGCACGGGTGGTGGTCCAGGATAACAACAAAGGGAGATTCGTCCCTGGCCAGGCAGACAAGAGTCCAATGCAAGTTCGTTTTGGTTGCCGTACGTTATAGTAGCAGGATAGGCAGTAGTTGGAAGTGGAATGTACAGTTTAAGGTATGATATAGCCAAAAGGTCGCGGCCCATAAGCTTGTCGTTTTACGAACTACCTAGAGCAACGGCGGTTGCTGTTTACGTTGAACCGATCGATCTACGGAGTACCCGAGTAGGTACGGAGTATCCACTGCCTGTCTGTTTACGGGGGTGTCACCTGCAACCCATAGTGAAGTACGCAGTACCAATTCAGGTACGAACCATACAGGGCTACTAAGGCGGCAAAATCGCCGGCAGCTCCGGACACGGCGCTCTCTTGAAGACAACTGGTAATCTGTAATGCGGGCTAACACTTCGTAGTGCGGACAGTTTCATCACTGCATGGTCCAGTGGTGCCCGTTGCTGTCCGTCGCGAGAAGAGGCTGGCAGCGAAAGCGTGTTCTGTACCTCCTTGGTCGGTAGTGCTTCGATTACAGGGGTCTGGCATCACCCCGCCAGATTTGACTGGTCGCCTTGCGATGTGTGGAGCACCCGTTGCGATAATCGCTTCCATCCCACCTTGACTCACAAAATAGGCCCCTCCATAAAATCCAACCTGCACTTTTGCCCGCGCTGTTGAAGAGATCCCATACCGCCCTGGGGAACTCCTCAATCAATTTCAAGGGCCCGCTCCGGCGACGCACATCTGGCACCTTGCATCTTGTCCTCTTCGTTGGCCCCGCCTGCGGCTCAACATGTCTATCAACTTCTCCCAGGAGGAGGTCGCGGTCATTGAAAAATGGCGGGAGCTTAAGGCTTTCGAGCGCCAGGTGAGTGCCTGTCACCCAATCTTCAATCGCAGGCCTTGGTCGCTGAACTTCCGTGCAGGTAGAGCTGTCTGTTGGCCAGCCGCGATACACCTTCTACGATGGACCTCCCTTCGCTACGGGATTGCCGCATTACGGCCACTTGCTGACCTCCACCATCAAAGACATCATACCTCGATACTGGTCCATGAAGGGGCACCATGTCGAAAGGAGGTTTGGCTGGGACACGCACGGAATCCCAATTGAGCACGAGATCGACAAGAAATTTGGCATAACCGGCAAGCAGGCTGTCATGGAGTTTGGCTTGGCCAAGTATAACGAAGAATGCCGGTCCATTGTCATGCGATATCGAGAAGAGTGGCGGCGCACGATCGAGAGACTCGGCCGCTGGATCGACTTCGACAATGACTACAAGGTACTTAGTCTTCCTGCTTTCCGGATACCGGCAAGCGCTGGCTGACTTGTCTGCAGACCATGGATCCCACCTTCATGGAGACTTGTTGGTGGGCTTTTAAACAACTGTTCGACAAGGGCATGGTATATCAAGGGCACAGAGTCATGCCTTACTCGACAGTTCTCACCACTGCCTTGTCCAATTTCGAGGCCAACCAAAACTACCAGGACGTGTCAGACCCGGCTGTTGTGGTCTCTTTCCCTTTGGTCGACGACCCCAAGACCTGTCTGCTGGCCTGGACGACGACACCATGGACTTTACCTTCGAACCTAGGGCTTGCTGCCCATCCCGAGTTCGAATACGTCAAAATTCTTGACGAGCAGTCTGGCAACCACTACATCCTCCTCGAGAAATTGCTGAGTACTCTCTACAAAGATCCGAAGAAGGCCAAGTTCAAGATTGTGAACAAAATGAAGGGCAAAGACATGCTCGGCTGGAAGTATGTGCCGCTCTTCGACTACTTTAAGGAAGAGTTCCAGGATGTTGCCTTCAAGGTACTCAATGCTACGTATGTTACCGACGACAGTGGTACGGGCATCGTACATCAATCTCCTGCTTTTGGTGAGGACGATTACAATGTGGCCCTAGAGGCCAAAATTGTGACCGAGTCGCGCCCGCCCCCAGACCCAGTGGATGATCGCGGCCAGTTCACTGCCAAGGTCCGCGACTTCGAGGGCAAGCACGTCAAAGAAGCCGACAAGCTTATCATCAAGTTTTTGAAGGACACCGGTCGATTGATTGTCAGCTCGCAGCTCAAACACTCGTACCCGATGTGTCCCAGATCTGATACCCCTTTGATCTACCGTGCTGTCCCGTCTTGGTTCATCCGCATACCGGAGATTGTGCCGCAGATGTTGAAGAATATTGAGGGTACACACTGGACGCCAAGCTTCGTGAAGGAGAATCGTTTTGCGAATTGGATTGCCGGCGCGCGGGACTGGAACGTTTCAAGGAATCGTTACTGGGGCACTCCTATTCCGCTGTGGGTGAGCGACGACTTGTCGGAAAGGGTTTGCATTGGTAGTGTCGAGGAGCTGAAGGAGCTCAGCGGATACCAAGGCGAACTTACTGACCTTCACCGAGACAAAATCGACCACATCACCATTCCCAGCAAGCAGGGCAAGGGTGTTCTCCGCAGAGTGGAGGAGGTGTTCGACTGCTGGTTCGAGTCCGGAAGCATGCCCTACGCAAGCCAGCACTATCCCTTCAAGAACAAGGATAAATTCATGGAAGGCTTTCCAGGCGACTTCATCGCGGAGGGCTTAGATCAAACCAGAGGGTGGTTCTATACCTTGGTCGTCATGGGCACTCATCTGTTCGGCATGAGCCCCTTCAAGAATTGTGTCGTCAACGGTATCGTTCTGGCGGAAGACGGCAAGAAAATGTCCAAGCGACTGAAGAACTACCCGGACCCGGCTATCATTATGGACAAGTACGGATCAGATGCGCTCCGTCTGTACATGATCAACTCGCCCGTCGTGAGAGCGGAGCCATTGCGATTCAAGGAGTCCGGCGTGAAGGAGGTAGTACAGAAGGTGCTGCTACCTTTCTGGAACTCCTACAAGTTCTTCGAGGGCCAGGTTGCCTTACTCAAGAAGGTGGAAGAAAAGGACTACCTTTTCGACCCTAAGATGGAGAGCACAAATACCAACGTGATGGATAGGTGGATTCTCGCAAGTTGTCAGTCTCTGCTCCAGTTTGTCAACCAAGAGATGGCCGCCTACCGGCTTTACACCGTCGTACCGAGATTACTTGATCTCATCGACAACACCACCAACTGGTACATCAAATTCAACCGGAAACGACTAAAGGGCGAGTATGGACTCGAAGACACCCTCCATGCGCTCAATACCCTTTTTGAAGTACTCTTCACTCTGTGCAGAGGGCTTGCTCCGTTTACCCCTTTCCTTACGGAAACTATCTATTCAAAGCTGTTACCGCACATTCCTAAGGATGTACAGGCTGAGGATCCTCGAAGCGTACATTTCTTGCCCTACCCAGAGGTCCGACAAGAGCTTTTCGACCCTATCATTGAGCGGAAGGTTGGCCGTATGCAGAGAGTCGTCGATCTCTGTAGAGTCTCGCGGGAACGCCGGACCATCGGGTTGAAGACGCCTCTCAAGACCCTAATCGTGCTCCACCCCGACCCTGAGTATCTGGCAGATCTCAAGTCCCTGGAGACATATATCACGGAGGAGCTGAACGTGCGTGATCTTGTGCTCACATCGGACGAAACTCAATACAACGTCCAGTACTCAGTCACGGCGGATTGGCCAGTCCTGGGGAAGAAACTCAAGAAGGATCTCGCCAAGGTCAAAAAGGCATTGCCCGACGTGACAAGTGACGAAGCCAAGAAATACACCGAGGAAAAGTATATGCTGATCAACGGCATTCGACTGGAGGAGGGCGACCTGGTGGTCAAGCGTCATGTCAAGCAAGAGGAAGCACCGCATCTTGAGACTAACACAGATGATGCCGTGTTGACGATTCTCGACGCTAAGCTCTACCCCGATCTCGCTCACGAAGGCGTTGCCAGAGAAATTCTGAACCGCGTACAACGCCTACGTAAGAAGGCCGGCCTTCAGGTTACAGACGACGTGAAAATGGAATACAGGGTTCTCTCGGACCCTGAAAACGTCGGCCTCGAAGAGGTCTTCGTCAGCCAATCTCCAATGCTCGAGAAGGCTCTGAGGAAGCCCGTCGACAAGCATGAAGTGACGCAAGTCGGCGGAGAGATTCCCAAGGAGAAGGAGGAAGGGATGATCGCCGAGGAAGAGCAAGAGGTGCAGAAGGCTACCTTCCTGCTGAGGTTGCTGAAGTTATAGTAAATACTGGTCTGATCGTAGAGACGACATCGGCGCCTACACTCAAGACGAATAGAGCTATATGTAGATCTGAATTGATGTGATACGACACAGGTCTATCGGAGGCTCAAGTCATTAAAACAAGTATCCGGAATACTTGCGCCGAGTGTGTACACTCGAAAGTATGGAGGCCAGGATCGGGAACCTGGCCGCACCTCGTCTGCCTCGATGACGTTTAGGATCCCCTTAATGACCGTCACCTGGCTTTCTTGGCTTGCCTCTGCGTAACTTAGCAAAGGCTCATCTCTGCTACTGAAAATTGCGCCGACGGGGCTTACCAAATAGCAGTCTTTCAGCTTCATGAACTCCTGCTTGCACTTATCCTTGTGCACCGAGTTGTAGTCGGCGACAATGCATTGGCCGTATACCGTAGCCTTAACTCGAACATTAGCCTCGGTAAAGACTGGTGGAAAACTCGTAAGCCGCTCTCTCACCTCGGCCGAGCACTGGGAGACTGCTGCGGCAAATTTCTGGATGGGCCTGGTACGAGGCTGCATCTTCGACCCAATAGCTTCCGGAGCAACGAAAGCTGAGGAAAGACACGACAATGTGGCTCGGAGTTGAGAAGGGACCGGCTCAGCCAGGCATAGGCGCAGCTGTCGGATAGTTGCATATCTGGGCTGTTGCGATTAGCCGCTTGTACCCGTAGCCTGTCCCACTTTACACGTCAAGCACGTCCAGCCACGCTACTTGCGTGTATATCCACAGTAGACGCGACGGGCTTCAAGTTCTCCTTCCCAACTTCATCCCAGACTGTGCCGACAGATCGCCCTTTTGTCGCAAGCTTTCACTGATTCATTCGCAATTTCATACCCTGACTAATAAACCATTGCGCCTGCCTCTACTACATAGAAGCCATCACCATGCGCCTTCCTACTATCTACTTCACGACCGGGTCTGCTTGTGACTAGAATGCGCAACAGTTCCTTTCGCCGTGCAATAACGACACAGTCTCAGAATGCTCCTTCACGCATTCCTCGAGTCTTACCTCCTCCTCTTCGGCTATGGGCCCCTCACCCTTCGAAGTCCCATCGGATGCCGAGGAGTACTCCGACGATGACGATATTTTCCCCCATCGACCCGTCGCTACACGCGATTCTGTCCTTCAGCATAATTGGCGACCCGAAGATGGCGTCAACTGCGACGACTACTCGGACGATGGTAATTGATTCCCTTGTACATTTCGACGAGCCAAGTGAAGCCAATTGCTAACAAACCCTTCTTTAGACATTAACATCCTCCACGAGATCGTGACTCGAGCCGAGGTTATCCTGAACGAGGAGCTCTCCA